>OZ002741.1:242455365-243775770 GCA_963924295.1 Dioctria rufipes
CTGAAATCACCGAACAAAAAAATTAAAGAAAGCGTCCGTCAAATTAAGTATAAAGCAGAATATCGAAACTCCGTAGCTATCTATCATTCTTCGCAATAGCGTATATTTTCCAACTACTTCGCGAAAAACCAAAATAGTCCTTCGTACATATGAAATACAATTCTACGAGAAATTATATATTTTTAGTTTAAGTTTGCGTAAACGTCCACATAAATATTTCACAATACCTTGCGTTTTTGAACTGAAATCACCGAACAAAAAAAATTAAAAGAAAGCGTCGTCAAATAAGTATAAAGCAGAATATCGAACTCCGTAGCTTATCTATCATTCTTCGCAGTAGCCGTATATTTTCCAACTACCTCGCGAAAAACCAAAAATAGTCCCTTTCGTACAATATGAATACAATTCTACGAGAAATTATATATTTTTTAGTTAAGTTGCGTAAACGGTCCACATAAATATTTCACAATACCTTGCGTTTTTGAAACTGAAATCACCGAACAAAAAAATTAAAGAAAGGCGTCCGTCAAATAAGTATAAAGCAGAATATCGAACTCCGTAGCTATCTATCATTCTTCGCAATAGCGGTATATTTTCCAACTACTTCGCGAAAAAACCAAAATAGTCCTTCGTACATATGAATACAATTCTACGAGAAATTATATATTTTTTAGTTAAGTTGCGTAAACGTCCCACATAAAATATTTTCACAATACCTTGCGTTTTTGAAACTGAAATCACCGAACAAAAAAAAATTAAAGAAAAGCGTCGTTAAATAAGTATAAAAGGCAAGAATATCGAAAACTCCGTAGCTATCTATCATTCTTCGCAATAGCGTAATATTTTTCCAACTACCTCGCGAAAAACCAAAAATAGTCCCTTCGTACATATGAAATACAATTCTACGAGAAATTATATATTTTTTAGTTAAGTTGCGTAAACGTCCCACATAAATATTTCCACAATACCTTGCGTTTTGAAACTGAAATCACCGAACAAAAAAATTAAAAGAAAGCGTCGTCAAATAAGTATAAAGCAGAATATCGAAACTCCGTAGCTATCTATCATTCTTCGCAATAGCGTATATTTCCCAACTACTTCGCGAAAAACCAAAATAGTCCCTTCGTACATATGAATACAATTCTACGAGAAAATTATATATTTTTTAGTTTAGTTAGTTGCGTAAACGTCCACATAAATATTTCACAATACCTTGCGTTTTGAACTGAAATCACCGAACAAAAAATTAAAGAAAGCGTCGTCAAAATAAGTATAAAGCAGAATATCGAACTCCGTAGCTATCTATCATTCTTCGCAATAGCCGTATATTTCCAACTACTTCGCGAAAAACCAGAAATAGTCCTTCGTACATATGAATACAATTCTACGAGAAATTATATATTTTTAGTTAAGTTGCGTAAAACGTCCACATAAAATATTTCACAATACCTTGCGTTTTGAACTGAAATCACCGAACAAAAAATTAAAGAAAGCGTCGTTAAAATAAGTATAAAGCAGAATATCGAACTCCGTAGCTATCTATCATTTTTCGCAATAGCGTATATTTTCCAACTACCTCGCGAAAAAACCAAAAATAGTCCCTTCGTACATATGAATACAATTCTACGAGAAAATTATATATTTTTTAGTTAAGTTGCGTAAACGTCCCACATAAATATTTCACAATACCCTTGCGTTTTGAAACTGAAAATCACCGAACAAAAAAAAAATTAAAGAAAAGCGTCGTCAAATAAGTATAAAGCAGAATATCGAACTCCGTAGCTATCTATCATTCTTCGCAATAGCGTATATTTCCAACTACTTCGCGAAAAACCAAAATAGTCCCTTCGTACATATGAATACAATTCTACGAGAAATTATATATTTTTAGTTAAGTTGCGTAAACGTCCACATAAATATTTCACAATACCTTGCGTTTTGAACTGAAATCACCGAACAAAAAAATTAAAGAAAGCGTCGTCAAATAAGTATAAAGCAGAATATCGAACTCCGTAGCTATCTATCATTCTTCGCAATAGCGTATATTTCCAACTACTTCGCGAAAAACCAAAATAGTCCTTCGTACATATGAATACAATTCTACGAGAAATTATATATTTTTTAGTTAAGTTGCGTAAACGTCCACATAAATATTTCACAATACCTTGCGTTTTGAAACTGAAAATCACCGAACAAAAAAAATTAAAGAAAGCGTCGTCAAAATAAGTATAAAGCAGAATATCGAACTCCGTAGCTATCTATCATTTCTTCGCAATAGCGTATATTTCCAACTACTTCGCGAAAAAACCAAAATAGTCCCTTCGTACATATGAATACAATTCTACGAGAAATTATATATTTTTTAGTTAAGTTGCGTAAACGTCCACATAAAATATTTCACAATACCTTGCGTTTTGAACTGAAATCACCGAACAAAAAAATTAAAGAAAGCGTCGTCAAATAAGTATAAAAGCAAGAATATCGAACTCCGTAGCTATCTATCATTCTTCGCAATAGCGTATATTTCCAACTACTTCGCGAAAAACCAAAATAGTCCTTCGTACATATGAATACAATTCTACGAGAAAATTATATATTTTTTAGTTAAGTTGCGTAAACGTCCACATAAATATTTCACAATACCTTGCGTTTTGAACTGAAATCACCGAACAAAAAAATTTAAGAAAGCGTCGTCAAATAAGTATAAAGCAGAATATCGAAACTCCGTAGCTATCTATCATTCTTCGCAATAGGCGTATATTTCCCAACTACTTCGCGAAAAACCAAAAATAGTCCCTTCGTACATATGAATACAATTCTACGAGAAATTATATATTTTTAGTTAAGTTGCGTAAACGTCCACATAAATATTTCACAATACCTTGCGTTTTGAACTGAAATCACCGAACAAAAAAAATTAAAGAAAGCGTCGTCAAATAAGTATAAAGCAGAATATCGAACTCCGTAGCTATCTATCATTCTTCGCAATAGCGTATATTTCCAACTACTTCGCGAAAAAACCAAAATAGTCCCTTCGTACATATGAATACAATTCTACGAGAAATTATATATTTTTTAGTTAAGTTGCGTAAACGTCCACATAAAATATTTCACAATACCTTGCGTTTTGAACTGAAATCACCGAACAAAAAAATTAAAGAAAGCGTCGTCAAATAAGTATAAAGCAGAATATCGAAACTCCGTAGCTATCTATCATTCTTCGCAATAGCGTATATTTCCAACTACTTCGCGAAAAAACCAAAAATAGTCCTTCGTACATATGAATACACAATTCTACGAGAAATTATATATTTTTAGTTAAGTTGCGTAAACGTCCACATAAATATTTCACAATACCTTGCGTTTTGAACTGAAATCACCGAACAAAAAAATTAAAGAAAAGCGTCGTCAAATAAGTATAAAGCAGAATATCGAAACTCCGTAGCTATCTATCATTCTTTCGCAATACGCGTATATTTCCAACTACTTCGCGAAAAAACCAAAAATAGTCCCTTCGTACATATGAATACAATTCTACGAGAAATTATATATTTTTTAGTTAAGTTGCGTAAACGTCCACATAAATATTTCACAATACCTTGCGTTTTGAACTGAAATCACCGAACAAAAAAAATTAAAGAAAGCGTCGTCAAATAAGTATAAAGCAGAATATCGAACTCCGTAGCTATCTATCATTCTTCGCAATAGCGTATATTTCCAACTACTTCGCGAAAAACCAAAATAGTCCTTCGTACATATGAATACAATTCTACGAGAAATTATATATTTTTTAGTTAAGTTGCGTAAACGTCCACATAAATATTTTCACAATACCTTGCGTTTTGAACTGAAAATCACCGAACAAAAAAATTAAAGAAAGCGTCGTCAAATAAGTATAAAGCAGAATATCGAACTCCGTAGCTATCTATCATTCTTCGCAATAGCGTATATTTCCAACTACTTCGCGAAAAACCAAAATAGTCCTTCGTACATATGAATACAATTCCTACGAGAAATTATATATTTTTAGTTAAGTTGCCGTAAAACGTCCACATAAATATTTCACAATACCTTGCGTTTTGAACTGAAATCACCGAACAAAAAAATTAAAGAAAGCGTCGTCAAATAAGTATAAAGCAGAATATCGAACTCCGTAGCTATCTATCATTCTTCGCAATAGCGTATATTTCCAACTACTTCGCGAAAAAACCAAAATAGTCCTTCGTACATATGAATACAATTCTACGAGAAATTATATATTTTTAGTTAAGTTGCGTAAACGTCCACATAAATATTTCACAATACCTTGCGTTTTTGAACTGAAATCACCGAACAAAAAAATTAAAGAAAGCGTCGTCAAATAAGTATAAAGCAGAATATCGAACTCCGTAGCTATCTATCATTCTTCGCAATAGCGTATATTTCCAACTACTTCGCGAAAAACCAAAATAGTCCTTCGTACATATGAATACAATTCTACGAGAAATTATATATTTTTGTTAAGTTGCGTAAACGTCCACATAAATATTTTCACAATACCTTGCGTTTTGAACTGAAATCACCGAACAAAAAAATTAAAGAAAGCGTCGTCAAATAAGTATAAAGCAGAATATCGAACTCCGTAGCTATCTATCATTCTTCGCAATAGCGTATATTTCCAACTACTTCGCGAAAAACCAAAATAGTCCCTTCGTAACATATGAATACAATTCTACGAGAAATTATATATTTTTAGTTAAGTTGCGTAAACGTCCCACATAAAATATTTCACAATACCTTGCGTTTTGAACTGAAATCACCGAACAAAAAAATTAAAGAAAGCGTCGTCAAATAAGTATAAAGCAGAATATCGAAACTCCGTAGCTATCTATCATTCTTCGCAATAGCGTATATTTCCAACTACTTCGCGAAAAAACCAGAATAGTCCTTCGTACATATGAATACAATTCTACGAGAAATTATATATTTTTTAGTTAAGTTGCGTAAAACGTCCACATAAATATTTCACAATACCTTGCGTTTTGAACTGAAATCACCGAACAAAAAAATTAAAGAAAGCGTCGTCAAATAAGTATAAAGCAGAATATCGAACTCCGTAGCTATCTATCATTCTTCGCAATAGCGTAATATTTCCAACTACTTCGCGAAAAACCAGAATAGTCCTTCGTACATATGAATACAATTCTACGAGAAAATTATATATTTTTAGTTAAGTTGCGTAAACGTCCACATAAATATTTCACAATACCTTGCGTTTTGAACTGAAATCACCGAACAAAAAAATTAAAGAAAGCGTCGTCAAATAAGTATAAAGCAGAATATCGAACTCCGTAGCTATCTATCATTCTTCGCAATAGCGTATATTTCCAACTACTTCGCGAAAAACCAGAAATAGTCCTTCGTACATATGAATACAATTCTACGAGAAATTATATATTTTTTAGTTAAGTTGCGTAAACGTCCACATAAATATTTCACAATACCTTGCGTTTTGAACTGAAATCACCGAACAAAAAAATTAAAGAAAGCGTCGTCAAATAAGTATTAAAGCAGAATATCGAACTCCGTAGCTATCTATCATTCTTCGCAATAGCGTATATTTCCAACTACTTCGCGAAAAAACCAGAAATAGTCCTTCGTACATATGAATACAATTCTACGAGAAATTATATATTTTTTAGTTAAGTTGCGTAAACGTCCACATAAATATTTCACAATACCTTGCGTTTTTGAACTGAAATCACCGAACAAAAAAATTAAAGAAAGCGTCGTCAAATAAGTATAAAGCAGAATATCGAACTCCGTAGCTATCTATCATTCTTCGCAATAGCGTATATTTCCAACTACTTCGCGAAAAACCAGAAATAGTCCTTCGTACATATGAATACAATTCTACGAGAAATTATATATTTTTAGTTAAGTTGCGTAAAACGTCCACATAAATATTTCACAATACCTTGCGTTTTGAACTGAAATCACCGAACAAAAAAATTAAAGAAAAGCGTCGTCAAATAAGTATAAAGCAGAATATCGAACTCCGTAGCTATCTATCATTCTTCGCAATAGCGTATATTTCCAACTACTTCGCGAAAAACAGAATAGTCCTTCGTACATATGAATACAATTCTACGAGAAATTATATATTTTTTAGTTAAGTTGCGTAAACGTCCACATAAATATTTCACAATACCTTGCGTTTTTGAACTGAAATCACCGAACAAAAAAATTAAAGAAAGCGTCGTCAAATAAGTATAAAGCAGAATATCGAACTCCGTAGCTATCTATCATTCTTCGCAATAGCGTATATTTCCAACTACTTCGCGAAAAACCAAAATAGTCCTTCGTACATATGAATACAATTCTACGAGAAATTATATATTTTTAGTTAAGTTGCGTAAACGTCCACATAAATATTTCACAATACCTTGCGTTTTGAACTGAAATCACCGAACAAAAAATTAAAGAAAGCGTCGTCAAATAAGTATAAAGCAGAATATCGAACTCCGTAGCTATCTATCATTCTTTCGCAATAGCGTATATTTCCAACTACTTCGCGAAAAACCAAAATAGTCCCTTCGTACATATGAATACAATTCTACGAGAAATTATATATTTTTAGTTAAGTTGCGTAAACGTCCACATAAATATTTCACAATACCTTGCGTTTTGAACTGAAAATCACCGAACAAAAAAATTAAAGAAAGCGTCGTCAAATAAGTATAAAGCAGAATATCGAACTCCGTAGCTATCTATCATTCTTCGCAATAGCGTATATTTCCAACTACTTCGCGAAAAACCAGAATAGTCCTTCGTACATATGAATACAATTCTACGAGAAATTATATATTTTTAGTTAAGTTGCGTAAACGTCCACATAAATATTTCACAATACCTTGCGTTTTGAACTGAAATCACCGAACAAAAAATTAAAGAAAGCGTCGTCAAATAAGTATAAAGCAGAATATCGAACTCCGTAGCTATCTATCATTTCTTCGCAATAGCGTATATTTCCAACTACTTCGCGAAAAACCAAAATAGTCCCTTCGTACATATGAATACAATTCTACGAGAAATTATATATTTTTTAGTTAAGTTGCGTAAACGTCCACATAAATATTTCACAATACCTTGCGTTTTTGAACTGAAATCACCGAACAAAAAAATTAAAGAAAGCGTCGTCAAATAAGTATAAAGCAGAATATCGAACTCCGTAGCTATCTATCATTCTTCGCAATAGCGTATATTTTCCAACTACTTCGCGAAAAACCAAAATAGTCCTTCGTACATATGAATACAATTCTACGAGAAATTATATATTTTTTAGTTAAGTTGCGTAAACGTCCACATAAATATTTCACAATACCTTGCGTTTTGAACTGAAATCACCGAACAAAAAAATTAAAGAAAGCGTCGTCAAATAAGTATAAAGCAGAATATCGAACTCCGTAGCTATCTATCATTCTTCGCAATAGCGTATATTTCCAACTACTTCGCGAAAAACCAAAATAGTCCCTTCGTACATATGAATACAATTCTACGAGAAAATTATATATTTTTAGTTAAGTTGCGTAAACGTCCACATAAAATATT
This sequence comes from Dioctria rufipes, assembly GCA_963924295.1. Lineage (NCBI taxonomy): Eukaryota > Metazoa > Arthropoda > Insecta > Diptera > Asilidae > Dioctria > Dioctria rufipes. The sequence goes on from OZ002741.1 coordinate 242,462,956, forward strand.
TCACAATACCTTGCGTTTTTGAACTGAAATCACCGAAACAAAAAATTAAAGAAAGCGTCGTCAAATAAGTATAAAGCAGAATATCGAACTCCGTAGCTATCTATCATTCTTCGCAATAGCGTATATTTCCAACTACTTCGCGAAAAAACCAAAATAGTCCTTCGTACATATGAATACAATTCTACGAGAAATTATATATTTTTAGTTAAGTTGCGTAAACGTCCACATAAATATTTCACAATACCTTGCGTTTTGAACTGAAATCACCGAACAAAAAAATTAAAGAAAGGCGTCGTCAAATAAGTATAAAGCAGAATATCGAACTCCGTAGCTATCTATCATTCTTCGCAATAGCGTATATTTCCAACTACTTCGCGAAAAACCAAAATAGTCCTTCGTACATATGAATACAATTCTACGAGAAATTATATATTTTTAGTTAAGTTTGCGTAAACGTCCACATAAATATTTCACAATACCTTGCGTTTTGAACTGAAATCACCGAACAAAAAAATTAAAGAAAGCGTCGTCAAATAAGTATAAAGCAGAATATCGAACTCCGTAGCTATCTATCATTCTTCGCAATAGCGTATATTTCCAACTACTTCGCGAAAAACCAAAATAGTCCTTCGTACATATGAATACAATTCTACGAGAAAATTATATATTTTTTAGTTAAGTTGCGTAAACGTCCACATAAATATTTCACAATACCTTGCGTTTTGAACTGAAATCACCGAACAAAAAATTAAAGAAAGCGTCGTCAAATAAGTATAAAAGCAGAATATCGAACTCCGTAGCCTATCTATCATTCTTCGCAATAGCGTATATTTCCAACTACTTCGCGAAAAACCAGAATTAGTCCTTCGTACATATGAATACAATTCTACGAGAAATTATATATTTTTTAGTTAAGTTGCGTAAAACGTCCACATAAATATTTCACAATACCTTGCGTTTTGAACTGAAATCACCGAACAAAAAATTAAAGAAAGCGTCGTCAAATAAGTATAAAGCAGAATATCGAACTCCGTAGCTATCTATCATTCTTCGCAATAGCGTATATTTCCAACTACTTCGCGAAAAACCAAAATAGTCCCTTCGTACATATGAATACAATTCTACGAGAAAATTATATATTTTTAGTTTAAGTTGCGTAAACGTCCCACATAAATATTTCACAATACCTTGCGTTTTGAACTGAAATCACCGAACAAAAAATTAAAGAAAGCGTCGTCAAATAAGTATAAAGCAGAATATCGAACTCCGTAGCTATCTATCATTCTTCGCAATAGGCGTATATTTTCCAACTACTTCGCGAAAAAACCAGAATAGTCCCTTCGTACATATGAATACAATTCTACGAGAAATTATATATTTTTAGTTAAGTTGCGTAAACGTCCACATAAATATTTCACAATACCTTGCGTTTTGAACTGAAATCACCGAACAAAAAATTAAAGAAAGCGTCGTCAAATAAGTATAAAAGCAGAATATCGAACTCCGTAGCTATCTATCATTCTTCGCAATAGCGTATATTTCCAACTACTTCGCGAAAAAACCAGAAATAGTCCTTCGTACATATGAATACAATTCTACGAGAAAATTATATATTTTTAGTTAAGTTGCGTAAACGTCCACATAAATATTTCACAATACCTTGCGTTTTGAACTGAAATCACCGAACAAAAAAATTAAAGAAAGCGTCGTCAAATAAGTATAAAGCAGAATATCGAACTCCGTAGCTATCTATCATTCTTCGCAATAGCGTATATTTCCAACTACTTCGCGAAAACCAGAATAGTCCTTCGTACATATGAATACAATTCTACGAGAAATTAATATATTTTTAGTTAAGTTGCGTAAACGTCCACATAAATATTTCACAATACCTTGCGTTTTTGAAACTGAAATCACCGAACAAAAAATTAAAGAAAGCGTCGTCAAATAAGTATAAAGCAGAATATCGAACTCCGTAGCTATCTATCATTCTTCGCAATAGCGTATATTTCCAACTACTTCGTGAAAAACCAAAATAGTCCTTCGTACATATGAATACAATTCTACGAGAAATTATATATTTTTAGTTAAGTTGCGTAAACGTCCACATAAATATTTCACAATACCTTGCGTTTTGAACTGAAATCACCGAACAAAAAAAATTAAAGAAAGCGTCGTCAAATAAGTATAAAGCAGAATATCGAACTCCGTAGCTATCTATCATTCTTCGCAATAGCGTATATTTCCAACTACTTCGCGAAAAACCAGAATAGTCCCTTCGTACATATGAATACAATTCTACGAGAAATTATATATTTTTTAGTTAAGTTGCGTAAACGTCCACATAAATATTTCACAATACCTTGCGTTTTGAACTGAAATCACCGAACAAAAAATTAAAGAAAGCGTCGTCAAATAAGTATAAAAGCAGAATATCGAACTCCGTAGCTATCTATCATTCTTCGCAATAGCGTATATTTCCAACTACTTCGCGAAAAACCAGAATAGTCCTTCGTACATATGAATACAATTCTACGAGAAATTATATATTTTTAGTTAAGTTGCGTAAACGTCCACATAAATATTTCACAATACCTTGCGTTTTGAACTGAAATCACCGAACAAAAAAATTAAAGAAAGCGTCGTCAAATAAGTATAAAGCAGAATATCGAACTCCGTAGCTATCTATCATTCTTCGCAATAGCGTATATTTCCCAAACTACTTCGCGAAAAACCAGAAATAGTCCTTCGTACATATGAATACAATTCTACGAGAAATTATATATTTTTAGTTAAGTTGCGTAAACGTCCACATAAATATTTCACAATACCTTGCGTTTTGAACTGAAATCACCGAACAAAAAATTAAAGAAAGCGTCGTCAAATAAGTATAAAGCAGAATATCGAACTCCGTAGCTATCTATCATTCTTCGCAATAGCGTATATTTCCAACTACTTCGTGAAAAACCAAAATAGTCCTTCGTACATATGAATACAATTCTACGAGAAATTATATATTTTTAGTTAAGTTGCGTAAACGTCCACATAAATATTTCACAATACCTTGCGTTTTGAACTGAAATCACCGAACAAAAAATTAAAGAAAGCGTCGTCAAATAAGTATAAAGCAGAATATCGAACTCCGTAGCTATCTATCATTCTTCGCAATAGCGTATATTTCCAACTACTTCGCGAAAAACCAAAATAGTCCTTCGTACATATGAATACAATTCTACGAGAAATTATATAATTTTAGTTAAGTTGCGTAAAACGTCCACATAAATATTTCACAATACCTTGCGTTTTGAACTGAAATGACCGAAAAAAAAATTAAAGAAAGCGTCGTCAAATAAGTATAAAAGCAGAATATCGATCTCCGTAGCTATCTATCATTCTTCGCAATAGCGTATATTTCCAACTACTTCGCGAAAAACCAGAATAGTCCTTCGTACATATGAATACAATTCTACGAGAAATTATATATTTTTAGTTAAGTTGCGTAAACGTCCACATAAATATTTCACAATACCTTGCGTTTTGAACTGAAATCACCGAACAAAAAATTAAAGAAAGCGTCGTCAAATAAGTATAAAGCAGAATATCGAACTCCGTAGCTATCTATCATTCTTCGCAATAGCGTATATTTCCAACTACTTCGCGAAAAACCAAAATAGTCCTTCGTACATATGAATACAATTCTACGAGAAATTATATATTTTTAGTTAAGTTGCGTAAACGTCCACATAAATATTTCACAATACCTTGCGTTTTGAACTGAAATCACCGAACAAAAAATTAAAGAAAGCGTCGTCAAATAAGTATAAAGCAGAATATCGAACTCCGTAGCTATCTATCATTCTTCGCAGTAGCGTATATTTCCAACTACTTCGCGAAAAACCAAAATAGTCCTTCGTACATATGAATACAATTCTACGAGAAATTATATAATTTTAGTTAAGTTGCGTAAACGTCCACATAAATATTTCACAATACCTTGCGTTTTGAACTGAAATCACCGAACAAAAAATTAAAGAAAGCGTCGTCAAATAAGTATAAAGCAGAATATCGAACTCCGTAGCTATCTATCATTCTTCGCAGTAGCGTATATTTCCAACTACTTCGCGAAAAACCAAAATAGTCCTTCGTACATATGAATACAATTCTACGAGAAATTATATAATTTTAGTTAAGTTGCGTAAACGTCCACATAAATATTTCACAATACCTTGCGTTTTGAACTGAAATCACCGAAAAAAAATTAAAGAAAGCGTCGTCAAATAAGTATAAAGCAGAATATCGAACTCCGTAGCTATCTATCATTCTTCGCAATAGCGTATATTTCCAACTACTTCGCGAAAAACCAGAATAGTCCTTCGTACATATGAATACAATTCTACGAGAAATTATATATTTTTAGTTAAGTTGCGTAAACGTCCACATAAATATTTCACAATACCTTGCGTTTTGAACTGAAATCACCGAACAAAAAATTAAAGAAAGCGTCGTCAAATAAGTATAAAGCAGAATATCGAACTCCGTAGCTATCTATCATTCTTCGCAATAGCGTATATTTCCAACTACTTCGCGAAAAACCAAAATAGTCCTTCGTACATATGAATACAATTCTACGAGAAATTATATATTTTTAGTTAAGTTGCGTAAACGTCCACATAAATATTTCACAATACCTTGCGTTTTGAACTGAAATCACCGAACAAAAAATTAAAGAAAGCGTCGTCAAATAAGTATAAAGCAGAATATCGAACTCCGTAGCTATCTATCATTCTTCGCAGTAGCGTATATTTCCAACTACTTCGCGAAAAACCAAAATAGTCCTTCGTACATATGAATACAATTCTACGAGAAATTATATAATTTTAGTTAAGTTGCGTAAACGTCCACATAAATATTTCACAATACCTTGCGTTTTGAACTGAAATCACCGAACAAAAAAATTAAAGAAAGCGTCGTCAAATAAGTATAAAGCAGAATATCGAACTCCGTAGCTATCTATCATTCTTCGCAATAGCGTATATTTCCAACTACTTCGCGAAAAACCAGAATAGTCCTTCCTACATATGAATACAATTCTACGAGAAATTATATATTTTTAGTTAAGTTGCGTAAACGTCCACATAAATATTTCACAATACCTTGCGTTTTGAACTGAAATCACCGAACAAAAAATTAAAGAAAGCGTCGTCAAATAAGTATAAAGCAGAATATCGAACTCCGTAGCTATCTATCATTCTTCGCAGTAGCGTATATTTCCAACTACTTCGCGAAAAACCAAAATAGTCCTTCATACATATGAATACAATTCTACGAGAAATTATATAATTTTAGTTAAGTTGCGTAAACGTCCACATAAATATTTCACAATACCTTGCGTTTTGAACTGAAATCACCGAAAAAAAATTAAAGAAAGCGTCGTCAAATAAGTATAAAGCAGAATATCGAACTCCGTAGCTATCTATCATTCTTCGCAATAGCGTATATATCCAACTACTTCGCGAAAAACCAAAATAGTCCTTCGTACATATGAATACAATTCTACGAGAAATTATATATTTTTAGTTAAGTTGCGTAAACGTCCACATAAATATTTCACAATACCTTGCGTTTTGAACTGAAATCACCGAACAAAAAATTAAAGAAAGCGTCGTCAAATAAGTATAAAGCAGAATATCGAACTCCGTAGCTATCTATCATTCTTCGCAATAGCGTATATTTCCAACTACTTCGCGAAAAACCAAAATAGTCCTTCGTACATATGAATACAATTCTACGAGAAATTATATATTTTTAGTTAAGTTGCGTAAACGTCCACATAAATATTTCACAATACCTTGCGTTTTGAACTGAAATCACCGAACAAAAAATTAAAGAAAGCGTCGTCAAATAAGTATAAAGCAGAATATCGAACTCCGTAGCTATCTATCATTCTTCGCAGTAGCGTATATTTCCAACTACTTCGCGAAAAACCAAAATAGTCCTTCGTACATATGAATACAATTCTACGAGAAATTATATAATTTTAGTTAAGTTGCGTAAACGTCCACATAAATATTTCACAATACCTTGCGTTTTGAACTGAAATCACCGAAAAAAAATTAAAGAAAGCGTCGTAAAATAAGTATAAAGCAGAATATCGAACTCCGTAGCTATCTATCATTCTTCGCAATAGCGTATATTTCCAACTACTTCGCGAAAAACCAGAATAGTCCTTCGTACATATGAATACAATTCTACGAGAAATTATATATTTTTAGTTAAGTTGCGTAAACGTCCACATAAATATTTCACAATACCTTGCGTTTTGAACTGAAATCACCGAACAAAAAATTAAAGAAAGCGTCGTCAAATAAGTATAAAGCAGAATATCGAACTCCGTAGCTATCTATCATTCTTCGCAATAGCGTATATTTCCAACTACTTCGCGAAAAACCAAAATAGTCCTTCGTACATATGAATACAATTCTACGAGAAATTATATATTTTTAGTTAAGTTGCGTAAACGTCCACATAAATATTTCACAATACCTTGCGTTTTGAACTGAAATCACCGAACAAAAAATTAAAGAAAGCGTCGTCAAATAAGTATAAAGCAGAATATCGAACTCCGTAGCTATCTATCATTCTTCACAGTAGCGTATATTTCCAACTACTTCGCGAAAAACCAAAATAGTCCTTCGTACATATGAATACAATTCTACGAGAAATTATATAATTTTAGTTAAGTTGCGTAAACGTCCACATAAATATTTCACAATACCTTGCGTTTTGAACTGAAATCACCGAAAAAAATTAAAGAAAGCGTCGTCAAATAAGTATAAAGCAGAATATCGAACTCCGTAGCTATCTATCATTCTTCGCAATAGCGTATATTTCCAACTACTTCGCGAAAAACCAGAATAGTCCTTCCTACATATGAATACAATTCTACGAGAAATTATATATTTTTAGTTAAGTTGCGTAAACGTCCACATAAATATTTCACAATACCTTGCGTTTTGAACTGAAATCACCGAACAAAAAATTAAAGAAAGCGTCGTCAAATAAGTATAAAGCAGAATATCGAACTCCGTAGCTATCTATCATTCTTCGCAGTAGCGTATATTTCCAACTACTTCGCGAAAAACCAAAATAGTCCTTCATACATATGAATACAATTCTACGAGAAATTATATAATTTTAGTTAAGTTGCGTAAACGTCCACATAAATATTTCACAATACCTTGCGTTTTGAACTGAAATCACCGAAAAAAAATTAAAGAAAGCGTCGTCAAATAAGTATAAAGCAGAATATCGAGCTCCGTAGCTATCTATCATTCTTCGCAATAGCGTATATTTCCAACTACTTCGCGAAAAACCAAAATAGTCCTTCGTACATATGAATACAATTCTACGAGAAATTATATATTTTTAGTTAAGTTGCGTAAACGTCCACATAAATATTTCACAATACCTTGCGTTTTGAACTGAAATCACCGAAAAAAAATTAAAGAAAGCGTCGTCAAATAAGTATAAAGCAGAATATCGAACTCCGTAGCTATCTATCATTCTTCGCAATAGCGTATATTTCCAACTACTTCGCGAAAAACCAAAATAGTCCTTCGTACATATGAATACAATTCTACGAGAAATTATATATTTTTAGTTAAGTTGCGTAAACGTCCACATAAATATTTCACAATACCTTGCGTTTTGAACTGAAATCACCGAACAAAAAAATTAAAGAAAGCGTCGTCAAATAAGTATAAAGCAGAATATCGAACTCCGTAGCTATCTATCATTCTTCGCAATAGCGTATATTTCCAAGTACTTCGTGAAAAACCAAAATAGTCCTTCGTACATATGAATACAATTCTACGAGAAATTATATATTTTTAGTTAAGTTGCGTAAACGTCCACATAAATATTTCACAATATCTTGCGTTTTGAACTGAAATCACCGAACAAAAAAATTAAAGAAAGCGTCGTCAAATAAGTATAAAGCAGAATATCGAACTCCGTAGCTATCTATCATTTTTCGCAATAGCGTATATTTCCAACTACTTCGTGAAAAACCAAAATAGTCCTTCGTACATATGAATAAAATTCTACGAGAAATTATATATTTTTAGTTAAGTTGCGTAAACGTCCACATAAATATTTCACAATATCTTGCGTTTTGAACTGAAATCACCGAACAAAAAAATTAAAGAAAGCGTCGTCAAATAAGTATAAAGCAGAATATCGAACTCCGTAGCTATCTATCATTCTTCGCAATAGCGTATATTTCCAACTACTTCGCGAAAAACCAAAATAGTCCTTCGTACATATGAATACAATTCTACGAGAAATTATATATTTTTAGTTAAGTTGCGTAAACGTCCACATAAATATTTCACAATACCTTGCGTTTTGAACTGAAATCACCGAACGAAAAAATTAAAGAAAGCGCCGTCAAATAAGTATAAAGCAGAATATCGAACTCCGTAGCTATCTATCATTCTTCGCAATAGCGTATATTTCCAACTACTTCGCGAAAAACCAAAATAGTCCTTCGTACATATGAATACAATTCTACGAGAAATTATATATTTTTAGTTAAGTTGCGTAAACGTCCACATAAATATTTCACAATATCTTGCGTTTTGAACTGAAATCACCGAACAAAAAAATTAAAGAAAGCGTCGTCAAATAAGTATAAAGCAGAATATCGAACTCCGTAGCTATCTATCATTCTTCGCAATAGCGTATATTTCCAACTACTTCGCGAAAAACCAAAATAGTCCTTCGTACATATGAATACAATTCTACGAGAAATTATATATTTTTAGTTAAGTTGCGTAAACGTCCACATAAATATTTCACAATACCTTGCGTTTTGAACTGAAATCACCGAACGAAAAAATTAAAGAAAGCGCCGTCAAATAAGTATAAAGCAGAATATCGAACTCCGTAGCTATCTATCATTCTTCGCAATAGCGTATATTTCCAACTACTTCGCGAAAAACCAAAATAGTCCTTCGTACATATGAATACAATTCTACGAGAAATTATATATTTTTAGTTAAGTTGCGTAAACGTCCACATAAATATTTCACAATACCTTGCGTTTTGAACTGAAATCACCGAACGAAAAAATTAAAGAAAGCGCCGTCAAATAAGTATAAAGCAGAATATCGAACTCCGTAGCTATCTATCATTCTTCGCAATAGCGTATATTTCCAACTACTTCGCGAAAAACCAAAATAGTCCTTCGTACATATGAATAAAATTCTACGAGAAATTATATATTTTTAGTTAAGTTGCGTAAACGTCCACATAAATATTTCACAATATCTTGCGTTTTGAACTGAAATCACCGAACAAAAAAATTAAAGAAAGCGTCGTCAAATAAGTATAAAGCAGAATATCGAACTCCGTAGCTATCTATCATTCTTCGCAATAGCGTATATTTCCAAGTACTTCGTGAAAAACCAAAATAGTCCTTCGTACATATGAATACAATTCTACGAGAAATTATATATTTTTAGTTAAGTTGCGTAAACGTCCACATAAATATTTCACAATATCTTGCGTTTTGAACTGAAATCACCGAACAAAAAAATTAAAGAAAGCGTCGTCAAATAAGTATAAAGCAGAATATCGAACTCCGTAGCTACCTATCATTTTTCGCAATAGCGTATATTTCCAACTACTTCGTGAAAAACCAAAATAGTCCTTCGTACATATGAATAAAATTCTACGAGAAATTATATATTTTTAGTTAAGTTGCGTAAACGTCCACATAAATATTTCACAATATCTTGCGTTTTGAACTGAAAATCACCGAACAAAAAAATTAAAGAAAGGCGTCGTCAAATAAGTATAAAGCAGAATATCGAACTCCGTAGCTATCTATCATTCTTCGCAATAGCGTATATTTCCAACTACTTCGCGAAAAATCAAAATAGTCCTTCGTACATATGAATACAATTCTACGAGAAATTATATATTTTTAGTTAAGTTGCGTAAACGTCCACATAAATATTTCACAATACCTTGCGTTTTTGAACTGAAATCACCGAACGAAAAAATTAAAGAAAGCGCCGTCAAATAAGTGTAAAAGCAGAATATCGAACTCCGTAGCTATTTATCATTCTTCGCAATAGCGTATATTTCCAACTACTTCGTGAAAAACCAAAATAGTCCCTTCGTACATATGAATAAAAATTCTACGAGAAATTATATATTTTTAGTTAAGTTGCGTAAACGTCCCACATAAATATTTCACAATATCTTGCGTTTTTGAAACTGAAATCACCGAACAAAAAAATTAAAGAAAGCGTCGTCAAATAAGTATAAAGCAGAATATCGAACTCCGTAGCTATCTATCATTCTTCGCAATAGCGTATATTTTCCAAGTACTTCGTGAAAAAACCAAAATAGTCCTTCGTACATATGAATACAATTCTACGAGAAATTATATATTTTTAGTTAAGTTGCGTAAACGTCCACATAAATATTTCACAATATCTTGCGTTTTGAAACTGAAATCACCGAACAAAAAAATTAAAGAAAGCGTCGTCAAATAAGTATAAAGCAGAATATCGAACTCCGTAGCTATCTATCATTTTTCGCAATAGCGTATATTTCCAACTACTTCGTGAAAAACCAAAATAGTCCTTCGTACATATGAATAAAAATTCTACGAGAAAATTAAGTTGCGTAAACGTCCACATAAATATTTCACAATATCTTGCGTTTTGAACTGAAATCACCGAACAAAAAAATTAAAGAAAGCGTCGTCAAATAAGTATAAAGCAGAATATCGAACTCCGTAGCTATCTATCATTCTTCGCAATAGCGTATATTTCCAACTACTTCGCGAAAAACCAAAATAGTCCTTCGTACATATGAATACAATTCTACGAGAAATTATATATTTTTAGTTAAGTTGCGTAAACGTCCACATAAATATTTCACAATATCTTGCGTTTTGAACTGAAATCACCGAACAAAAAAATTAAAGAAAGCGTCGTCAAATAAGTATAAAGCAGAATATCGAACTCCGTAGCTATCTATCATTCTTCGCAATAGCGTATATTTCCAAGTACTTCGTGAAAAACCAAAATAGTCCTTCGTACATATGAATACAATTCTACGAGAAATTATATATTTTTAGTTAAGTTGCGTAAACGTCCACATAAATATTTCACAATATCTTGCGTTTTGAACTGAAATCACCGAACAAAAAAATTAAAGAAAGCGTCGTCAAATAAGTATAAAGCAGAATATCGAACTCCGTAGCTATCTATCATTCTTCGCAATAGCGTATATTTCCAACTACTTCGCGAAAAACCAAAATAGTCCTTCGTACATATGAATACAATTCTACGAGAAATTATATATTTTTAGTTAAGTTGCGTAAACGTCCACATAAATATTTCACAATACCTTGCGTTTTGAACTGAAATCACCGAACGAAAAAATTAAAGAAAGCGCCGTCAAATAAGTATAAAGCAGAATATCGAACTCCGTAGCTATCTATCATTTTTCGCAATAGCGTATATTTCCAACTACTTCGTGAAAAACCAAAATAGTCCTTCGTACATATGAATAAAATTCTACGAGAAATTATATATTTTTAGTTAAGTTGCGTAAACGTCCACATAAATATTTCACAATATCTTGCGTTTTGAACTGAAATCACCGAACAAAAAAATTAAAGAAAGCGTCGTCAAATAAGTATAAAGCAGAATATCGAACTCCGTAGCTATCTATCATTCTTCGCAATAGCGTATATTTCCAAGTACTTCGTGAAAAACCAAAATAGTCCTTCGTACATATGAATACAATTCTACGAGAAATTATATATTTTTAGTTAAGTTGCGTAAACGTCCACATAAATATTTCACAATATCTTGCGTTTTGAACTGAAATCACCGAACAAAAAAATTAAAGAAAGCGTCGTCAAATAAGTATAAAGCAGAATATCGAACTCCGTAGCTATCTATCATTCTTCGAAATAGCGTATATTTCCAACTACTTCGCGAAAAACCAAAATAGTCCTTCGTACATATGAATACAATTCTACGAGAAATTATATATTTTTAGTTAAGTTGCGTAAACGTCCACATAAATATTTCACAATACCTTGCGTTTTGAACTGAAATCACCGAACGAAAAAATTAAAGAAAGCGTCGTCAAATAAGTATAAAGCAGAATATCGATCTCCGTAGCTATCTATCATTCTTCGCAATAGCGTATATTTCCAACTACTTCGTGAAAAACCAAAATAGTCCTTCGTACATATGAATAAAATTCTACGAGAAATTATATATTTTTAGTTAAGTTGCGTAAACGTCCACATAAATATTTCACAATATCTTGCGTTTTGAACTGAAATCACCGAACAAAAAAATTAAAGAAAGCGCCGTCAAATAAGTATAAAGCAGAATATCGAACTCCGTAGCTATCTATCATTCTTCGCAATAGCGTATATTTCCAACTACTTCGCGAAAAACCAAAATAGTCCTTCGTACATATGAATACAATTCTACGAGAAATTATATATTTTTAGTTAAGTTGCGTAAACGTCCACATAAATATTTCACAATATCTTGCGTTTTGAACTGAAATCACCGAACAAAAAAATTAAAGAAAGCGTCGTCAAATAAGTATAAAGCAGAATATCGAACTCCGTAGCTATCTATCATTTTTCGCAATAGCGTATATTTCCAACTACTTCGTGAAAAACCAAAATAGTCCTTCGTACATATGAATAAAATTCTACGAGAAATTATATATTTTTAGTTAAGTTGCGTAAACGTCCACATAAATATTTCACAATATCTTGCGTTTTGAACTGAAATCACCGAACAAAAAAATTAAAGAAAGCGCCGTCAAATAAGTATAAAGCAGAATATCGAACTCCGTAGCTATCTATCATTCTTCGCAATAGCGTATATTTCCAACTACTTCGCGAAAAACCAAAATAGTCCTTCGTACATATGAATACAATTCTACGAGAAATTATATATTTTTAGTTAAGTTGCGTAAACGTCCACATAAATATTTCACAATATCTTGCGTTTTGAACTGAAATCACCGAACAAAAAAATTAAAGAAAGCGTCGTCAAATAAGTATAAAGCAGAATATCGAACTCCGTAGCTATCTATCATTTTTCGCAATAGCGTATATTTCCAACTACTTCGTGAAAAACCAAAATAGTCCTTCGTACATATGAATACAATTCTACGAGAAATTATATATTTTTAGTTAAGTTGCGTAAACGTCCACATAAATATTTCACAATACCTTGCGTTTTGAACTGAAATCACCGAACAAAAAATTAAAGAAAGCGTCGTCAAATAAGTATAAAGCAGAATATCGAACTCCGTAGCTATCTATCATTCTTCGCAATAGCGTACATTTCCAACTACTTCGCGAAAAACCAAAATAGTCCTTCGTACATATGAATACAATTCTACGAGAAATTATATATTTTTAGTTAAGTTGCGTAAACGTCCACATAAATATTTCACAATATCTTGCGTTTTGAACTGAAATCACCGAACGAAAAAATTAAAGAAAGCGCCGTCAAATAAGTATAAAGCAGAATATCGAACTCCGTAGCTATCTATCATTCTTCGCAATAGCGTATATTTCCAACTACTTCGCGAAAAGCCAAAATAGTCCTTCGTACATATGAATACAATTCTACGAGAAATTATATATTTTTAGTTAAGTTGCGTAAACGTCCACATAAATATTTCACAATATCTTGCGTTTTGAACTGAAATCACCGAACAAAAAAATTAAAGAAAGCGTCGTCAAATAAGTATAAAGCAGAATATCGAACTCCGTAGCTATCTATCATTCTTCGCAATAGCGTATATTTCCAACTACTTCGCGAAAAACCAAAATAGTCCTTCGTACATATGAATACAATTCTACGAGAAATTATATATTTTTAGTTAAGTTGCGTAAACGTCCACATAAATATTTCACAATACCTTGCGTTTTGAACTGAAATCACCGAACGAAAAAAATTAAAGAAAGCGTCGTCAAATAAGTATAAAGCAGAATATCGAACTCCGTAGCTATCTATCATTCTTCGCAATAGCGTATATTTCCAACTACTTCGCGAAAAACCAAAATAGTCCTTCGTACATATGAATACAATTCTACGAGAAATTATATATTTTTAGTTAAGTTGCGTAAACGTCCACATAAATATTTCACAATACCTTGCGTTTTGAACTGAAATCACCGAACGAAAAAATTAAAGAAAGCGCCGTCAAATAAGTGTAAAGCAGAATATCGAACTCCGTAGCTATCTATCATTCTTCGCAATAGCGTATATTTCCAACTACCTCGCGAAAAACCAAAATAGTCATTCGTACATATGAATACAATTCTACGAGAAATTATATATTTTTAGTTAAGTTGCGTAAACGTCCACATAAATATTTCACAATACCTTGCGTTTTGAACTGAAATCACCGAACGAAAAAATTAAAGAAAGCGCCGTCAAATAAGTATAAAGCAGAATATCGAACTCCGTAGCTATCTATCATTCTTCGCAATAGCGTATATTTCCAACTACTTCGCGAAAAACCAAAATAGTCCTTCGTACATATGAATACAATTCTACGAGAAATTATATATTTTTAGTTAAGTTGCGTAAACGTCCACATAAATATTTCACAATACCTTGCGTTTTGAACTGAAATCACCGAACGAAAAAATTAAAGAAAGCGCCGTCAAATAAGTATAAAGCAGAATATCGAACTCCGTAGCTATCTATCATTCTTCGCAATAGCGTATATTTCCAACTACTTCGCGAAAAACCAAAATAGTCCTTCGTACATATGAATACAATTCTACGAGAAATTATATATTTTTAGTTAAGTTGCGTAAACGTCCACATAAATATTTCACAATATCTTGCGTTTTGAACTGAAATCACCGAACAAAAAAATTAAAGAAAGCGTCGTCAAATAAGTATAAAGCAGAATATCGAACTCCGTAGCTATCTATCATTCTTCGCAATAGCGTATATTTCCAAGTACTTCGTGAAAAACCAAAATAGTCCTTCGTACATATGAATACAATTCTACGAGAAATTATATATTTTTAGTTAAGTTGCGTAAACGTCCACATAAATATTTCACAATACCTTGCGTTTTGAACTGAAATCACCGAACAAAAAAATTAAAGAAAGCGTCGTCAAATAAGTATAAAGCAGAATATCGAACTCCGTAGCTATCTATCATTCTTCGCAATAGCGTATATTTCCAACTACTTCGTGAAAAACCAAAATAGTCCTTCGTACATATGAATACAATTCTACGAGAAATTATATATTTTTAGTTAAGTTGCGTAAACGTCCACATAAATATTTCACAATATCTTGCGTTTTGAACTGAAATCACCGAACAAAAAAATTAAAGAAAGCGTCGTCAAATAAGTATAAAGCAGAATATCGAACTCCGTAGCTATCTATCATTTTTCGCAATAGCGTATATTTCCAACTACTTCGTGAAAAACCAAAATAGTCCTTCGTACATATGAATAAAATTCTACGAGAAATTATATATTTTTAGTTAAGTTGCGTAAACGTCCACATAAATATTTCACAATATCTTGCGTTTTGAACTGAAATCACCGAACAAAAAAATTAAAGAAAGCGTCGTCAAATAAGTATAAAGCAGAATATCGAACTCCGTAGCTATCTATCATTCTTCGCAATAGCGTATATTTCCAACTACTTCGCGAAAAACCAAAATAGTCCTTCGTACATATGAATACAATTCTACGAGAAATTATATATTTTTAGTTAAGTTGCGTAAACGTCCACATAAATATTTCACAATACCTTGCGTTTTGAACTGAAATCACCGAACGAAAAAATTAAAGAAAGCGCCGTCAAATAAGTATAAAGCAGAATATCGAACTCCGTAGCTATCTATCATTCTTCGCAATAGCGTATATTTCCAACTACTTCGTGAAAAACCAAAATAGTCCTTCGTACATATGAATACAATTCTACGAGAAATTATATATTTTTAGTTAAGTTGCGTAAACGTCCACATAAATATTTCACAATATCTTGCGATTTGAACTGAAATCACCGAACAAAAAAATTAAAGAAAGCGTCGTCAAATAAGTATAAAGCAGAATATCGAACTCCGTAGCTATCTATCATTTTTCGCAATAGCGTATATTTCCAACTACTTCGTGAAAAACCAAAATAGTCCTTCGTACATATGAATAAAATTCTACGAGAAATTATATATTTTTAGTTAAGTTGCGTAAACGTCCACATAAATATTTCACAATATCTTGCGTTTTGAACTGAAATCACCGAACAAAAAAATTAAAGAAAGCGTCGTCAAATAAGTATAAAGCAGAATATCGAACTCCGTAGCTATCTATCATTCTTCGCAATAGCGTATATTTCCAACTACTTCGCGAAAAACCAAAATAGTCCTTCGTACATATGAATACAATTCTACGAGAAATTATATATTTTTAGTTAAGTTGCGTAAACGTCCACATAAATATTTCACAATACCTTGCGTTTTGAACTGAAATCACCGAACGAAAAAATTAAAGAAAGCGCCGTCAAATAAGTATAAAGCAGAATATCGAACTCCGTAGCTATCTATCATTCTTCGCAATAGCGTATATTTCCAACTACTTCGCGAAAAACCAAAATAGTCCTTCGTACATATGAATACAATTCTACGAGAAATTATATATTTTTAGTTAAGTTGCGTAAACGTCCACATAAATATTTCACAATACCTTGCGTTTTGAACTGAAATCACCGAACGAAAAAATTAAAGAAAGCGCCGTCAAATAAGTATAAAGCAGAATATCGAACTCCGTAGCTATCTATCATTCTTCGCAATAGCGTATATTTCCAACTACTTCGCGAAAAACCAAAATAGTCCTTCGTACATATGAATACAATTCTACGAGAAATTATATATTTTTAGTTAAGTTGCGTAAACGTCCACATAAATATTTCACAATATCTTGCGTTTTGAACTGAAATCACCGAACAAAAAAATTAAAGAAAGCGTCGTCAAATAAGTATAAAGCAGAATATCGAACTCCGTAGCTATCTATCATTCTTCGCAATAGCGTATATTTCCAAGTACTTCGTGAAAAACCAAAATAGTCCTTCGTACATATGAATACAATTCTACGAGAAATTATATATTTTTAGTTAAGTTGCGTAAACGTCCACATAAATATTTCACAATATCTTGCGTTTTGAACTGAAATCAGCGAACAAAAAAATTAAAGAAAGCGTCGTCAAATAAGTATAAAGCAGAATATCGAACTCCGTAGCTATCTATCATTTTTCGCAATAGCGTATATTTCCAACTACTTCGCGAAAAACCAAAATAGTCCTTCGTACATATGAATACAATTCTACGAGAAATTATATATTTTTAGTTAAGTTGCGTAAACGTCCACATAAATATTTCACAATATCTTGCGTTTTGAACTGAAATCACCGAACAAAAAAATTAAAGAAAGCGTCGTCAAATAAGTATAAAGCAGAATATCGAACTCCGTAGCTATCTATCATTCTTCGCAATAGCGTATATTTCCAACTACTTCGCGAAAAACCAAAATAGTCCTTCGTACATATGAATACAATTCTACGAGAAATTATATATTTTTAGTTAAGTTGCGTAAACGTCCACATAAATATTTCACAATACCTTGCGTTTTGAACTGAAATCACCGAACGAAAAAATTAAAGAAAGCGCCGTCAAATAAGTGTAAAGCAGAATATCGAACTCCGTAGCTATCTATCATTCTTCGCAATAGCGTATATTTCCAACTACCTCGCGAAAAACCAAAATAGTCCTTCGTACATATGAATACAATTCTACGAGAAATTATATATTTTTAGTTAAGTTGCGTAAACGTCCACATAAATATTTCACAATACCTTGCGTTTTGAACTGAAATCACCGAACAAAAAATTAAAGAAAGCGTCGTCAAATAAGTATAAAGCAGAATATCGAACTCCGTAGCTATCTATCATTTTTCGCAATAGCGTATATTTCCAACTACTTCGCGAAAAACCAAAATAGTCCTTCGTACATATGAATACAATTCTACGAGAAATTATATATTTTTAGTTAAGTTGCGTAAACGTCCACATAAATATTTCACAATATCTTGCGTTTTGAACTGAAATCACCGAACAAAAAAATTAAAGAAAGCGTCGTCAAATAAGTATAAAGCAGAATATCGAACTCCGTAGCTATCTATCATTCTTCGCAATAGCGTATATTTCCAACTACTTCGCGAAAAACCAAAATAGTCCTTCGTACATATGAATACAATTCTAC
Organism: Dioctria rufipes; assembly: GCA_963924295.1. Taxonomy (NCBI): domain Eukaryota; kingdom Metazoa; phylum Arthropoda; class Insecta; order Diptera; family Asilidae; genus Dioctria; species Dioctria rufipes. Next base: position 242,481,313 of record OZ002741.1, read on the forward strand.
GAGAAATTATATATTTTTAGTTAAGTTGCGTAAACGTCCACATAAATATTTCACAATATCTTGCGTTTTGAACTGAAATCACCGAACAAAAAAATTAAAGAAAGCGTCGTCAAATAAGTATAAAGCAGAATATCGAACTCCGTAGCTATCTATCATTTTTCGCAATAGCGTATATTTCCAACTACTTCGTGAAAAACCAAAATAGTCCTTCGTACATATGAATAAAATTCTACGAGAAATTATATATTTTTAGTTAAGTTGCGTAAACGTCCACATAAATATTTCACAATATCTTGCGTTTTGAACTGAAATCACCGAACAAAAAAATTAAAGAAAGCGTCGTCAAATAAGTATAAAGCAGAATATCGAACTCCGTAGCTATCTATCATTTTTCGCAATAGCGTATATTTCCAACTACTTCGTGAAAAACCAAAATAGTCCTTCGTACATATGAATAAAATTCTACGAGAAATTATATATTTTTAGTTAAGTTGCGTAAACGTCCACATAAATATTTCACAATACCTTGCGTTTTGAACTGAAATCACCGAACGAAAAAATTAAAGAAAGCGCCGTCAAATAAGTATAAAGCAGAATATCGAACTCCGTAGCTATCTATCATTCTTCGCAATAGCGTATATTTCCAACTACTTCGCGAAAAACCAAAATAGTCCTTCGTACATATGAATACAATTCTACGAGAAATTATATATTTTTAGTTAAGTTGCGTAAACGTCCACATAAATATTTCACAATACCTTGCGTTTTGAACTGAAATCACCGAACGAAAAAATTAAAGAAAGCGCCGTCAAATAAGTATAAAGCAGAATATCGAACTCCGTAGCTATCTATCATTCTTCGCAATAGCGTATATTTCCAACTACTTCGCGAAAAACCAAAATAGTCCTTCGTACATATGAATACAATTCTACGAGAAATTATATATTTTTAGTTAAGTTGCGTAAACGTCCACATAAATATTTCACAATACCTTGCGTTTTGAACTGAAATCACCGAACGAAAAAATTAAAGAAAGCGCCGTCAAATAAGTATAAAGCAGAATATCGAACTCCGTAGCTATCTATCATTCTTCGCAATAGCGTATATTTCCAACTACTTCGTGAAAAACCAAAATAGTCCTTCGTACATATGAATACAATTCTACGAGAAATTATATATTTTTAGTTAAGTTGCGTAAACGTCCACATAAATATTTCACAATACCTTGCGTTTTGAACTGAAATCACCGAACGAAAAAATTAAAGAAAGCGCCGTCAAATAAGTATAAAGCAGAATATCGAACTCCGTAGCTATCTATCATTCTTCGCAATAGCGTATATTTCCAACTACTTCGCGAAAAACCAAAATAGTCCTTCGTACATATGAATACAATTCTACGAGAAATTATATATTTTTAGTTAAGTTGCGTAAACGTCCACATAAATATTTCACAATACCTTGCGTTTTGAACTGAAATCACCGAACGAAAAAATTAAAGAAAGCGCCGTCAAATAAGTATAAAGCAGAATATCGAACTCCGTAGCTATCTATCATTCTTCGCAATAGCGTATATTTCCAACTACTTCGCGAAAAACCAAAATAGTCCTTCGTACATATGAATACAATTCTACGAGAAATTATATATTTTTAGTTAAGTTGCGTAAACGTCCACATAAATATTTCACAATACCTTGCGTTTTGAACTGAAATCACCGAACGAAAAAATTAAAGAAAGCGCCGTCAAATAAGTATAAAGCAGAATATCGAACTCCGTAGCTATCTATCATTCTTCGCAATAGCGTATATTTCCAACTACTTCGTGAAAAACCAAAATAGTCCTTCGTACATATGAATACAATTCTACGAGAAATTATATATTTTTAGTTAAGTTGCGTAAACGTCCACATAAATATTTCACAATATCTTGCGTTTTGAACTGAAATCACCGAACAAAAAAATTAAAGAAAGCGTCGTCAAATAAGTATAAAGCAGAATATCGAACTCCGTAGCTATCTATCATTTTTCGCAATAGCGTATATTTCCAACTACTTCGTGAAAAACCAAAATAGTCCTTCGTACATATGAATAAAATTCTACGAGAAATTATATATTTTTAGTTAAGTTGCGTAAACGTCCACATAAATATTTCACAATATCTTGCGTTTTGAACTGAAATCACCGAACAAAAAAATTAAAGAAAGCGTCGTCAAATAAGTATAAAGCAGAATATCGAACTCCGTAGCTATCTATCATTCTTCGCAATAGCGTATATTTCCAACTACTTCGCGAAAAACCAAAATAGTCCTTCGTACATATGAATACAATTCTACGAGAAATTATATATTTTTAGTTAAGTTGCGTAAACGTCCACATAAATATTTCACAATACCTTGCGTTTTGAACTGAAATCACCGAACGAAAAAATTAAAGAAAGCGCCGTCAAATAAGTATAAAGCAGAATATCGAACTCCGTAGCTATCTATCATTCTTCGCAATAGCGTATATTTCCAACTACTTCGCGAAAAACCAAAATAGTCCTTCGTACATATGAATACAATTCTACGAGAAATTATATATTTTTAGTTAAGTTGCGTAAACGTCCACATAAATATTTCACAATACCTTGCGTTTTGAACTGAAATCACCGAACGAAAAAATTAAAGAAAGCGCCGTCAAATAAGTATAAAGCAGAATATCGAACTCCGTAGCTATCTATCATTCTTCGCAATAGCGTATATTTCCAACTACTTCGCGAAAAACCAAAATAGTCCTTCGTACATATGAATACAATTCTACGAGAAATTATATATTTTTAGTTAAGTTGCGTAAACGTCCACATAAATATTTCACAATATCTTGCGTTTTGAACTGAAATCACCGAACAAAAAAATTAAAGAAAGCGTCGTCAAATAAGTATAAAGCAGAATATCGAACTCCGTAGCTATCTATCATTCTTCGCAATAGCGTATATTTCCAAGTACTTCGTGAAAAACCAAAATAGTCCTTCGTACATATGAATACAATTCTACGAGAAATTATATATTTTTAGTTAAGTTGCGTAAACGTCCACATAAATATTTCACAATATCTTGCGTTTTGAACTGAAATCAGCGAACAAAAAAATTAAAGAAAGCGTCGTCAAATAAGTATAAAGCAGAATATCGAACTCCGTAGCTATCTATCATTTTTCGCAATAGCGTATATTTCCAACTACTTCGCGAAAAACCAAAATAGTCCTTCGTACATATGAATACAATTCTACGAGAAATTATATATTTTTAGTTAAGTTGCGTAAACGTCCACATAAATATTTCACAATATCTTGCGTTTTGAACTGAAATCACCGAACAAAAAAATTAAAGAAAGCGTCGTCAAATAAGTATAAAGCAGAATATCGAACTCCGTAGCTATCTATCATTCTTCGCAATAGCGTATATTTCCAACTACTTCGCGAAAAACCAAAATAGTCCTTCGTACATATGAATACAATTCTACGAGAAATTATATATTTTTAGTTAAGTTGCGTAAACGTCCACATAAATATTTCACAATACCTTGCGTTTTGAACTGAAATCACCGAACGAAAAAATTAAAGAAAGCGCCGTCAAATAAGTGTAAAGCAGAATATCGAACTCCGTAGCTATCTATCATTCTTCGCAATAGCGTATATTTCCAACTACCTCGCGAAAAACCAAAATAGTCCTTCGTACATATGAATACAATTCTACGAGAAATTATATATTTTTAGTTAAGTTGCGTAAACGTCCACATAAATATTTCACAATACCTTGCGTTTTGAACTGAAATCACCGAACAAAAAAATTAAAGAAAGCGTCGTCAAATAAGTATAAAGCAGAATATCGAACTCCGTAGCTATCTATCATTCTTCGCAATAGCGTATATTTCCAACTACTTCGTGAAAAACCAAAATAGTCCTTCGTACATATGAATACAATTCTACGAGAAATTATATATTTTTAGTTAAGTTGCGTAAACGTCCACATAAATATTTCACAATATCTTGCGTTTTGAACTGAAATCACCGAACAAAAAAATTAAAGAAAGCGTCGTCAAATAAGTATAAAGCAGAATATCGAACTCCGTAGCTATCTATCATTTTTCGCAATAGCGTATATTTCCAACTACTTCGTGAAAAACCAAAATAGTCCTTCGTACATATGAATAAAATTCTACGAGAAATTATATATTTTTAGTTAAGTTGCGTAAACGTCCACATAAATATTTCACAATATCTTGCGTTTTGAACTGAAATCACCGAACAAAAAAATTAAAGAAAGCGTCGTCAAATAAGTATAAAGCAGAATATCGAACTCCGTAGCTATCTATCATTTTTCGCAATAGCGTATATTTCCAACTACTTCGTGAAAAACCAAAATAGTCCTTCGTACATATGAATAAAATTCTACGAGAAATTATATATTTTTAGTTAAGTTGCGTAAACGTCCACATAAATATTTCACAATATCTTGCGTTTTGAACTGAAATCACCGAACAAAAAAATTAAAGAAAGCGTCGTCAAATAAGTATAAAGCAGAATATCGAACTCCGTAGCTATCTATCATTTTTCGCAATAGCGTATATTTCCAACTACTTCGTGAAAAACCAAAATAGTCCTTCGTACATATGAATAAAATTCTACGAGAAATTATATATTTTTAGTTAAGTTGCGTAAACGTCCACATAAATATTTCACAATACCTTGCGTTTTGAACTGAAATCACCGAACGAAAAAATTAAAGAAAGCGCCGTCAAATAAGTATAAAGCAGAATATCGAACTCCGTAGCTATCTATCATTCTTCGCAATAGCGTATATTTCCAACTACTTCGCGAAAAACCAAAATAGTCCTTCGTACATATGAATACAATTCTACGAGAAATTATATATTTTTAGTTAAGTTGCGTAAACGTCCACATAAATATTTCACAATACCTTGCGTTTTGAACTGAAATCACCGAACGAAAAAATTAAAGAAAGCGCCGTCAAATAAGTATAAAGCAGAATATCGAACTCCGTAGCTATCTATCATTCTTCGCAATAGCGTATATTTCCAACTACTTCGTGAAAAACCAAAATAGTCCTTCGTACATATGAATACAATTCTACGAGAAATTATATATTTTTAGTTAAGTTGCGTAAACGTCCACATAAATATTTCACAATATCTTGCGTTTTGAACTGAAATCACCGAACAAAAAAATTAAAGAAAGCGTCGTCAAATAAGTATAAAGCAGAATATCGAACTCCGTAGCTATCTATCATTTTTCGCAATAGCGTATATTTCCAACTACTTCGTGAAAAACCAAAATAGTCCTTCGTACATATGAATAAAATTCTACGAGAAATTGTATATTTTTAGTTAAGTTGCGTAAACGTCCACATAAATATTTCACAATATCTTGCGTTTTGAACTGAAATCACCGAACAAAAAAATTAAAGAAAGCGTCGTCAAATAAGTATAAAGCAGAATATCGAACTCCGTAGCTATCTATCATTCTTCGCAATAGCGTATATTTCCAACTACTTCGCGAAAAACCAAAATAGTCCTTCGTACATATGAATACAATTCTACGAGAAATTATATATTTTTAGTTAAGTTGCGTAAACGTCCACATAAATATTTCACAATACCTTGCGTTTTGAACTGAAATCACCGAACGAAAAAATTAAAGAAAGCGCCGTCAAATAAGTATAAAGCAGAATATCGAACTCCGTAGCTATCTATCATTCTTCGCAATAGCGTATATTTCCAACTACTTCGCGAAAAACCAAAATAGTCCTTCGTACATATGAATACAATTCTACGAGAAATTATATATTTTTAGTTAAGTTGCGTAAACGTCCACATAAATATTTCACAATATCTTGCGTTTTGAACTGAAATCACCGAACAAAAAAATTAAAGAAAGCGTCGTCAAATAAGTATAAAGCAGAATATCGAACTCCGTAGCTATCTATCATTTTTCGCAATAGCGTATATTTCCAACTACTTCGTGAAAAACCAAAATAGTCCTTCGTACATATGAATAAAATTCTACGAGAAATTATATATTTTTAGTTAAGTTGCGTAAACGTCCACATAAATATTTCACAATATCTTGCGTTTTGAACTGAAATCACCGAACAAAAAAATTAAAGAAAGCGTCGTCAAATAAGTATAAAGCAGAATATCGAACTCCGTAGCTATCTATCATTTTTCGCAATAGCGTATATTTCCAACTACTTCGTGAAAAACCAAAATAGTCCTTCGTACATATGAATAAAATTCTACGAGAAATTATATATTTTTAGTTAAGTTGCGTAAACGTCCACATAAATATTTCACAATACCTTGCGTTTTGAACTGAAATCACCGAACGAAAAAATTAAAGAAAGCGCCGTCAAATAAGTATAAAGCAGAATATCGAACTCCGTAGCTATCTATCATTCTTCGCAATAGCGTATATTTCCAACTACTTCGCGAAAAACCAAAATAGTCCTTCGTACATATGAATACAATTCTACGAGAAATTATATATTTTTAGTTAAGTTGCGTAAACGTCCACATAAATATTTCACAATACCTTGCGTTTTGAACTGAAATCACCGAACGAAAAAATTAAAGAAAGCGCCGTCAAATAAGTATAAAGCAGAATATCGAACTCCGTAGCTATCTATCATTCTTCGCAATAGCGTATATTTCCAACTACTTCGTGAAAAACCAAAATAGTCCTTCGTACATATGAATACAATTCTACGAGAAATTATATATTTTTAGTTAAGTTGCGTAAACGTCCACATAAATATTTCACAATATCTTGCGTTTTGAACTGAAATCACCGAACAAAAAAATTAAAGAAAGCGTCGTCAAATAAGTATAAAGCAGAATATCGAACTCCGTAGCTATCTATCATTTTTCGCAATAGCGTATATTTCCAACTACTTCGTGAAAAACCAAAATAGTCCTTCGTACATATGAATAAAATTCTACGAGAAATTATATATTTTTAGTTAAGTTGCGTAAACGTCCACATAAATATTTCACAATATCTTGCGTTTTGAACTGAAATCACCGAACAAAAAAATTAAAGAAAGCGTCGTCAAATAAGTATAAAGCAGAATATCGAACTCCGTAGCTATCTATCATTCTTCGCAATAGCGTATATTTCCAACTACTTCGCGAAAAACCAAAATAGTCCTTCGTACATATGAATACAATTCTACGAGAAATTATATATTTTTAGTTAAGTTGCGTAAACGTCCACATAAATATTTCACAATACCTTGCGTTTTGAACTGAAATCACCGAACGAAAAAATTAAAGAAAGCGCCGTCAAATAAGTATAAAGCAGAATATCGAACTCCGTAGCTATCTATCATTCTTCGCAATAGCGTATATTTCCAAGTACTTCGTGAAAAACCAAAATAGTCCTTCGTACATATGAATACAATTCTACGAGAAATTATATATTTTTAGTTAAGTTGCGTAAACGTCCACATAAATATTTCACAATATCTTGCGTTTTGAACTGAAATCAGCGAACAAAAAAATTAAAGAAAGCGTCGTCAAATAAGTATAAAGCAGAATATCGAACTCCGTAGCTATCTATCATTTTTCGCAATAGCGTATATTTCCAACTACTTCGTGAAAAACCAAAATAGTCCTTCGTACATATGAATAAAATTCTACGAGAAATTATATATTTTTAGTTAAGTTGCGTAAACGTCCACATAAATATTTCACAATATCTTGCGTTTTGAACTGAAATCACCGAACAAAAAAATTAAAGAAAGCGTCGTCAAATAAGTATAAAGCAGAATATCGAACTCCGTAGCTATCTATCATTCTTCGCAATAGCGTATATTTCCAACTACTTCGCGAAAAACCAAAATAGTCCTTCGTACATATGAATACAATTCTACGAGAAATTATATATTTTTAGTTAAGTTGCGTAAACGTCCACATAAATATTTCACAATACCTTGCGTTTTGAACTGAAATCACCGAACGAAAAAATTAAAGAAAGCGCCGTCAAATAAGTGTAAAGCAGAATATCGAACTCCGTAGCTATCTATCATTCTTCGCAATAGCGTATATTTCCAACTACCTCGCGAAAAACCAAAATAGTCCTTCGTACATATGAATACAATTCTACGAGAAATTATATATTTTTAGTTAAGTTGCGTAAACGTCCACATAAATATTTCACAATACCTTGCGTTTTGAACTGAAATCACCGAACAAAAAAATTAAAGAAAGCGTCGTCAAATAAGTATAAAGCAGAATATCGAACTCCGTAGCTATCTATCATTCTTCGCAATAGCGTATATTTCCAACTACTTCGTGAAAAACCAAAATAGTCCTTCGTACATATGAATACAATTCTACGAGAAATTATATATTTTTAGTTAAGTTGCGTAAACGTCCACATAAATATTTCACAATATCTTGCGTTTTGAACTGAAATCAGCGAACAAAAAAATTAAAGAAAGCGTCGTCAAATAAGTATAAAGCAGAATATCGAACTCCGTAGCTATCTATCATTTTTCGCAATAGCGTATATTTCCAACTACTTCGTGAAAAACCAAAATAGTCCTTCGTACATATGAATAAAATTCTACGAGAAATTATATATTTTTAGTTAAGTTGCGTAAACGTCCACATAAATATTTCACAATATCTTGCGTTTTGAACTGAAATCACCGAACAAAAAAATTAAAGAAAGCGTCGTCAAATAAGTATAAAGCAGAATATCGAACTCCGTAGCTATCTATCATTCTTCGCAATAGCGTATATTTCCAACTACTTCGTGAAAAACCAAAATAGTCCTTCGTACATATGAATACAATTCTACGAGAAATTATATATTTTTAGTTAAGTTGCGTAAACGTCCACATAAATATTTCACAATACCTTGCGTTTTGAACTGAAATCACCGAACAAAAAAATTAAAGAAAGCGTCGTCAAATAAGTATAAAGCAGAATATCGAACTCCGTAGCTATCTATCATTCTTCGCAATAGCGTATATTTCCAACTACTTCGTGAAAAACCAAAATAGTCCTTCGTACATATGAATACAATTCTACGAGAAATTATATATTTTTAGTTAAGTTGCGTAAACGTCCACATAAATATTTCACAATACCTTGCGTTTTGAACTGAAATCACCGAACAAAAAAATTAAAGAAAGCGTCGTCAAATAAGTATAAAGCAGAATATCGAACTCCGTAGCTATCTATCATTCTTCGCAATAGCGTATATTTCCAACTACTTCGCGAAAAACCAAAATAGTCCTTCGTACATATGAATACAATTCTACGAGAAATTATATATTTTTAGTTAAGTTGCGTAAACGTCCACATAAATATTTCACAATACCTTGCGTTTTGAACTGAAATCACCGAACGAAAAAATTAAAGAAAGCGCCGTCAAATAAGTATAAAGCAGAATATCGAACTCCGTAGCTATCTATCATTCTTCGCAATAGCGTATATTTCCAACTACTTCGCGAAAAACCAAAATAGTCCTTCGTACATATGAATACAATTCTACGAGAAATTATATATTTTTAGTTAAGTTGCGTAAACGTCCACATAAATATTTCACAATATCTTGCGTTTTGAACTGAAATCACCGAACAAAAAAATTAAAGAAAGCGTCGTCAAATAAGTATAAAGCAGAATATCGAACTCCGTAGCTATCTATCATTTTTCGCAATAGCGTATATTTCCAACTACTTCGTGAAAAACCAAAATAGTCCTTCGTACATATGAATAAAATTCTACGAGAAATTATATATTTTTAGTTAAGTTGCGTAAACGTCCACATAAATATTTCACAATATCTTGCGTTTTGAACTGAAATCACCGAACAAAAAAATTAAAGAAAGCGTCGTCAAATAAGTATAAAGCAGAATATCGAACTCCGTAGCTATCTATCATTTTTCGCAATAGCGTATATTTCCAACTACTTCGTGAAAAACCAAAATAGTCCTTCGTACATATGAATAAAATTCTACGAGAAATTATATATTTTTAGTTAAGTTGCGTAAACGTCCACATAAATATTTCACAATACCTTGCGTTTTGAACTGAAATCACCGAACGAAAAAATTAAAGAAAGCGCCGTCAAATAAGTATAAAGCAGAATATCGAACTCCGTAGCTATCTATCATTCTTCGCAATAGCGTATATTTCCAACTACTTCGCGAAAAACCAAAATAGTCCTTCGTACATATGAATACAATTCTACGAGAAATTATATATTTTTAGTTAAGTTGCGTAAACGTCCACATAAATATTTCACAATACCTTGCGTTTTGAACTGAAATCACCGAACGAAAAAATTAAAGAAAGCGCCGTCAAATAAGTATAAAGCAGAATATCGAACTCCGTAGCTATCTATCATTCTTCGCAATAGCGTATATTTCCAACTACTTCGTGAAAAACCAAAATAGTCCTTCGTACATATGAATACAATTCTACGAGAAATTATATATTTTTAGTTAAGTTGCGTAAACGTCCACATAAATATTTCACAATATCTTGCGTTTTGAACTGAAATCACCGAACAAAAAAATTAAAGAAAGCGTCGTCAAATAAGTATAAAGCAGAATATCGAACTCCGTAGCTATCTATCATTCTTCGCAATAGCGTATATTTCCAACTACTTCGTGAAAAACCAAAATAGTCCTTCGTACATATGAATACAATTCTACGAGAAATTATATATTTTTAGTTAAGTTGCGTAAACGTCCACATAAATATTTCACAATACCTTGCGTTTTGAACTGAAATCACCGAACAAAAAAATTAAAGAAAGCGTCGTCAAATAAGTATAAAGCAGAATATCGAACTCCGTAGCTATCTATCATTCTTCGCAATAGCGTATATTTCCAACTACTTCGCGAAAAACCAAAATAGTCCTTCGTACATATGAATACAATTCTACGAGAAATTATATATTTTTAGTTAAGTTGCGTAAACGTCCACATAAATATTTCACAATACCTTGCGTTTTGAACTGAAATCACCGAACGAAAAAATTAAAGAAAGCGCCGTCAAATAAGTATAAAGCAGAATATCGAACTCCGTAGCTATCTATCATTCTTCGCAATAGCGTATATTTCCAACTACTTCGCGAAAAACCAAAATAGTCCTTCGTACATATGAATACAATTCTACGAGAAATTATATATTTTTAGTTAAGTTGCGTAAACGTCCACATAAATATTTCACAATATCTTGCGTTTTGAACTGAAATCACCGAACAAAAAAATTAAAGAAAGCGTCGTCAAATAAGTATAAAGCAGAATATCGAACTCCGTAGCTATCTATCATTTTTCGCAATAGCGTATATTTCCAACTACTTCGTGAAAAACCAAAATAGTCCTTCGTACATATGAATAAAATTCTACGAGAAATTATATATTTTTAGTTAAGTTGCGTAAACGTCCACATAAATATTTCACAATATCTTGCGTTTTGAACTGAAATCACCGAACAAAAAAATTAAAGAAAGCGTCGTCAAATAAGTATAAAGCAGAATATCGAACTCCGTAGCTATCTATCATTCTTCGCAATAGCGTATATTTCCAACTACTTCGTGAAAAACCAAAATAGTCCTTCGTACATATGAATAAAATTCTACGAGAAATTATATATTTTTAGTTAAGTTGCGTAAACGTCCACATAAATATTTCACAATACCTTGCGTTTTGAACTGAAATCACCGAACGAAAAAATTAAAGAAAGCGCCGTCAAATAAGTATAAAGCAGAATATCGAACTCCGTAGCTATCTATCATTCTTCGCAATAGCGTATATTTCCAACTACTTCGCGAAAAACCAAAATAGTCCTTCGTACATATGAATACAATTCTACGAGAAATTATATATTTTTAGTTAAGTTGCGTAAACGTCCACATAAATATTTCACAATACCTTGCGTTTTGAACTGAAATCACCGAACGAAAAAATTAAAGAAAGCGCCGTCAAATAAGTATAAAGCAGAATATCGAACTCCGTAGCTATCTATCATTCTTCGCAATAGCGTATATTTCCAACTACTTCGTGAAAAACCAAAATAGTCCTTCGTACATATGAATACAATTCTACGAGAAATTATATATTTTTAGTTAAGTTGCGTAAACGTCCACATAAATATTTCACAATATCTTGCGTTTTGAACTGAAATCACCGAACAAAAAAATTAAAGAAAGCGTCGTCAAATAAGTATAAAGCAGAATATCGAACTCCGTAGCTATCTATCATTTTTCGCAATAGCGTATATTTCCAACTACTTCGTGAAAAACCAAAATAGTCCTTCGTACATATGAATAAAATTCTACGAGAAATTATATATTTTTAGTTAAGTTGCGTAAACGTCCACATAAATATTTCACAATATCTTGCGTTTTGAACTGAAATCACCGAACAAAAAAATTAAAGAAAGCGTCGTCAAATAAGTATAAAGCAGAATATCGAACTCCGTAGCTATCTATCATTCTTCGCAATAGCGTATATTTCCAACTACTTCGCGAAAAACCAAAATAGTCCTTCGTACATATGAATACAATTCTACGAGAAATTATATATTTTTAGTTAAGTTGCGTAAACGTCCACATAAATATTTCACAATACCTTGCGTTTTGAACTGAAATCACCGAACGAAAAAATTAAAGAAAGCGCCGTCAAATAAGTATAAAGCAGAATATCGAACTCCGTAGCTATCTATCATTCTTCGCAATAGCGTATATTTCCAAGTACTTCGTGAAAAACCAAAATAGTCCTTCGTACATATGAATACAATTCTACGAGAAATTATATATTTTTAGTTAAGTTGCGTAAACGTCCACATAAATATTTCACAATATCTTGCGTTTTGAACTGAAATCAGCGAACAAAAAAATTAAAGAAAGCGTCGTCAAATAAGTATAAAGCAGAATATCGAACTCCGTAGCTATCTATCATTTTTCGCAATAGCGTATATTTCCAACTACTTCGTGAAAAACCAAAATAGTCCTTCGTACATATGAATAAAATTCTACGAGAAATTATATATTTTTAGTTAAGTTGCGTAAACGTCCACATAAATATTTCACAATATCTTGCGTTTTGAACTGAAATCACCGAACAAAAAAATTAAAGAAAGCGTCGTCAAATAAGTATAAAGCAGAATATCGAACTCCGTAGCTATCTATCATTCTTCGCAATAGCGTATATTTCCAACTACTTCGCGAAAAACCAAAATAGTCCTTCGTACATATGAATACAATTCTACGAGAAATTATATATTTTTAGTTAAGTTGCGTAAACGTCCACATAAATATTTCACAATACCTTGCGTTTTGAACTGAAATCACCGAACGAAAAAATTAAAGAAAGCGCCGTCAAATAAGTGTAAAGCAGAATATCGAACTCCGTAGCTATCTATCATTCTTCGCAATAGCGTATATTTCCAACTACCTCGCGAAAAACCAAAATAGTCCTTCGTACATATGAATACAATTCTACGAGAAATTATATATTTTTAGTTAAGTTGCGTAAACGTCCACATAAATATTTCACAATACCTTGCGTTTTGAACTGAAATCACCGAACAAAAAAATTAAAGAAAGCGTCGTCAAATAAGTATAAAGCAGAATATCGAACTCCGTAGCTATCTATCATTCTTCGCAATAGCGTATATTTCCAACTACTTCGTGAAAAACCAAAATAGTCCTTCGTACATATGAATACAATTCTACGAGAAATTATATATTTTTAGTTAAGTTGCGTAAACGTCCACATAAATATTTCACAATATCTTGCGTTTTGAACTGAAATCAGCGAACAAAAAAATTAAAGAAAGCGTCGTCAAATAAGTATAAAGCAGAATATCGAACTCCGTAGCTATCTATCATTTTTCGCAATAGCGTATATTTCCAACTACTTCGTGAAAAACCAAAATAGTCCTTCGTACATATGAATAAAATTCTACGAGAAATTATATATTTTTAGTTAAGTTGCGTAAACGTCCACATAAATATTTCACAATATCTTGCGTTTTGAACTGAAATCACCGAACAAAAAAATTAAAGAAAGCGTCGTCAAATAAGTATAAAGCAGAATATCGAACTCCGTAGCTATCTATCATTCTTCGCAATAGCGTATATTTCCAAGTACTTCGTGAAAAACCAAAATAGTCCTTCGTACATATGAATACAATTCTACGAGAAATTATATATTTTTAGTTAAGTTGCGTAAACGTCCACATAAATATTTCACAATATCTTGCGTTTTGAACTGAAATCACCGAACAAAAAAATTAAAGAAAGCGTCGTCAAATAAGTATAAAGCAGAATATCGAACTCCGTAGCTATCTATCATTTTTCGCAATAGCGTATATTTCCAACTACTTCGTGAAAAACCAAAATAGTCCTTCGTACATATGAATAAAATTCTACGAGAAATTATATATTTTTAGTTAAGTTGCGTAAACGTCCACATAAATATTTCACAATATCTTGCGTTTTGAACTGAAATCACCGAACAAAAAAATTAAAGAAAGCGTCGTCAAATAAGTATAAAGCAGAATATCGAACTCCGTAGCTATCTATCATTCTTCGCAATAGCGTATATTTCCAACTACTTCGCGAAAAACCAAAATAGTCCTTCGTACATATGAATACAATTCTACGAGAAATTATATATTTTTAGTTAAGTTGCGTAAACGTCCACATAAATATTTCACAATACCTTGCGTTTTGAACTGAAATCACCGAACGAAAAAATTAAAGAAAGCGCCGTCAAATAAGTATAAAGCAGAATATCGAACTCCGTAGCTATCTATCATTCTTCGCAATAGCGTATATTTCCAACTACTTCGCGAAAAACCAAAATAGTCCTTCGTACATATGAATACAATTCTACGAGAAATTATATATTTTTAGTTAAGTTGCGTAAACGTCCACATAAATATTTCACAATATCTTGCGTTTTGAACTGAAATCACCGAACAAAAAAATTAAAGAAAGCGTCGTCAAATAAGTATAAAGCAGAATATCGAACTCCGTAGCTATCTATCATTCTTCGCAATAGCGTATATTTCCAAGTACTTCGTGAAAAACCAAAATAGTCCTTCGTACATATGAATACAATTCTACGAGAAATTATATATTTTTAGTTAAGTTGCGTAAACGTCCACATAAATATTTCACAATATCTTGCGTTTTGAACTGAAATCAGCGAACAAAAAAATTAAAGAAAGCGTCGTCAAATAAGTATAAAGTAGAATATCGAACTCCGTAGCTATCTATCATTTTTCGCAATAGCGTATATTTCCAACTACTTCGTGAAAAACCAAAATAGTCCTTCGTACATATGAATAAAATTCTACGAGAAATTATATATTTTTAGTTAAGTTGCGTAAACGTCCACATAAATATTTCACAATATCTTGCGTTTTGAACTGAAATCACCGAACAAAAAAATTAAAGAAAGCGTCGTCAAATAAGTATAAAGCAGAATATCGAACTCCGTAGCTATCTATCATTTTTCGCAATAGCGTATATTTCCAACTACTTCGTGAAAAACCAAAATAGTCCTTCGTACATATGAATAAAATTCTACGAGAAATTATATATTTTTAGTTAAGTTGCGTAAACGTCCACATAAATATTTCACAATATCTTGCGTTTTGAACTGAAATCACCGAACAAAAAAATTAAAGAAAGCGTCGTCAAATAAGTATAAAGCAGAATATCGAACTCCGTAGCTATCTATCATTCTTCGCAATAGCGTATATTTCCAAGTACTTCGTGAAAAACCAAAATAGTCCTTCGTACATATGAATAAAATTCTACGAGAAATTATATATTTTTAGTTAAGTTGCGTAAACGTCCACATAAATATTTCACAATATCTTGCGTTTTGAACTGAAATCACCGAACAAAAAAATTAAAGAAAGCGTCGTCAAATAAGTATAAAGCAGAATATCGAACTCCGTAGCTATCTATCATTTTTCGCAATAGCGTATATTTCCAACTACTTCGTGAAAAACCAAAATAGTCCTTCGTACATATGAATAAAATTCTACGAGAAATTATATATTTTTAGTTAAGTTGCGTAAACGTCCACATAAATATTTCACAATATCTTGCGTTTTGAACTGAAATCACCGAACAAAAAAATTAAAGAAAGCGTCGTCAAATAAGTATAAAGCAGAATATCGAACTCCGTAGCTATCTATCATTTTTCGCAATAGCGTATATTTCCAACTACTTCGTGAAAAACCAAAATAGTCCTTCGTACATATGAATAAAATTCTACGAGAAATTATATATTTTTAGTTAAGTTGCGTAAACGTCCACATAAATATTTCACAATATCTTGCGTTTTGAACTGAAATCACCGAACAAAAAAATTAAAGAAAGCGTCGTCAAATAAGTATAAAGCAGAATATCGAACTCCGTAGCTATCTATCATTTTTCGCAATAGCGTATATTTCCAACTACTTCGTGAAAAACCAAAATAGTCCTTCGTACATATGAATAAAATTCTACGAGAAATTATATATTTTTAGTTAAGTTGCGTAAACGTCCACATAAATATTTCACAATATCTTGCGTTTTGAACTGAAATCACCGAACAAAAAAATTAAAGAAAGCGTCGTCAAATAAGTATAAAGCAGAATATCGAACTCCGTAGCTATCTATCATTTTTCGCAATAGCGTATATTTCCAACTACTTCGTGAAAAACCAAAATAGTCCTTCGTACATATGAATAAAATTCTACGAGAAATTATATATTTTTAGTTAAGTTGCGTAAACGTCCACATAAATATTTCACAATATCTTGCGTTTTGAACTGAAATCACCGAACAAAAAAATTAAAGAAAGCGTCGTCAAATAAGTATAAAGCAGAATATCGAACTCCGTAGCTATCTATCATTTTTCGCAATAGCGTATATTTCCAACTACTTCGTGAAAAACCAAAATAGTCCTTCGTACATATGAATAAAATTCTACGAGAAATTATATATTTTTAGTTAAGTTGCGTAAACGTCCACATAAATATTTCACAATATCTTGCGTTTTGAACTGAAATCACCGAACAAAAAAATTAAAGAAAGCGTCGTCAAATAAGTATAAAGCAGAATATCGAACTCCGTAGCTATCTATCATTTTTCGCAATAGCGTATATTTCCAACTACTTCGTGAAAAACCAAAATAGTCCTTCGTACATATGAATAAAATTCTACGAGAAATTATATATTTTTAGTTAAGTTGCGTAAACGTCCACATAAATATTTCACAATATCTTGCGTTTTGAACTGAAATCACCGAACAAAAAAATTAAAGAAAGCGTCGTCAAATAAGTATAAAGCAGAATATCGAACTCCGTAGCTATCTATCATTTTTCGCAATAGCGTATATTTCCAACTACTTCGTGAAAAACCAAAATAGTCCTTCGTACATATGAATAAAATTCTACGAGAAATTATATATTTTTAGTTAAGTTGCGTAAACGTCCACATAAATATTTCACAATATCTTGCGTTTTGAACTGAAATCACCGAACAAAAAAATTAAAGAAAGCGTCGTCAAATAAGTATAAAGCAGAATATCGAACTCCGTAGCTATCTATCATTTTTCGCAATAGCGTATATTTCCAACTACTTCGTGAAAAACCAAAATAGTCCTTCGTACATATGAATAAAATTCTACGAGAAATTATATATTTTTAGTTAAGTTGCGTAAACGTCCACATAAATATTTCACAATATCTTGCGTTTTGAACTGAAATCACCGAACAAAAAAATTAAAGAAAGCGTCGTCAAATAAGTATAAAGCAGAATATCGAACTCCGTAGCTATCTATCATTTTTCGCAATAGCGTATATTTCCAACTACTTCGTGAAAAACCAAAATAGTCCTTCGTACATATGAATAAAATTCTACGAGAAATTATATATTTTTAGTTAAGTTGCGTAAACGTCCACATAAATATTTCACAATATCTTGCGTTTTGAACTGAAATCACCGAACAAAAAAATTAAAGAAAGCGTCGTCAAATAAGTATAAAGCAGAATATCGAACTCCGTAGCTATCTATCATTTTTCGCAATAGCGTATATTTCCAACTACTTCGTGAAAAACCAAAATAGTCCTTCGTACATATGAATAAAATTCTACGAGAAATTATATATTTTTAGTTAAGTTGCGTAAACGTCCACATAAATATTTCACAATATCTTGCGTTTTGAACTGAAATCACCGAACAAAAAAATTAAAGAAAGCGTCGTCAAATAAGTATAAAGCAGAATATCGAACTCCGTAGCTATCTATCATTTTTCGCAATAGCGTATATTTCCAACTACTTCGTGAAAAACCAAAATAGTCCTTCGTACATATGAATAAAATTCTACGAGAAATTATATATTTTTAGTTAAGTTGCGTAAACGTCCACATAAATATTTCACAATATCTTGCGTTTTGAACTGAAATCACCGAACAAAAAAATTAAAGAAAGCGTCGTCAAATAAGTATAAAGCAGAATATCGAACTCCGTAGCTATCTATCATTTTTCGCAATAGCGTATATTTCCAACTACTTCGTGAAAAACCAAAATAGTCCTTCGTACATATGAATAAAATTCTACGAGAAATTATATATTTTTAGTTAAGTTGCGTAAACGTCCACATAAATATTTCACAATATCTTGCGTTTTGAACTGAAATCACCGAACAAAAAAATTAAAGAAAGCGTCGTCAAATAAGTATAAAGCAGAATATCGAACTCCGTAGCTATCTATCATTTTTCGCAATAGCGTATATTTCCAACTACTTCGTGAAAAACCAAAATAGTCCTTCGTACATATGAATAAAATTCTACGAGAAATTATATATTTTTAGTTAAGTTGCGTAAACGTCCACATAAATATTTCACAATATCTTGCGTTTTGAACTGAAATCACCGAACAAAAAAATTAAAGAAAGCGTCGTCAAATAAGTATAAAGCAGAATATCGAACTCCGTAGCTATCTATCATTTTTCGCAATAGCGTATATTTCCAACTACTTCGTGAAAAACCAAAATAGTCCTTCGTACATATGAATAAAATTCTACGAGAAATTATATATTTTTAGTTAAGTTGCGTAAACGTCCACATAAATATTTCACAATATCTTGCGTTTTGAACTGAAATCACCGAACAAAAAAATTAAAGAAAGCGTCGTCAAATAAGTATAAAGCAGAATATCGAACTCCGTAGCTATCTATCATTTTTCGCAATAGCGTATATTTCCAACTACTTCGTGAAAAACCAAAATAGTCCTTCGTACATATGAATAAAATTCTACGAGAAATTATATATTTTTAGTTAAGTTGCGTAAACGTCCACATAAATATTTCACAATATCTTGCGTTTTGAACTGAAATCACCGAACAAAAAAATTAAAGAAAGCGTCGTCAAATAAGTATAAAGCAGAATATCGAACTCCGTAGCTATCTATCATTTTTCGCAATAGCGTATATTTCCAACTACTTCGTGAAAAACCAAAATAGTCCTTCGTACATATGAATAAAATTCTACGAGAAATTATATATTTTTAGTTAAGTTGCGTAAACGTCCACATAAATATTTCACAATATCTTGCGTTTTGAACTGAAATCACCGAACAAAAAAATTAAAGAAAGCGTCGTCAAATAAGTATAAAGCAGAATATCGAACTCCGTAGCTATCTATCATTCTTCGCAATAGCGTATATTTCCAAGTACTTCGTGAAAAACCAAAATAGTCCTTCGTACATATGAATACAATTCTACGAGAAATTATATATTTTTAGTTAAGTTGCGTAAACGTCCACATAAATATTTCACAATATCTTGCGTTTTGAACTGAAATCAGCGAACAAAAAAATTAAAGAAAGCGTCGTCAAATAAGTATAAAGTAGAATATCGAACTCCGTAGCTATCTATCATTTTTCGCAATAGCGTATATTTCCAACTACTTCGTGAAAAACCAAAATAGTCCTTCGTACATATGAATAAAATTCTACGAGAAATTATATATTTTTAGTTAAGTTGCGTAAACGTCCACATAAATATTTCACAATATCTTGCGTTTTGAACTGAAATCACCGAACAAAAAAATTAAAGAAAGCGTCGTCAAATAAGTATAAAGCAGAATATCGAACTCCGTAGCTATCTATCATTCTTCGCAATAGCGTATATTTCCAAGTACTTCGTGAAAAACCAAAATAGTCCTTCGTACATATGAATACAATTCTACGAGAAATTATATATTTTTAGTTAAGTTGCGTAAACGTCCACATAAATATTTCACAATATCTTGCGTTTTGAACTGAAATCACCGAACAAAAAAATTAAAGAAAGCGTCGTCAAATAAGTATAAAGCAGAATATCGAACTCCGTAGCTATCTATCATTCTTCGCAATAGCGTATATTTCCAACTACTTCGCGAAAAACCAAAATAGTCCTTCGTACATATGAATACAATTCTACGAGAAATTATATATTTTTAGTTAAGTTGCATAAACGTCCACATAAATATTTCACAATACCTTGCGTTTTGAACTGAAATCACCGAACGAAAAAATTAAAGAAAGCGCCGTCAAATAAGTATAAAGCAGAATATCGAACTCCGTAGCTATCTATCATTCTTCGCAATAGCGTATATTTCCAACTACTTCGCGAAAAACCAAAATAGTCCTTCGTACATATGAATACAATTCTACGAGAAATTATATATTTTTAGTTAAGTTGCGTAAACGTCCACATAAATATTTCACAATATCTTGCGTTTTGAACTGAAATCACCGAACAAAAAAATTAAAGAAAGCGTCGTCAAATAAGTATAAAGCAGAATATCGAACTCCGTAGCTATCTATCATTCTTCGCAATAGCGTATATTTCCAAGTACTTCGTGAAAAACCAAAATAGTCCTTCGTACATATGAATACAATTCTACGAGAAATTATATATTTTTAGTTAAGTTGCGTAAACGTCCACATAAATATTTCACAATATCTTGCGTTTTGAACTGAAATCAGCGAACAAAAAAATTAAAGAAAGCGTCGTCAAATAAGTATAAAGCAGAATATCGAACTCCGTAGCTATCTATCATTTTTCGCAATAGCGTATATTTCCAACTACTTCGTGAAAAACCAAAATAGTCCTTCGTACATATGAATAAAATTCTACGAGAAATTATATATTTTTAGTTAAGTTGCGTAAACGTCCACATAAATATTTCACAATATCTTGCGTTTTGAACTGAAATCACCGAACAAAAAAATTAAAGAAAGCGTCGTCAAATAAGTATAAAGCAGAATATCGAACTCCGTAGCTATCTATCATTCTTCGCAATAGCGTATATTTCCAACTACTTCGCGAAAAACCAAAATAGTCCTTCGTACATATGAATACAATTCTACGAGAAATTATATATTTTTAGTTAAGTTGCGTAAACGTCCACATAAATATTTCACAATACCTTGCGTTTTGAACTGAAATCACCGAACGAAAAAATTAAAGAAAGCGCCGTCAAATAAGTGTAAAGCAGAATATCGAACTCCGTAGCTATCTATCATTCTTCGCAATAGCGTATATTTCCAACTACCTCGCGAAAAACCAAAATAGTCCTTCGTACATATGAATACAATTCTACGAGAAATTATATATTTTTAGTTAAGTTGCGTAAACGTCCACATAAATATTTCACAATACCTTGCGTTTTGAACTGAAATCACCGAACAAAAAAATTAAAGAAAGCGTCGTCAAATAAGTATAAAGCAGAATATCGAACTCCGTAGCTATCTATCATTCTTCGCAATAGCGTATATTTCCAACTACTTCGTGAAAAACCAAAATAGTCCTTCGTACATATGAATACAATTCTACGAGAAATTATATATTTTTAGTTAAGTTGCGTAAACGTCCACATAAATATTTCACAATACCTTGCGTTTTGAACTGAAATCACCGAACAAAAAATTAAAGAAAGCGTCGTCAAATAAGTATAAAGCAGAATATCGAACTCCGTAGCTATCTATCATTCTTCGCAATAGCGTATATATCCAACTACTTCGCGAAAAACCAAAATAGTCCTTCGTACATATGAATACAATTCTACGAGAAATTATATATTTTTAGTTAAGTTGCGTAAACGTCCACATAAATATTTCACAATACCTTGCGTTTTGAACTGAAATCACCGAACAAAAAATTAAAGAAAGCGTCGTCAAATAAGTATAAAGCAGAATATCGAACTCCGTAGCTATCTATCATTCTTCGCAATAGCGTATATTTCCAACTACTTCGCGAAAAACCAAAATAGTCCTTCGTACATATGAATACAATTCTACGAGAAATTATATATTTTTAGTTAAGTTGCGTAAACGTCCACATAAATATTTCACAATACCTTGCGTTTTGAACTGAAATCACCGAACAAAAAATTAAAGAAAGCGTCGTCAAATAAGTATAAAGCAGAATATCGAACTCCGTAGCTATCTATCATTCTTCGCAGTAGCGTATATTTCCAACTACTTCGCGAAAAACCAAAATAGTCCTTCGTACATATGAATACAATTCTACGAGAAATTATATAATTTTAGTTAAGTTGCGTAAACGTCCACATAAATATTTCACAATACCTTGCGTTTTGAACTGAAATCACCGAAAAAAAATTAAAGAAAGCGTCGTCAAATAAGTATAAAGCAGAATATCGAACTCCGTAGCTATCTATCATTCTTCGCAATAGCGTATATTTCCAACTACTTCGCGAAAAACCAGAATAGTCCTTCGTACATATGAATACAATTCTACGAGAAATTATATATTTTTAGTTAAGTTGCGTAAACGTCCACATAAATATTTCACAATACCTTGCGTTTTGAACTGAAATCACCGAACAAAAAATTAAAGAAAGCGTCGTCAAATAAGTATAAAGCAGAATATCGAACTCCGTAGCTATCTATCATTCTTCGCAATAGCGTATATTTCCAACTACTTCGCGAAAAACCAAAATAGTCCTTCGTACATATGAATACAATTCTACGAGAAATTATATATTTTTAGTTAAGTTGCGTAAACGTCCACATAAATATTTCACAATACCTTGCGTTTTGAACTGAAATCACCGAACAAAAAATTAAAGAAAGCGTCGTCAAATAAGTATAAAGCAGAATATCGAACTCCGTAGCTATCTATCATTCTTCGCAGTAGCGTATATTTCCAACTACTTCGCGAAAAACCAAAATAGTCCTTCGTACATATGAATACAATTCTACGAGAAATTATATAATTTTAGTTAAGTTGCGTAAACGTCCACATAAATATTTCACAATACCTTGCGTTTTGAACTGAAATCACCGAAAAAAAATTAAAGAAAGCGTCGTCAAATAAGTATAAAGCAGAATATCGAACTCCGTAGCTATCTATCATTCTTCGCAATAGCGTATATTTCCAACTACTTCGCGAAACACCAGAATAGTCCTTCCTACATATGAATACAATTCTACGAGAAATTATATATTTTTAGTTAAGTTGCGTAAACGTCCACATAAATATTTCACAATACCTTGCGTTTTGAACTGAAATCACCGAACAAAAAATTAAAGAAAGCGTCGTCAAATAAGTATAAAGCAGAATATCGAACTCCGTAGCTATCTATCATTCTTCGCAGTAGCGTATATTTCCAACTACTTCGCGAAAAACCAAAATAGTCCTTCATACATATGAATACAATTCTACGAGAAATTATATATTTTTAGTTAAGTTGCGTAAACGTCCACATAAATATTTCACAATACCTTGCGTTTTGAACTGAAATCACCGAAAAAAAATTAAAGAAAGCGTCGTCAAATAAGTATAAAGCAGAATATCGAACTCCGTAGCTATCTATCATTCTTCGCAATAGCGTATATTTCCAACTACTTCGCGAAAAACCAAAATAGTCCTTCGTACATATGAATACAATTCTACGAGAAATTATATATTTTTAGTTAAGTTGCGTAAACGTCCACATAAATATTTCACAATACCTTGCGTTTTGAACTGAAATCACCGAACAAAAAAATTAAAGAAAGCGTCGTCAAATAAGTATAAAGCAGAATATCGAACTCCGTAGCTATCTATCATTCTTCGCAATAGCGTATATTTCCAAGTACTTCGTGAAAAACCAAAATAGTCCTTCGTACATATGAATACAATTCTACGAGAAATTATATATTTTTAGTTAAGTTGCGTAAACGTCCACATAAATATTTCACAATATCTTGCGTTTTGAACTGAAATCACCGAACAAAAAAATTAAAGAAAGCGTCGTCAAATAAGTATAAAGCAGAATATCGAACTCCGTAGCTATCTATCATTTTTCGCAATAGCGTATATTTCCAACTACTTCGTGAAAAACCAAAATAGTCCTTCGTACATATGAATAAAATTCTACGAGAAATTATATATTTTTAGTTAAGTTGCGTAAACGTCCACATAAATATTTCACAATATCTTGCGTTTTGAACTGAAATCAGCGAACAAAAAAATTAAAGAAAGCGTCGTCAAATAAGTATAAAGCAGAATATCGAACTCCGTAGCTATCTATCATTCTTCGCAATAGCGTATATTTCCAACTACTTCGCGAAAAACCAAAATAGTCCTTCGTACATATGAATACAATTCTACGAGAAATTATATATTTTTAGTTAAGTTGCGTAAACGTCCACATAAATATTTCACAATACCTTGCGTTTTGAACTGAAATCACCGAACGAAAAAATTAAAGAAAGCGCCGTCAAATAAGTATAAAGCAGAATATCGAACTCCGTAGCTATCTATCATTCTTCGCAATAGCGTATATTTCCAACTACTTCGCGAAAAACCAAAATAGTCCTTCGTACATATGAATACAATTCTACGAGAAATTATATATTTTTAGTTAAGTTGCGTAAACGTCCACATAAATATTTCACAATACCTTGCGTTTTGAACTGAAATCACCGAACGAAAAAATTAAAGAAAGCGCCGTCAAATAAGTGTAAAGCAGAATATCGAACTCCGTAGCTATCTATCATTCTTCGCAATAGCGTATATTTCCAACTACCTCGCGAAAAACCAAAATAGTCCTTCGTACATATGAATACAATTCTACGAGAAATTATATATTTTTAGTTAAGTTGCGTAAACGTCCACATAAATATTTCACAATACCTTGCGTTTTGAACTGAAATCACCGAACAAAAAAATTAAAGAAAGCGTCGTCAAATAAGTATAAAGCAGAATATCGAACTCCGTAGCTATCTATCATTCTTCGCAATAGCGTATATTTCCAACTACTTCGTGAAAAACCAAAATAGTCCTTCGTACATATGAATACAATTCTACGAGAAATTATATATTTTTAGTTAAGTTGCGTAAACGTCCACATAAATATTTCACAATATCTTGCGTTTTGAACTGAAATCACCGAACAAAAAAATTAAAGAAAGCGTCGTCAAATAAGTATAAAGCAGAATATTGAACTCCGTAGCTATCTATCATTTTTCGCAATAGCGTATATTTCCAACTACTTCGTGAAAAACCAAAATAGTCCTTCGTACATATGAATACAATTCTACGAGAAATTATATATTTTTAGTTAAGTTGCGTAAACGTCCACATAAATATTTCACAATATCTTGCGTTTTGAACTGAAATCACCGAACAAAAAAATTAAAGAAAGCGTCGTCAAATAAGTATAAAGCAGAATATCGAACTCCGTAGCTATCTATCATTCTTCGCAATAGCGTATATTTCCAAGTACTTCGTGAAAAACCAAAATAGTCCTTCGTACATATGAATACAATTCTACGAGAAATTATATATTTTTAGTTAAGTTGCGTAAACGTCCACATAAATATTTCACAATATCTTGCGTTTTGAACTGAAATCACCGAACAAAAAAATTAAAGAAAGCGTCGTCAAATAAGTATAAAGCAGAATATCGAACTCCGTAGCTATCTATCATTTTTCGCAATAGCGTATATTTCCAACTACTTCGTGAAAAACCAAAATAGTCCTTCGTACATATGAATACAATTCTACGAGAAATTATATATTTTTAGTTAAGTTGCGTAAACGTCCACATAAATATTTCACAATATCTTGCGTTTTGAACTGAAATCACCGAACAAAAAAATTAAAGAAAGCGTCGTCAAATAAGTATAAAGCAGAATATCGAACTCCGTAGCTATCTATCATTCTTCGCAATAGCGTATATTTCCAACTACTTCGTGAAAAACCAAAATAGTCCTTCGTACATATGAATACAATTCTACGAGAAATTATATATTTTTAGTTAAGTTGCGTAAACGTCCACATAAATATTTCACAATATCTTGCGTTTTGAACTGAAATCACCGAACAAAAAAATTAAAGAAAGCGTCGTCAAATAAGTATAAAGCAGAATATCGAACTCCGTAGCTATCTATCATTCTTCGCAATAGCGTATATTTCCAACTACTTCGTGAAAAACCAAAATAGTCCTTCGTACATATGAATACAATTCTACGAGAAATTATATATTTTTAGTTAAGTTGCGTAAACGTCCACATAAATATTTCACAATATCTTGCGTTTTGAACTGAAATCACCGAACAAAAAAATTAAAGAAAGCGTCGTCAAATAAGTATAAAGCAGAATATCGAACTCCGTAGCTATCTATCATTTTTCGCAATAGCGTATATTTCCAACTACTTCGTGAAAAACCAAAATAGTCCTTCGTACATATGAATACAATTCTACGAGAAATTATATATTTTTAGTTAAGTTGCGTAAACGTCCACATAAATATTTCACAATATCTTGCGTTTTGAACTGAAATCACCGAACAAAAAAATTAAAGAAAGCGTCGTCAAATAAGTATAAAGCAGAATATCGAACTCCGTAGCTATCTATCATTCTTCGCAATAGCGTATATTTCCAACTACTTCGTGAAAAACCAAAATAGTCCTTCGTACATATGAATACAATTCTACGAGAAATTATATATTTTTAGTTAAGTTGCGTAAACGTCCACATAAATATTTCACAATATCTTGCGTTTTGAACTGAAATCACCGAACAAAAAAATTAAAGAAAGCCGTCAAATAAGTATAAAGCAGAATATCGAACTCCGTAGCTATCTATCATTCTTCGCAATAGCGTATATTTCCAACTACTTCGTGAAAAACCAAAATAGTCCTTCGTACATATGAATACAATTCTACGAGAAATTATATATTTTTAGTTAAGTTGCGTAAACGTCCACATAAATATTTCACAATATCTTGCGTTTTGAACTGAAATCACCGAACAAAAAAATTAAAGAAAGCGTCGTCAAATAAGTATAAAGCAGAATATCGAACTCCGTAGCTATCTATCATTCTTCGCAATAGCGTATATTTCCAACTACTTCGTGAAAAACCAAAATAGTCCTTCGTACATATGAATACAATTCTACGAGAAATTATATATTTTTAGTTAAGTTGCGTAAACGTCCACATAAATATTTCACAATATCTTGCGTTTTGAACTGAAATCACCGAACAAAAAAATTAAAAAAAGCGTCGTCAAATAAGTATAAAGCAGAATATCGAACTCCGTAGCTATCTATCATTCTTCGCAATAGCGTATATTTCCAACTACTTCGTGAAAAACCAAAATAGTCCTTCGTACATATGAATACAATTTTACGAGAAATTATATATTTTTAGTTAAGTTGCGTAAACGTCCACATAAATATTTCACAATATCTTGCGTTTTGAACTGAAATCACCGAACAAAAAAATTAAAAAAAGCGTCGTCAAATAAGTATAAAGCAGAATATCGAACTCCGTAGCTATCTATCATTCTTCGCAATAGCGTATATTTCCAACTACTTCGTGAAAAACCAAAATAGTCCTTCGTACATATGAATACAATTCTACGAGAAATTATATATTTTTAGTTAAGTCGCGTAAACGTCCACATAAATATTTCACAATATCTTGCGTTTTGAACTGAAATCACCGAACAAAAAAATTAAAAAAGCGTCGTCAAATAAGTATAAAGCAGAATATCGAACTCCGTAGCTATCTATCATTCTTCGCAATAGCGTATATTTCCAACTACTTCGTGAAAAACCAAAATAGTCCTTCGTACATATGAATACAATTCTACGAGAAATTATATATTTTTAGTTAAGTTGCGTAAACGTCCACATAAATATTTCACAATATCTTGCGTTTTGAACTGAAATCACCGAACAAAAAAATTAAAGAAAGCGTCGTCAAATAAGTATAAAGCAGAATATCGAACTCCGTAGCTATCTATCATTCTTCGCAATAGCGTATATTTCCAACTACTTCGTGAAAAACCAAAATAGTCCTTCGTACATATGAATACAATTCTACGAGAAATTATATATTTTTAGTTAAGTTGCGTAAACGTCCACATAAATATTTCACAATATCTTGCGTTTTGAACTGAAATCACCGAACAAAAAAATTAAAAAAAGCGTCGTCAAATAAGTATAAAGCAGAATATCGAACTCCGTAGCTATCTATCATTCTTCGCAATAGCGTATATTTCCAACTACTTCGTGAAAAACCAAAATAGTCCTTCGTACATATGAATACAATTCTACGAGAAATTATATATTTTTAGTTAAGTTCGCGTAAACGTCCACATAAATATTTCACAATATCTTGCGTTTTGAACTGAAATCACCGAACAAAAAAATTAAAAAAAGCGTCGTCAAATAAGTATAAAGCAGAATATCGAACTCCGTAGCTATCTATCATTCTTCGCAATAGCGTATATTTCCAACTACTTCGTGAAAAACCAAAATAGTCCTTCGTACATATGAATACAATTCTACGAGAAATTATATATTTTTAGTTAAGTTGCGTAAACGTCCACATAAATATTTCACAATATCTTGCGTTTTGAACTGAAATCACCGAACAAAAAAATTAAAGAAAGCGTCGTCAAATAAGTATAAAGCAGAATATCGAACTCCGTAGCTATCTATCATTCTTCGCAATAGCGTATATTTCCAACTACTTCGTGAAAAACCAAAATAGTCCTTCGTACATATGAATACAATTCTACGAGAAATTATATATTTTTAGTTAAGTTGCGTAAACGTCCACATAAATATTTCACAATATCTTGCGTTTTGAACTGAAATCACCGAACAAAAAAATTAAAAAAAGCGTCGTCAAATAAGTATAAAGCAGAATATCGAACTCCGTAGCTATCTATCATTCTTCGCAATAGCGTATATTTCCAACTACTTCGTGAAAAACCAAAATAGTCCTTCGTACATATGAATACAATTCTACGAGAAATTATATATTTTTAGTTAAGTTGCGTAAACGTCCACATAAATATTTCACAATATCTTGCGTTTTGAACTGAAATCACCGAACAAAAAAAATTAAAAAAAGCGTCGTCAAATAAGTATAAAGCAGAATATCGAACTCCGTAGCTATCTATCATTCTTCGCAATAGCGTATATTTCCAACTACTTCGTGAAAAACCAAAATAGTCCTTCGTACATATGAATACAATTCTACGAGAAATTATATATTTTTAGTTAAGTTGCGTAAACGTCCACATGAATATTTCACAATATCTTGCGTTTTGAACTGAAATCACCGAACAAAAAAATTAAAAAAAGCGTCGTCAAATAAGTATAAAGCAGAATATCGAACTCCGTAGCTATCTATCATTCTTCGCAATAGCGTATATTTCCAACTACTTCGTGAAAAACCAAAATAGTCCTTCGTACATATGAATACAATTCTACGAGAAATTATATATTTTTAGTTAAGTTGCGTAAACGTCCACATAAATATTTCACAATATCTTGCGTTTTGAACTGAAATCACCGAACAAAAAAATTAAAAAAAGCGTCGTCAAATAAGTATAAAGCAGAATATCGAACTCCGTAGCTATCTATCATTCTTCGCAATAGCGTATATTTCCAACTACTTCGTGAAAAACCAAAATAGTCCTTCGTACATATGAATACAATTCTACGAGAAATTATATATTTTTAGTTAAGTTGCGTAAACGTCCACATAAATATTTCACAATATCTTGCGTTTTGAACTGAAATCACCGAACAAAAAAATTAAAAAAAGCGTCGTCAAATAAGTATAAAGCAGAATATCGAACTCCGTAGCTATCTATCATTCTTCGCAATAGCGTATATTTCCAACTACTTCGTGAAAAACCAAAATAGTCCTTCGTACATATGAATACAATTCTACGAGAAATTATATATTTTTAGTTAAGTTGCGTAAACGTCCACATAAATATTTCACAATATCTTGCGTTTTGAACTGAAATCACCGAACAAAAAAATTAAAAAAAGCGTCGTCAAATAAGTATAAAGCAGAATATCGAACTCCGTAGCTATCTATCATTCTTCGCAATAGCGTATATTTCCAACTACTTCGTGAAAAACCAAAATAGTCCTTCGTACATATGAATACAATTCTACGAGAAATTATATATTTTTAGTTAAGTTGCGTAAACGTCCACATAAATATTTCACAATATCTTGCGTTTTGAACTGAAATCACCGAACAAAAAAATTAAAAAAAGCGTCGTCAAATAAGTATAAAGCAGAATATCGAACTCCGTAGCTATCTATCATTCTTCGCAATAGCGTATATTTCCAACTACTTCGTGAAAAACCAAAATAGTCCTTCGTACATATGAATACAATTCTACGAGAAATTATATATTTTTAGTTAAGTTGCGTAAACGTCCACATAAATATTTCACAATATCTTGCGTTTTGAACTGAAATCACCGAACAAAAAAATTAAAAAAAGCGTCGTCAAATAAGTATAAAGCAGAATATCGAACTCCGTAGCTATCTATCATTCTTCGCAATAGCGTATATTTCCAACTACTTCGTGAAAAACCAAAATAGTCCTTCGTACATATGAATACAATTCTACGAGAAATTATATATTTTTAGTTAAGTTGCGTAAACGTCCACATAAATATTTCACAATATCTTGCGTTTTGAACTGAAATCACCGAACAAAAAAATTAAAAAAAGCGTCGTCAAATAAGTATAAAGCAGAATATCGAACTCCGTAGCTATCTATCATCTTCGCAATAGCGTATATTTCCAACTACTTCGCGAAAAACCAAAATAGTCCTTCGTACATATGAATACAATTCTACGAGAAATTATATATTTTTAGTTAAGTTGCGTAAACGTCCACATAAATATTTCACAATATCTTGCGTTTTGAACTGAAATCACCGAACAAAAAATTAAAAAAAGCGTCGTCAAATAAGTATAAAGCAGAATATCGAACTCCGTAGCTATCTATCATTCTTCGCAATAGCGTATATTTCGAACTACTTCGTGAAAAACCAAAATAGTCCTTCGTACATATGAATACAATTCTACGAGAAATTATATATTTTTAGTTAAGTTGCGTAAACGTCCACATAAATATTTCACAATATCTTGCGTTTTGAACTGAAATCACCGAACAAAAAAAATTAAAAAAAGCGTCGTCAAATAAGTATAAAGCAGAATATCGAACTCCGTAGCTATCTATCTATCATTCTTCGCAATAGCGTATATTTCGAACTACTTCGTGAAAAACCAAAATAGTCCTTCGTACATATGAATACAATTCTACGAGAAATTATGTATTTTTAGTTAAGTTGTGTAAACGTCCACATAAATATTTCACAATATCTTGCGTTTTGAACTGAAATCACCGAACAAAAAAATTAAAGAAAGCGTCGTCAAATAAGTATAAAGCAGAATATCGAACTCCGTAGCTATCTATCATTCTTCGCAATAGCGTATATTTCGAACTACTTCGTGAAAAACCAAAATAGTCCTTCGTACATATGAATACAATTCTACGAGAAATTATATATTTTTAGTTAAGTTGCGTAAACGTCCACATAAATATTTCACAATATCTTGCGTTTTGAACTGAAATCACCGAACAAAAAAATTAAAGAAAGCGTCGTCAAATAAGTATAAAGCAGAATATCGAA
The DNA here is from genome assembly GCA_963924295.1 of Dioctria rufipes. NCBI lineage: Eukaryota > Metazoa > Arthropoda > Insecta > Diptera > Asilidae > Dioctria > Dioctria rufipes. The sequence goes on from OZ002741.1 coordinate 242,513,361, forward strand.
CTCCGTAGCTATCTATCATTCTTCGCAATAGCGTATATTTCGAACTACTTCGTGAAAAACCAAAATAGTCCTTCGTACATATGAATACAATTCTACGAGAAATTATATATTTTTAGTTAAGTTGCGTAAACGTCCACATAAATATTTCACAATACCTTGCGTTTTGAACTGAAATCACCGAACAGAAAAATTAAAAAAAGCGTCGTCAAATAAGTATAAAGCAGAATATCGAACTCCGTAGCTATCTATCATTCTTCGCAATAGCGTATATTTCGAACTACTTCGTGAAAAACCAAAATAGTCCTTCGTACATATGAATACAATTCTACGAGAAATTATGTATTTTTAGTTAAGTTGTGTAAACGTCCACATAAATATTTCACAATATCTTGCGTTTTGAACTGAAATCACCGAACAAAAAAATTGAAGAAAGCGTCGTCAAATAAGTATAAAGCAGAATATCGAACTCCGTAGCTATCTATCATTCTTCGCAATAGCGTATATTTCCAACTACTTCGTGAAAAACCAAAATAGTCCTTCGTACATATGAATACAATTCTACGAGAAATTATATATTTTTAGTTAAGTTGTGTAAACGTCCACATAAATATTTCACAATACCTTGCGTTTTGAACTGAAATCACCGAACAAAAAAATTAAAGAAAGCGTCGTCAAATAAGTATAAAGCAGAATATCGAACTCCGTAGCTATCTATCATTCTTCGCAATAGCGTATATTTCGAACTACTTCGTGAAAAACCAAAATAGTCCTTCGTACATATGAATACAATTCTACGAGAAATTATATATTTTTAGTTAAGTTGTGTAAACGTCCACATAAATATTTCACAATACCTTGCGTTTTGAACTGAAATCACCGAACAGAAAAATTAAAGAAAGCGTCGTCAAATAAGTATAAAGCAGAATATCGAACTCCGTAGCTATCTATCATTCTTCGCAATAGCGTATATTTCCAACTACTTCGTGAAAAACCAAAATAGTCCTTCGTAGATATGAATACAATTCTACGAGAAATTATATATTTTTAGTTAAGTTGCGTAAACGTCCACATAAATATTTCACAATACCTTGCGTTTTGAACTGAAATCACCGAACAAAAAAATTAAAGAAAGCGTCGTCAAATAAGTATAAAGCAGAATATCGAACTCCGTAGCTATCTATCATTCTTCGCAATAGCGTATATTTCGAACTACTTCGTGAAAAACCAAAATAGTCCTTCGTACATATGAATACAATTCTACGAGAAATTATATATTTTTAGTTAAGTTGTGTAAACGTCCACATAAATATTTCACAATATCTTGCGTTTTGAACTGAAATCACCGAACAAAAAAATTAAAGAAAGCGTCGTCAAATAAGTATAAAGCAGAATATCGAACTCCGTAGCTATCTATCATTCTTCGCAATAGCGTATATTTCGAACTACTTCGTGAAAAACCAAAATAGTCCTTCGTACATATGAATACAATTCTACGAGAAATTATATATTTTTAGTTAAGTTGCGTAAACGTCCACATAAATATTTCACAATACCTTGCGTTTTGAACTGAAATCACCGAACAGAAAAATTAAAAAAAGCGTCGTCAAATAAGTATAAAGCAGAATATCGAACTCCGTAGCTATCTATCATTCTTCGCAATAGCGTATATTTCCAACTACTTCGTGAAAAACCAAAATAGTCCTTCGTACATATGAATACAATTCTACGAGAAATTATATATTTTTAGTTAAGTTGTGTAAACGTCCACATAAATATTTCACAATACCTTGCGTTTTGAACTGAAATCACCGAACAGAAAAATTAAAGAAAGCGTCGTCAAATAAGTATAAAGCAGAATATCGAACTCCGTAGCTATCTATCATTCTTCGCAATAGCGTATATTTCCAACTACTTCGTGAAAAACCAAAATAGTCCTTCGTACATATGAATACAATTCTACGAGAAATTATATATTTTTAGTTAAGTTGCGTAAACGTCCACATAAATATTTCACAATACCTTGCGTTTTGAACTGAAATCACCGAACAGAAAAATTAAAAAAAGCGTCGTCAAATAAGTATAAAGCAGAATATCGAACTCCGTAGCTATCTATCATTCTTCGCAATAGCGTATATTTCCAACTACTTCGTGAAAAACCAAAATAGTCCTTCGTACATATGAATACAATTCTACGAGAAATTATATATTTTTAGTTAAGTTGCGTAAACGTCCACATAAATATTTCACAATACCTTGCGTTTTGAACTGAAATCACCGAACAGAAAAATTAAAAAAAGCGTCGTCATATAAGTATAAAGCAGAATATCGAACTCCGTAGCTATCTATCATTCTTCGCAATAGCGTATATTTCCAACTACTTCGTGAAAAACCAAAATAGTCCTTCGTACATATGAATACAATTCTACGAGAAATTATATATTTTTAGTTAAGTTGCGTAAACGTCCACATAAATATTTCACAATACCTTGCGTTTTGAACTGAAATCACCGAACAGAAAAAGTAAAGAAAGCGTCGTCAAATAAGTATAAAGCAGAATATCGAACTCCGTAGCTATCTATCATTCTTCGCAATAGCGTATATTTCCAACTACTTCGTGAAAAACCAAAATAGTCCTTCGTACATATGAATACAATTCTACGAGAAATTATATATTTTTAGTTAAGTTGCGTAAACGTCCACATAAATATTTCACAATACCTTGCGTTTTGAACTGAAATCACCGAACAGAAAAATTAAAGAAAGCGTCGTCAAATAAGTATAAAGCAGAATATCGAACTCCGTAGCTATCTATCATTCTTCGCAATAGCGTATATTTCGAACTACTTCGTGAAAAACCAAAATAGTCCTTCGTACATATGAATACAATTCTACGAGAAATTATATATTTTTAGTTAAGTTGCGTAAACGTCCACATAAATATTTCACAATATCTTGCGTTTTGAACTGAAATCACCGAACAGAAAAATTAAAGAAAGCGTCGTCAAATAAGTATAAAGCAGAATATCGAACTCCGTAGCTATCTATCATTCTTCACAATAGCGTATATTTCCAACTACTTCGTGAAAAACCAAAATAGTCCTTCGTACATATGAATACAATTCTACGAGAAATTATATATTTTTAGTTAAGTTGTGTAAACGTCCACATAAATATTTCACAATATCTTGCGTTTTGAACTGAAATCACCGAACAAAAAAATTAAAAAAAGCGTCGTCAAATAAGTATAAAGCAGAATATCGAACTCCGTAGCTATCTATCATTCTTCGCAATAGCGTATATTTCCAACTACTTCGTGAAAAACCAAAATAGTCCTTCGTACATATGAATACAATTCTACGAGAAATTATATATTTTTAGTTAAGTTGTGTAAACGTCCACATAAATATTTCACAATACCTTGCGTTTTGAACTGAAATCACCGAACAGAAAAATTAAAGAAAGCGTCGTCAAATAAGTATAAAGCAGAATATCGAACTCCGTAGCTATCTATCATTCTTCGCAATAGCGTATATTTCGAACTACTTCGTGAAAAACCAAAATAGTCCTTCGTACATATGAATACAATTCTACGAGAAATTATATATTTTTAGTTAAGTTGCGTAAACGTCCACATAAATATTTCACAATACCTTGCGTTTTGAACTGAAATCACCGAACAGAAAAATTAAAAAAAGCGTCGTCAAATAAGTATAAAGCAGAATATCGAACTCCGTAGCTATCTATCATTCTTCGCAATAGCGTATATTTCCAACTACTTCGTGAAAAACCAAAATAGTCCTTCGTACATATGAATACAATTCTACGAGAAATTATATATTTTTAGTTAAGTTGCGTAAACGTCCACATAAATATTTCACAATACCTTGCGTTTTGAACTGAAATCACCGAACAGAAAAATTAAAAAAAGCGTCGTCAAATAAGTATAAAGCAGAATATCGAACTCCGTAGCTATCTATCATTCTTCGCAATAGCGTATATTTCCAACTACTTCGTGAAAAACCAAAATAGTCCTTCGTACATATGAATACAATTCTACGAGAAATTATATATTTTTAGTTAAGTTGCGTAAACGTCCACATAAATATTTCACAATACCTTGCGTTTTGAACTGAAATCACCGAACAGAAAAATTAAAGAAAGCGTCGTCAAATAAGTATAAAGCAGAATATCGAACTCCGTAGCTATCTATCATTCTTCGCAATAGCGTATATTTCCAACTACTTCGTGAAAAACCAAAATAGTCCTTCGTACATATGAATACAATTCTACGAGAAATTATATATTTTTAGTTAAGTTGTGTAAACGTCCACATAAATATTTCACAATATCTTGCGTTTTGAACTGAAATCACCGAACAAAAAAATTAAAAAAAGCGTCGTCAAATAAGTATAAAGCAGAATATCGAACTCCGTAGCTATCTATCATTCTTCGCAATAGCGTATATTTCGAACTACTTCGTGAAAAACCAAAATAGTCCTTCGTACATATGAATACAATTCTACGAGAAATTATATATTTTTAGTTAAGTTGCGTAAACGTCCACATAAATATTTCACAATACCTTGCGTTTTGAACTGAAATCACCGAACAGAAAAATTAAAGAAAGCGTCGTCAAATAAGTATAAAGCAGAATATCGAACTCCGTAGCTATCTATCATTCTTCCCAATAGCGTATATTTCCAACTACTTCGTGAAAAACCAAAATAGTCCTTCGTACATATGAATACAATTCTACGAGAAATTATATATTTTTAGTTAAGTTGCGTAAACGTCCACATAAATATTTCACAATATCTTGCGTTTTGAACTGAAATCACCGAACAGAAAAATTAAAGAAAGCGTCGTCAAATAAGTATAAAGCAGAATATCGAACTCCGTAGCTATCTATCATTCTTCGCAATAGCGTATATTTCGAACTACTTCGTGAAAAACCAAAATAGTCCTTCGTACATATGAATACAATTCTACGAGAAATTATATATTTTTAGTTAAGTTGCGTAAACGTCCACATAAATATTTCACAATACCTTGCGTTTTGAACTGAAATCACCGAACAGAAAAATTAAAAAAAGCGTCGTCAAATAAGTATAAAGCAGAATATCGAACTCCGTAGCTATCTATCATTCTTCGCAATAGCGTATATTTCCAACTACTTCGTGAAAAACCAAAATAGTCCTTCGTACATATGAATACAATTCTACGAGAAATTATATATTTTTAGTTAAGTTGCGTAAACGTCCACATAAATATTTCACAATACCTTGCGTTTTGAACTGAAATCACCGAACAGAAAAATTAAAAAAAGCGTCGTCAAATAAGTATAAAGCAGAATATCGAACTCCGTAGCTATCTATCATTCTTCGCAATAGCGTATATTTCCAACTACTTCGTGAAAAACCAAAATAGTCCTTCGTACATATGAATACAATTCTACGAGAAATTATATATTTTTAGTTAAGTTGCGTAAACGTCCACATAAATATTTCACAATACTTTGCGTTTTGAACTGAAATCACCGAACAGAAAAATTAAAAAAAGCGTCGTCAAATAAGTATAAAGCAGAATATCGAACTCCGTAGCTATCTATCATTCTTCGCAATAGCGTATATTTCCAACTACTTCGTGAAAAACCAAAATAGTCCTTCGTACATATGAATACAATTCTACGAGAAATTATATATTTTTAGTTAAGTTGTGTAAACGTCCACATAAATATTTCACAATATCTTGCGTTTTGAACTGAAATCACCGAACAAAAAAATTAAAGAAAGCGTCGTCAAATAAGTATAAAGCAGAATATCGAACTCCGTAGCTATCTATCATTCTTCGCAATAGCGTATATTTCGAACTACTTCGTGAAAAACCAAAATAGTCCTTCGTACATATGAATACAATTCTACGAGAAATTATATATTTTTAGTTAAGTTGCGTAAACGTCCACATAAATATTTCACAATACCTTGCGTTTTGAACTGAAATCACCGAACAAAAAAATTAAAGAAAGCGTCGTCAAATAAGTATAAAGCAGAATATCGAACTCCGTAGCTATCTATTATTCTTCGCAATAGCGTATATTTCCAACTACTTCGTGAAAAACCAAAATAGTCCTTCGTACATATGAATACAATTCTACGAGAAATTATATATTTTTAGTTAAGTTGCGTAAACGTCCACATAAATATTTCACAATACCTTGCGTTTTGAACTGAAATCACCGAACAGAAAAATTAAAGAAAGCGTCGTCAAATAAGTATAAAGCAGAATATCGAACTCCGTAGCTATCTATCATTCTTCGCAATAGCGTATATTTCCAACTACTTCGTGAAAAACCAAAATAGTCCTTCGTACATATGAATACAATTCTACGAGAAATTATATATTTTTAGTTAAGTTGTGTAAACGTCCACATAAATATTTCACAATATCTTGCGTTTTGAACTGAAATCACCGAACAAAAAAATTAAAGAAAGCGTCGTCAAATAAGTATAAAGCAGAATATCGAACTCCGTAGCTATCTATCATTCTTCGCAATAGCGTATATTTCGAACTACTTCGTGAAAAACCAAAATAGTCCTTCGTACATATGAATACAATTCTACGAGAAATTATATATTTTTAGTTAAGTTGCGTAAACGTCCACATAAATATTTCACAATACCTTGCGTTTTGAACTGAAATCACCGAACAGAAAAATTAAAGAAAGCGTCGTCAAATAAGTATAAAGCAGAATATCGAACTCCGTAGCTATCTATCATTCTTCGCAATAGCGTATATTTCCAACTACTTCGTGAAAAACCAAAATAGTCCTTCGTACATATGAATACAATTCTACGAGAAATTATATATTTTTAGTTAAGTTGTGTAAACGTCCACATAAATATTTCACAATATCTTGCGTTTTGAACTGAAATCACCGAACAAAAAAATTAAAGAAAGCGTCGTCAAATAAGTATAAAGCAGAATATCGAACTCCGTAGCTATCTATCATTCTTCGCAATAGCGTATATTTCCAACTACTTCGTGAAAAACCAAAATAGTCCTTCGTACATATGAATACAATTCTACGAGAAATCATATATTTTTAGTTAAGTTGTGTAAACGTCCACATAAATATTTCACAATATCTTGCGTTTTGAACTGAAATCACCGAACAAAAAAATTAAAAAAAAGCGTCGTCAAATAAGTATAAAGCAGAATATCGAACTCCGTAGCTATCTATCATTCTTCGCAATAGCGTATATTTCGAACTACTTCGTGAAAAACCAAAATAGTCCTTCGTACATATGAATACATTTCTACGAGAAATTATATATTTTTAGTTAAGTTGCGTAAACGTCCACATAAATATTTCACAATACCTTGCGTTTTGAACTGAAATCACCGAACAGAAAAATTAAAAAAAGCGTCGTCAAATAAGTATAAAGCAGAATATCGAACTCCGTAGCTATCTATCATTCTTCGCAATAGCGTATATTTCCAACTACTTCGTGAAAAACCAAAATAGTCCTTCGTACATATGAATACAATTCTACGAGAAATTATATATTTTTAGTTAAGTTGCGTAAACGTCCACATAAATATTTCACAATACCGTCCGTTTTGAACTGAAATCACCGAACAAAAAAATTAAAGAAAGCGTCGTCAAATAAGTATAAAGCAGAATATCGAACTCCGTAGCTATCTATCATTCTTCGCAATAGCGTATATTTCCAACTACTTCGTGAAAAACCAAAATAGTCCTTCGTACATATGAATACAATTCTACGAGAAATTATATATTTTCAGTTAAGTTGCGTAAACGTCCACATAAATATTTCACAATATCTTGCGTTTTGAACTGAAATCACCGAACAAAAAAAATTAAAGAAAGCGTCGTCAAATAAGTATAAAGCAGAATATCGAACTCCGTAGCTATCTATCATTCTTCGCAATAGCGTATATTTCCAACTACTTCGTGAAAAACCAAAATAGTCCTTCGTACATATGAATACAATTCTACGAGAAATTACATATTTTTAGTTAAGTTGCGTAAACGTCCACATAAATATTTCACAATATCTTGCGTTTTGAACTGAAATCACCGAACAAAAAAATTAAAGAAAGCGTCGTCAAATAAGTATAAAGCAGAATATCGAACTCCGTAGCTATCTATCATTCTTCGCAATAGCGTATATTTCCAACTACTTCGTGAAAAACCAAAATAGTCCTTCGTACATATGAATACAATTCTACGAGAAATTATATATTTTTAGTTAAGTTGTGTAAACGTCCACATAAATATTTCACAATATCTTGCGTTTTGAACTGAAATCACCGAACAAAAAAATTAAAGAAAGCGTCGTCAAATAAGTATAAAGCAGAATATCGAACTCCGTAGCTATCTATTATTCTTCAAAATAGCGTATATTTCCAACTACTTCGTGAAAAACCAAAATAGTCCTTCGTACATATGAATACAATTCTACGAGAAATTATATATTTTTAGTTAAGTTGTGTAAACGTCCACATAAATATTTCACAATATCTTGCGTTTTGAACTGAAATCACCGAACAAAAAAATTAAAAAAAAGCGTCGTCAAATAAGTATAAAGCAGAATATCGAACTCCGTAGCTATCTATCATTCTTCGCAATAGCGTATATTTCGAACTACTTCGTGAAAAACCAAAATAGTCCTTCGTACATATGAATACAATTCTACGAGAAATTATATATTTTTAGTTAAGTTGTGTAAACGTCCACATAAATATTTCACAATATCTTGCGTTTTGAACTGAAATCACCGAACAAAAAAATTAAAGAAAGCGTCGTCAAATAAGTATAAAGCAGAATATCGAACTCCGTAGCTATCTATCATTCTTCGCAATAGCGTATATTTCGAACTACTTCGTGAAAAACCAAAATAGTCCTTCGTACATATGAATACAATTCTACGAGAAATTATATATTTTTAGTTAAGTTGCGTAAACGTCCACATAAATATTTCACAATATCTTGCGTTTTGAACTGAAATCACCGAACAAAAAAATTAAAGAAAGCGTCGTCAAATAAGTATAAAGCAGAATATCGAACTCCGTAGCTATCTATCATTCTTCGCAATAGCGTATATTTCCAACTACTTCGTGAAAAACCAAAATAGTCCTTCGTACATATGAATACAATTCTACGAGAAATTATATATTTTTAGTTAAGTTGTGTAAACGTCCACATAAATATTTCACAATATCTTGCGTTTTGAACTGAAATCACCGAACAAAAAAATTAAAAAAAAGCGTCGTCAAATAAGTATAAAGCAGAATATCGAACTCCGTAGCTATCTATCATTCTTCGCAATAGCGTATATTTCCAACTACTTCGTGAAAAACCAAAATAGTCCTTCGTACATATGAATACAATTCTACGAGAAATTATATATTTTTAGTTAAGTTGTGTAAACGTCCACATAAATATTTCACAATATCTTGCGTTTTGAACTGAAATCACCGAACAAAAAAATTAAAAAAAAGCGTCGTCAAATAAGTATAAAGCAGAATATCGAACTCCGTAGCTATCTATCATTCTTCGCAATAGCGTATATTTCCAACTACTTCGTGAAAAACCAAAATAGTCCTTCGTACATATGAATACAATTCTACGAGAAATTATATATTTTTAGTTAAGTTGTGTAAACGTCCACATAAATATTTCACAATATCTTGCGTTTTGAACTGAAATCACCGAACAAAAAAATTAAAAAAAAGCGTCGTCAAATAAGTATAAAGCAGAATATCGAACTCCGTAGCTATCTATCATTCTTCGCAATAGCGTATATTTCGAACTACTTCGTGAAAAACCAAAATAGTCCTTCGTACATATGAATACAATTCTACGAGAAATTATATATTTTTAGTTAAGTTGCGTAAACGTCCACATAAATATTTCACAATACCTTGCGTTTTGAACTGAAATCACCGAACAAAAAAATTAAAGAAAGCGTCGTCAAATAAGTATAAAGCAGAATATCGAACTCCGTAGCTATCTATTATTCTTCGCAATAGCGTATATTTCCAACTACTTCGTGAAAAACCAAAATAGTCCTTCGTACATATGAATACAATTCTACGAGAAATTATATATTTTTAGTTAAGTTGTGTAAACGTCCACATAAATATTTCACAATATCTTGCGTTTTGAACTGAAATCACCGAACAAAAAAATTAAAAAAAAGCGTCGTCAAATAAGTATAAAGCAGAATATCGAACTCCGTAGCTATCTATCATTCTTCGCAATAGCGTATATTTCGAACTACTTCGTGAAAAACCAAAATAGTCCTTCGTACATATGAATACAATTCTACGAGAAATTATATATTTTTAGTTAAGTTGTGTAAACGTCCACATAAATATTTCACAATATCTTGCGTTTTGAACTGAAATCACCGAACAAAAAAATTAAAGAAAGCGTCGTCAAATAAGTATAAAGCAGAATATCGAACTCCGTAGCTATCTATCATTCTTCGCAATAGCGTATATTTCGAACTACTTCGTGAAAAACCAAAATAGTCCTTCGTACATATGAATACAATTCTACGAGAAATTATATATTTTTAGTTAAGTTGCGTAAACGTCCACATAAATATTTCACAATATCTTGCGTTTTGAACTGAAATCACCGAACAAAAAAATTAAAGAAAGCGTCGTCAAATAAGTATAAAGCAGAATATCGAACTCCGTAGCTATCTATCATTCTTCGCAATAGCGTATATTTCCAACTACTTCGTGAAAAACCAAAATAGTCCTTCGTACATATGAATACAATTCTACGAGAAATTATATATTTTTAGTTAAGTTGTGTAAACGTCCACATAAATATTTCACAATATCTTGCGTTTTGAACTGAAATCACCGAACAAAAAAATTAAAAAAAAGCGTCGTCAAATAAGTATAAAGCAGAATATCGAACTCCGTAGCTATCTATCATTCTTCGCAATAGCGTATATTTCGAACTACTTCGTGAAAAACCAAAATAGTCCTTCGTACATATGAATACAATTCTACGAGAAATTATATATTTTTAGTTAAGTTGCGTAAACGTCCACATAAATATTTCACAATATCTTGCGTTTTGAACTGAAATCACCGAACAAAAAAATTAAAGAAAGCGTCGTCAAATAAGTATAAAGCAGAATATCGAACTCCGTAGCTATCTATCATTCTTCGCAATAGCGTATATTTCCAACTACTTCGTGAAAAACCAAAATAGTCCTTCGTACATATGAATACAATTCTACGAGAAATTATATATTTTTAGTTAAGTTGCGTAAACGTCCACATAAATATTTCACAATACCGTCCGTTTTGAACTGAAATCACCGAACAAAAAAATTAAAGAAAGCGTCGTCAAATAAGTATAAAGCAGAATATCGAACTCCGTAGCTATCTATCGTTCTTCGCAATAGCGTATATTTCCAACTACTTCGTGAAAAACCAAAATAGTCCTTCGTACATATGAATACAATTCTACGAGAAATTATATATTTTTAGTTAAGTTGCGTAAACGTCCACATAAATATTTCACAATACCTTGCGTTTTGAACTGAAATCACCGAACAGAAAAATTAAAGAAAGCGTCGTCAAATAAGTATAAAGCAGAATATCGAACTCCGTAGCTATCTATCATTCTTCGCAATAGCGTATATTTCCAACTACTTCGTGAAAAACCAAAATAGTCCTTCGTACATATGAATACAATTCTACGAGAAATTATATATTTTTAGTTAAGTTGCGTAAACGTCCACATAAATATTTCACAATACCGTCCGTTTTGAACTGAAATCACCGAACAAAAAAATTAAAGAAAGCGTCGTCAAATAAGTATAAAGCAGAATATCGAACTCCGTAGCTATCTATCATTCTTCCCAATAGCGTATATTTCGAACTACTTCGTGAAAAACCAAAATAGTCCTTCGTACATATGAATACAATTCTACGAGAAATTATGTATTTTTAGTTAAGTTGCGTAAACGTCCACATAAATATTTCACAATACCGTCCGTTTTGAACTGAAATCACCGAACAAAAAAATTAAAGAAAGCGTCGTCAAATAAGTATAAAGCAGAATATCGAACTCCGTAGCTATCTATCATTCTTCGCAATAGCGTATATTTCCAACTACTTCGTGAAAAACCAAAATAGTCCTTCGTACATATGAATACAATTCTACGAGAAATTACATATTTTTAGTTAAGTTGCGTAAACGTCCACATAAATATTTCACAATATCTTGCGTTTTGAACTGAAATCACCGAACAAAAAAATTAAAGAAAGCGTCGTCAAATAAGTATAAAGCAGAATATCGAACTCCGTAGCTATCTATCATTCTTCGCAATAGCGTATATTTCCAACTACTTCGTGAAAAACCAAAATAGTCCTTCGTACATATGAATACAATTCTACGAGAAATTATATATTTTTAGTTAAGTTGCGTAAACGTCCACATAAATATTTCACAATACCGTCCGTTTTGAACTGAAATCACCGAACAAAAAAATTAAAGAAAGCGTCGTCAAATAAGTATAAAGCAGAATATCGAACTCCGTAGCTATCTATCATTCTTCGCAATAGCGTATATTTCCAACTACTTCGTGAAAAACCAAAATAGTCCTTCGTACATATGAATACAATTCTACGAGAAATTACATATTTTTAGTTAAGTTGCGTAAACGTCCACATAAATATTTCACAATACCTTGCGTTTTGAACTGAAATCACCGAAAAGAAAAATTAAAGAAAGCGTCGTCAAATAAGTATAAAGCAGAATATCGAACTCCGTAGCTATCTATCATTCTTCGCAATAGCGTATATTTCCAACTACTTCGTGAAAAACCAAAATAGTCCTTCGTACATATGAATACAATTCTACGAGAAATTATATATTTTTAGTTAAGTTGCGTAAACGTCCACATAAATATTTCACAATACCGTCCGTTTTGAACTGAAATCACCGAACAAAAAAATTAAAGAAAGCGTCGTCAAATAAGTATAAAGCAGAATATCGAACTCCGTAGCTATCTATCATTCTTCCCAATAGCGTATATTTCGAACTACTTCGTGAAAAACCAAAATAGTCCTTCGTACATATGAATACAATTCTACGAGAAATTATGTATTTTTAGTTAAGTTGCGTAAACGTCCACATAAATATTTCACAATACCGTCCGTTTTGAACTGAAATCACCGAACAAAAAAATTAAAGAAAGCGTCGTCAAATAAGTATAAAGCAGAATATCGAACTCCGTAGCTATCTATCATTCTTCGCAATAGCGTATATTTCCAACTACTTCGTGAAAAACCAAAATAGTCCTTCGTACATATGAATACAATTCTACGAGAAATTACATATTTTTAGTTAAGTTGCGTAAACGTCCACATAAATATTTCACAATATCTTGCGTTTTGAACTGAAATCACCGAACAAAAAAATTAAAGAAAGCGTCGTCAAATAAGTATAAAGCAGAATATCGAACTCCGTAGCTATCTATCATTCTTCGCAATAGCGTATATTTCCAACTACTTCGTGAAAAACCAAAATAGTCCTTCGTACATATGAATACAATTCTACGAGAAATTACATATTTTTAGTTAAGTTGCGTAAACGTCCACATAAATATTTCACAATATCTTGCGTTTTGAACTGAAATCACCGAACAAAAAAATTAAAGAAAGCGTCGTCAAATAAGTATAAAGCAGAATATCGAACTCCGTAGCTATCTATCATTCTTCGCAATAGCGTATATTTCCAACTACTTCGTGAAAAACCAAAATAGTCCTTCGTACATATGAATACAATTCTACGAGAAATTATATATTTTTAGTTAAGTTGCGTAAACGTCCACATATATTTTTCACAATACCTTGCGTTTTGAACTGAAATCACCGAACAAAAAAATTAAAGAAAGCGTCGTCAAATAAGTATAAAGCAGAATATCGAACTCCGTAGCTATCTATCATTCTTCGCAATAGCGTATATTTCCAACTACTTCGCGAAAAACCAAAATAGTCCTTCGTACATATGAATACAATTCTACGAGAAATTATATATTTTTAGTTAAGTTGCGTAAACGTCCACATAAATATTTCACAATACCTTGCGTTTTGAACTGAAATCACCGAACAAAAAAATTAAAGAAAGCGTCGTCAAATAAGTATAAAGCAGAATATCGAACTCCGTAGCTATCTATCATTCTTCGCAATAGCGTATATTTCCAACTACTTCGTGAAAAACCAAAATAGTCCTTCGTACATATGAATACAATTCTACGAGAAATTATATATTTTTAGTTAAGTTGCGTAAACGTCCACATAAATATTTCACAATATCTTGCGTTTTGAACTGAAATCACCGAACAAAAAAATTAAAGAAAGCGTCGTCAAATAAGTATAAAGCAGAATATCGAACTCCGTAGCTATCTATCATTCTTCGCAATAGCGTATATTTCCAACTACTTCGCGAAAAACCAAAATAGTCCTTCGTACATATGAATACAATTCTACGAGAAATTATATATTTTTAGTTAAGTTGCGTAAACATCCACATAAATATTTCACAATATCTTGCGTTTTGAACTGAAATCACCGAACAGAAAAATTAAAGAAAGCGTCGTCAAATAAGTATAAAGCAGAATATCGAACTCCGTAGCTATCTATCATTCTTCGCAATAGCGTATATTTCCAACTACTTCGTGAAAAACCAAAATAGTCCTTCGTACATATGAATACAATTCTACGAGAAATTATATATTTTTAGTTAAGTTGCGTAAACGTCCACATAAATATTTCACAATACCTTGCGTTTTGAACTGAAATCACCGAACAAAAAAATTAAAGAAAGCGTCGTCAAATAAGTATAAAGCAGAATATCGAACTCCATAGCTATCTATCATTCTTCGCAATAGCGTATATTTCCAACTACTTCGTGAAAAACCAAAATAGTCCTTCGTACATATGAATACAATTCTACGAGAAATTACATATTTTTAGTTAAGTTGCGTAAACGTCCACATAAATATTTCACAATATCTTGCGTTTTGAACTGAAATCACCGAACAAAAAAATTAAAGAAAGCGTCGTCAAATAAGTATAAAGCAGAATATCGAACTCCGTAGCTATCTATCATTCTTCGCAATAGCGTATATTTCGAACTACTTCGTGAAAAACCAAAATAGTCCTTCGTACATATGAATACAATTCTACGAGAAATTATATATTTTTAGTTAAGTTGCGTAAACGTCCACATAAATTTTTCACAATACCTTGCGTTTTGAACTGAAATCACCGAACAGAAAAATTAAAGAAAGCGTCGTCAAATAAGTATAAAGCAGAATATCGAACTCCGTAGCTATCTATCATTCTTCGCAATAGCGTATATTTCGAACTACTTCGTGAAAAACCAAAATAGTCCTTCGTACATATGAATACAATTCTACGAGAAATTATATATTTTTAGTTAAGTTGCGTAAACGTCCACATAAATATTTCACAATATCTTGCGTTTTGAACTGAAATCACCGAACAAAAAAATTAAAGAAAGCGTCGTCAAATAAGTATAAAGCAGAATATCGAACTCCGTAGCTATCTATCATTCTTCGCAATAGCGTATATTTCCAACTACTTCGCGAAAAACCAAAATAGTCCTTCGTACATATGAATACAATTCTACGAGAAATTATATATTTTTAGTTAAGTTGCGTAAACGTCCACATAAATATTTCACAATATCTTGCGTTTTGAACTGAAATCACCGAACAAAAAAATTAAAGAAAGCGTCGTCAAATAAGTATAAAGCAGAATATCGAACTCCGTAGCTATCTATCATTCTTCGTATATTTCCAACTACTTCGCGAAAAACCAAAATAGTCCTTCGTACATATGAATACAATTCTACGAGAAATTATATATTTTTAGTTAAGTTGCGTAAACGTCCACATAAATATTTCACAATATCTTGCGTTTTGAACTGAAATCACCGAACAAAAAAAATTAAAGAAAGCGTCGTCAAATAAGTATAAAGCAGAATATCGAACTCCGTAGCTATCTATCATTCTTCGCAATAGCGTATATTTCCAACTACTTCGTGAAAAACCAAAATAGTCCTTCGTACATATGAATACAATTCTACGAGAAATTATATATTTTTAGTTAAGTTGCGTAAACGTCCACATAAATATTTCACAATACCTTGCGTTTTGAACTGAAATCACCGAACAGAAAAATTAAAGAAAGCGTCGTCAAATAAGTATAAAGCAGAATATCGAACTCCGTAGCTATCTATCATTCTTCGCAATAGCGTATATTTCCAACTACTTCGTGAAAAACCAAAATAGTCCTTCGTACATATGAATACAATTCTACGAGAAATTATATATTTTTAGTTAAGTTGCGTAAACGTCCACATAAATATTTCACAATATCTTGCGTTTTGAACTGAAATCACCGAACAAAAAAATTAAAGAAAGCGTCGTCAAATAAGTATAAAGCAGAATATCGAACTCCGTAGCTATCTATCATTCTTCGCAATAGCGTATATTTCCAACTACTTCGTGAAAAACCAAAATAGTCCTTCGTACATATGAATACAATTCTACGAGAAATTATATATTTTTAGTTAAGTTGCGTAAACGTCCACATAAATATTTCACAATACCTTGCGTTTTGAACTGAAATCACCGAACAAAAAAATTAAAGAAAGCGTCGTCAAATAAGTATAAAGCAGAATATCGAACTCCGTAGCTATCTATCATTCTTCGTATATTTCCAACTACTTCGCGAAAAACCAAAATAGTCCTTCGTACATATGAATACAATTCTACGAGAAATTATATATTTTTAGTTAAGTTGCGTAAACGTCCACATAAATATTTCACAATATCTTGCGTTTTGAACTGAAATCACCGAACAAAAAAAATTAAAGAAAGCGTCGTCAAATAAGTATAAAGCAGAATATCGAACTCCGTAGCTATCTATCATTCTTCGCAATAGCGTATATTTCCAACTACTTCGTGAAAAACCAAAATAGTCCTTCGTACATATGAATACAATTCTACGAGAAATTATATATTTTTAGTTAAGTTGCGTAAACGTCCACATAAATATTTCACAATATCTTGCGTTTTGAACTGAAATCACCGAACAAAAAAATTAAAGAAAGCGTCGTCAAATAAGTATAAAGCAGAATATCGAACTCCGTAGCTATCTATCATTCTTCGCAATAGCGTATATTTCCAACTACTTCGTGAAAAACCAAAATAGTCCTTCGTACATATGAATACAATTCTACGAGAAATTATATATTTTTAGTTAAGTTGCGTAAACGTCCACATAAATATTTCACAATATCTTGCGTTTTGAACTGAAATCACCGAACAAAAAAAATTAAAGAAAGCGTCGTCAAATAAGTATAAAGCAGAATATCGAACTCCGTAGCTATCTATCATTCTTCGCAATAGCGTATATTTCCAACTACTTCGTGAAAAACCAAAATAGTCCTTCGTACATATGAATACAATTCTACGAGAAATTATATATTTTTAGTTAAGTTGCGTAAACGTCCACATAAATATTTCACAATATCTTGCGTTTTGAACTGAAATCACCGAACAAAAAAATTAAAGAAAGCGTCGTCAAATAAGTATAAAGCAGAATATCGAACTCCGTAGCTATCTATCATTCTTCGCAATAGCGTATATTTCCAACTACTTCGTGAAAAACCAAAATAGTCCTTCGTACATATGAATACAATTCTACGAGAAATTATATATTTTTAGTTAAGTTGCGTAAACGTCCACATAAATATTTCACAATACCTTGCGTTTTGAACTGAAATCACCGAACAGAAAAATTAAAGAAAGCGTCGTCAAATAAGTATAAAGCAGAATATCGAACTCCGTAGCTATCTATCATTCTTCGCAATAGCGTATATTTCCAACTACTTCGTGAAAAACCAAAATAGTCCTTCGTACATATGAATACAATTCTACGAGAAATTATATATTTTTAGTTAAGTTGCGTAAACGTCCACATAAATATTTCACAATATCTTGCGTTTTGAACTGAAATCACCGAACAAAAAAATTAAAGAAAGCGTCGTCAAATAAGTATAAAGCAGAATATCGAACTCCGTAGCTATCTATCATTCTTCGCAATAGCGTATATTTCCAACTACTTCGTGAAAAACCAAAATAGTCCTTCGTACATATGAATACAATTCTACGAGAAATTATATATTTTTAGTTAAGTTGCGTCAACGTCCACATAAATATTTCACAATACCTTGCGTTTTGAACTGAAATCACCGAACAGAAAAATTAAAGAAAGCGTCGTCAAATAAGTATAAAGCAGAATATCGAACTCCGTAGCTATCTATCATTCTTCGCAATAGCGTATATTTCGAACTACTTCGTGAAAAACCAAAATAGTCCTTCGTACATATGAATACAATTCTACGAGAAATTATATATTTTTAGTTAAGTTGCGTAAACGTCCACATAAATATTTCACAATACCTTGCGTTTTGAACTGAAATCACCGAACAGAAAAATTAAAGAAAGCGTCGTCAAATAAGTATAAAGCAGAATATCGAACTCCGTAGCTATCTATCATTCTTCGCAATAGCGTATATTTCCAACTACTTCGCGAAAAACCAAAATAGTCCTTCGTACATATGAATACAATTCTACGAGAAATTATATATTTTTAGTTAAGTTGCGTAAACGTCCACATAAATATTTCACAATATCTTGCGTTTTGAACTGAAATCACCGAACAGAAAAATTAAAGAAAGCGTCGTCAAATAAGTATAAAGCAGAATATCGAACTCCGTAGCTATCTATCATTCTTCGCAATAGCGTATATTTCCAACTACTTCGTGAAAAACCAAAATAGTCCTTCGTACATATGAATACAATTCTACGAGAAATTATATATTTTTAGTTAAGTTGCGTAAACGTCCACATAAATATTTCACAATATCTTGCGTTTTGAACTGAAATCACCGAACAAAAAAATTAAAGAAAGCGTCGTCAAATAAGTATAAAGCAGAATATCGAACTCCGTAGCTATCTATCATTCTTCGCAATAGCGTATATTTCGAACTACTTCGTGAAAAACCAAAATAGTCCTTCGTACATATGAATACAATTCTACGAGAAATTATATATTTTTAGTTAAGTTGCGTAAACGTCCACATAAATATTTCACAATACCTTGCGTTTTGAACTGAAATCACCGAACAGAAAAATTAAAGAAAGCGTCGTCAAATAAGTATAAAGCAGAATATCGAACTCCGTAGCTATCTATCATTCTTCGCAATAGCGTATATTTCGAACTACTTCGTGAAAAACCAAAATAGTCCTTCGTACATATGAATACAATTCTACGAGAAATTATATATTTTTAGTTAAGTTGCGTCAACGTCCACATAAATATTTCACAATACCTTGCGTTTTGAACTGAAATCACCGAACAGAAAAATTAAAGAAAGCGTCGTCAAATAAGTATAAAGCAGAATATCGAACTCCGTAGCTATCTATCATTCTTCGTATATTTCCAACTACTTCGCGAAAAACCAAAATAGTCCTTCGTACATATGAATACAATTCTACGAGAAATTATATATTTTTAGTTAAGTTGCGTAAACGTCCACATAAATATTTCACAATACCTTGCGTTTTGAACTGAAATCACCGAACAGAAAAATTAAAGAAAGCGTCGTCAAATAAGTATAAAGCAGAATATCGAACTCCGTAGCTATCTATCATTCTTCGCAATAGCGTATATTTCCAACTACTTCGTGAAAAACCAAAATAGTCCTTCGTACATATGAATACAATTCTACGAGAAATTATATATTTTTAGTTAAGTTGCGTAAACGTCCACATAAATATTTCACAATATCTTGCGTTTTGAACTGAAATCACCGAACAAAAAAATTAAAGAAAGCGTCGTCAAATAAGTATAAAGCAGAATATCGAACTCCGTAGCTATCTATCATTCTTCGCAATAGCGTATATTTCGAACTACTTCGTGAAAAACCAAAATAGTCCTTCGTACATATGAATACAATTCTACGAGAAATTATATATTTTTAGTTAAGTTGCGTAAACGTCCACATAAATATTTCACAATACCTTGCGTTTTGAACTGAAATCACCGAACAGAAAAATTAAAGAAAGCGTCGTCAAATAAGTATAAAGCAGAATATCGAACTCCGTAGCTATCTATCATTCTTCGCAATAGCGTATATTTCCAACTACTTCGCGAAAAACCAAAATAGTCCTTCGTACATATGAATACAATTCTACGAGAAATTATATATTTTTAGTTAAGTTGCGTAAACGTCCACATAAATATTTCACAATATCTTGCGTTTTGAACTGAAATCACCGAACAAAAAAATTAAAGAAAGCGTCGTCAAATAAGTATAAAGCAGAATATCGAACTCCGTAGCTATCTATCATTCTTCGTATATTTCCAACTACTTCGCGAAAAACCAAAATAGTCCTTCGTACATATGAATACAATTCTACGAGAAATTATATATTTTTAGTTAAGTTGCGTAAACGTCCACATAAATATTTCACAATATCTTGCGTTTTGAACTGAAATCACCGAACAAAAAAATTAAAGAAAGCGTCGTCAAATAAGTATAAAGCAGAATATCGAACTCCGTAGCTATCTATCATTCTTCGCAATAGCGTATATTTCCAACTACTTCGCGAAAAACCAAAATAGTCCTTCGTACATATGAATACAATTCTACGAGAAATTATATATTTTTAGTTAAGTTGCGTAAACGTCCACATAAATATTTCACAATATCTTGCGTTTTGAACTGAAATCACCGAACAAAAAAATTAAAGAAAGCGTCGTCAAATAAGTATAAAGCAGAATATCGAACTCCGTAGCTATCTATCATTCTTCGCAATAGCGTATATTTCCAACTACTTCGTGAAAAACCAAAATAGTCCTTCGTACATATGAATACAATTCTACGAGAAATTATATATTTTTAGTTAAGTTGCGTAAACGTCCACATAAATATTTCACAATATCTTGCGTTTTGAACTGAAATCACCGAACAAAAAAATTAAAGAAAGCGTCGTCAAATAAGTATAAAGCAGAATATCGAACTCCGTAGCTATCTATCATTCTTCGCAATAGCGTATATTTCGAACTACTTCGTGAAAAAGCAAAATAGTCCTTCGTACATATGAATACAATTCTACGAGAAATTATATATTTTTAGTTAAGTTGCGTAAACGTCCACATAAATATTTCACAATACCTTGCGTTTTGAACTGAAATCACCGAACAGAAAAATTAAAGAAAGCGTCGTCAAATAAGTATAAAGCAGAATATCGAACTCCGTAGCTATCTATCATTCTTCGCAATAGCGTATATTTCGAACTACTTCGTGAAAAACCAAAATAGTCCTTCGTACATATGCATACAATTCTACGAGAAATTATATATTTTTAGTTAAGTTGCGTAAACGTCCACATAAATATTTCACAATACCTTGCGTTTTGAACTGAAATCACCGAACAGAAAAATTAAAGAAAGCGTCGTCAAATAAGTATAAAGCAGAATATCGAACTCCGTAGCTATCTATCATTCTTCGCAATAGCGTATATTTCCAACTACTTCGTGAAAAACCAAAATAGTCCTTCGTACATATGCATACAATTCTACGAGAAATTATATATTTTTAGTTAAGTTGCGTAAACGTCCACATAAATATTTCACAATACCTTGCGTTTTGAACTGAAATCACCGAACAGAAAAGTTAAAGAAAGCGTCGTCAAATAAGTATAAAGCAGAATATCGAACTCCGTAGCTATCTATCATTCTTCGCAATAGCGTATATTTCCAACTACTTCGTGAAAAACCAAAATAGTCCTTCGTACATATGAATACAATTCTACGAGAAATTATATATTTTTAGTTAAGTTGCGTAAACGTCCACATAAATATTTCACAATACCTTGCGTTTTGAACTGAAATCACCGAAGAGAAAAATTAAAGAAAGCGTCGTCAAATAAGTATAAAGCAGAATATCGAACTCCGTAGCTATCTATCATTCTTCGCAATAGCGTATATTTCGAACTACTTCGTGAAAAACCAAAATAGTCCTTCGTACATATGCATACAATTCTACGAGAAATTATATATTTTTAGTTAAGTTGCGTAAACGTCCACATAAATATTTCACAATACCTTGCGTTTTGAACTGAAATCACCGAACAGAAAAATTAAAGAAAGCGTCGTCAAATAAGTATAAAGCAGAATATCGAACTCCGTAGCTATCTATCATTCTTCGCAATAGCGTATATTTCGAACTACTTCGTGAAAAACCAAAATAGTCCTTCGTACATATGAATACAATTCTACGAGAAATTATATATTTTTAGTTAAGTTGCGTAAACGTCCACATAAATATTTCACAATACCTTGCGTTTTGAACTGAAATCACCGAAGAGAAAAATTAAAGAAAGCGTCGTCAAATAAGTATAAAGCAGAATATCGAACTCCGTAGCTATCTATCATTCTTCGCAATAGCGTATATTTCGAACTACTTCGTGAAAAACCAAAATAGTCCTTCGTACATATGCATACAATTCTACGAGAAATTATATATTTTTAGTTAAGTTGCGTAAACGTCCACATAAATATTTCACAATACCTTGCGTTTTGAACTGAAATCACCGAACAGAAAAATTAAAGAAAGCGTCGTCAAATAAGTATAAAGCAGAATATCGAACTCCGTAGCTATCTATCATTCTTCGCAATAGCGTATATTTCCAACTACTTCGTGAAAAACCAAAATAGTCCTTCGTACATATGCATACAATTCTACGAGAAATTATATATTTTTAGTTAAGTTGCGTAAACGTCCACATAAATATTTCACAATACCTTGCGTTTTGAACTGAAATCACCGAAGAGAAAAATTAAAGAAAGCGTCGTCAAATAAGTATAAAGCAGAATATCGAACTCCGTAGCTATCTATCATTCTTCGCAATAGCGTATATTTCGAACTACTTCGTGAAAAACCAAAATAGTCCTTCGTACATATGCATACAATTCTACGAGAAATTATATATTTTTAGTTAAGTTGCGTAAACGTCCACATAAATATTTCACAATACCTTGCGTTTTGAACTGAAATCACCGAACAGAAAAATTAAAGAAAGCGTCGTCAAATAAGTATAAAGCAGAATATCGAACTCCGTAGCTATCTATCATTCTTCGCAATAGCGTATATTTCCAACTACTTCGCGAAAAACCAAAATAGTCCTTCGTACATATGAATACAATTCTACGAGAAATTATATATTTTTAGTTAAGTTGCGTAAACGTCCACATAAATATTTCGCAATACCTTGCGTTTTGAACTGAAATCACCGAACAGAAAAATTAAAGAAAGCGTCGTCAAATAAGTATAAAGCAGAATATCGAACTCCGTAGCTATCTATCATTCTTCGCAATAGCGTATATTTCGAACTACTTCGTGAAAAACCAAAATAGTCCTTCGTACATATGCATACAATTCTACGAGAAATTATATATTTTTAGTTAAGTTGCGTAAACGTCCACATAAATATTTCACAATACCTTGCGTTTTGAACTGAAATCACCGAACAGAAAAATTAAAGAAAGCGTCGTCAAATAAGTATAAAGCAGAATATCGAACTCCGTAGCTATCTATCATTCTTCGCAATAGCGTATATTTCGAACTACTTCGTGAAAAACCAAAATAGTCCTTCGTACATATGAATACAATTCTACGAGAAATTATATATTTTTAGTTAAGTTGCGTAAACGTCCACATAAATATTTCACAATACCTTGCGTTTTGAACTGAAATCACCGAACAGAAAAATTAAAGAAAGCGTCGTCAAATAAGTATAAAGCAGAATATCGAACTCCGTAGCTATCTATCATTCTTCGCAATAGCGTATATTTCGAACTACTTCGTGAAAAACCAAAATAGTCCTTCGTACATATGCATACAATTCTACGAGAAATTATATATTTTTAGTTAAGTTGCGTAAACGTCCACATAAATATTTCACAATACCTTGCGTTTTGAACTGAAATCACCGAACAGAAAAATTAAAGAAAGCGTCGTCAAATAAGTATAAAGCAGAATATCGAACTCCGTAGCTATCTATCATTCTTCGCAATAGCGTATATTTCGAACTACTTCGTGAAAAACCAAAATAGTCCTTCGTACATATGAATACAATTCTACGAGAAATTATATATTTTTAGTTAAGTTGTGTAAACGTCCACATAAATATTTCACAATACCTTGCGTTTTGAACTGAAATCACCGAACAGAAAAATTAAAGAAAGCGTCGTCAAATAAGTATAAAGCAGAATATCGAACTCCGTAGCTATCTATCATTCTTCGCAATAGCGTATATTTCGAACTACTTCGTGAAAAACCAAAATAGTCCTTCGTACATATGAATACAATTCTACGAGAAATTATATATTTTTAGTTAAGTTGCGTAAACGTCCACATAAATATTTCACAATACCTTGCGTTTTGAACTGAAATCACCGAACAGAAAAATTAAAGAAAGCGTCGTCAAATAAGTATAAAGCAGAATATCGAACTCCGTAGCTATCTATCATTCTTCGCAATAGCGTATATTTCGAACTACTTCGTGAAAAACCAAAATAGTCCTTCGTACATATGAATACAATTCTACGAGAAATTATATATTTTTAGTTAAGTTGCGTAAACGTCCACATAAATATTTCACAATACCTTGCGTTTTGAACTGAAATCACCGAACAGAAAAATTAAAGAAAGCGTCGTCAAATAAGTATAAAGCAGAATATCGAACTCCGTAGCTATCTATCATTCTTCGCAATAGCGTATATTTCGAACTACTTCGTGAAAAACCAAAATAGTCCTTCGTACATATGCATACAATTCTACGAGAAATTATATATTTTTAGTTAAGTTGCGTAAACGTCCACATAAATATTTCACAATACCTTGCGTTTTGAACTGAAATCACCGAACAGAAAAATTAAAGAAAGCGTCGTCAAATAAGTATAAAGCAGAATATCGAACTCCGTAGCTATCTATCATTCTTCGCAATAGCGTATATTTCGAACTACTTCGTGAAAAACCAAAATAGTCCTTCGTACATATGAATACAATTCTACGAGAAATTATATATTTTTAGTTAAGTTGTGTAAACGTCCACATAAATATTTCACAATACCTTGCGTTTTGAACTGAAATCACCGAACAGAAAAATTAAAGAAAGCGTCGTCAAATAAGTATAAAGCAGAATATCGAACTCCGTAGCTATCTATCATTCTTCGCAATAGCGTATATTTCGAACTACTTCGTGAAAAACCAAAATAGTCCTTCGTACATATGAATACAATTCTACGAGAAATTATATATTTTTAGTTAAGTTGCGTAAACGTCCACATAAATATTTCACAATACCTTGCGTTTTGAACTGAAATCACCGAACAGAAAAATTAAAGAAAGCGTCGTCAAATAAGTATAAAGCAGAATATCGAACTCCGTAGCTATCTATCATTCTTCGCAATAGCGTATATTTCGAACTACTTCGTGAAAAACCAAAATAGTCCTTCGTACATATGAATACAATTCTACGAGAAATTATATATTTTTAGTTAAGTTGCGTAAACGTCCACATAAATATTTCACAATACCTTGCGTTTTGAACTGAAATCACCGAACAGAAAAATTAAAGAAAGCGTCGTCAAATAAGTATAAAGCAGAATATCGAACTCCGTAGCTATCTATCATTCTTCGCAATAGCGTATATTTCGAACTACTTCGTGAAAAACCAAAATAGTCCTTCGTACATATGAATACAATTCTACGAGAAATTATATATTTTTAGTTAAGTTGCGTAAACGTCCACATAAATATTTCACAATACCTTGCGTTTTGAACTGAAATCACCGAACAGAAAAATTAAAGAAAGCGTCGTCAAATAAGTATAAAGCAGAATATCGAACTCCGTAGCTATCTATCATTCTTCGCAATAGCGTATATTTCGAACTACTTCGTGAAAAACCAAAATAGTCCTTCGTACATATGAATACAATTCTACGAGAAATTATATATTTTTAGTTAAGTTGCGTAAACGTCCACATAAATATTTCACAATACCTTGCGTTTTGAACTGAAATCACCGAACAGAAAAATTAAAGAAAGCGTCGTCAAATAAGTATAAAGCAGAATATCGAACTCCGTAGCTATCTATCATTCTTCGCAATAGCGTATATTTCGAACTACTTCGTGAAAAACCAAAATAGTCCTTCGTACATATGAATACAATTCTACGAGAAATTATATATTTTTAGTTAAGTTGCGTAAACGTCCACATAAATATTTCACAATACCTTGCGTTTTGAACTGAAATCACCGAACAGAAAAATTAAAGAAAGCGTCGTCAAATAAGTATAAAGCAGAATATCGAACTCCGTAGCTATCTATCATTCTTCGCAATAGCGTATATTTCGAACTACTTCGTGAAAAACCAAAATAGTCCTTCGTACATATGCATACAATTCTACGAGAAATTATATATTTTTAGTTAAGTTGCGTAAACGTCCACATAAATATTTCACAATACCTTGCGTTTTGAACTGAAATCACCGAACAGAAAAATTAAAGAAAGCGTCGTCAAATAAGTATAAAGCAGAATATCGAACTCCGTAGCTATCTATCATTCTTCGCAATAGCGTATATTTCGAACTACTTCGTGAAAAACCAAAATAGTCCTTCGTACATATGAATACAATTCTACGAGAAATTACATATTTTTAGTTAACAAAATGCCTGCTTACTTGCAAGACTAACTTACCTCGTTATTAAGTGTTCCTTGCTTTGGACGCCTGCAACCACTCCCTAGGTCTTATTTAACCGCTCCTATTAGATACCATAGTGGTCATTTATAAGATGGAATGGAATTATAAAGACGTGGGAAGTTGGTTTGATTTCGATTTGATAATCGATTATTGGCATTTATGCTAATAGATGTTAACCCTTTTGCCTGCCTGCCGTTTGCTGCTATGTTATCAGAGATATATTTCTATCGCTAATTGAATTGAATTTTCTGTCACAGTGCCTGAAAGGTGAACGTGTTCTGAGGGCGAGAGCTCTTCGATTATAAGTGACGCTTTAAACGAATAGATCCCTGCCATATAAACGGATCTATTCTTCTTTCTTGACCCTGCTAAAAGAAAATTACTGTGTTGTGTGATTGTCGCACCCATCTATCTTCTTTGAGTTACTCTTTGATAACCACGTAATTTGCTGTAGATTGCGTAAGCTTTGTATTTGTCAAACAATATCGCCGCGATATATACCATGACTTTAGCTATAATACTTGATTTTAAAGGCCAGAGCTTTATGTAGACCTTTTCAGTGCTGTGATTATATCCTACATAGAAAAATGCATGTAGGAAATATCAATGCACTTGGTCAGATTAAATGTTTGTTTGTCGAAAATATCTTCTTTGACCGACCAGGCTGGTGGGACTAAGATAGAGCCTTGGGGAACGCCAGCTTCGATTATTTTGAGTGGCGATTTGTGTTTTCAAGTTTCACATAAAGAAGTTTTCACCCATCTTCATTGAAGTATTAAGAAGCGGCGAATGTACAGCTGTGGTCGGTAGCATTACTGAATACAGCTTGATTTGTCCTCATCCTTAAAATGGATGTCGTTGATAATCTGAAATGTCCGTCTTACCTGGAAGAATTGGCTGAGCTGATTAAAAATTTACTGAGTATTTGGATGGCTATCACCAATTGTAGTATATATATTTCTGAATCTGGTCAGCAGCTAGCTATACTATGCTTGAACAGGATAGTACAATAAGTTGCTTCGGCCGCTGTGCTTCGGATTTGCTTCTTCTGTTTTTGAGAGAAGAGTTGCAAGAGCATAACAAATAATTATAGAAAGCCATGTTTTTGTGGTATTTTTTCATTTCATTTCTTTTCACTTTTTTAAAGAAAGTCTTACAAATTTTAAGGGCTATCTTACTTATACCATTCGCAATTTCTTTGTATTTTATACACCAATTCATCAAAGTTTGAATATGTCTGCAGATAATAAATGTGTACATAATTATCTTTTTGAGATTTGAATGTAGTTCCTGGATTTGCATGGGAACACATACCTATTATATGCGGGGTACTGTACTTGATATTTTGTAGTCTTCTGCAATAAAATAATTCCTGAGGTTCTTTGATATTTAAATTTAAAATTTTTCAAATTATGCGCTTTCTAGCGCTAGAATATTTTGGATCAAATTTTCCATTATATTATGTACCTACAAGTTCTGCACGAACTTGTGAAAATTAAGCTTTCAGAGGGGACATTTTAATTTCGTTTTTTTTTTTTTTTAAATGAATTTTTCTTCTTGAAAATCTCTCACAGAAAGTAGTGTCCCCTCACCAAATAAATATCGAAAGAGTAAATTTGATAAGAGGCTGATTTACATCAATGTATTGGTAAGATATCCAATTTATAATATTATTCATATTTGTACTTAACACATCATAATATGTACAAAATTTTCTTAGGTTCAAGACTAACATATACATACATAATTGCAAGAGCTGTCTTCTAAGAATCATACGGAAAAAAGGACGAAGTTGGGAATTTTCATCGACGTCGCCAGGGGACTTCTGTGATATATTCGCAAAATCAATATGTATTGTTATTTATATAAATTGTGTTTCTATATGTATTTACTTTAAATTTTATTAATATGTAAATAAATAAGATTAATAAAAAAAATTGAAGATTGTTATTATTTCAAAAATTTACAAATATCTTTGAACTTCCAATGTGAGCGCGTATGGTGTCAAAAAAAAAAATATTCAAGTTGGTTTTATTAGCATACATATATTTTCCTTTCAATTTTCACAATAAACTACATACATAAATGTACATTATTTTATAGTTAGTGATTGTTTTCAAATCGATCATCATATTAGCTGTGTTCTTTTGTGTCCGCAAAATTGAGCAGAGCAAAACATACACAAAATAACAGCCTCATACATTTTCATAGAACATTTAAATAAAGGGAAGAGCACAAATAATTCGCTTCGATCGAAAGAACAATTTGTTCTCTCCATTATATGGGAGTTCACAAAAGAACACAGCTATTATTACTGGCAACGCGAAGCAACGGAATCACAAATATCGAAAATCATTTCATTTGGTGTTTGGGCACAACCTGTTTTAATGGCCAGTCCAAACTCATCAATGATTTTAGGTTTTTTCGTTTTAGCATAAATTTTATTCTTGAAAAATCCCCAAAAGATAAAAAAAAAAACAAATGTTTTGAGAATTGGAGAACGCGCAGGATAATCTACAGGTCCTCTTTTAGTAATACATCTAACCTCTTCGCCTGATGGATTTGTTTGGCAGACTCTATTTCGTTTGAAATAAAAATCTTTATTCTATCTGGATCATATCTAAGCGGGTAATGGATGAAACACCGCATCGATGCCGTATTGCACACTTGTCATTCATCATCGACCCATTTCTGCATGAAAACTTAGATAATATTTACACATGATGTCCTACGCCGGGTGTGATGCCTTTCTGCTGTAGTAAATGTCAAAGAAAACATCAATGAATAATCATCGAAGAATACGTCAAGAATAATCATTGAGAAAATATCAATGAATATTCCCCGATGAAAATATTGACGACCAATCAATTTTTGTAGATCCAGGGGTAACTTGAATCGAGTAAGTCGAAACGCTTCTTATAGCTAAATTTTATTTTAAATTTCTAATTAGATTTTTTTTTATGTAATTTCTATTAGAAGTCATTTCGACATTACTAAGCAGCGCGCCAGCAGATAGGATTGGATTTTGGATAGAAAATGAAGTTTAATCGGTTACCGATACCAAGAAATTTGAGAAATTTAAAAAATATTTTTAAAAGAGTTACACGTACCTGTATATTTCACATAATATATTTTTGGTTTTTTTTTTATTTAATTAAGCTCTTTATTTGTTGGCGCTCTGGCTCTTTTCAACTTTCCTTATATAGTACATAAAAGACAAAGGGCTATAAAGGGGGTAAAAAAAGACAACAGAAAAGACACTAGCTAACCTAAAAAATCACAAAGATAACAGTCAATAGGGACATCGAAAATAAACTAGACTCTAACAGGTAAAATAACAAAAAGATAACACTATGTTCTCAAAAGAGACAATGTAAATGGATACAAAAATTTTGAAAAGTCCTAAAAATAGAAAACAAAAAATTTACGTCCCAATTTTGACAATTAGGTAAGTGGCAGTTCCAAGAAGTTCCAAATTTCCAAAATAATCTAATAAAAATAATTACCTAAACGAACGAATTTTCAACATAAAATTTTGAAGTTTAGCCCCGAAACCGAAACCGAATTTAAAATAGCCGAACGAACGAAAAAATTTACTCGAAACCGTTATAGAGTCCCGCGAGAGTAGCCTGTAGTATCATAGACCTCTACAAACTGCCCTCATCATCCCTCCACCTGATTATCTCTAACGGAGCACTTGTCCTTCCCACAGCAATTGCAACGATTCCAAAACGAGGAGAAGCCTCGTGGACTAGTGTTGCAAATGCTGTGGCCTGCTATCACCAGCGAAAGAGAAGAGCTCCGTCCTGCACCGACGATAGCGACTGCCATGTGTAGTTGAATGTGTTTGCGTTCGTTGCCAGATATTCAAGACGTAAACATCTCTTCAATCTGTCAACGAAGTGGCGCTTAAGTGCTTGTGCATGATGTTGTCGGTCAGTGTTCTGATTCCCATCTCCGACTCTCACGTAGTACAAGTGAATGGTAGATTTGGCCAGTGTCCACACAAAGCTAATTAAACAGTTCACCGTACTACTAACCTTTGGTCCCCATAGAAACGATGTCCTAGTAATGCCGAAATTCGGATAGATCAACTGACACATATCGCGCACGAGTTCCATTAGATTTAGCAAAGCTGGTCAAGTGAAGAACCTGTGAGACAGGGTGCCTTCACCGGCACAAACTGTGCAATCCTCTGAACTCGCCGGTCAATATGTGACAATTGATTAGGATGCACAAGACTGTGATGCATCAATTTGAATGCTACATCAGCATCTTTGTAACTAGAAGGATAACTGTAGACTACTCTGCAAGTTATCCCTCCCATCCCGCCCATATTCACCCCGAGGTATGTTCGCCATCTGTTATATCCTGTATACTCCGGAGGTCTTATTGACATAGGCACGTCACGGAGCACACGTGTTGTAAGTGTGCTGAAAGGTGTGTGAGGTGGTCTGCTCAGAACAAAAGCATCTTCCAACTTAGTGCCAGGGTCACTGGTCCCAATTTGGCGAAATCTCTCCCGCGCAGAAGCAGCCAGGTCATGTAGTTGTGCAGGGTTAGTGTTTATTCGACAGTTTCCAGAGATATCAATAATATCTCCGAGAACCGTCAGTGTATGCGTGTCAGCTTCAAAGCCCCGAGCATTACTGAACACTGAGTTCAAGATTATGCCTGATTGGAATTGACGCGAACTGCGTGTACCGTAGAGTATTCCACTTAAGGTGAAATGCTGGCCTGATTCTGCCCCAGGTCTAAATCGTTGCGATTAGATCCTGTGGCCAGTCACGAGGATAGGGTGGTCGAACAGAGAGCAGATAGTAATACTCCCCTATGCCGATCCCTCCCAGTACATTCACCCACAGTTGAGAAATAAGGTGTCCCTCTGGCAAAACACTCTTTGGAGTGCACGCACTTTGAGACACCTGGATTTCTCAACTAAGTTAGTGAGACCTAATCCGCCTATCTTGACTGACAGACAGAGCGTGTTTTCTGCAACTCATCGTCTTCCGCACCAAAAGGCGTCTATCGCTTTTGCTTGAAGAAGACCTACGAGGCCTTCATCAAACGTCTGACTTTAGTTAGCAGATGAACGATGGACGAGGTAATCAAATAGTTTATCACGACTGACATTCCCATTAAGGATAATGGAAACAGTCGACTACGCCATGAGTTTACAGCTCTAGAGAGTTTCTCAAGAGCGATACGGCTATTATTTGATTTACTTTCGCGTCCAATATACACACGCATTCGACGAAGATTCACCAGTAGCGGCTACAACGAAAGATCATAAAGCATACCTTACAATGGACAGCCCTGTCTGATACCTCGATGAAACAAGATAGGAGCCAGAACTTGTCCTTAATGCTTAATCAAAATCGCTGAATCTATATACAGTTTCCGGACGATGTCGAGCCACCTGGGTGGAAACCCAAATGCCTCGACAGCAGTCAAGAGATACTCGTGCGAGACGCTATCAAAAGCCTTTTGTTGGTCTAGTGAAATCATGGCCATTTGTGTACTTGTGTGTTCATGGTAGGCAAACAAATGCTTGGCTACCGCGATGTTGTCGTAGATGCTACAACCATGTACACAATAGGACTGTTCCGGGTGTATTACGGAAGCAGTCACTGAGCCGAGTATCGCCCCTAACGCTTTACATACGATTTTGTAGTCTACATTGCATAGGGTTACTGGCCTCCAGTTCCCCATCCTCTGCAAATCTCCCTTCTTTGGAATCAAGCCCATAACAGACCTCTTCCAACTAGAAGGAAAGTCTGAATGTGTGTCAACCGCGGAATTAAAGACTTCCAAAAGGTCAGGAATTAATAAATCCCTGAAACGTATGAAGAACTCTGGAGTCAAGCCGTCATAACCAGGTGAAGTGTGTCGCCTTAGATCCTTTGTCGCAGCGATCATATCCTCCAGTGTGATTACTGTATCCAGGAGCTCCTTACTGTCTTCAGAGAAAGTAGAGACTACTGTAGTAGTCTCGAATATATTCTGATAGTTGTTGTCCGTTGAGGACTTGTAAAATAAATGGAATGCGTTTACTACTGTTGTCAGTTAGATGTTCGGAGTTATTTAAAAGTCTTTTGGGTAATATGAGTACAACAAGCATAAAATTAAGAAACAAATTTCATCAATCATCAAACCTCAACAATAACCAAGGCCATCTATCGATCAGGACAAAAAGGTAAGTAGTAAATTAATTATGTTAACTTAATTCTAGAGAAGTTGTACACATTGGCGTAACTAGGTAGGAGCCAGGGTGCCCCCCCCCCCCCCTAGAATGCAGACTGGACCCACCAGGAAAGTATAAAAATTCCCAAAAAACATACCTCACTCGTACAATCTTACAATCTTAAATTGAATCTGTTCGGATCGGAACCGAAAAGGCTTTAACGAGTTCCTTTCTTCAAGGAAACCTATTAAAATTTTTTCAGAATTTTTAAAAACTATTCTGAGATTGTTCTGATTCCACGGAATTTTGACAAAGGCGCGATCCGTAGTAGAAATCATGCAGAACTATTTTGACAATTTTTATTAATAAACTTTGATATCATTGAAATTTTGAAAATTTCATAAAACTTTGTTTAATTTCCCGGAAAAAAGCTTTTTTAAGCTCTTTCGATTCTAATCCCAACGGATTCAGTAATAAGGCTGATTCTCTTTATAAGGAAGAAAATTCAATAATATTCTTTTTACGTTACATTATGAAATAAAACTATATTAGCACTCTAGACACAGAAAAACATTATATTTGTCTAAAACCTACTCGAGTATCGAAAAGGAGAAGGGTCAAATCCAGTCTAGGTAAAGGTAATTAAGTGGACTTTCCATCAAATACAAGGCCATTCGAATATTGGAAGATACATATTTACAACCAAGTGATGGACAACATTACTACTAACTTCAAAAATAGGTTTGAAAATCTACCTTTGGCACATTCAGCTGACTCATTTGTAAAGTTGTACCTGAAACATGGAGAGGCATTTGTAGAAAATAATAAAGTTTCCATCTTACAGGCTGAAACAAAAATAATAAATAATATGTTCCAAAACAAGAGCATTGTTGTAAATTTGGAAAGACTGAAAACAAAAATTAAAATTTATACTAGTTACTGCAAGCAGCTCTGGGTCTCCCGGTCAGCTCGGCCGGGTGTAAACGGAGCTTTTCCATCAACTTAAAACTTGGTTAAGAACAACTGCTTCAGGAGAGGCTCTCGAACATGGCAC
The DNA here is from genome assembly GCA_963924295.1 of Dioctria rufipes. Taxonomy (NCBI): domain Eukaryota; kingdom Metazoa; phylum Arthropoda; class Insecta; order Diptera; family Asilidae; genus Dioctria; species Dioctria rufipes. The sequence goes on from OZ002741.1 coordinate 242,547,530, forward strand.
TCATAAACAGTGAAAATAAGATAATTAAAAACAAACTGACAGCCCAACAGGTGCTAAATAAGTTTGCAGAAAAAAAAACTGTAAACTAAACTACTACTTCAACTATCTTTTTATTAGTGCTTAATAAAAACGTAAATAATTGATCTAAAATGTGTATCTAATTTCAGACCTGTAACGTACTTAACTACATTGATACTTAAATATTAGTACCAGTACCAGGACCTGGACTTAAATGATTTTTAAGTACAAGTACAATTTCCGGTACTGGTACTCAAAAAATTCTCAAGTACAAGTCCCAATACGCGAAGCACTTTAGCTCTTGTAAATTATTTAAATACGTCTTCTAATAATAGAGGTTATCTGCATCTCGACAGTGCTTCAAGAAATCTTACCACCTTCAGTTTTTATTATTATTATTTTTAGAAAGAAAATTAGCACAATATATCAGTACCTGTAGGACAGAAATTGACATGCTGAATCGATATCCTTTGTTGAGAAGGTTGGCAATCAAGTGCCGCAATCCGCTCTCTTCCTCCGCACAGCGTTGCATTGCAGGTCTTGTAAATGCTACACAAAGGCAATCATTATCTGATGTGATGCTTATACAATATTTTATGATATTTCGTAAATGGAAACGTCATCCAGTTATTTAACTGGCTATAAATTTTTCAAAATTTCCGATTTAAGTTTTCGAAAGCTTTTAACCTTTATAAGTACCAGTACCAGTACCTGGACTTGTACTTGAAATTTTTTAAGTACCAGTACCGGAACTTGTACTTGTACTTAAAAGATTTGAAGTATGTGTCCTAGTACTGGTACTTGGAATAAATAATGGGCATTGGGCAGCTTGTCACTATTTTATGAGTTTCGTGTCTGGAACTTGAGGGTTCTGAGTTATATTCCTTAACTCGTCAGAAAAGCAAAGGAGGGGATGTGGAAAACAAGAGTCTTTGTTAATTAAACGACACCACTTTCTTTCATTTTTCTTTTAAAATCGTGCAAATTTTATTTTGTTTTTCAAATTTAAATCGCTTTGGATGTTTGGAGTGTATTGTATTGAATAGATGAGTGTCGCTTGAGTTCATTGGGATTAAAGAAAAGAATGCATTTACACTCAATTCGCCAATTACATTATGTACTAATTTTGTAAGTACTCGACGCCGTTGGTCTCGATAAGCAATAAATATAGTTCGATTGCCGAATGTTGACTGACTAGTTATCCAAAAATTGATTGAATGCTGATGACTTATACTAACTTATAAGCGATGTAACCATGGCTTTCTCTTCGGGTACTCAATAGCATTCAACGAGAATTATAATAAAGAATGGAAAACAATTGAAAACTGTTCGTTGTTCTTCTGACCTTAACATCGCAACCTCGACAAAGACTTATTTTTGAATTTTATGAGAATTATTTTATTTTTTGTGTGAAGTGGAAAATATATTCTAGAATTTAGATTATAGCAGAACAAAAGATACACAAAAGAACGTTTCAGACATTTTCATCGAAGATTTATAACTGAAGCAAACAGAACAAATAGTTCGCTTCAATCGACAGAACAATTTGTTCTCTCCAGTATATGAGAGTTCTAGAGTAAAGTACACAAGAAAACACAGCTTAAGTTTCTTGTGAGGTCTATAACTTATAGACTTGCTCTACTCTCTGTAACTTTAGAAATCTTTATGTTTTTTTTTAATCTATTCAATTTCATTGGCTTGTAAATGCTCCGAGCAATGCATAAAAAATGTCGGTCAAAATCTGGGAATACTCATGATCTGGTATACTTGGCAAACTAAATGTTTGTTAAAACCTATGTATGAAAGATGATGGGACCTGGCCCACCCCAGAAAAAAGTCATAGTTACACTGAAAAATATTGTCTCAAAAACAAAAAATTCATTAGAAGTGAGTCGAGCATGCGCAATAATATTTATTTAAACAGATGGAAGTAATAGTAATTTTATAAGGGTTGGTCTTATTAACATAAAAAACATCTTTTTTCAGCAACTATGAGATTGACGAGAAAAGCTTCAGTTTTCTTGTTATCTATGGCTCAATGCCAACTATCCTTGATGATATAAAAATTTTAGTTTAAGGAACCTAAAAGACCAGGGGCAGGGCCGCATTTATACTTTTGGAGGCCCTAGGCGCAAGATCATTATGAGGCCCCAAAATAGACTTAATTATCTCGGTTCATGAAATATACAGATAAGAATAGGTACATATGCATTTTTTTTTTCAGTTTATTGGAAACAAAAGTCGACATTTCCATAATAGCCCATTTTAATAATTAATGTGTTATTAAAATGGGCTATTATGGATAACTCAAAATTGGTATTTAAAAGAGTATAAAAACAAATCAGTTTAATTTTAAATAAAAAAAATAAAATAATAACTAAATAGTTTTTCTGGCTTTTGTTTTAGCAAGCCAGTCTATAATGTCATCATAATTAATCGAATCCGCATTACATCTGATTCAATGTCCACTTGTTTTATTTTGATGTAAATTATTTTTATTTATTTTATTTCAACACCGAAAATGAGCGTTCAGCACTTGCATTAGAGACAGGCATCGTCAAAAATATTTTTTAAGTCATTTCTACGTTCGGAAAAGTAGACCTTAACACATCGTTTAATAAAATTTCTTCCTTAATCATTATTAAAAATTGCTTAGTTTCATAAATACATTTTTTCTGAGTCAATATCAATACCATAAGTTTGTAAAATTTTCTTAATACTATCTACTATGTCTGAATAGCTTTTCGCTCTTTCATTTATTTCCAAAATTAACTTTTCGCTGGTAGCTCGTATAAGAGTTATGATCCAGTCTCGCGCGTGTTTTGTGTACCTTTGCGTGATGTGCATATATCTCACAATGGTACCTAATAAAGGAGAAAATACAGGCACAATAAGGTTAAGTGGGAAACAAATGTCGATTACGTTCGGTCAAGCGATAGAACCTTAGAAATAAAATTAGAAAAATAAGAAATAGGAATAAGTTAAAACAAATCCACAATTCTATTTCAAATTCTCATTATTCTACTGTCGTTTAAAGTATGTAGATAGAAGAAGCGAAATTGCTGATACCCCAATAGGTTTTGCCTCGTTGATGGCTTGCTCAGATGCCTGCATTTTATGCAATCCAGTAGTTCCTGTTGGTTTTATATTCTAAGGAAAGAACCTTACAATACATAACAAACAGTTATGCTGATAAGCTAAATGAAGTGAAGCCGGCCGATATTTGTGTTGAGTGGAAGTTTTTCAGTGTGAGAGCACAGTGCAGTTATGAAAAGCTAGCAGAACCGGGGTTGTAAATGAGCCTCATTTTCATATCAACTCATCGCTCGACTCTGGACTTGAGTCCGCTCATCACTTGAGCAGTGCTTTATCGCTCGAAACTTAAGCGGACTCACTGCTTGAATAGCTTCAGTGGACTCAAATCTTGAGCGGACTCACTACTTGAGCGGACTCATCATTTGAGTTGAACGGACTCACATCATGTTTTAATTAACGGAGAATCTGATTTAATGAAACTGAAACTGAAATTTCAATCAAATGAGAAAAGCTCACAAAAAAGTCATTCATTACATTACATTATATTAACTTAGGTTTTGCTAATTTTCTTAGCCAACATTTTGGGATTCAGATTGTGAAAATGACCAAAATTCAATGCAGGGTCAGAAATTGTTCTTGGAGTATAATTTTTCCACAGACAAAACCACGAGCGTATTTGAAAACAAACATTTTTCGGTGATAAAAAGTGTTTTACAACACAGCACTGCATAGTAGTGCTTCGGTAGAAAGATTATTTAGCATGGAAAACTAGCCTTAACTAGTAGTAGTAGTAGTAGTAGTAGTAGTAGTAGTAGTAGTAGTAGTAGTAGTATTTATTAGTTTAAAGAACTTTCTAATAACATTTCAATTAGTTATAATTCTTAGTTCTTAAGACTTAATTATTTTAATTTAATTTAATTAATTTAATTTAATTGACCGCTTATATAAAAAATAAATAAAATTTAAACATTATCATAATAATTTTTAATAAATTCAGCTAGCTTTAATTTAAATAAATGCATTCTGTGCTCTGCTTTCAATTCGGTTGGCAAGTTATTAAAGTACTGTAGTCCCCTATACATCAAAAAAATTTGTGTGCAGCTCTTGTTCCATCTTCTTAGCCTAAAGTTGTTATTTTACCTTAAATTTTACGGCTACGCTTGAGATACATATTCAACATTTCCACTTAAATAGGCCGGAAGTAGGTTATGCTTGATTTTAAAGATGAAAACCATTGCATTATATGTCAGTCGCTGCCTTACATTCATCCATTTTAGGGTCTTCAACATATACTGGATCGGAGTGTACAAATTACGTTTTAAAATCATGCGTATAGCTTTATTTTGTAATAATTGCAGACGTTCCTTTATTTCATTCGAGCTCGCATATAATAGTGTTGAGCAATATTGGAAGTGTGGCAAAACCAATGCATTATACAACATAATTGCATTCCTCACACTTAACATTCTTCTTATTCTACGGTAAAAACCCGATCTTTTTGGCGATTTTACCATATATATAGTCAACATGTTCTTTAAATTTCAGTTTATTATCTAATACAATACCGAGATATTGAAGGTTATCCACACATTCAACATTAATTCCATTTATATGTACAGAAATACTATCAACACAATTAAACTGCATACATTTAGACTTTGCAATATTTAACTTCAATTTGTTCATCTTTAACCAGTTGTTAACGCTTTCTAAGTCTATATTTAAATTAGTACACATATTATGGATGTTCTTACCACTTATATATATTAAGGTGTCATCCGCGAATAACGACATTTTGCTATAACTAATTACATCGAAATAGAATCACACCTAGCACTGAACCCTGTGGTACACCAAGGTTAAATTCGACTGACTCTGAGAATATGTTATTCACCTTAGTCCTGTGTGATCGCTCTGATAGATAGGATTCAAACCACTGATATTCCACTCCCTCTATTCCAAACATTGAAAGCTTCTGTAACAAGATTTGTCTGTCTATAGTCGCAAAAGATCATTAAAAATCCAAGAATACAGCTATAACAACACTACCGGCATCCAGTTCCTTCTTCCAGTCAAATATTATCCAATTAAGGGCGGTTTCACATGAGTGTCCACCTCTAAAACTAGACTATGGCCTCCGTGCTTGGCATAGGGTCTCCTGTCCCCCCACCTTAAAAATAAAAAAAATAATGGTATTTTCTTTACCTACAGGTTTTACAAATTATTGAATTTGTACATTATATTGAGAGCAAGAGAAAGGTTGGCTAAGAAAATTAGCATGAGCTAAATTAATATAATATAATATAATGAATGACTTTTTGTCTTATTTGATTGAAATTTCAGTTTCAGTTTCAATTTTAATTAAATCAGATTCTCCTGATGTTATTCAAAACATGATTTGAGTCCAGTCAACTTAAATGATGAGTCCGCTCAACCAGTGAGTCCGCTCAAATTTCGAGCGATGAACTACCGCTCAACTGTTGAGTGGACTCAATGATTTAGCAGACTCACTGCTTGAGTTGAGTGATGAGTTGAGTCAAAATCTTGTGTCCTTTACATCCCTGAGGCGCAGTGCCATAGTGAATTGCTTCTAATAGGAGTGCAAATTTCATGACATTTCTACATGCTGCCATTAACTTATCTATCGTCATAGCTTCCAGTGATTCTTTTTCTGGTTTTTGGTTTTGTTTTTATACTGCATCTTATTTTCTTCTGTATTTTCTGTCCTTCGTTATGAACTGCCCCTTCATGATATTATTAGCGGCTCTCGGATTCACTCATGTACACGAATTTTTTACGACACCCGCATTTCTGTTTATTATAATATATATGTATACAGGGTTACGAGCTAATAACTCTTTAACGGCTACAGATAGCACAAAGGGTGTAAAGCTCAAATTAAAGATGAGAGTCCACAGTTTACAGTTTTTTATAAAAAAAGTTATGTTAACCAACTTTTTGTGATAAAAGAAGATGTCAAATTCAAAAAAATGGTACTAAATCCGAAATTCTTACTTTAGACCACCAGAACTCCTGAGGAGGAGAGTATGGCGCTGGTGTTGAACAGTCGTTGGAAAGGCCATGAAGTTCTGCATACAACTCTCTCTTGACTACGACCGTATGCCCTGTACTTTTTAAGATACAGGCTGTTTTGTAAAAGACTAGCATAATTTCTCAATCACCCTGTATTTCCCAAACGGTTGATGTGGACCCCCCTTGCCGTAAAATTTTTGTTCGGCTAGGTGAGTACTATCCTCTCTTGTTCTATGAAGTATTTCAAATGGAGGCAAATTTTTCAGCCGGGCTCTAGTTTTTATGTTATAATCTTAGCATTTATACGCATTTTATTTTACAACAATAACGACACATATTTTTTATATTGCTGTTTGTGAAGACTCAGGTTTTATAATGAGGCCCCATAGAGCGTAAGGCCCTAGCTTGCGCCTAATGCACCTAATGGTAAATGCGGCCCTGCCAGGAGGGGGTGCGGTTTTTCTTCGCACATTTTGGGCTATATCCATGTATTCAATTCAATTAACGAAACATTTTGATTTTTTTTGTTGTTCTGTTTTTTTATTCTTGAAACTAAATCTTTCAAACGTGTGGTATCATGATAGTAATGCACCCCATTAAAAAAAAGTATGTCATAATCTGTCGAAATATGTGCGCGTCATGAAGACCTAACATTTCGCCAAATTTCAAATTCCTATGCCACGTAGTTTTCGATAAAAACGTCTATGCGGCAGGCTGCACACTAAAAATGCAAATGCGTCGTGTATATGCATCATGCAATCGCACCGCATAGGTACTCCCAAGTAAAGTGCTTTAATTATTATTTTGTCATGACGTCGTCCTATGAATATCTCATCCAAATATCGATGCTTCTTGCAAGAGCTGTACACGCATTGGTCAAACGAAAATGCTCGAAGTATGAGTACAGCAAGTGCTGAACCGGTAAGCGGAGTGTCACTTAAAAGTATATGTGATGAAGAGCATGATGCACATGCATCTTGCATGCACGACGCATTTGCATCTTTGGTGGGCGGCCTGCATGACAGTCAGACGGACGGATGCACGAGCGATCTTACAAGGTTTCCGTTTTTCCCTTTTGTTATTACGTACAAAATTACGTAAAAATTAAAAAAAAACCTCTAAGAAAAAAAGGATAAATATGTATACTCGTATAGAACTATTTATACAAGTCAAAGAAAGAGGGGGATAAAAACTGTGTGGCTACTTGGAGGGCCCATATGTTTACCCTCCTATCTCCTTAAAGAAAACCAATCCCCCTCCGAACGTAGTTTAATAGTTCGTTAAAGTAAACTATCTCTCAGGGCCCAGTAGTGATTTACCAAAATTGCTCTCAGCTATAAATCTAATAAGTCTTATAAATCAAAATTATCATCCTTCAGATAAATTCTACATTGTGAGATCAGTAATTAGCTAAGGGTCTGAGATTCGTCATATTGTAACTTAAAAGCTATCTTTCCCATACTATTGAAGTAAAGCACTTAGCAAGAGTCTACCCTAGTACACAGGAAGAAACCCACATATGGGTTCTGAGCCAACTAAATCCTAATACTAAAAGTATTTCAGTTATTTGATTGTTTAACCTCAGTGTACATCTTACGGCAATTCATTCACTAAGGATGTCCACACCAGAGGCAAAATATGGAGTACTTTACAATGTCGGAATTGGAAATTGGATTTTGGTTAGGCTTGGAAACTATGAGTAGGTGAGAGTAGACAAATAATGAACTAGTTATTGAGCTTGAGCTGTAAGTTTTCGTATATTGCCCCAAAATGGATAAGGCACTGCTTTACCTTATCTGATAGGCCATCCAGCTTCTGATGCTATCCAACGTACTGAATGGCAGTGAAATGGAAATATTCATTGACTGTAAAGCGGCTATTAGGGAATTGTGCACTAATAGTGAATTGCAGCTAGAAAATCGTCAAAATTAAGATATCATGTGCAGCGTAAATCTCTGCTATGTTCATAGTTAGAGTAAGATACCGAGACACAAGGAGGCCGATGCACCTGCTAGAGAGGGTTTAAGCATGGACACCTATCGAGTAGATGAATTTGTTATGTAGGTTTTTGTGAATTCGGTTAAGTGCAAAAAGATCGTCACAGCTAATCAAATCAAAAACTATGGCAGAATCTTAAAAAGCCTGCTGCCTTGTTGAAGACAAAGGATATATGAACCCTTACTGATGTTAACAAGCGAAGACATGCCCAACGTTTACGCACCCCTACAACTACTCTGAAGAACATGTTTTAACGGAGAAGAGTGGCAGCTGAGCATACGGCATTTTGTGAATGAATGTCCTGGCCTCTCCAGAAGGAATTCCAATGAATTAGGCGAGCCTTTGTTCCATGAACAGGGCGAGTTCCTCCAATTTTCAGAAAAAAAAAAACAGTCCCACATTGAACCATCTAAAGTCTATGTGAGACTGACAGGTTATTTGACTGTTGACCGATACTCTAGCTTAATCTAACTTAGTTCTGCTTTTACAATATTTTTGTTTTGGTAGTTGAAGTCAGAAATTTAGCTCTTTCAGCGTTTCATGCAAAGTTCTTGGCTATCCACTAATTATTTTTTTTATGAATCGCGTTAAAGTTAAGTGATCCAGACGCAGATGATTTTTCTTTTCAATTTCACACAGGAGATCAGTCAGCCTCTAATTTCAACTCTCTTAAATTGCTCGTCTTATAAGCGCAGGAGTTACAATGTTGGATACTAGAACTGCTTAAGCTACATGAAGATATTTTATCGACTCACCATTATTTTTCACTAATACTTTTATTGGCGATCGAAATATGTATTTAGATTGATTTAGTATTTCATTTGATTTAAATCGCTCAACTGTAACATCTTTTTCCGAATTTGAATTTTCGGAGACTCATCATTTTCTAAACTCATAATAACTCTTGAGCGGAGCGGAGTATGGGGCTGGTCAAACAGTCGTTGGAAAGCTCATGAAGTTCTGCATACAATGAGCTCTGTAAGTGGTCGTACACACTGTACTTTTTAAAATACAGGGTATTTTACGCAAGACTACCGAATTTTCTTAATCACCCTGTAACTCCGAAACGGTTGACATGCCGCTCCCCCATTGGCTTACAATTTTTTGTTTGACTAGGTGAATACTATCATCTCTTGTCCTATTAGGGGCGGATTCAGGGGGGGGGGGGGTCCTAGGGTTCATAACCCCCCTAAATTTGACGAAAAAATATTTCAAAAAATATATTTATAAGTTTATATTTTTTTATTTATATAATTCAACTTCAAACAAATTTTTTATTCCAAAACTTAAAAAAATCAAAATTTATTTCAATGAATATTATTGTATGCATTTGATGTATGTGTATAGGTTTTTCTCAGAATTTGAGTTTCGGACCCCAGCTTTAGGTAATCCAAGATAAACACTTCCCAAGCCACGAAACAGACTCCCTCACTACCACATCAGAGCCCTAACTTTAGGACTAAGTTACATTCTAAAATTTTTGCAGCGTTCTTATGTAAAACCACTGACATGTAAAATATGGACTGACTACGTCCATAGAAATACACTGCAGAAAGTGGGATCATTTCTATATAGCGTTCTTTTTCGGTCTAAGCACCAACTACAATCTCGCACGTCACATAGAAAAGTGACCTAACTCAAAATTTGTCGTTTTTGAGTTAATTACACCATGAAATTGGCATATTTCTATCTGATTGTCTTGCCGCTAGATAGTGTCACTTTTCTTTTACTTAAGAACAGAGATATTCTTTATAGAAAGGTGTTACTTTTTGAGTTGTGACGATCTTCATTACAAACGTAAATATGTTTTCGACATTTTAACAGTATTATTTTAAATTGTGTCACTTTTCCACAAAACGGCATTTATTTCTTACAAATTTTATTTTGAGTTGTGCCACTTAAAAAAAAAAACTTGTAAAAATATTTATTTAGCAAAAAAGAAAAGCGATACAACTTAAGGGCATGCGGGGTTAACAGCTACCCTCGCCAACTGCGGTAACAAAAACTTAAAAACTCTTTTATATAAATCTTTAGAAATAAATTTACTAATAAATTTAAGAGTTGAGACTATTTTTAGCACACAATTTATACGTTAAGCTAGAATTAATTCTATGTGCAGTGTTTCGTTTTTTCGCTCTCCTGAAAAGTTGCATTTTTTGAGTTGGACTGTAAACAACAAATAAATAAGTGGGTTCGTCGAAATAAATGTTTTTAAATTAATTATTTGTGTTAATAGAAATTCCAGAGATTTCACTTTTCAACTTTCCGCTAATGGATTTTTCAATGTTGGCACCGACGTATGAACTATTTTTGAAACAAAAAATTGTACGCGCATGAAATAGCATATCGAGCAGTCCATATTATATATGCCAGGGTGTAAAACTGACAAAAGTTTGGTTTGAATGACTCCTGCAGTGGCACCCTATTCTACTAAAAAAATTAGTTTGTGTAAAACATGACTGCTAAACAACATGACTACTAAACAATGACCCATCATCCACATCGCTTAATGCGGATTTCTTCACTGTGCAGTACTGCGGTGGCAACGTGAAGCGACTTACGGCGTTGGATGTTTTTTTTTGCTCGATTTAATTTGCTCCCCCTAATTTCAATGCTATATGTATTAATTTTTTTTTAACTCGTTACATATATTTTTGGTACCTTTAATCCATGATGGTGGACCCCGCGGACCCCTCTCAAGGGTCTAAACTTGGATTTTTTATCGTGGCTCAGAAAATCACAACTATCCCACCTTTTGTAGGGCAAAAACCCCTACTGACTGGACTGCAAGCCTTTACGCAGATAGTGCACACACGCCATACACACGCGACTCGAACACACAGCGAACATGCGACTCGACACACAACACACACACTCGGGTGTGTGTATATGTGTTGGAGTAGTGTGTGTGGCTATATCGCACTGTTGGGTGCGACCACCCCCTTCATCCGTCATCACCATATCTTAGAATTCGGTTATATCGGTTGGTATTACACTATAGGCGTAAAGGCTTGTAGCATTTCATGAAGTAGTCAAAAATTTCAGACAATCGTGTAAAACTCATTAAGCGCAAACTGTTACACAATCTGCCTACATTCCATAACCTCACAATACATATGTTGTCTATTGAAATAAGTCGACTTGACCAGGTGTCTAAACTGTTATACAAAGTAACAAATAACAAAGCTCGGTGGCATAGAGCTTGACTCGATGGATTACCTCGGCAACCTCTGCGTTTTTTTTTTACAGATAACTGACTTATATATAAAGTAGCTGTCGCTGGTGTTTTCCTTCTTGAGGTTGGCATTAAGATGAAATACTCGATATTCAAATTCACATATTAATGAAAATGTACGTTCTCTCGACATAATCATCTTTAATACATTCCTCGTTTAGATGGCTAGAAAACAATACTTAGTTACAAAAATAAAATTATAAATTTAATTTCGTAAAAATCTCTTAAATATGTAGATTACATCTACTATGATTTTCAATAAAACTAACGATAAAAATAAGTAAATAAATAAAAAAATATATATAATGAATCTTGCAAAATAAAGCGTCATACTATAATTCGAATAACATGAAATAAAATAATAGAACTTAACTGAACTTAACTGAACTTATTTATCTATTAAAATTTCCTTTCTACGAAACCTTATAGTGTTTGCTGTAAAGCATATAGGGAAATTTGTAGAAACTTCTGCGCATGACAAAAAAAAAAAAAAAAAAAAAAAAAAAAAGAGCAGGATCATTGGCGAGATTAATAAAAACCTAAAAAGGCTAGCGGTTTGGAAGATCGACCATTGATCTATGTGAACGCCTATTTTCCGAAAACTAAAAGTTAAATAAAAAACAGCTTAATCTGAAATTTATATAACTAAAATACTAACATTAGCTTTTTAATTATTGACTTTCTAGTCTCATAGATAGAATTATATCGAAAGACGGCCGTAAGGTGTTGAAATTTACATTAAAGATTTTATAAATTATCTCAAAATCTTGAATTTTCAAAATTATAAATGCAGGCCAAGAACTCCCTTTGGACACTTTGGTTCTAATTGATCTAAGGAAGTACAAAGAAACATTGAATAGGTTATATAATTGCAATACATGTGATGGGTATGGATGGGGATTAGGAAATCCTTAAAGAGTGGGACAGGTTGGACCTTATTACGGAATACCAGTACCAGATTATTTTCTAGAAAAAATACTGAAAATTGTTTTGAACCTTCATAAAATACTCCTTGTCTTGGTTTTGGGTTAAGGCGATCATCTGAAAACAAAAATTCTGTAAGGGTTAAAGATATTTTTCTTATTTCATAGGTCCCTTGACTGTATGCATTGTCTTTATCTAGCATCAATTTTGTTAAATGAAAGTGTCATTTCATAGGTTTGTAGGAATAATCGACAGTAACGAGGTTATTGACTACTACGACAGTGACTGATCAATGCTACATCCTTTTTGGAGTGCCATGAGACGATCTAGAATTTCCTGTGAAGTTTTACCATGTGTGAGAGGAAAATTTTTTGATCTACTTTTCTGCTAGAAGATGAATTAAATAATATCTTTTTCCAGGATATAGTTAGTAGGTACGCTTCAGGATTGGAAAGTTCGAATGAGTATATGAAACAGGGTAGTATATTCATTCAAATTTTGTTTCTCTGCATTTAAAAAAAAAATTAAATAAATAAATAAATAAAATAAAAATGAAAGTACGCTTATTTATTTGCTGTTTTTTAATTTCAATGCTCCCGTACAATCACTCTAAATAACATAAAAATAAAAGACCTTCAATTATTTTACAATTTATTTTAATAACTCAGAAAAATAATATAATATTCTTTAGGTTTTCTTTCGTATTTATAAAAAATCTTATAATAAAAATAATTCTTAATAAATCCATGTATTGTAGTTAGCCTGCGGTCCAGCAAGTAAAAACCTTTCCATTCTCTGTTTACTCTTTTTTGTTTTACACGAAGCACTTACGGTTAGAAATGTTAAAGAAGGAAAAAGTAGTTTTGTTTAAGCTGTTTGATTAAAAAACTAAATTGAAAAAATAGTCCCTTTTTGAATTATTAAAATGAGAGTACATTACCATCCTTAAAAGCTACGATTTATTTACAAAAATTACACCAAAAGTTTTAGTAGCAAAATCTTTATAAGATTCTTGCTTAACAGTGACAACAGCCCCATTTAAACTATTATAAATAAAAATAAAAAAAAAATAATAATAATAATTAAAAAATTAAAAACAAAAAGTAAAATAAAAACGTAAATTTATTGTTTTTATGAAACAAATCGATTTGTGAAATTAATTTAAAAATTTCTCCTAAGTTAAAAATTATAGCTCTGAATTATAATCAACAATGCGAATTTCATCACTTGAAAATGCCTTTATATAACACGAATTATGTACAACATGTATTTACCTAGAAAATAGTTCGTAGCGAAAGAAAAAAATCAGAATAAAAATGGATTTACACGTGAAGTAGTCCTTTTGGTTTTAAGAAATCGGCTAGTTCAGAACGCGCACTGTCCGCGTTTTTTACTTTATAATTTACAAATCTATACTAAAAATGCATCTCCATCGAAATTTTCGTACATTTTTAGCGGTTATTTTTCACGTAACGTTGATTTATCTTTTTTGTAAAAATCCAGTTCATCTCTTAGCTTACGATTTCTTTTTATTTAAATTTATTTAAATACAATAATATCTTCTGTACATTTAGCGCAATCTTGTTAAAAAATAAACTAGTATCACCTCGATATATATCGTTAAAACCTAGTTAGTCTGGAGTTTTTCTTAAATATATAGTTCTTCCTTATGTTTAGTACAATTTTCTGCATTTTGTATATATGTATAATTAATTGAAACTTCTAGATACAGATTTGTCTTTTTTTTTATTTTTATTAAAAGTATTTACACACACATCTAGATGCTTGCGCTTGAAATGGATTGATAGTAGTAGTTTTTTTGTGCTTTCTATATAGAAAAACTCAAGGTAGGTAAGGTATGTATGTATTTAATTGTTTGAATTTGCTGAATCGAAAGAAATCAACAAAGGAAATAATAATATATTAAAAAAAAACAAATCAACAACAAAAGCAATGAATTTAATTAATTTAAAAAAAGGAGACATATTCCATATACAATAACTCAGAATGAGTTATGTCGGATTACGGAGAATATGGAACTTTATTAACGTGTTCTTTCAGAACTGCAGCGAAATATCAGAAAATATGCGGAAACTCTTACTAAATATGAGGAGCCGTAAATTTAAGATCGGGTATCTAACTGTAGCTATATGACCGTATCGAGTCTGTTCAGCGGAACTTCCTACGCTTTGCTCTTAGGCACCTATCCTGGAATAATTCATTGATTATTCCACCCTATGAGGATCGCTTGCAGCATTTGAATATGCAATCGCTTGAGAAACGTCGCATGGTTGCCGATGTAACTTTTGTGCACCAACACTTAAACGCAAATGTTGATTCTCCGTTGTTACTGGACGAAATCTCTTTCCGTAATAGTAGGCACAATTTAAGGAGGCTACCTATATTGTATGAAGATTCTAAGCATGTTTTAAAAAAACGTATATATAATTGTTCAGTCCTCACATAGGTATATTGACATCCAACGATGAATTTTCTACTGTCAGCGTTTTTTGTTAGATTTAATTTTTTTTTATCCTTTTCTTCTAAGTATTTTGCATTGCATGTCATTTCATCCAGTGCTTGGTTTAACATCGACTGAGTAATGAAAAGCATTGTTGACAGTTTATTTATTAAATTTGTCACTACAGCGAGCTTGTGTTAAGCTGGTTCTGATAGTTAAATTAAAAACAAGAAATCTGCTTGATAAGCACTCAAAATTCTCAAAATCTGGAATTGATTTACACGTCGAATTTTTAAATGGACAAATACAACAACAAAATGTTGGCAAAAATTATAAATCGTCCTATAACTAAAGATAAAATAATCTATCAGTTCAGATCAAAAATTTGTAGAAATATGCATAAGCAAAAGCTTTGTAAAGTCCTTCTTTACAAAACCCGCAATAGCCACAATCAAACTCACCTTACAATGCTATCTATCACAAGTGCAATGTCAGTTTATATGTAGGAGTAAGTTGCACTCTATACACCTTGGAATACCTTTGAAGACAGTAATAAAGTTTATTATAGTTGTTTACTGCCAAAAATAATGACTAATAGCCAAGATGCTCTACAGCTCATCTTGCTTAGATAAGTGCAGTAAATTCGCAGATTTTTCCAGTTTGCATTTAAAGATAATCCCACTCTTTTGAAGAAATGCCATTTTTAACGTTGACGGTTTTATATAATAAAACAATTTAGAAAGTTAGAATTGATCTAGACCAATTCTTACCCTAGAAAAATGCCAGTACATAATTTCGTATGGTCACCCATCTGTGCAACTTTGATTTTCGAGGTGGTTTTTCGTATATATTTCTATAACGGTTCGTCGGACCATATAAAACTCTAAAGAACTTTTCAGTATGGTGAAAACGTCTAGGACTGCTCGTTTTTACAGCATACGTAAAAAATCTAAAGCTTTATATGGCAGTACAGAGAAGTGGTTGCCCGATTGAATCCATTTTTGAAATTTTACTTACTACTGTTATGGAAAAATCATGTACCAAATTTCAGCTCTCTAGGTCGATGCGCTCGAAATTTTTGTATGGCAACCCCTTGAAGGAGTTACCCGATTTGTCCTATTTTCGAACTCAAATTTAGTTTTTGTTAAAAAGCTCGTGTGCGAAATTTCAGCCCTCTAACTTAATGCGTTCTCGAGTTGTCGTGAGGACGGACAGACAGACAGGCAGACAGATTTATTCATAGTGGAAATTTTTGCATCAGCTGCCTCGTTTCCTCGAATTTCACTTTGACTAGGCACCAAGCCGAGAATTACTCTGTCGTTAACACCCAGTTTCTTGAACTCACAGCGATTCCGTTGCAGTAGGCGAGATGTATTTGTGCTCGATTCTAGGGCTTTGATATTGTAGCTTAGCTATCAATACAAATCCTGATCACTCGATCGCTAGATACATCATTAATTGTTTCCAGCAGCCATGCTGCTCTGCTAATAGCCAGAGCCTTCGCTTGGAACACACTACTGCCGTTCGCTAGGCTGTATAATTCTTATATTTGAAGGAATGCTGAATAGACATTCTCGAACCATCTATAAAAACACATATAGCAGAGTCATTTGCTACGTGATTATCATCCCACTCATCACTACTAAGAATGCTGTTTGAGAATACTTTTTCAAAGTCTAGCCTAGGGACATTGTAGTTTGTAGCTCCCCGTTTACAGTCTTCAAGACAGATCTTCAGTATTTTTCTGTGACCAAGGTCTGCTGTTATCCAGCAGTCGTAGCGTACTTTTTGCAGCTATATATTTTCCATAGATGTCAAGGGCAAGATCCGGAGTATAATCTTCGTTAGTGTTGTTCGAAAAGCACCTATTATACCTAGTCAAGCAGCTCTCTCTATTTTATTAAGACTTTTCAGGCGTATCGCTTTCTCTAGACTACAGCAACATTCCGTAGGTGAGAATTATAGGTCTTACAATAGCAGTGTACATCCAGTGCACGATGCGAGGGTGTGTACCCCATCTTTTGCCAAAAGTTTTCTTGCAGGTATACAGTGGAATGCTCATTCCATGCATGATGAGAGATATAGCGGAATTGGAAATATCTAAGGTCCTGGTATCTGTTGAGACCGAAACAATAATAATGATATTTACGTGATCTACATAGGCAGTGCTTTAGGTATTTAGGAAATGAAAAGCGTAACTTAGTAATGCTGTAAGAATAAAAAAAGGGGAAAAAACTGAAAAATATTGTCTGGGAAGAAATTGGCTTGAGTCGTACTAAAGGAAGGCATATAATGAAAACAGTTTGAATAACTTTGAAAATGGGTTAAAAGGAGTTGGTATGTTTATGATAAATAACATTACTAGCATATGCGGTCCACAGTTAAGGTAGCGTCTAAATAAAAAAGATTTACTTGTCATTTAAAAAAACAGCAGTTATTTTCAACCGATCTCTACAATGGTTAAAGAATGTTTGATTTGAAATTGGCTCATCCTAAACTCAACTATAATTGAGCGTGTATTTGTTGTTTTCATATCGGGCATTTGTGATAACGAGTACCTTATACGCATATGTTAAGAGCGCATTTATTAATTGTATATTTAGCGCATGTTCTATGAATGTGTTGGGAGTATTTAGCACTTTCATACATAAATTATGTTGAATGCTTTTATCATTCATTGACTGTGCACATTTTGTGTTAATAAGTTGAACGTATTTTATGGACCGATGTTAAATGCCTCCGCATATATGCTGAGTTCATTTCACTCAAATCTCCTGTAATAAAGTTGAACATAGAGTAGGATGACTAGTAGACGAAGAGGCAATATAAATATTTAAGATACTATTACATGTTATATATGTCATCTTCTGCACCACACTTGTATTAAGGCGTTTGACACCAAATACCATTAATGGCGCCAACTAAGTCCACACTCATAGATTTCACAGATTTTGTGTACAAATCGACAATTTTTGGTCATTTTGGTATGTATAAAACAGAAAAATATTATTCGGAAGGAAAGTCTACATAATACAAAAGATAAGGTCAACTATTCCGCGTTATACTCAATTTCATATTAAACCACATGTCAAAAATTAAAAGATTAGTATTATTCCATTCCTTTGTAAAATTGATGTTGTTATGAAAAGAACAAACAAATTATAAATAAAAAAAAAAAAAAGGTAATAGCCACACATCCAGTTTTAATGATTTTAATTAAAGTTCCTCCTCTTTAGTGGCTATAAATAATAATTTCATTGCACTATCCACTGCCGTTTGGAGGTTAAAATGACCACGATTTAAATAATATGTAAATTCCCACAAAAACATAAATTTATTTTAATTCGAATCAGCAATTAAAGTTTATGTCATAACTGTAATTAAGTTCCTGTACGTGTACTAATGTAATATAGGTATTTTGAGCAAAATGTTTGGCGAAAACACAAATAACTCAATTACGTTAACAAACATAAAATTTTGCAATATGTCGGTATTTCCGTTGTTTCGATTTTGTTTACAGCAATGGCAATCACTCACAGAACGGAACGTGGAAAAATTAAATTCTCCGAGTAGTTAGCACACGTTAGAGTAGTTTCAAGTGTGGCTTTTGTGCAGCCAACTCTAATATTAATTAATTCAGATTAGAAATGGAAATTAATATTTAACGCTACATGTATCGTCGTTTCAATTAGAAGGGGCTTTATTTTTAATTGATGATACAAACATTTTTATGACGTTAATGACCTACAAGTTGGATGAATAGAAATCTGAATTATTTCTCTGTTTCGTTCTGCACTTGTTACTTCTTTGTTTTCACTTATCCTCTCCTCTCTTATTAAATATAAAACATATTCGACTTTTATCTAAATGTACTTCTGAATAATAATTTTGTCTTATTTGAAAACTTTTTACATTTTTATGCATACTGCATACATATACATATATATAATATAAAAATCCGACACTAAGTTCTCTGCAAATTTGTTTATAACTAATCTCATATAAAGAATTGTGAATCCTTCTCACCCTCGCTTACCATACATTCTCTCCTGCTTTCGTTTATTTTTATTTTTTTTTCCCTTAATTACAATTGTTGCAGTCTAACAGTTTTAGCCGATTAGAAGGAGTCATCTGTGTGTGAAAAGCGTAATTGTTACGACAACCGAACTTCCTATACCTATTAGAATCCAACTACTGCGGATTAGATTTGATGAGCTCGTGTCGCCGCACTTGCCTGAAAAGTTAATTTTATATGTAAAACCTATTTTTGTCATATTAACTTTAAATGTAAAAAAAAAATGTGTGGTAGGAGAAGGTGGTGAGCTTACCAAGAATAGTCAAGTTAGCAACCAAGTGGTGATCCGGTGGTTTATGTAGGCCGCGGTAACATGCATCACCAATAACTAATTTGATAGCGCTACTTTCTAATGATCGATAACTAATACAAACTCCATGCATAGTTCCAGCGTGTTTTGCTATTATATGCACTGTTCCATTCTCATTCCAAGACCCATGGCATGAATAGACTAAAAAGAAAAATAAATAAATTAGAAATGCTTCTAAGCATAATTAATTGTTTGTAAATAATTTATTATGTTTTTTTTTATCTATTTTGATGTCTTTCTTCTGTATGAAAAGGCGATGGGCAATGCACTCTTCATGATCGGTGTTTTAATAAGACCAAATAAATGCAGGTTTACCAGTAGAGGAATTTATAACCAAAATAATAGAATAACCCTG
Organism: Dioctria rufipes; assembly: GCA_963924295.1. Taxonomy (NCBI): domain Eukaryota; kingdom Metazoa; phylum Arthropoda; class Insecta; order Diptera; family Asilidae; genus Dioctria; species Dioctria rufipes. The sequence continues at coordinate 242,566,975 of OZ002741.1, forward strand.
ATCAGAGCGAAATAGGACTATAAGGAATTTTACTATAGATGATCATAGTTAAGAACCCAGTTAGCATTTAAATTGTTGGAATTTGTGGATAATTGTTTCGCCTTTTTGAATATACGGCTACCAGTACTATTGCCGCTAAAGTGAAATAGCCTACCATCTTCTGTCTTTCCTCCTGCTGCTTACAATCTGCGAAGATTAAAGAGTGAGATACATCAGCACCCCCGCCAATCTCTTCATGTCCACTAATACGTTCCCAGGCTCCCTAAGGTACTTTCTAAGGATTGCTCAAATGGTATAAGCTCACTCTAAAATGAAGATGGGAACTACACCGAGAATTGTGAGGAAACAATTAGCCTCTTATTAGGAACTCATTTTTCTGACTCTCTCAGTCCCGATCAAGGAATAGCAGATCCAAATCCAATTGATGTGAACAATTACAAAGCCTTTAATAGGAGTAAGAGCCTTACGGAAAGAATCTTCAATCCCAACAAGGTTAGATGGGCCATTAGTTCATTCAAGCCCTTTAAATCTGCTGGAGGTAATGACATCCCAGCCTTACTATAGCAGGGTATTGAAGAAATATTTGTTTCACTACAAACAATTTTTCGAGCCAGTTACGCTGTAGGGTACATTCCCTAATGTTGGGGAAACTTCAGGGTGGTGCTTATACACAAAGCAGGAAAAATGGCTAGTTCTCTAGTCAAATCATTCCGACTCAACTGCCTCACTTCATTCCTACTAAGTTCATGGAAGAAATCCTAGACTACAAAATCGAAGTAAAATTCTAACTAAATCACCACTTCATACCAAGCAGTTTCCTTGTCAAGGTGACAAATGTACTGAGACTACCATTCACATAATTGTCTGTGACATGGAAAAAGCTGTTAAGAAAAAGAGGTGACCTTATGCGAATTTGCAGATATAGAAGGAGCCTTAGATAACAGCTCCTTCCATGCAATTAAATTAACCACTGAGGATAAGGGCCTTGAGTCCTCCACAGTTAACTAGATAGATCCCATGTTTGGAAGCAGAAAGATAACCACAACTTTAGAAAACTGTTCAATCATCATCATCACAGCTAAAGACTGCCCACAAGGAGCAGTCCTTTCTCCGATTTTGTGGTCGATTGTAATTGACAATCTCCTACTGAAATTGACCAGTTCGAGATGTTACAGGCTACAAAGATGACCTAGTGATCGCTATACGGGGCAAGCGAGATCAGGCCAGATTCAACCTCATGGAAGAGACCCTTTCCAAAGTCCACATGTGAAGTTTGAACAAAGGTCTGTGTTTAGCCCCAGTAAAACGGTTATCGTTCTGTTCACGAGAAAAACGAGGCTTTCACTAACGGCTCCAGTTTTTGAAAATACGAACCTGGAACTCACATCTGTTCAGAGTGACGAAGTACGATTTTCTTACATATGTCGTCGCTTCATTAGCAGACCATGGGGTCTGAACCCAAGAATGATGTATTGGATATACACCACGGTTGTTAGACTCATGGTCATCTATGCGGCCCTTACACGGTAGCCTAAAGCTAATCAAAAGAAAACCGATACTCTTTCTTAAAAAATACAACGGCTTGCTTATCTTGGAATATCTGGTGTCTTGAGTATCTGTCCTACGGAAGTCTTACTAAACCTTCTACCTCTACATTTGCAGGTCAAAAACTAAGCAATTTACAGTGATATCAGATTTTAAAAGGGAAACAGTTCAAGCCAGGTGATCTCGTTAGAAATTTAATTGTATTAAAATAAATATTCTTCAAGCAAATGACGACAATAACTGATATCTATAATCACACGGAAAGTGAATTTTGTAACACCATTCGACATGGTCTTGGGAGATCGACCACAATGGCGTTCAACTAAACTGGCCTTCCAGCAAGGATTGTTGGTGTGGAATACAGATGGTTAAAAAACGAACAGTGGAGTCGGACTGGGCGTATACGGCTCCATACGCCATATCTCAAAGGCTCTGGACTCTAGTCCAACCGTAATATAAGCTGAGGTATTAGCGATAGAAGAATGCGCCAATACTTGCATTGCGAGAGCTATAAACATAACAGTCCCAGATAGTATGAAACTACTGAAAAAGTGTTCCCTATTATAGCGACAGGCACATCACAGACACATTGGTGGGATGTTCCTGGGCATATATATACTAAGGGATCGGCGTTTTGAATAGGGATGAAATATACATTCCCATCCTTGTAAATGCTAGCTGAAAGTGATAGCACAATTTGTATATCTAAGCTCCACAATCATAAATTGAGACAAATTTAAGGGATTTCGCGACGTACTATGGAACAAGCCAAAATGTGTACGCACTTCTCCATTATTAAAATATTGAAATTATTTAATTATAAGACGATTTAAACTTTTTGTAAATTATGACAAAGTTAAAACCACAATCTTGAAAATTTTATTAAGAGTAAGTTTGATTTAAAAAAAAAATACTAACTCGCAAGACGCTTCTATAAGCTCAGTATCTTCCCTGAACGGTAAAATTTTCCTCGTTTTCCTTCTTTATTTGGGAGGAACTTTGCACCCAATGGAAATTTCACTATGATTTATCGTTACATTCTTAAAGTTCAATGACTTTCCTGCATGCACCGACTCAACAAAATTCAAACCATGCCATTTGGCAATAAAAATTTCTGACTTGTGGATGTGAAATCGTTAAAGTGTAGAGTTCTTTTTTCAGGTGCTTCAAAATCAGAAATCATAGTATTTTCAATGTTTGCAGCTCGTAAAATATTATAGAGTGGGTCTTTTTATATTTTCCTAATTAATTCCTAGAATAGAAAAAAGAAAAAATAATGAACTCAGTTTTTTCTTGCGAATTGTTTCCACTGTTCGTGCAACAGAAATAGGCAACTGGTGACATCTACTAGAAATGGAGAGTAAACAACTTAAGGTTCGGAGTATCGATGATGGAATCTTCGGGAAGGTTCAGGAATAGAACAGTCAAGAAGATTCTGGTATAGAACACTCCAGAAGAATCTGGAGAGTTTCTAAGGTATAAATATAACAATTGTCACAGGCAGAAGAAGAGTCTTGTCTTAGGCATTGCAGTGTTAACAAGCGAAAGTAATAAACAGGCGGAAGTGTTCTTATTGGATTGCGATAATTGAAAGTACAGTATTAGCGATAATTAAAGTTGAGTTGATTAATTGATGGTTTGAGAATTTTATAACTGTAAAGCGAGAATAAAGAAATTGTATATTAAAATTTAATATTGGCCAAGGCTAAGCACGCAACAATACATATTTGCTTTGACATACTTTTTTTTAGAGAAATTCGCATTTAAATATTGGAGGCGTTTTCTGGGAATGACCTAGATGATATGGGGATTAAATCATCAAATAATTATATATGGTTCTAGTGATGTCCTCTACCGTAATTCCCCGAATACTAACGAAAGTCACTAGCAATTTATATTTAATCATAATTATATTGGTACTTTTTCAAATCAACTAAATTTTATTTCAAACAGGTCATGGAGACAAAGCTATAGCTTCAAAACAGAATGAAGTTCTAACAAATTAAAAATCAGAATGTTTCTTCCCTAGTGATGCAAAAAAAAATAAGAAAACATTAACTTTTCAGGAAAAATGATATTAAATAATTCAGTCAAGAGCGAGCCGGGCTCGTGCAATTAGGGTTCCGTACTAGACCTTTATTAATGAACAGTTAGCTCTCTCTATTTCATATGTTTTCAATACTACTGTATTGTCGAATTTTAATAATAGTCAAACACACGGACGCAAGAATGATTATAAGAGTTATCTTATAAGTTAACACGAAAACATTTTTTTTTCAGCAACAATGTGGAAAAAAAAAAGATTTTTCTATGCAAAAGTATGCGTTTTGTATAAGTAAGAACCGTATACTCATCAGTACGGCTTGGTTCCTGGATGCCATATTTGACAAAGTGAACAGCCAAGCCATACTGAGTATAAGGTTCCTGCTAATATGAAACGCCTGCTATTTTAAAGCTTTTTCGTTTGTAAAACAGTTTTATTCCACTCAATTCTGGAGCTGCGGATTTGGAAGCAAACTCGGTCAATTTCATATTGACTAAATTCGCTATGAATTTGTTTTTCTGTTATCTATGAATCAATGCCTACTAGCCCTGATAATACGTAAATTATTGCTTTGTAAACCTAGAAGATCTGGGGAACGTTGTTTTTTCAGCACATTTTGGGCTATATCTGTATAACCAAGCCATAAAAAAAAAAAAAACAGCTCTTTCAAACGATACCGACACGATACAAAAAAAAATGTTTTGAGGAGAGGAGGCTTAAGCTCACGATTTTTGTTCTCAAAAGCACAGTGAAACATAAACGCATAGAAGTATGCAATTTGAGCAATTGAAACAAATCACGATATGCACATGCAAAGCTTTATGATGCTATAGTATTCGTCTGCATTGTACTCCAAAGCATTTCGAGCATCTGCACAGCAGAAGGATCGCATAGGCATGGCGAGATTTTAGATTTGTCTGTAGGACTTTTCTTAGAATTTTTTTGAAACTTATAAAAATGTTTTTGCGTGAGGAGCAGGCAGGGGGTGAACGAAATGTATACGCTCTGTGCTGTTGGCCAGACACTTTTCCTTGTAATTTGTGTGGCACAATTTATTGCTTGAGCAAATTTTATTTTACTGAAGCCGGTCATCAAATAAAACTCTTCCGAGAACTCTGAGTTGTTATATCCTATATAATTTTGCCAATATTTGTCAGTTTTACCATTTTAGTAACTATATAACGAACGAATTTAGCAACAGAAATTCCAGGTTGATATATTTCTGGTAGAATTTCCAATTAAATTTTAGTGTATGACTATATAGAATTTTATCTCTATCTAATTCCTCACTTTTTTTCGCATAAAATTGTTCGTTTTCAAGGAGCATAATTCAATAAAATTAGCATAGTCGGAGTTAATGTAACTGGAAAATACTCAGGGTGACACATTATGTTTGTGTAAGCTCTCTGTTCTTTATTCCATAATATTATTGGACCGAATTTTACTGACACTTCCCATGATTAAATAATAGTTACGCACAATTATAAACAAATAGATTATAAATAGAACTGCCAACAAAATTTCTCGCCGCCCAAGCAAAAATAAGAAATTACCAATGATAAAACTTAAAATATTCCACGAAATCTAGACACGTATACCTAATGCAGAAAATATCGGGATACACTTTCCGAGCATGCAGGCTACAGCCCACAGAACTTTCAAAACAAATAAATGCTTTCCGAGTGCACATCATTCCATCTGACGGTGATGAAATGTATTAAAAACGCCAAATTGTATGCAAAATATATAGAAACAAGAAATTTTTGCCGCTACCATGGTTAATATTGTTGACTTTATTTCCTTTATCATTGCACTATACAATTTGAGTTTTTCAAAATAAACAGGAAAAGGTTCGATATCTGCTACAAATTGAACTTTCATTCCAATAATATCATAATTTTGATAGTTATTCCTCTATAAAAGTAGCAACTTTCAAACGAAAATATATTAGTAATCAAAACTTTTTTACTAGTTTTTCCTCCGTCACTTCCTCTTCCATACTCAAGTACAAATTTATCTACTTGATGTACCATTATTACGTTGTTTTGTACCAAACTTTACAAATTTCATGAATTCGAGAGTTTTTTAAACCTAATTCCATACATGGACCAACATCACCCACATGGTCTTATAGGGGTATCTTCACCTCTTACGTTGATTCACTACTGATATTTTGTAGTAGTAAATTGAATTTCAATTAAACTCCAATTTCAATATATATTTGATAATTAAGAAGATAGCATATTGTATTGGGAGTTAAAACATAGTTTTTCTATGTAAGCGATAATTTTCGGTTGTAGGACATATTTAAAATGAAATTTGGCGTCGGTAGCTCAGTTGGTAAGCATGCTGGCTACCATCCCTGGGGTCGTGGGTTCGATACCCACCTCGACTTGGTCCTGTGCTTCTCCTTCCACCTAGTTTTCCTTCCATTTTCTGCATTATTCCTTAACCCTTGCTATTAATTAATTCTTCAAAACGACATTTAATTAATGTTTTCTAAGGATATATTCGATATAACTTTGTAATAGACATGTGTCTATGTTATATTTCTAAGGGAAAAAAGTTATCTAATGTATCTATAATAATTTCTATAATTAATGATTCCTCAAGTATAATGATGTCTATGATTATGTTAATAATGATTTATGATCTATGATTGTTTCTAATGCTTGCCTAAATATATTATACATAGCTTATATGTAAATATGTAATATTTCCTGTCTGTAAGATTGTTAAAATCGGTAGACTTAATAAATAAATAAATTGCAGTTCTTGTTTGCTTGCATTTTGAAGGCAGGGGACGAAAGATCCCCAGCATGGGGGCCAAAACCGAGCCACTTTCCTAGCTACAAATCGATTCCCTGATTCAATTCAATTCAATTAATTTTATTAGGAGGTCGTGCAACTAGATAACACAATTATTTCCTGTACTAAACTGAAGAGGAAGTAGATACATATATATCACATATAAAAATTAAACTATAGCCATAAATAATTTAAAATTCAACATTAGAGTTCTAAATCAAAAGGAAAAATTACGTAAATATAGTTATAATTATAATTATGATAATTAAGCTATGATAAAAAAAAAGAGAAAAGTGAAGAAAAAATAAATTAAAAACCACAATATCAACGATCAAGGAGTGAAGTTCCTTGAAGAATGATAAAGGCCAGTTCGTCATGAGTTATTATGGCTTTTTGTTGTAATTTAGCTATGTAAAAAGATAATTTGTTTGCGGATGAGCATTGTATATAAGGAGCACCCAGACAAAGCATATCGAGCAGGTGAGATGTAGTCATAACGTCTCATCCCAAATATAATTATATAAATCTCGTGCAGTCATTAAAAGTTACATTTAACTTTCGAGCGCATGTAAAATATAAATGTGGGAATACTAAACAACCCGCTGTAAAATCTGTAAAATGGGGTTGGAGTAAAATTTTTACAAGAATGTATGCTAAAATTTATATTTATATAGGGTAACTCTTACATCAAGGATACAACTTCAATTCTATTGGTTCAATTTCGTCCATATGGGAACTTGAAATCACTTCTTATAACAGAAATTACAATTTTTTTCATCTGTATAATATACAAAAAAAAAAAAACCAACGAATGACTGTTTACAATTTCGGAATTGGTAGCTGTGAAATTCAATGACACACACACTTTCTCTTGTCAAATTCTTTGATTCAAATTTTTTCAAGAATCTACTAAAACTTGAAATTCATAAAAATGAAATGGTTCTTATTATTGCTCATACATAAAGGGGAATGTATACTTTTCATACAACTTTAGGCTCGACACCTCCAGTCATGAGAGATTTCTTAAAAGATGCATTATGATACTCTGAACATAAATAATGTTTATTTCAATTAAGCGAGGGAAAGCTTTGGCTTTCGGATGTATCTTGAGCGATTTTCTTGGGTGAAAAAGTGGACATTTCTACTTCTATTAATTGCACGTAATTGGTGAGTCGTGGAAAACGACTTCCTACGAGAGAAATATGCACAACAGAGCACTAATGGAAGAAAAAATTTCATAAATATATGCGAAATGTAGTAACTGGAGTGTATATGACCCAAGTGCATGAAAATGGGCTTTACGGCGGTATAAACGTCCCGAGAAAGTTTTCTGAATCGGAAAAAAAGTACACTGCCCGATAGTACTCAGCGAGACCTTTAATTTGATATGCAACATGCCGTATTGGAACCCCCCGGGGTTCCTACCCCCACCCAAAATTATGGAGAGAAACATTTTATTCCACGTTTTCCGATTGGATATAACCCTACTGAGTTAGAGCCGATCTAAGTACTAAAAATCTAGTACCTCAGTTCGAATAAAAAAGAGGGAAATACTAAAAATGTAAGTCGGGGGATGGCTATAAAACAAATAGCTATTTAAGCCTCCGAGTATAGGAGTATTGGTACCCAAACTTCTTCTCAGGACTTAAGGAATTCAGTTATGTACTAGATTTTTCAAAATGCACTAGATAGAACTTTGATCCCCTCCCCCAGCTTTCCTCCGCTAGATAGAAATAAACATTGTTATTAAAATATGTTCGGAGTATCATACTGCATCGTTTAAGTCATCTCTCATGTCTGCAGATGTCGGACTTAAAATGGGAATTCCCTTTTGTTTTTGTTATAAAAAAAAAAATTATGACTATAGCTATCTCACAATTTTTAAATCATCATCACAGGGTGTATCATTCAGAGATTATAGTTTATAGGTTATTCGTAGAAAATAGGAATATAATCTGTAGTCTAAACAAACCGTTAGGGTTTATCCCACCCCTCACCCCAATTCCATCAGAAAAGCATTTGTTTTGCCTGTGTCATCTAGATTTATCCATAGCTGGTAGCTAATCAACTGTAAAACACTCTGTATACAATAACTAAATAATAGTATATCTTCTTCTTTGCATTCAACATCATACATATAGTACATAGATGATAGAAATTCCTTCTGAAAATTTCAAGAAATTTTCGGAGATGACAAGCAAAATTGCATATCTATTATATTTTATCTTATAGCTCATTTCAAAATCGCCTGCATGAGTCATATCACTTAAATATCCTTAGCTAAGGATATACCCACAGTCTACTCCCTTCTTACACTATAATCTATTGTTATTGAGAATTGCACGAGTCGAGACTGCTTTTAATTCAAAATGAAATTCTACACCGTCGTGGAATGTAAAATCAAATTAGCCATTGATTCGTGCTTAATTCAATGCAATCCTATATCACGGTAAATCAGATGAAATTCCACACAATACGAGTAATGCTGCTAAACAATCGAGTTTCACACAAAACTGAAAACGTGTTGAAAACTTACCTTCATCACCATCCTCATTACATTGGGGCCTAACTTCGACAATATTGGGCTCTGTGCAGCCCACCCAAAGTTGCCTTTGAGCCTTATAATTGACAATGCATCCAGGTGCATCCCGACGGTTCCGCTGCGTCTCATTAGTCTGGACTGATTGTATTATTGTTATTTTCGCTGCTGGCTCATTTGATTGCCTCGAATCTAATTTCAATACAGTGGAAGTCATTAGGGATTTTGTAGACAAAGTTGCCTCATCTGCATTGGTGGCAGCAGCACGTCGATTCCTGATTGGAAGTCCTCGGGTGTGAGAGTGCCACGATGTTTGCCCGAACTCTTCTGAATTTCGGAAACTCAGCGTTCCGTGTCTGGAATTTAAAGTGATAAAAATAAATTTAAGCAGGCAAGACCGACCAGAGGAGGATACAACACAAGAGATATGCAGAGATACCAGATGTAACTATCCTTTTAGAACAACCAAAAAAGGCTTTCTATGTGCGCGCCAGAGAGGCAAGGGCAAGAGCGTACTCTAAATAAAATGATGCGAAATGCAAAAATTGTAACATTTGGACTTGAAGGGCCCTGGCCCACCGATTGCTCTGTCTTGTTGACGGGCAGCCGCCATATTTGCTTTCGTTCTGCTATCATTTGTATCATCTCTGGATGGTCTACACAAAATTTCAATTAACAAATTACCTTTTATGTCCCAGCTCATGATGATGATGGCCATGCTGATTGTGTCCCTTGTTGTTGTGGTTACGCTTGTGTCTCGAAGTTATGTACGGCGGCCCAATAGCTCCTCTGAGAGTGTATAAGCCTTCCAAGGGACATATTTGGGATTCTGGGTTGCTTGCTGTAGATAAAGTCAGGATAAAGAAAAGCGTAAAATGAGAAATTGTTGTAGATATCGTAGGGTTGTGCCTGTGAGAGCAAAATGGAAAAGGCAGGCTGTTGTGGGGCTGCTTATAATGGCTCATAAGTACACAGCTAAAGCGAGTTTGTACAGAGGAGCAGATGTTGGTGGGCTACTAAGGATGACAAAGAATAACAAAGGGAAATTAAAAGGGGAAACTGATATTAAAATGTGTTCCAAGTTTGAGAAAATTGTTCATCAGGTCGTTTGGCTCCCCTCTAAGTAATCATTTTAATTGGCTCTTGAATATTAAAAGCAGTGCTACGCTTTGTACGAATTATCTCAAGTTTGTATTCTGGATGAGCCATTTTATTTAAGGGCGGAGCAGTAATGGTCGATCGATACTTATTGTATATCCTTTCGTGATTTCCAAGTCGTTCAAATTTGAATACAGCTGCGGCAGACAGGATTTTTTTTATTTTTTATTCCGAGGCTTTTCTGGTGACTTACGATAATTTCGATTTGTTTTTAAAGTTTTTGCCATTGTGGTGAGTATCATAGTAGGGGAAAGAAAGAGTATGTGAAAACAATTGCAATGAATGTTTTAAGCTACTAAAAAGGATTAGTAATAATCCGAAAGTTTAGGATTATAAGGGATACTTGGACTTCTTGCTACAAGGTGAAAAGTGGAATTTACATGATCTATGGGAATTTTGTGTGTAGAAACATTGACTGTTTATTGCTTAGTAGATGGGAAAACATTAACATATTTCATGCACTTTGAAAAATGTTAGTAATTTTAACTACAAAATTAGATTTAGATATATTTTATAACATGAAATGAATTTCGAAGTAGAAACTGCCGTTGATCCGCATACTGAAATGCTTTTGACTATAGCAAAAGGGTCAGATCTACGAATAAAGAGCACAATGTGAAGCATAGATGGCTCATTGATACTCTATTTTGCATTTACAGCTATCTTAGGACTTCTGCAGTGACTTCTACTAACCAAATCGTTTAAAATCCTCTGTGCAGCGCTTTTAAAAATTTCACAAAAGTGTGGAAGCGCGAAACAGCTAAAAGCGACATTTGTCGCATCACTGGATTTTAAGCCTCAGGACATAGTAGAGCGGAAGAATTTACAGTACAACGACTGTATGACACACTGACAAAAGGCTTGGAAGATGTTTAAATTAAAATTTAAATTTTTATTGCAGTAATAGTAACAGCAATATGATTTCATTATGACAGTGTCTAAATTAAGTTAATGTAAGTAAAAACAAACTAGTCGGTAGTTGTATTAATAGTCTTGACAAGTCTCTACAAGTTCCATATGTGTGTGATGAAATGCGTAATTGTAAAGATTTATGTAACTACTGGTATATTCGATGAAAAATACTAGTCTTGGCACTACCGCGAATAACTCAAATACTGCAATTGAAAATTTAGTTTAACAATTAAATGAAAGTAGTTACAATTACAAACAATTACTTTCTTTTCCAAAAGGCTCTCTCTGAAGTCGAACAAAAGCACTAGGCATTGGATCGTAAGCTTGTTATGTAAAGCTACAAAGTATTTCCAATACTTTGCTGAAATTAGCAATTTAATGATCTGAATCGATCATAAAACTTTAACCAAGGTAGGAGGTAGAAATTGCTCACAGTTTGACCATGTCTTTTGTCCCGCAATGGCGATTTATCCTGCCGCAGCCAGATGATTGCACTTCCTCCAGTGTGAATCATCTCAAAATCTTCAAGCAGGTCAACATTAACGACCAAGATGCTCCAACATATACTATGGCCAAAAGGCTTTCCTTTGAAAGAGGTTACCTGGTAACCATTAACGAATGAAGGCAGATGCTAGACAGAGTGCCCAGTTCCCACGACGGGCCCAAGTCTGGTATACTGACGGATCCCGGAAGGATGGTAGGCCAGGCGCAGGGGTGGTTGGTCCAGAAGTGCAACTATTCATTCCGCTTGGTACTTCACCTTCCATTTTTCAGGCGGAAGTCTATGCTATAGAGGGTGAAGCTTAGGCAAACCTAAAAAAAGAGGCTACAAGAACTCCAACATTTACATCTGCTCAGACAGCCAAGCTGCGCTCCTAGCTCTGTTTTTTCAAGACTTTGAGTCGCAGCTAGTCTGGAGCTGCTACTCGAAACTCCAGCTACTGTCTAGGGATAGGAAAGTAACCTTGGTTTGGGTTCCTGGACACGAAGGAGTGGACAGTAATGAAAAAGCGGACGAATTGGCTAAAACCGGGGCTGAATGTCCATATACTGGTCCGTACCTGACATTTGGCTTACCAAAAAGCCACCTTAGGGGGAACTGCTTAAGTGAGAAAATAAGCAACTGGATCTCCTTTGGCGTAGTGCGTACGGTGTGAAGCAAGCGAAGAAATTCTTCAACCCCTCTCTTCTCCAGACGCGCCAACTTACTAGACTTAGCAGCCATTCGCTCAGACTGTCTTCTAACGCAGTCACTCAGACTGTCTTCTAACGCTGGAGGAAGAAGAGACCTCGATGCATGTTATATGTGAGTGCCCAGCGCTTACAGGTCTAAGGCTGCAAATAACTGGAAGAACACTCATCTTTCCAAATAAAGTCTGTAATATTACCCCAATAGCTCGTTAAAAGACTCGATTTTGTCTAACCACACCGTAGGGAAAGGCACAATAGATCAATTCTGGTCGCGGTGTCTGCATGGTCCTGGAGGCCTAGTCATCCTACTTTTAACATTAACATTTAATCTTACGCAAAAATTCATATAAGTTCATCATTTTATAACAATGAAATCGCCATCTATAAGCGTTGACTTTCACTTTTTCGTGTAACAAGGACTTACGTATGTGTATTTATTCGGCAACACCCCATCGGCGTTAAAGATATCCGAATGTTAAAAATAGTTTAATTATCTACATTTTTAGCTTTTAAAATTGATTTGAATATGCTTTTGGGGGAACATCCTCTTCCACTACCTGAATCGTGATAAATAAATAGCCAATAACAACCACTTCAGTATTTTCTAAAAATAATTTTAAAATAATCCATCCGAGGGATGTTCTGTTTGGGAAGAATTTCATGTAGAGTGTTTTAAAAATATATGAAGAATTTCGGGAAAACATTTTCATTTTTAAACCCCTATAGAAACTAACTCACCAGTTTCTGTCATTTCAGATAGTAAACTCATTTGAAGATCTCTTCTTGCGTTAGAAACTCATTTGAAGATTCGTTAGATAAAATCTGGATCGAGACCTTATTTAACCCTCCTTTCTTCTCGACACATGAACCTCCCGAAAATGGTGTTCACCAAAATATCCGTTTGACCGTGCTCATACTTAGCTACATATAAAGTTTCGAGAGTTGTGTGTGTTTTTTTTTTTGTGCGAATTTCGAAAATTCCCGTCCTCATCTGTTGGAGAATTATGATTCCCAATTTTTATATTCTTCACTCCTCTTGGGTTATGCTTCCACATAATCTCTCCTATCCGAGGTACTAATTCAGTTTGTGGAATCGTAGCAGGTTGTAGTTATCCTAATGATAGGGTTGCCATCTGTTGCTTATTACGAAAAGCGCATTTTTACTTATGGCAGCTCTTGTCTTATGTTATAGCGTTTACAAATGTTCGCTGGAGTCCATTCCGGTTGTTATTGCTTTTGAGACAGAAACGGGGAGGATTATAAGATTGGTAGAGAGATAGGTTCTAGACAATGCGAAAAGAGCCTATAGGGAGAAGAATGCGTACAGGACCAAGTCAAAGTAGGATTCGAATTCACGAATCCTGGTAAGCTATGAATTATGATTTATCTAATAAAGTAAAATGTAATCGAAATCGCATGATATTTCAAATATGTTTTAATTGGTGTTCATTACCCATGGTAAAATTTAATCACACTATTCTGAAGGAAAAATGCGGTAAACGACTAAAAATGAGAATTTTTCTTAAAAGTGTTGCCCAACTTGCCAGAGATTAGGTACGTTTCTAAACACATACACACCATCCAAATCTAATCCGACTAAATTACAGTTCGTTCGAATTGGTTTTTTAGAATTAAATGAACCGCGCACCTATAAATTTAGCTGAGTTAAAATGAATTTTTCAAATAACACGCAGTAAACCTTTCCCTTTAATCAAACTTATGATACTCCATATGCCTTAATACACCTGCCAAAAGAGCTATAATTTCTCGCCTTTTTGAACATTTGATTGGATACATTCCTGTACGTATAAAAAAAAAACATATTTCACTATGAATAAGCAAATTACACGTTATAAAGGTAGTTATTGCCGAAGACATCCATTTCTTCACACAAGACGGTAGGTAATTTTGCATTTGAAAAAATTCTCTCTACGGTTCAGAGTGCTTTCTTTGGTTCCGCCAATTACCGTCAATCAAATTCATTTTGACATTGGCTGTATAAGTGTAGGCCACCTTAATTGCAACACTCAGACTGTGGTAATAGCGCGCAGCAGTGATTATAACTACACACATACTTAAAAACCACTTAATACCCACCTCAAAAGTAGGGGAGCTTATGGTTCCATATAACTGCTAGACCATGGTGTAGTAAGTAGCTCCAATAAAAACTGCACTAAATTATTTTTACGGTATAAAAAATCTCCTCCATTTCAAGTTTATGTTTCAGGTCATGCGAATCAGTCGTTACATTGTGTTTTATCCGTGCGACCCATATACCATCCAACCCGTGTTTTTGTCATAACAATTGAATGAGGGTAGAGAATTGAGGAGGAGGAAGAGGAGGAGGAGGCAGTTTGCAGGTTTGTTTTTTTTTTACTTCATCAAACCAGAAGAAGGATAAAAGTAATTTAGAGCTTTTATTATCCTAGAAAAAAAAAATTGCAAACAAAAGATGGAGCACAATCAAACTCCCACGATGTATAAGGAGGTAGGAACACGACGGCAATAAAAACAGAAACTTCGTCACATATTTTCCAGTAATAAAAAAGCAAAACTCCGTAGGGCTTTCCTGCAAACATTATATTCATTCGGTGACGGATTCTGAATAGTGAACGTAGGAAGGTATATAATGACGGTGCTCATCCCTAACACAAGCTGTTCATCCTTGGGATGGTGGTTTGGTTATACTTTATTTCTGTTTTTTTTTCTTTTTTTTTGTCCTGGCTATTTGGTCAGCGAAAATTTTTATTTCTGGGCAAACACATAAAAAAACAAAAACTCACCCAAAAGTGTGATATACGGCAACTTATTTATGTCAAAATGGTCCAGGGCACATGCATCCTCCAGTCTAGACGCCGGAGTTCCCGTTTGAATTTCAGCAACATGAGTATCCCTTCGATAGAACATCATGCACATGAATCCAGATTGACTATAAAAAAAAAAAAGGAAGAGAAGATTGGTAAATAGAATTTCCAGCGTACTAGATGGCAGGACAGGGAGGTTTCTGTCCTAAACATATTGTGTGCTGTTTGCCACCCTGCCCTGAAATTCTGTTATCCTTGCACATATATAGTGGCGCGACTTTTCGTCATTCTCCTTCTATGGCTACATGCAATGGATGTCATTAAGTGTAACTCACGTCGAACTATATACTAAGTATTACTATAACTGTTCTACTGCACACATCTAGAAAATTATTTTCAAATAGGACACACAAGACACATACCATCCTGTTGTGTAGTGAACAACTGCCATCATCTCCGTCGGTGTTTGTTTGTTAATTTGTTCGCATAACGCTCTGGTCTCCATGTAACCGTTGGGCTTTGTGATGTGCATTGACCCGTCACTGAAAAAAAAAAAAAAAAAAAAAACAGAAAATACAGAAAAAAGAAAGAAAAAGTTAAATATTGAAAAATTTTAATATTTGCTTGTCGTTAAGAGAATATGCACGAGTATCTAACTGCAAAAATTGAAACATGGGAAAACAAAAAAAGAAAACTACAACTAAGGGAGGAAATTTCATATTCCATGAAGCGAAGCCTTCCTAGAATTACGTTCTATCGATTTCGACGACGTCTCTCTGCATCAAAGCATATACAGCAGGAGCGGAAAAGGCTTATGAGAATGGCTGCAACAAGGCTTGTACCGACTATAACAAAAAGGAAAACTAATCATGTTTTGCATATACTTTTTAATACTGTACAAAAGCTCTATGTACCCCAGCTACAGTACTATGAATACACATATCATGTACGTATGAGTATATGTACATACTGTACGTTCCAGTCCGGAAGCCTATTTATGTCCCTAAAGTGCTCTGAAATGACCAAAAATATTGTATTGCTGTTGGTACAGTGTGATATACTCTCATCTAGGTAGATAAGGCTCCTGACGACCAGGGAAATTTGTAGGGGGCGGTAAATTTATAAATGGTAAAATTATTTTATTGCACTATTTTTTCAATTCCAGCATAAGTGAGTTTGATACGATTGCTAATAAGTATGGAGGTTGAAGAATGGGTCTTGTTCAATCCATCCATCCATGGGAAATTAACATTATATCATCATCGCCACTGAAATCTTCTCGCTTTTTACGATTTCTTAAACTCCTTCGGGGATCTCGACGGCTTCTATATGTATCAGCATTTGAAAAGCTCGATATGTTGTATAAGACATGAATGCCCCTTAGAACTCATGCTTCAATCTTTTTTTCTCTCTCTCTCTCTCTCTCTCTCTTTCTCACTCTCTGGTATAAATTCTTAGGTTCTTGCCAACGCAAATCCCTCAGTTTGGACATAAAAATCCCTTAAAATCCCCTAATACCATATTTCAAAGGAATCTTTTAAAATATCTTAAGTTTGTAAAGTGACATCATCAATTTTAAACCAAAATCATTTATTTCAAAACGAATTTATCACATTAAAGAAATCTATGACAAATAAAAAATTAAGAAGAACAATGCTTCAAAAAGAAAAAAAATGCATTTTCTTGACTTTTCATGACTAATACAAAGGAGAATGACCACTTTTCATATAACTTTATGCCCAAAACGTCCAGACATGAGAGATATCTTAAACGATGAATTGTGATACTCTAAACATATTTTATTAACAATGTTCAGATGTAGCTTGAGCGATTTACTTGAGTGAAAAAGTGGACTTTCCTACTTCTCTCGGTTACGCGGAAGTGATGAGTCGTAGAAAACGACTTCCTATGAGCAAAATGTTCATAGCAGAGAACTAATGGCTATAGAAGAGAGAACTGCTAAAATATATGCGAAATGTAGTAACTTGCGTGTATATGACCCAAGTGCATGAAAATGGATTTTCCGGTGGCAAAAACATCCCGAGAAAGTTTTCTGAATCGCGGAAAAAGTACAAAACCCGATAGTACTCGGCGGACCTTTAATTTGATATGCAACAGGCCGTATTGGAGCCCTCCCCGTGGGTTCCTACCCCCACCATAAAATTAGGCAGAGCAAAATTTTCTTCCACGAATTGTAGCTGGTAATAAGCTGAGGCGAACAGTGAATCCTGTTTTCCAATCGTATATAACCCTACTGAGTTAGAGCCGATTTAAGAGCGAAAAATCTAGTACCTCCGTTCGAATAAAAAAGAGGGAAATACTAAAAACTGAGTAGGGGCATGGCCATAAAAAAATAGCTATTTATGCCTCCGAGTATAGGAGAAGTTTGAGTACCCAACTTCTTCTCAGGACCTAATGAATTCGATTCTGCACTAGATTTTCCAAAATGTACTAGATCAAAGTGTGACACCCCCCAAGCTTTCCTCCGCTTAATTTAAATAAACATTATTAATAAAATATGTTCAGAGTATCATAAGGAATTGTTTAAGGCATCTCTCATGTCTGTTCATGTCGGACCTAAAATGGGCATTCCCATTCGAACTCTTCATAAATTCATTGTGTCGATTTTGAACTTCAATCCGATATTATTTTATCTAAATGACGATATCGATGTGACAATGGCGTTCTATGTCGAATGTTTTTGTTGTCTTGTAATTTTTTACAACTAAAAAAAAAAAAAATTTCTCAGCGTCTCCTCTCTGGCATTACATATGGCAGCTGTGAGGAATATTTTCAACATTATATTTGAGGATTTTAAAAGGAAGTGCAAGTACATTTTT
Organism: Dioctria rufipes; assembly: GCA_963924295.1. Taxonomy (NCBI): domain Eukaryota; kingdom Metazoa; phylum Arthropoda; class Insecta; order Diptera; family Asilidae; genus Dioctria; species Dioctria rufipes. The sequence goes on from OZ002741.1 coordinate 242,584,816, forward strand.
TACACTGTTAAGATAAAATACTTTAAAGTTGGTTGGATAGCCTAAATTCTGTGTTAAGTCTTAATTTTATGTAATTTTCTTAAAAATAAGTCACCATTTTGATGTGGTTAAAATAAGGTTAGGTGATTTTTGATTTAGCGAGCGGTCTTAAGATCTTAATTTGATCACCTGTAATCACTTATACCCGCTTCCCTGAATAAAAATACTTGTAAGTCGCTGCTAGAAAATAGCACGGGATAGGAATTTATTTATATTCCTTTGCCACTAACATTTTGGGTATACATATGTATCTAGTTTACATTTATGCATTTATCTCCATTTTTAATAAAATGTTACATGTATTCCTCTCTTCCCCTCAACTATATTAGGTAACTCTCCTTCAAGTTTGAACTAAAAAATAAAATTGAATAAGTCTAGTGAGACGGAATCAATAAGTTCTTTCTTACAGTCTATTATAACTATACGAAAGCCTGTAGATGCACACACTCAAGCTTCTCTATCCTATATATTCGACGAATCGTACAAAACAAATAAACTTGACGTTACAATAATTAACAAATTTAGGTATACACGGAAAACTTTATGAAAGTATAAAATAAACAATAATCAATCTTGCACCGCTCTTCTAAATAACAAAAAAGTGGAAAAAATTAAATGTTACCGGCTCATCGTCACGTTTAAATTAAAACAGCTACACTACTCGTTTTTGTTGCGTGGTAACAGTGGATCGCAGCCGGCCGTTTCGAAATTCAAAAAGTAAATTGTTTTCTTCTTATTTTGAATAAAATATTATTTGTTTAGATAATATCTTACTTACAACTCAACTTTGAACCACTTCCACTAGTCCAATTCTCCTGAAACTCTGTATAAGTATCTACCTATGTAGTCCCGATGACAATATATGGCCTGATGCAGCAGACAGGATTAGCCAGTTCAGCCGCTCCTTGCCCCCCCCCATATCCTGTACCATCCGGGGTAATGCCCCCTCTGTCCCCTCACGCTACTCCACTGGAGTGCAGTAGAGTCATTACAATTCGAAAAAAGGACTATTTCCTTCTAAATGATTCACTTCAGATAAATATTTCCATAATTTCTCGATTGGTAGTTCAACCAGCTTTGCTTTCCGGTCTTTAAAAAAATTCAACAGCAAATCCACTGCAAATCTCATTTCGTTGCCTAAAATTTCAGTTTTTATACCCTAGATGAAATCTTGAGTTTGTCATTCCATTTGTAACACCTAGAAATAATGATGGTAGACCAAAGTGGATTAGACAGCCACGCGTAATATAGTATAAAAAGTTATTTTGATTTTTACATGTCCGTCTGTCTGTCCGTCCTCAGGATAACTCGAGAGCGCGTGTATACAGAGAGCTGAGCTTTTGTATATGCCGTTTTAAAAAAAAAGTAATATTAAGTTCGAAAATGGAACAAATCGGGTAACTTTTCGTAGGGTTGCCATACAAAAATTTCGTTTTTCACTACATATTTGAATACTACACAAGAGCGCGTTAACGTCGAGAGCTGAAATTGTGTACATAGTGTTTTCATAGCAACAGTAAATATAATTTAAAAAATAACCTAAATCGAGCAACCCTTTCTTAGTGTCGCCATAAAATATTTATGGTTTTTTACGTAAACTGTGCAAACGATAAGTCCTATATGGTTTTAATGTACTGAAAAGTTCTTCAGAATATGAAATCCTATAAAATTGGTTATAATCATTTTTTCTGTCCGACAAACCCTTCTAGAAATATATGCGAAAAACCATTTCAAAAATCTAACTTGAACAAATGGGTGACATATTAAACTAGTTTGCCTCCACTAGTAAACTACTACACACACGGCCGAAAACGTGGTATAGAATATGATCAAGTTTTTTTATTTTTATTTTTTTGGATAAGAAAATCTCTAATAAAGGAAGTGAGCAAACAGTGAAAAACTGTTGCTTTTTTTGTTGTTTCTTAAACATAAAAAAAAAGTATAGGTTATGTTACCCCGAACAACATCTTTCTATTTCTCATTTGTGACGTACCTCAGGGATCTATTCTTTTCAACCTTTCAACCAACCTTTGTCCTAACGATCTTCTAGATGTTTTTGTAGATGTATCCATTCATCTGTATACTGATGATGTACACAGATATGTTTCACAGTAGACGAATTGCCTTAATGGAAGTTAGCGCGAGGGGGATAAATAAGGACCATAAATTATTCACTCATTCAAAATGGCGATTTATAGATAGTCACTACATTAATGGAAACTCTTTAATACTGATACATATTTTTATATAATAATAGACTACGAAGTGCTTAGGATAACTTAAAATGTTTTAAATAGTCGCAGACGCGTCATCCATACCCTTGGACTTATGAACTTATGTACATATGTGTATGTTTCAATTTTTAATCACTATTCTACCGAAGTGATTACGGTGTGCAATAAGGATAAAGATAAATATTATATAGTTGCCTCCAACATAAAAACAAAATGATTTCATAGCGAAATGATAAAGGGGTCTTTATGAAGTAGTTTCATAACTCCGTTTCCTTAAAATACATGAATACTAAATTAAAATTTGAAAGTGATGCTCCCTTCTTATCTAGAACTGCAAAATATGTTGACTTGCTCGAACATTTTTATATCCTTCCAAGCATAAAATTGGAAAAAATAATGGTTTGAAAACAAGTCCCCCATCCCTCCTTTAAGAATGCAGTACTTGTAATAACGCTATTCAAAATTCTATAAACGATGATCCAAAAGTAAATTATGGAAATTTTATCTCTTATGGTTGAATTGGAATTTATATCGCAAACACTTGGGGACACCCCATCATTAAAACAAAAATCATTTTATCATCACCACGTAGCCTATCTACTACTTTATCTACTCAGTGGTGTTAGGATGAAGTCGTAAATTGTATAATTCAAGGACTACAGAAAAAGAAGAAGAAGAAGAAGAAGAAGTAGCAGCAGAGTAAAAATAATTCAAGTTCAGCAGTATTTCTCTCGATGAAATCAGGATGTCTCTCTTGAACTCTTTCTTTTTCTTCCTTTCATACAATGACCCCTTTTCATGACTCCAATTCAATTGCTTCCATTCCAATCTACTTTTATCAACCTCAGCACTCGAAAGCACTCAAAAGTTGAATATTTTCCGATAATGGTCGAATAAAGTGTCCTTCAACTCACTTTCCGCCTGTCTTATTTTTAACAACTATTTTTATTCCTTTCCCGCTCAAATTAATATCCACTAAGGGCTTTTTCGAGTCAAACTGAAATACGTACTGCGGGGGTATATGAAAATTGCAAAATTCTAATGAAAGATTTCACGAAAATCATGGGAAGGAAGGGGGGATGGGTAAACACGTTAATTTTTCACTCTCCGGCGACTTAGTCATCCCTTGGCAGAAAGATGAGTACGGCGTTGGAAGGGTTTTAGTAATTACACTTGAAAATGAAAATTAATTTCTCTAATGAAGATGTATTAGGCCATTATGACCTTGCGCTAGTTTGAAGAGCACTTTTCGTGGAAAATTTTCTGACGAAGTTTAAACAATGAAAAAACGACGTTGACGGGGGAAGACTCTATATAGCATTTTCAGCATTTCAGCAAAGTGTTCACTTAATTTTGGACGGGGTATATTATTTTCAGTTTTTCTAATTTGTTAGTAAATCATCAACGGCAATGAGCATTTAATGAGAACTGACGGTTAATGATTTTGACAGAAGATATATGTATATGTATGTATTTATGTATGCATGCATATATATGGAAAACATCAGCTATAATTTCATTAGCCGGAAGTAACATTCTACCTCCTTTATTTTGATGAATCATATTTTTGTATATGTACCCTATACAAATATATGTTAAGGATATAATTTGCGAATCAGTGTGAGTGCAATATAGGAAGAATAAAGAATGAATGAAATTCTAGAGGAAGTTATCCAAATGCCGCAACTTTTAGATTTTACTGTCGTTATATGTATCAAATCCCTTAACGTGGCTCCCGGTGATAGTTAGTGGTCGCCCTCGCCGGTTGGGCTAAATGTCGACGAATCTGGTTTTCCTATAGAGGGTTAAGCTGAAGCTCATATAGTCATTTTTCTCTTGTAAATAGTATACAGTTCGGAGCCCGTACATGTTGTCAGTTGATAGCTTTGATATTTTTTTTTAAGTTCATCTCATGAATATTTCAGACTTATTGGCATTCTGGTCTGCCTACCGGTGTGTGTGTGTGTGTGTGCGCGCCTGTGTGTTCGAGTCGCGCTCGTGCGCGAGTGTGAGTGTGTATGTATGCCTGCTCGCTGGTCTGGGCGCGACCTCCACCTTCTCTACTAATCTATCTCTCCTAGCATTCGGTTATGTCGGTTCGTATTACACTATCGGCGTAAAGGCTTGTAACATTTCATGAAATGGCTAAAAATTTTAGACACATCATGTAAAAATTCCTTAAGCACAAATTGTAACACAATCTGCCTGCATTTCATGAAGTGCCTAGACTTTTCGTGAAGTGCTGAGTTATATATAAAGCTCTAGGGTTGCATAGCAAATATAGAAAAACAATTTTCATAACAAGAAAAAAAAAAGATAAAGTCCAGAATTAACGAAATTCAAATTTCAAAAAATTCAAAATTAGTAGAATTAATTTTTGTAGTTTTTCTTTATTTTTTTATTAAAGTAATTAGCAAAATCTATTAGTACCTATTCGCGAAAAAAATGTGTGGATTTCTTTTGTACTATTGTGTATTGCTAATTGACAACAGTTTTGTCTCTAATACTTTCGACAAACAGTAGATGGCGCCAATGTCGAACTGAAGAAATTTGCTAGATTCCACGCAACAGAGTGCAGTAAGGTTCGCGTTTTATTAACATGAATGAAACAAAATTAGCTCTTGCTTCTATGGCTTTGTAATGTCCGGCGTTGATGTGCGAGCAATCAGGAGATTGCCTAGGGCCGTTTTCCCGACGTTGCTAGGTTTCAGAGCGCTGTTCTAGCTTATTTTAACACGTCGTCAGAGTAGCCAACACGGTACACGTGGACGCTTATATATTCGTGCGTTCACTTGACGACTCGTGGTGATCAATACGAGACTTCAACTCACTGGAATTTCCTTTTTAAGGCTCCCAGTTTACCTGTTCAATCGAAAAAATCGAGAAAGTTTATTGCAGTTTTTTTTTCAATTCCACTTCAATTGATGTGAACGTGAAACTGGGAGAGATAGTCATGAACTCCTGGGAGACAGGGTGAACAATGCTTCGAGGAAATCCATTATGTATCAGAGATCAATCGGGGGAACTGATGATTCTCTGAATATACATTAAAGTCATTTGACTTATCTATGGAGCTGTACTGTCTTGGAAAACTATGATTTTGCTAATCGTTGTAAGATATTAGCACAGACAAGAAATACACAGATATCGACGATAGTACTAACAATGTGATGTATGAGAAGAACTCGTAGCAAACTCACTGATCTCGGCTAAATTTATCATGGGTGTGAACCAACATTTTTTCCAATGTAAATATTTTTTAATATAGACACGAATTCATTTTTTATTAGAATTTTAATCTATCACATTTCTTCAGAATTAATGTGCATTACAGATGGCTGATGACGATCGAACCCAACACGTCGAACGTCGTGTCTGGGCAGAGAAACATTTTTATGAATGCAGTTAGCTATCAATTTTCTTTTAGAAATTCACTGGAATTTTTTTCTTTAGAACTCTTATATGTTTTTGGAGGCCGACAATGGGCTCTTGGGTCGCTAATAATTTTTATGTGCGTAGACGCGTACATAAGCAATAGGCATTCATGCCGCATTCACAATGCAGAGTGGAGTAGAGTGGCGTAAAGTGGCAACTGGCATCCTTTTTTCGCACGCAGTAGTGCGCATATGTATGCATGTGTATGGCTCAGAGTAGAGAATTATTTAAGAACAAACAAAAAAAGTGCGTTAATTTTCAGCTAGTTTCGAAGCAATCTGATGGTCATTGGCGTAACTAGGAATTTTTTCTGGGGTGGGCCAGGTCCTTCAACTTCCGTACATACATTTTGTTTGCAAAGCATACCAGCTCATGAATATTCCCAGCTTTGACCAACATTTTTTATGTATTGCTCTGAGCACTTGCAAGATGTTGACATAATGCCTAAAGCCAATGAAATTGCATAGTTTAAAAAAATCATAAAGTTTCTAAAGTTACAGAGAGGACCAGAGTACAGAGAGTCTATAAGTTACAGAGCCCACAAGAAACATAATCTAAATTCTAGAACATAATTTCCACTAAAATAGCTCTGCACACAAAAAATAAAATAATAATATGATTCCTCATAAAATAATTCTCATTTTACAAGACGCAGACATCGCGTAACTTTTGTAATATGTAGTCTTCTTACGTGAAACTTAACTTCGCTCCCAAGAAAGCAAAAAAAAACTAGATCAGCACTTTTAATCTACTCCAAATGCAGAGGAAGAGAGCCGATTGTTGCATGTCAATTTCCGCCTTAGAGTTACTCATATATTGCGCTAATTTTCTTTCTATTGTTACGTGCAATAAAAATGGATGAAATCTTCGAGCAGATTCTGGACAGTTTGTAGAGTATAAATATAGCAGTTGTCACCACCAGTGGAGTAGTCTTATTGCAGACAGTGAAGTGAACAAAATGTTCTAATTGGATTGCGATAATTGGAAATTAATTAATTAATTGTTTGTGAATTTTATAAGTGTAGAGCGAAAATAAAGAACTTGGGCATTAAATCTGTAATATTGTGTTTTAAATAACGAACCAAAAGCCACGCTCGCAACAATTGGTGTCAATGGACTTAAAAATTCAAAGTGTGGTTAATTTTGAAATTGTGAAAGTAATTTATATTCAACTGGAGTGAATTACTGAAGTAATGGGGCGCAAACTGGAGGAGCTTCGAATACACAGGAGGAGGATGGTCAAGAAGTTCCAGTAGCTTATTATAGCAAGAACTTTCAAAATCAGAGAAAAACTATTGTGCTACAAAAAAGAGCTACTTGCCAATGTAAATTTAAAAAAGCATTTTCATGAATATCTCTATGGCCAGAAATTCATCCTTCGCACCGACCATGCAGCGCTTAATTGGCTTTTGCAGTTCAAGAGCACTGAAGGACAAGTGACCAGATGTATAGAGCGACTCTAGCCTTATGATTTTAGAATCCAACAGCGAAAAGGTCGTATTCATGGAAATGCGGACGCCCTTTCACGACGTCCATGCAAACTGGAATGCAAACATTGCGTCCGGGTGGAAGAAAACGAAACAAAGGCAACTATATAGTTGATAACGTTGGAACCATCGACAGATTGGGACAACGAGCTTGCGAATAATACAACGAGAAGACTCAGACATATCATCCATTCTGGCTTGGAAAGAAGACATGGAAATACAAGAATGGAAGGATATCTCGGAACAGAGCGAAAAGCTGAAAAGTTACTGGGCTGAATGGAAGTCTCTTCATGTTGAATGCGGTATATTAAAATGCAAGTGGGAAGCACCTAACGGTGAATCATTCCGAATGCAGATAATCGTCTCAGCATCAAAGGTCAACGATGTTCTAGAGGAAATGCACAGAGGATCCTCTGGAGGACATTTGGGAGTGAATAAAATAATTTTCAAAATACGAGAAAGGTTTTTGTTGGCTACATATGCGACAAGATGTGAAGGAGTGGTGCCGCAGATGCACTGTCTGTGCTTCTTGTAAAGGGCCACCACACAGAAGCAGAGGAGAAATTCATAAGTATAATGTCGGAGACCTCTTTGAAAGGATAGGTGTAGACATTTCTGGACCTTTTCCAGAAATGGATGACGGTAACCGTTATATATTAGTTGCCATTGATTATTTCAGTAAATGGCCTGAAGCTTATGCAATCCCTAATCAGGAGGAAACTACAGTTGCAGAGCAAATAATTATTAATTGGGTCAGTATAGGTTTGGTGTGCCGCACGAACTTCATTCGGGCTAAGGACGGAACTTCGAATCACGGACTCTCCAGGAGAATATTGGGCGAGCATCTAAAGAAAGTAGTTAACTATCATCCACGCGATTGGGATCGACATATTCCTATATTCATAATGGCTTATAGATCAGCTGTTCACAAAGCCCATCTAAGGTCATATTCGGACGGGAGATACGTTTAGCTATCGACGTCAAATTTGGTACACCTAGACGTGAACAAAAGTTACAAGAAGACTACGTATCGGAGCTCAGACAACGATTAGCCGATGTGAACGAGGCCACAAGAGCGAAATTAGCAGCAAATACTGATCGGATGAAGACCCGCTATGACTTATGTGCTAATTCCGCAGCATTTAAGGTGATCTTGTTTGGCTTTAACACACGAAACGATGTAAAGGACGTTCTCTAATATTACAACAACACTGGGAAGGACCGTATTCAGTAGTAACTAGAATAAATGACGTAGTATACAGGAGTCAACGTGGTACAAGTGGCAAACATTCTGCGGGGGGGGGGGGGGCTCCCTGGTCCATACCTAGTTCCGCCAATGCTGAAGGTGGCAACAGGTGTCTACTTTTACGAATTTATTGTTTTGACATCAACAGTTGTTTTCTTGTTTGTTTATTTGGTATTATGTTAATTTCATAGTTCGTTGTTGATTTGGCGTTGTTATGGGGATCTATCATGTTAATTTCAAAGTTCGTATTTGAATCTGCGCTGAATTTGAACACCTCCGTTCTGGACTCAAAGCTCACTTTGTTCCACTCTGCACTGTGAATACGGAATATATTTGTTTGTTTGTTTTAGAAATTTACAAAAAATTGTTGCCAAAAGTTTTATTCACTCTTGGTGGACAACAGCAGTTACTTTCAAATAAGTACCGCGCGGCGGTGTGTGTATGTGTATATGTGTGTGTATGTGGGTGCGGGTGTGTGTGAGTACGGGTCGCAGACCTGGGTGCGACCTCCCCCTTCACCACACATATCCCTCTCCTAGTATTTGGTTAAATCGGGTGGTATTACACTATCGGCGTAAAGGCTTGCGGATCGTGCGTTGATATATATTTGCTTATTTTATTATTTGCCTGGAGAGCCACCCGGCATTTAATTAAATACCGGCATTTAAGTAAATGCCTAGGCAGATAATGGTAAAAGAAAGATATCAATACTATTTTTATTGAAAGCCGGCTTTTAATTAAATGCCGGATTTTATTAAATGCCTACGACATATATATGACATCAATCTAAAAGTTGCAGGATGTGTATTTTCTTTTTATTTTCCTGTATCACTGTAATTTTTAAAACCAGCTGCATACAAGTATTTGATAACGCACCATATAACATCAATTTTCGTTCGAAGTTTTCTGAACTACACATATTTAAAAAATAACTCCATCCAAACTTCAAGGAGTTCCATTTTCTCCTTTCTACAGTTTCCTCAAAAGCCATTAAGGATTAAATTAAAAAAAAATAAAAGAAATCGAGAGTGCACATTTTGAGATATTCAAGGATAATGAACATATCCATTATCCTTGAAAACAAATTTTCAGAAAAAGGACCTCAGCTAATTTTTTTCAGGAGCCTTAAAGCTTCCTTAAACAAATGGAGTTTGTTTCATGGGCTTACGATGCATACATCCTAAGATATAAAGTTTTGAATTTACAGCTTCCAAGCAAAATTTGCCACTTTTTCCAAATTTCAAAATACCATATCGCCGTCAAAAATGGACAAAAACGAAAAATATTTCAGCAAAGTACTACTAACAATAAGACAAACCTACTTATCAAATTTTATCAAAATCGGAGTTGGTCAATGCACAAATTTATACATTATTTGTCGATTTTCTGTGGAATGACCCTAATATCGGTCTCCAGTACCTACTCCAAAAAAATTCTAAATTCCATTAAATTTCTACGAAAAAATTGAGGGCTTCATTATAAGGTACATATATATTTTTCTGATTAAATAAATACGCAGAAAAAATATATTTTAACCCGTGTTCATGAGAACGATACCGTGCAATATTTTGGTGTCATCGTGTGCTTCCTGTAGATCTGTCTCTACTTGCGATTGGAATTTATCGCGGGATACGTTAACATGGTTGAGAGCGGCTACAACTTAATTTGTTTTGGTTTTGTGGTGCGGCAAGAAGATATTATTGTGAATTTATATATATTTATATTTTTATATTGATATATTTACATATTACAGTAAATTTCGACATTACTGCGGAACTGTAGCTCCCGAGTACAAATGTAAACAAACATAAATGTTAAGAGCATTGCTGCGAGAAATTTTTGTGTCGCATGAAACGTAGAAAGAGTAAGCATGTGTCGCAGGCGATAAATTATGTAGATGCATCCGAGAGGCCTCTAAAAGGAAATCCAATGTCAAATGTAAAATCAATATCGGGATATCTATAGTGCAAGAAATCCTGAAGAAAAAGCTTCAGTAAATTTATTAAATTAAAGCCCTGGTCACTCTGGAAGCGGCACAGCTCGGCGCCGTGGCACGCGACAAAATAGAGTGTTCACTCCGAGACCGACACATACTCTAGTTTCGGTGAAGAAGTTCTTTTATTAGTAGCTCATTTAACGAAATGTGCGATCTTATTTTAGCGGCCAAATTGTGTTTTTGAGTAATCTCCATAGACGCCGCACGGCAACTATTTTTTCGCACCCCGCCGCTCCCAGTGCCACTTATAGATTTAATTTTGCAAGAGCAATCGCGTAGCGGTAACTTAAAAATGATGCGCCGCGCCGGTCCTGGAGGGTGATTCTGTGCTCTTTGTCGTTCTATTTAGTCGTGAATTTTGACATATTTTGTCTACTTTTTTTTTCAACACAGCTCATTTTGTGTCTTCACTATTATCTACCACAAAATGAACTATAATGGATTTTCAATGAATAAACGTCAAAAAACACGACTAAATATACGACAAATTAATCAACTGCTCCCAGAGGTTGTGACAAAAATTTTACACTGGTAAATGGAAATTCTACACCTAATTAGAGCATTACAAGTGCATTCCAAACATTATTTTGAATTTGCAATGTGAAGTGTCATTTTCAGTTCATTCTACGTCATGCAAGGCTTGCTGAACTGAATAAAAACACGAAAAAATCAGTAGAAAAGTTCATTTCATTTAGTCGATTATTTTCACATTCAAGTTAGACAAAACCCACAGAATCACCCCACTGGTGTGACATCCACGTAATGTTTATCTACCCAACTTGATCGTCTTCAGCCGTCAATAATGCACAAAAATTCTGAAGAAATATGGTCGATTAAATTCTAAAAAGAAAAAGAATTCTTACCTACATTGGAAAAATTTTTGGTTAGTAATTAAGCAAAGATCAGTGAGTTATTGAGGTTTGCTACGAACTCTTCTTATTGCATATTGTTAGTACAGCTACAGCCATCGAGATCTGGGTATTTCTTGTCTGTAGTATTAGGACAAGATTTAGCAAATGCGCATTTATGTTCTCTGGTACTCGAGCGCTTGTAGTTACTCCCAATCCCAATCTATATTCAGGATAAATTTACATTAAGAAGGGGAAAGTTACAGTGACCATAAGATTGAATTTAAACCAAATCTGGGTTCACACTTGAGCAAGAGTTTCACATAAGTTAATTTTTGAAATATCAGGCTGACGTCAAGGGTATTGAGGAGGCGGGAACACACCCCTTTCAGTGCTCTCTGTTAAAAGATAAGAGATATTTTGGAGGGTCGACAATGCAATGGAACTGTTAAAGGCAGCTTCTCTTCAATACATCTAAGATGGAAGTTGTATATTAAAAATTTCATATTTCGAATACTGAATTTAGAAGTCATCTTCATTAAATAGGTAACTAAATCTAGTCGTATCAGTTTTTATAAATTTCATTTCCGTTATCTTGCCTGCCTCAATTTCCACCAGGATCGTAGTTAAATTTCCATAAGTAAAACTCATTAGTACATGTACATACATAATACATACATATTTCCATCCTGGATGCATTTTTATTACGTTGAAAGTGTTTACTGCCGCTAGAAATATATTTTCTTTTCTGATTCACAGCTCGTTAAAAACACCAGCCCCTTAATTACGGCTATTTCCGAATGCCGCTATTCACTAGCTCTCTTTAGACAGAAAACTGTTATACTGTTCGTAATCTTCTCTTGGCATTTAAATTTGTTTATAGAATTTATGGTACCGAGATTATGTATTATGCCTTCTTTTTTGGAACTCCCCCAAACCCCCCATACAGACAGAGCTATTGTTGTTATTTCGTTTCACCGCTCACTATATACATTTTCCCACTGTTCCCCGGGGAGCACCCTGTTGTTCTTTCTGCCTGTTTTCTTTTCGGCAGACTTCATTCAATTCGATCGTCTGCAAGTTTTATAAAGGCTTTCAGTTGGGTTAGAGGCGAATTTCCACCCCTTGTTCACTGCATTTAGTATAGCAATTTCTGACTATACCATACTCTTGCTCCATTCCCCCACTCCACAATAGTATTGTAGAGTTTTCATTTTATTTGCGGAAGGGCGTAAAAGTGGAAATGAAGAAGAATAGTTTATGGGTTCTACGATATGTAGCCATGGATGGCATGATAAGAGAAGAAGTAAAAGAGTTGAAAAAATAATAAAATCTGGGACTAATAAGAGGAACTGAAATTTGTTGGGTTTTTACCATTTTTTTTTTTTTTAGTTTTTCTAGCATAAATACGGTGCAATTATAAAATAGGGGAGCACTTTATTTTCATTTTGTATGAAACGGAATCCATGAGTTTTAGAGATTTTTTGTTTTTCTATTGTTTTTTTCTTTTTTTAACTAAAAATAGAACAAATATTTTCACCCGCAACATAACCGACTTGAATTAAATTTTCTTAAACTCCATCGAGCAAATTCATTTTCCTCATCCTGTCACAAGCACATATTTTGCGCAAGGATAATTTCATGCAAGCGATAAATTTTATTATCCAGTGCATAACTTACATTTTGCATGATTTATTATCAATTCCCAATACCCGAACAGACATTTTTTTCTCTTACCGGATAAATTCCCATATTTTCTTTTATACTACTATGTAGTCTCGTACCTTATCATTAAATTTTTGTGTGTGCGGCTTTGTCGCAATAAATCTTCGTCTGCGATAAAGGAACCCACAAAGTTCGCCTCTATCTACATGAAATGTGAATTTAAGATGCCCTCCGAATTGGAGTTACACGTTTATGCCGCCTCCTTACCTACAGATTTTGCTGCTATCTTCGTTCGATGTTGAACTAGAACATGATTTCGTTTTTACTATTCCCCGGATTCCGGAAAGGCGACTGTATTAGGACAAAATAAGTCCTGAGAAATACAGAGAACAGCAGTGTGGCTGTGATGAAAATTGATGCGGTTTGCAATTTTCGTTTATTAACTATATAAAGATACAAGAGATATACGAATAACGAAGCGAAATAATGTAAAGATGCGCTCAGAGATAATCTGCGGCAGGATATAAATTTTAAGATAAAAATTTCAAGTTCTTCACGATCTTAGTTTTTCTTTGTTTTTAGCGAGACTATACGAGGCTGCTTTATAAGCGGATTGTCAGCTTAAGAGAAAAACAATGTTTTGGAAAAGAACACGTAAGCGGTGCGATTAGTATAGAGATAAACGGGGAATATTATCTTTTATTACTCTTACTGTAGTTGTCCAAGCATAACTTAGTTATTTATTTATGAATTGAGAGAAAGTTTATTGAAATATAAAAAAATTGTCGCATTAAAAATATTAATCCTGAAAGTCTGATGAGACTTAATTTCCATCTTGCAAACTTCATAATTTAACGTATATTTTATCTCTTAAGCTTAAGGATAATTACCATTGGCGTATCTCGGTACGTGGCAGGGTGGGCTGAGAAATTTCTTCAAAGCCATGATCATAGAAGTAGAAGTAGACATTACGACTCTAGGGAATCAATATTTGCTATTGAAATGTCATCGCTAATAAGCCAGGAGGTCTTCTTTTGGACTTTATCTAACTAGGACAATACCGTACGTCCAGCCCCTGCCCAAATATTGAGAGTTATATTCTAATTTAGGCCTCATATGAGATTTGTAGATTTTCGCCAAGTCTGATGGAGTAAAATATTTCTTGCATCTTTATAAGAAGCCCAGGCAATACCAAAAATGTGATCAGATCAACTAAGATTGTTGGATATTTTAATGGCTAAGATGTTAAGATATGGTGAGTTTAAGATATCTTCTCCATAGACGGAAATGGGTTGAGTGGCAGTTGTAGTACGTTTGAATGATAATAGACAACATTACATTTTGGAAGCATTAAACAAGACCCGATTCGCTCTCCCCAAAGCGAGTATTGTTGTGAGGTCATAGTTTAGTGAACTGAGCATGTGGCTTCGTTTGTCAGCTATAACATTCTCACGGGAATCAGCTATACATTCTAATGAGTACACGAAATCAAGGGTGCTGTCATCTGCAAAACTATGAATAGGATTGAAAGTGAGAGCTAGCAGATAAATAATAAAAATGAGAAAGAGAGTAGGAGAGTGAACAGAGCCTTGTGGTACACCGGCATGGATTATAAAGTGGTCAGAAGTAACTCTGGCCAATATAACTTGATTTGAACAGGGTGAGGAGGAGGGGGGGGGGGGGGTGGGAAGATAAAACTTTCAATCCATTTCAATAGAAGAGGATCTAGACCTAATGCCTGAAGTTTAGCTAAACGAGCAGAATGCCAGACCCTATTGAAGGCCTTTGAGATATCTAATGCAATGATCTCAGATTCACCAAAATCATAGAGATATTGATTCCAACGCTCGGTAAGGAATGTTAGTAAATCTCCAGTTGAGCGACTAGTACGAAAGCCGTATTGGCGATCGTTATTAAGATGATTTGTTTCTAGATATTTCATCAATTGGTTGTTGATGAGTGTTTCGAAAACCTTCGAAAAAATAGAAGTAAGGGCAATCGGTCTATAATGTGAATACTGATGACTTATACTAACCGATAAGCGATGTACCATACTTCTCTGTCTACAGGTGATGAATAACATTCATCGAGAAATATAATGAAAAATGGGAAACAATTGAAAACTGTTCGCTGTTCCTGTAGCCTCTAATATTGGAATGCCTTATTTCAAAAGCTTTTTTTTTTTATTAAAATCGACCCGTAAGCACACACTTATCTGAATTTGCAGTGAATTAGAAGTGTTGATATAGTGTTTTTGCTTTTTTGGGCGCGGAGCTAAAGAATGATGCCAGTAATAATATATGGACTCTGGTACCTGCTCCAATAGGAATAAATGATTAATCATTGGAAAGGTATTAACATTTGGAAAAAGAACATTTGGAAAAAGAATTCCGATGACGCTTGTCTTGATTCCTTGTCCGATCGGAGTAATATACCAGCGAAGAATATGGAGCATTTTACTCTATAACGTCCCGTTGGATTTTGTTAATAGTTGGTGATTATAATAAAATATAAATAAAACACAATGATAAGGTATTTTCGGTTGTCATTTATTCTACTATAACATTAGCTGCATTTTTTTATCTTTCTGATCTGATTTGGTTCAATTTTATGTACGTAAAACAACAACAATGCGTGATTCATTATTCTTGTTTTACGTACATAAAATTGAACCGGATCAGATCAGAGAGGTAACAAAACGCAGCTAATGTTTAGATATAAGGCAGGGGCTGTAAATTCCGCATGCCTGGCGTACCCCAGGTACCAAACAATACATATTATAAGAGAACAGGTACCTACTGTACGTCGTCCGGTTAGACATGTACGAATATTGTTGAATAATATTATTGTTATCATTATTAATCATTTTAATTAATAAGTAACAATGGTAATTTCTAGCTGTTACATGTCGTGACTGAATTAGACAACGTAAGAGCCAAGCATCCAAGCATGCCGTAATCAGGTAAATGGTCGAGTGCATTTTCTCAGGATACCTCTATTGAATATATTCCTATATTCCGTTGTGTTGTTAAGCTCCGACTTAGTTCAAGACTGGTTTCTTGGTAGCATGTGACGCTGACTCATTCGTAATGATGCACAAAATCGCAGTGAATTATGAAATAACCAAAAAATTAGTTATTTGGCTACTGCTAAAACTGACATGTATAGTAAGTTACAAGTATAACTCTGAACAGGTACATGAATATTGGAGGGGGGTACCGAAATTTGCATCATACTTTTCTTGCGGGTTCTATAACTTATAGACTCTTAGAAACTTTGTGGTTTTTTTTACTCTATATATTTTAATGGTTGCAGGTATTATATCAACATGCTACCTTGTAAGTGCTTAGAGCAATGGATAAAAAAGTCAGTCAATAATTTGGAATACCCATGATGGTATTACTCGCAATCAAAATGTTTGTTGAAGCCTATGCCCCCTCCTCGAAAATGTCTAGGTACGCCAATGATAATTTACATATTCACGCAAAACAGTGGGAAAAAGGGACTAAAATTTGTTTTTATTGCATCTCCAGTTATTTGTGTGAAAATTTAAATTTATATCATGGCAAATTATATTTAAAATGAAAATAAAAAATATATGTAGAAAAAGAAAAGTAGGACGAAAAGAGAAATTGTAAATAATATATTTACATAATAACCATAGCGATAATTTGAGAAATAAAAATAAAAATGTGTCAAATTTAATGTTTCGTTTGGTCCCTAAGTTTGAAACTTTGATTCTGTCGAGTGTTTCTGTTGAGATGCCCCCACTCTTTGCCATACAATTTTGTTTGGATATGTGAGTATACTCACCTCCTTCTCTATGGACCTGTGAGGCGGGAAGACCCAGTATAATATTATGCATATTTGTATACCTACATATAAATGATTTTTGCAACTCTTAATCTGGACGAAAATAAAAAAAAAAAAAAAACATTCTGTAGTGGATCAGGTTCGCCGTGTAATAAAACTAAATCAGGATCGCCGTATGATGATGATGATCGGGTCCTATTTACCTATCATTAATCATGTGGGGAGATATTTCGGCTAATCTTTCGTATAAATTTCAAATTGCCGTCTGAGACTGCCTAAGTGATCACAAAGTCTTCATGTACAAGTTATCGACCTGAAATATTGCCAACAATTTGGTAATATACATTCCAAGCATTCCAAACATTCGCGGGTTCACCGGTGTAGAATGTCGCGTCAGCAAATTGAACGTAGACTGTCTCTTTCTAACTCCCCCATTCCTTATGCATATTATGTTGTATATTAGAAAAGCATAATGACTCATGCCATATCCAAGATAGCTTCCGTAGTATTTGATTGTATTCTTAATTACACAGTTAAATAGATTTCTGGGATTTGAATAAGAAAACTCCAAGATTTACGGTTCCAGATATACACAGATTCCCTCAAGTGACTATTTCGAAGAATAAATATTAAACAAAATGAATTAATTGAATTGAAACTGGACTCATATATATATATATCAGATAGCAGGCCTCTAAATAGGCAATGTGAAAAATCAAATTCACCCTTTTATTTTTGTAAATATGTAATTAAAAAGTTTAATTTTTTTTTTACAGTGTACTAACTTATTAGGAATATTTTTATTTAGAATTAAAACTTTTAGTTTTCCGCTTAACACTTGCCATAAGATT
Organism: Dioctria rufipes; assembly: GCA_963924295.1. Classification (NCBI taxonomy): domain Eukaryota; kingdom Metazoa; phylum Arthropoda; class Insecta; order Diptera; family Asilidae; genus Dioctria; species Dioctria rufipes. The sequence goes on from OZ002741.1 coordinate 242,602,430, forward strand.
TTGTACAGTTGTATTTGTAACCTCTTTCTAAGCTTTTAGATTTTCCCTCGTTTTCATCAAAGCTTACTTCATGAGAGCCTAGTATATCTCGTTGGACAAAACTCCGGGAATTTTGGTGGATTTTATTCTCCAGGCACCATATTAACTTTATTTGTTTTATACCACTCTATTGTTGTAGAATTGTTATAGTATAGTCATTGGCTGCTCTAAGAGGTGGTTTTCTGGAAGTTTTTGAAAATGAGTATTTTTATAGATTTTCACGTGCTGTTTCGAAAAACTGACGCCCAAAAACAGTTTTTTGGTAATATCTCCTTTCCGACTCGATGAAAATAGCTTTATGATAAATTAAACTGGAGAAAATGACAGCTAAAAACTAGAAAAATATTTTACTACGTGTTGAAAATCAGGCCTATACGGTGTATCCTCTTAACCTTGGGGCCTCTTCTACGGAACATCTGCCGACAGAGTTCAAATATTCTGCCTGAATCATCAGTACGAGTCTATCGTTCTAAAGTGTCATTCACATTTTCAGAGCCATGGCTTCTAAGGAAGTGAAATATTTTATTTGTGAAAATCCATTGCAAGGAAGTGAGGTGACTGAAGTGAAGCAAATAAAGGTCAACTAGGGCAAATTCTTGGAGGAACTGAAATCGATAATGGTTCAGGATGTGTGTCGCAAACGCTATAATAATAATGACAGTGGCCACTTCTTATATAAAAAGTCTTACCCACTTATAGTATTGATATGAAAGAAAGAATGATAGCTGAAGAAAATACAAATCTTTTACAACTAAAAGATATTTACAATTAATACCTGACAAATTTGGGTGTGGTACGTGGTCAGATATAAACATGCAGCAATCATTTATGAGGACGATTAGAAGCCTCCGTGGCCTTATTCATATAGGAAGAATCAAGGACAGCGTGCTTTCCAGGTCAGCTTTAAGAATGGTGTCTTGCACAATGTTTGTGACGAAATTGAAAAACGTAGCTTTTTTCAGTTCCGAGCAGCATGCCGAAATGATAAGCTCGCGGATTAATCATGACAATGGCAGAAGTAAAAAGGAACGAACATCAATAAGCACTGGAATTATCGGAGATATGAGAAGGTAAAGTGTCACATGTCTCAAAAAATGCTGGCATTTCTAAAATCATTGACGAGGATTTCTATATAGTAAAATTCGAACGAATTGATAGTGTGAAAGCACTTTGTATTAATGCACGCATCTGGATAGAATTCGAAGTTATCCCGATTAATCCGTAATTAATTTTTTAAAGAATGTGCATTGCTAAAGAATCCGATAAGGAACTTAAAAATTTCATTACCCAAGTAACAATTTTTCCAATTTTTAGTGACTATAGGTGTTGGGTTGTTTTATAAAGTATATATAATGGTTACTAAGTTATATAAGATTTTTATAATATTACCAATTGGTGGCGCAGTTATATTACAGTTTTTTAAGGTTACTATTACTAGTGGTTATCGTGGAAGTAAGTTACTAAAGGTTTTATAATTTGGCAATGGAAATGTTTCAATCACCTGTTTGTATAACTTATAGTAACCATTACTAGAAAGTAAATATATAAGAAAGTTTTATAATTGTTTTCATTACCACGTTATATAACTAATTGGTAATAAGTGTATATTGCGGTATCCGTTAGTTACCTTTATATAGCTCGACAACATTCAGTAATTTTGGTGACTTTAATAAAAATTGGGAACTTTCCGTAATTCATATACCAACTATAAAATATCGAAAAAATTTTTGATGACCCTTTAGTAACTAAGGGTGATCATTGTAAAAACAAAAAATATTTAGTGTCGAATGAGGCCATTATAAAACTGTTTTCATTTATTTATGGCGCTTTAGTAACGAAGGTGACTATTATAAAAATCGTAAACTTTTAGTAACGTGAATTTTATGTATGGGTGCAGTGCGTATATTCTGTAAGCTTTATTTATAATCAATAAGAGGGCATCGCTGCCACTCGTTTCTTCCATAGCGTTCATTTCAGCGGTAGCGGCCTTATAAGAAAGGAAACCGCATCGTTTTTTTTTTTAAATACAAGATTGCTTCATCCAATTAGCTTCTGGAGCAGAGTCCATATCGTGCATTAATTTATTGAGCAATCCATTGTTTTTCGTATTTGACCATTTCCATATGTCGTTATTTTCCCAAGTAGTTGGGTGGGACAATACATAAAATAAGTCTTTCTTGACCCGCCTTTCAAGTTTGCTCCGAATGTTATTATTATTTTTTATTTTATGTTTTTTTGTTTTTGTAATTAAAATTATTCACTACACTACACGAAGCGCGCACAACAAAAATTATTTTAAGAATAACTTAGACACCTCCTTTGTTATTACTTTAAGATATATAACTTTGCCAAAGGTAACACAATGTAACCAAAGGGTATCTAAGAATAATTATGACTGTTTTTCGTTACTAAAGATATATAACATTACCAAAAGTTACATATTATGGCTAAAGGGTATATAAGGACCACTTTCGAGGCATGGTAGTTCCTTTAGTTTATATAATATTTCTAGAAGTTTTATAAGGGTCATTCAGTTTATATAATAGAGCCAGAGTTGAAGTTTTATAATAGTAATTTGTGCATTTAAGTACAGCCGCCATTTTTTCATCTGTGCATTGCAGATAAAAAAAAAAATGTCGGTTAAGCCAATTTTTTAAATTGCTGATATATGGCTTCAGTTTTAATTTTATATGAAGAAAATACTTAATTTTAGGTAGATAACATTTCTAAATTATCTAATGTTACTTTTATGAATTGATATCACCTAAGTGAAAATTTCAAATTTTGTCATATTTAATTAAAATTATTAAATATTGCTTTTTTCTGGAGCGGTTTGTATTTTTTAGAAGTATCTTGGATGATATTCACAGTAAAATTTTAATTAAAACTGAATTTCATCGCGTACATGCCGAAAAATTTTAATTCTAAGATGTAAAAATATTAAACCCTTACATTATAAAAATCCAATACAAAAAAATATCGAAATTCTATGTCAAGCCAGGTTTTGCATATATTTGCATTATATTGTTTTATAAAGGTAATACAAATTAATTGCCCTTACATTGCAATCACTAAAAGAAATTAATCTGAGATATCCAAGCGATGACGAAACGTTCCCATCACCATTATAAATAAAGTTTATAAAGTTAATCGAATCATTACTGCGACCACAGCTATATGACCAAAGTATATTAATCGAGAGCACCATGGGTTAGGGTGTTTCCCACTAGGAGGTCAGTAGAGCGGGAGGTGATAGTACTCAGCTAGATGAACAAAAAATTATATGGCAGGGGGGAGGGGGTAGGCATATCAACCGTTTAGGAGTTACAGGGTGATTAAGAAAAAAAGCAAGTTTTTTACAAAACACCCTGTATCTTAAAAATGGGCTTTTGAACGACTGCTCAATCAGCCCCATAGCCCTCTCAACTCAAGAATTATGGTTGTCTAAACTGAAAATTTCGGATTTTCTTACCTGTTTTTTTTAATTTAACCTCTATTATTTTTGCAAAAAGGCCTTTAACATAACTTTTTTTATAAAAACTGTAAACTGTAGACTCTCCTCTTTAAGTTGACCTAATACACCCAATGTACTACCTGAAGCCTTTTAAGAGTTATTAGCTCTAAACCTATTCTCAAACCTATTTTAAAACCTATTCTCAACGAAAATTTGTCCAGTGTTACCACTCGAAAAATTGCTGGTGTAGCTTTTTAGCGTAGCCCAAATGCAGTTTGGGTAGCCACATGTGAAAATAATTAAAAAAAATTAAATTCTTACATATATATAACCCTATAGAGTAGTAATTAACAGAAACTTTGTTTTACAAAATTTATTGAAACAAAAACATAACATAAACCTAATATTCTTCTGGATTAAAAATTAAATAAAAAAAAATAAAAGTAAATATATATACAGACATATATATATATTGTATAAGTAAGACGAAAACAGAGGAATTGTACATGGATATAATTAATTAAATTTAACTCGAGAGCTTACGTCTATCACTCACGATAAAATTTTTTTATACATTCTTTAAGTAACTAAAATAGTATTATTAATCACGTCATAATTTCTTAGGTTCCTTTTTTAATTTTTTACATCATTTAAAAGAGAAAAAATCTTTCAGCACTTGCGCTGCTAAGGGTCAGTGTTAATAAATATAAGGCCAAAGTCTGCAATGTCATTATATATTCCCAGAAACGTGAGCTACTTTCAAATCGCTTCTCATTTACAATACTTAATTCTCACAATGTTCTCATTTCAGTAAATAATATTTCAATATCTTCAGTTGGTATCTATTGCTTTTTTAAATCGACTACATATATAGGAAAGATAGATAGTTTGTCTTTTATATATTCGTAATATAAAATACGTAAAGCTATCAAAATAGGATCCTCTAAATTTACTCTTTTTCAAATTTGGTGTACAAGTTCCTGATAATATTCTCTAACATTAATTAACATTTTTTTTTTTAAATAAATCAACTTCGTTTATTGGAGTTGAGTCTATATAGGCATCTTTGAGAAAATTTTCCATTAATATCTTAATTTGCATTTAATATCTCTAACCATTACATGAAGTTTAGGTAATTCAAGGCACTTTGACATTAAAAACAAGAACCAAAAAAATGTAAACCGAAAAACTCAATTTATTCCACTTTAAAACAAGATTTTTGCTCCAATGATTAATAAAATCATGGGAAATAGTATAAAATAAAAATTTGGCAAATAAAATAATATATTTATCTCAGATTTTGAAGAAAACACAACTTTTATGTTTTACCGACCGAATTTTTCCGCCGAAAAAAATGTTCGGCCGATAAAGCAAAAATCTTTTTTTAAAGTGGAATAAATTGAGTTTTTCGGTTCTTATTGTTGATGTGATAATGCCTTTAGATTGGAAATTTAAAACGTATTGGAAAAATAAAAAAATAATTTTAATATTTGTAGAAGTCGGTATTTTGAGAATTGATTTTGCAGCTTCTGTCTTATCTTAACGTACGCATAGAGCAAATTATAAAATTAAAGCATCTCAGCTTTTTAATAAACATTGGACAACCAGATTGAAAGCCATCTGGTACCTGGCAATAATTATAGAAATACATTGATTTTTCAGTTCTGCTAAACATTTCATTTCAAACATGGATTTGGACAACTCAAAAGAACCATCTTTCATTAAACCTCTAACGTTAGCTGGAATACAATATACTGATTTCATATTAAATTTATAAACTTGGCTATTTTCACGCCTAGAAAGATGCGTTTTACACTTCGACTTAAATCCAAGGAAATTGCTGGTTCTATTTGACTAAAACTGGCCTTATTTTTCCATTGTACTTATAGTAGACAAACTCTTATTTGGTTTTTCAGTTTCACCAAAATCCGCCTCAAGATCTATTACTATACTAGTATTCAAAAATTCTGTAGCGTAGCCAAAATGCTCGGGGGGTATCCCGGTAGCCAAACGTTGCCTAAAGTAGCCATTTGCTACTATTGTAGCCAAAATGGCAACACTGCTTAGCACGTCATTTTACAAAATATCGTCTAATTGAATAGGCTATGAATTAATAACTGTTTAAAGGCTGGTGTTAACACATAGGGTGTAATAGGTCAACTTAAAGAGGAGAGTCTACAGTTTTCAGTTTTTATAAAAAAAAGGTATGTTAACGACCTTTTTGCAAAAATAATAGAGGTTAAATTAAAAAAAAAACAGGTAAGAAAATCCGAAATTTTCAGTTTAGACAACCATAATTCTTGAGGGGAGAGGGCTATGGGGCTGATTGAGCAGTCGTTCGAAAGGTCATGCATACAATGAGCTCCTAACTGTCACCATGCACCATGTAGTTTTTATGATACAGGGTGTTTTGTAAAAAACTAGCTTTTTTTCTTAATCACCCTGTAACTCCTCCTAAACGGTTGATATGCCCCCCCCCCTGCCATACAATTTTTGGTTCGTCTATGTGAGTACTATCACCTCCCGCCGCTCTACTGACTTCCTAGTGGGGAACACCCTCTATAACGGTTATACATATAAGAAGTTATATTAATGTAACCAGAATATTTTTATTACTCGCTCTATAAAACTTTTAGTTATATAAAGTTACCTAAATCAAATCACATTAACCTTTATATAATCCTCCCTTTAAGCTCTATAAGGGGTTTATAGTGGTTACAAAGTGGTTTCGAGTACTAGTCTATATAACTCAAGTTATATAATTTGGTAATGGAAACCTTACGGTTACTACTATATAAAAAACTTTGTTTCTTGGATATGTACGAACGTTCTCCGTTTAACGATTTTCCATAATATTTGGCCTACATGTAGATTATGCCTACTGGCGATAAAAAAAAACCAAAAACGCACCACTTACTCTATCCCTGGTGGTGTGAAAAAATGAATGTTGGAGTAGACTTTGCGGTGCTCGAGCGGTGAAACGTTTGACTTTACAAATAAAAAGGTGAGTACATAAGTTATACGAATATTTTCTCTGGTTTAATTAAATATTTTCATCGTAAAATGAGTCGGAAAGGAGATATTGCAAAAAAACTGTTTTTGGGCGCCATTTTTTTTTTTCAATATGACGGAGCGAGCCGCAAAGATGCGAGTTGCCAATGTAAAAATTTGAGAAAAGTACGTCGATATCTATTAAAATACCAATTTTCAAAACTCCGGGAAAACTTTGCAGGCAGAACTACTAAATGACTGTATTATAGTAACATGTAGCCAGATCCGGCCAAAACAATACAGAGCCTCTATATGTTGAATAAAAGGCAGCAAGTGTAGCTGCAAACAGTTGCCTATGAATATTTTTGAGTTAATGTTCCCTGTGTGGTAAATTCCTGGCCTCTGTGTCAACAAGTACAAATCGCCTGGCATATCATACATTATTTGGGAAATTTGCTCACTGTCGCCGTATAGAATTCATGACCAGAGAATTGTTTAAAACTAGCTTTGCAATAAGTCTCGTCATCCATTATCATACAGTCAAATTTGGTACAACTAAAGTTCATACAATCTTCGAGCTATTGATCTTGCCGCACGTTTTTTATCCTTCGAATGATCTGGAATTTATGGAACTATATAAGTCTATAAGCTGCTCCTTTTTAGGGTTCCGTACCCAAATGGTAACAACGGGAACCCTATTACTAAGACTTTGCTGTCCAAGAATTTTCCAAGAATTTGTACAAAATTAATTTTCTGGGATACTAATGTTTATCTATATTTTATATAGAAAAATTTTCTCTTATAAAATTCAGGTCTACGTCTTTATGATTCTTTGTAATTGGCCAATATAAAAAGGTTAATTTTTTCTTGGAGAGCTGTTAGTTAGTTTTCTGATAAGATTACGTGATTATATTTTGCAAATATCCTAAAGCCTATCGAAACCAAAACTATATGCCGGTTTTTTCAATTGCAAGCTTACGCCTTCATATACCTAAGAGTCAATATTATTTCCTTCATTTGTTAGGCACATAAGTATATAAAATTACCAACAAAATGAAGTTCTTTCATTTACTTTTATGTACTAGCTTTAAAAAAATCATAATTCAACAAAAGTGTGTTATGGTAGGTACAAGCCAAATTTTAGCAAGGAGCATCACTCCATTTCTGAATATGAATCCAAACGGTTTTAGGTTAGTCGGATATCAAAGGATAGACTAAACAAAGGTCGTATTGTATCAAATAATAAAAAAAAAGGAAACTTCATAATAAAAGAAAAAATCCTTTGGGAAGTTAAAAGAAAGATAATCTTAAAATCTTCCCTTTCCTTTAAGACTGGATATGGATATACATGCATAAATGTATATATATATATATATATAGGTACATAGTATAGTATACTCCCATCAGACAATGAAATATGAACCTTCTAGGAAAAAAATGTGGGTACTTACATTGGATGAAATATGTATCCAGAGTTTCCCATTAAAGCATGCCAATGTCTGGGTCCCTTGAACCAAGCTGGAAAATCACAACGTTCGGCTGGTGGAGGCTTTCGCAGTGTCATTATCCGTGACCCCACCTTAAAATGTATAAGAGAATTTTATGTGAATTGTATTCGATTTTAAAACTTCAGCGTCAATCAACTAAGAACTAGAGGGAAAAAAAGGAAGAAATGTAAAAATCTAGGACAATAATTCCCAGTTGTGGAGTAGGCACTTAATGAAAAATCCATCTCATTCCGTTAAATGTTGCTGAAGTGTATCCAACAGGAAAAGCAGGAAAAGGAATTTCATTTTGTGCTGATAAAAAGTGTATCCTCCATTCCTGGAACTTGAGTCAATTGCTAGTTATCCGTTATTTCTTCTTAAACTAATTAAACTTGGAACTTGAAGTAGGAGGAAAGTGTAATATAAAAAAAAAAAAAAAAGATAAGTAGTCGATCGATAAGCATAATATGTACGAGGATATTGGAGAAATTGGATTATTAAGGGATGTTTTCTGATAAGTAACTAAACTTATATCCTACCTCAGCGCTGTCCAATCCATTACAAGTTGCATCTCCAGACTGTGCCAATTTGTACTCGCCATCTTTAATGTTCGCATTACTGAGAGCACTGGGAAAATTTCCTGTGTGAAATTTCAATGGAAAATATATATACTGAGTTAAGGGTGCGTTCGGTATATTATATATATATATTTATTTAATAATATAAGCAATTATACCTATTAATGTTGCGATCTTCTCGTAAACGAAACACCTGTAACGCTCCTCATTTGATATCGCGTGATGATGTGAAACTAATCCTACCAAGTAGCGAGAGTTTCCATCCTTCCATGTTGCTAGGCAAGTAAGCTCCTCAACTGTGAACGAAAAATAGACTCAGTGAAAATTTAATTAGAAAAAGTTCTCGTTTTCATATTTATCTTTGCCTACTGATTAATTGCTAGGCAGCATGAGCACGCTATTACTAATTAAATTGTTGCAATTAAGTGAGATATTATTTCTCTTTAATTGATACATATTCCTATTAAAACTGGTCTGTAATCCTCTTGGATTTAACTGGGTTATTCAACTTAAGGACGAATTCCTGTATAATAGCACATAAGCCTCAATTATGAATATGGTCTTATAGAGTGTTCTAATTCACTTGGAAATAATCATTAATATATCCGGCTATATATACACATATGTATAACGTAGACCGAGTGTGTAATAATAATTTTTCTATAGCAAGGAATAAAAAAAAAATAATAATTTCAGCGCGTACTTTTTTCACTGGTGCACATGTTGATGTGGCAGCCTCGGTATGCTCAGAACTGATAATCTTTGATATTTTAAAGCTGGCTTGAAAGTATTATTTCGAAAATGAAAGAAAATTGTTGTCACATGAAATAGCCAATCGGTAAGTTCATATTATCACACTACTCTCATATTTATTTGATTAAAATCAAATTTACATACGCATTATATCCTATATATAAAGGGTTTTTCAATAAGAGGTGTTATTTTGATATTAAAAAAAAAAAAGCCATTTTTTGAGATAAATGATCGGATCTTTATTTCATTATAAAGAGGAAGGTATGCCGTTAATATTGGAAAATAACATCAGCCAAATGACCACCACGACCACGACTACAGGACCATATCCTTTTCATGAAATTTTCCATAACCAAATCGCAAAGTGGCTGCCCTATGTCTTCGATAGCCTCACGAATTCCATCTTTGAGGTCTTGAATCGACGTTGGCGTAGATCTTCTCTTTCACGTGGCCCCAAAGGAAGATGTCGCAAGGTGTTGAGTCACAAGATCTCGGTGGCCAATTGTGATCACTTCTTCGAGAGATAACACGGTCCGGAAACTTTTCCCGTAAAAGATCAATGGTTTCGTTGCTTGTATGGCAGGTAGCGCCGTCTTGTTGAAAGTAAACGTCGTTCAGATCAATACCATCCATTTCCGGCCATAAAAAAATCATTAATCATCCGTCGATAGCGCAATCCATTCACCGTAACTGTTGCTCCAGCCTCATTTTCGAAAAAGTAAGGTCCAATGACCCCGCGGGACCATAAACCGCACCAAACAGTCACACGTTGAGGATAGAGAGGCTTTTCAACAATAACTCTTGGGTTTTCCGAGCCCCAGATGCGACAATTTTCCTTGTTGACGAAGCCATCGAGGTGGAAATGGGCCTCATCACTCAAGATGAGTTTTCGATGGAATTCCGGATCATTTTCATGCATTTCAAGGACCCAATCAGCAAAGACTCGACGTTGTTGATGATCGGCCGGCTTGAGTTCTTGTGTTAACTGAACTTTATAAGCCTTAAGACCCAAATCTTTATGCAAAATACGGTGTAATGACGTTTGTGGAATGCCTAATTCCAAAGAACGACGAGGAATGGACAAACCTGGGTTTTCTTCAGTACTTTCGGCTACAGCAGCACTATTCTCGGCTGTTCTTGAGCGACGTGCACGGGTTTTATTCTTCACATCACTAACTTGTCCCGACAGCTCGAATTTTTCTACCAATTTCTGTATTGCGGTCCGACAAGGTGCTTCACGACGACCCAAACATGTTCAACTTTTACGAACCGTCTCTGCCACATTTTCACTATTTTTATACCCTAGATGAAATCAATGGGGTATACTAAGTTTGTCATTGCGTTTGTAACACCTCGAAATAATGATGGTAGAGCAAAATGGATTGGATACCCATTCATAATATTAAAAGTTATTTCCGTCTGTGCGCACGATAACTCGAGAACGCGTATACTTAAAGAGCTGAAATTTAGTAGTAAAATTAAGTTCGAAAATGAGACAAATCGGGCAACTCCTTCGTGGGGTTGCCATATAAAAATTTCGTTTTCCGCTATATATTTGGACACTGCCTGAGAACGCATGACGTAGAGAGCTGAAATTTCGTACATGATGTTTTTACAACATTAGCAAATAAAATGTCAAAAATGGACTAAATCGGGCAACTCCTTCTTGGTGTTGCCATATAACAATTTCGGTTTTTTACGTATACTTTGAAAACGATCAGTCCAAGACATTTTTTTTGTACTAAGAACTTCTGCAGAATACAAAATCCTATAAAATTGGTTATAATCATTTTTTCTGTGCGACAAACCGTTCTAGAAATATATGCGAAAAACAACTTCAAAATCAATACTTGAATAGATCGGTGACCATACGAAATTTAATACGGGCATTCATCTAGGGTATCATAAGAATTGGTCTTAGACCAATTCTAGCTTTTTTACTTGTTATAGTGAATTTTAATAATTTCAATGCGTTGTTGAATCGTGTATGGTTCCATTTTTATTAATGGCGTAGTTTCTACTTGTCAAATGTCAAAAAATGACAGCTCCATAAGTGACATCTACCGAAATAGCGGGCTAATTAAAATAACACCTCTTATTGGAAAACCCTTTATTTTAAAATTGTACATATTATGTAGAGCTATATAGTGTAAAACTTCCTAAAAAACACTAATCCAAGTTACTTTACTTCCCATCATATCCAATCTTATTATCTCGCGGCCTCACCAGTGGTAAACGCAAGGAAAATACCTACCCAAAATCAGAACATTCATCTACCATTGAAGTATTCATCCCAAGGAATGTTTAATGTACAATCCTCAAACTTTAACGCCTGTAATTTCTTCAGCAATTTTCAGTTTAATAATGGCACTGTGCTTCGACAATTTGATTTTGAATGATTTTGGATAATTTTCAGAACATTAAAAAGCATTAAAATTTTTATAAGCAATTTTATAATTTTCATTACTACCTGTAACAGGCATAAAAAATGCTTGGCTAATAAGATTTCAATATTTCTCTCGATTAAAGAGAACGAATTTTCACCATACTCACAAGATAGCAGGAATTTGTCTTGTTGTCTTCGTCTTAACAGGCTTTCAAGGTTTGTCTTAGAACTTGAAGAGATTATGACTGATAAAATGAATAATGTTCATTAATAAATTCAATTCTCTCGTAAACTTATTCTGAAAAAACTTCCATATGTTTTTAATTTTCTGCTCTAAAATATTTACAAGAGAGCTATGAGAGCTTAAATGGAATGCTGACCTCTGGGGATATGCAATGGTAAAAAGTATAAAGTGAGCACTTCAAAAGAGCGTTCATTTTTAGCCTTTTTAGTACTCAATATCCCGCTGGTGATAGACACGAGAGTACACCAGTTTACATGTCTGTAATTTTAATGATTACATTTGTGGAATAGAGTTACGAACTTATAGGGTGACAGAAGAGTGAACTCTTAAAAACTTTATGATACAGTGTTGCTTACTGACGGCCTCAAGACATAATGCTGTGTTACTGCTGGAATCTACTCTGCAACATTCGGATATCAAAACTAGAAAACTTTATCGGAGGACCTTACTGTTAGGATGGTTTGTCCGATGTTAAGGCAGTATCTGATGTCAAATCAAAATATCATCAGCTTCATCGCCAGTTAAGCTCATTATAGCCTATATATATTCAAAATTGGGAAACATACAGCTAGGTTAGGTATTCTCTTTAATTTACATTACTGAAATTCTTAAAGAAAAAAAGGAAACCCCTGTCCAATTCATGTGGCCAGCAGTTACTAGTACCAGATGTTCATTGTATCCTATGTAACTATATTTGTCCTCGTAAGATAAAATAAAAGATATATATAGCCCGCATCATAAACTCCACATGCTACGTTTTCCACTCCTGATATGGATATGAATTGTCCAGCATCAAACCTAGTTCACGATTGCAATCGCATTCAGCCAATGGTACCAAAACGTCGCTTATAATAGTGGAAGGGGCTTGGATTTTCTTTTTTCTGTTCATACCGTTAACATGACATCCTTAATTTATTTAATTTTTTTCTAATAATAACAATATTTTTTGTTACTTACCTGTACTTTCTGTTCCTTGAACATCTGGGCATGCTTGAAAGCTAAGTAACAACCGGCTATCTTCTGTACAACTTTCAATATTTGATACAGGACTTCTACACTCTCCATGACCTCTATTGTACGTGAAAGTGAAAGGGCCTAAAAAAATATTATTTGTTTGTTTTATACTTACATAGAATAAAATTTTCGAATTTAGAAAATCTCAAATGTCAATCTTACCTTTTAGTGGACATTTCACAGGCTCAGCATTTTCTCTAAATAAACTATACAAAAGCGCATCTCCAGCTATATGATCGCAGAGATTTTGAAGATTCTCTCGCCTTCTTATGCATAAATCTGTGAGACATAAAATTTTGAAGAAAAGAAAAGAAACGAGATTAATGCACAATCACTTGAAAATTATAAATGAAATCATAAACATAAACTAGAAAATTCAAATAAAATTCTACTTAAGAAATAAAAGAAAATGGTGTGAGAAAAAAAAACAATAAACAGAATTTACAAAATGCTTAGTTCTTACAATGTCTGTACGAGTTTAGTTTAAATTAGCTCTAATTTTTCTTGGTTGTAATTGTTGTTACTTAGGCTGTAGCTTAAAAAACAAGTTTTTTTTTTCTTATTTATCAAACACAATTTTAAGTTAAGTTTTAAAGTTAAAGTACAAATTTTCAAGCATTTTATGATTTTAATTATTTATGCACGAGAGAGGCTCAATTTCGTAAGGGTTATGTATGGGTTAAAGTGCTAATTTCATGTCCATGTTTGCTGCAGAGGTTTTGATGACTACATTACGCGACAATTTGCATCTCATTAGTTCTGTATGGTGTTCTACAGAGAGACAAATCTATGCATATAATTAGGAGAACCAATGTCATTACAAATATAATTACAATATTATGTACTTATGCAGACAAACAGATTATTATGATGACTATATTGACAGGGGGGGGGGGGGGTTTCTATTTTGAAATTATTGGATAAATGAAAAATTTTCCATTTTGCTATTTTATTGTTTCACTCAAATTGAGGAGCTTTTTAGTAACACGTTCCTAGTGAATAATTTTAAAATAGGTAATATAAAAAAAAGCATCAGTAATGCAGTTTGAATTTAAAGAACGGAGGAAAAGTATAATTATTGTTTTGTGAAATACTAGAAGGTTGCCGTCGGTTTTTTGTAGACAAATTCGCATTTTTCAGAACTAATTACTCACTACATTTTGCTAAGTTTTTGAATATTCATATTCAAGAAATTTATTCTAAACTAAGATATTTCATTTTCTGCGTATTGATTTTTCAGATGCGAACTTGATAGTGCCTCTGACTTTACTATTTTTATTAATTATTCTTTGAAGGAAGCATATGATGACCATAAAGACGTCATTAGGACTGAATTTTCATAACATCTCTTTTATTCCCTGTTTATGCATGTGATTCTATAAAATCACTGGAGTAAAATTTTCTTTTTTAATTTTTTTCTACTTCTTTGTTTAGTTGTTGGTTTTTCCTATGATTTGGAATTATCAAAACCAAAATTCAATTAATATGACAGGCCTTGAGACTCCCTCGCGGCGTTGTCAAAATTTCCAACACAGGTTTTTAAATGATACAACACAAAACCAAGCCAGCAGCTAGCCTCAAGGCCTAGCCGCAAGGCGCGCTTTGCTCAATGTTGGAAATTTTTCACTCTCAGGACTACTTCTTTCAACAGATATACACAATCAAAATTACAATGACAGCACCGAGCCTGGTGGTATCAATTTGTTTTCAATTCTCTGAGGCAAGCCTTGAGGCGAGCTGTGAGGAAGCCTGAGAGAGGCCAGGCCTGAGGCATGCTTGGATGTGTTTCTGCCTTTAATTTCTGGTGAAAAATACTGCTTTCTCAGTAAATATGTTCTAGGAAATTTCTGGAAAAATCAGTAGTGCCTAATCGGTCAGCAGTTATTTTCTCAAAATAGGAGATTTCTTTGAGAAAATTGTAAACTGAACAAAATAAAAATTTTCTCAAAAATAAAAATGAATGACGATCCCCGAAGTAAGCAGAGATTATTACATCCCTATTAAAATTCTGAGAAAATTAGTTTTACCTCTCAGTCAATAGATGTTGGCTGAATTCGAGAGGTTTTAATTAATAAAAAAAATTATATATGCAGGGTGTCTCGTAAGTCGACGTCAAGCCGGAATCGGATGATAGACCAAATCATAAAAGTTACCAGAAAAATATAAAAAAATTATGAAGTCATGTATTTTTTAAATTATACACATTTCTTTTGTTTTCGAGAAAATATACACCCTGTGATGGTTTTTTAGCTCCTGTTGCTACAAATCTTTACTTTTTTTAAATTTTTTTTTATGTAATCATGAATAATGCTAATGTAACCTGTTACTTTAAATTCTAAGCCAACTGCTCCAGCTTGGAAGAAAATGTCACATTTTGCTGAAACAAGCATAGAAAATTAATATTTCACTCAACTTTAACTGACTGTACTGAAAAAAGAAAATGTACAACGCCACCTTCGCAAGTAATTTTAAAAGTTGACGCATTTAATAAGGATTCTAAAATAGTATAACACTTGCTTCATAGATTACAGAAAAGAAATTTTTACCTCAAGAAACCCAGTTTTGAAAAATATCTTTTTTTTACCTACTAAAAATGATTCTAGTGTACCCATAGCTTGCCGTAAGACCGTAACTTTAAGATTCTAGTTTGAGTGAGATGGGGAGTCATTGCATGAAGTGTGAGTGAGTCAGATACGGCGAATATCTGACGATGACTAGGTTATGAAAGTTCTTATGCCACAAGTTAACATCGTGGTAAGTGAAATAATCTCACATAGGTACGTTGTGACTATACGCACTGAATTTTATTTTATATCAAGAAAACTAATTTAAATGCAGTAAAAAAGAAAAACAACACAGAAAGATTAATTATGTATTAATTAAACATTTTACTGCTATACATTTTTGGCATAAAAAAAAACTATTTTGTTTCTGTTTACATCTTTACTTCAACTTGAAAGTAGGTACATATTTTTACCTTACTGAATTTAATTAAAGCTTTATAAAAAAAAAAAAAAAAAACATCTAAAATATTCAAAACTTTCATTTTATACACAATGTCAGTAATTTATTGCCAAATTTATTAAGATATCAAAGATTTTCTTATTTTTCTATATATACCTTAGAGTACATATTAGACACAGAGTGACGTCACCACAATTTTCTCTTCAGACAAAATGGAGGAACGTAGTTCGTACCGAGAATAACTTGTATTCTACATACCTTGGTGGGGTGATCCTATCATCGAATTTCTATGGTAGGCGATCAGAGATAACCATACTGATGGAACCTCTCTGATCGATGGGTCGAAAAGTTCGATTTTTTTCCTGCATTTCAATGCACCATAGAAATTAATTGAAATTATTTTCAGTGAATTTCAGAAATTGTCCACCTGTGTAGGTACCACATACATAAACGAACTTTTATCCGATTTTCTAATCAACAGATGATATAAGCTATTCCGGAAATTAGTTTATCAGACAAATGTGCAAATGTGCTTTAAAGAAAAGTCGTGATAAAAATAAATATTTTCCAGCGATAAAGAATTGAAAGTATTAAGAGTTCTATTCTTCCTATATTTTTGGATTCCAGAGCTCAGGTAAAACTTGTTTATATTTGGTTTTATAAATCGTGCATTATATCGTGAATTGTGCGTCTTCAAAATTTTCACAAGGCTGATTTGTTTCTTTTGCAAGGGGTGGGTATGTATCTTGGACACTTCAAACAATTGTACGACGGACATGTACAAAAAAGCCATAGCCCGGCCTTTACATAAATAATAAATTAAATATGTTTTATAGCTATAGCAATTAGGTTAAGGTTAAGTTATATGTTGTTTGGTTATACGCTCTTTGCTTAAACACAATTCCGACGATAGAGCGGCCAACGGATTCCTATACAATATACGCTCCATAAACCGTTCCCATTGAATAAATAACTAATAAGGAAGCGGGGTTTCGTGCGAATACAGTGTACGTGAGTAGGCAATTCAATGACAGTCACTTAAATTATCATAGGCAACGCCCAGGAATATTGTCTGAAGATAAGGGGGCGCCAAAAATTTGTGTATTTTACATAGCAATTTGGATTATAAAAAATGTCCCCCTTCAAAATTTCACGGTTTCACTACTGCAATGACGAAACGAATACAAACACAGCACACTAATACATTTCGCCGAGTGGCTTAGGTTTTAACCCGATATGCCGTTTCCTTATTAGTTATTTATTCAATGACCGTTCCTAGAGAAAATTGTTGCTATGACTGCAATAGTTGTCGGCCGTCACAATTGCGTTTAAGCCTTTAGACCGCGCGACGAAAATTGAGCTATCAAAATCAGGGAAATTTCAGTTTGGGGTTGCCGCTTTACCAATTTAGACTGAGCAAAATTTTGTAATTTTTCCATTTAAATTAAGTTATTTTATTGATTTTCTTCAAAGTCAGATAAATTTCATTACGTAAACATGTTTTATTTCGTGTTCCCTAAGTTAAAGAGTTTATTTACAAATAATCAGTTATTTACCAATATTCCTATTGTTACATCTGGAAATACGCTACAGAAATTCTGTATTCTGTTCTATGCAATCGACATATTACAAAGAATCCCTGACGAAACTTAATTTTCTGTTCTATGTTAAAACATCTTGGGATTCTATTAATCAAGCTTATTGATTACCAACTTTTGGAAAATAAATTCCCTTTTTAGCACTTCTCTAGGTCTTTAAGCAACTTCACAATAATATAAGTAAATTGAAACTCGATTATCCGGGTTGCCCGATTTCGAGACTTTCCCAGAAAATCAAAAATTCCGGTTAACAAAACGAGTTCGTAATATAAAGGGAACCACGTTTTGTTTTATAACAAACTCAAGTTTATTTTAAAACATAAACAAATACATAACATAAATAAAATGTCATAACATAAATAAAATGTTGTAAAACTGAAGAAAATATTGAACATTTTGGTGTTACAATAAATAAAACATTTTCAAAAAATAAGTGTATATGCACATATGTTCACACATGCGTAACTTAAATTGATAATTCGGTCAAGAGCGTGTCGAGCTTGGGTGGGTAATCACGGTTCCGCACCAGAACTTTATCAACGAACAGTCGATAGACCGAATTTAATTATATTTATGTAAATCTAATCCACATTTGCCTATAGTAACTGACAAAGAACGCTCTGGAACAACATTAGTAAATACGTTATCGATTATCTTACCCCCCCCCCCCTTACTTAATCCTATATTTAATATGTTTTAAACACTATTGTTTTATCAAATTCCAATAAAAATCAAACAGACAGACGCAAGATTGATCTTATAAGAGTCGTCTTATAAGTCAATACAAAAAACAGTATTTTCCAGCAACTATGCGACTATCGAAAAAAGCTGCAGTTCTCTGTTATCTATGTCTGAATGTCTACTAACCCTGATAATATCCAAAATTTTAGCTTTAGAAACCTAGCAGTTCAGGGACGACCACAGACATGTATAACATAGCCCTCTGACACCTTACATTATCATGTGACCACTTTTCTATAGCTGCCTCTTTTTGGTTTAAGAACTGTATTCCGCTAAAATTCAAATAATAAGTTCTATACGAAATCTTCCATAGTTTAGCTTCAGTTCAGTAAATTTTCCAAATGAAATAGATAGCAATACAACATTTGTAACCTTTTCTCTGTACCCCATATCTACTTTTAGGGATAGGCGAACAAAAATTGCTCAATTTTATTTCCTTAAAAATCGAGTTTAATGAATATTTGATATTATAGAAGGGAAGATTCCAATAAAAGTAATAATTTTGAATATACATATTTGGAATTTGTTGAAGTTATATTATAAATATCAAAGCGAAAATGACACTTTTAATTAAGATAATTGTCACATCCTTGACAACAAGAGTGGATCCATATGAATACAAGATCAAGCAGTCTATGTTATATATGTCAGTGGGGATGACCCTATTTTTTCGCGCATTTCTGGCTATATCTTTATAACTAATTCACAAAAAAAATTTTATTGTTTTTGGAATCCTTGAAAGTTTTTTTGAGGGACCCAACTTGCCTCCCATTAAAAATTAAAAGTAAATAATTTCATAATCTTTGACTATCGAAATATGTGAAAAGGTCAATTCTACGGTCTCATGCGATAAATACCACGCCTGAAAAATTGCGGATCTCTTTCCACAGATCCCTCCAGTATCCGCACCCACAAATCAACTGGACTATTAGGCTAACCGTCATTTCACCTCTACATAATTTATTGAAATGACAAACAATTAAACCTTAATGATTCAGATGGTCTTTGCGGATACTGGAAGGATCTGCGCAAAACGCCCCGGTATTTTACAATATGAAATTTTTGAGGCGTTATTGATCGCATGGGATGCATTTAGTGGTCATGGAACCGTAGAATTTACCTTTTATTCCTATCGTATGAATAGCCTGGAGTATTGGGAAGTCCTCAGATAAAAGCTACTGCCTATCTTGAACACTATTCTGTCGATCATTTAATTTATCAACAACATAATGCTATGATCCACATAAGAAACTCCACAAAAGCTAGTTCTTGGGACAGGATATTAACCTTTTCGGCTGGCTGATCCGTTCTACTGATGTAAACCCAAAGGCGGGGTGGTTAGTTCGAACAGTTTTATAAAAATGCCAAGCAATTTTTCACCGTCAGTGAGCTTAAAGATACCGTTGAAGCTGCTTGGCTAACCTTGACTCCAGAAAGTTTAGACTCTTCGTGGAATCAATGCCAAGACATCATGGCGTAGAGCAACTGATTTTTAAAAAATATTATTTATTTATTTTTGTGTAGTCTCATTATTGTTAAATAAAAAAAAAAGGTTATGTGCATATATAATAGTGCAATGCTCATTTTGCATATTGCTACAACTTTTTATCGAATTACTTCACACGTAATGACACATCTCCTTTTGGTGTCAGCGATAACAAGACGGCAGATATATTTTGCCATCACACTTCTCTCTCTTTCTTGCAACGTAGTAATAAGGACTCATTTTAAAAGTAAGCACAGTTGGCATTCCAACGGTATCTCAATTATTTAAATCTGTTAATAAGTGTTGGAATTATGAATATGTCTTCTGCCTATGAAGACGATCAATTCGAGACTAAACATACGAATTCATCTCATTTCTCGATATTAGCGGGTTTTTCTTCCTGGAGAGTCTTTCGAAATAAAAAAAATCGTCAGAAATATTATTCATCCCGTATAATAGAGTTTCCGGTTAATCGAATAACGGATAATCGAGTTTCGACTGTATTTGATAAATATAAATATTTTTCCTTTTAAAATTTAAGCTTTTCGTTAAAGTGAAAGCATTTTAGTTTAGACACAAGCCATATAAGGCATTTCAAGTGAGACTCATTACGTATTTTATTTGAGACACAAACCAAAAACCATTTTGAAGTTTTTCATGTTGCCGCATCAAAATAATTTATATTCATTCTGGTTTTAAATTAGAATTACAAATTATGTTTAGAAGTTCTATGAGAAAATTTATTTGTGAGAAATATTTTTTTTTATTTTTTGCAAGAACGAAGGAAAAGAAGATATTATGCAGTCACAAATATTTATTAACATTACAAGAAAATACAATAATAATTAAAAAAAACAAAAATCAAATTCTTACAAGCAATGGCATTTGAAAATTCTTCTACCATATGGAATATACACAATTTTACAAACTTACGAATCTCCTTTTGGGGCACTCACTTTTCGTGGCTTACACGAAGAAATTAATCTTTTTATTAAATATTTAACCGGTCATTTCCCTTGCAATTTTACACTGAACAATATAAAAGGTTTTTCAGTCAATATAACACGAAAAACTCAAAACGAATTTGCTGGTAAAGATTTGTCGCCTAATGACGTGTCAATACGACTCTCGAATTTGCAATAATGCTGTGTCGCTAAGTAATCAAACACTCGGGTTTCAACAAATACACCATTTTTATTTAATTCATTCATCTCACTTGCAATACTATTAGCGCTGACCGACCGCTGTTTTATTATAATCTGAACTGACCACATCAATTCAGTTGCGCGCATCGAAAACTTGCACACGAAAAACGGAAGTAGAACCTGACCTTCAACTGATGTAGACATGATGCGATAATATTCTAGGACAGACGGCGAAATTGATAGCGGTCCTGTTGTAAGCAAAACGGGCAACGACCGTACATTGCTCTATGCAAAGTAGCATATCTACTCGTTGCCGCAATAATGTAAACAAACATCACTTTAATCAGCAATAAGCGGGCACTTTACTGTAAGAAGTAATGTGTTCTGCAGTTGCTGGCTACTTTACTACCGGTATACCTGCCAGCCTCTTACTTCCGTGCACTTGCAGACTGAGCCACAAACAACAATACTTGTTAATCTTTATATCATGTGCCTTGACCATTCGAAAAATGAGTTTTAAGAATTTCAAGAATGGCCCCCATGACAATGCTAAATTAGGCTCAGAATTGCAATTACAAGTCGTCAGCCAAACGTATATTCTTCTGCGTTCGTGAGTTCGCGAAAACAATATTTATTGTCACATTGCAGGTTGCTTCTCAATGGCGATTCGAAATAAATTCGTCCTCTTCGAAGTTAATTCGACGGTGGTTTCCACAGTTTATACAGAGAGTGGGTTTCTGTGTATTTAGAGAACAGAACACCCACATAAAACAGTTTAGGGCGAAAGAGATTCCCCTAGGTAAACGTCTTCTATACTGTGTCTAACGACAACGCTTGTGGACCATTTTTTCTTCGATGTAAGCACTGTTACAGGTTGGATCTATTTCGATATGCTCCAAAACTGGTCTTTTCCTTGACCTACTGCGAGCAGATTTAGATCAATTAATTTTCCAACAAGATTGAGCACCACCATATTAGCACTTGATGTTTGAATTTTTTTCATGTTTTTTTTTTTTCAATGCCACCAGCGATGCAAGGGATTATTCGGAAGGGGTCCTAAAATCTTGCTCTGGAGATATGTAAAAGATCGAGTTTATGTTCCCGTATTACCCACTTACTCGACGACCTTAATAAACTCTACGCTATATGCTGCTACTCGTTTTGAAGAAATGCACATATCACCTTGATGTTGCCCGTGTCTTTAGATGGTGGCCACATTGAACATTTGTAAAGGAGCGTTTACAATGACAGAGTTGAGTGGAGTGAGCTTCTACTAGAATAGCGTGCATGCACAATAGGAGCTTCATTCGAATTTTCGAAATCATAATGATAATAATAATGATGTGACAGATTATCATGTGCTTACATTTGAAATATATTTCAAAACAGAACACAGTTTGTCGATTCGTATAATTTAGTTAACTAAATAGTGTTAAATGACAGAGAATATTTCTATAATTATAATAGAATGAGCTATGAACAATATGAATTATCACAAATACAGATTAAAATTTATTACGGACACTTTCAAAATGAACGACTGCCATCTATATTACACAGACCTGTAAAATTCCAAGTACAAGTACCAGTACAGTACCAGTACCTGGACTTGAAATATTTTAAGTACAAGTACAAGTCACGGTACTGGTACTTAAAACCATTTCAAGTACAAGTCCCCGTACTGGTACTGATACTAGTACTTAAGTACCAATGTACTTAAGTACTTTACAGGTCTGATATTACATTGACAATTACAATTGACTTTATTTTGTTAAAATCGAATCATAGAAATAATATATATATTTATAATTTGTTTGAAAATATATTTATTTAATGTTTTTCTGTTATAATTTATAAATTTTCATTACTTAAAATTTGTAATTATCAGTGCGACATCTGTTAGAAACTAGTACGTGAGATTAGAAAAATGTTCCAATCTGACGCTATTATGTGAAATCCACTCCGGTGAGAAACGCGAAGAACTTATATTAGAGTGCAAGCTTGAGACAAGGAGAGACAATGCAATCTGTTGACTCCTTAAGAGGAGTCAGTACTCAGAAAAAGTTTCAATTTAGATAGCAGCGAACCTGTAGGCAATAAAATTTACTATACGTAGGTTTGTGTCCTGAAAGTGAGAAAATTCATATGAAATTAGCCTAGGCCTAGACCATACAATACATTAGACACATCTAGCGTAAAAGACATGTGACAATTTCAGACGAAAAATGAATATTTGCAATATTTTAAATGAAAATTAACTCTCCTAATTTTTGTGCTCATAATTGTTAAATATAATATTTTGCTTTGTATTTCTAGTCGGTGAAATATCGAGAGAAAAACCAAGTATTATTAGAGTCAAAAAATTAAAAAAAGTGCAACTAAACATGAAAAAATTCGTCGTTATTTGCTAGATCTAGGCCTTATCTTTTTAAAATAGTCACAATCTTATGAAATGAGAATTCCTACTAAGAGGAATTTGATTTAAAAAACTTCAATTTTTACCATTTTTTACAAGTTTCCGAGCTAATATCTCAATTCCAATTTTATTTTTTTTATTTTTCCCTACGTTATTTACTAGACCTCTTCATTACCTTTAATTTAAGATATAAGCCTAGTATCGAGTTCGAGTAAAATGTGACATCTCCATACAAATTTTAGTGCTGGTAAAATCGCAAGCAAAAATTTTACTGATGATTTTACTAGTGCAGTACGGAGTTCACTGGTAAAAAATGAATATTTCTCTATTTTAAGATAGATGGCGCCTTATTTTACTGAATATTTTAATGCACGGAGCATTAAAATGCTGGTAAAATTTTGACATTTCTTGTTTCTATGACAATTACAGATTGTTTCTTTGAATTTATTCAAGAATTTAATTTCTCTTGACAATTTTTTAATTTAATTTAATTTCCTTTGGCAATTTACAGATTAATTAAGTACATTTTTAATTGTAAATTGTAAAAACGTTTATCTAAATTTTATAAACAATTCGAAGTTTTTCAGCGATGAAATTTTTAAACATCTGTCAATTTGTTTTCTCCAAATTAACATACGTCAAAATTTTACCAGCGATTTTAATATGAAATATTTGGAGACCGCGTTAAATTTTACTTTGCCCGAACTCGATACTAGGCTATAAATCGTTATTCTGCTACAAATAGTTTGCCAGAAATTAGCATTGAAAAATGTATGAAACTTGCAAATCTTGGTACTGACTCCTCTTAAACGCTCCTTAAGACATCAAATACAACTTGATTATGGGTAGAACACTTGTCTGGCTTGATTTATAGTAGTTTCTTATAATTTTACTTTAGTAAAATATTACGCCATTAAATTAAAAACAAGTAGCTTTAGTAGTAATGGTCTCAAGCAAAATGCCAAAAGATTCAGATTAAATCGATAGGATTTGAAAACTCTTCAAACACTGATATTTCCACAATTTTTTTTAGAACAAATTCATGCATTTTTATCTCTCACACAGTTTCTAATGATTTCCTGTAAATTCCCCTAGACCGATTATTCCAAACAAAAACTTTACAACAGAAATCAAAAATTTTCAAATATCACCTACATACAAAATCATGTGCCTGGAAGTGTAAGGTTAGATCAGTACCACATCAGCACTGAGCACTATATCTTGTAGCAGGAATGGAAGTAAGCAACAGTGAAGAACTGAAAGAAAAAAAACCAAAGACCAAATACACAATGAAATGTAAACAACCAAGTAAGATAACCTTCGATCATTAACAGGAAAATTACAAAAGTTTAGTTCCGTGTAATTTCGTTTATGATAATAAATCATCTCAATGAATACTTACAGGACATGGGACATATAGTGTAGTATCTGTTTCTTGGGAAAAAAAAAATTACAGTAGTTTGATCCGAAAGTTTTAAATGAATTTTGAACCACCGGAGTGAAATATTGACAGCCAGTCATCGCTGGATTAAATCCCAGTTCTCATTGACTATGAATAATTATCTTATCACGCATTTACGAAATTGTTTGTGATAAATAATTTTGAAAATATCTTCAAACAAGGAAAAAACGCTGGAATTGGCCATAAAAAATCATTAATCATCTGTCGATAGCGCAATCCATTCACTGTAACTGTTGCTCCAGCCTCATTTTCGAAAAAGTAAGATCCAATGACCCCGCGGGACCATAAACCGCACCAAACAGTCACACGTTGAGGATAGAGAGGCTTTTCAACAATAACTCTTGGGTTTTCCGAGCCCCAGATACTACAATTTTGCTTGTTGACGAAGCCATCGAGGTGGAAATGGGCCTCATCACTCAAGATGAGTTTTCGATGGAGTTCCGGATCATTTTCATGCATTTCAAGGACCCAATCAGCAAAGACTCGACGTTGTGGATGATCGGCCGGCTTGAGTTCTTGTGTTAACTGAACTTTATAAGCGTTAAGACCCAAATCTTTATGCAAAATACGGTGTAAAGACGTTTGTGGAATGCCTAATTCCAAAGAACGACGAGGAATGGACAAACCTGGGTTTTCTTCAACACTTTCGGCTACAGCAGCAATATTCTCGGCTGTTCTTGAGCGACGTGCACGGGTTTTATTCTTCACATCACTAACTTGTCCCGACAGCTCGAATTTTTCTACCAATTTCTGTATTGCGGTCCGACAAGGTGCTTCACGACGACCCAAAAATGCTCGAGTTTTACGAACCGTCTCTGCCACATTTTCACCATTTTTATAGTGAATTTTAATAATTTCAGTGCATTGTTGAATCGTGTATCGTTCCATTTTTATTAATGGCGTAGTTTCTACTTGTCAAATGTCAAAAAATGACAGCTCGAAAAGTGACATCTATCGAAATAGCGGGCTAATTAAAATAACACTTCTTATTGGAAAACCCTTTATATGTAAATTTCGCGCTAATATCTCCTTGCCACCACAAAACTAAACAAATTAATTTGAGGCCGCTGTCAATCTTGTGAACGTATCGCACGATAAAAACTAGTCGCTAGTAGAGATAGATCTATAGGAAGAGTAGGAAATATCGCACGGTATCGTATCGCGCTCGTAAACAGGTGTTAATACGGTTCGTCTGACATTAAGAAAGTTTATAGACAGTTTCATAGGATTTCATATTCTGAAGAACTTTTCAGTACAATAAAAATGTCTAGAGCTGATCCTTTTCACAGTATGCGTTACAAACCTAACTTTTTATATGGCAACGCCAAGAAGGGGTTGCCCGATTTAGTTAATATTTGAAATTGTGAGTCTGAGTCTGAGCAACAAGCTATACTGATTTCGAAATCGTTTTGAAGTAACTCTATGAATTTGACAACAATAGCGTTAAAAGCAACTTGCTTGCTCTGAAAAAGAAAAAGTAAAAAAAAGTAATTTTATAGAAAATATTCATATGTGTGTGTACATATATATACACGGCCAAAGAAAATTTTACATGCTTTTCGACAATTCACAGATTAGAAAAAGTTACCTTTTGACTGCTCTGAACGAAAAAAGCGACTATAGTCACTATAGCTTGTTGCTCTGAACAGACTCTATATTTACTACTTTTATGAAAACGCGTCGCGTACAAAATTTCAGCTCTCTACATCGACGTGCTCTCCGACAGTGTCCAAATAAATGGAAAAAAGCGAAATTCTGATATGGTATTCCTAATAAGGAAAATCTACCTTTTTCTTTAAAAAAGACCGTATGCACAATTTCAGGCTACCAAAAGTTTGGAAAAAAGTAACTGCAAAAGAATTTGATGCCTATTTAGGAATTATTATAGCAACAGGTATACATATGTCATTCTGATAACAAGTATATAATTCTTATGACACACATGGCAGTATCGATATCTAGATATCCGGAATGCCGCGTTTATACACCATGTGTGTCATCAAATACTCCCAATATATCCAGGCCAGGAAACTAGTGTGTATAGACTAGATATCAATATCATCAAAAATTACTGGGTATAGCCCACTGACATATATAATATGGACTGCTTAACTTTCTATTTCATGTGGGCTCAATTGCTTATGTCAAAAAAAGTTCTTACGTCGGTGCCAACATTGAAAAAAATCATTGGCGGGAAGTTGAAAAAATGAGCGCGCAGCTCGAAAAGCGATTATAATAAAACGTTTCTAATTTCTGCTGCACGTCTTATTAATTTACTATCTTTGGTAAAACAATTTTATCAGTAATAACCCTAAATAATTCATTTGGAAATATTTATTTCGACGAACCCACTTATTTATTTGTTGTTTACAGTTCTCTTCAGTAGGTACTTGGTGCTTAGACCGAAAGAGTCAGTAATATAGAAGTGAGCCCACTTTTCGTAGTGCATTTCTGTGAACGTAGTCAGTCTATATTATATGTATACATGTCAGTGGTATAGCCTGATCATCGGCACTTCTTACGTTACGCAGCGCCATCTAGTTATGATAATGTGTAAAATTAAGCAAAAATGTAGCTGATTTCTCAAGAAAGCGAAAAAGAGTAAGAAGAACTAAATATCGTTTGTCAACATGGAGTCCAAATGAGCAAAATGTTCACTTACCGGAAAAAATAATGAAAAGAAAAGGGAAAATATTAGACTCCGTGGAAGCAGCGTTTATTATCGAAGTATGGAGAAATCGGATTTTTCTCTTTTTTCGCACCAAATCTTGAAAATGTCAATTAATTGTTGCCGTTTAGCTTGCATTAAAGCTTATATATTTTTCAATTCTATTTCAAAATTATCTGTCAGATATTCTTTAATATCTAGATATCAATACCCCATGTCTGTCATAAGCATAACACGGTTTTTACCATTCGATAAACTTACCAAACGCGAACTTCGTCCGATAACAAATAAAGCGGCCGCTATATCAGAAATATTTCTGCTCTTGAACAACAACTTGCGTTTACATTACGCGCCATCTAGAAGAGCAAATATATAGAGGTGGAACACGCTTCAAATAATACAAGTCTGGGTCTGTAAGTATACACCAAGCATTAAAAAGTCTGAGTTCAAAAATTTCACCCATTATCAATTTTTTAGGATGGTATGGAACCTCATCTCAGTAGACAAGGGTTAAGAGAGAGTTAAGAGAGTACTAAGATATGTAAATTTCGTATATTTTTCAATGAGAATGACTTTCTGGTAAACTATTTGTAGTCGAATAATGATTTACATATATTTTAAATTAAAGGCAAAAATTAAAAAAAAAATGTATTGGAATGCAGATATTAGCTCGGAAATTTGTAAAAAATGGTAAAAATTGAAGTTTTTTAAAACAAATTCCTCTTAGTAGGTATTCTCATTTCTTTAGATTGTGACTATTTTAAAAAGATAAAGCCTAGATCTAGCAAATAACGACGAATTTTTTTCATTTTTAGTGTCGCTTTTCTTAATTATTTGACTCTAATAGTACTTGATTTTTCTTCCGATATTTCACCGACGAGAAATTTCAATATTTAGTTGAAAGTTGTTTAAATAAAAAGCAAAATATTATATTTAACAATTATAAAATTAGGAGAGTTAAGTCTCATTAAAAATATTGCAAATATTCATTTTTCGTTTTATATTGTCGCATGTATTTTACGCTAGATGTCTCTAATGTGGTGTGTGGTCTAGGTCTAGGCTAATTTCATATGAATTTTTTCACTTTCAGGACACAAACCTACGTATAGTAAATTTTATTGCTGGTATCTAAATTGAAACTGTTGCTAAGTATTGACTCCTCTTAAGAAGCTGTAACCAGAAAGGTTTCAGTCGTTCATTTTGTTTATAAAATCAAGCAAAAGCGATCTGTTACTTGTTACTTGCCACATCACCGTGTCCGTAAGTTTGATGAGTGCTTGGAGCTTAGAGAAACTACCATTTGTCAAAAGATTGCAGTAAAGCTCTGATAAACTAGCGATACGAGCTGAACCACAGCACAAATAAAATTTTTTCTTCCCAAAATTGAGCGAAGTTGCATGAAGAATCTAGAAATTATTATTACCAACTTCGAGGGTGAACAGTAAACACATAATTTTGTTCCCAATATCAGCTATCGAAAGGCGAATAGATATTCCACTCTACATTTATCTCAGAAAACACATTAAAAAGTATAGTGACAATGGTCACCCGTTGAAATGCACAGAAGAGTAGTTTTACTGAATATCCTGGAATAGAGATTCTCAACCTTAGAACCCCAAGTGCGAATTTCGACTACTGGCTACTATCATTGGAACGTTACCATAGGCAAAACCTAATAGCGAGTTCAGTCGATAAATTTTTTTTTATTGAATGCAGAGAAGTAAAGTCCAGTGCAAAAGAGAAGTAAACTGGATCTAGTATGTGGTTTTGCTTGCTTCGTACACTCAATGGTTTTTTTTTACAACTAATCTTATAACTAATATTAGATTAGATTTAATCGCGAACAGCCTCTTCACTATATACGATATATGAATTGCACTTTTTAAGGCATAAAAGCTTTATTTAGATCGTTTTAATTTAGACCCAGGCTACGCAAGTAAACAAATGACTGTTCAGTTTTTATATTGCAGCTCACAGAATAATTGGATACTGGATGACTTGCTGTCATCAATAGAAATTATTTTATGAGATACAGTTTTAAGGATACCTAAACGAGTTCTTTTTATCTTTTCCCTTTCTCCAGGATGTGGATGTTTCAGCGCCATAGCTCTACTCATTTCACTTTCTTTTCAATTATATTACACTTGTCTTAAGATTCATACTATATTCATTTCCTAACCTCCATATAATTATGATATGTAATTGAATTGACTTCTGAGGTGTGCACCCCCCCCCCCCCCTCCACTCTCATGGTGTTAACTAATGTTCCGGTTTGTACCCGGATTAAAGTGGATTCGGGTATCCAGGTACTTGATTCCCCGGGTATATTCAGTTGTTGATTCCGGGTTACCCGGGTATTTGAATATAATCGATTCTCGATTCCCAATATCGGGGAATCTGGCCACAATTTGTTCTCAATTTTTTGGAAATTACAGTATATATTACAGAAATCGCAAATACAGCTATAATAAAAGAATTTAATTCCTCGAAATACATTCGTCGTAATGCTACCCGAACTGCTCTTTGCATGATTTTCAATATCTGTCAAGGAACGTGTTTATCTGCATACTCGAAACACTTCTGAATAAGTTGATGTATATTAATGTATAAGGATTCTGAAAAATATTGTAGTGACATAAACATAGTATTTTAGTGCGATTACATTATATCGTTCAAGTTCAAGTTTTTTTTTTTACCTATGGAATAATTTTAAAGTGCAACACTTTTTTAAGCTTTTGTCTTACATTGACTCGTTACATTTATGGCCGGTTTCACAGTTCAGGCTTAAGCTAGAACTTAGCTAAGCCACTTGTGTGGCTTAAGCCCAGAACTTAAGCCTATTCGGTTTCACAATACTTAGTAAGCACAGGCTTAGTTAAACCGCAGATGAGAAGTTTTAAGTTGTCAGCACTGTGGTAATTGTGAATTTTTAAAGGCAAATTGCCATTGTGAATCCCGATAAAGAGGAAGACATCAAAATAAAATATTGTTACCACTCGTTTGTTTAAATTATGCGCAGTTTTTACCAGTCCAGGCAGTCGAGCTTTTCATCTGTGAGTGTATCAGATCCAAAGCCGAATGTTTCGAAAGTCGGAACCAAGAATAGAAATCAACGTTATCCCATTTCTCGAAATTTTGCGGGCGCCTTCTTATAATTCTTTCACGGGTCACACTTTGCGATTTTATATTATACATTTCTTAGTCGCTTATAAACTTTGCATCAAATAAATAACTAATTTTTATCTTAAACTGTTTGGTTTCTTTCTAAAACGTCAAATGGAATGCTGACACTAGCTGCCAGACAGTACTCAAAACTGCTAGCTATATAACTATTTTTCGCTTCGAAAATTTCAATTTAGTTTTCAAGAATAACTTTTGTAATACTTACGTTCGTTTACTAACAAAATTTAGAATATTTATGCAAAATATACATTTAGCAATAATCTCCATATGTGTTTCACAGCAACATCTGAGGCTTAAGTCTTCGAGATGACGAGCTTAAGTTAAGCTTGCTTTAAGCCAGTGATATTACTTAAGCCTTGACTGTGAAACCAAAATATTTATTAAGCTTTGGCTTAAGCCATCGCTGTGGCTTAAGCCTTAGCTGTGAAACCTGACATTAGCATGAGTGACATTAAATTTGCCATAAAATGGCGAAAAATCACCAAATTGATTTTTCAGTACCCGATCGAAAAAATTGATTTCGTACTACTCGATTTCAAAGAATCCAATTCCTAACAACCAGATTCCAAAGAATCGCATACCTGGGTTACTCGACTTTTACCCGTGAATTTCAGGTACCCGGGTTTCAACCCGGTTTTACGGAATATTAGTGTTAACCTGCAAGTATGCTAGGTCCCCGATTATTACTGCAATGACGAATTCCTAAACTTGAGCTACATATTCACTTCTGAAACCATTATTGCTTCAAAATAAATTTTTTAACTATTTGGAAAACTTCAATCAAATTAGCCAGGTAAAAATTTATAATTGCGTCTAAGGGTTACGCTGTGGCAACGCGCGATCTGGCGACGTATCTCGCTCGAGAATAAAATAATTCATATTTGCGCGAGGTGAAACGCACTAATTTTGATAGCTGGCATATTCTTAGAGGTTTTTTCTTTGATATAATTGAAGAGTTCTGTATTCATTCTCATATATTGGAAGAATATATCAGGATCCGTCCGTAAATCTTCATATAGATGATGAAATTCGACAAATTCGAGAAGTTTCGTATTTATCGGGTGGCAAGTAAAACAGCAGAAACTAAAGTTATGTGAAAAATGCAATATAGTTGCATTACTTGACAAACACAAAATTTCTTCTTCAGAATCTAATGACATAATTTATGCTCTCAGTTCGCGATTTACCAAGAAACTGAACGCCTTGTTGTGAGCACTACATACACCTCGAGTATCTGTATCTACACCTCGACTCGCTCAACCACCTAGCTTCTCATCTCTCCTCGCCACGTTGTGCATGTACCCTAAGACCAATCTTGTCGATACCCGATGAATGCTAGTAAATATTTTGAAAATGGACTTGCCCAATTTAAATGATTTTTCAACTGTTAGAAACTTTATGATTCGACGGCATTTGAACGTAATGGAATTAAAAATAAAGTCCGTTTACATATTTGACATTTATCTTAATTACAACGAACTAACAGAAAGCCAAATGGAAGTGAATTTGCTGATTTTATTCCATCAACACAGTATTGAATGTGGCAGAAAAATAAAGTATTCGATTCGAACATTTTAAAATCGTGTATACTTCAATCTAAATTAAATTGCTTCAGCATATTAGTTCCCAGTCCTTGCCCGTCGTTAGTTATAGACTGCAGAATTTGGATGATGGATTAAGGATTCATTTTCGTGATAGCAAATATACATACATACATACATGATTTTCAGAGCGTGAGAATTAAATTTGAGTTATCCTTATGAGTGATATAATTTAAGCAGATGGAATAACTATAGTAGGTAGTTTTATTTTCAGGCTTATCTCATCAAAAAGTTTCTAGACGGCACTTGAACTAGTTCTTGACGTATGTATTAATTTTTTGTAAAAACTAGAGTAACTCGCTTTGGTGTTAAGTATCTTCATTGCATCTATTTAATTTATATCAGTCATGTTTATATTTGCAACTATGCAGTTCAAAGCATGTCCTCTGTTTAGGGAATGAAGAAAATTAAAATTCATTAACTTTCCTCTCGCTCTTAGAATCATTTTGCTATCTTGAAAGCGAATCCATAGTTTGTCTCATTTACATAGTAAATTAATGCTGAACAGAAAATTCTGATTTGAGAATTTTGAGCTTGTATTTTTTCAAGTATACTAGTATTTCTTCCTCAACTTATTATGAAAATTATGTACGATCAAGTAGAGTTGTTCCTTAAGATTATTATTTCGATCCCCGGATTTTATGTCAATTCCTTTACACAGTGATATCATCCTGTGTTTATCTCTGTAGCAGCTGTTATCGATTTGTATGGTAATCTAGACTTAGAAGAATCTAATGCATTAAATAAATACTTAGTCAAAGTATAGCTTGAAAGTATTGGTAAGCAGATTCTTGACATCTATATACATGCTGATGATAAAGTGAGGGGTCTAGTATCAAAACCAGATAACTGCAAAAAATCGAAAATTGAGAATAGTACACAGTTCTCGTGCTCACTCTAAGCTCTTTCTTGTCACTTTCTATTCTGAATCAAAAACAAATACCTGCGATGATTATGCGAGATGGTTTTGATGAAAATTCACTCCAAAATGGGAATTTCTGTTCACTTTTCCCCTTAGAATATAGAGCAAACAGGAATGGTTGAATCGTGTAAAATTCGTGTACATGAGCGTAATTTGTCAAGAGTAGCAGACTATACATAGGAGTAAGTGAGATGTTGCAGGAAAGATTTGTCAAAGCTGGGTGCAGAATTGTCAAATGTGATTTTGTTTTGTGAGCAGATTTAGTCAACTTAAAATTCTTTTGCGAAATTTAACAAGTACCGAATCAATTCTTTTCAAAACTATTTACTTTGAACTTTATTTAGTGCAAAGCTTTATAGTGCCACTAGTGCCTATTAAAATCTTCATATTAAAAAAACAGAAATGAAGTGTTCGGTCAGTGCTTGCAAATATAAATTGGATTATAAACTAGGGAATCCCGTTTGAGGCAACTGCACTACCTAAATTATCATTTTTGTTAATAGAAGCAAAGTTTTATATTAATTAATTATGTGAATTGTTTCAAACATTTTTTACCACAGATGCTCCGCTCAAAACATTTGTTTACTTTTTGCAAATTGACAAGTTGCTTAGAATAGGGATGGCGTGTAAATACATGTAAAAATCGACTACCAACGCTCACCAGAAATTCATTACGCAAAATCTGGCTTTTCACAATTCCTGTTTGCTCTATATTCTAAGCTTTTCCCACAGATCATGATGCAATTTCCCACATTTTTTCCCTGGGATGAAAGGCCGTAGAAATACATTAGAAGGAACGACTAGAGTAATATTTCAAAACAAATTCATTTTTTCTGATAATAATTTCAAATAAAATACATATTTAACAGTTAAGCACAAAGCTCTATCATGAGACAGCCTTTTTACTCTATAAAAGTATGTTCGTGTTATACGTATTCTTCATTACATTATATTAATTATATGTAGCACAATTTCTGAAGAGTCCCTTTGGGAAAAAGAGCGCTCTAAAAAAAACTTCCTGAAACGATTTCCTAGAAGATCGTAACGCTTCCTTTCTTTATCCCAGTTCATTACTTTTTTACTACGGAGAGGCAAGCATTTCTCTGTTCTAAAGAAGCAGCGGTGCATGCTTCCGAAGAAGTACTTCAGTAGACTAATTTTCTGTACAACTTCCAAGTGACGGCTATAGAAGCTCTTGAGTTACTTACTAATTTTTCTGAATGGAGTTCCAAATTATTTTTTAATTTCAATGGTTTTGAACGTGCTATTTCAAGAAATATGTAGCCATAAATTGTCTCAATTTTTTATATTTTAGTAATATTCCATGCTCAATGTTGTCTTAATTATGCAGAAAAATTCAATTTTTTGCGTATAACTTTTCCCACGATTTTGTACTAGGAGACGGCTTTATTCCCTTTTCCATTTTACAATTTTTTGGTGGTGAAAATTCCCATAATATGGGAAAATTCCCTCAATCTATCAACTGTGTGCTAAGGCAAAAACTGTGTTTGGGATCAAAATCAGATATCTGCACAAAAGAGTTAGTTTCAAAACTATACATCTCCGATTTCCTTTGAATGCGTGGCTAAGCGTATGTAAAGTGTTTGGTTGCTGCTGCTCATCGTGTTAGGTAATTTTGATCAAAAATCATTGTATTCAAATTCCTTCAATCAAATTATAATTCCCAATGGAAAGTTAAGTGAGTGTAGTCCTGGTAGCAGATCAAAAGGTAATAGTAGTAGTAGTGTAGCTAAATGTGCAAAATAGCGTGTGTGTTTTTATTGGAAAAATGTTATCTCAATACCCAGAAAAGTTTTGTCTATTCATCCTGAATATAAATGTAATTGAAATGTGTTTTGTCGCTCTTTCGCGGTACCGTTATATTTAGTTGTTTTTGCAAACTATTTTTTGTCGAAGGAAATGTGCAGAGTGGGTCGCATTACAGTTTGATGCATTTAACAGTGCGGTTCTTGAGTTTTTTTTTTTTTTTTTGAAATAAAAGTTTCTAAAGCATAAGTAAGTAAGTAAAACGTTATTTTCATAAAATTATTTGATGTACAAATCACAAACACAGTTGTCTTTAGACCAAAATGCCTCGAGGTACAACATTGACAGAAAATGAACGGGCTCGCATTATAGCCTATAGTAAATCAGGTATGCCAGTTAGTAAAATAGCTGTAAAAATAACTAGGCATAGAAATACTATCAGGAATTTCCTAAAACATCCAGAACTTTATGTTACAACCAGAAGACCAGGAGCTAAGCCGAAAATCGATGAAAGGTGTAAAAGCGCAAGAGGAGTCAGTACTCAGCAAAAGTTTCAATTTAGATGCCAGCGAACCTGTAGGTAATAAAATTTACTATACGTAGGTTTGTGTCCTGAAAGTGAGAAAATTTATATAAAATTAGCCTAGACCTAGACCACGGAGCACATTAGAGACATCTACCGCAAAAGATAGAAACCCAACATCCGACAAAACCATACAATTTAAAACGAAAAATGAAAATTTACAGTTCAAATAAATTGAAAATTTTTAATGAGAATTAACTCTCCTATTTTTTTTTTTTGCTCATAATTGTTAAATATACTATTTTGTTTTGTATTGCAACAACTTTCACCGAAATATTCCAATTTCTCGTCGGTGAAATATCGGGAGAAAAATCAAGTACTAATCGAGTCAAATAATTAAAAAAAGCGCAACTAAACATGAAAAAACTCGACATTATTTGCTAGATCCAAGCCTTGCTTATGTTCCTAAAATAGGCACAATCTAAAGAAATGAGAGTACCTACTAACAACTTCAATTTTTACCATTTTTTACAAGCTTCCGAGCTAATATCTCCGTTATTTACTAGACTTCTTCATTACATTTAATTTAAGATATTTGTAAATATTCTGCTACAAATAGTTTGCCAGAAATTCTCATTGAAAAATGTATGAAACTTGTAAATCTTGGTACTGACTCCTCTTAAGCGTCTTGCTGTAAGAAAAGACATGAGTCCTGCCGAAATTAAACTGGAATTATCTCTTAACATCACGAAAAGAAGAGTTCAGCAAATTTTACATGAAAATAAGAATCTCAAATATCAAAGTCGGTTCGCTAAACCTAAACTTTTACTACGGCATAAGAAAATACGGTTAAATTTTGTCGAAAGGTATAAATTTTTCAACGAAGAGTGGCAATCTATTATCTTTAGTGATGAAAAAAAAATTTTGTTTGGACGGCCCTAATGGGTGCCAAAAATATTGGCGAGATTTGAGGGAGGCATGTCAATCACGCTATTCTCGGAATTTTCAAGGAAGGTCGCTTATGATATGGGCTGCATTCGGGTATCAGGGAAAGCCGCCAATTTGCTTCGTTTCACACAAGATAGACTCACAGCTGTATTTGGACTTATTGGACAATGTGCTGATCAATTATGCTGAAGATGCCTATGGTGAAACCTGGACTTACCAGCAAGACAATGCACCTATACATACTGCACTGTACAATAAGAGCTTATTTGAGTCTAGAAATATACCGTTATTGCAGTGGCCTGCTGTTAGTCCAGATTTAAACCTAATGGAAAATCTGTGGAGCATACTTTCTCAACAGGTTTATAAAAATGGACGACAATTTCACATTTTGCAGGACCTAAAAAGAGCTATCCAGGAAGAATGGGAAAGAATTGATATGTCTGTCTTGCAGACGCTCATAAATTCGATGTCACCATCGCTTATGTCACGTTATTATCAACAATGGAGGACACACATATCATTAAAATTTTATTTTATTTTTTTTTTCTATCTATACATGTTGAATTTCATTTTTTTTTCACTATGCACGTATAATTATTTCCTTCGCTATTAATAAAAATGATGATTTTGTTACAAAAAAAATAATAAACCGAAAAATAAGCAAAATTATTTTTTGGTGATCTTTTTTTGTCACCATTCTAAAATAGAATTAATTTCAAGATATTTTATTTTGATATTGGAAGAAATTGAAAATATTGATATGCTGGGGTAGGTTGTAAGTCTAGTGGAACTAAAAGTATACGCATACTAGAAATTTCTCATGCACCCTCAAAATCTTATTTTAGACAAAAAAAAAAACCGTATTCAGTAGGTTCATGTTGTATAATAATTTATAACTCCACCATTTTTTATTTGATGTCGAATTTTTTTATGGTATATGAAATGTTCCTTATTTCGTTCCGATGAAAAATCACGAAGTTAAAGTCGAACGAATTTCGAAATTTACCATTTTTTCAATTTTGACAACAATTTGATGGCTTATTTTGCTCTACAGTATTTCTTTTTCGTTCATATCACTAATAGCGAATTCAATTCCGCGTCTAATGAGCATTCGTTAACTAAAATCGGTTGAAATTTGACTGAGTTATCGAATTTTGGCTCATTAAGCAGCTACAGTTCCGTATAATATTGAACTACAGAGAAAGTTGAAGAAACACTGGACTTTAATCGCGAAAACTGTGAAAACGTGAAAAATTCCAACAAATAACAACAACTAAAACAACAACAACAACAAATACAACAAATACAATAGATGTCATCCTACCACCACTGTATTTGAAGATCGGCTACATGAAGTAGTTCGTGAAAATTTGAACATCAACAACGAAGAATTTCGTCAACTCAGACCAAAGTTTCCTGGATTCAGTGAAGCTAAAATCAAAGAAAGTACCTTCATTTGTTGACAATAAGTACTTAAATATTGCAATTGATTTCGACTAATTTTCAGGAATATTCGTTAGGTCACAAGTTACGAAAATTATGCGGGACAACCATTTTGTAACCAAACTGAGTACTGTGGAAAGACGAGTCTGGAATAGTTTTGCTTCATTGTGCAATAATTTCTATGCCAACAAGAAAGTTCCGACTACATAAACATTGTACATGAATTTTTTAGTGCCTACGGTGAAATGGGCTACAACATGTCCAATAACCATCATTCACTTTTTGCACTCACACTTAAATTTTTTTCAGGACTATTCCATTCACAAAAGTAAGAAAGATACTTGGTATTACCCCCTGATTCTAAGTTGCTGTTGCTGACAACGGATTTGAATTTGTTGTTTTTGTAGTTGTTGTATTTGTTGTTGTTGTTTTAGTTGTTGTTATTTGTTGGATTTTTTCACGTTTTGACAGTTTTCACGGTTAAAGCCCAGTGCTTCTTCAACTTTCTCTGTAGTTCAATATTATACGGAATTGTAGCTGCTTAATGAGCCAAAATTCGATAACTCACTCAAATTTCAACCGATTTGAGTTAACGAATGCTCATTAGACGTGGAAGCGAATTTTCTATTAGTGATATGAACGAAAAAAAAGTATTGTAGAGCAAAATAAGCCATCAAATTGTTGTCAAAGTTGAAAAAATGTGTAAAAAATGGTAAATTTCGATATGTTTTAGACTGTAACTTCGTGATTTTTCATCGCAACGAAATAAGGAACATATGGGTAGAAAAACCAATCTTCTTGCATATACCACAAAGAAATTCGCCATCGAATAAAAAAATGGCGGAGTTATAAATTATTATATACGGGTTTTTTTTTTTTTTGTGTCTAAAATGAGATTTGAGGGTGCATGAGAAATTTCTAGTATTCCACTACTTTTAGTTCCATTAGACCGACAACTTACACTATGTCTCGTCGAAAGTATATTTTCGCTGTAACATAGTGTAATGTTCTTTGCATAACTAAATACCGCGTGCTTGGAGTTCAGAAAAGGTGTATACATATATAAGGATCGTCGCATAAAAGGGATGGCAATCGTAAAACGGCCGTTTTCAAAGAAAAACAGAATAGCGTTATTAAATACATCGAAAAACTTATTTGCACCGAACCTCATTATTTCAGAAGTGCTACATCTGCTAGAAAATATCTTCCTTCCGAATTAAATGTCTGGAAGTTATGGAAAATGTACGGATCATGCTCAGAAAATGAGAATGTGAAGAAATGATATTTTACAATAATATTCACCACAAAATACAACCTTGGGTTTGGTACACCTCGGACGGATGTATGCTTCTTGTTTTTAGCTAAATGAAAAAAATAAAAACGATAGCCTTGAAATTAAAAGAAACCGGGAATGAAAGTTAAGAAGAATCTAAAAGGGAGTTAATCCGCCTCCAATCAACATACAGGGTACACAAATTAAACGCTAAGGCCTTTTTCAATTCTTAAAAAAAAACGGCCAGATATTTTAACATTATTTTTTGAAGCACTTCCAAAATTACCCGACCAATCGGCTTATTTTAGGCGACAACTATATATATATAATTTCACAGTGGTCAAAGGCAGTTCCAAAGATAAAATAAAGCACGAAAATATTAATATTTTCCACTGGACTGAAGACATGACTCGAAAAGATTCCAATCAGATAGCCTCTGTGCTTTTCTATACGCTGCAAAACATTCTAATTGAAACCCGTATTTCAAAAATTAGAATGATGTGCGATGGCTGTGCAGGCCAAAATAAGAACACTGCCATAATTGGTATTTGCATAAAATGGTTAAGTAGTGCGCCAAAGCATATTAAGAGCATTGAAATAATTTTTTCTATAGTAGGACATTCCTTCTTGCCTGCAGACAGAATTTTTGGACACATTGAACAATGCGTGAAGAAAATGGAAATAATAGAAAGTCCTGAAAAGTTCATTGAGATATTTCCAAGATTTGGGAAAACCATTGAAATGGCAATTGAATGCAGAATGTATGATTTCAAGAAGAAAAGCAAAAAAATTCTAAAAGAAACTGGCTCATTTTATTTTGCCTTTAATCAATCCAAACGATTTATTATATTGAGGCAGGGAAAACGTAGAACTGTTTAAGGAGAGGCCAACTATAAAAGTGACTTATGCTCTTCTAAGAGTATCTTCAAAAATGGAATGTCTGCTGATAACATCCGACTTACAGAATTGCCAAGAGGATGTGAAATTCAATACGCAAAACTATGTGACGTCAACTACCTGCTCTCTAAGCACTATGGTAAGGAATGGAAACAGTGACAGCGATTTAATATTTTACAAGAGGGTGCTGGAACAGCACGAAGAAGGGAAGTTAGCTCTTGCTGAAGACTATTGTGCGGAAGCCGAGGAAAATTGTGAGGAGTTAAGAATTTAATTTAATTTAATAGGAAAACTGTTAAGCTTAATGTTCAATATAAAAGTGAAGTACATTTTTGTTAAATTTTTATATAAATTTTAATCTAGGTTTTTCCAAAGTTCCTAATTGCAAAGTTTTGTAAAACTAAAAACACAATAAAACCAATTTTTCACTTTCCTACAATCTTTTAAAATTAAACAGATTTTAATCTTATGGAATAAAAATTGGATGATTCCCAATGTTGCGGATCAAAACCAGATATCTTTCCGGTTTGGTATCAAAAGAAGATAAGTGAATATTTAAAACTTTAATAACTTACTTAGTTAGAATAAATTTTACAAGTAATTTGGTTCTCGCACGAATGCAACAATATTAGTTATAACTATAAAAAGTGAAATTTAAATAAATACACCAGTATGCAGTTGTTTTTTTCGATTTTCTCAAAACCTTCAAATGTGGATACATCTGATTCTGAATCTAAACCCCCCAAGTATTTACGGGCAAATGAAAATTATCACATATTCTTAACAACTACACCCAAGTCTTTCGATTCGCTGGCAACTTCAATTATTGTTTCACTTAGGAGCCATCCTTCATTTAGCGATCTCTTTCCTCTTTATTTATTAAAGTTTTGAGAACGTTAACTTCCATGCCTCAAATTTAGCAGTATTCATTTAATTTATTTATCACATTTTCCAGCTTCTCCACTATCTTGGCATAAAAGATCGAAGAATATTAAAAGCTCCGGGAGCCGAGTGTTACCTTTACATTCTTCGCGAATCTATCTGAGGTGTTTGCTTGCTACGGTTATTTCCATGTAAATTGACGAGTTTGTTTGAAATGTAATTAACTTAGTTAGTGCTGTCGTATCTATCTACTCTATTAAATGTCTTAAGTAAAGATTGGGTCACTCTAGGTACATAGTTATTTTCACGTTAGCTAGTCGTGCGTTTATTCAGTTTTAAATGATATCTGAACAATTATTAGAAAATGCCTTGTACATCAGACCATCAAGAACAGAATTCAGAGGAGTCAGTACCAAGATCTGCAAGTTTCATACATTTTTCAATGCTAATTTCTGGCAAACCATTTGTAGCAGAATAATGATTTAAAAGATAATGAAGAGTTAAGATATAAGGTATACGATAATGAAGAGGTCTAGTAAATAACGTAGGGAAAATTAAAAAATAATCATTGGAATTGAGATATTGGAAACTTGTAAAAAATGGTAAAAATTGAAGTTTTTTAAATCAAATTCCTCTTAGTAGATAATACCATTTCTTTACATTGTGACTATTTTAGAAAGATAAAGCCTAAATCTAGCAAATAACGTCGTAAGTGGCGCTTTTCTTAATTATTTGACTCTAATAGTACTTGATTTTTCTCCCGATATTTCACGACGAGAAATTGCAATATTTCGTTGAAAGTTGTTGAAATAAAGGGTGTTTTTTTTAAGCCCGATAGAACTTAAAATTGTAAAAAATAACACAAACAAATAAAATTTAATTAAACATTTTTTTTTTAATTCGAAAGATCAATTCATGACATTACAATTGGAAAATGATTTCG
The DNA here is from genome assembly GCA_963924295.1 of Dioctria rufipes. Classification (NCBI taxonomy): domain Eukaryota; kingdom Metazoa; phylum Arthropoda; class Insecta; order Diptera; family Asilidae; genus Dioctria; species Dioctria rufipes. The sequence continues at coordinate 242,644,238 of OZ002741.1, forward strand.
GGAATATGACCACCGCGGCTGTTCTTGACGAAGCGCATTCTGGACGTCCAATTTTGGGCCACTTTTTCGAGTACAGCTGGCATAAACCAGTGACTTCATATAACCGCACATGGAATAATCGAGAGGCGCTAAATCGCACGATCTTGGAAACCAATTGACAGGTCCATTTCTTGAAATGAACTTATCGTCAAATTTTAATTTCAATGAGTCGATGGTTGCGGTCGCCGTATAACATCCTGTTGAAACCAGATCTCGGCCGGATCAATGGTATCCATATTTTCAAAGAAAAATTCATTGATCATGGTGCGGTAACGATCTCCATTGACCGTAACACGAGCATCGGCCTCATTTTTGAAGAAATAAGGCCCGATGATTTCACCAGCGTGTAAGCCGCACTAAACGGTGCATTTTTTTGGATATAATGGAGTCTCTTATGGATTGATCTTACTCCATATGTGTCAATTTTTCTTATTAACAAAACCGTCCAGCCCAAAATGAGCCTCATCACTGAACACAATTTGGCGATAAAACAACGGGTCACTTTCCAACTGCTGTAGAGCCCAATCGGCTAAAGAACGACGCATCAGTTGGATTTTATACGGGTGTAGGCCAAGATCTTTACGCAAAATTTTTCACGTAATGAATAGACCCAATTCCTGTGCCCGCCGGGCGCTGACAAATCGATAAATTTCATTTACAGAGGCGATATTCTCTTCAGTATGCACATTTCTTCGAAGTGTTGGTGATCTTGCACGTTCTAGAGGGTATGTGGTACGAAATCTATGCACAGTTCGACGGATGGTTTGCTCAGATGGACAATTATGTAGTACAACATAAAAATCACGAAGTCGCCTTGTAAGTTGTGCGAATCGACGACTGATTTTCAAAGTATATTTGAATAATTTGGTAGCGTTGTTCAAACGTGAATCTCTTCATGATAATTTGTCAGAGTATACTGATCATAAATGTACAAAAGTGGCAGTAGTATGACAGCTTGCTCGACAGTTAAACGTTCGTAAAGTTCTATCTAAGCAAAATAAAAAAAAAACCCTTTGAAAAGCAAAATAGCATATTTAATAATTATGTGCAAAGAAAAAATTTATGAGAATTAAATCCTTGTTAAAAATTTTCAATTTCTTTGAACTGTAAATTTTCATTTTTCGTCTTAAATTATCACTTGCTGGGTCTCTGTCTTTTACGCTAGATGTCTCTGATGTGACTTGTGGTCTCTGTCTAGGCTAATTTTATATGAATTTTCTCATTTTCAGAACACAAACCTACGTATAGTAAGTTTTTTTGCCTGCAGGCTCGCTGGTATCAAAATTGAAATTTTCGCTGAGTACTGACTCCTCTTAAAGTAATCTGATTTTTATGTTAAAATCGGAAGCACCTACATAAAATGGAATTCAGCGAGGAGAAAGAGCTTTTACTGCTTTTATTATTAAAGAGTGGAAGAAAAAAACAAAATAAACGCAGATATTGGGTGTATGGTGGGTTATACAATATATTACACTTATTAATATAGTCGGAATTTTTTGATGGCATTTACAGCAGAAGGAAAACTATCTACCATTCATGATAAATTATAAAGGACAATATCTAACTATCAACCATGATCAGTAATAAAATTCACTCATCATTCATGATAACTGATAAAATCTAGGAAGCCCAACGCCTCCGGGAAAGTGAGTTATATTCCGTGTATGGTGGAAAGAAGCCATGCTAATGACAAGTTAAAAAGGTAGAATTGGTCTAAGACCAGTTCTTATAAAACCATATATGAATACCCGTATAAAATTTCGTATGGTCACCGATCTATGCAAGTTTGATTTTTGAAGTGGTTTTTCGCATATGTTTCTAGAATGGTTTGTCGGACAGAAAAAATGATTATAACCCATTTTATAGGATTTCATATTCTAAAGAAGTTTTTAGTATAATAAAAACATCTAAGACTGAACGTTTTCACAGTATATGTAAAAAACCAAATTTTTTATATGGCAACACCAAGAAGGGGTTGCCCGATATAGTCCATTTAAACACTATGTACAAAACTTCAGCTCTCTATGTCGACGAGTTTTCAGGCAGTGTCCAAATATACAGGGTGTTTCCCCTTAGGAGGTCCATAGAGCGGGAGGTGATAGTACTCACCTAGACGAACCAAAAATTGTATGGCAGGGGGGGGGGGGCAATATCAACCGTTTAGGAGTTACAGGGTGATTCATAAAAAAAGCTAGGTTTTCACAAAACACCCTGTATCTTAAAAACTACAGGGTGTATGGTCACAGTTAAAGACGCACTGTATGCAGAACTACATGGCCTTTCCAACGACAGCTCAACCAGCCCCTTACCTCTCTCCCCCCAGAAGTTATGAAGGTCTAAACTAAAAATTTCGGATTTTCTTTCCTTTTTTTTTACTTTGACCTCTATTATTTTTGCAAAAAGGTCGTTAACATAACTTTTTTTTATAAAAACTGTAAACTAGGGACTCTCCTCTTTAAAGTGACCTATTACACCCTATGTGCTATCTGTATCCGTTAAAGAGTTTTTTTATGGCAACCTCACGAAGGAGTTGCCCGATTTGTCTCGTTGTCGAACTTAATTTCACTTTTAAGTGAACGCGTTCTCGAGTTATCGTGCGCACGGGCAGACGGACGAACATGCAAAAATCAAAATAACTTTTAATAATATGCCTGTGTGTCTAATCCATTTTGCTAGATTTCATCTAGGGTATAAAAATTTATTGGAAGAAGCATTTCGTATTGGCAGAATAGGGGGGTGTTCTGCTGAAGGGTCCGGAATATATGTTAAGGGTGATCTGAACGCAAAACTGGCTTTTTCTTCTGAGAGTGCTGATCTGGATTTCATAGGTGTTGAGGTCTACTCACAGATCGGAAAGTTTATACTGTCTGCAGTATACTGTCTCCCAGGGAATTTTAGGTGTGATAGTGTAACGAGTTTAGGGGATCTTCTATCAAGGGCCTCGCAATGTTCTGCTGATGTTATAGTGGGAGGTGATTTTAATATGAATATCCTTTGCGATGATTCCTTAGCTGATCGGTTCTTACACTTTTTCCAAACAATTCACCTCAATGTAATCAACTCCCAGCCAATCTACTTTAACAAAACAAACCCTTCACGTCTCGACATGTTCCTGGTGACTGATAGAGGTACGGTGTTGTTCTTTGATCAGATTAGTCCCTTTAGCTCGTTCGATCATAATATTCTGTTTATGGAATATAATTTTTTAATGTACAGTAACTCTCCAACAAACTACTCGTACCGAGATTACAATAGCATTAACGTTGAACCTTTGTTTGAAGAATGCAGACAATTGCCCTGGGACGCATTATTTGACTGTACCTCAGTGAACGATCAGGTTGATATTTTTTCTTCCTTGGTCAGATACCCATTAGAAATACATGTTTCTCTTAAATGCAGGCGCTTAATGAGAGAAGAATGCCCTTGGTGATCGTCTTGAATTCGCTTATTGATTGCTGAGAGAGAATTTTTGTACCATCGATATCGGCATCTGAAAACTAATGAGGCATGTCTTAAATATAAAATTGTCCGCAACAAAGTTACGTTAGCTATAAGAAACTCTAAATGTCAATACTACAGTAGTAAGTTTAGCTCCGACCTGACACCCAAAACTCTTTGGCGTAATCTTCGGCAAGCTGGTGTGTGTGGTCCGGAGAGATCAACTTGCTCATTACGTCCTGGTGACTTAAATGCGTACTTTTTTCCGCTGGCATTCGTTCTGCAAACAACTTTGCCCCTTCCCATAATATTCAAAGTCTGCCTTTGCATACCCTATCGGATAACAGTTTTTATTTTCGTGGAGTAAATCTGGAGAAAATGATTTCTGCCATTTTTTCAGTGATCCGATGCGATTGCGCCAGACTTCTTCCCAGCACGCCGAATAAAAACACTGGTACCTGTAATTGATAAACATATCCTTCAAATTTTAAATACTTGTCCAACGTCATCCACTTTTCCCAGTATTTGGAAGACTGCTATTACTCTTCCGATCCCGAAGAAGGCTAATGCCAAATCACCTAGTGACTTTCGCCCCATAAGCATCTTATCCTCTATATCGAAGGTGCTCGAAAAACTCGTATATAATCAGATCCCCGGTTGGGTACAAGTGAACAGATCTCTGACTCCTTGCCAACCTGGATTTCGGTTAAGGTTGGTGATGATTTTTCATATGCTTTGCTTGTATTGTGTGGTGTTCCGCAGGGCTCCGTGATTGGCCCATTATTATTTAGCCTCTTTATTAATGACCTTCCTATGGTAGTATAGAATGTGAAGATGTGCAGATCTATCTAAGTAAGCCTATTGGTCTGCTTGAGGATTGTATTGAGCGACTTAACTCTGATCTATGTCGAATACACAGGTGGTCGATTCTCAATGGACTTCAGCTTAATCCAGGAAAATCACAGTGTATAGCTTTCTACAACAGTACTTTAAACGTCATCGATATACCTCATTCACCCATTCACCAAAACCTTCCTGTTCTGAAGTGCATCAGGTCTTGGTGAGGCGAGAAAGGTTTTTCAGCTCATCTACAGATAGAACGGCAGACCCTAGAGTATCCATGACTGCTCTGGGTGTAGGCTGGACACTCAGGCTCAGGAAAGTAGACACCCACCTCAGCTCCCTCATTAGTCAGAGAGCCGTCGGTTAAAATTTTTAGAGCAGACCGGAGAAGGTTCGATACGCATCTCCCTCAGTCCACGATTCTCTTACAGGAAAACTCACAGAGAAGAGACGCCCGAAACGAAGCTCAAGTACCATCGCATCCCATGCCATAGAGCAATGAGAAGAGCCGCCCTCCCAACATCCCCATGAGCGCAATCTGCACACAGCCCTTTTGGCCTCTGCCTGAATGACAAGATCCAGGGGTGGCAGTTTAGTAAGACCTCAAGAACTGCAGTAGCCGTAGATCGCATGGAGCCTGTGATTCGCAAGCAGGCAAGCCTTTGCAGGCCCGCCAGCTTCCGGATCGCGGTCCCCATAAGCGTCCAGGGCCACCATACACAGGAGGCATATGTGAGCATGGGTCTGACGATCGAGGTGTACATCCAGTGCACAGTCCTCGGTCTCATGTCCCACATGTAGCCAAAGGTTCTCCTGTATTGAGCGAAGACCCTCATAGCAGCATTAACTTTTTCCTTTACATGCAATCCCCATGTCAGCTTCGAGTCAAGGAAGACTCCAAGGTGCTTCACATGAGCGGAGAGTTGCAGCAGCCATGCTTTGTCTGGAGATAAGCAAAGGGATGTTTCCTTTAGTATTTGAAGAAATAGAAACGATTCTAAATTCATTATCTGCGCTGTGTTGTGCTTTAGCGCTCAACTTTAGCAATTCGATGATGGTATAAAACTCTGTGTCCGCATTTTATCTGCACTTTAGCATGACACTTTAGCGAAATATTGATAATGTAAATAGGCATTTAGCTATAGCAACTTAAATATTCAGCCTGATGGGATTGATATGATATGTGGACTTTAATAAATGAAGATTTACTATGAGCACTTTGATCAATCAAATGCCAATGAAATTCACATAGCATTATGATGATCATATGCATGATCACAGCACGGGGCTAAATGTTTTTATTATAATTTTGTATGAATCACCTTATAACTGGACGAACTGAATGATACACCCTATGACGATTTAATATCCCTTCTCCTTTTCACACCGATGTCCGTGCAAAGTTTTGTTCCTTTTATCTGGCAAAGAATTATTTTGAGAAAAATATTTTGATGTGTATTAAAAAAATGTAAATTGTTTTTTGTCCGAATAGGTAGTCTCCAAAAACTAACATGTTCGAGAAAATTGCGCAACTACTGTTATAGAGTGACCTAGGCACGTAAATTGTCACTGAAAAATCTCCACTTAATGTAAAGGCCATCTTCATTTGAATAGTGTGTAGCGATTCAGCCACACTTTTGTCACAGCATGTACTTGATTAAAGTGAACCGCTGTATTGACCATAGTTTGGTTTCCAAACACAAAAAACTAAATTAAGTTGTAAAGGGAATTATACCAGTGTTAAATTTACTTTAGCTTCGCTAGAAGCTAGCAACCTTAATATAGGACGATTGGGGGATTTTTATTTCCGAAGCGCTCCTTAGCTTTAGGAATCCAGTCATTAAGAATTGTCTGTTCAGACGCTCATCCAGTTTTTGAGCTCCCGAGAAATGTCCTTGCAGACGCTTATTCAGTTTCTGGATTCTTAAGGACTGTGTTTGCAGACGCTCATCGCAAAGCTGTAGCCAGTCCAGTACAAGGCGGCACATACATACATACTTTCTAACGCAGAATCTAGGTTCCCCTGGACAGCCCATTTAAAAGTCAGGTTTTCCGGACTGCCTCTTACCGAAAATAATCTCTGAAGCCCAGGAACTGTCCGAAAAGAAGTCAGTCCTTCAGGACAGTCCTCTCACACCTGAATCTTCATTTTTCTGGAAGTGGTGGGCTGCAAATAGCTACCTCCAGGACAGAGCAAGTGGACTTAAGATACAATCATCATTAATCCAGTCTACAAGTGGAACTTGGGCATTTTTATATTGAAGACGAAATGTATATAAGTGATAAGCTACTACGCTTGCATAATTTGACATCACTACCGAAAAAATCAAGTACCTACTGAATTGAATTGAATTAAAATTGCGTAATTGTTGAGCGGTGGGAAGAAGGGAAAAAATATTATAGGGCATTGGAAAGTTGCAATGATTATTTATGTAATAAATTTTAAGTAATTATTATAAAGGGTTTTCCAATAAGAGGTGTTATTCTGATATTCAAAGAAAAATGCCATTTATTGAGATAAATGATCAGATCTTTATTTCATTATAAAGAGGAAGGTATGCCGTTAATAATGGAAAATAACATCAGCCAAATGACCACCACGACCACGCTTACCGGACCATATCCTTTTCATGAAATTTTACATAACCAAATCGCAAAGTGGCTGCCATATGTCCTCGATAGCCTCACGAATTCCATCTTTGAGGTCTTGAATCGACGCTGGGCTGTTGGCGTAGACCTCTCTTTCACGTGGCCCAAAGGAAGAAGTCGCAAGGTGTTAAGTCACAAGATCTCGGTGGCCAATTGTGATCACCTCTTCGAGAGATAACACGGTCCGGGAACTTTTCCCGTAAAAGATCAATGATTTCGGTGCTTGTATGGCACGTAGCGCCGTCTTGTTGAAAGTAAACGTTGTCCAGATCAATACCATCCAATTCCGGCCATAAAAAATCATTAATCATCTGTCGATAGCGCAATCCATTCATCGTAACTGTTGCTCCAGCCTAATTTTCGAAAAAGTAAGGTCCAATGACCCCGCGGGACCATAAACCGCACCAAACCGTCACACGTTGAGGATAGAGAGGCTTTTCAACAATAACTCTTGGGTTTTCCGAGCCCCAGATGCGACAATTTTGCTTGTTGACGAAGCCATCGAGGTGGAAATGGGCCTCATCACTCAAGATGAGTTTTTGATGGAATTCCGGATCATTTTCATGCATTTCAAGGACCCAATCAGCAAAGACTCGACGTTGTGGATGATCGGCCGGCTTGAGTTCTTGTGTTAACTGAACTTTATAAGCGTTAAGACCCAAATCTTTATGCAAAATACGGTGTAATGACGTTTGTGGAATGCCTAATTCCAAAGAACGACGAGGAATGGACAAACCTGGGTTTTCTTCAACACTTTCGGCTACAGCAGCAATATTCTCGGCTGTTCTTGAGCGACGTGCACGGGTTTTATTCTTCACATCACTAACTTGTCCCGACAGCTCGAATTTTTCTACCAATTTCTATATTGCGGTCCGACAAGGTGCTTCACGACGACCCAAACATGTTCGAGTTTCACGAACCGTCTCTGCCACATTTTCACCATTTTTATAGTGAATTTTAATAATTTCAATGCGTTGTTGAATCGTATATCGTTCCATTTTTATTAATGGCGTAGTTTCTACTTGTCAAATGTCAAAAAATGACAGCTCCAAAAGTGACATCTACCGAAATAGCGGGCTAATTAAAATAACACCTCTTATTGGAAAACCCTTTAGTATGCATTTTTCAGTAGTAGTTACTGGGTGGCTCATAAAAACGAATGAGCTCAAATACAGTTTGTGCATGTATGTGCGAGTGTGTGAATGAAAGAAAGAGAGAGAGAGAGAGATAGGGAGAAAGAAGAACGTCTTTCAGTTCACCGATAAGTTTAAGAACTTGGCTAATCGAAGTCAGAAATCTTCTCTTTTACTAGTAACCTACCTTTATATAAAAAATTCGTGGCTTGAACATTTTACTTTCCTGCACCAAAGAAATGATTTTCTTGTCTTTGAACTGCTTACTATGTTCTGTTCAAGTATAATTTAATAATCTCTGTACATCAAACCTGACATAAATCTTCATTCAAATGGATATTCTCTAATAAATTATATATTTAGATATTCAATAAAATCTTAATGCTCTAAGTAGACATATTATGAGACTCGGTGTCACAATGTCAGTCCTTCATAAATTCAATGAAAAATACGATGAAGTTGGAGTACGACAACCAGAGCCCATCTAGCTACCGCACATATTTATTTCAATTCAATTCCTATATATTCTATGGCAGCCTTGGTAATGGGAATGCAGAAATTGAAATGCAAACATTTATCCATTCCTAATTGGAAACTAAATATTCTCCATTGACATAAAGAACATTTCATTTTGTTATTTTTTCCTCTGTCAGACCAGTTTCTATCTTGTGGGAAGGGTTTTTCTAGCTATGCTACTATCATGCCTGTCGTCTCTACTATGATGATGATGATGATGATGTAGGTACTCTCGCACGTACGAATATGGAATTCAAAAGCAGATTCCTGGCATTTCTTCCTCTCTGAACATGGTCTACAACTTCGATTCGTTACCATTTGCCCGCTTCAACTATACAGATGTGTGGAATTTGTTCATAGCAACATGCTCCTTACGTAGGAATACTCATATACATAGAGTATATATATATATGTGCATTTACATCATATATAACTGGATGTTCTTGGAAAGGAGTATTTAGAATGCATATTCCATGTAGGCACTCGTATAGGATTACTACTTTTCTTTGGGTAACATAACAACAACCTGTAGAAACTCAGTACCACAATCCAAGTACAAAGGTATCCTATCTACAAGAGTTCTACCCCCTCTCCTCCTTTCTCCTTTATTGTAGATAAATATTTTGTTCAGCGCACGTAAAATGTTTGACTGTGTACAATTTAGCTTACGAATTCGGACTATGGCAGCTACAAACATTTATTTCCAATAAATAAAGTAATTAGGGGCCGGATGCTTGTACAATCATTTCCGACCTAACATTTCTATCATCCTGATTACTCTTGAAGGCACGCGCTGTCTGGTAGCTGCATACAAATTCGAGTAATTTCATAGCATATATACATACAGACATATTTATCTCATCCCTATTACACAACATGGATCTGTTCTGTTACATACGTATACAGCAACATTACACAAGCGTTATATTCTTGGTCCACTCAGCATCTCATTAATTCATTGATTGTCGTCCGAAGAACTTCATTATCTAACTAAATACATTTTAACGGATTTATGACCTAAAGACTTATTGAAAATATCAGTTTTAACTATCGAATCACACTGTAATGAATTTCGTGGCCGAACAAATAAAATCATTATTTGACATTTCCAAGTAGTTTTTGCTTTATGTCATTCCTTAGAGATTATGTGATCACTTGGAAATGAAAATTTAGAGCTAAGCTATTGCAGATTGTTACATTGTAGATGCATTTTAATTACTTTAAGAGTAGCACTTTAAACTGGTGCAGAATTGAAATCTTCAGAGTTTGGAAAAGCTCAATCGTACAAAGGGCAGAGTCTAACTGCGAGTACGCTACAATCCAGTAGCTTGCAGTGCCCCAGGTCGATCAGCTATAACTGCACTATCTCTGCTAATAAGGACAAGTGCAAATGTAATTAGATGCTACTTTAATCAGTTTCATACTAGCTCAATATTCATTAACAAAAAGGAAATCCCGAGAACAACACACGACAGCCACATATCACCAAAAATCACACCTGCAACTCCATCGACTCCATCATTATTGGACAACACGGAAGATGATCAATGCGCACCAGATGACTCCATGAACTTCTTTTTCATATCACCTAAAGGACTACCCACCTCAGCTAATTGGAAACAATTCAGCTGTATGCAACAATGTTCTGTTCCGGGTTATACTCAGATCACAGGACAAAAGCTTTAGTAACCAACAATCACCTAGTGGGCAACCCAAAGGACTACTCAGAAAAAAAAACAATTCTAACAACCACAGGACAAGTAGCTGTAACAGCTCAGCTCAAAATACAGCTCACAGAACGTAGGTTAGTGTAAATCGTGCTATTATAAATGACAGTGAGTGAAATCACGCCTACGTCTAGTCACCCCCCCCCCCCCCCCCCAAACCACACGATCCAGAAAAATGAAGAGACAATTATGAGATAATTATGTGCTAATTATGTACCAAACTGAAACATTTTGTAGTCGGAAATTTAATAGATTTTTGAAATTTTCAAAATATGGATGCAGGACGACGTCAATCTGAACTCGACCTAATATTAATTCTGTTAACAAAGTTTTGATTCCAACAGGATTTATGTGCTAATTATTTGCTAATTCTCTGCGTAATTGAAAAATGTTATAATCGAAAATTTAATGGGATTTTTTAATTAATAAAAATGGGTGGTGCTAATTGTAATGTTTCACCATGCTTTAGTAAAAATCCTGACAAAAAAGTTTTGATTATTTTAGGGTTTATGTGCTAATTATGTGCTAATTGTTTAACAAATCTAAAAATTTTGTATTCGTGGATGCCCGAATAAAAACACTATTAAGTTTTCAAATAAAAAAAAAATTTGTATCAAGCAAGGAATTAGCACATAACTAGCACATAAATCCTGAGTGAATCAAAGTTTTCTTTGGTACTATTTTTTTTTTTTTACTAAAGCAGGATGGAAGATGACATCGTTCTGCCTCCACATTTTGATTGATTAAAAAGACCTAAAATTTTTAGATTTCGCCAAGAATTAGCACATAAATCTTGTGTAAATGGGAATGACTAGACGGAGCCTGAATTAACACTGAAATTAACTACACGGAATTAAGTTTACTGGTCAGATTTTTTTTTCGTTTTCTATGGTAACTAAATTCCGGTTGCGCTAGGATTATCCAACGGATATAACTATTTTTTAACTTGGTGAAAACAGGCAGTTGCGAAAAGGAGATCATAGTCCTATATGCGGATATAAAACTTTAGACGAACAACGTTGGTAGCCCACATCTCGGTGCGTATCTATTAATTTTATAGACATCTTCTTTAGAGAATTTAAGTTAAAAAAGCATTGGACATAGCAAGCTAGCAACAGTGCTTGGTACCAAATTGATCTACTATAGGAAAATATTAGTTACTAACACAACCGCTATTTACGGCACTACAAACCCTTGAACCATGTTTCCAATTTTAAACAGCAGGATATTAGCCTACATATGATCAGTGTAATTTTAAGTTTCCGCGGATATATTCATGTAAACCTCTATATAGTAGCATAATGAGCGAATGAATATAGGCCAGTATCACGGCAATATATACAGGAAAAATCAAAACAACTTAAGCACGATGCAGACGTCCAGTCTCCAGAAATTTCATAGTTATACAAAAAACTTGTCATTACTACCAGAAAAAGGAGGCAGACTTATTATGACTATATCTCAAAAAGTCAAAAAGAAGAACATCCATTCAACTGTAAAGGCTACGAGCACAATATTCGTGATTTCAGAAATCCGCAACCAGTTCCCACAGAAGACTCCAAATCTTGGCGGCCTAATAGTCTATAATGTCAGACTGAACAATGATTTCTGCTACGGAAAAGTGTAAAAGAATCAATACATTTCCATATAAATGTAACCAGATGTCAGAGAAACGACATATAGTCGACTTAAAACCAACTCCTCAGTTCGATTATGAGCACCCCTTCTAAAATGAAAAGGGTAGATACCCGATTCCAGTGACCCATCTAATACTTAGTTAAACTTTCTTTCAATATAGCACTGAAGAACCAAACAAAACTTGTGTTTCACACCGGCGGCGATGTGATATCAGTATAAATAAGAAGAAGAAAGAAAAAAAAACGAGACACTGCACGCATACTACGGATTTCATTTGGCATCGGATAGATGCTGGAAAATTGCCAACAAAACTTAAATTTGGAAAAAAAAAAAAACTGCAAGCTTAAAGTTTTATAAAACCTGCCTGGCCTTTCCGACGACGGACTTTTAGAAAACAATATCCAATCCACAAACTGTAATGTTGCGGGTTAAAAAACCAAAAAAAGCACTCTGACGTTTCCTGTCACTGAATCTCATGCAGAGGAGAGTTAGCTTTACTTTTAACATTTGCCACAGACAGGTTGCATTTCAAAAGTCAACTGAAGTAAGAACACCTGCAGAAAAGCTGTAAGCTAACGAGGTTAAAATATCCACTTGCATTCTCCTTAAGAAATTCTGACTGTCAGACTAAACAACAAGAATCAAAGGATTAAGAAACGAGCAGTTTGGATAACGAAAGGATTAATGAAATCAGGTAGCACACGATTACCTTGGTTGATAATAAATTCTTCCTAGATGATGAATTTTGAGGTATACCATAATAAACATGCCGCATCTATTTAGTGAGAACAGTTTTCACAAAATATGATTTGATTAATTGATTTAAAGCAAAGGATTCCCATTCTCTAATTTCTGGAAGGAGTATCGTGTCCTCCGTTTCTACTAAAGAATCATTTTCGCTGCCAATAAAATTACGTAAAACTTTTTGTGATTTGTGAAAGTGACCTGATGACTGGAACGATTCGATAACGATCTTCCTTTTAAATGTTACAAAATTATCTGTATTCCAAAAACCTACGCCGATTTTCGACTTTCTGGGTGTCTTAAAAATTAACGTAAAAAACTATTTCGGATAGTTTCTTTCTATTGTATAAATTTATAAAAGGTAGCATTTACCCCTTGAATTGTCAGTGGACGAAAAAGTGTTATTACACTGAATGAATACAGCAGTTTTGAAATAACTCGAGTTAAGCGGTCGGTTTGTGTATGTAAGACAACTGAGACGAGAGCTAGAGGAAGGATCTGAGTGCAAAATTACTAGTAGATAGCCACCATTAAAACAAAAGATGAAGAAATAACGACGCCTTGAATGGGTGTAGGAAGAAAGTAATTGGAACTGGACTGTTTCGGACTGGGAGCGAGTCGTATATTTGGATGAATCTAAAGGAGAATACGCCCATTTTAAGCCCGACATAAACAGACTTGAGAAATGTGTTTTAAACGATGCATTACGATACTCTGAACATATTTTATTAACAATGTTTATTTCGATTAAGTGGAGGAAAGCTTAGGGATGGGGGGGGGGGGGGGGGGCTAAAAGTTTGATCTGGTACAGAATCCAATACCTTAGGTCCTGAGTAGAAATTTGAGTACATACAATCCTATACTCGGAGGCATAAATAGCGACCCCATACTCACTTTTTTAGTATTTCCCTCTTTTTTATTCGAACTGAGGTACTACATTTTTCGTACGTTAGATCGATTCAACTCGTTAGTGGTACGTTCAATCGGAAAACGGGTTTCACCGTTCGCTTCAGCTTATTACCAACTACATTTCGTAGAAAAAAATTTTTCTCTGGATACTTTAGGGTGGTGGTGGAAACCTCGGTTGGGGGAGGGGGTCCAATTCGACATGTTGCATAACAAATGAAAGGCTTCGCCGATTACTATCCGATGGTGTACTTTTTTCCCGATTCTCGGAACTTTTTTGTAGCAGCCGGAAAGCCATTTTCATGAACTTGGGTCACACACACCCCAGTTACTACATTTCGCATATATGTTTACAGGTCTTTCTTTCGCGGCCATTAGTGCTCTGTTGTGAACATTTTTCTCATTTTCAATGACTTATCGCACATTCACGAGAGGTAAAATAGTTCACTTTTTCACTTAAGAAAGTCGCACATGATACAGCCGAACGCCAAAGCATTTCCCTGCTTAATTGAAATAAACATTGTTGATAAAGTATGTTCAGAGTGTCATAATACATCTCTCATGTCTGCTCATGTCGGCTCTAAAGTTGTAGTGAGGAGTCCCCTTTGCTCGATTTCATTAGGCATTTTCATGAAATGATTGAAACATTTTAACAGAGTGTAGAGTAATACGAGAGACCATTAATATCCAGATATTGAATTGTAAGAAATGTGGAATTTGAAGGGTGGATATCAATAAAATTTAAGTAACTAAAGTTAGACCAAGTAATCAAATTTCTTATGCAATAAAACTAGAAGGAATCTTCTTTTAATGGCTAAAAATTTTAATTTCTGTTTTCGTTTTATTTTCAAGACTGATTTCATCATTCTTCCTTTAAATATTATTGTTGATTTAGTATCATTTTATACTGTTGCTATCGCAGCGACCGTAGAAACATGATTTCTATTGTTACAATTTCTTAAAAGTTATCTAGCTTAATAGCAAAAAAATCTAATAAAATATGACATCTAAGTACGAAATTTCGGAGCCACCTATTGGCGTATTTTATTTAAGTGATTATCACGGATCACAACCGATGGACAGCATCAATCTAAAATTATGCAAGTCGAACGAATCTTAGAAATCTAGGATTTTTATTTGTCTATTATTCGTCGACGAAATATTTAACATCTTTTTTTACTATTTTCTACCCCTAGTTCTATACATACATATCTATACTGTTGTTTCATCATATCTACAATGATATACAGTGTGTTCCAGACTAATAGGGCAATATATTGCCAAATAATTCTTCTGGTCCAGACTTGTAAAAACTTCCATGGCATGGAGGGGGAGGGGGCAAAATGTCACCCTGTCGAGTTACAGGGTGATTATTTAAATATTCTCCTTTTTTATTAAACACCCTATATCTTCAAAAGTACACCCTGAATGGTCTGATTTAAGACGGTATTGTATGCAGTAATTCATGGCCTTTCCAACGACTGCTCAACCATCCCCCCAGACCTCGCCACTCCAGAATTATGACGCTTCAAATTCAAAATTTCGATTTTGTTTTTGGTTTTTTTTCTCAACTTTTCCGTTTTTTTTTTCTTAAATACCCCCACTAACGTACACCGTTTTACAAAATTTCGAAAGCCCAGAGTCTCCTCTTTAATTTAACCTAGAACAGTCAATGTACTAACTGTAGCCGCTAAAAAGTTATTAGCCCTTAACCTTTTCAGGTCATACCAAAATTAGATGATATTTTTATAAAATGACGTGTTTTGACATATTTTCAGTCACTAAGGGAACAAATTATCTATGACCTGAATAGGTTAATACTTCACCATCACAGCTACAACATAAGTGTACTAGGTTAAATTAAAGAGGAGACTCTGGGCGTTCGAAATTTCGTAACAAAAATGTATGACAGTAGGGGTAATTAAAAAAAAAAAAACAAAAAAAAAACCAGAAATTTTTAGTTTGAAGCGTCATAGCTCTGGAGTGGGTAGGGTTACGGGGGTAGTTGAGCACTCGTTTGAATTCTGTCTTAAAATAGATCGTACAGGGTGTAGTTTTGAATATATAGGGTGTTAAATGAAAAAAAGAGAATATTTTGCTAATCACCCTCTAACTCGACAAGGTGACGGCCTTGAAAGTTGTCGTTATTCATGATTTTTGTTTTTTTAATGAACGTTCCTATTCATTTTTGTACTGTACAAACAAAAAACGTTCAAAATTTTTATTTCACACATTTTAGACGATGCCTAAAAAACTAGTCCCTGATTTTGGAAGGTTCTGTTCCTCTGAAAAAAAAAGCAAAAAGAAATAATAACTAGATTATTAATCAATATGAAAAACTGCAGAGTGGTATGGAAGTTTTTTCTTCGAGTTAAGTGTAGAATTTGGTCTTTTTTCCGAAAGTTTTTTGTTTAAATAATATAAATATTTTAAGTAAAAAAAAACAAAAACAAACAGCTTTCATACCGCTCTCTAAAGAAAGAACGTGAAGAATGATGTGACCAAATTTGAAACGGATAGCTTGTAAACTTTTCTTTTGAAAGCTTCCACTCCGTTTTACAAAACGCGTTTCAAGTCTCGAATACCAGATCCATATAATATTCCTTTGGCTTCCGAATTGCTCATTGTCAGCATAAATCCTATTTCTATGTAATTTTATACACTCAATTCGTTTTAATCGAGTCGAATTTAGTAAAAGGTCCTGTGTGGTCTCACGCAGCTGGCCGAATCCCTTTTTCTAAGAAAAGCTGTAGCAACCGGAATAAATGGAACTTCGCGACCACAATTTTGTAGCATGTTTATGGAAGTTTATAATTTTGAATAATGCAAAAAAAAAAAACTAAAAAAACAATTTCTATAAAAACGCCCACTGGGATTGACCCTTAAATCCTTCTATTTCCTAAGCGACGCTTTTTCTCTCCATCTCCACCACCGTATTATAAAAAATTTATTGGTTTATTGTACATCATATTATTACCATGTGAAAAATGTGCTTTCCATATGCTTTTTGCTTCGATTGTGTCTTAAGTTAGTATACAGTCTCTGGTCCAACTGTTTTTGTTTTACTTATCCTACTACCTCCATAATTTCACTGATTATGAAAGAAAAAAAGGGCAAAAAAAATTTCAGGTATAGAGTGTGATAAATTATTTTAAAGGGAAACTTTTGGGCTTCTTAAATCCCATATGAAAAAATGGTGTTGATGACGTGTTTTTTGATAAATATAGTAGTTAAAAAAACCGAGTTAAAAATCCGAAATTTTAAATTTTTTGCACCATAAATTCAAAACGGAAAAGAGAAGGCATAAAATTTGCATACCATTGGAGAGGTCCAACGATTGTCAATCTACAAAATTTTAAATCATCAAAATAGGCTGGAACGTTAAGAAGTTACAGGGTGATATATAAAAACATACACACATATCTTCAAATCCCATTATCTCGAAAACAATAAGGATTTTCCCCCCACCACCCATACAATTTTTTCCTTGTCTGAGCATGGCCTATCCACAGCCTTCAGATGCAAAACCACATACGGGACACCCTGTAAAAAACAATCTTTTTTTATTTGGAAGTAGTTATAGGTGTATATTGGTGAAGCTTTATTGAGTTTTTACTACTTGATTCCGTTAAAACCCCAAGTTAAAATTTTAATAGATTTTAATGAATAATGTAAGGTATAAAATAAAAAAAACTGAACAAAATCAAAAGTGCGTCTTTCAGGATATTCAAGAATAAAGGATAAAATCCTTCCTTTTTCGCGTATATTTTTAAGATTCTATTTTTCTTAGATAGCTTGAGATCCTACCTATCTTTCAAATGAGTCATATTTCGCTGTCCTAACATGAATAAAAAAATATATATGAATTTTTAAAGAAGACCATGAACAGCATTTTTGCGAAATTTTGAAAATGCCATTACTTGCGAAATTTTGAAAATGCCATAACTCGCGAAATACGCACTGTAGAAGGAAAATTTTTAATTCGAATTTTTGTTTTCACAAACCCTCCAAGTATGTAAAATTTCAACAAAATTGGTGATGGTCATGTCACAACTGTTGCCTATTTAATATAGAATGATCATATTACGCCTTTTATGATAGTGTATTCGGAATTTGTGGAGAGTGGAGTTGTATAACGCCGAAGCAGGCATAACGCATTAAAATCAATTCAATTTTACATGAAATATGATCAAGATTTATAAATTTTTTTTTTAAGAATGATACAACATGCCATTGTCTAGTATCCTACTGAGCATTGTTCATTCGCCAACACTTTCCATAGATTGGCAGTATTTTATCTAATCCTGCTCCTTATCAAGCTCCATAAACATTTTGTAGATTTTTAAACAAACATAGTACAGTAGATTCCTGAGATTGGCTAAGTCCTGATTTTATCACAAGATTAGTGATTTCTAAATAACAGCGATATTCCGTATGTAAAGGAAGTAGCTATACTAATTAATAAAATCCTAACACGAGAGAAATTGGTAAATTTGATTAATTCACATAGGTAAAACATTCCAAGTCCTCGGGAGCTTAAGCTTTCTACAATTTTGGCCCTTTTAAGCTGGTACAGAGTCTGCTAGAGAATGTTTGGTATAGATGTGTATGTATGAGTATTAACAGGCTGATAGGTTTAGGTTTCTTCTTGTTATTTTGAACATTCAATGAGTTTATAGCTGAAATACGCATGTTCCTTTTCACTTAACATATACAGGGAATGCCTGAGGTTTCATGTTAAGAAGTATACATGCGAAGTGCATTTACATATACCTGATTATCACCTATATTTTATCTAGCGCATTTCTAATTATAAAGTGAACTCAGAGGCAGATCTGATATTGGCAATTAACGAATAGCTGACAACGTTATATGTCGTCTTTGTAAGGACCGACATGTTTTCGTATTATTTATGACGTCATTTTGAAATTAAATTATAGCATGTTCCATAAGAATAAAAATTTTTCAAAACCTCTACTTGCTAGTCAGAGTTAGAGTATTTCTCCAGCACATTTTCATTCTTGTTCTTAAATTCTTTTAGCTCGTTTTGAATTCCACAATGCAAAGATTGAGGTTTGTCATCAGGGAACATAGCCATACAATTATATAACTACTAACTAGTACCAACATCAAAATCAAATGGCACTTAGTATAAAAGTACCTATACATACATGATGCTTTGATATGTGCTATTGCTCTTAAACTTTGACAGTTCAACTACATTTTAGATCGACAGTGAATGTTTCAAAATAGTTTTGCTGGACTTTTGTAAATTTCTTGCTGGTTTTGGTTTTGTTAGGGACGCCACTGGAAGAGTGTGAAGAGTATTCATCTTTGAAATCAATATGTAAATGTTTGTAGAATTTTAGAATTAATTTTGGGTAAAAATATTGACTTGTTGCTACGAACTGCTCAAGGGATACTTTCACTAGGCAAGAAGACAAGAATATTTATAGTAGAGAAAACTCCCATATGAAGTATATTTGTACGTAGAAAATCTTTCAGACTTCAAGAACTTCTCACATTAGTGAAATTTTAGGGATATTACACCTAAGGCTAGTATGCTGGTGAAACAGGATTTCATTTACGTTTTTTTGTCATATGATTTGTCAAAGGAAATTTAGAGCAATGGAGACTTAATTGAAATATGTACATGTCTGTCAATGTCATTTAATTTGTTTTTTTTTTTTGTATATGTGATCTATCTATTTATAGTGTTATAAATTGTAAATAAAAATTAAGAGAATTCTTAGTGTAGTATGAAAAGTTCCGGATCCGGAATAATTTGAGGTAAAATTTCAGAGCTATGGAAAATTTTTTTTCCTCTCAAGAGTACCTGATACTTGCGGAATTTGTTATCATCTCTCCGAATTGGCTAACTTTTATTTGTAATATTTGTGTATAAAATTGTCTATTAATATATTATGTTGGTGTAAGTAAATTTAAAAGTTGCTCTGATATAATTTGTTAGACGTAAGTTTGTTTTGATTATTGGTAATAAAACAATTCAGTTTATTTTTTTTAAGTTTATTTTAATTCCATTTTGATGGATAATATTCAGATGGAATGGAATTGCATTTAGAATTTTTTCCACTTAACTACTCACGGAAATATTGATTATAGTGTAACGTAGAGAAATAATGTCGACCTAAGTCATAAGTCAATGTTCGGATGAATAATCTGATCTGATCCCTAAACGCAAAAATCGCAATGAAAGCCGTGTACATCCTTTTACCTTTCAAAATACTTTCGGCCATATAGTCAGATTTCGTTATACTTTTTTAACCTGAACACAGGGTGAATGTGGAACAGTCTACCATATGCTGCCTTTCCTCGAGATTATAATCTACGATAATTTAAGAGCGACATATATCAGCATCCACCCACTATCCTAATGTCCCTATAATCCTTTCCCTATCTCCTTCCTGCAATGTTATGCGTTGCCATGAGCTTGACTTAATATTATGTATACAGGGTGTTTCAGATAAAGTTTACTTCCGGTATACTATACTATTCCTTGACGTGAGTTGATAAAAAAAAATCGTTTAACATATTCTCAGTCCTAGGAGCCCCTACCTTAGGAGTTACAGCTATTTAAATATTTCGCCACGACGTGGAAATAAATGAGTATTACTTTTGAGTTACCCTATATATGGAAGTTTGGATTTTTAATAGCTTATAAAAGTACATTTCAAACTATTACTTGTTATATTTTATTCAATTCAGACATTTCTTAATTACCTGTTTATTTTCGCTATCCATTGAGATTGGAATAATGAATCCCTCCCCGGGCTTTTTTTGCAACGGTCAATATGAATGTTGCTATTCTCTAAACAACGCTCGAATTCTTGACCCACAGGATTAGATTCTACAAGAGAAGAGATGTATGCTCCAAGTCACGATTATTACCAAGCTGAATGCTCCTTTCTGCATGGACTGTAATACTAGACATTCCAATACAAAGATCAAGCTCATCCCGTGGATTGAAATATGATTCTAATAACTGTTCGGCATCTTTCTCAGTGGGTGCAGGCAAAAGTTTAACGGATGATGGGCTTGAAGAAGAAGGATAATGATGACTTTGTGCCGATGCCTTTAAATTATTCAAGGCATCTCTCTGGCCCATGTGGAAGCTCACCTTCGTACTGATGTCAATAGCGGGTATGCGAAAATCTCTGCAAAATGTCATTATTTTCGTTCTGCTCTACAGGTAAACTTCGAGCAAACTTGAGCCGCGCCGGTAGAGTTCCATGTTTGGGCAGAGAAAACTGGTCCAAAAGTTTTAAATCCTCCAAGTGCTATCAAGGCACTCACATAATCTCAACATGGTATGAAACTGTCTTAAATCCACAGCAAAATCGGTAGTCGAACAACAAGAGATGTTTTACTTCCATAATGGCGAAGCAAATATCCTGAACAAACACTATTCGTCATTAAAACTGTGTACGATCGAAGTCACAGTTAGCTAAAGAACTAGACTGTTGCAACGAGTCCCATTTGTTGAGATAAACAATGTCTTCTCGACATTTTTTATCTTAAAAATTACTTTAGTTGGGAGTTGAGTTAGGACCTCCGAAGGATTCATTCATCACTCTGAACACTCTCCAAGAAAGCAGAGACTATAGCAGTCTTGCAAACGACACTCTCAGAATTTAAAATACAGGATTGATCATATTGGAAATGCTTAACAAGGAATCGAATCCTTTTGCAAGCTGGAAATTAGTTAAGAATTGGGCCACAAACCCAGAAAGTCAGTGATATTTATTTAAAATAAGCTCTCCCACAAGACGTTAGTATTACAATAGTGGAGAAGGGAAGGCAATGCGCAAAACATTAATGAAATAAAATTTCAATTGATTCAGCATAGAACGTTAATTGGTTTACGCCTGTCAGATGATAAAATTGCATACTACCTATTATAGGGAGATAAGATTAGGTACTACAGTGGGTGATCATATTATTATAATCACTTTTAAATTTCCTTAATTTTGGTAGTAGCACTTGAAATAATATGTATAAAATGAATTGTATCTAATTTATTAGCCATATTGTAATAGACTAAATATTTAAAAGTTGTTATTTTCTGTTTCTACTTGGTTGATGATACACATGTAAGATATTTTACATGTTAAACTGTTTGAACATCCGTTTGTTAATATTTGGTAATACCGCCTATTGCAGCATACGGCAGCATACGGTCTATGCATTTTTTGCAAGTTTCTTGAATCCCAGGGTTATAATACTGTTGTGAACATCTCAAGCAATTGCCACTTGCTAGTGACCCTTTCTCTGCAAACCCCCTTTTCATTAATTCCCATAAGTTTTCTATGGGATTTACATCGGGAGAATTGCCAGGCCATGGCAAAATGTCGATATTTTGGTCATTTAATCATATAGTGACCTTCTTGGCTGCCATTGGCAAGATGCAGAGTCATGCATAAATATGTAGTCACGGTTTGGAAACAATTCTTTGAGTTGAGGCAATAGTTTTGCTTCCAATACTTGGATGTATCAGTCCTGGCGCATTGTTCCTTCAACAATATATAGCCTACCTATATACCTTGCCCCCTTATCACAGACCATACCGTAATGCTTAGAGGATGTTTCACTCGTTCAATCAAACAGTCAGCATTGTATTTTTCGCCCGGTCGTCTTAATACAAAACCAGATTTATCCCTCAGAATCGGTACTGTGGGCTTGTTAGAGAAACATACGTAAATAAATCAAAGATGAATACAAATTTATGAGAGAATACGAGTTAAATATTTTAAAAGATGGGAAAATATTAAGTAATAACCTTCCTTCAATATTCCTATGTCATATGTCTGCGGTTTTTGGCCCACCGAAGCCGTGTTTTTTTTCATTGCTTTTGTTAGCAGTTGTTTGTTTTTCCTGGTCGACAACATTTAAAATTTTTGTTCTATGAGCCTCCGCCGAACTGTCATTGTTGAAATTTTTTTGCCCGCCTCATGCATTAGATTTGTTAGCACGTTTTTGCTTTTATCTGTTTTGTAATATCCCAAATTTTACGCTCATCTCTGGTCGTTGTAATCAGTTTTCTACCACAATGTCCAGCACGGCGTGGTGTTAGTGGCACATTATTTCTCATTTTATTTTTAATTATGCTAACAGATGACTGAGAGACATTACATATTGCTGCGATTTTCCTTTGAGAGTATTCAGTAAACTTCAGCAAAGACTGAATCTATAATATTTCAGTTGGAGATATGTCTTTAGATGTACCCATCTTTATTAAAAAAAATCAGATTTCTAATCCCATTATAGCTCATAAAATACGCAGACTGTGCGGATATATTATTTTAACGTAACACTTGTAAACCATTTTAATAAAAACAAACTCAAAAATTACTAATATTTTATAACATTACAAAAAAAAACTGTTAATACTCAATGGTTGACTCGGCTGAGCAAAAAATAATAAGAGAAATGAGATGACCTCAAGTGCTAATATGCAACTAACTTCATAGTAATGCGATTTAGCAGAGATGTGGTAACTCTTTTTAAAAGTTAAAAGTCATTACACAGCATTGAAACCATAAATACCGATATATAGTATAATAAAATTTAGGTTAATATTTTTATAAATTGTTTCAAAATTGTATGATTTCGGAGAGTGATTATAATAATTTGATCACCCACTGTAATTACCCATTAAGGAAATGGTGGTATTTAAATTTGAAGTAAATCATATTTGAAAATTGGAAAAAAATAAGTACAATACAAAAGTAACTGAAACTATTGGCAACTAAACACCCCTATTATCGTTGTCACAGAGAAATGGTGTTACGACACGAAAATGGTATTATGATTGTCGCTTAAAGTGACATTTGTCGAAAACATCTGATTGTTGTCGTATTAAGTAAACAAATGTTGATGTAAGTGATAACATAGATGGCATAAGAACGAGATATCGCATCCCATACCGTAGAAAAGTATGCATATTTTAAATGGCTGGTCCATTCCGGAATAGACCACAACATGTTTCTGAGGCACCGAGAACAAATGTTGCTTTAACAGCACTTTTGTATACATTTGGTCGACTGCCTCAACATGGTAGATGTTGGAAAATATGAATCACTGGACGTAACTCTCATCATTTTTCTTTTCATGTCGCTGTACTGATTAAAGTAAGGAATGATGCACAGCACACCATATTCGGTGCGGTGAGAGGGACGTAAATGTTACTTCTTTCTTGTCACGTTTTTGGAAATACTTTTGATTTTGCTGTATTTATTAGGATTTGATTTGATTTAAAAGAAACAACAACTTTTTTTTAAATTCATTTGCTCCTGAGACTATTTTTTTGTAATGGTATTGCATGATGGTGATGACGGATTTGCACCAACTAAATATTTAGTTCCTATCGAACTTAACAATTTTGCTAGAAATTTACAATTCGCCATGTCTTTGTAAAATACAAAGTCTAGACACGTAGAACAAAAATATGCAACGCTTTTCGTGCACAAAGGGTTAGCCAGCAATGCCTCGCTCCATACAAAATCACCATTACCACGACCCAATGAATGTAAGGCCACAATTTTTTCTTAGAAATTTACTGGAAATTTCTTCCTTTGAATTTTCATGCATTGGCCGAGAGATCTAATATAAAACCAAACCAATGATGCCTCGAGCTGATGGAAGGAAGGCCGCAATTTTTTCTTATAAATTTAATGGAAAATTTTATCCTAGAATTTATACGCACTTTTGGAGGACGACAACAATTGCTATGAGCATAGACGCGTAGCCAAGCAATAAGCAAAAAATATTCTAGTAAATTTCTAAGAAAAAATTGCAGCCTTCCCTACATCAGGTCGAGGCATTGTTAAGTTTATATTGGAGCGAGGCACTACTCTGCCCGCATGTTATTAGTTTTTCTATGGCCCTGTCCTTTGCTGATGTCTTGTATACGTTTGCACACAAATAAAATGCTTCATTCTCGTACATAAACTTTGCGATACCTTTCCTTTACTTCTCTATTCGTAGATTACGCTCGTCTCCAGTCTCCACAGCGACCGATGCCAACATCTTCTATTGAATGAGGATCGCTGTGAGTGCGTTTACGCATCATTCCTTTAGTTTGATCAGAGTCAGCAACATGAAAAGAGAAATGATGATAGATACGTCGAGTGACTTATATTTTCCTGCATTTATCCCGTTGAGGGAGTCGACCAAATGTATACAAAACTGATGTTAAAGGAACATTTGTTCTCAGCACCTCTGAAACATGTTGTGGTCTATTCCGGAATGGACCAGCGATTTAAAATCTGTATACTTTTCTCTGGTACTGTATGCGACATCTAGTTCTTATGCCATCTATGATGATAATTAACTGACAATTTCACTAACTTGGTTGTGACAGATGTTAGATGTGTGTAAGGAAAAGGAAAATGCAAGCTGAAAAATATAAATTTTATGATGGCTTTTTAAGTTGTTCATTAAAACATAAAATTCAATAGTTTTTTATAAATTACATTTTTTTTGCATTTTTAGTGTAAAAATTACAATAAAAAAACAAATTTCAACTCATGGTAGATTTTATGGTAAAGCATCCTTTTATAGGTAAAGGGCTGAAATACATCGCGTTTATGATTTTTTTTTCTTTTAAACACTTTCAAAAATAACAACAATACCCACGAAATAAGACAAACCTCACGTTTGTCTACAAATATAATTCATGCCCAGACGCATGCCTTGATGCTATCTGTAACTTTCAGTGACAACGATAATAAGGCTTCGAAGAAAAATGTCACGTCACACCGTTCGACAATGACAATACGAAAAGTGATGTGAGAGTGACTGCGGAGCTTGTCACTTCAGTGAGTCGACAACTATAATAATAATAATTTGAAATATATCAGCAAAATTTTAAAAACCTACCTTTTGACGGGATCTTCAAAAGTGTATAACTCAAAAATGATGCGAAATTGAAATTAACCTTGCTCGGTCCATATAAATAAATATTATTCAAAATTAAATAATTATCCGAATAGTAATATTAATTTTAAATAAAATAAAATTTGCTTTTGTTCTCACACAGCTATTGGTATAATCCATCTGAATACTGTGTTTGAATAATTCCAAACGGCCTCTAATTATTGAGCTAACTCTATTTTTTTACTAGAAGGTGCTACTTATATTTTGCGAATTTAATATTTTCTATATTTTTAATATTTTTTTTGCTACTAAACTATGTCTTTCTAAAAAACAACTGAGATATTATTAAAAAAATATATATATATATATTTCAGCATCGCAAGATGGAGTTTGAAAAATGTCTCCTTACCTATGTTCGTGTTTATAAGCTGCAGTATTATTTTTTAATCACTAATCTGCAAAAATGTA
The DNA here is from genome assembly GCA_963924295.1 of Dioctria rufipes. Classification (NCBI taxonomy): domain Eukaryota; kingdom Metazoa; phylum Arthropoda; class Insecta; order Diptera; family Asilidae; genus Dioctria; species Dioctria rufipes. The sequence continues at coordinate 242,670,234 of OZ002741.1, forward strand.
GTCTGAAAGATGCATAACACCAATTTTTACTGTTATTTTACCTCTGTAATCCAAAGTTTAAAATAAATCGATTCTGAATCTCTGAAGTAATGAGAATATTTTCGAAATACAAACATCTAAAGTTGGAACGCTAATATGCTAACTACTTGAAGTATTTCTCAATTACCCCACATTTGGAGTATCAAATGAAAAATAATTTGATTCGCTGCTAACTGGTATCCCAAATTAAACCAAGAAAATGAGCAAGAATAATATTTTTCCTATATAATTTGTGCTAATTTTATCTTAATTTGATATCCGTCGTAATAGTAAAGAGCTTTAAGTTCATATCAATTTGAAGATACTCTTTTATGTCTTCTTTTCCTATAACCAAAATTACTTCAGAAATCGTATTTGGTATTTTTGGAATGCTCTCAATGAATATTCGCTACACATTCTTATGGATAGGTAAGGCAAAATATATAGGGGAATGTGTTTCTAGGTCGGCCAACTGCAATTTTTTTAGTTTTGACTACTTGTGCCACCAACCAATATGCGAGTGCGGCAAAACTTCTCTCAGTGACAGGGAACTTTTCGTTACATTACAAATTTGAAGCATGAACACATTGTGAATGTTGTTCATGTTTGATAACAGACCAAGATGTAAGTGCAATATTGTAACATGTTTGGTTGTGGTGTCACGTAACGCCGCAATGGCGCCTGTTCGTCAGAGTTGGCCCATTGTGATTGTGTGCTTCGAAGATCCGCTAATAAAACACCACAAAAAGGCCTTTTCGAACAATACAAGAGAGAAGTGCATTTGAAGTGTGCCAATATAACGAAATTTGCCGGAAATGCGATTCCGAATAATGTGCCATTAAAATTTAGCTAAAAAACAATTAATTTTTTTTAAGGTCAGTTTCAATCATTTCAGCACATATTTCGTCCATTGATCAGCACTTCACTTTTTTTTAATGCCTACATTTTTCTCATTTTTCATTCAATCAATCTGCAATATTCAGCAAAAGTCTTCCTTTTTTGCAGACTTTTCCAAAGATATGTTTGGATTGATCAAATCCTTCCTTAAACGGAAGTTATGGGCAAAAGTCAAAAAGGTGGCCAACCCTGACGACATTCCCCTATATGTGGCATCACTGTTCGCGAAAAATCTAAGTTTTAACCTTTGAACAGAATGAAGGTGGCCACATCACGCAGATGTGAGTTATAAGGCATTTAAACGATTGGCAAAATTGGCCGACTTTCAATTTTACCGTAATTACCCCACGTTGACATTTCACAGCCAGTTGATTAATATTTTGTTTGTTTTAAAATTTTGTATGCTGAACATCATGATGAGTTTCGAAGAAAATTTAATTATGGAGGTGAAAGAATTGAAAAATAATAATTTTGTGGTCTCAATTTGTTATTAGTACAGTTAACAAAACTACTTGAAATTTCATCTTGACGCAGTCATCAGTGGATATTTAGTTCGCCATATTGGTGGCTACGATTATGATACTTCATCACTCATTTTATGCGAGGTGGATACGATGAATTTTGTTCCAGACTTTATGTTTTTCATAAATTGTACTATATTTGATACACAGGAAATGAAACAAGAAAGGAAGCTGACTGATCCATTTCATACACACCCATACGTAATATGGGATATATTTCATTCAAACGAGTAATGCTTCTTATGCATCATCTTCCTACTTAAAAATCGATGAGCTTAGTGTAAGTTATTTATTTGTGATTTTTATATTCAAAGATTAGGCAATCGGAGTTCAACCAAAGCTGCTGCAGGCAGTGTAACACTGACATGATCACAACATGAAAATTTTGAGTAGAGGTGAAACACTAAACACTTCACAGAATTTATATATACTAGTCTATTGTCGTTCAAATAAATCGGTGGTAAAGAATTCTCATCAATATCACGTCTGTAGATCGTTGTGCAGCTCGATTTATTATGGTTAAGAGCTAAGTTATTTTGCTCAGACCTATACACGTTTGAGATCCTCATATACACGTTTGAGATACTCATTTATCCTACTCGTGCAATTTTGCACTAAGCTAATTGCACATCATCAGCATACAGATGAACGGAAGCATCTACAATAACATGTGGCAGATCATTGATAAATAGACTAAAAAGTAGGGGACCAAGTATGGATCCCTGGAGTACGCCACTAGACAGACATATACTTCTCAAGGTAATATTGTTTGTTTTTACAAATTGGCTACGCCTACTTAGAAAACTTTGAATGAAGGTTATTGCCGATAAAGAGAAGAGAAATATATTACCAAATTTGGCTAGCAATTTCGAATGATCTATGGAGTTGAAGGCTTTACTAAAACTCAAGTAGTGCAAGAATAGTCATATGATCTTCATCAAGGACCATGGGAATATCCGTTGTCACATTCAGCATAGCGGTTTCACAGCTGTGATAAGGATGAAATCCGGATTGCCAGGTTGTGTAATTCATGGTTTGCTGGTATACTATTTTTTCAAATACTTAAGCCAAGTAGCATAGAAGGCTAATTGGACGGAAGTCACTTGGAGTACATGCAGTGGACTTTTTTGGGATAGGCACCACCAATGCTTGTTTCCATTGATTGGAGAATTGAGATGTAGTGATACAATGGTTGAAGATGTGCGTTATAATTTTCACTATTGTAGGCGCAAAAAGTTTTATAAATTTTGGTTGCAGTCCATCGGGTCCTGCCGCATCTGATGTAATAGTAGATAGAGTCAGCGTAACCTCAACTTCATCAACGCAATGAAAAGCAAGGAGACGAGCCCGAGACTCCTGTCGCAAAAAAATTATTTAATTGATTTGGGTCTTAATTTACAGCTGGTATCTCTCACCCATGAACTCCTAAGTCACGAATATTTCCCCATAATTTCTTGGAAGGCTGGCTTACATTTAGCTTCTTACAAAAATACGCACGCTTCGTAGATCTTATCATGTGCATGATACATGTGTACACATATACGAGTAGCATATTATATGCTTCGGAAAACCGGAATAGCATACAGATAGACGGCTCTTTAAACTTAAGATAAATGTTTCCTATCTTAAGATAATTGGTCTTCTCGAGAGCGTGTGTGACACTTTTATTTAATACCATTACTAACATACCATAACTATAGATACATTGTGTTATTATTGAACAGATCTGCACTGTTGCTCGACTTAAATGGTTCATTAATTCTAAGAAGAACATAAAGTAGTTTCAAAACCATGACGCTCTTGATTGATGAGAACGCAACACTGATATTTTACAATCCAGATGATATTGGTGATATTAAAGATCTTTAATTGGCTGCTAAGTCTTCAGATGGAGAATTGTTTAGCTCAGTTTTATTTAATAAGTATTAGTATGTAAATGATGACAAGCGGAAAGTCAAATTTATATAGTTGATCTCTTTCATTCGAAATTAAAATGTTGAGTTAAACAATAATTTCTCATTGGATCTTCTTAGGTATACTAGATATTCCACGTTTGTTAATATTAAAAATAAGGTTTGGTGTAAATTTATAGTATAAGTATGTCCATGAAATTAAAATGAATTTAAATAAATATAACCCACCGCTGGTTTATTAAAGCACATTGTCTGTATGATCGTTGAATTTGACTTTTTAAAGAGATCGAAATGGTTAGATAGCGTAACGATTTATGCAATTTTTAAGCCACTCAGTACACAACTAAGTTTAAGTAAATTTTATTTTCAAGGAGAAATTAATTTTCATTGTATAAGTGCCGAAAAAATCATGTTCACTACAAATAAACTTAGATAGGATAATAATTCGAACTAATTTTAACTTAAATCTAAATCACATTTCTCGACTGATATGTCTGGGAATAACATTTTCTATATAACAAGACGGTATTACATATATGCTGAGTAAAATTCACAATTCTGAACTAAAATGCAAACTGTGTTCGAAAATGCTATCTTGATAATAAGGAAATAGTAAATACACATTTCTTAACGTCGAACCTTTTTCAAACAATACACTCATCGCGAAGGATACTGACTGATTTTCCTATTTGAAGATATTTTAAAAGTATTCATAGCTTAGAACTTAAATAAAAAAAAATAGAAAAAATTAGAATCATTCAAGAAATCTTCTCTTGCATCCCACATCCTTACTGAATCTACTGAGGCAAATTAAATGTATGTAGATCTTTTATCTATACTCTTGATACACTGAGACTAATATCGACGATCCAGAACCGAGCATCACTGAAAGATCGTTTTAATTATTTAGAGCATCATTGTTATTATATTACTTGATTGGATTCAATTTGCAATTTTCTAAAATTTATTGATAGAAAACTTTATAGACTTGACATAAGTTTAAGGAATATTTAGGTTAAGCAATTCAAATGTAATGCTGTTCTGCTGGAAAATTAAAGAATAAAAAAAAACCTGACTTGCCTTGCGTGTGTTAGTTCCGTCTTATTAAGTCAAATATTGTAAAACTTTAAAATATAAAACAAAACAAAAAAAATGAACAAATAGCAAATTAAACAAGTATTTATAAAAATACAAAGGTTTTCTGAAATGGAGAAATTTTTCATGTACAAATATATATATATATATGTTTATACACGCTGCAGTTCACAAGCAAACAAACTGGACTTGGACATGAACTTTTATATTGAAACACAAATATTTTCATTGTAAAATACTTATAAGTAGGATTTGTATATTATATATTTGCATACTAATCACAAACTTAATTTAAATGAAAATCAAACAATATGAATTTCTTTGTGGCCTAGCATAAAAATGTGGGAAAATGAAAAAAAAAAGAGAAACATAAACAACCACGAAACAAACAATATTCAAAGCCTTATAAGATTTTCCTTTTTTTTTTTTTTTTTGTAAATTAATATTGAATAAGCCAAACTCGTACAACAATAACAGAAATACGGAAATGTTGTGCTTGTTAATAATACAAATACATTTTATGTATAAAATGAAAATTAGAACAAGAGTAGTATGATATGTAAACAAAACATAGATAGCCAGCCAATACTAAAAAAAAAGACGAAAAACAAATTAAAAAAAAAAAAAATGATTATGATTATTACGTCTAAGTTAAACACTGTATATATGTACAGCAAAATGATAATTTTAAAACACATATACTCAGTAATAATTATATATTTTAATTATTTCTGCATATTTTCATCAAATAACTTTAAATTCTAGATCACCGGGCAGCCCATCCCAACATTTTTTTTTATTTTTTTTTATCTTTTTTTATCTTTTTTTTTTTTTGCAGATACAAAGTCATTTTACATTTTATTTGGAAAACAAGGAAAGCATTATATAAAATTGGACGTTTCACTTAAACGAAAAAACATAACTCAATTTTTAAATTTCAAATGAAATCGTATTTTATATTATTTTGTGTCTGTATGTCAATATATTCAAATATATACTTATTAAGATATTTAAGCATAAATTTAAAAATTTAATTTAATCTTAATAATTAAAAAAAATTATTTATTTCGCTTAAAAACTATCTAATAGATAAAAAAAAATGGTCGAATTAAGTATTATTATGATTTTTAAAATGTTTTTTCGTTTTATTTTAAAATTTAACTTTGAATTTAAAGAAAAAACCAAAATATAAAGTAAAAAAAAAAGGAAATGAAGGAAAAAATAGAATTTAAACTATTTACAAAATTATAAGGATACATTAATGAGGAAAAAATACATTTTCTATATACAGCCCTTGCGTATAAAGCTACTACTTTGGTGATTTTTTTTTTGTCAGTGCACTGCTAACTATTCGTAGCTGCTTCATACCGATAATTTTAACTACTTTTTTTTTTTGTGTTTTTGGATATTAGCATATTTAACCCGTCTCCAAGTGTTTAATATACTTAAATTTGTTTTATGTTATAAGATTTTTTTTTTATTTACATTAACGAAGTCTCAATATTGTATGAGGAAATTATTTTTAACTAGCATTAGTTGTGAATTTGTATGAATGAATGAAGGGTTTTATTAATAACGAATTTTTTGTTACCCGAGTTGAAATACAGAGGCTATAGAGGTAATTTTAATGACACTATCTATCCTCTACCAAAGACAATAATACGCAGAAGATACTGAACTTTTACAAAATTTCTAACAAAAAATCTTGAGAGCCGAAATGCATGTTTTGCACAACTGGATTAAGTTTTTAATATATATGTAACTTGAAGATTGAAGTGAAAAATATTATCGTGCGGTATAAAAAGGATTACAAGAAGTTTATTTTTGATGATTTCAATATTCAATTATTAATAGAGAAGATATTAATTATTTATTGTGACATAAGAAAAATGATCCTAATAAGAAATACGAGTTCAGTACTATTTCTTTCATCTTTGACAAAGACTTCATATCGAGTTGTTTTTTTATTTATTTTTTCAAAAAGGGATTTTTGATATTCCTCTTATTACTAAAATCCCGGATTTTTTTTTTAAGTTAGCTATACTAAACCAACTTCAAGGAAAATTTTCATCTCGTAGTTCGATTATTTATTATATTATATATATATATATTTTATAATCCCTTATATTTTGAAAATATCACATTTTGTTCTTGTAATTCCCTACATTTATACCTCTTTCCATGCTTTTACCATGGAGAGGGGGGGGGGGGGGGTGGTAGAGGTTTTAAACTGAACTCTAAAATATTTCAACAATCAAATCATTCATTGCAATCTTGCAACATAAAATCGTCCAAAAACAAAATCTTAACATAACAACAGCTTGCAAAATATATTATTAATGGGATATTATTAAAATTTACAACCCTAGTTTATGGAATTCCGGAAAATACTGGAATCACAGAAAAATTCGCTTTTCCAAAAAGTCGAAGGAAGTTTGTTTCATGTAAAATATTCTTTAGAATATTGTGTGAAGAAAGAATTTGACCTGAAGGATTATTTTTGAATCTATTTATAATACAAGTTTATATACCCAACCCCAATATATTCTAAAATGTTTCAAGTTTCCAAACTAAAAAATTTCCTTATAACCATTTCATTTTAATTTATGCGCAATATCATTTTTGTTAAAGGCACAAACAATTTCCCATGAATCAAGTCATTGAATTCTATAATCATGGTTTTTCTGCAAAACAAATGACCATTTAGGAAATGCACGATTCTGAAAAGGTATTTAAAAAAAAATCTTAGGATTTGTAGCCGAGAGAATTTTTACAGAAAAAATTCATATGACTAAGAAAATCTTTCTTGCGAGGTCAACCAAAAACAGGAAATATCCTTACAGGGAATATACATACGAGTAGGTATATACTTATGTAAAAAAAAAAACATTTTTGAAACAACTCCTTTTCGGCTGGTATTTATGACCTGACACTTGTAAATGACGAAGGTGAACAATAAGCTAAATAATGACCTAAGCTCTGAACCCATCTTATCTTCTACCCATCCCTTTCCAAGGAAATGAATATACTATATTTAGAAGTTTGATATTTACATAAGTGGGGATGTGGGGTGTTTTCGCCTAGGAGGTCAATAGAGCAGCAGGTGATAGTACTCGCTTACACAAACAAAAACTTGTATAACATTGGGGGGAGGGGGGGGTATAGAAGTTACAGGGTGATTAAGAAAAAAGCTAGTTTTTCATAAAACACCCTGTATCTTATGGTCATAATTAAGGTGCTATTCACTCACAACTTATTCAGATCATATCGAAATTAGACGATTGTTTTTAAAAATTACGATTTTCAGTCGCTAAGGGATCAAATTATCTTCAAAAATAGGTTTGAGAATAGTTTATGAGCTAATAACTGTTTAACGGCTACAGATACCTCATAGGGTGTAATAGGTAAAATCAAAGAGGAGAGTCTACAGTTTACAGATTTTATTAAAAAAAAGTTATGTTATGTAAAAAAAAAATTGAGGTCAAATTAACAAAAAAAAAGTTTAAGAAGATCCGAAATTTTTCTTCTAAACCCCCATAACTCTTGAGAGGAGCAGAGTACGGGGCTTGTTGAAAGGCCATGAAGTTCTGCATATAATTAGCTCTTAACTGTGACCGTACACCCTGTCATATTTAAGATACAGGGTGTTTTGTGAAAAACTAGCTTTTTTTTCTTAATCATCCTGTAACTCCTAAACAGTTGACATGCCCCCCGCCCCTTCCCGCCATACAAAATTATGTTTGTCTAGGTGAGTACTATCACCTCCTGCTCTAATGACCTCCTAGGTGGAAACACCCTGTATAGGCTAACAGCGTCACACCAACGTATATAAATGTAATATAACAGTTAATTAGGTAATGAGAAAATTAATGATTATGTATCAAATATCAGCTAAAAACTAGTTCGGATTGGTTAGTAAATACGCAAAATCACGGATAATGAACTACAGCATACGATTTCATTTAGTTTCAGATGTAATAATAAGACAGAGACGAAGATATGAACTGAAACATACTCCGAATATGAGTTAATGTCATATAACAGTTCAGTTTTACCTGCTAAGTGAATCTATAATAATGAATTAATATTACGATTATTTAAAATCATTCTTAGTACTAGAGTAAGAGTACAAGGATGAGTTAATTTTGACTATTATTTCTGTTTAATCCTAATACATTAATACAGCTCATTCAATGATAGTGCAGAGCGTTTAGGTTTAAAAAAACAATCGTATGGAACTTCTCTTTCAATACAAGTCTTTGCTTTTATTTTGTCCACCATAGTTGGACATTTTCTATGGAAGCTTTAAAGATCTTCTATCAAACTGTACAAGAGTTTGCATACGAGGATAGGATAACGTAAAAATGCTCTATACATGTCTATTTTACATTCAAAACTGATTTATCAAAATCAAATGTAGCTACACGTTCACGCGTAATAATAACAACACATATTGTTGCTAAAAGACAAGATACTCTTTCAAGTCTATTCAATTCATCTCGTAAGCCATATTAGATTTGTCGGTTTCGATTTTTGAATATGGAAATATCGTTGGAGGCCAACAAATTTTGATTTTATCTACTTAAGATCGATAATAAAAAACCAAATATTTTGATCTAAATTGATACCTACTTTAACAGATGCTTATGGAAGTGATAGAATTCATGTGGTAAAGTGGGAATTAAACAGATTAGACCAATATAATCTAGACTGGTATAATCTGGTGAATAGATTCCTAAAAAAAAAATTTTTTTGAAGACATTTAAGAGGATGTCGCTATGAAATATTATATTTGACTAACGCCTACAATATAAAAGCATTCTTTTCGTAGCATACCTAAACTAGCGAATATTTTATATGAATCAACATCCGGAATTTGTGTCGAGTATTTGATAAAACAATTAAAAGATATCAGTATGAGTTTACATTTTTAAAGATAAGAAATTGTCTTCACGGTTGCAAAGATAAAGATTAAAAAACACTTATTAACTATTATCTCAACAGTCACAAGGTCGATTGCCTTAAAATTATTTTTAGAAAAATTTGAGGAAAAAGTTTGTAGTGGTATGGTGTGACCTGGTAAGTCAGGGTAGAATTGTCAATTTTTATATAGATATGTATATGAAAGCACATACACCGCACAAAATTGAACGTAGTTGTATTTCGGTAGGTTTTTAGCTAGATAAATCTCCTTCGTTAGTGAATTTCTGGAGTATTTCTAGTTTGAAAAAGATGTGAAACGCTTTTGAATTTTTGGGACTCGAAAATTATTGAATTCCAGGTAATGTATAGTTAGATTTTTGATAGAAACGAAAGTTCATTTAACTGGAAAAAATTTGGAAACACTCTCCATCAGCGAAAAAACTATGAAAAGTGACTCTAAAATCCAGTTTTGTTAAATATATGTAAATAAAACTGAACTAGTTTAGGTCAGTGAATAAAGAACGCGAGTATTGTACTTGTTCGATCCAAGTTTATAAGGTGTTTATTAACTCACTCGATTAGGTACTAGTGGACAATGTAGATTATCTTTATACTTGCTATTCATTCGATGATGAATCTATAAAACAGGACTTAGACTCGAAAATTAAAAATCAATTTGGTCAGCTACGCCACAATCAAATTTAATGAAAAATCCACGTGTTTTAAATTTTCGAAGAATAAATTACATACAAAAACGATTGTCATCGTTTTTTTTATTTTGTATTGAAATTTTTTCATATTTCTTAATGACTTGAAGTAAAAAAAGTCGGCACTTTGAGCTTTGATCATCTGTTAGAATGAATTAAACTACAAAAGGAATTTGTACCATTTTCGAATACCGAGGCTTACTACTGTGTTCTATGAAAAACGTTTTTTTTTTCGAAAATGCCCTTTTCATCCTTAGGACACATTTTGACAATACATTGTTAAATTCAATGAACAAAATGTGGCTTAATAGGCTAGACATAAATTAATAAATGCCAGAGGCAGAGGCATCTGTCTCGTCAGTTCAGTGGTAAGAGAAGTCGCCCGGAAAGTGGAAGATTTCCGCTTCAAACCCTGGACGAGGCGGTTGTGTTTTCCTCTTGTAGTATTTATGATTTGATTTAGAATCGTTAAATATAAAAGTTCTAAAAATTCTTCTATTCTCCATTTTTAACCGATTCTAACAAGTGTGGGTTCGATTCCCATCCATCCATTCAGCGCTCCTTATCAGTTTTGAAAATTACAAATATCTCTTGTGTATGTTAGATCTTTTGATTAGATAATACAATACAATACAATACAATACGTTTATTGAAGGAAAATTACACAAAATTTAGAAATCTTTTAAGAGTACTAGTTACTATAATTGACACTATATAGAACGTACTAAGCAAGTATACATCTAATCACATAAGTTTATATTAATGTATGAGTTTTCATCAAAACTAGAAAAGTTGAATGTAACTAAATTACAGAAATTACAAAAATACAAAGTTACGAAGTTGTAAAGTTTTAAAGTTTGTGGTTTTAAAAGGGGATAAAAAGGTATTAAAAGAGAAGCGAAGATACAAAAGCAATTGATTGAGATAACTAGGTTAGATGAGATTTAATAAGTGTCCTGAATGCACCGACAGTACTCGCAAATCTAATATTGGACTGTAAGGTGTTCCATAAACGAATGGTATAGACCAGATAAGAGCTTGTCATAATAGATTTCCGAAAATGAGGTATCACAGGTGTTGATTTCTTTCAGACATTGTAAATTCGAAAAATACTCTCAGATAATCGCGTTTGCCTGACTTTAGGAGATTATATAAGAATATTAGCGCGTTTTGGTTTATATAATTGTTCAACGAGCAACCCAATACTCGGAGTCGTAGATGTGAGACATGGTCGAATCTGCGCAGCCCAAAAATTAAACGAACACAATCGATAAATGCCACATTTACCTTGTGGTGACAGACACTATCTAGTTTGGGAAAAAATGATCCTACCATAGGTAAAATATGGGAAGATCAGTGTCTTTACAAGTTTTAGCTTGAGCTCAGTTGACAGAATATTGGCTGAAAGCCAGAGTCTTCGCAATCCACTATAGACTTTTCCAGCATAGAGCTGATATAGTCGCAGCAATTTATTTTCACATTCAGCACAATTCCCATGTTAGTTACTTTCCTTGAAACGAGTATCGTAAATTCGTTTAACTCTACTGTGGGAAAATCAATTAAATCTTGATTATTATAATTTGCAAGAAACAGATTTTAATAGGAACTTGCAATTCTGCTAATTAAGGCACTATTTAATGAGCTCGTTATAGAAGTAGGACTTAAGGCAGAAAATGCATCACAGATATAAGATTGCCATACTGTCAGAAGACATAGATTCGCATACTATAGGACGCAGAAGTGATTCGCATAGGCTGGAGCATATATTTATTATGATTTAGATAACTTTCGAGTTCGATATTTCCAAAAAAGGTGAATTTTTTTTAGGAAATCGTAGGTTGTCCGATAAATTATAGCTATTAAAATTTAAAATTATTTTTTGTGCTATAACCACTGAGATATTAGTTAACTCCGATTTTAATGATTATTATCCTTAAATATGTACGTAAAAATAATCATTATAATTAAATTGGATACTTTTGCATTTATATATTTGGCTCTAAATTGATAATAATACTGAAAATGGTAAATTTCTTATTTTAACACTTGCGTAAATATATAGGATCAAAAATTCAATGGAAATATCATCTCCAAGTCCTTTATGTAGCTCAATTTTCTCAGAAAACATTCAGGACATGTTCGGAGAGTTTTGTCCGAGGAGAAAATAAAAAAATATAAAAGATATTAGACAAAAACAAAAAAACACTCCTTACGATGAGACATTCAGAGGCAAGCCTTCAATGGTGCAAGGGTCTACTGGACTGTTGATTATTGGAAGAAAGTAATTTTTTCAGACGAAATCTGTTTACAACTTATGACAAATATAAATTTAAAAGTTCACGGATAGTCAAGTGAACAATTTCTTGGTCCTATTATTTTACGCAAGAATGTATCAAAGGCATGGTTTATTAATATTTGGAGAGGTCCAAATGTTATGCTCATAAAACGTTTGTACGTCGTCCATCGTATTTATTTAATTATAATTTATTTAATTTATCAATCTATACTCAATGGCGTTTTTCTAAAACAGTGAAAACCTTCTGTTGTGATTTTACACAAGACAGGCAGCAGCAAGTGCGACATTTTTAACTACAGACCTATTTCAAAATTTGAACTGTGTTGCTAAGATATTTGAAGAAATTCGATGTATACTTCTTCCACTGAAAACCTTTCCTGTACTCTTTTTAAAAAGCAGCAAACAAGCTGATTGCATTTTTACCGATTTCATTAAAGCTATCGCCAAAATCTGTTGCAAAATTATAATTCCTAAGCTGAGTATTCTTAGGAATTTGTACAGTTTTTTTCTGAAGCAAAATAAACAACAGTTTTATTTTTCTCAGGGCAGCTGTATAGGGCCATCCTTGTCATAATTTATACATATTTCATGGATAGTGTTCTATCAACTGTTGTCTTCTAAAGTTATAGTATTGCTTGGAGCATCTTGTAATATAGGTAAAAGGTGGGAAATGTAACTATATTTCTAGATTTTTTTTTTGTTTTTCTTTAAAGTCATTTCAAAAGTACTTGTCACTCGTTTTTAGTTTTATCAGTGACATTTTCGTTTTTACAGAATAACTCTCAACAAAGATTTCACTTACAATTACAAAATAATTTTATTACTTAATTTATCTTTGATTATATTCAATTTATATTCTGTTTTACTTTGGATTTAATACCCATTTCAAGATATATTTTCTTTGAAACGGGAAATATATTTAACGAATATTATTCACAGAGATTTCATTTTACACGTTAAGTGTTCATTTTTCATAATACGCTCGTACACAAGAATTCATTTGAAATTAACACAACCCAGTATAAATACAACAACGCTATACCGTGAGATATTAGTTCAATTTTGGAATATTATTTCGAGGACGCTGTTGGAACATAAAGAAGATAATGGACCTAGTTATTTATTAACAAGGGGAACTCAGATGTCCAATTCAAAACTCTAATAAATAAAGTATTTATAGGCCAAACTGAAAAAGAAAAAAAAAGGTTTACACGAATTGCTTTCAGGTTTTCTAATGAAAACAGAAAGCAAAGAATAGTGGAATGAGAATTTAATTGAAAATTACAGGGATGCTTATTGATGACTGAAATTTGTACAGAATAGTATCGATGCTTATCGGGACTTGCGAAAAATATGGTATAATACAGTAAAATAAAGTTGGGAATGAAGTTTCTTATACTCTCCAATCGAACGAAAAAGGAATAGACTTGGAATATTCGTTACAAAATAATAGTCACTATTTCCACCCACATTAGTTCATCAATCAGAGCTCCTTCATACTGAATAATATGCTGGGCTCCATATTTTAAGTTTCACAGGGAACTTAAATGTTGAGCTCGATATATGTACATATATTACGAAAAGATTTGAAATAAAGTGTTAGGATTGTAGGCTTCGGACTAACTTGCAAAAACTCATCAACAAGTGGAAGAAGCATTTTTTTAAAATTTCAAACAGCTCTTTTTTTTTTTATGGTATAGTTTATATCAATAATGACAATGAATTTATGTATGCCAAAATTATGCAGAATGGGAATTATAGTCGCTATTAAGTTATTGGCCAAGTCTAAAACTGAAAGAACAAACAACGTCCGATTTGAGCTGATAAATGTCCATGTGTGTTAAAATTATTTTTTATTTCTATAGAACCTTTTCTTTCCGGACAATTCAGACAAAATAATAATAAACATCTTGCGGATAACTGTAGATCAAAATACAAAATCTAGTTTTTGTATAGATGTACTTGTCGTCATTCGAAGCAGCTTGAAATGTAACTTGTTGGAATCATCAGAAAGTGAACGGACAAAAATTATTTGCGTGTATATACAGCTAAATAGAAAGACGATATTTTCAGTGAAAATCAATAACAATCAATCTCAACAAAATGTATAATCTTACAATCTTTACATTACTGCTATTATAAGGATTGCTGACAGATGTGCAACTAATAACGATCTTATCCTGATAAGAGATTTCACCTTGATAGATCTAAAGTGATCTTAGTTAACGTTAAATCTACTCTTGAATTCATCATAATTAAAACTCTGAATACTTTAGGATAGAACAAGTAAACTCCATCCGGAACTACTCCAACAAATTTTTAAACTCTTGACCTTTACATCTGATCAATAGTGCTGTCATTTAAAGTGACATTTCTTTTATTCTTGACGACTTTCATAAATCTAGTCGTATTATTTGATATAATAACACTCTTTCTGATCCTAATGTTATTTTCACGTCATTCTGTTTATTTTCACCACAAACATACAACCACAATGAGAGAAAGCGTAAAGCGAGTAAAAAAAAAAGCGATCCACGAACTTACATTCACTGAGGAATTGAACAACGTTCCTCACAAGCTTCTGATCTACTTTGAATTCTTAAATTTTTGTATATTTTTATTAAAATTAATTAAAATCATATTTATAGGGCAAGATATAGCAAGCTCTGTTTAGGTCGACTATCTCTAGTTAGACGCTGTTCATAAAGCCAGTCGTGGATTTCTGTTATTCATTTTATATAAGTATTATCGCTTTGCCAAACATAATTTTCTTATATAATCATGACAATGTCAAATTTTTTTCCAAAGGTAAGTTATTCATTATCTTGACTCCTTAAAATTTTCCACTTTCGACTAATTACCATATTAATGGTAATCAAGGAATTGGTTTTGGTGAAAATCAATGAATTCGAGGACCGTGGTGTGTATACTATTTTTAGGCACTTAACATAGCTTTTTACCACATATCGAGAAGACAATCAATAAATCTAATGCTGTATTAAGTGTTACAAGGATTCTGATTTCAATGCCTCTTTTTATGTTACACATCTAAGATGCTTGAAATATATATATGTATGTACATAGAGGGGAGATTTATTCACCTCACATTTAGATGTCTCTCATGGAATAATACCCAAGTACTTCAACGGGCAGAGATTAAATCTTCTTAAGCTATCTACACTCACAAGAATAATGAGGGTAATTAAAGTAGTAGTCTATATTTTTCAAATGATTGCAGGTGCCGTAGAGGATCCAGAACTCTTATCAAAAATAAATTTTAATATTCGGCCCCTCTACTATGAGGAATGACTGGCGTATTCCTCCTAAATGTACCTCATTTTACGAACCAATTATGTTTACAATGATGAGCCCATTTTGTCTATGATGATTACTTAGACCTAATTGATTTTAACATAACTCTGACAAGTCTGCTCTACGAACTTTCATTTTTTTTTTCATATTAGTTATTATTGTTTATTATTTAATTGTTATTAGTTTGTTGTTATGTATCAATTTATTATAATTGGTATGGTGGTATGCTTTCACAAAAATTTGAGTATATAACGATCCCAGCTCCCTCTAAATTTTCATCAAAGATTTAAAAAAAAAAAATCTAGCATTTTACAGACGCTTCTTAGGACATAAGAGTTTCAGAATAAGGTCCACAAAAGAACAAAAGTACAATGTAAATTTTTATATAAGAAAATCGTAATTTTTTGCTTTCAACTATTGTTCACAATGTCATCTCCTTTCAACTCCTATGATATCGTACTAATTACAAGACTTGTTGATAGTAATCACTACCATCACCACCATCATAATTAAAAGTTTTTAAAATATAAACCATTCACGGTAAGAAGAACACTATCCCTATTGAATTTATAAAAGTGATTTTGCATAAGAAAAGGGCACTTCAAAAATCCCTCTACCAAAAATAATTCTTCCTCGACTTTGTATTTAAAAAGTTTTTGCCTTAATGTCCAAAAAGTGGAAATTTCCGATAAAATTATTGCATAAAACACAGCGCTAAAATTTAATTATAAAAACCTCTACCTACTGATTTTCTACCCCAGTTATGATATAAAAACGTTGAACATAAAAATCCTTTCTCCGCTCCCCCACTCTTATACAAGTATATTAAATCCTTCTATCCATTCACAACAACATCGCCAATGTCGTCGTCGTCCTCGTTCTCGTCCTCATCGTGGTCGTCCATCATGCAGCCTGCAGCTACAGAGTTATCATTACCCCCCACTACTATACTTTTATCCTGTGACCCTTTAGAAAAGCATATTCACTCGAAAAAGAGGTAAAACAAGAAAATATCAACTCAACTGGAGGAAAATATGAAAAAAAAAGGAAATAATAAAAACTGTAGAAAAACATTACCGAGCACTAGAAAAGCTTCTTTGAAAGCGTATTTTACAGCTTGAAAACTTCTATCTATGCGGATATAAAATGCAATGTACGACGAAATCATCTAGACATACAGAAAATATGTATAAAAAGTGTCTTTGATGCATTGGTACTTTCTTTGCAATTATTTTAATAAAAAAAAAAGGAAAACAAACTTAATGCGTTTTTAACATTTGTGTGCAAAAACTGTGCAGTACGAAGATTCTAGGCGAAAAAAAAAGAAGAAGAAAAAAAAATGCTTTTCTCTTTAAGATTGTAAATACCTGGGAATTTAAAATTACTGAAGCAAATCTGGTGCTGAGTAATTTCAAAATTGAATTCGAATAAAAATGAAAAGAAATAAAGCAGAGGATTTCAGGACTTCGACTAGTTTGAGATGTTGTTGTGTTTTTTCTCACCCTTCAATGTAAGTTTTTAGTATTAGCACAGAAAAAAAATAAAAAGAAGTGGCATTAGTTTTTGTATCTACAATGTTCAACATCATTTCTGAACGAAGAAAAAAAGCTGCTTTCTCTAAAAATAGTCAAAAGCTTAAAAGCTTTTCTTTTCTGTAGGATGAAATTTCCATGAAGCCTAGGGAGACTACAATATGTTATAGAAGCGCGCGCATAAATGAACAAGGACTACTATTTTAGATTCTTTTGATCATAGACACTATAGTCGGTTACGCTCAGATCCGTTTTCATACAACATTCGTGAGGTCATCAGGTCATCTAATGACGGAAGAGGCCCTAGTGTTAAGAAAAGAAGCTACAAACCTACCGCAGCTATTAACTACTCGCAAAAGTTCCTTAATTCCTAAGTTTTCTACTTCTCCCAAATCGCAGAAGAAGCAGTTTTCTAGTATATTTGCTTTTCGGTTAGTCGGCCACTGTTCCTTATTGGAAATAGATAGAATTTTATCAATGGGAAATTCTTACTATTTACATATATCGACCTAGTCGAAAACGAAGAGCACCTTGAATCAGAGACTAAAAACGAATTTCATCATTTGTAAGTAGTACTTTTCAGTGTTGCTGGACCACATTATAAATAAACTGCCATACACGTAGGCACATATGGCGAAGAATATGATAATGGAATATTTTCACATTCGAACCTCTATAAGAAACTAAGTAGAAGGAACCATACACAGGACTATTCAAAAACCTCTGCAGGAACCGATATTACAGCGCCTCATGTTTTCTTAGGTGATAAATCATTCCACTTAAAACGTGTCATGAAATCATATTCAGTATCAAAGCTGGGCGTGTAACGCTTAATACGACCCTGATAAGTTGTTGAGTGACCATTTGCTATTATGAATAAATAATTGGATAATAATTAGAATAAAAAAAAAAAAACAATAGAACCAGCATCCGGTTTAGTTAATATAATGAAATTAAAAAAAAAAAAAAAAAAAAACAAGGGAATCTTGCAAGCACAGAGCATCTCTCAAGGTACTGCGATTGCGAACTAATGCGAAAATTCCAAACAAATCAGATCGTGTGCATTTCGCAACATTTGTTTGCAAACGCTATGGTTGCACATGTAATAGACGAAGCTAGATGTAGTTCAGTTGTTTGGGGACTATTCGCAAATTTTGACTGAACTCGGACGATAGAATTTCGGACGAATACCAGCCCATTGATGACTAGTCTTCCCAGTGGCGCACCTGAGGGGGGGGGGGGGCACAGAAGGTCAGTTTTTGTTTTTAAATATAAGTTAAAAATTATGCATCAAATGTTAACTGTATATAATTACAAAGTCCGATAAAATACAATAAAACCTTTGAATATAAATAGCAGTTCCAAGACGCGACCTTAGAGCCCCATTTTTCCCTTTGGACTTGGGACACCAATGACCCCCGTCAAAGCCAAATCCTGGGTGCATTACTGGCCTTATTTTTCCGACTCCTTTTGGACTTCGGAAACCTATGCCCCCCCCCCCCTCCCAAGCCAAATCTTGGATGCGATTCTGAGGCTAGCTCTCGTCAATCTAGGAATTCACATAATAATTGTCAAACTTGATCATCGTCCAAACACTGCTGTTACCATGGCCAGAAGTTCTCTAGCAATGTGACTTTTTGCAGAGATACTTGACACTGACTATGCAGAGGCAGTAGATGGAAAATGGTTTTGTTTGACGTGGATGGCGTTGTATTCACGAACGAATTGAGTCATTCTGCGATAAAGAGTTTTGAAAATGATTTGAAGAAGTAGTCAAGTAACAAAACTTCCGAAAATACCAATAAGGTTGAAGCAGGAAATCTAAATTAGATAAAACAAGAAACCCTCGTTCTTTAGCAAGATAATTTTTAATATTTTTATTTTTAATAATTTCGAAACAAGAATTATATTCTTGAAAATTGAAACCTCCAAAATAATTTAATCAAATTCAAACCAACTTAAGCGCGATTGGGCGAAAAGGTCGTTCTAAAATATATAGGCTAAATTTTGGCTTACAAATCAACACAGACTTCATCAAGACCATTCTCGGTGACTTCAGCGAAACTCAAAGGGAAGGTAGATTGATGAGCTTGCAAATAAAGAGGAAACATGGTAATTGCGCAATAGGAGAATACTTTACGAAATATCAAAACAACTTTAAAAAAAAAAACATTCTGCTGAAAAATAGCCATATTGGATGTTTACTAACCTGCAATGAGGAACAGATCAGTAGGTGGAATCAATATTTCTTCAATCTTCTAAATAATATCTACGAATAAATAGAGCGATCGGGTACGGTTCTTAACAGTTATAATTACCGCGGTGTGAATGGCAAATATGCATCAGAAATATGTTGCATCCCGTTACAGTTACTGAAAACCAATTCAGGAATATCAACAGATGATACTCGTTGATATAATCAACATTTTGTTGTTCATAGCTGAGGAATCCACAAAACTTTGAGTTCTACGAAAAAACCTTCGATTCTGTTGACAAGATTCAAAACGCCAAACTCTTGAATAAAAATATTGAATTGATTAAGTCTTTACATCAATTCGAAGAGAAGATTGAAGTTAAGAGATGTTATTTGTTTGCTGGCCTATCGGCATACCACGCTTTGAAGTTATGAATCAAAATGGCAGTATAAGATCATCCAGCAAGAAGTTCAAGGGTTTCTGATATACCGGTATAGTATTATTATCGAATCTGTTAATATGGAAGATCATTTATATGCCCAAGTAAGCAACTCATTTTGTAAAGATGTCCCGATCATGAAACTCTAGTGAAATTTCAATAAGACTAAAGCTTCGGTTGATTAACTCCACAAAGTGGTATCAGTGTCGATCTACTCTTGCGAGACGAGCAAAAATTTTGCAAAATGTTAAAATATTAATTGCGTCGTATCTTAAAATCTAGTTGGGGGAAAAAAAAACTCAAATGAAGATTAGGCGGATTTTGATCAGTAAAGGATCGGCAAGGGTAAAACAAAGAAATTGGAGTTAGACTGGATGCACGCCGCGATGCAACAACAATAACAGGGAAGCAGTTTTGACAGAAGCATTCACTGGAATATCCTGGAGTACTCTCACGGTTGTCACTTAATTTGATGAAGAACTATTGTTGACATCCCAACATATGTCCCTCAAGGAATTGAAAAAAATATTGCATATAGAAGCAGCTATCACTAGGAGGACAGCGGGGATCGATGGAATCTATATTATCACATCATCATGGCTTTGTAAATTTATACAGCGGCATCAAATCAATCGGAAATATACCAGATAAACAACCACTCAGATTAGGTCTTTGCTGTATAATAATAACATTCATTGAAGACTAAAGCAAGTCCAAAGAGTAACTCAATAACGGATTACCACAAGGCTCAGACCTATCCCCAGGCGTCTTCAATCCATTCATAAATGATATGCCAGAAATTTAAGTGAAAAATGACTAGTTCTACCTACCCAGCATCAAAACATGGGTACGAGTCACCGAAAAGTATTCTCATCAGCGATTTTAGAGCCCTGAGTAAGTCTTTTTACATCACTTGCAATTAGAAATGGATTTTAATAGACCACACAGACAATTTTATGGGGCAACCCATTAGAGTTGTCACTAAATTCGACAGGACAGAAATCGATCGAGAAAAACTGAAACTTTCTTTTGCTAATTAGTGACAGGTGATGAAAAGTGGATATTTTGCAGAAATGTAAAAGATCTAAAAACTGCATGGAAATATGAAGACTACACCATCGACTTCAAAAAGAGGTTTTCATCTGATCAAAGTTCTGTTAAGTGTAGGTATGGTATGAGAATTCCATTGTAAACTGCGGTGCTAGTTGGAAATACTTTAAGATAACTTGAAATGTCCAGCAGTGGTTCGTAACAGTGCACGACCTCATACAGAGAAGTACTAGATATTGTTTCTTAGACCTTATAATCAAAACAACTTCTTTGGAAAAACTGCTTTACTTAAAAAGGTAGTTCATAGATGGCAGACAATTCTCTTGTGTAATTCAAGTTTAAAGTAAAAATTAAAAAAAAATCGAATTTATATTCTTTCGTAAAATTGAAAAAAAAAACTTGCACGGAATTTTGATACATACTGTTACTTAGTCAAACCTCTTGAGTTAACTTGAGGCACTCGTAATCACTAAAAACGACGAAAATTGCAAGCAGTGCGGGTCTCCAGGGATTTTTCGACGGGAGGTGACAGGACGAGAGATGTGTTGGTATTTGTACACTTTTAAGGAAACATGTGAGTGGGAAGTCGCATTAACGTTTCGCACTCAATTACATTTTGTATCATTTTACAAACAGTTTAGCAATTAACCATAAAAGGTAGACTATGAAATAACCCTAAATCTTTGAGCTATATGAAAGAAAATGTTATTTTTGCATACATATGCTAATGGAGGCAAATATGTGAGGTTTCTTAGAAGGTAGCTCCTCCATTATATAGGGAATTTTATTCGCTATTATTTGACATCAAATATTCCCACCGCAGACCAATTCCCATTACATGCTGTTAATTAATCTTAAAAGGATTGGAACACAATTAAAGTACTGTATTGTGTGTGAAGCAAATATATTTCGATGTAGAATGGATTGAAAACGGAAACGTGGCATTTAGTAGAGTTCAGAGAGACCTTCAATTTGATAAGCCACATATCGAATTCG
Organism: Dioctria rufipes; assembly: GCA_963924295.1. Taxonomy (NCBI): domain Eukaryota; kingdom Metazoa; phylum Arthropoda; class Insecta; order Diptera; family Asilidae; genus Dioctria; species Dioctria rufipes. The sequence continues at coordinate 242,692,128 of OZ002741.1, forward strand.
ACGTAATTGGGGTAGTAGATTCAGAAATTCCCTATAACAAATATCTCCCATACTAAAACATCAAATGCAATTTAGAAGATTTTTTTTCGAAATATAAATATCTTCCCAATTTAACTAGGTCGTTCAAACATTTTTGAAAAACCATAAACTTTTCCTTCTTAATTTCATATATGTCACACATATGTGCCCTTCTCCTACCAATTTACAGAAATATAGTTATTCTCATGCGGTCAAGAAAAGGCACAACGACATTAATAAATTAATTTCACGCTAAAATAAGTTTCATACAAATTTGCACTGAAATCACGAATTCTGAAGATGAAAAGGTGTGAAATTAAAATATGTCTCAACTGTGAAAATTCTATCCCCATCAGTTCAGAAAAAAAAAAAAAAGACGGAAAATACCAAAAAGAGGTTGGCTGTATTTTCGCCCACTTGGAGCAAGGTGAAAAAATTACTAACAAAATAATTTGCGTTAATATTCAATTTCAATTCAATTTCAATTTTATTTAAATAAATTGTACACAAGAATCAGTGAATATAAATTCTTTTGTAGTACATAAAATGCGGATTATTCTATTATTTAAGCAGAGAATCATAATTAATAATTGTAAGATAAAGAAAGTTTCAGAAATTCAGAAATTACAGATTACATATTAAGTTTACAAATTTACAGCCTATAAGATAAGATATAATATAACTTGATCAACCTATTGAAAGACCCGAACCCATAACCAACCCAAATGAATTAGATTAAATCAACCAATTAAGATATGTTAATCATTAAGTGACATTAGTAGTGCCTTAAATCTGACCGCCGAACCAGTGCGCTGGATATTTATTGGTAAGCGATTCCATGCGCGAATAGCACGGACGAAGTAAGAGTCTTCTTGAACTGAATATTGAAATCTAGGAATTATTAAATTATTATGACGCAGAGAATTTGAAAATCTAAGTCGGGTGAAAAGGTACGCCGGTTTACCAGAGTAAATAATTTTGTGAAGAGATATGAGTAATCGACGATGAAGGAACTCAGTGATGGAACACCCCAATAAATTGTCTCTGTAAGAGGAAATGTGATCATAACGTCTGAGCCCGTAGATAAATCTAATACAATCATTGAACGCCACATTTAGCCTTCCTGAACAAATAGAGTCCAAATGAGGGAACAACAATCTACCATTAATGAAATGAGGAAGAAGAAGTGATCGAACCAAAAGCATTCGAGTGTTTGTTGTCAGGAGATTAGCCGAAAGCCAAAGGCAACGTAAGGTACCATATATTTTACCAATTATATAACTTATATGATCACAGCACTTCATCTTGGTATTCATATAAACACCAAGTTTTTCACACGCTCACAAGAAGAGATTGGGACACCAAGAAGTGTAATGGGAGGGAGATCCAGGCCACTAAGATCATTTCGATAAAAACGAATGCACTGAGACTTGTGAGGATTCAAAGACAAACAGTTCAAATTAGCCCATAATGAGACCCTCTCTAAGTCTGAGTTCATACGATCGATGCAGTCTTCAGACAGGCCAATAGGTCGACTAAGATAGAGCTGTACATCATCGGCATATAGGTGTACATTACAATTTTCAACAAAATCGGGCAAATCATTGATGTACAAGCTGAATAGCAGTGGGCCAAGGATTGAGCCCTGGGGCACACCACAGACAAGTTGCAAAGCACCTGATTTAGTATTACCTATTTTGACAAATTGGTGACGGCCTGATAAGAAACTACCAATAAGTGCGATAGAGGAAGATATGAAGTTGAATTGTGATCCCAGCTTCAAGAGCAAGTTAGAATGATTAACTGAGTCGAACGCTTTTGAAAAGTCTAGTAGCGTTAGAATACATACGTGATTCATATCGTATGTAATATATAATTCAAAACCTAAACTGAATTTAAAGCCGACATTTTCGAGAGTTTTACATATTTTCGAATTTGAAATTTTCTTGTTCGAAATCAATTTCTGATACGTTTTTACGTTTTTTTACAAATGTAAATTTTCAATTCAACCAAAAATATTAAAAAAAAAATTGATTTTTCTTCTCTTTGCATGTTCTAAACGAAACACAGTGGCGTCGGTATACAAGAAAAAGAAGATGAATAGATTGATTGAAATGTCTTAGGATTGCCATGATGACTGAAAAAAAAAAAAATAATAATAAAAAAAAAATTAAGTATCGACCAGTATTAAAAAAACAAGGTTTCGCGCATCCTGAAGTCTGCAATGTTCAACAATGTTAATTTAATATAAAATAATATCCGTGGACGAATAATTTTTTTACAGTCGTTTAACATTTTCACTAGAAGTTATGTATGTGTCGAACATAAGACTGATCGAAATCAAAGCCCGGAATACACAATTATTTATGTTCCCTTTATCTGTTTCAAAGAACAATCGAAAGCTCAAAATAATCACGCCGTAGAAAATATCTACAACGAGAGTCTAAATTTTCACCTCATTCATTAGATTCCGCGAACTTGAGTAGAGAGTACCTGCCGGCTGTTGTGAATTGTTGAAGGTATTATGTTATGTTGCTATTCCAGAAGGGAAAATCGAACCAAAACCGGCTGAGTACTAAAACTACAAGCATCCGATGCTTACAGGCAAGTGTTTTGTTTTTTGTTTCAAAAGGTATCCACCATGGTAGAGATCGAGTCCTTAATGGAAAACATCCTAAATCAACAGGGAACGTTCAACGTGTTCAATAGCAGGTGTGTTCGTTTTATATGCTCCATTGCAAAGAGTATCTGATTGTCTGAAGGCACTGGAGGGATTAGAGCCCAGCTGAAGCACTGTATTACCTAGCACCTATCCATTAACGTTTTTATCATTGATTGATAAATTTATTCAGTTTATACACATTTCCTGATATCATTTTATATCTTAAAATATATATTTTAGTTGAATTTCAAATGTAAATTATTGTAAAGTATTCGCAGTTTCCTATTATATTCGGTTAACACTTACAGCACACCTTTACGAACTAGCATTCGAAATTATTAGGTTGAAAATAAAGTGAAATGAAGTGGGACATGGAGTGAATACTTTATTCCTAAGGAAATCAATTCAATTTAGGCCTCTTTTTGTGTTCGAATTTTCAAATTTTAAGGAAGAACTAAATGTAAAGCAAAATTTCCATCCAGGATTTAATGGGATTAATGGGGAGGGTCATAGTTGAAATCTATTACTAGAATGATGCTCTCAGTGGAAAATGGTAAGTTAATTTTGTCACCTTTTCCTCATTTTAACATTTCCTACTTATACGAAATTAATTATTTTGTTTTTTACCCCAAAAATTTCTATGAAAGCTATCATTAAGCATACTAGACGATGTGGGTGTCAGTCTGAGGTATTCATTTTCACCATAATGTGACCCAATAAAATTTAAACATATAAAGTGACAATAATTAAAAATCAATTAAAAATTGATTTTTGAAACTACAAAAACCTGCAAAAGTAGGTGAAATACTGAAACGAAGAATGTCTTTCCTATTAGCCAAAAGTCGAATGCTCATCTCGTCTACCAATACGAAGCGCTTTCAACGTTTAGGTATAAGATGATAGTTTAAAAGTTATCTTCCCAACACCTACTGTTTAATTGTTCTAATCCGTAAATACCAGAATTTAGAAGCCATGAAGTCCGCGATGACACCAACATAGTAAAAATCATTCTTAAAGAGGGGGTTTCCCGATTTATTCCATTTTTGAAATTTGATTTGCTTTTATCATGAAAACACCATGTACCAAATCGTAGCTCTTTATTTCAACGCGTTCTCAGGCAGTGTCCAAATATATAGTGGAAAAGGAAATTTTTGTATGGCAACCCCACGAAGGAATTGCCCGATTTGTCTCATTTTCGTACTCAATTTAATTTTTTTTTTTTCTAAAGTCGTCGTACAAAATTTCAGCTCTCTAAGTGAAAGCGTTCTCGAGTTATCGTGCGCACAGACGGACGGACGGACGGACAGACATGCAAAAATCAAAATAACTTTTAATATTATGCATAGGTGTTCAATCCATTTTGCTCTACCATCATTATATCTGTGCGTTACAAACGGAATTACAAACTTAGTATACCCTGAAGATATGACCTACGGTATAAAAATAGCATATAGAAAAATTTTATGGAAATTGTAGTATTTCAACGAAATCTAAGTTACTTTTGCAGTAAGACAAGACAAGAAGTGTGTAATGTTGGGGCATTAACCCGTCCAAAATGCTCGCATTCAAATCGTACTTCATGGTCTGTATATTCCAGGGATTACGCCTAATCTAATATAACAACTGTTTTTATTCTCCATTAGCATAGAAGAGGATTGCCCACTTTTCGTACAACTTTAGACCTGATACCTCCAGTTATGAGAGTTGTTTTAAACGATGCATTATGATACTCTGAACATATTTTATTAACAATGTTTATTTCAATTCAGCGGGGGAAAGCTTTGGCGATCGGATGTTCACAGCCGAACGCTAATGGCTGTGAAAGAAAAAAATGCAAAAATAAATGCAAAATGTAGTAAGTGAGGGTGTATGTGACTCAAGTGCATGAAAATGGTTTACTAGCTGCAAATTGTTCCGACAAAGTATCGGGAAAAGTACGCCATCCGATCGTTCTAGGCAAGACCTTTAATTTGGAATGCCTGCTCCTCGCCGGGGGCTCTTACCGCCCACCCTAAAAACATGCAAAGCAAAATTTTCTTCTACGAATTATAGCTGGTAAAGAGCTGAGGCGAACAGTGAAACACGTTTTGCGATCGGATATAACCCTACTGAGTTAGAGCCGATCTAAGTGCGAAAAATCTAGTACCTCTGTTCGAATAAAAAAGAGGAAAACACTGAGAATGTGAGTATGGGGATGGTTATAAATAGGTATTTAAGCCTCGGACTATGGGAGTGTGGGTACTCAAACTTCTTCTTAGGACCTAAAATATTCGATTATGTACTAGATTTTCCAAAATGTACTAGGACCCCCCGCCCCGTTTACCCCACCAAATTGAAATAAATATTGTTAATCAAATCATAATGCATCGCATAAGACATCTCTGTCTGGAGATGTCTGGCCTAAAATGGGCATTCCTCTTTCCTACAGATGTCTATAGGTATATCTACCAAGTAAACACCGAATGGTAATAAGGCAATACTGACATTAATTCATACTAAAAGCGGAAATAATGTCAATTGACATTATTTCCCTTGACCTTATTTCATTGCACCTCCAGTTATGCCTTCCATCAACTCTAAAAAATTCTTTCATTCAATACCAGAAATAGGTCAACTAGAATAAAGTCTAGCCCATAACATATATACATATGTATATGTAACTGGTATACTTACCTTGATTTTGTATACAACTATAATGGAGAATTTTTTTTTTTTTTTTTTTTTTTAACTATGCATAGATTTAACATGTATCAAGGTTTAGGAAGTTGCAAGAATTTTCAAGAATTATTAAAAAGGAATCTTTTTAGCATAATGAATTCTGATTATACATAATACATATGTATAAGACTTTTCATAAATAAAATAATCTGAATAGATGATGAAGAAATCTCTTTCGTCTATTTGATATTATTTGAAAATATTTACGAAATCCTTTTTTCTGTTCAATTGTAAACAATACATGAATACAGAATGTTAACAAGCTCTACATATAACAACTTTTATATATATGTATGTACATACAGAAATCAACGAACAAGAAAGGCATAAAAACATATTCTTTGACTTTCACTGCAGCTCAGTAAAATTGTGTAAATAGTAAAACAGCGAAACTTCAAAAGTACGATACTAGGTATAGCTTCCAGTCATATACTCATATACATGTAGTACAATATACTAGTGCATACATAAAATATACATATATACTTTCTGCTGCATTTCAAACTATTCTTACAAATCGCTAATACGCCTGGGGAGCTTAACTTTCATTCCAAAATGAAAATTTCCTTTATAGGAAGGCAATGAAAAAAAAGGACATGTTTACTGAAGCAGATACGCTTCAATAGAGAAACCTACTTGCTGTCCCCTTTTTAAGTAGTAGGGAAAAGAATTATATGGTTTATAGTGCCTTAAAAGTAGTTCGTGAGAAGTATACTTTCCTTGCTTGCAAACTAACTAACTAAGCACATTAAGCTCTTCCAGTTTCAACAAAGGCTCTGAGAGTGTAGCACACGGAAGGTATAAAATTCTTTGAAATTTCCTCTTTTCAAAGTGCTGAGCGTATGAATATACAATCGCTAATGCTGAACAATGCTTGTCCTATATAAAAAAAAAAAAATCATAAAAGAGCCAGAGTATGTTACCTCAATTAACCACAATGTGTTTTTTGTGAATTAAGTTAAAATTCGCTCTTATGGATGGAAAAGAAAGAAAGTCTCTTGTTCTTCACAGAAACTAACTTTATACAAGAAGCTCTTGGCTTTGAATTTGAACACACAAAACGAAAAAAACAAAAAAAAAAAAACACAGAAAAAAATGGAAAAGAAATTTTGAAATTTTATATTTAGGTCAATTGGTTTGCAAAGTGCGAAATTGTGTTGTTAAAATGTAGTATATAACAGTTTTTAAATTAATGTAAACTAGTTCAGAATATAAGGAAGCGTTGTTTTTCGTATACCTACATACACGATTTATAAATTGAAAATTTCATCAACAGTATTTCATTAGATCCTTTGAATATTTTAACCACCGGATGGGTGCCCTATAACATAATTAATGGCTTTAAAATTTTTCGAAATTAAATAAATAATATAAAATATCCGTACTATAATATAATACACAAAAGAATATATGAAGAAAAAACAAGATTTAATAAATAAAATATTTTTTTTTGTTTTTTTTTTTTTTTTTTTAAAGTTAAGAAGAATAATTTAATTTGTTTCCGTTGAAAAATAATTTTCTTTATTTGTGGAAATATTTGCAAAAGTTTTTCTTCAAAAGTTCTGTACAAACGACACACAAACACATATTTGAATAAAGTAAATATATAAATAAATAAAATATATCAATATATAATATATGTAATATATATATATATTAATTTTTTTTTTTTTAAATATAGGAAAAATATTAATTATTTAATATTAATATAGAATGGGTTAGACGGCACACACAAGGACACACACATATTTAAAAAAATTTTTTGTACATAAACAATTGGAATAAGTATATATAAATAAATTTGAAAAAATTTTAAAAACAGGTATTTTTAAAAAATTGTGTATTTCTGATCGTGCAATGTTAAGATAATTAAAATCAATAATTATAAGAAACATTTAATAATAATATTATTAAAAATAACATAAAGATTTTTGTGAAAATATAATTACATAAAAAACAAACAAAAAAAATGAATTAAAAATTTAACTTAAATCCAAATTAAAAGTTTTTCATAAAGAAAAAAAAAATAGACACACAATTATATATATGTATAATTGAGTTATGATATATATATTTACACATGAGCTATAATGAATATTATAAGGTATATTTGTAGAGGTTATATAGATGAATAAGCGGGGGAATTTAATAAATAGGAGTAATTTTATAAATAAACAAAAATTAATAATATAACATTTAAGAAACTCAAACATTTTAAAATTGTGAATTATAAGTAGTATTTTGTTCTTATACGAAAATTGCTTTAAATATTTTTTTTTACAGATTTTTTACACAGAAACGCTTCTTTAAATTTCGCACAGAGAACATGTTGAATATATGTGTAGTTATAGGAATTTATCTGAATTAGTAGGGTTTTGGTTATTTGAAAAACAGAAAATAGGTATTATATATATATATACAAAACAATAATTTATATACATAGGCAAATATTTTGTCTTTGAGTTGTTGTTGTTTTTATATATATAGAAATATAATCGATTGCGGGTTATGTTTTTGCGCTGCTTTTAAAAAACGTTGGGACGGGTTAATATTTGCTTAAAAATCCGGTTTTATATGAGATAAAAATTAATATATATTTTATTGAAAAAGAAAAAAAAACTATAATGAAAATATAATTAATGTTAATGTTTTGAACTAAAATCTTTACTTTACTCTTTTATAATAATTCCTATATACTTAGTTTATTTGGATAATAGATTCGTTTTTTTTTGTTTTTTTTTTTATCGAGTTTTCTTTAGATTCCTTTGTGTTGGGTTGTTGTATAAGATAAGATAATAAGGCTCCAAAAGCATGATGGCATTTTGCTTTTTAATTAAGATAATTTTTAAACCAAATTGGTTTTGTTTTTTATCTACATGAATTTAATACGATTTTTTTTGTTTTAATTCTGGAATATTCTAGATTTAAACGAATATTTAAATTATGATTTTAAAATTATTATCAGACTTTTTTTTTCCATTTCGAAAAAACGAACGAGAAAATTATATTCTCAATTGGAGTGTTGTCAGTTTTCATTATTTTTTTTTTTTTTGCGAAAAGCACATATTTCTACTATTTCTATGAGCATTACGAGTGCTTCATATAAAATAGAGTTTTTTTTTTAGTTGAAGCGTTCTTATTGTAATGTGCAATAGATGAATTTTTAGAATTTTATTTTATTTTTACGATTCCAAATCAAGAGTAAAATAACCGCCTTGTCCAGTTTTTTAAAGCCGGGACCAGAGTTGTACGATATTCAACTAAATTTTTACTCATTATATGTTCCAGTATTAGTACTTAGAGCAAAGTTGGAGTATTTATTATTAGAGTATATGGAAGAAAATAATTAAGAATATGATATATGAGATGGATTTGGAGGACAGCTGTGTAGGTTACATATGATTATGCAAATTTGAATTCATTGACTTGCTAAAATATTTTTGTGTACACAATTTATGCATCTTAATAATCATAGGAAATTAGAAAATTTTCTGGTACTTACAGTAATTAGAAGTAAGTACCAGTTAAGTACCGGTAAAGTACTGATAAGTACTGAGAAATACTGAGAACTACTGAGAAGTAATGGGAAGTACTGGAAAAGTACTGGCACTGGACATTACCAAATTTTCGAGTAAAAGTAAAAAAGAAAAAAAAGGAAATGACCTTAGACTAAATATTTTTTTTTTAGTATGAATACTCGTACTTGACTGGTCTAAACATATAAAAGAGCAACATTTAATGAATATTTTATACAATTTTCTTTCAAAAATTTCGAAAATCCAGCCGGGGCGTGGTACTGGTACTTAAAATCATCATCATCCCGGCCAGAACCTGCTGCTTTCCAGGCGTCTGCTCCTCACCTCTGAGCTAACAAGACAGGATGTCTGTCTTGTATTTATTAATTTGTCTAGCCTATTAAGCCACATTTGCTTTCAGCTGGAATTAATTAGTAAACAATGAAAGCGAACAAATAAATTTGTAATTTTTAATTATTTTTAGTAATAGATTCTATAATAGTAGAAACTTGAAAGTGAGTTTATAATTTTTACGTAGCTCATAGCAAAAAAATTTTAATTTTAAACGAATACGAATATTAAAGGTGAAAAATTAAAATAATACCTAGTAGGTATGTCTAATTTTTCGATATAATCCGATCAAAGATGATCTGGTTATATGTACTATCCTTGCTCTCTGATCAAATATTAGGAAAATGAAATCCCATTTAAAAGCCTAAATAATATTCTGCGATTATGTATTCTGTCTTGGTTTGATTTAATTTTTGAACGGTATCAGGAAACAAATCAAACTGACGAAATCATTTCAGATTGCTAATTGTAAATTTGAACTATTTTACGTGCTAATTTAAGAAAAATTAATAATGTTTTAACGAAAAATTATTCTCTCTTATTACCTCACTTTTCGGGCCCTCAAAGTTCAAGTTTTGGACTTATAGAAAAAACTTGAAAAAGAGCTAGTGATATTTTATTTGTAAGGGTATTATCTGTGCAAAAAATCATCTTTTTTATAAGATGTGTTATTCCTAACTTGGGAGCCTAATCCCTACTCCTTTCAAACAAATGTGGTCTAGCTATCCCCAACAAATTCTGACATTTTATTCATTTGCCTATCGTCTGAGAACAATCAGTAGTCCGGCCATATTGAAATAAATGGCGTCCATGAAAATAGTTATGCGATAAATTAAACTAGAAAAAATTTCCTATAATTTACATATGTACTAACCTTCGTTTTTTGTAAAATGATTGGTTTCAGCGTACGTGCGCAGCAAGGTCTATTCCAACACAAAGTTATACCCCTACTCACTCTACTGATAGTATATGACTCACTTTTCAAAAAAGTCGATATGAAAGTATAAACTAGAAACTGAATGAGTATGACTCCAAAAGAGCGGCGTACATCAAACAAGTCATAAACCTGCCTATATCTGCTAGAGCCTAATGGAAAAAAATGTACACATGCAACAATTACCAAGCCAACACCGAAAAGGGTAAACATAATGGAAAATAGAATGTCAGAGTATGATGAAAGTAATAAGGACCAATGGCAACGATTGAGATAATGTTAAAGAAACGAGTCAAGAAAGGAGACGTCGCAACATTTCAGCTTAGCTCTACAAAAGGGATTCGAAATTGAATCCATGAACAATCCATGGTATGGCCGGAGAAATAGAGGCTCCTCCACTAAAATCTTACCAGTTGGGTTCAATTGTAACAGCAAAACGATACAAAAGTAATATTCAACAACATGATCTTCAGCGGTATTACTAATATAAATAAAATGGTAAATTAAACTCAAAGGCCATCGGATTTTATTACGAGATTACCTACCTTGGTAACTTATTCACCTGACTTTAAACTCTTTCCAAAGACAAGAAAAGTTTTACGAGGACAGGGGGGATATTATTTCAGTTAAGAAATTTGAAAAAAGGAACATTTTCAGAACTGTCCTTGGATATCATAAAATGAAGGAATTTTAAGCTAAAGACGGATATTTTAGGTATGTATAATTACATATATACGTTACAAACAAATTGTCTCCCCACTTACTAAATTAAAAAAAAAAAAAAACAGAAAAGTGAAAAACGTGGAATAAACCAATGAACAGATTTCCAAATGTGGAGCTGACTTTTCATCGCTTTCCGTGAAGTGAAACCCAAAAATAAAATAAAAGTGGGCGAAATTTTATGGGATTAAAGATGAATAATGTTTGTTCGAAGCATTTCCTGGAAGAAGATATTGTTCGTGTTTTAAAACCAGACATTTTGGCAAACAAATATATAAACGTGTTTTTCATGAGATGGCAAGTAAATTATCAAATTGGAAACCGAAACTCGTACACATCAGACGACTTACTTAGATTTTCCTTCTATAGACTGTAATGAAAAAAGGGTGGGTAATATAGCCTTGGGAAAATAAAAATAGCTGAGAGAAAATTGTCACTGAATTGTTCAATGTAGAATAAGAAAAGGAAACTCTTAAGACACCGGAAAGAGAAAACGTCTAAACTGAAGGAATCCGAGAAAAATACAAGGAGCACTGGTAACAAGTGTACAAAAAGAAAATATAAAAAACGAATTGACTCTGCAAAATCAGTCGGAAAAGGAGAGTTGAAAGCACCGGTGAAAAAATTTCCGCCACAAAATTCAAACCTTTTTGTCCAAGCAATCGAGGAATTTTAAAAAGCAAGTTTATCTTATGGTGACCCAAAAACAAATAGATTTTATTTTGAATAATAAAAAGAGAACAGTTTGGTCAGAAGATTAGGTATAGCATTCTGTTTTGACAATTTCAAAAGTTGCTGGTAGTCCTTATGTCCTTATGTATTGGCGATAAAATATGTAGATCTTTATAAAATTGTAACTATAAAGGAAGAGGAATTGACGATGTTTAATATGGCACCGATTATAATATTGTTGCTTGTGCTTTGCACTACAATGTATGTTTTCGAATCCTCTCTGAATATGTTCCTTTGAGCGTGGTTGGATCTGGTCCGGAGCGAATTTTAATTTCAACCGAACTTTAAGAGGTCTGAGCTAATAAAATGCCTATCTATATTTATTTTTTTTTGTTACCACAACATTGGCAATCATCTAATCAGCTTCTGATGTTGGTGTAGATTGGAACTCGAGAACTAAAGCAAACAAATAGATGTAGTCAAAGCCCCCATTTTTAGTGTCACAAAGTATGTGTTTAAATTATACGTCAGTAAAAATGCAGCAAAATAATGTTTTGTTCCAAATTTCAATTTGTGATAGGTATGAAGGATAAAACAGGTACATAGATACAACCTGCAAAATATTAAAATTGAAAGACTAAGACCTAATCGCTTAATATGTAGCGGTCCTGTAAAGTACTTAAGTACATTGGTATTTAAGTACTAGTGCCAGTCCCAGGACCTGCACTTAAATTTTTTTAAGTACAAGTCCCGATACTGGTACTTAATTTTTTTTTAAGTACAAGTCCAGGTAATGGTACTCTTAAGTCCCATATATAATCTTAAATACCCTATAAGTACCAAAATACGCACCTACTAGAAATACCGCCATAACGCAAAGTACTTCAGATCTTGTAAATTATTTAAATACGACTTCTAATAATTGAAACTTAGGAACAGGGAGAGAGCCGAAGTTCTTCGAGTTATGGCAGTATTTGTAGTAGCTGCGTACTAGGGTACTTAAGCTTATACATATATGAGTCTTATAATTACCAGTACTTGGAGTTTTACTTTAAAAATTCCCAAATACCAGTATTGGGACTTGTAATTGAAAAATTTTTAAGTACAGTACCGGTACTTGTACTAAAATAATTTTAAGTCCAGTTCTGGTTCTGGTACAAGTACTTGTACTTGGAATTTTACAGGTCTGGTATGTAGTAAGAGAGAAAGCTTTAGAAAGTGTTTTACAAAGGTTAGAAATGAACCCAATTTACTGAAAATTTTATTGTGACGTAAGATACTAGTGTAGAAAGACTTTTTGAATACAACTGATTAGGATAAAAACTAAGTCAGGACTTAGCCGATGAATGGATGATGGATCTGACCTGATGCAAGACCGTGTAAAGCTGTCATGTAAAAAAAAAACACTTGATAAGTTTCACTAGGTATGAATTTCACTTTTCCCATATCTTTTACCGTTCATGAAGTCATCTGAATCATAACATATATTTCGTCTTTCTTTTATTACAGTAGGCTATAAATAATTTGTGCAACAGTTTCAAACTAAAGTTTTTATAAAAATAAATATTTTATTGAACTGTTAATCTTTTATGCGGTCGAAAAGCAGAGCGCACTTCATAAATTGAACAAATTAAACTTAGTTATGAAGAGGACTCTATACAAAATGAATTATTCGAAGCGCCAAAATATCAAGAGTAAAAATTTACATTTCCGATTCTAGATAAAAGTTAAGAGTTATTAATCTCTTAACTGGGCTGTCAAAGTCCGTTAGCCTAAATTGGTATTCTGCGTCAGGCATTAAGGCATGTCAGAAGTTAGCCGATCTCTTAACTTTAGAGGAGATATTTTGTTAAGGAATTTGGTATTCAAGCAAACTAATCTAGCTGTCAAATATTTCTTAGCATAACACGACCTGACTGACAATCGCAGAAATACCGAAATTTTGGATAAAAATGTTGTAAAGTAAGTACATAATCATATACATGTAGGTTTGTGAAATATACAATAATTAAAAAAATTGACATTATCAGCCGTGTACAGAGGATAGTTCTGACGAACATGAGAGATGATTTGGATCCGTTTGCTATTTTTGAGGTTGTCGACATAAAGAATTTCAGAATGCAAAAATTTCGGACCTTTAAATTGATTGAAATGATAAAATGCCTTACTCGACGATAGTATTTCAGTTTAAAGTTTTGCCAACAATTAATTTTTTTTTGCTACATGTTCATAACAAAATGCTGTTGCACGTAATAATATCCTCAACTTAAGCCTGCCTTCAATATCTAGGATAATTGACTATAATATGATGCTAATTATTACCAATTTTAGAAAATGCATAAAATTTCCTGAGACATCTGCAGAATTGGAAGAAACAAGGGACGGGATCATTGTAGATCTCACATAGACTACATACATATTTCCATCATCGCCTCGCCAAAAACAATTTCTTTCTTCCTTCTTGCAAAATGAGTTGTCTTTAAAGCCTGAAACACAATCGGATTTTTTCAAAATCGAATTGAACACAACTGACGTTTATGACCTATACGAGTTGAACTTGTTTATGGTGAGAGTTTACATTTGTAAGTTACAGTAAGGAAACAAAGAAATTCATTCAATTTTGCAAAAGTGCCGTAAATTCATACAGAAAACTCACACAGTTGGCAGTGTTCACAATTCCCTCAAGTTGGCATCCACTGGACTTGAAATTTCTGATATGATTAAATCTGAAGCTAGCTTGAAGCTAGCTTGAAGCTAGCAAAAAAGCTAAAGTTTTAATTGTGTTCTTCTCCATTGATTTATATTGTCAACAAATCTCAAGCTGGCTGAAAAGCTTCAAATGTGTTTCAAGCCTAGCTGGACTAACCGAAAGGGGAAGTGTTCGGATTTCTCAAAGCCTCTTAAAGTTAAAAGTTTTCAAAAAAAAAAAAAAAAAACTATATAAAATATTTATTTTGCTAAAATCTCCTACTTGCTAAAAATATACCGTTACTTATTAAGGTATTTGCTAGGAAATTTCATTATGTATGATTGATCCTTGAAGACTATTCATTTAGAAATGATGAAATTAACTTAACAGGGATTAAAATTGATCCAATTGGTACAAACACTTTTAAAGCTTTCCGACAAACTTTCTTACGAATTTTCTTTGAAGACGTGAGTAAGTGAAAAACAAAATTCCTCCACTAAAAGAACTTATATCTAAAGCACTACTCTATATACAGGGTGTTTCTGCCAAGGTGATCCATGACAGTACTCACCTAGAAAAACAAAACATTATTAAGAGGGGGGGGGGGCGGCTGCGCGGGCGGGGAATCCATATCAACAGTTTCGGTGTTATTTACATGGTGATTTCACAAAATACCCTTTATATTAAAAACTACAAGGTGACGGTCACCTCTTTGTATGCACGCCTTTCCAACGATTCTTCAATCAACCAAATACTCCTCTCCTCTCAGGAGTTTGGTGGTATAAACGAAAAAATATCGGATTTTGTAACCTCTTTTTACTATAACCTCTTTTTTTTTTTTAAACTGTCAAGTGTGGACTCCCCCTTTAATTTGACCTATTACATCTATATCCTAACTGCAGCCGTTAAACATGTATTAGCGCTAATTTAGCAGCTGAATAAAAAACCTAGCGATAATTTATAAAATATATGGCCGAGCCTAAAAGAAAGCCGAATGCTTGAAACAGATCGAAAATTTATCAATGGATCTGGACATTTAGTGAAAATAGAAGAATTTCATTTAAATTACTACACCCCACGCGCTCTTAACATAATGGACATAAACGGATTCTTATTATGTGAAAGGTTAGTGCATATGCATATGTCATTATCTGCTCAATTCTACAATATTTATAAAAGACTTTGGTGCGACGTTGCAAAATTATGGAAAAATTTAAATTCACGAGGAATTAAATATAATTGGCTTACATAAATTTGGCTATGAGATGCGTAAAACTGTTATAATTTGTGGTTTTACGAGGTAGGCTTCAACATAACTATTTTTGATATATATCTTTAAGATAAAAATTAGTTAGGTATAAACTAATATTATAGTGTTTTCGATGACATTTTACAAGCACGCCAAGTGAGTGTTACATTTTTTCCATAGTGGGACACAGATTTTATCAATAGTACCTAATTAGAGCGAGTGCTATTCTACTGACAGTAAGTATACTTTTATTCATATTAACATATAAAAACTTTATTTTCTTTAAGTGGGTTGAAAGAAATTTCTAATATCCAGGGCCTATCCGGATCCAGGTCTTCGTCTTCGTCTTATTATTACAGCTAGTGACGTAACACAACAAGCTCAGCTATTATAATAGTAAGACGAAGTTAACCTGTCCGAACTCGTTCATTTGCTCAGCTTGATTTCACAGACAGAAAACAAACATAACCTCACAATATGTTGTCTATTTATATAAGTCAACTCGAACCTTGACTCGGTGATCAAGCTAACCAGATGTCAAAACTGTTATACAAAGTAGCAAAGCTCGATGGGATAGACATGAATTCGGATATAGCTTGTCTCGATGTTACGTCACTAGCTGTAATAACAAGACGAAGACGAAGAAGAAGACTTGGATCCGGACAGGCCCCCAAGAGCTGATAATACATTGAAAGAGATTACTGGGTAATCTCTGGATCCCGGTAAAACAATTCTTTGGTCACATGGCCAAAACGATTGGATTGAAAAATGCGCCGGTGCATTACAATGAAATGTCATAATTTGATAATATTGCTTATATTTTTAATCGTAAATACCCGATTAAAAATCATTCGAGATAACTTTACTATACCAATGGAATATTAGTATAACAGTTTTGATAAAAATTTAAGTTGGGTAATCGGTAATTTTTTATGGGAAAACTGTACTAATATACTCGTGGATTTTGAACAATGGGCCGCCTTGGCGTCCGTGCTTTTGATCTATCATTCCCCTGCCTTTTGTAATAAGAAGAAGAAGAAAAAAAAAGAAAACTCATGGATTAATCTACTTCCATCCAAAACGAATGAGATTCCACACAAGCCTTTAAATACTATATTAATGTACAAACAAATTAATTTATGTATTTTATATCATCGATTTGTGAAATTCAAATGAAGCGGACCCACCTAATTTATATATTTATAGCTTTAAGATGCGTATCCATAATGACACCTAGAGACGGCACCGCTATCTAGAGTTGCGGTTCTTTCCACATATACCGTTTTTGAAGCTGTAGCGGTGTCTTACACTTGTGTGGAAATCAAGAGTCAGCAAGAAGTGTTGCATAAGTGTATATGATTCTTCCCTAATTGGGATAGGAGTACACTCGGCCAGTTTGTGTATCAATCACATGGACGAACGCTTGTGTTCTAGTCAAGAGAAAAAGCCGAAATCGAACAAAATCGAGTTGGACAAGGAAATGGATGGAAAGAAAAAAGTGTACTTTTTGATTGCTTCGAATACTAAGGAAAAAAAGATACTGTAATGAGAAACTGTGGCCACTGGTCAACTAACGATATGTCCAAAATTAAGAATTTTCTATTATAAATGTGTTTCCAATTGTTTTGACTTACACTGTTTTTTTTTTATTACCCGCGATAAATCCATTTTTAATAGAAACCCTATAATGACTACGGTACGTTAGTAATATCTCAGGGGTTTTAATTTAATTTTTGGTCATATCATTATTAAATGAAAAAATTGAATTTCGGAATTATCGCTAGTTGACACTCCGATATCTGCTTTCTTATGTATTTGTTCAGGATTCCAGTGAAAATTATTTGTCTACATTAAAAATTTTGAACAATGTATACATAATGCATTCATCATTCACTTTTTATCACGATAGAGGTTTACAAATTGATTTTTATAAAATAATCTAATCACGGGATATATCCAGCTTTTGGGGTACTTAATAAAATCACTTCAATCTTCATTCTCGTATTAAAAGTGTGGCAATAAATTTTATTAAAGCTACAGGGGTCTCAATTTTAATGTTATGAAAGTATAATTATCATCACATGAAAAATATTAACAAATTTGGAAAAACTGCTTCGGTAGCATTTACAAATATGTTTGGAAAACTTATGTATAGTATGTACGAAAAATAATTAAAATTGGTGTATACATGAAAAAATTTTTAGGGGTGGTAGGAAAATAACACAAAACGCAACCTTTTTCAAAAATCTAAGCAAGCCAGACAGCATTTGAAGTGAAGAGTTTCTAATATTTTGCCGACAGTTTCAAATCAATATCATAAAAATTGTGGAAAATATAAATGGTGAACCAAATGCTTCCAAATTTATTCAGCCTCTTAATATTTTGAAGTAGATAAGTAAAAGAAAATTTCGGAAAAGCTGAAAGAATTTCAATAGCTTCAAAATACATACACCAATTTGTTCATATACACCTCAGCAGATTCCTATCCACTTTCCTTTTTCCTTGATTTTCTTATATCATTATAAAATCGGATTATTAAATTATGCAGCCTTCGATTGATTTTGTCCTAAAGCCGTATTTAATTTTTGAAACAATAATAATTGTTTTGAAAAATCTCAAAACAAAGGAATGTCTTCCAAAATAGACATTAATTGTCGAACTCTTTCCCTCGTCCAGTTAAATTTTGCCATTTTTAATTGCCCGACCATCAGAATAAAGTTCTCGAAAATTCGGTTGAAACAAATCACTTGAACTGCTGTCACGGAAACTACAGCTATACTCAAGAGACCAACCTACAACTTACTCTAGCTACACTTAGTGTTTACACTTGATCTAGGCACATAAGTGCCATTGTGTATGCACAGGTTTAGTGAAGTGTGAGCGTCGCCCAACATTTGAAAATTTTTAGAAAGTGTATAATTTAATAGAAATTTGCCCGTTTGTTTTACAAATTACGAGTTAGAAAATATCTACATTTTGAAAAAAATAAACATTAAACATTTCCCACCAAAAGAATAAAATCTTAATTTTTCGAATATTTTATTTTTGAATACTTTTCCAAATTTCTGCTGATTTCAAAAATTTTGAGCATTTTACGGAAAATACCTACATATATTCTTTTGTTCTATCTTAATAGTTTTAATGCACTCTTATGCTGCTAGATGGCGTTTAAGCCTAGTACTAAGGTCCGCGGTAAGCTAAATTTTGTATGAAAATTTAGCAAGCTTAAAAGATATTGGCGAAAATTTATCCTGAATTTTACCGAGAGAGGTACTAAGGTCAACGTGCTAAATTTGCCTTTGGGTTTTGTATAGAGATGGCACCACCAGTAAGTTTCCAAAAAATTTAGCTTGAATTTATCCGTCCGGGACGTTCTTTAGCGCGCCAAAAATATTTATTGTCAGAGTTCTGAGATTTGATAAGTTTATTGACTGGATTTTTGTAGTTAACGTAGTTTTGTACGTCTTTGCTGTAAGTACGGATGAATTAGATTTCTGTTCGTGGCCGTATTTTCAATATTCATTGTTAATTTTTTTTTATTGTATACATTATGCATATTATTTTAACATTTTTAATATTTCCAAATAATTTTAACTACCTGTTTTTAGAAATATTATGATAGCGCGTTGTATTTCCGTAAAAAAATCTTCTTCTTCTTGTTTTTAATATATCTTTTCTCTGAGTCTTCACTGTCATAATTTAGCTGCTAAAGAACGGCCCGATATTGGAAACCCGCTAAAATTTAGCTTAGCGCGGACCTTAATACTAGGCTTTACTCAATATTTTGCGGTAGTTTTTGCCTTCCATTTATTGCTAGTTAATTTACTCCAAGCTCCAAAAAAGTATTACAATTATTATAAAATTAAATATGCAGTGCTTCCAAATCGGTTCCAATATAAATCAGAGACAACAGTTTTATTAATCTTAGCTGCCAACGCGCGATTGGAGCCTTCTTGCTATCTTTGTATACAAACAGAGTTCCCTTGCAGAAGAGGAATCTTTAAAGATTTCGTCTAAATCATTAACCCCTATAACCTTTAGTTACTATAGTTACTTACTCGTAGTACAGACATTGTAAATATTTAAATCGTCGTTGCTCAAAATATATGAATTACCCTAATATAAGTTTTTATTTTATATGAAAAGTGAATTAAAAACACAAAAAAAAACAAAAAAAAACTAAAAAACAAAAATGAAATCAGAGATGAATATCGTTTTAAAGATAAAAACAAAAAACAAAATAAAAAAATAAAGTTTTAATAAAGGTTATACGATAAAAAAAAAATTAATTTAAAAACTAACACGAAATGTTTAATTGAGGTAAAGAAAATGATAAAAAAAATAAGTAAATATATAAAAAAAAAAGTAAGAAACAATAATAATATTTCTATATTCTAAATAAAATATTGATTTAAAAATGCTTACAATCATCATCGTTATCATCATTGGATCGCATTATATACTGATCCGATGAAGATAATCTGGAATGCCCGTTCAAATTGGGATGAGCTCCCCCCCTATGATCACTTTTTAATATGCTGCGCATGGGCATAGCAGCTGGATTCGATTGATCCATGTACATACTTTCACCTTCGCACTCACTTTCTTTAAATTGTAGAACATTTTTATGTTTCTCGTAGATAACCAGGCACCGATGACATTGGCTGCATTGAAATGAACACGTTCGATTTTAATTGTATACAAATTATTGACAGGCGGTAGATTGTAATAAATAATAATTGTTGTTGTTGATTGCATTATCGCCAAATTCGATTCGATAATTGTTTTGTTTTTTATATATATAAAAAAAAAAAGAAAAAGAGAGAAATAACAAATGAAAAATTAAATATTCAAATTATTTTGAACTGTTATATTTTATTGTTAGTTAGTGTCGTAATATCGTTTTTTTTTTTTGCCCTATTAAGTAAGATATAAAATTTAATGAAATAATTAATATTAACTTTTGAATCCTCGGAGAAAATTATGGAGAAAAGTAAATGGATTTTTAGAAAATAAAGTTCGGTTAAGAACATATTGTGCGACTTTTTTTTTATTCCTGAATTTCATAATGAGGAATTTTTAAGGACTGTCTTTGAAGATTTTAGAGATAAATATTAAATTTTCATTGTAGGAACAACATTAACTACTTTACTTATGTTTTCCCTTATTTATAAATAATTACTTAGTTGTTGTTTATTTCTAATTTCTATAAGCGACCAAGGATGTAGCAAAGTCCGTGTAATGCCTAAATCCTAGCCATCCTCTATCTGCATAAAACAAATTAAGAAATCTCCGGGGGAGCTTTGTAAAGGAAAGTTGCTGCTGTGGAGTCCGGAGAGTTTGGGATGTTGGTAAAATCAGACCCAGGAATTTGAATTTTAAATTGAATTGAATATCATCTTCGGGCCAGGGGATTTTATACTTTTCCTCTTCTCGTATTTGCAGAGATATATACATTTACTTAAGGGATCTTTTCATGATTTAAATATTTAAAATAAGAAAAGTACTTTACTAACTTATACTTCAAGGGGATAACATCACTGGGATAATATGGATGAAAACCAGCCACACCATGATCAGTAAAAGATATTTTAATCCCATTTTGTCCCCATATTCATGTAAAATGCTTTACTCAACCGGGAAAGCTGGAAATATGTGAATATGGATATACCCGTACGTATGCACGAGTCTACTTAAAAAGAACCAAAGTTCTCTACGCGGTGAGCTTTTATGATGAAATTGGAAAAATTGAATCTAGGTACAGAAAAAAAAAAACTCTTCCACTGAACTTTTGAGATTTGTTTGCTCTTTGAGATTATAAAATGAATTCGATAAAGGAATTGCTTAAATACGAAAGAAGGGGTCTATGAGAGCCGGTTCTAATGACTATATCACACAAAATACCCGTGTTTTGTAATAAAGAGGAAAAACAGTAGGTGGCAACTTAGATCAGAGCTACTGAACATAAAAGTTCCTTGAGAAAATATTGTGGATGAGGATGTGTAATACAGAGGTTATAATTGATATTTCATCACAGCAGTCGATAGAAATATCATTCCAATAAGGAAAAGCAATATTTGTTAGGTGAGTGTTATAAATAAGCGCAAAATACTTAAAGCAGTATTTTTTAATGCAAAATATATGATTTGTAGCTAGAGAGTTCCATGGCAAGAAGAATAAATTGGGAAGGATCAGACAAGCAATCGAAACAGGATTAAATAAGACTAAATGCTTTAAAAATTGCCAATTGGGTCGGTCTTGGAAGCTTTAAATTCGATGAAATATGCCATTACTTCTAAGCGTCGATTTTTAAAAATATACTTATCTCAGTATGAGTTTTAGAATTACGAATTACTTGCACAGTTCTACCAGAAGAATATTAAAAATAGAATGGGATAAAGAAGACAGCCTTGAGGTACACCAACATCGATGGTACTGTAATAAGATGTAAGCACGTTCAATACAAGACGAATAGAATTAGAAGAGCAATGCTTAGAAGATTTTTTTTTTTTCAAATTAGATAAAAAACAGTATGCTTCACTCTATGAAAAGATTTCGAAAGATTCAGGACAATCAAACCTTAGAATTATACCTTAAGTAATTTTTCGAAAACTGGGGTATAGGTTTCTTTTCATCAACTCCAGCGAATTGGTGATCCTAGCTTTGGATGATTTCAACAAAAGGGGACAAAATTTGGACATAGAAAAATTAGTAGTCTACTGTTTGACCTTCAGTTCAATTAAGTCCATACAGATATTAACCATAATGGGTTTTTAATACTAAGAGTGTGTTTAAAAATTCAATGGATTTTGGTCACCGGCTTTCCGAGTAGTACAAGATAAGAGATATGAATGATGTGCTTAAGATGCATTTTAGATCTTTATTTAGGGTAAAATTATTTTGAGAGGGATACAATATAAAATCTATAACGAGGGCACAGAATGTGCACCAATATGGTCAGATTTATCGATGGCTCTTTTTTGTAGTGACCGAGAGTGCACGTTAGGTTTAACTGTCAGTGACATGGTGACTCAAGTCTTCATATATATATAAATATGGTGTTTCAGTTTTATTTAATTTGTCGTTCTAGATATCTGAACGTAATGCTGACAGCATCATCTCTTTGTATGCCATTGTCATGATATTGCATGGTGAGAGTTCTTCCCGCATAGTTAGTTTTGTTATCCCAGTTCTATTACTATTGCAATGGCTCTCGGATAACTTCAGTTGTTGGAAGGCTATAAGGAACTATTCATGCTTTAAACATCAGAGCTGTGATGTGACTAGGTGTAATGATAAGATTGGATGCTACGCGATAGTGGAAAGGATTTCCGACATAGTTGGATACTACGTGAGAATATTGTTGAGTATGAGCGCAAGCTACATGGCTCGATCCTTTGGGTTCTCTAGGGAGCCATTGCATATAACACACTTTCGTTAGGTGAATTTATAAAAAGTCAGAACAAAAAATTAAGAACAGTGTAACCTTTTTGTTATATATACTGCTGCTGATTTTATTATGTACATCATCACTTACTTGACCTTGCTAAATTTTGTGATCCTCCACTGCATCACACTTTAACTTTACCGTCATAGACCGATAATGAAAATATTGGCAGACAAGAAGGTTAACCTTGCTAACTTTGTTTCGTCCTATGTCCTTTCGGTACCGAATTCAACATTGCCGAAATTTACTTACGAACTTTTCGATGCTAAGAGTCTATAAGTTATTTTACTAGAATTTTTAATTTTAATTTCAGTACTATACAATCATGTCCTACTCAAAGTATTTTCTTGCGCCTGAGTATGGATTAAGTTTATCTGAAGGATTAATTATAATACAAACAGTCTTTGATTGATTGACTGAAAGTTGAGATTGAGGCCTCTTATAGGGGCTCTGGAACGTAAGCCATAAAAGGCCCATTGTTCACCCTCCAGACTTACCGGATGCATTTGTGAATTTCAGTATTGACTCCCAGCCTTCCTTGCCGGTTTCGTCCAGCTTGTCCAGGAGGTATGAGCAAAGGAATCTGTAATGCTTTCCCGAGAGAGCTGGACAGTGACAAAGAACGTGAGTCACTGTCTGGGGTTCCTGTTCGCATCCCCTATATACAGGGTCAGCAACAAGCTCTATCCTGTGTAAGTGACCTCTCAGACGAGAGTAGTCAGTGAGAATGGGTTGGCTTGCTTAGCCCCGAGGTTGCACAAAGACGAGCACGTTCGGACGCCTTTTCATTTCCACTAATGTCGCTGTGACGTGGCACTCAAAGTACCATTACCCTGTTGTTCCGAGAAACAGAGTTCAGAGTGGATTTACATTCCAATAAAAGTTTGGAGATTGTAAAGGGTTTTGACAAGACCTTGACAGCTGCCTGACTGCCTGAGCAGATTGCATTGCTTGTCCCCAGTGTCTCACTTAAGGAGATGTCTTCCCGCTTTAAGGATGGCCTTGACTTCCGCCTGGAAAACCGTGACATAGCTTTTAAAGTGTATGGCAATTTCCACGTGAGGCTCCGGTGTAGAGCTAGCATTACAGCTGAACTGTTCAGTTCATGACATCTATGGATGTTATCGCAAATAGCGAATAGAAAATATTAAGAGATTCTGACATGTTAGCCTGAGACAAGAGAGCTGATTTAGGGAACAACATACAATTATCAATCGTAATAATCTCAGAAACAACGAAGTGGTAGAATATCACTTTCCAAACATATTAAAAGACCCAGAATGATCTTGTGTTTTAAAAGAACTTTGAGATATTAAGGATATTAAGAGTAACTAGCTATCGAGAATGGTAAAGACAACGCTGGACTTTTTCTTTGTTCGATTATATGGAGCTAAGATATTAAAAGAAAATCTAATTAGAGTCATTCCATTATTACTATATTTCCCATCAAAATTTGTCATATGCGTAAAATCGGTAAATTCCTTCTCTGAGAAATTTAATATAATACAAAATTACATAATTCTCCCCAATTTTTGCTTGGAAATAATAGACTATTTTTGAGATGCCGTATTATACGTATATCACATACCATTCTGTCCAAAAACGAGATGATATAACGGACCGGACTCGCTTGTGTTCTTTTGTAATATTTCTAAGAAATTTACTACCGAATATAATGACAGTACTTTTAAAAATTCCGTAATTATGAAATTCAGAATAATTTCTAAGGTTTTACTTTTTATTAAACCTAAAAATATGTAATATAAAAATAAAAATTCATAACTCAAAAGAAAAATGAAAAGCATTTTAATAATCGTTATACAAAGACACAATTCAATGAGAAATATTAACTAAAATTAAAATTCGGTATATTAATTGCATTTCATGTGCCTTAAAAAAAATTATAGGGATAAGTTAAAATCAAAATTTTGTGAAAAATATTTTCAAAGTTCTCATATTTAACGTTTATAAGAGTAGTTCTACTTGTTTTGCATTCATTCAAATTAACGAACGAAATAATTCAATGTAAAAAACTGACTGCAGGGCGGGATATTAATACAATAAAATTAAAAAGGATAAAAAATTATAAAGAAATTATTAGAAATATAATATTAGATCAAAATTGAAAAAAAAAACAAAAAACAAGATTTCGTTACTATATTTACATTTTATACGTCTTTGACAACGAATTTAATTTCTACGTAAGGAACGAAACTTTTTCTAAGTTAAATATTAATTTTGATTTGTCTTATGAATTTCTATTAAAAAAAAAAATAGTAATATGTAGTAGTTGACAAAATATATATTTGATATTTATCTATATATCTTGCTATCTTTTCGTTCCTTTCGTTATGAAATTTACACGCACACACAGCAAAACAGCAGTAGCATAACAATCCCCATTCATACAAATTGAATATTTCAAAGTTATTTATATTTTTTTTAAAAACATAAAAACAAAAAGAAAATCTCAACAAAAATTGTAAATATAATAAATGACTGATATTTTCATCGTAGTGCTCTATTATTGACAAAATTACGTCCGCATTAATTAGTTGTGTATATTTGTATTAATAAAATTGTACTTACTCGTCAACAATTAGATATTTGTTACCATCTGATGCTATACATTTTCCCTTATAACCGAATTGAGGACCCTTAATATGTATTGACTGCTGTGAGCCAGAGAGAAACCATGAACCTTCCCATCGTTGTGGAAATGAACAATTTAATGAACCTGAAAAAAATTAAATAAATTTTATTAGTTGTGTTCAAAAAATAAACAAACAAAGAATTATACTTTATGTTTATTAGGAATTTTTTGCGCTTATTAATATTTCTGTATTGGAATATTAATTTCGATCAAGAATTTTCATTATATCAACATGAACAGCACTTTCCAGATACTTAACTAAAGCGTTTTCCAATAAGAGCTGTTATTTTAATTAGCCCGCTATTTCGGTAGATGTCACTTTTGGAGCTGTCATTTCTTGACATTAGACAAGTAAAAACTACGCCATTAATAAAAATGGAACGATACACGATTCAACAACGCATTGAAATTATTAAAATTCACTATAAAAATGGTGAAAATGTGGCAGAGACGGTTCGTAAAACTCGAACATTTTTGGGTCGTCGTGAAACACCTTGTCGGACCGCAATACAGAAATTGGTAGAAAAATTCGAGCTGTCGGGACAAGTTAGTGATGTGAAGAATAAAACACGTGCACGTCGCTCAAGAACAGCCGAGAATATTGCTGCTGTAGCCGAAAGTGTTGAAGAAAACCCAGGTTTGTCCATTCCTCGTCGTTCTTTGGAATTAGGCATTCCACAAACGTCATTACACCGTATTTTGCATAAAGATTTGGGTCTTAAGACTTATAAAGTTCAGTTAACACAAGAACTCAAGCCGGCCGATCATCAACAACGTCGAGTCTTTGCTGATTGGGTCCTTGAAATGCATGAAAATGATCCGGAATTCCATCGAAAACTCATCTTGAGTGATGAGGCCCATTTCCACCTCGATGTCTTCGTCAACAAGCAAAATTGTCGCATCTGGGGCTCGGAAAACCCAAGAGTTATTGTTGAAAAGCCTCTCTATCCTCAACGTGTGACTGTTTGGTGCGGTTTATGGTCCCGCGGGGTCATTGGACCTTACTTTTTCGAAAATGAGGCTGGAGCAACAGTTACGGTGAATGGATTGCGCTATCGACAGATGATTAATGATTTTTTATGGCCGGAATTGGATGGTATTGATCTGGACAACGTTTACTTTCAACAAGACGGCGCTACGTGCCATACAAGCAACGAAACCATTGATCTTTTACGGGAAAAGTTTCCGGACCGTATTATCCCTCGAAGAGATGATCACAATTGGCCACCGAGATCTTGTGACTTAACACCTTGCGACTTCTTCCTTTGGGGCCACGTGAAAGAGAAGGTCTACGCCAACAGCCCAGCGTCGATTCAAGACCTCAAAGATGGAATTCGTGAGGCTGATGTTATTTTCCATTATTAGTGGCATACCTTCCTCTTTATAATAAAATAAAGATCCGATCATTTATCTCAAAAAATGGCATTTTTCTTTGAATATCAAAATAACACCTCTTATTGGAAGACCTTGTATTATCATGGCTAAAACGTCAACATTCTTAGATAAGTGTCCGGAATGAAAAGAGCCCGGAGAGTCATAGTTATAAATTTGTAAAAAATTATATTTTTTGGAGTAACTTTTTTTTTTACATAATAATCAAAGTCTTAACTTCAAAATAGTAACAAATTTATATAAATATCAATATTAAATTTTTTTTTACTTTTCTCTTTACACCTGCGATTAAGTTTCGTACATTATCAAAACTCATAGTTTTTGTAATATTTTTTTTTTTTTTTTTATAATTGCAAGAGTTGTGCTTTGTTTCTTTGTCTTTTTCAGTTTTGCTGGACATGTTTTCCAGTAGCGTTCGATACGTAGACACTCTGGACAATTTGGAAGATTTGCTTTCTTAGGTATTGATGACATTTTGGCGGTAAAATTCCATTACTGTCTTGCTATTATTATAATGGTATGTTGCCAAATCAGGCCAAAACATTACAGAAGTTCTGTGAGATCTGATGATCGAAGAAGTCTTTTCAGCAAATATTTCCTTTAAATAAATTTGAACGTTGTAGCTCTCTGTGATGAATGGTCTGGATTTTCGGCCACAGGAACAGATTGCTTGCCAGATAAGGTATTTTTGTGGGAACCTTGAAGTTTTGCGGACTCTCAGCTTTTAGAGTACTCTTCCCCGACATGCGGCAACATAAGATTCCTGACCTGGAATTTGACTGAAGTTTGCTTTACAATATTTTTCATCTTCCATGATGCAGAAGTGTACACGCGATCAAGAGCCTCCGATACCTTAAAATTTCTCAGCTTCAGTATTTTTTCCTATTCTGAATGGTAGACTGCGGTATTTTAAGTTTTGCTACGACATCCTTAATGGAAATGTTTGGATGTCTTTTGCAGATAAATTTAATCCTCTGCCTTTGTTACATTACGTCACCCTTTTAACGCCCCCGATTAAGATTTCCTCTGAGTTGTTAACCTTTCCTTAAAATTTTCTAATACATTTTCCATGATGCTCTTAGAAATTTTGATAAGTTTTGTCAACTTTACTTGATTCAAATCTGGGAATTTGTTGTGTTTGGATACAATGGATACAATCAGTTTTCTCTTCTCTTCACTTTTGGATGCCATTGTTGTATTTACAGTGTCAAATCACTAACTGAGAAGTATATTTAAAATAACAAGTGTAGCGAAGAAAATGTGAAACAAGAATTACTTTGATCGATCAGTTTTTATATTTTGGCAAACTGAAATGTATGACCACGTTTTATTCCGGACAGCTCTTATATAATGTAACTATTAATTTTTCATTCACATTAGGCTTGCTGTTATTATTTACATCCATTCTAAAGATGATTCAATACAAACTCTTTCAAATAAATGAATAAGTCCAGATTAATCAATCTAACTTTAATTTCAAAATTATTCAACAACTCGCAAGTTTCTAGATTTCAAGATTTGAAAGCTAAGAACTAGAAACGGCACACAGAGGACTAAGCGTTAGAAAATAGGTAAACGATGTTTTTTTTTTGTTTTTTTTTTTTTTGTAAATAAATTACTGATGAAGATGATATAGAAATATTCCAAAGCAAGCAAACAAAAAAACAAACACATTACCCATCTCCCACGAGTTATGAAAGGCTGGGAAAGTTGCAGGAGAAAGTTAAGAATGTAAAATTGTCTCTTTGCTAATATTCCAGTGCAATTCAAAAAAATATTAGGATATTGATATCTTATATATATATATATATATCTATATTCTAGGAATTAAAGCTATATTAAAACACGTACACATTTCTTATTAGTTTTTGGAAATTATAAGGCTTTCAAGGCAACAGAAGTTTTTCATCTAAATTTGTACTTTGAACATGCGCATTTCAGCCGGAACGTATTAGTAGCTACCATCAACTGCTATGATTATTTGACCTAACTATGCCATAATATATTCCCAGAATGTTCACTGGGAATTGTGTTATATCTATATGATTACGATTAGGTAGGTACTGTACCTACTTGCAAGCATACCATTCCTTTAAATGGAGTGAAAAGCAAATTCAATTTATACGTCGATTAGATGAAGAGAAATTTCCAGGGAATATGAGAAAAGTTAACAAATTTTCATAAATAAATATTTTATGAAACTTTGGGTGAGAAGTTATAGAAATGGGCAGATTTTTCAACGTATCCACAGCGAATAGATGGATAACGTTTTGGAATTTGGTATCCCTAGCAGAAATATCTTACTGAGGAAGACCATCGAACCAAATAGAATCGAATCATTTATGCCCATAGAATTTACTTTACATGAGATGAAGTTTACAATCTGCCATAAATTATTTTTAACACTGACGGATATTAGATAATCGGCAACATATATTTTATGCTATGCAGCTATGAAGCAGTTCACCAAGTACGGAGAATTGATTCATGAAGAAGACAATGAAGGAAACTACTATATACCATTCCATATATATCATTCCTGGATACAATTCATGGAATTTATGCTACATATTGCTTATGATGAAAAAAATTAAGAAAATAAGCATAAATGTTTTGCAGAGAAGGCAAGCATATATGTAAAACGAGTTCAGGACACAAATTAGGCTTATTATTGACACCCCTAAGTATGAATTTGGGTATACCAACACTGTAAATACAGTTAAAAGACTTTTTGATGGCAAGAATATTACAAAAGAAGAGATAACAAAATTTCGACACTATGCAACAGAAGCATCATCAAATTTCACTTACTGGCTACTAATAATTGAAGAACTATCAGAAGAAGCCCAGGAAGTCAAAAATCAGAATTACCGGAAATACTAAACTCATCCGATCCCCATATTTCTAGTTTCAGACAAAGAAAAACTAAGCCATCGTATCAACAGGACTATATACCGGAAATAACAGGAATTTACTTTAATAAACAACAGACGAACAGGAATATTAGGAACAGTATTCCCACCTTGGTTACAATCGTAGAAAATGGCTACCTTAGGTAACGTTTGGCTACAGGGATATCCACTAATATTTTGGCAGCCCTAGAGAATTTTTGAATACGCGGCCAAAATAATTCCAATAATATTTATTTTTATTCCCAGCAATTTAGCAGTGTAGTGCAGTATCATTATTTACACACTGACTGAATCCACCGAAAGCGATTTGAAATTTCCTTACATTTCTCGGGCTCATTTATATAATAACAAAATTATTAAGGGGGTGGTGGCGGGATTAGGGTAATGCCGACCTTAATTTTTTAGCATTGCCCCGCAGCAGCTCGGGTGCTGAACAATTTTTTTCTCAATTTGGTTGTAATTTATATCAGATTTTAAGTTTTCGATAATTTTTTCACGTGTGGGTACTCAAATCACTTCCGGGTTATGCTAAAAAAAAACTACGTTAGAATGGCAACACTAATAGGCTCCTATTTAAATATTTTTATTTTTATTTAATTTTTAATTTTATTTTAGTTTTAAATATTCATTAATTTTACACCTTGTTAAATTAAAAAAAACATCTTGTGAATTAAAATTGGTTTTTGTTATAGTTTGAAGGCGGATTCATATTACAACTACAACACCTTCATCCCCTCCAATTAACTCGGAGGAAAAATATTTCTATATAGTGAGTCTAGTTGAAAGTGTCATATTTAAAATTAAATACTGCTTTTCTTTTAAGGTTTGAAACAATGAGTCATACATAATGTATTTTTAATTTGTTCAGAAAACATATTTATTGTTAAACTGAGCTATACATACCTACATATCAGAAGTGTGACGGCAAGAAAGTGATTTTTTGTTCTTATCATTTAACTAACCTTTCGAAAAAATTAAATTTAACTAAAGAAATGGAAAGTGAAAATTGTACGCCAATTAAATCAATTGTTTCAAATTTAACAATGGAAATTGAGTCAATATTATCGAAATAAATCGAAATTCTTAGCGCATAATTTAGTCTAGTTATGTGAAAACACCGCGTGAGTTGGATTTTTAGGATATTTCACAGCAATCAACATAAAAAGGAAATAAAATGAACGAAAAAAAAAATAAAAGATCAGAGGACTAACTATTAGAAAGTTCCATAATAAAAAATAATAATAATAATAAATACTACATAATAATACTCTTGTGAAAGAAATCACTCCAAATTTACTAGAAAGGGCTACTAAAGTGAGCATAGCCGTTTCGTGAGAGACACAGCAAATATTCTGTAAGGCTCAATCTACATCGAGAACTGCACGCTGCAAGCTTCAAGCTACAAATTTCAGTTTGCACATATGACGTACCGTAGAAACTGATACATAAAGAGTTTCAAGGTACATGAACTGACTACGTTCACAGGAATTCAGTTGGAAGCTACACGGAATTATCCAATATTTTGATACAGTCAGGTATAAAAGTAAAGAGAAAACCCAAAATTTATTCGTTAGGCGCACACAAAAAAAAAGCAAAGGAAGAATATCACAAATTAAGGATCTATTACATGGCCAACTGCAATTGTTCTTAGATCCACCGGTTGGTGCAATTTTAAGGCAAATAACTTCAAATTCGTAGATAGATGACATCGGGTAACTCCTTCGTGGTGTTGCCATAAAACAATTTTTATTTTTAATATATAGGTACATATTTGGACATTGTCTGACCAAAATTACGTTTACGCTAATATTCTATACAAAAGAAATAATTTCAGCTTATTTTATTATTTAAGTGTTGCCATATATAAACTTTAGTTTTCAGTCCATATTTTAAATATTATTAAGAACGCCTTGACTTACTACTTATACAAGTTTTGCATACGACAATTTAAACTACAGATCGAAGATGGGAGAATCACAAAAACTTTATTTTAGTGTTGCCATACAACATACATAACTTTTTATTTTGTTGTTGTTTATATGTTCGCTTAAAATGCACAAAAATAACGGTGGCACAACAATATGAGCTACATGCATAAGCATTGTATTTGAAAGCATTCCTTAGATTCGTTTACATTATGTCTGTCCGTCTGTCCAAGTGTTTGCCCATTTATCTGTCCACAAAAATATCTCAGCAATCCGTTTGCGTTTTATACAAATAACTCTATCAAAAAAAAAGTAAGATGAAGAGAAAATTGGACCGATTTGGTCTTATCTCGGAGTTTGAGACCTTTTTTCTAGAAAAAGTAAAATAAAAAAAATCACAAATTTTGCAGTGGTTGGCATGTCTAGCAGTTAGTGTATAGGGACCTGTCCTACAGTATTCCTTGAAGCCTTAGTAAACCTTCTACCTATTCATTTGCAGGTGAAAAAGGAAACAATCTCTAAGGCTATCAGGCTTTAAAGAGAGAAACATTTCTAACCAATATGGTTGGTCATTTGCGTATCTTCAAATTGAATTTGTATTGGTCATATAAGAATGCGCTAATACCTGCAGTAAAAGAACCAGAACTGCCAGAAGATCAAGGGTAGTCTTGGATATTATCGTTATGTGGGTAGTGGGTACTAGGAGATGAGGGCCATATAGAGGCTGTATCAAAAGTATTCCACAAATCTAATATAATCTAATGTAAGGACAAGTTCGTAGATGGATAAAATCGTGCAACTTATTCTTAATGTTTCATACAAAAGTTTTTATTTTCACTATATATTTAGACACTACTTGAGAGGAATTTTTGAAAATTTGTTCGGAATGGAGAGCTTATGAAATTGCTTCAAATTATTTTTACTGTCCGACTGGATATGCATTCTTGTAAGAAATGCAAAAACAAGGCAACATTTGTCTTAACCACATCGAATATAACTTTTTCCTTAAATTTCGTTGTGGTTCCAATAATAGACCTCCTATTACTAAATGGTCATCGTGGGTGGTAGCATTTGTGCGTAATAACTAACGTTTTTTAAATAAAATACTAACTGCTCTTGTTAAAATTCACGTTATAAAAGTCAGTACAGTAAACTTAAGGTGTATTTATAATATACGATCTTATTTCCTTTTATTAAAAAGTGTCTGAAAAAGTGTTTGTACTTTTTTTATTAACTTCCACACAAAATCAACTTGAGAAGTTTGTGACATCACAATACACTTAAAAAACTTTAAGATGAAGGGGAAAAAAATAAGTCGTATTAATGTCATATACAGAAATTACCTTTAAGTACAAAACAATTTCAGTTAGCTTAAAGCTGGATATGTCAAAACTTCCTTAAAATTTAAAAACAATAGAATCTTGCTTCCTATTCAATGGTTACCAACATTATATGTACATAATTCGTTAAAGAACACCCAAAACCATAATTAATATCACTAACAAGTTACCTCTTTAGGAATTGTCAATCGAACACGGCAAAACCGCATAATTCAAAATTAACTTCCAACCCTAAATATAACTCTGTTGTTGTGGAGAGAACGCCTAATCGATAAAAACAACTTCCTTATCATATTTCTATCGTGTTCATCCGTAAATAGCGCAGCAATCTTACTTGACATCGAGTTAAATTTTCGAAACGGCTAAGAATTATGAAGAAACATTTTTGGGAGCGGTCGGTGACTAAATCTTAATTGAAGAAAATTATTATCTTGAATGCCTTGCTTCCACGGTAATTCACCAAGTATTCGTCTCCCTTTTAGGTACTTATAGCTTCCGGTACTCCATATTAATGACCATTTCATATCAATTACCGTTTGTCTTCCGTTGTTGTCTAGAAATTTCCCGAAATTAATTGGGATTTATTGATTTATGGTTGCTTTTGTTAATAGAATCATTGTGAGTCTGTCAACCATGTGAAAAGTAAACAATTCTCATCATCAGTAAATGTTGTTGAGGAGCTGCCATCATCAGCAGCCAGCTACACCGAATCAATTCAACGAACCGAAACTCAAGGGGCATAGGAACTACCATCGCAACGGGAAGATTTACTCTTACGATGGTAAAAACAGCAGCAACAGCAGCAGTATAGTACCATACTACCACCATCATCAGCATCTGCCCTTTCCCTGTTTGTATCATATATAGTCTCCCTGAATTTCAGTTCCAGATTATATGTATTTTGGTCCATGGCACAGCATCATCAACTACAGCCAAAAATGCAATGAAATTGTCGTTGAGTATATAGTTCGCAAGTTTCCTAAAGTAATCTGGGATCCCGGGAACAGCGAAACCCTCTACACATTCTTTTAGCATTCCTTGTTTTCAGCAGTTGTTTTTATTTCTCCTCCTTCAGTTTTATTGATTTATGATTTCTGGATGTGAGATTTTCAGGACCGTCACCATATGTGTAAGGGTCTTCATACATAAAATCTTCGAACTGTGCTCTCCACAAATTTTCGTTATTTCACTTTTATGTTGTGTCGGTCTCTGGCATTAGCAAATGAAATCTAACATTACAATTCCTGTGCCTGAAGGAAACATATTACAATTGAAAAGAGCAGGAATCCCTTGCTGCCTGGCCTCAGTTGTTTTATTGTGGCCTCTTATGGAAAATTTTCGGGATAAAAACAAGAGGGATCCGATTACTTTATGGCCACTCCAATATTTATGGGTTTCCATCATATTTTTATTACATTCTTCTGAAATCAGGTTGAGTTGCTCAATTAATCTATTAAAATGATTTTGGTCTGATAAATGTCTTGTTGTATGTCAGGCAAATTTGACTTGATTTGTAGTAGCAAAGAATTTTGAATTTAGGTATTTTTCGCTGGGGGGTAGGTATTTCCCTTTGCCGATGGTTTAATAAGGGTGAATAGAAAATGTAATATTTTCTGTATGTTTTATTGAGTAAATACAATTATAGTTATTGTTTTTGTGTGTTGTAAAATATCATTAGTCATATAGTCCATTATTTAACAAAAAAGCGACTGGTTTACATTTTGCTTATCTCATTCGTAGGGTAAATGTACTAGTTCCCAGACACTTAACGTATCATCTTATATTTTTCCTCAAACATTTTATTGCTATTAAGAATATGTACTATATTTTATTTTATTATTATTTAAGCTGTTTACATTTAGCAAGTAAATATTTTTATGTCATTTAATAATATTTTGTTTGAAAAAAAAAAGTTCGCTTTTAGCTAGTATTCGGACACCAACACTTAGTATTGGGACACTAAAGTTTCAGTGTCCGGACATAGGCTTTCTCGAAGAAATTTATTACCCATTTTTGTTAAAAATAAACGTAAATGAACTTTTTCATAAAACCATATACATTTTATTAATTGAAAGACGTATAAACACATTTTACGGCACTTTTCTCTTAAAAAAACTAAAGAATTTATGCAGGCAAATACATCAAACTTAGTGATAATGAAAAAAACTAAGTAATTTTAAAAATATTATGAAGTAGGTAGATAACTAAAAAAAAAACAATAGTCTCAAAAAAGTTAACGCATATTAGTTTTATTGTTAATATTTCCAGCACACCAAGTCTTTGCTTGCTCCTCGTAAGATAATGAAAACATTGGAGTGAACTTGGGGTAGTCACCAACCAACTAGTGGTAGAATCCCAACCAATATTTTTAAATTGTCATCTTCAACAGCGCTTTGTAATTCAAATAAAATATTGCTTCTTCTTGTTCTTCTGCTTGATTGAATTTTTTTAGACTTTGTTCCTTTTTCATTAGTCTTCTTTATCAAATTGATCCCGGCGACACACAAGGACCAGTCGTTGACGACACACAAGAAGGACTAGGTTCTGGAGAAATAGTTTCAATTTTTTAATTAGAATCAATAGCTAATCAGTACTTTTAGCAGTTGCAACTTTCTACCATTATTCAAATCATCGTTAGATCGTTGAATGTACGATCTAGTTTTGGTAACACTTCTGTCGAAGCTTTTGCTCTGGCTTCCTTGATAATGTCTAAAACTTGATTTTCGTGAAAATTTCTCATTCTTAACTTATAATCCATTAGCTCAATAACCTCAATAGCAGTGTGAAACTTCTATACTGGAATTGATTTCGGCATTGTAGTTGGTAACTATATCAGCATTTTGATTAGCTGCAAAATTTTCAACCACATTTTTCACAAATTCACTGAAAACAACTGTTTTCGGGTCGTAAGGATAAAGCCCATATTTCCTGAAGTATTTTTTATGGTGTTTCCAAATTTTTAGATTTCGCAAGATTGCAGTTTACAGTAAAGGGCAGAAAGTGTTTTTTTTTTTTTATAAGTTGGCCATTATTTTTGACTGCCATTCTCGAACGATTTTTTCTAACTGACATCAGCTGACTGCATTATATGAGTGGTGTTTGGTGGCAATGCATATAAAATTATACTTTTTTCTTTGTAATTTTCCCTCAGGGTGCCTGCGGTCTGGTATTTTCTGACTCCTCGAAACACCCATTAACTACATATTCGAAACACAGATATCGCTCATCATCCATCCTTTTTCTGTTCCCAAAAACAGTTTCACTGGGAACATTTTTCAGCCTGCAGAAAATAAAATTCTTTTTCTTATCCGGTCTAAATTTGATAAACGTTTTTGAATCCACGGCATCTAATTACTTTACTGGTTTTCGGACTCTTTGTCTCTCGTTTTATCCCCAATTAATATTCGGGAAGGATCATTTATTATGTCGTCCTATCCGATAATTTTTAAATATTGGTTTAGTTCTCAAGCCATTTCAAAAACAGTAATCACTGCTTTGCCTTTGAT
Organism: Dioctria rufipes; assembly: GCA_963924295.1. Classification (NCBI taxonomy): domain Eukaryota; kingdom Metazoa; phylum Arthropoda; class Insecta; order Diptera; family Asilidae; genus Dioctria; species Dioctria rufipes. The sequence continues at coordinate 242,728,831 of OZ002741.1, forward strand.
AGTACTTTTTTGTTGTCTTGCATCCAATGAAGTGATTCGTTTAAAGAAGAAATTGAGGCATGTTCCTCCTCGTCCACCATCTTCTCAATATGTTGCAAGCACAGTATTGACCAAGTTATTTTTTGTAAGTGAAATTCCACACTTGCCAACAACACTCCATAATTATTTTTCAATCAATTTTTTAATCAAACCCCAAAAGCCAAATTCAACGCGTTGACCTAAGTACTGCTCTCGCTAAAATTCAGGATAAATTTTCGCCAATAACTTTTAGCGCACTAAATTTTCATATAAAATTTAGCTTAGCGCGGACCTTAGTACTAGGAAAATTTTCTCAAAAACGATACGTGTATTACCCAAATTTTGGACGCGTTCTCAGCCAGTGTCCGAATATATAGTGAAAAACGAAATTTTTGTACGGCAAGCCTACGAAGGAGTTGCCCGATTCGGTCTATTTACAAAATTTTAATGGCACAATTTTCGGAATCGCAATTCCGGCAAATGTAATAGCTCTTTGATGTATTGGCGCATTTCAAATGCACTTCCCTCTTGGGTGCAATATGCATGCAAGGGAGTTGTTGCGGTAAACCGACAAGGCAACGTTTCTGAACAGATGAGGCAAAAATCCTCATCTTTATCCAAAGAGCGCTTTCTCTGCACTTTTTTAACGCACGCAATCATAGTGTGTCAACCCTGACTACACATGGTCCAACTTTGACAACAAGCGCTATTGTCGCATCACATCACACCACAACCAAACATGTTACAGGATTGAATTTTCTCCTTGGTTTGTTTTCAAATATGAACCGCATAACACATTCATGATGCTTACCTTGATGATTGCATATTTTGGCTTCACTTTGTGGCCGTATTCACTGCTGCTAAAGTAATGTCACGAAAAGTTCCCAGTAACTTCCACATTGGTGGCGCTAGTGGTAAAAACATAAAAAAAAAGCAGTGGGCTGGCCTAAACCAAGGGCAAACCCTGACGATATTTCCCTACTTAATTTATGTAACTTATTTTCCATTTAAAATTAACATCAATTACAAAGTTCTTTTCTGGTACATCAAGCATGATGTTAAGAAAAAATCCTCTTCGACATCATCATCCCATTCATCTTCAGATGATGAATAAATTACGGTTAAAGGAAAAGAGAGATTACGCGCCGAAATCTCCTTCTTACACCTTATAAAAATTACCCAAATAATATCTTTTAATTAATTTAACTTGAATGTTCCACAAGTAACCCTTTTATGCTAGGATGACAGAACAAATGACAATTGAACTTCATTATATGTACAACAACGAGATAAAATCCAGTGCAAAGTAGGGGAAGCTCAGTGCAAAACTAGTGTTGCATTTTTGCTATAAAAGTGATCCCATCGAACATTTTCAGTGCAGTACTGCTTGAAAATATTTTTTTAGGGTTCTTATAATATTTTATGCAAAGAAATTGTCAAATATTTAAAACTAACATGCTTCTTCTAAAAGAAAAACAAAAAAACAATTTTAAATGATAAAATGAATTCACAATTTCTTTCAATTTTAAGAACCACTTGTTTACTATTTAAAGAAAACATTATAAGGGTATAAATTTGCTATATAGACACGTACCCTCGTACATACACTCAAATCTAATTGAATTTTATTACACATTTCATGAAATTTAAGCAAATTCAATAGCCAAAAATTACGAACGTTTTAATTTTACAAGAGCTAAATGCTGCAAGGTCCTTTTAGCAGAACATCAGGTTCATATTATATCATTTTCTCCCTTCTTTGAATTCCTGCAAAGAGTTTTTTTTCTCGTTTCCATTGCAAATGGGGTGCAGTAAAAAGGTTCAGCATATTATCCCAGATCCGACCCCTTGAAATTCTCTTGTGCTGTTTGCATTAGCTTGACTCACTCAGGATTGCAGGACTCAAATAGAAAACTCCGTTTTTGACTGCTATTTTTTTCTTCACGATTGTATTCAATTTTATGCCTGCAATGAGGGGTTATTAATGAATTCGGTGTTCCGGAAAGTATGGTAAGCTCTTCAAAATGCAGAACAACCAAATCAGGAAAAAAATAAGGCTTGGAATTGTGAAAGGATGAATTTCGCGCACCGTAAGTCATAGATCGAAGGAGAAAGCGACCTGAGGTAATTATGAGTTGAATGCAATTTAAAATACGAAGGTCCTTTGTCAATAAATTGCATTTTTAAGGTATACTGCTAATGCTAAAAAGTAATGCAGATATTTTTGGTTGAATAAATATTTAAAGAAGAAGCATGCTAAAATTTCCTAATTAAAAAGAAATTGTATTCACTAATCAGGGGTTATTGGGTAGTTAGTAAGGTGGTAAGTAAACAATACAAAAGAGAATGCGACTACGATAGTAATGGAATGATAATTGATATTTTTTTTAAAAACAATTTGTAAAAGGACAAAGGCCTGACAAGAAGATTTTATAGAAATATTACGGCCATAATACTACACGAGCAAATACTGTGCACCGTCAAAAATGTTTACTACTTTCAGAGAAAGTAATTTAGTGCCCATTCTGAGAGCAGTGAAAGTAATACTGTCAAATATTGTTAAACAATCAAGCAAATTTTCATACTACTAGATCACTACAAATTTATAATTTTATCAAGAATATGAAAAGCCATTAATAGTAATTTGTAACAGCACAGACAAGAAATATCCAGATATCGACAGCTGTACTGACTGACTTGTATATTAATGGACTGACTGATCTCCTATTTCTTGTGATGTGGCATCAATTTTGATTTCTGAAATATGCTTTCATTGTCAGTGCTACTAACTGTCGTAAACTTGCGTCATATTTAAATTATTTGGGGATTTAGTTATATTACATGCCATTGGGATTTACCAAATTTACCACAAAAGTATTTCGGAATATTTTTGTTTTTTTGATTTTATTTATTATTCAAAGGAAGTGTTTTTTATTATAATGCTGTTTTGGTAGGAATGGTTAGATTCCCAAGAGTTGTCAGTTCTGCAAATATCACTGAACCTTAAGCAATTTTTTGTTATAAATAGTTACAGTTCAGTAGGAAATAGGTAATGCTCTCACGGAAAGAGACAAAACTATAAAAGCGGTGTCGTTTACTTTCATGCATTTTGTACATTACACGTCAGTAGCGTTGTACTAGCTCGTAGCAATCTTCAATAACTCACTGATCTTGGCTAAATACATATATCATGAGTACGAACCAAAATGTATTTTATATTAGTACCTGATTATAGCTTATCAGTGCAAGGCCAAATCATTTCATATCCTTACGAGTAGGGATGGCCAATAGTTGCGAAAATCTCGATACACCGATATTTCCAATTTTTTTCTCTTCAAAATATCGATATACCAATATATTGGCCCTTAAAGTATATCGATAGCCTTAGTATCGTCGATACGATAATTGTTGTTATACGTATAAATATAGTACTATGCAATGCATACTATGTTGTTGCATATCAAATTACAGATCTCGCCGAGTACTATCGACACCACTCGACACAACTCTTTTCCTGATTCAGAAAACTTTCTCGGGACGTTTTTGTCGCCAAAAAACCCACTTACATGCACTATTTTTTCCGTTCTTTTTTTTAGGGACATTAGTGATCTGTTTTGATCATTTTTCTCATAGGAAGTCATTTTCCACAACGCACCAATTCCGCACAATCACGAGCGGAAAAACTGGTCTCGCCGAATACTATCAGTATCGCACTTGGGTAACATACACCCCCAGTTACCATATTTCGCATATATTTCTTCCGTTCTTTCTTTCAGGGACATTAGTGTCCTGTTTTGAACATTTTTCTCATAAGTAATTTTTCACAACGCACCAATTTCGCACAATCACGAGAGGAAAAAAAAAACACTTTTCATCCAAGAAAGTCGCTCTCAAAATACATCTGATCGCCAAAGCCCTCCCCCGGTTAATAGAAAAAATGTTATTAATAAAATATGCTCAGAATAACATAATGCGACGCTTAAGGCATCTCTCACGCTTCTGTTCATGTCGGGCTTAAAATTATAAAAGTGGGCATTCGAGCAGACATTTTTTTTTTTGCGATACAGCTATGGAAATATTGTTACAACGATATTTAAAGTATAAAAATATCGATACGAATTACGTGTATCTTAGAGGGGGATAAATATCGATATATCGAATATCGTATCGGTATCGGTCATCCCTACTAACGAGTATGTAGTACCTACATTTTCTTTGGCTTCTTAATCGCGGAAGTTGGATTTATTTCGTTGTTGGGCAGAACACAAATTTTTTTCTCAGGAGCCTTGTCTATAGTTTTTGTTCAGAATTCTCATGCTCTATTGATTTTGGTAGCTGACAGCTGTCAAAAAGATTTCGATTGATTCGTGTGCTTGCATTTATAAAAAATTTTTTCAATGTTTGGAAAAACTCATTTTTATCTAGAATTTTAGTCGATCATATTCCTTCAGAATTTTTGGCCATTATTAGTGGCTGAACTCAGTCGGAACAAGTTGTGTCTTGGGTCTAGGCAGATAAATATTAATTTTTTTCTCAGAAATTTGCTGAACCTTTTGTATATATGTGTAATAAGCTTGCTTCCCACGGCGCGTGGTTTCACGAGTCAAGCCAAGCCAGTTAGTGCGAACGAACTCAAGCCACCTCGCGTACGCTTACGCCGCGCTTTTGAAGTTACGGACTCGAAATGGATCGGACGATCCAGCAGTGAGCAGAGGCGAGCACGCGCCACATCGAGCCAGACCTTTCCCAAGGTGCGTAGCTTGTGCTCGCGCAGCGGTTCGTAAACCATGCGCCATGGGAAGCCAGCCATAGATGCTCGGCTACAATTTCTTTAATTTTTAGTTTGAATTTCGATATTCATTTCATTTGGACTGTTTTATATGCTGAAGAAAAAAGGTTCAGACAATTCATAAGAATGGCATTCATAAAAATGTTTATCTGCTCAGACACAACCTGTTCGGACCGTCTTAGCCATCAACAATTCTCACTAGTTCTGATGAAATATGGTCGATTGAATTTCTAAACAAAAAAAATGAGTTTTTGCCTATATTTGTATTGAAAAAAATTTTGGTTCGTACCCATGATATATTTAGACGAGATAAGTGAGTTATTGAGGTTTGCTACGACCTTTTCTCATTTATATCACATTGTTAATCTAAACAAGATAGGCTTGTCTGCCGAGGAGACTCCATCCTCCTGCCGCTTTTGTCAGGATGCTAATGAAACCTCAGAGCGCCTGCGAATATGTTATTCCCCACCAAACCATGCGTGGAATCTCAATTCCAGAATGGTTCTGGACTTTATTAACAGTCTAAACCAAGGAAGGGAGTAAATTGAACGGGAACTCACAATAGAACTTCCAGGTCGTAGTGAATGTGATTGAAGCTACCCAGCCAAAAACGGATGCATTTCGGATGCATTCCGAAAACATTCTGTGATAGGTATGGAAGCAATATGCTGTGAAAGCTAGTCCATTTCTATTAATGCATTGATGTCCTGCGACGGGAAAATACATATATAAGGTGATTATATTAACTTGCACACCTTACGTCTGCATGACCTGTAATGTGAAAGAAAGCCTTCATTTATAATTTTTTGGAAGGTGAAAAGAGTAATTCTTTCAAATTCAGTGGAATCATTCATTCTGCCAATTCAGAATAGTGAACGGAACCATTAATCATGAATTTCCAAATGGTTGGAAAGTCCCATTCAATTTATACTCTCAGGAAAGTGAAGGGCAGCACTTTTTCTGTTTTCACTGAGAGATTAAGGGAAGAACGTCTTCACTTATTCGAATCTCGTAAAATAATCCACTTCTTCTAAAATAATACACAAGTCAGAATATTTTATCTACGCACATTTCCTTCCTTCATTGTACCTTCATCGACCTGCACGCACTCCTTCGAACTAGCTCTTTAAATATATCTCTTTTCTATAACGATACGAATAAATATATCTATTCATTACCTCTCCCTTCTCTAAGCATTCCTCCTAGAACGGTACATAACATGCTCAACAATATGATTCATCAACACATTACGCCTGCCTTCCTAAACCAGGTAAACGTAAGGTATGCTCATGTACTCATTACTTAATGCATTCCAGGTATTGTAGACAGTTAACCTAAACTAAGTCAGGCATTCTCATTTTTCCAGCAGGGTAACAACGCCTGCACACTCCTCCACAAATATAATCTAATCTAACCAAATAATTTGTTTTAGTACAGGCGTCGATAACTGAGTATTTCTTGTCTGTGGTAAAAGATTTGAATAGTTTGGAAAGGAATCACTTCGAATGTATAAAATTATCAACGCTATGTAAAAGAATTCATAAAAAGAAATTTAGAAATTTCCGCCTGTATGTTGAAAGATTGCAAGTTGTTCATATTTGAATTCTAAATGGAACCCATATTATATAAATTGGTTGGAAGTTTACAATGAATTTTAGTTATTTACTTGTAAATATAATAAATACGTATCACTTTTGATTATACAAAGGGAACTCTAAAACTGAAAAAAAAAAAAAACTATGGATTGTTTGGAGGACATAAATGAAATGGGCACTCTTCTACAAAAGCACAGAAAAGATGCGTGATTTTTACACATAGCAATGGAATAGTTATGCAAAAATAATAGTAACATTTTTTGCGACGGATATTGCAATTATAATTCCGAAAGGGAGAGTAATTTATTTAAATGTGTAATATTACATTAATTTTACACTAAAATCTAAACTTACTTGCCTAGAGGGTTTGAGAAGCATTTTTCAATATATTTTTTACAGTGTGCCTTTACATTTAGAGAGTTTTGCTATGAAAATTCATAGCGAAATAAGTCAATCTGAAATTGACTCAGTTTGCTGCTAAGTCTGCAGCTCGAGAATTGCTTTGGCGTATACAGCAGGCAGGAACTTAGCCGTACTGACGATTATACGGTTGCTGCTTATATGAAACGCCCCCTTTTTGCAATAAAATTTATTTTTTCAAAGGTTTTTCATTTGCATAAAGAGTTATTTCCACTGCCTTTACATTGTCTTGAATAATAGGTACTCGGTTCTCTATGGATTTTACTAAAATATGGTTGGGTTGTAATCATGTTAATAAGCCATGTTTATTATTTAGTAACACATTTTGTTGTGCTGAGTGCCATAAGAGCGAACGAAAAAAAAGGTATTTAAGATTGCTTGGAAATAATTTCCTATAACAGTAGAAGATTTTAAATTGAAATCTTAAGCATCATTTCATCTCATTATGCTAAGAAACAGTTAGCAATCCTGAATGAAATAGTCATTAGATAAAAAAAGAAAAAACTCCTTGGTTAAAATCGTTATCGGGTCAATGCAAAACGGTATAAGCAATTTGGACGAGAAGTTTAACAATTAGAAAAACAGGAAGAAAACCGGAAACGACTAGGTACCTCTCTCTTGCTAGCATCAGGAATACTCCAATGATCGCTTATCGAAAGACTTAGCTATTGAAGTTGAGGCGACAGATATTCTACTCTCGAATTTGACATTATCATACTCTTGAAAATATCGATGACCCAAGTCGAAAAAAATTGCGGCAAAATTTGTAAATTTTTTAGCATTCTGTAAAAAGAACTTGGTGCGATAATTAACTAAGATTCTACAGAAACAAATCGAATATGAGAAAACTTTTTATTAAAATAGAGCAGATATTATTGAAAAGTGACGTTTAGACGATCTTCCTTATTAATAGCGCGCTGTGCAATTTTCATTGATTTCAATTACAGTAATGCCTTTTCAATTCAGATATTTTATTAATTTCTTTATCGTCCAGTCAATAGGGACCATTGCCCTAAAAAAGGTGGAGTAGCTGTGATTTTTATATATGTTATTCAGTTCCAGGGCCCGATAACAAATTCAAGTTTAGACTCTATTATACCTATCTGCTCACTGTAGCCGTTAAATAGTTATTAGCTCATAAGCTATTCATGTAATTGTGAAAATGCCATACAATTTTTTGTTTGACTAGGTGGCTACTATCAACTCCTGTCCTATGGGCCAGCATGTACGAAAAACCCTGTATAAATTGTACTATATTTACACATTTTTTTTTGAAGAATGTTCTAGTTTCCGCCTCTGTAACTCGTCACACATCAGACTTACATAAAAAGGGTTTTTACAAAAAAATGTAGGGAATTTAGTCTTCTTCAAATTTTTTTTTTTTACATTTTTGTCGGAGGATCAACCCTTGAGGATTTTTTTTTAAACCACTTTTAGGTACCTTTAGTCCAAGATGGCGGACCTCGCGGACCCCTCTCAAGGGTCTAAACTTGGATTTTTCATCGGACACTGGAACTGATTAACATATATAAAAATCACAACTACCCCACCTTTTGTAGGGCAAAAATCCCTACTGACTGGACTATTAGTCTCATGAAATCTATTATTGGATACCTCCTACTAGTAGATTTTACAAAAGGATCACACAAAAAATTCATTGAAATCTTGCAGTCTCTAAACTGGTAGTATTCTCGGAAATTTCATCTCAACTACGGAACTTTTCTTAGCGGTTTACACCGATGCATTCCGCTTTGTGAGTCTAATTATGTCACCCGATAATGTTATCCATGATTTCATCAACATAACTTACTACATACGATTCCGCAGTGAATTCTAATGCGTTTAATTATCACACCAAAGATAGTCTTTGTAAAATGCTCGTTTAAATATACGATAACTGTATTACTATTGACGAAGACATGAATTGTCTGAATTGTCGTACCGAGTATCTTAAGGTAAATTTATGACAAATATTCAAATTCATAGCAGATCTGAGTCTGAAAAATCGATACCCGGAGTTACCCTTGGTTTATGAATGATATCCTCAGACTAACTGGGTAAAGGTATGACTTGTACAACATTTCCTGATCAGTCGTCACACCGCTAAAAGATCACGTTGAGTCAATATGTTCCCCAAAACAACAATTAAATTTTCACAACGCATAGAAGAAGGCTTTTTTCGTTGTAATACATTAATTTATGCGCGGTTTTTAATGGGGACGAAATGGTCTCTAGCAAAGAGTTTTGTTCTCTTTTCAATCGCTAAGTCTTGCAAGGGATCAGAAATTGATAATTTTAATAGAATAGTTGATAAATTCCCAAATCATTACTAACTTACCCGAAGTACATATTATTCTTGCCTAAAAGTAGTCTAGGGCACGAAAAAGCTATGAATTGAGTCTTGCTGCTTAAATCGGTATCTGATATTACGGAAATTCAATCGATAGAGGTTGAATGGCCACACTCGTGGTCTTTTATTCAATTCGATCAACCATGACTGAATATTTTTTATGCTTCGTTGATTTTTTAATTTTTCGAAAATAGCTCTTCATCCTTACCCAATGAAGATTTTAATATAATCAGCATATGGGCAAAATGCATTCATTTATACTTAAACCGAACAAGTCAACCAGTATGACAATATCCCTGCATATATTATGATTTAGAAAAGTTATCTTGACTAATAATTCCGTTATACATTATGTGAACTTACTTAAACTTGTTGTAGTTTGATTCAATTTTCAAGAAGTCAAGAGTCGACACTTTATCTGAAGAGCTAGTTTGCGCACTAAGCCAATCCCAGGCAGATATTATTGCTTCCTTTAACCGCAGGTAGGTAAGTTAACTTATGGTGATTCCTATAATATGATTCATTCTGGTATTAAGATGCGACACTGGTTAGACTTAAACGAATCTACAAGAATCAACATTCTTTTTATTTTTATATTACTTTGGCCGGCCTGCAGAGAGTTATTTAACCTTGATACTATCGCGCTTGTGAAAGAGACCGCGTCGTTCTTTTTGATCTATGATTGAAGACGACTAAGATCATGGTAAATTTTATACTAATTGAATCGACGAGGCTACATATTTATATGCGAATTCTATGTAAAAATTTACATATGGATATAGAGTTAGTGCAAAGTAGGTTTCATAACTTCTTTCAATTGCTCAAAGACCAACAAAAGGAACGTTTTTGGACAAATATAATCAGAACAAAAATATGATGTTTTACAGTTATTGGTAACAACGATATCCGCTTAAATCGGGAATCAATTGGGTGGAGTGAAGACCAGAAGGGTGTTTCTTTGAAAAAAAATTTCATTGTGATAGCATTCCGGAATTTAAGGGAATTTTTTAGGTGCGCGACTATAAGCTAGGAAATTCTACAGAGTTTGAGCCGTGTAAAGTGTAACTTTACTTCAACGCTTGTGAAATGCCAACTTCCTGAAAACTTTACGCAAAATAAGTAAATTCTTTGAATTTGTGAATAGCCAAATGTAATTAAAAACACAACATTGAATTCAATAGTTCCTTAAATATTTACTACAAGACATAATGCAAAAAAAAAACACCTTTTTAATTTGTAATGAACGTTAACATCTTACAAACTTAACACAAATGACTCAACTGAACTCAAGTGCTAGTCCCGAATAGGGCTAGGCATTCAAGTAAATACTTAGTATTTCGTCTTGTATAAAATTCACAAAATTAGGCAGGAACCAAGTCGTACTGATGAGTATATGGTGCCTTCTTATACGAAACGCATTCTTTTGCACAAAAAAAAATTTTTTTTTATCATTTTTCGATTGTAAAAGAGTTTTTTACACTCAATTCTCGAGCTGTGAATTTGGCAGCAAACTCGGTCCATTATATATTGACTAAATTCGCTATGAATTTATTTCATAGCAAAACTCTCTATGACTCAACTGAACTTTTCTTCATCATCTCTTCTGTTTATTTTTTTAAGTCACGTTTTCGTAGTCGGTAAGTATGGAGTCTTGTTACATTGCACAGAATTTTATTTCTAGAAAATTTGTACGGACAGGACTTAATTTCCTTAATTCTACATAAGACTAATGTCTCCAATTTATGGGAAAATTCTCGTTCCTATTAGGTAATAGAGGTATCGTTTTTGGCCTTGACTTAACATGTATTATATTTGTATTCTTTGATATTAGCCTATTCATATAACCGGAATTACAAGAACAACTATAAGGAAATTATGGATTAAAAATATCTCACATCTACCATAGAGTTGAGGCTTGATAACCAGAGTTTATATATTAATTACTTGTTTTCTGAAATTCGACTTGATTTCGAGACCAAAGGAGAAGACATTGAAAGGCCTTGAATGAGGCTATTAAAAATGTATAATAAAGTGATGGTATAAAAGCAAGACACATAGCGGCTGCATTTAGATTTTAGTCGACACGTAATCTCTCCTTTTACATGGCAGCGTGCAGTTTAAAGACAGCCTACCTATCTAATGTAATTTTGGTGAAAAATCACCGCTGTTTAAACAAATATACGCAGTGACACAGTTCACAACGGTTACATACTTGCAATGTTTTGAATACCAGAAATCTATATACTATTCATGTTTTATTTACTTACCTCATACGGGGCAAAGCAGGGTAGACTAAGCGGGGCAAAGTGGTATACCACTAATTAAGTTAGAATTCTAGTGCGACTTGTTTTTTCGTGTTATTTAATTTTTTGCTTATTTTAAATTCAAATCTAGTTTTGACAGTTACTTTTTAAGATGCCAAACAATAAATAGGAGGGTATAGAGGGGGGGGGGCGCATCTTAACTGTTTGTAGTTTCGGGGTGTATAGGCTAAGAGCTAATAATTCTTTAACGGCTATCGTTATGATATAGGTATAATAGTTAAATTAAGGTCTAGGAATAACTGGTGCCATAACGACCTGGCCTACAGCAACCATGGAAACCTTTTTAAAACTTTCACTTTACATTTTCAAATGATAAAGGAAGCGATCTCCATTGCTATAAGATTGTATTAGGAGAAACAACTGAAGGCAGGTGATCTAGTTGGTCATTTAAGTATCTTAAAATCGATACGCTTCGAGCAAATGACGACAATATCTGTTATAATTACACTCAAGGTGGATTATGTAAGACCATTCGACGTGGTTTTGGGAGATCGACCACAATGGCGTTCAACTAAACTGCACTTCCAACAAGGACCGTTGGTGTGGTATACAGACGGTTCAAAAACGAACAGTGGAGTGGGAATGGGTGCATACGGCCCCTCATGCTGGGTATTCCAACCCGAAGTACTTGCCATCCGCCAATAACTCGGATAGTCAAAACCTTAAAATCCTTCACTATTAACAGAGAGAGAACAGAGCTCTCTGAGGTTATTTCCCATTGAGGTATCACCTATACCAGATGGGCTTGGCCGAAACTTTCCCCACTTCTGTCAGGATGCTCATATAACCTCGGACAACCTGCTCTGTAACTGTGAAGCATTAGAGATTACTCCACCTCGAACATGCTTTTCGTCTACCAAACTACGTGTGTGGAACTTAAGGCCCAAAATCGTACTAGACTTTATTAACAGTCTAAATCTAGGAAGGGATTAAATCGAACGGGGACTCACAATAGATCTACACATCCCTCCATATACAGGGTGTTCCGTAAATGTCTTTAATCCTTTAAGGGGATGAAAGTAGAGGTCATTTGGGTCACAAAAGTCTAGATACTTTTATATCGAACTCCGCTTGGTTTTCGAGTAAATCGATAATATCGATTTTCGAGATTTTGCATACCTTGTCAGGGTAATTTCGTTATAAGTTCTATTGTAATTAATGGATTGTGACGTTCAAACTTTTATTTAAAAGAACACATATTGGCCTTTCTAAAAATGTATAATAAGTTATAATTGTGTCTTCAATTATTAAAAAAAAAACAGTTATCTCTAGAATTTTTTATTTCACCAAAATTTTTGTCGCGCTTCAGTGTACATTTATTCGAAATATCACCATTGCACGAACTTGGCAAAACCATGAAAAAATTTGCGCATTATGTCCCCTTTCAAAAATGACCTCCCTAAGTGCTATCAACAATAACAATCAAAAGTTATAAGCAAACATTTGGAAGATGTGCCCATCGAGGTAATCTTCAGTTTGTTCGTAGGATTCTATCTCCTCCTACAGTGTTTAACCTACTACAACCATTTATATGTCATTGTACAGAAATCTGAACTGGCTATTAGATAGGGTACTTTTCGATTTCGAATTTCGAAAATGGAGGTGGTAATTTCGAAAAAACACTTTTTTACCAAACTATTTACGTAGATTTCGTTACTCCGCATCTTCATTTTTTCGGGAGGGGTAAGCTCTGAGAGGGGCGGGAGTTCAAAGTTTCAACTTTAAGCGGCTATATTTTCTCAACCAAGCATTGTTCTAGCAAGTAAGTCCTAAATTTTTGGTGGTTTTTATTCAAATATAGCCGCTTAAAGTTGAAACTTTGAACTGCCGCCCCTCCCAGAGCTTGCCCCTCCCGAAAAAATGAAGATGCGGAATAACGAAATCTACGTAAATATCAAGTTTGGTAAAAAAGTGTTTTTTCGAAATTACCACCTCCACTTTCGAAATTCGAAATCGAAAAGTACCCTATCTAATAGCCAGTTCAGATTTCTGTACAATGACATATAAATGGTTGTAGTAGGTTAAACACTGTAGGAGGAGATAGAATCCTACGAACAAACTGAAGATTACCTCGATGGGCACATCTTCCAAATGTTTGCTTATAACTTTTGATTGTTATTGTTGATAGCACTTAGGGAGGTCATTTTTGAAAGGGGACATAATGCGCAAATTTTTTCATGGTTTTGCCAAGTTCGTGCAATGGTGATATTTCGAATAAATGTACACTGAAGCGCGACAAAAATTTTGGTGAAATAAAAAATTCTAGAGATAACTGTTTTTTTTTTAATAATTGAAGACACAATTATAACTTATTATACATTTTTAGAAAGGCCAATATGTGTTCTTTTAAATAAAAGTTTGAACGTCACAATCCATTAATTACAATAGAACTTATAACGAAATTACCCTGACAAGGTATGCAAAATCTCGAAAATCGATATTATCGATTTACTCGAAAACCAAGCGGAGTTCGATATAAAAGTATCTAGACTTTTGTGACCCAAATGACCTCTACTTTCATCCCCTTAAAGGATTAAAGACATTTACGGAACACCCTGTATAATATAATCGTTGTTTTTTTTTTTTCAAAAAAAGAGGGCAAATTAAAAAAACGAAATAAAATTCGAAATTTTTTATTTTAGATCGCCATAACTCTAGAGATGTGTGGAACACGGAGCTGGTTGAGCAGTAGTCGGAAAGACCATCAATCTGTTCTTATTGGTGACGCTATGTTTTTTTTTTAAATAGAGGGTGTTTCGTGAAAACTAGCATATTTTCTTAATCGTCCTATAACTCCGAAACGGTTAAGATGCCCCCTCCTGGCATACAATTTATTGTTTGTGTAAGTGAGTACCTATTATTGCCCTCTTCCCTTTGCACCTCTTATCTTTAAACACTCTGTATACAGTCTTGATAGGGACTCTCATCGGTTTATGATGTCTTGATTTGGAACCGAACCGTTGGAAGTGATGTTGAAGGGATACGCACTTCGTTACAATAGTTTTATCTGAAGGGTTGATGGGGCTACGTCAAATACTTACTTCAATAGTAATAATAATAAAATGAAGCTTTTAAACATCATAAGCTTGAATCGACCATAATCGAAAGAAGTCACATAATACCCCAAAGCAAAATTGGAGGTTGAATTTCCTATCATCGAGGGCCGATCGATCTACAGACCTGGCGAGTTAATTAGCAGACCCCTATGCATACGCAATATATTGTCTTTTTCCATAAAATGACTCACTCATCAGTTTTTAACTGTAAAAGGTTTTGAAAGATGTGTCATTCATATTGCTTAATTACGTCTTACGGAAACAATTGAACAGTGGTGTCGTCAGATATACTAGTGTAAAGGTGTCCAAGTTGCTCTGGCATTTTAATTAGCACACCCTTACATACAGGTGATTAATTTTTAAGTTATTTTATTTCTTCATTGGATTACAATTTTATTTTGTAGCTATTTAATTTTTCGAGCGTTATTTTCGGATTCAGAATAGTTATGGGCAAAAAAAATAGTTCTACTAAAGAAGAAAGAAGGCTGATTTGGAATTTGTTCCAAAAGGAACAAAACATCAGTAAAATCGCCAGAACCATGGGCTGTTCGAGGAAAAAAGTGCAAAATGCTCTCAAACATTACCAAAATCATGGAACTTTTGAGAATCTGAGACGATCTAGGCCGAGAAAAACTTCCAATCGAGATGACAGTCTGATAATCAGGCATGATCTTAGAGAGCCTTATGGCGTTAATATCTCTGCCAGGACTGTCAGACAGCGGTTACTCGAACATAATCTCCGAGGATGTCAGAGTCTCAAGAAACCAAAGGTTACACAAGGTAATCGAAGAAAACGAATAGCTTTTCGCTAGAAGCCATCGGTCCAAATGTCAATCATTTTGGAATTCGGTCATCTGGAGTGATGAATCCAAATTTAATCTGAGTGGACCTGATGGACGAACTTACGTGCGACGTCCGCCAAACAAGGAACTGGACCCTAAGTACACCAGGAAGACAGTTAAGTTCCTCATAAATAAATTATATCGTTAGGTGTGCTAGATTTAAGATTACAATTTCAAATACCACTTTCCTTTAAGGTAAATTAGGAAGGAAATTTTACGTAATAAATCCTCAAATTTGGCCTTCAAAGTAATCTTGACTTGGTAGTTACCTAATTATGAGCAAAAAGTAACGTAATAATTCCTTTTTTCGTTTACCTATAGAAATGAGGAAAAATAGGGAAATAAATAAGGAAAATTTCCGAAATCTGTGGCAAATTTTCTTACTTTTTACCTAAATTTTATTTAACTTTGAGGTTAAATTTAAGGAAATGTATGGGCTTTGTAGTTGTATATATTCCAAAGTTTAAATCAAGATAACGTAAATATTCCCTAAATAATAAAATATTTAAATTAATTTCAAGCTTCTAAATGGCAAACCAAAGAATAATTTAAAAAACTTTAAAATTAATATTTTTCATTCCATGGAAAATTAACCAATAAATAAAATTTCACAAAAAGGTTGCCTTTTATTAGAAAAACATTTGTATGAATTATTTTCTATCATGATATATTTTTGATGGAGATAACGGTGTTTTAATTTTTAAGAAAATGGCAAATTTTATTTGCTGGAGTGAACTTTAAAAATTCATACATATGTCAGGTTGTACTCATAACAGCTCCATGTTGTCTTAAGAAATCCTTACAATATTTGCGAAAAATAAAACCAGGTTCGTTATTATAATTTCTTATTTAAGGATGAAAAATATATTTTTTATCCTTGAATATCTAAAAAATCGATTCTTCAATTTGTTTTATATTTTTTTATTTTAATCCTTTATAGAAATTGAAGAAACTATAAAAAGCAGAAACTGGAATTCCTTACTGTTTAGATGGAATTAATTTTTAAAGATTCATACTTCAAGAATTTTTAGTATAAACGTATTTTGAAAGATTTTTGCTGGGTGTGCGTTTTATTAAATTTTAAAGATTTATTAGGCAGAGAAACAGGAATACAAGTATAAAACAAAATAAGGACCGAAATATTTTGTTTTTTTTTGTTTTTTTCTTTTCAGAATAACGATGGTATCCTTTATTCTAGAATTTCTCGAAATATACAATATTTTTAACGCACGTTGGTGTTTTTCGAAAACTTATTGCCATATATATCAATAAAATTTTTGTCATTTTAAATAAGCTACCAGAATTAATTTTGAATATGCCCATGATTTTTATATATTTTATTAAAGCAATACTTTTCATGGTCATTCAAGTTAGAGTTATGTGGAGAAACTATCCACACAAAATTCTTATAAAAGGAAATCACTTCTACATTAGCAGAGACATGAGTTAGACATGAGGTAGAAAATAGGTCGAGATTAATGAAAATTTACGTAAATTCGACGTGAAATTTACGTTAAATTTACGAAATTTGTTCTCTGCCTTATAGGGTAGGTAATATGACCCTAATTTCACTAATATTTACGTCGATACGATGTCCTCTCATTCTCCACTTATTAGGTAATCTCAACAACAATTAGTCGCTGCCCTAATTTACGTTGTCGAATATATGTAAATTCGACCTGAAAAAGAGGGGAAATGTTGCTTGGGTCAGACCTTTATCCAAGTTTACAAAATTGTCCCTAAAATCATTGAATCCTAAAAAAAAACCGAGTTCCCATAACACTGCTAAATAGTAAAAGTTCAAATAAAGGACTACAAAAAAGTAAGTGTGAAAAACAATAAATTAGTAGAGATAACTCCCTATATCGCGAAAATATTTTCTATTTTTCTCAAAGATTACAGATACAATCACAATAGTCAATAATAAGCTAAGTATACTGTAGTAAGACTTCCTGAGAAAATTATGTATAAAGCATAAACTGATTGTAATATCGCGTCTATAAAATTTCACATTATTTGTTCGCGTTCCTTTACACCATTTGCGTACATTCAAAGGAGAGATGAATTGGATATCGCCGCCATCAGAACACAAAGATTTAAGCCAGCTCAAGATTGTTCCGAGATGATGAAAAACGACGATGGCACAGAAAAGTTTAAAATGAAATCACGGGCGCTAGAATTCAGAGAATGTGCTTACAACAAGAAATAATAAGGAGAATACATCTCACAAAGCTCTGAGCACAGTACTAAGATAAATGAAAATAGCTTGGCGATGAGGATGACAACGGCTGGGGATGGAAACTTGGAGAGAATAAGTATAGTACACCAACCACTCGACGCGACTCGTATGATATCAAAAATGTCGTTAAGTAAAATTGAATTAATGCCATTGAGTTTGGGAGCATGGTGCAGAAACGAATAGATAGAACCCATTTGAGTGTCGTCAAGAAAGTTGTTCGTGTGGTACCCTTCTTTCATTATCACAATAGGGGCGAAAGAATGGGTGTGGTGCGTTTAGGTTTTCGGTTTCTTCTTTATAACTTATGTAGGAGAAACCCCTTTTTGTATCACCCTGACAGGAGCGAGGGTTGTATAAGAGCCTACTATATATATACATACACATACACACACACACACTTAACTGTGTACAGACTACAGATATCGTTATTCGTATCTATATCCGAACAGGCTCTACGAATAAAATTTTATCGCAAGTATTTGCTGAAGGGCGAAAACCCTATATTTTCTACATCTTTCAGGTCTTTGAAACAAAAACTTTTTCTGGGAATTTTCCTCTGTTAAAAAAAAAAAAAAAGTCATAAAGCAAGTCAGAAGCCATCATGAAATGAAGAGTGTTGTACTTGTGTAGTAGCTAGCATCAGCATCCTTGAATTCTTGAGATGAATGCAGATACGTACATACATATATTTATATACATACATCTTGTACGCACTCACAAGCATATAAACGAAAGTACATATTTTGAAAGCTTTTGCGGCTCGTAACTTTATACCAATGATGTCCATACTTTCAATCGCCTTTGAAAGACTCCTTGGTAAGTCAGGATGGACTTGTGAGAACGTAATGGACAAATCAATTTACTTAGTGGTGCGATTTACTGTACCGAAGGTGATTTATGCCCACATAATGTGATGGTAATTATTATATAAGGGTGATTACAACAAACAAGGGATGATGTTGACTTCGTAATCAGGGCATGTGGCATATTATCATCTCGCTTATGTGGTTAGTGTAAAAGCAAACGCAATCTGACTTTGTGTATAGTGTGGGTGTAATTATTTATATTGTTTGCCACGCCTATATATACATACAGATTATACTTAACCTCAGGGTGTTATATTATGGTGAGCTTTTTCCGCAATAACATAACCGGAATGAAAGATGTATTATTTACTCCGCATTGTTACAGTGCAACGTGTGTTTCCCTTGAATAGATCCAGTGAAGTATATGTAGTTATTAGAGCAACAACAGTTTATGATAATAACGCATCGCATGCATTTTTCCACTTATTTGAACTCAGCTAACACTTGCTTTTTGTTGTAGATAGGGTAGAAGGGAGGGCTGCTGGATCTCACATAATCAATATATCTCAATAACTACAAAACTATGATTCGACAATGACATTTATGGCCTTTCAAGCAAGAAAATGTTTTTGTTGATAATGGTATGTAAGAATTCTACTATACCGAATGCGATTTTTTTTATACCCTAAATGAAATCATAAAGTACACACCTATACTAAATTTGTCATTTCGTTTGTAACGCACAGAATTAATGATGGTAGAGAAAAATTTGTTGGACACCTACGCTTTATGTTAAAAGTTATTATGATCTTTGCGTGTCCGTTTATCCGTTCGTGCGTCTGTCTTCATGATAACTCAAGAACGCGGTCACCTAGAAAGCAGAAATTTTGAACACGGGCTTTAAAAAAAAAAAAAAAAGTCAAATCAAGTTCAAAAAATAAGACAAATCGGGTAACTCCTTCGTGGGGTTGCCATACAAAAACTTTGTTTTTCACTGCCAAAGAACGTGTCAACGTAGAAAACTGAAATTTTGTACGCGACGTTTTCATAGAAATAGCAAATATAATATCAAAAATTACCTAAATCGGGCAACCCTTTCTTGTTGTTGGCTTATAATTTTTTTGGATTTTTACGTATGAAAATGAGCATTCCTAGGTGTTTTTCTTGTACTGAAAAGTTCTTCAGAATATAAAATCCTATGACAGTGGGCATAATGATTTGCACTGTTCGACGAACTGTTCTATAAATATTTATATGCTAAGAACCACTAAAACAATCATACTTGTCCAGAGAGGTGACCATACGAAATTAATTACGGGTCTTAGTTATATCATTTTTAGCTTTTTTACTTGTTTTAATTATATTTTTCTAAACCAATCTCAGGGATGTAAGAGCATAGTATGACAGGAAAAGATAGGGGATGGATTATAGAACGTACGGAGAGTGGCAGAGGTGCTGATGTGTAATTCTTGAAACTTCACAAATTGGGTCGACTGTTTCACATTCGCAAATTTCAGGATAAAAATATATCATGGAATTTTACTGATCTACAGGGGATCGGACTAAATATTTCATCAGAACATTGACCATACATGTAATGATATAGCAGCGAAAGCCATCTAACATTATGTCGGTGCTCGAGTAATTTGATGACAGTTATTTCCACTACGCCAATGAACTTGAAGGCTATCTTTGAAGGCTATCTCTTTTGGAAGCTAATTAACAAAGCTAAGGCTGCGCAATTAGCCTCGATCCTGATATAAGAATTGTATTTTATTCTGAATGTGATATACGACTTGTAGCTTGGATTCGGACAGGCTGATATATTTCCTACACTTTTTCAAAAATCCAAGAGATTTTGATACTTTTTTGGCAACCGAGAAGATGTGATCTTTCCATATTGACATACTTATTTCTTATTTATTTTGCATAAAAAGAAATGGGAGTAGTAAGATGGTGATATAGTTTTAAAGATGTGATACAGTTTCGGGTCTTAGACGCATTGAATTCGAAACGATTCGCTCTGCTCTAAGCGAAGAATCCGTGAAGGCCGTTATTCAATGATCTAATCATACGCAATGTGTCGACAATAGAAACAATGACCATAGCGAAAAACTAGCAACAAACAATCCTTTTTACTTCCATTTTCATCTCCTTCTTTCTTGATCCGGCTTAAAAAATTGACTTAGTTACATGTTAGTTAGTGACGGGGGGTTTAAAGACGTTTAGCTTAAGTCAATTATCTAATTAACTAATCATTAATACCATCAAGGTTATAATTTAGCCTATGGAAGACCCTCATTGATTAAACCTAATCGATAACAAACATACAGCTGACAAAGGTCTCACTAATACAAATGAGATTTTCTTATTTGGCTTACTAAGGCAGTGACAGTGCTTACCGAAAGGCCTTTATCTTTATCAAGCAAGAGATCGTAAGTTCTCCTTGGATAACTTGGACTATTGTCTTATTAAATGCTTTGTATAAACCTAACACTTTCAAATAGAAAAAAAAGCAACAACAATGGATGTATACTGACCAGCCATAGTACGGTCAATCTTCTCCTATGGCTCCATAGTCTGGTGGACGGCATTGAAGAGGAAATGTAACCTGTATTGTGCTTGCCTAGGTATAACCGGGTTTCTGTGCATCATACCCACGGCGGCATTGGAGATCATGCTCGACCGGTGCCATTGGATCTCCATTGCGAAATGGATAGTTCCACAATACAATCATATTTAAGGATCCCGATTGGAACTTCGAAAGACATGATCAACAGGGACACCTACGACAAGATAAGTCTTCGGTGGGTCAACAGAGACAACTGTCGAATGGCGAAATAATTATGGCTTGCATATCATATGCAGCAAAATCGACATCTGGAATCTAGCAGGAATCGTTACGAGCTAGTAGTCTGGGCATAGTAGCAAATAATTTCTGCAGGAGTTGCAAAGATCCGAAGGAAATCGAATCAATTTAACACGTACTTGTGAGTGTCCTATACTTTGGTAAACAAGAGGGATGGTAGTTTAGTGTGAATTATAAGGGAAGGAGCTCAGGTTTATCCTGAGATTCCTAAGGGAAGGATGATCGGATCTGGGAATTATTAGAAGCTTAGAATTTCATGGGGGAGAAAGTAGAGCCTATGGAGACCTAAGTGAAATGGGCTGACTATCTCTAGAAGTACTAATCTTATCTACCTAACGTTATGAGTAAAACCTGTCCCATAAATATTACCAATTTGCCAAAGAATAACGGGAAATTAAAAGGAAAACGGAAAATTAAAAAGAAAGTAAGAAACTAAAATTAAATTAGAATTAAGTAAAAATATAATTAAGTACGGTTAAATTGAAATTAGAACAATTTAGTTAACGTGAAAAAGGCAGAAAATAAAATAAGCAAAAAACGAGTTTTCAAACAAAACTGAGGCCAAGCCGCATAAAAAAGTAGAAAATAAACTTTTCTTCACACACAGTGGTGGACTCAGATTTTATTCGCTGACAATCACCGATATATTTCAGTATGATCAATCAGAGGTAATAAGTGATTTGATTCATGAAGAGAAAGAATATTCAAGAGAAATGTCCCAATCAAAAAATCTGAGTTCACCTCTGTGTATGAAGAAAAGTTTATTTCCTACTTTTTCATGCAGCTTCGCCTCAGTTTTATTTGAAAACTCGTTTTTTACTTATTTTATTTTCTGCCTTTTTCACGTTAACTAAATTGTTCTAATTTCAATTTAACCGTACTTAATTATATTTTTACTTAATTCTAATTTAATTTTAGTTTCTTACTTTCTTTTTAATTTTCCATTTTCCTTTTAATTTTCCGTTTTCCTTTAATTTTTCTTAAATTTATCTTTATATTTCTTTCTTTCTTCTTTATTTTGAGTCAATTTTTGAATATTCGCAGCGAAATTTTTTTGCGTCCATACGACTCGAGAGTTTCCAATCGACTGACCGTACATACTTCGAACACAATCCGAACAGTTTCGATAACTCGGACTACGCTTTACCGAGGTTTCGAAAAATTTGAAATTTTGAAGGCAGTTACGATGAGATGATTGGAAGTCAGCACCGTGGTTGCCTGGAAGTTTTTGTTCAGCTTATCATTACCAACATTTTAAGTCATGTTTGGTGCCGATCCGACAACAAAAATTTTTCGAGTATCAAATCGTTGAAGTACTACAACGGTTTTCTGAAATTCAAATTATGTTTGAAACAGCGCTTTTTAGCTGTATTCCAACTTGATCCCATATAACATGAATTTTCCCGATTTTCCAAGTTTTCCACAGACTTTTCCTATCACTATGAAATTTTTTTAAAAAATTTACGTGAATTTTCCTCGATTTTTCATGCAAGTTTTCACGATTGTTGAAGAGAAAGTATTGATGCCAGTAGGATGGAAAAAAAATGATTCCGTATAGCTTATAACTTATACTTTTTTGTCGGAAAATTTTCCGGAAAAGTCGGAAAATTCTGGAAATTTTCGCAAAATTTTCCAGAAAAATTGGAAATTCTGCATTTTTCCTGAAACAGATTTATCACTAATCATATCGATCAAAATTTTTCCGATGATTTTCCCACTTTTCCGGGTTTTCCATGGAGTTTTCCACAAAAGCAACTTTATGCAACTCATTTCGCTCTACAACTTTGTCTTAGGTTGCAAAACGCTCAAACGCTTGCTTGGTCGGAAAAACTCCGGAAAAGCGTTTTACATGAATTTTCCTCGATTTTTTCTGCAAGTTTTCACCATTGTCGGAGAAAAAGTCATGATGCCAGTTGATAGGGAACTTGATCTTGCATAATTTAGAAAACTTTTCTACCGGAAAATTTTCCGGAAAGGTCGGAAAACTCTGCATTTTTCCTGAAACGGATTTATCACTAATCAAATTTGTACCAAATTTTCAAATGATTTTTCTCGATTTTCTGGGTTTTCCATGGAAATTTCCGGTTCAAATATTGATAGATTCAATTGTCACGAGACATGAACCTGTGTGCCAAATTTCAGCTCCCTGTGATGACGAAAAGTGGGTTTACGAGAGTATCGAAAATAGTAAAAAAGAAATATATAAATATACAGACAGACAAATTCGTGTACGAGTTGAAATATCATCTCGAAACATTAAAACTGACCGATAGGCCAAGCAGACTAGGAGCACTGTTGTTAAAATAACGGTCAAGAAGATATCCCTACAATAGGAATTATTATATTAATTTGCTCATAGCATTTCCTGTCTTTAAATCGACGATAGAGATAATCCATTTCCCAAAATACTATCCCGAGGAATTGACAGCTGTTTAGCTAGAATCATTTTATTGGCGACATTCTTTAATCATGGTATGTGTGTCTCCGTTTTGTTCTAAAATTACAGCTATAACATTTTTAGACATACCTATACCTTATGGATGTATATGCTTAAATATTACAAACGGAAACAATTCAAGATATCTGTTAGAAAAAAGAACAATATTCCAAGATCTGCAGTAATAATATTGTCCACCAAAACACTAACATTAATTTAAATGCATTTTAATAGTTGTCATGTCAAGATTTTCTCCTCATTTCCTTTCTATTTTACTTCATAACTGCCTTTTATATGCGTTATTTCTTGTTATCACGAAGTACCCTCGTAAACTCTGCAATCTGAGCTTAAAAGGATATACCAGAACATTACAGAATTTGTCTTACCTAATCCACCAGTGCGAAGTTAAGAATTTAAAGCTAAGCCATGCCATACTACATATTTACTCGAATATACAAGAAATGTGAGAATAAGTACAAACCTTGTTCCTGAATTATACCAATTTCATATACAAAGAAGAAAATTAAATGGGAAGGAGGCTCATTATGAATTCATATCTGGAATTCGTGAGCTGAAATTCAGAACGATTTCGGTACACTGGTTTCAGAATATTCTGTGTGCTCTAGTAGTGGTGGGAAATTATTTCCTAGTCTTGGATGTTGGTATTGTGTCCTTATATAAAAGGATTGAAAGGGATTGCTTAAAGGGATAGCTACTACAAAACTTTCACATTACCAAGTAAATACAAAGGGGTTGCGACTATTTCGGTATATTTTCTTCATACTATATGAAATGTACATACACTACTATATATATATATATATATATAAATATACGGAAAGCAGATGTTCTCCGGATCTCAGCATGAGTTCGCTATGAGTTCGCTTAGCAACTTTTTCTATTCAAATTTTAGTTTGGATATAATAATCACTTTATACCGCATAAACTAAAATAATGAATTTTAATAAGAAGCAACACTATATTATAGGCAGTAAGGAAAGTGTTCTTCTTTTCCGGTGGATTTTTTTTTTTTTTTTTTATGGAAATAGCAGTTATACTAGATTATGTAAATACGGGCGGGCGAACCCATTAAGTCAGTAAATTTATGATTTCGCCGAGTTGTGTTGTACGAGTATTCTGGAAAGTTTTGAATGGAACTTTTAGCTATGAGAGAAAAAAAAATTATAATATTCTCATGGAAGACTTTTTATGTGTATATACTCGTACTATAAAAAACGAATGTAAATTTACAACAATAATAGTAGTAGTAAAGGGGTTCGGTATGCAGGCTAGTTTCATGTTTGTTTCTTCTGCAGTTAGAAATAAAAGATATTTCATTCGAAAAAACTTCAAAAAAGAAATAAAATTATTATAGCGGAAGTAATATCAGCTATTTAATGTCAGTGGGAGATAGACATAAGTTTTTATATATAAAAAAAAAAAACTGCAATAAAAGTTAATCTGCCCAATCATAATAAAAATTTGTTTTTTTTGGTTTTGGTAATAAAAGATGTAGGCAGTATTTAATTCAACATATGATTACATAACAAATTGGTTAGGAATATTAAACTTTAACTATGTTATACAATCTGCAAGTAGGTACTTGTAGAATAATATAAATAAAATATATTTTACAACTTTGACTAGTCAATTGCTGCGAACAAAAATTCAGTGATTCAATAAATTTGAATATAATTTTAATATGTTCCATAAAACATATTTTTTTAAAATTGAGAAGAAAAAATTAATTTTTTTAAGGAAAGTTAATCCCTCTATTAGTCAGATCCGTTTTGTGGGTAGACGCGTTCGCATCCAAAGGCTGAATGTATTAAAAAACTACTCGGTTCAGCTCCATATTTTAATTATCAAGCCAAGACATCTGTAGGAAAGTTTCAAATAAATGTGTCAAATGAAAGAGCGCAATCAATTTTAGACATTGATCCAAAAATAATTTTGTAAAAAGTGAATCGCCGTTGTTCAATGAATTAGACGCACTTTTAATATCTTCTAAATATTTTTTTTTTATACATATTTGTATAAGACAAAGGGGATCGCCCACTTCTTATACAAGTTTGGGCCCTACATCTCCAGACATCAGAGATATCTTAAACGATGCATTATCATATTCTGAACACACCCACACTCCTATAGTCGGGGGGCTTAAATAGCCATTCCCATACTCAACTTTTTAGTATTTCCCTCTTTTTTATTTGAACTGAGGTACTCGATTTTTCGCACTTTAGATCGGCTCTAACTCGGTAGGGTTATGTCCGATCGGAAAACGGGTTTTACTGGTCGCCTCAGCCCATTACCAACTACAATTCGTTGAAAAAGTGATTCATTGCATACCTAAATGATGGTGGATAGGAGCCCCGGGCGGAGGGATGGGGGGTGGGGAAGTGGATGCAGTACCGCATGTTGCATATCAAATTAAAGATCCCGCAGAGTACTATCGGGTAGTGTACTTTTTTCCCTATTCAGAAAACTTTCTCGGGACGTTTCTGCTTTTGGACAGCCTATTTTTATGCAGTTGGGCCATATACAACTTAGGTGGGTATACTACATTTCGCATTTCTTCCGTGGCCATCAGTGCTCTGCTGTGAAAATTAAACCAAAAAAGTAGTTCAAACTACTTCCGATCGCTAAAGATTTCCCCCACAGAATTGAATTAAACATTCTTAATAAAATATGTTCAGAGGATCATAATGCATCCTTTAAAGATATCTCTCATACGTTGATCTGTTCATTACTCATCTTGAGGATCAATTTTTTAAACATAGCAACGTTTTGCTAAATTTCTCCTTTCTTTTCTGGAGTGTATGAGATCTTTAGATGAGCAGCGTGTGGACAATTGTTTGAAACTTACACTTTAATTTTACACGGCAATTCATCTGAAGTATGGATCAATGAAATAAAGCTCCTGGGGCACCGAATTGCAAATAAAACAGTTAAAAATTCTCTCAGGGCTCTTGATATCTGTAGCTGGGATGAATTCCAAAATGTTCACAAGCTTTTGAAAATATTGGCAGTGTTACCTCTAACCACAAATCCGAATGAGTGTTGATTTACCATTTTGTGTGATCTCAAAAACTATTGCAGGTCCACAATGGAAGGATATCATTTCTATGGATTACCTACTCTAAACGTACATCGGGATATAAGTATAGAAGTCGATGCAATTCTAACTGAATTTTTTTTGTATTTTTCTTTCTCAGCGCCCGTGAAATGCGGTATGAAACATACAAAACTAAATCAATGGAAGATATCATGTTCTCAAAACATTCATGTTGTTCTGGGTATCAAAGGTAAAATCTTGAAGAAAACTATCTTTTCCATATCCAAAAACTTATTAACTGAGTTTTTTTTATTTCAGAATTATTCATAAGCTGTAAAAACTAAACTAAGATTTCTACTTTTTAATACACACAAATTTCGACTTTTAACACGTTTTTGGAGCCGATTTATTACATCCGGATGATCCTTTATTGGACAATCATAGGAAGTGATATTACTAGAAAATAACTAATTGAATATTAAAATAAAGTATCCAAAGTAGGGGTTCGGAACGGACAGAGTTTTCATATTTCTTTATAATTAATGCGTCACTATTATTTAATACGTTCTTGATCAAGGTTTTTGGAGGATGAGAATTTATGCATTACATATTCTCAAGTGTAATACCTCACTGAAACATTTTTTAGAGCACAGCTCAATTGGGTTATAATTGGACTACTGAAGAAGCCTTAAGAAACAGGCCTTCAGAAAAAATAAATAAAATTTTCGCCTTTTTCCTTCGTTTTTCATTTTTTATTTTTTTTTCGTGTATTATACTTTCTTCATCCTATTTAGACAAATTAAATCATCACTTCAAGAGAGCACTTTTCCACTTAGTTTAATACACTTCAGTTCTGCAAATGACTCAAGCCGTTCTGATTGCGAACTGACTTGGAAATATTTTATTAATTTCAATTTGCTGTAGAGTCTTGCTATATGAATTCGACAGATTTAGCCTGTATTGCCCTGCACTTATAACAGTTTCTCATGCTACAAAAACAAAGAAAATCGACATTTTCTTGATTTGTAAAATCCACTCTCTTGAAATGAAAATGCAATATTTTACTGATACTTTTAGCGAACGGTATTGATGTCGCATTCGGCAAAAATTGTTTCCTAGTACCTACATATGTATAGGTACATACATACATGCAAGATTAGGAATTTGAGTGGCACTGCAAATTTCTTGTATAACCAATCCTGATAAATACAGGGATGACAACCAAAATTATAAGTCCAGCACCAAATGAATTCTTGTCATTTTATCTCACGTCCCTTAAGGGATTTAAGGGAGTTGAGAAAAGAAAGTGTTAAAGGATATCCCATCCTATATCATTTTTATCTCAAATTGATGTACCTACATATATATGTACACCTAGAATGTACTATAATAGGTATGTGAATCTTCCGCTAAAACACCGTGCCTTTGTATACGTACTTAAAGCGAAATAATGGGAACTGAGCAACTGAACCCTTGCTTATTGTACATATATACACAATATACGCCCAAATAGCCTGTAATGACTATTTATGCTCCATCACTGGCATGGCGTGCATAAATTTTCAGTTTTTGCTATACTCGACGAAATGGTGCTCGGTCATGTTGCTGAACCCCTCCGAACTTTAGAGGTCTGTCCGACGGAAGAATTTCACGGTACAGTAAATTCCAACAAACATGCAAGAGAGGAACTTCCAATTTACGATCCATCATCTGCAGCATCCAAATTCCAAAGTACCAATGAATAGAAAATGCGTGCCACAGCCACATTAAATGCGATCGTAACTGGATAACCCTTAAAAGAAAATGTATCCACCATCTATACCCCAGGAGCCGTGCCATGCCATGCCGGCTCTCATATGTATATAGATGGGTTCAGGTTATGTAGCATAGCAAACACCCCGAACTTTCATTTTTGGTGGCCATTGAAACATCACCCTAATTTGAAGTTTAACAACTTAATTGCTTCATTCCTAGAATTGTCGTGCAAGCATGTCATTATAGTTGTCTTTTACGAGGGAAGTGGTGGAAGGAAGTTTGAGCATTGCTCAATGCAGGTTTTTCTTTGTCGCGTCTTCTTTCCAGCCGCAGCCCAGTCGATATAAAAAAGACTGGTTTCATAGGTCTGGGGTCCATGTCCGCCATAGTGATGATAATCTGCGGTTTAAAAGCACTCTTTTGTGGGCATTACAGAATGAGAATCTTTATTTTATGAAGCCTTTTCAGTTCTTTATAATGGGCATCGTCTTCTGACCTTTTATTAAAATTTTTCTCGATCTGGTTGGGACGATGTTCAGGATGCATCATTAAGAAAACCGGGATTAATTTGGAGAAGAAAAAAAATGGCCAATACCTGTTAATGTGATCTGTGATGACGAATGCAAGTTTGTCATTATTATTCAGAAACGATTGCTTACTAACAATAGAGTTATGGTTTTAGTATAAAAGGAGGTAACATGATACGCAAGAAAAGCATAAAATATTAGGAATGCTGCTGTATTCTAGTGAACTTCTTAGAATTTGGGATAGAGACATTGATTTTTTTTTTTTTGTTACTTACCTAATTGCTGGATAGGTTTGCATACGTGCTAAACTATTTTCAATATTATATGAATGAATGAAAATTAGAATATTATTTTGAAGAATATACCTTTATACTTTAAGAGTGTATGTGTGTATGTTTACATAAAAGAGTTTTTATGTTCAGCAATTATTACCGATACGTTCAGATAATCAATTGACATTCACGAGAGATAATTGAAAGACCAAATTTCCAAGGAAGTACCGAACTATTGCAGACGATTTCAGGGTGGTTCTATATAAAAGCGACGGTGTCAGTTGTAGAATATCTAAAATTGCAGGACCCAACCAAGCACACAGCATTTATATTCCAGCTAAATTAACATTTTACGTAGGATTTAAAGTAGCTGGTGTGTAATTTTACTCAATGAGTTCTCTTCCGATGAGTTCTGATACGTCGAAAGGCAGCCAACTTGGACCGTTGCTTTTTATAATATAATTTCAGGAAAATACGGAGAAAAAAAGTCCTTTCCCTCAACTGGTTTTCGTTAGAAATTTTATTACAGATGGAAAAACATCAAATTTGATGTGATGTAAATTTTACATTAACGTTAAATCTACAATTGGAGATTGCAAAGCTTCAGCTAGAATGTGGTTGTGGGAACGTATCCCTCCAATTAATTCCCTTTTATCAGTTATTAGCTGACGAAATCTTAAAATATTCTGTAAGGATTTCAGGAACTGAAGGGGTAAAAGCCTCACTATGCTCTAATTGATGAGGTCCTGACCCTCTCGAGAAAGACAATTACGAATTTTATTTCGACTTGATAGTGGGCGACTGTGAACATCCACCGGGATAAATTTAAATAATGCTGGACGAAAACCTCGATAAAGGGACCAATGGGGTCCTCAGCTCAGTAAGGTAGAACCAAAGTAATAATATAAGATGATAAGGTGCCACTTGCAAATGTGTACATCTTTCCATTATCTTAGGTCGGTAAACTGATCAATGACATAGTTTACGCGGAAGTATTTCACCAAAGTTTCCCATATTATCTGGGGGTATGCCGGCAAACTAAACGTAGAGATCAGTGAGCCTCTTTTTAATGTTGGTAGTAACTTAAATCTCAATGAAACTCAGGAAGGTCAATTCTTAGGACCCCAATGTTCCCTCTTCTTTTAATAATGGTTTACTGTCACTAGTAAGGAGACAAAAATGATTCCAAATCGGAAGAAAATGCCTTCTTGGGCTTGCAGCAAGGAAATGAACATACAACTTTAAAACAGGTGAAGAATTCCCTGCCGGATATCGTGGGAATCCTTTAAGCAAGAAGGTATATATCAACTTAGATGTTGAGAACAAGATGATTGCCATCTACAAGGATAGCCAAGCGGCTATATCAAAGTCTTGACAGAGCCCTTCACAAATCTTCAAACAGATACTAGTGTGAATTATCTTTCTCGGTGAAATGAGGAATTTCTTTTATTGTATTTCATACCAGATTACAGCAATATAAGCGGAAGTGAAAGGGCGGACACAGCTTGACGCGGGCTTTCAGGCTTTATTATTGCACAAAAATACCTCACCTCTAATATTTTGGCTTGGGCCGTCTGCCAACACAGTCGTCTTGGGTTAAATGATCCTTCAGATAGAACTATAAAAGTACTGTGGCTGAAACTTAACCCATATAATCTTTGAAAAAGCTATGGGAACTTAACAAACCAGCCCTGAGAATCTTCGTGTCAATTCTTACTGGACATTAATTTATCAAGGGTCACCTAAGTAGAATGGGATTGTTGACAACCCTGTATGCTGCATACATATAGTATGAGGAGGATGCGGAGACGAATCCGAAATAATGACACACTTTTTCTGCCACTGTTCGGGAGCTAGGGGTGATTGTGGGCCAATCCTAACCTTTGTCAGATCGCCCCGCTGGGACTATTATGGGCCAATATGTACGGAAGAAAACTCAATTCTAACAACAGCTAAAGCCAAGTTCAAATTTTGGCTAAATAATAAGCGATTTCCAAACAATTGTCTCGCATAGAATTGTGCTGCAGTCGCCGGTTGCAGTCGCCGGTCATTTTGGTGATTAGCACAACAGAGCTAGAGTAGAGACAATTATGTTAGGCAAGAGTTACCGCGCATGGTAATTGGTATGTAATGCAATTGCTTACTATTATTTCAACCGGTAGAACAAACAACAAGATTGTTTTCGTTTGTTTACATATCCGGGCTGCGAGTGAAGCTTACTTCCGAATATGGTACATTAAAAGACCAACGACTTATCTGGTGAGTGAAGACCAGCGAAATTTACAGTGGAGTCAAGTTTCCCTTCAGGTCAGAGTATTTACATTTATTCAGTTAGATTAGTTCGGTTGAATGAATAATTATTTGAAAGTAATTCGAGGGATTTATCGTTTCGGTTTCAGTTTAACTCGATTGTTTTATTATTCGTATTGCTGCGGGACAAGGCGGGATCTATGAGTAATAGCCTATTAATTTTGAAGGGTGCAACCCATCCAAAGAGACGGATTGAATTACAAAGATTATCAGAGAATTTAATGTTAGTTAGTATAGGTAACTTAAATTTAATAAAGAATTTCAAAAATCCAATCTGCAATATATTAGATCTACTGTCACCCACAGCAAGGTTGATTGGGTTGTCAAAAAATTTGCTCTTTACAAGTCGATGGAATTACCCTGATAATGGTCCAACAAGTTTTAAGCGCAGTGGTTTCGTGGCTTATGATACCTACTACAAAGAAGTTGTCCCTTTAACTCACTGCCGTTTCCTACTTAGAGATAAATTAAAGTAATATTTATAGCGGTCACAAAGCCACTAAGGACTTTAGGAAAATCAACCTTTGATACTGAGATTTTTCTCTGCAACAGGCTCATAGTAGAAGTGTTAAGTAAGTGTTATTATATCTACACAAAAGGATGGTCAGTGGAAACTGCGCTACGTAAAGTAATAAGAATCTCTCAGAAATCCTTCAAGCTTGACCAATACAGGGTGTTTCATAATTGCTGCACCAAACTCAAGGGTTTGATAGCTGAGGTGGAGACAAGCAAAAAATTACAAGGTGAATGGAGGGTAAGACGCGTCCTTTCGGCGGTAGGGGGGGTTTAAGATTTTTAGTACTTCTTCCGCTTTACACCCTGTAACTTTCTTGATATACACCCTATCATGGTGGGATTCATCTCAGATGATAGCAAACCGTCTAAGTGAATGCCCAATTAGCCTTCCTGTCACCTTCCGTCGGAAGTAGTAGGACGTCAAAGTCAAAAAATTGGGAAAAAATTCCTAATTTTTTCAAATTTTAACGATTTTCCCGCCAAAATGCATGATAACTATACAGTTTTATTACAAGATTTAGAAACCCCGGAAGGCTGATTGGGCATTCACTGGAAAGCTTAGACGGTTTGCTATCATCTGATATGAATCCCACCTTGATAGGGTGTATATCAAGAAATTTACAGGGTGTAAAGTGGAAGAAGTACTAAAAATCTTAACCCCCCCCCCCCCCCCCCCCACCGCCGAAACGACGCGTCTTACCACCCCCTATAATTTTTTGCTTGTCTCCACCTAAGCTATCAAACCCTTGGAGTTTTGTGCACCAATTATGAAACACCCTGTATAATATGACTGGTGTACTTGACATTTAGGCATAACGGGTGTCACTAGGAGCAGAGACCTTTATTTGTGAATGTGTAACAGAAGCTGGGAGATATATTCAAAGTTAAGAGATATTGAGATTGATAGATTAAGATTCGTCGCAAAAAGTGACTCCGCAGGATAGGATGCCTATCACCACTTCAATTGTGATGTATTCATATTTTTTTTTTGTACTCCAGCAAGAAGGTATACAGTAAATAGATCTTTTTTAAATATCTAGTCACCATAAGTGAGTAAACTGAAAAGCTCACTTTAAAAGCAATACAAGTGGCCACGTTCTTTAACAGTTATCCAGCGAAAATCAATTTAATCCTTGAGTTATTGATACTGGGATGAATCAGCCGTGAATGAAGAGCTTATGTAGAACTAATGTCTGGATAATATAATAATTATGGTTCCACGAATTGCTTATCGATTTCCCAAAATACACCTAAAATCCAAATATTTGTATCACATTCTCGCGATTTATTTTATTTTCGTACTCAATTTAGTGTTTTATGATTAAGGCGACATCTCTAGTTTTTGACCAAAACTACACAAAAATGAAAATTCAAATTAGTTAGGCAATAGGTTTTTTTGAATTTCTCGTAAATTAATGACTGCGATGACGGTATTCACTAAGTCATATAAGTAATAGAAAAACATTTCATTGTGATCCATAATTAATAAATAGTTTAGTAAATACGGGTATTAAGCATGCTTATTAGGTGTGCATTGCAATAGAATAAAATTAGTTTAAAAAGTTTGAATTATGATTAAATTCAAAATTTACAGGAAATAATTCCAGATGTATTGCTATGAAAATTTAATTGATATTTTTTTTTTTTTGTAATATTGAGTCCAGGAAAGCACTGTAAGTAAGACTAACAATTGCTAATTGTAGAACTGCTAACTTTACGAAGAATTTAGATTGTGACAAAAATGTTATTATGACTGTTATCTTTTTTGTCTTACAATTAATACTTTTCATACTACTTTTGTAAGAAAAAAAAAATCGTGTTTGTCATCAATATAATCACTAAGAGTTTCATTTATTAGTGCAGATCATCATTTATCACCTTGTGACTCAAATTTAACTATGAAAATTATTTTGGTGATAACACGTACTCTGCACTGATATATAGTGATAAAACAAAGTTCTCATTACTCACGAAATGCTTAAATAGAGATACAAAAATTAGGTTCGGCTCTACTTCGAACTAAGACACACATGTTCTATGAAATAACTGTAGACAAATTGCAGCTTGCTAAAGAGTTATCATCTGGCAATAATGCATACGCATTGATTTCATCTATAGTATAGGATATAAAACCAGGACCACAAATTGGAATTCTTGTGATAAGAAATAAATTTTGATTTAATTATCATAATTATAAGCAAATAGTGTTGAGTAATTTAATATGAATTACAAATATACCTATAGCATGGCTAGCAGAATATGTAATCAAAAAATCTTAAGGAAAACATTTATTCATATTCCGTTAGATACTTTTAGGAGTGACTAATTTATTTTATCTTTGCCACATACCATAATCACTTTACCTACTCAAGGCCAGCATACAATTTCCATTAATTTTAATGTAAAAATTGAAATGTGATAACACCAATTTTAAAAATACACGCGATCAGGCAATCAAAAATTCCAACTTAAATCAACAAAACAAAAGGAATTCAATTTCAAATCAATTAATTGACATGAATTCACTTGGAGCGGTCGAATGACGGTACTGTAACCCGATTCCCATCATCAAGTTACCTTCACCTCCAACTGTGCCACATTAAATAGCGTTCATCTTACCGAATTTACATTGTTTGAATTTGTGGTTCGTACAATATAGGTATAGCCGCACTTAAAACCTAAATCCAATTATTGTTCGAGACTGATGTGATATAATTCTGTGAGTGAACATCTGTAGTGTGCGCACTTCCAAAATGTCGGCAGGCCATTTATTCAGAAACAAAACATCTTTCAAATTTTGAACACATAAATTATTCACACAGCTTAAGCAATGTAATAAGCGGAGGGTAAGGGAAGAGAGTGTCTCAATTATACTTCGACGACTCTAAGAAAGTTTCAACGAAGTGCAATTGATTTCCCTGCGCCCTGCATGAATCAAATTTTATATAGTCAATTCAGACGAGCGATGATGGGAACTCGACAATTGACTACTGATCAAGACATTATTCATCCCAGGGACCACCAAGAACTAAACAAACAAAAACGACATTCAGATGATTCTATACATCCAGGCTGGCGCGAAGAATTGATAATCGCTGGGGCCTTAGACAGTTGTGGCTTAGGTATCTTATTGGGCGCAACGTCTTTAT
The DNA here is from genome assembly GCA_963924295.1 of Dioctria rufipes. Classification (NCBI taxonomy): domain Eukaryota; kingdom Metazoa; phylum Arthropoda; class Insecta; order Diptera; family Asilidae; genus Dioctria; species Dioctria rufipes. The sequence continues at coordinate 242,764,160 of OZ002741.1, forward strand.
ATATCTTCCGTAAAAAAAAAAAAATTACTTCCCAAATCAATTGCTTGAGAACTAAGTGGATTTTCGAGTAAATGAGATTTTGATTAATTTTTAATAAAATATTTTTGAGAGTCATTCGAGAGTTGACTGAACTGCATCAGGGCACGATCTATACACTGATGATTGTTTACTTTGACTATTATAGGTGTGGTAGCTAGCTTGTATGAAAAAAAAAAAAGCAACGCCACAGGCAACTAATACCTGTCAAGTGTGAACTAAAGGTGAAATATTGAGTTTTTTTCTTGCTTTGCTTGCATTCAAGAATAATTTTCATCTGATTAAGTCTCTTTATAATTCTATTCAATGTACTTACTTGCTATTATGTAGATACTGGGAAATAAGGTACGTGGCTTACCTGCAATAAAAAAGAGAATCTTATTAGAATTATTTAAATTTTTCTATAGAAGTTTATAGTAAGGAGTAGTAGGAGTATCTAGATACTACAAAAACAAAAAACAAAACAGCAATCGATGAGTTTTACGGAAAAATTTGTTATAAAAGTCAACAATCGTAGTAAAAAAAGAATTTGGTTTTTATTAAAAAGTGCATGTTTATGTACCATTTATGATCATATAGCTGAGTTTTGCATTGCTACGGTAACGACAGCGACACGTATTTGATTTTACTCATATTTTTACATATACCAATTTTACTGCATATAATTCATAGAATTCGATAAGAGGACAGTAGCAGCTCAATATGGATTCTACCTTGGCGTTTCCCAGCGGGAAAAATAAAATTGCTTCCAGAAAAAGCAGAGTACTGTGGAAGTGCTTCATTTGCAGCACTTTTGAAGCTTTTCTAATAAGAAAAAATTTCGGGCTTTCGACTTTCGTTCGTGACGTACTGTTATGTTGCTTCCATGAACAAATACAACATAGAGTTAGAGCACATTAGTCCTTCATTATTTGAAAGTGCAGTGCGAAGGAAGAAGTATCGAGAGATTTTATTTAAATGAAGATTTTTTCTTTAACATCAGTAAAAGGTGCAGTGAACTTTTCTTACTATTTGGCTGTTGGAAATACTTGCATTGCCAAATCCAAATCCACTTACTAATTGGATATGACCTGCTTCTTAAAGTTAATTGGGGAGGTTGGCAAAAAAAGGTTCCTGTGCAAAAAATATTAAATTGTTTAACACTTTTGTTTATGGTATTCTGTTATTTCTTTTAATTTTTAATACTTAGTTACAATAATTCCAGGGGCTGTAAAAAATGGAAACATTGGTTTTATTGATTTTGAAAAATCGATGCGACTATAGGATTTTGATGTCCCAAAAATCGTTTTTATAAGGAAATAATGAAAATGAAAAATCTAAATTAATAATAAAAAGCATTGCAAGCTAAATTTTCTTCTACAGGGTGGGCCAAAAGTCACCATGGGGTTTAAAAATAACTAACTTTTTCGTTTGTACATTGCTCCACACCCTGTTGACCGTTTCTCTTCATTCCTTTTTTACATGATAGCCAACTGTCTGTTCTTCATAGGTAAGCATGTTTCCCCACCCCACCTTACCCCTCCTTTTTTTCATCTTACCATATGTTACCAATTTAATTTTTAAACCCCATGGTGACTTTTGGCCCACCCTGTATTTATTTTAATATCTTCATCAAAGTCGCTGCTCAAAATCAATTTTTAAGCAAAATATAAATCGAAATGCACTTCTGAAAAATTTTTATCATAGTATTTATGAGAGCGCTCTTGAGAAGTTAGGTAGGAGCGCTCTTGGAAAGCTAGAAAAGAGCGCTATTGTGAAGCTAGAAAAGAACGCTCTTGAGAAGCTAGAAAAGAATGCTCTTGAGAGGCTAGGAAAAAGCGCTCTTGAGAAGCTAGGAAAGAGCGCTCTTGAGAAGCTAGGAAAGAGCGCTCTTAGGAAGCTAGCAAAGAGCGCTGTTGGGAAGGTAGCAAAGAGTGCTTTTGCGAAGCTAGAAAAGAGTGCTCTTGAGAAGCTATATAGAAAAAAGCGCTCTTCAGCAGCTGTTAAAAATGTAATAGTGACGAAGCGTTTCGAGCTTCCAAAATAAAATAGCGCTCTTACATGTCTGTTAAAGCGCTCTTTTTCCAGCTGGGTTGTCCTCATCTCAAATTATAATAATTTTATATTGTATATACATGTTTTGTTTGATCAGCAAAGTCATAAGATTAATGTGTCCATGCAAAATTTTGAAGGTGGTGAAATTGAAAAATTTTGAAAGTCTAAATTTTTTAAAGCACCCTTATATATTTTCTAGATTGCTGCTGTAAGATACATGATAAAACTAGGTGGAATCATAAACAAATTTAATAAAATACTTGACAGTAATCGAAAACTAAATTATATAAATTAAGGTGGCCAAAAAGCAGAAGAATGCCTTTATAGAATTTAATAGGAGACAAATTTATAATTGGTTTGAGGCCATTAATATTATACCCTTGTGTACAAAATATATAGTGATTGGGTTTTACTTGTTACTTGTTGTATTGTAGAGGCGCTCGCCTCGCTCCAATATAAAATTAACGAAACCTCAACCTGATGTAGGGAAGACCTAAATTTTTTCTTTTGTTTCTTTTAAAATTTTTATACATTATTGGAGACCAACAACGGATGCTTGGGCCACTAAAAAGCGTAGACGCGTAGATGAGTAATAAGCGTTCATGTCTTCTTAGAAATTTACAGAAAATATTTCGGCACAAAATTTTATTCAGTCTGGTTGCCGACTGCAGTTATTTTCCAGATACAATACTTTAGGCCAAAACACAGTGAGAGCGACACAACAATGTTGGCAACTTAGTTGGCGATAATGTCGCATTTAAAACACAGTGAACGCGATTCGACAAATGTTTTTGACAGCTATCTCTGTTTTATTTATTGTAAAAGAAATGGCAAAAAGGAAAAAATTAAGGAAAATCGCTATTATAGCTTATGCGGCTTACTTAAAATTGCAAAACTTAAAGAAAAAACTAAAAAGAATACTAAGAAGAGATTTCTATACATGGGATGACGTTTATTCCTCAACTTAACTTTTTCCCTCATTTTCTCTATTAATTCCTCCTCAAAACCCAATTTGTTAAACTAATAAATGAAATTAATTTTATACAAGTTTTTAATAACTAGTTTATTTACTATTAACTTTAAATTTACTATGTTTCATAAAAATATCCAAATCCACATAACATGAATGTCAATTATTCACTATCCACACAGAAATGTCAATTATGTTGGCGACTAATTTAGAGATTTTCCCAAACTTTTTGTTGGCAACTTATCGCGTCGCCCTCATTGTGTTAAGTATATGGGACTTCCATATATTCGAATCTTTGACAGCAACCAATTTACGGCGACTTTGTTGTGTCGTCCTCACTGTGTTTTGGCCCTTTCATGTGTGCCGTTGTCGGCCATCTCTAATGCATAAAAATTCTATGAAAAAAATTCCAGTAAATTTCTAAGAAAAAATTGAGGTCTTCGCTATATCAGGTCGAGATCGTTGATTTTATATTGGAACGGGGCATTGCCGTCGACCTCAAACAATGCATAAAATTTCAAAGGAAGAAATTATCAGTAAATTTCTAAGAAAAACTTGTGGTCTTCCCTTCATCGGGTCAAAATCGAGACATCGTCGATTTTATGTTCTATCTACTTTTACAGCTTATCCCTTGAAAACTGTTCAAAATTGTACAAGTGGAGCCATCTGACATTATAACAATGAAGCATTTTCGCAATCACCATATATTTTATACACTAAGATTATACACTACATGAAAATAAAAATTAATTAAAGTGAAACCCCAAAGTTTTGCATGGTAACACTAATTTTGTTTACTAGTTTTATGAAAACGCTGTGCACAAAATTTCAGATCTCTACGCTGACGCGTATTTAGGCAGCATCGAAATATACAGGGTGTTTCCACCTAGGTGGACTATAGATCATGGGCAGGAGAAGTAGGAGAATTCTTCTCAACTCACAGCATTGGCTGCTTTTGTTGTATTTTGTGAAGGTGCCTAGGTACTTAGGATTTTCAAATTGAATTATTATTCACTTCATATCCTGGCTATGTTTACAAAAACAAATTATGGAAATCCTTCCAATACTTACAGAGAAATATGGATTTTGTGTCTCAAGGTAGGTACCCGCTAAAATTTTTAAATTACGCGAAAATGGTCAATTTGAGCGTCTATCAGTACAGAAGAGATGCTAATTTTAAATATGCACGCTAAAGCTTGTATGTAGGATGAAATCCCATCTACATTTTGTCCCCTAATTAGATATGGAATTAGTTTTTGAATTCGGTAAATAGTTTTGGAGATAACTGCAAAAGAAGTGAATCAGTCCTTTTTAAGATGAAAAAATGGCTGTTTTTTTGGTACAAAACTGGACTTATTTTCAACTCATCATTATGAAGAACTGGTCAGTTATGAAGATAAAATGATCCAAAAAAAGTACACAACTCGATTACCCGCTTCTCCTTCTTTAATTTGATATCAAACATGACATATTTTGGACAACCCCCAATGGGGGGTGGTACTATCCCCATCCCCAAAAGCCCCTCCCCCGGCAATTGTTCACCTACATTTTGTACTCTAGACCCTAAATCCGGAGAAAAAACCCCAATTCTCTACGACCCTCGCACACAGAGTTAGCCTTCCTTCAATATTTCGAGACTTCTCATGTTTTCTTTGACTCCCCAAATATGTTAGAGAATCTCGAATGGAGAGTTAGGGAGTTTTAATCTGGGAAAACGAAAAGTCTCATCTCCCAAACTCCCAAATTCTCAGAGTTAAGAATCCGGCCTCAGGAGGTGATAGTACTCAGACTCACCTAACCAAACAAAAAAATTGTATGGCAGAGCAAGGGGGGGGGGCATATTAACTTATTAACTATTTCGGAGTTACAAGGTGATTAAAAACATATGCTAGATTTTCACAAAACACCCTGTATCTTAAAAAGTGCAGGGTGCAAGGTTACTGCCAAAGGCTCATTGTATGCAGAGCTTCATAATTTTGATCTAAACTAAAACTTTCGGATTTTCTTACTTATTTTTTACTTTAACGTATAAAAAAAAACGGTAAGAAAATCCGAAATCTTTTAATTTAAACCACAATTATTTGCGTAGTTAATATAGCTTCCAAAGAAAATCAAGAGAACGGAGAATATCTAGGGAGATAAAAGAGCGAGCAGAGGCCGATCAATAATCGATGTAATATTCCCTACGCTCGACTATCCCGGCCATTAAACGAATTAAAACAATCAAACATAAAGAAGTATTAGGTTAACAATAAAACTAAATGTTAACGATTTTCAGCTTTACCTCCCTGAAAAATTGCATCCATTTCATTGAAACGAAAATCCACAGTTTCACATCGGAAAGATGTGTGCCCCTATTATTTTTTCTTTCCTACGAATTTCTTCGTACATCTTTCTGACGAATTTTTATGCTCTATTATTGGTTACCGACGACAAGCCAACAGCTCCAGAGAGTTGGATTGAGGTGCCAGGTACTCTGGCAGGAAATAATTTTTATGAGTTTTTTTCATTATTGTAATTTTGCATTTTATTTATATTTGTTTTTTTAATTTGTATCTATGTAACGTTGCCAAACAAAATGTTAATGCTCGACACATAATTCTCAACATTTGCCCATGTAGAGTGAGTTATTTTCCCGCGAAAATTATCTTTTTCATGTTCAGCACCTAGGTACACAATAGGACAAAAATGATGATGACAGGATCACTTGTTATCAGCCCAATTGGACCTCCTTTTAAAATAGTAGAGAGGATCACTCATTTCGAACTTCGAAATTATAAAAACTTGTTAGCATCTTTTTTTTTAGAACAACAAGCACTACAAGCGTAGGTTTGAATTACACAACAATCATAGGTACATAGAGTAAAATAGGACGCTGGCGCAAAAAAATATACGTGACTCATGAATTGCGCTTAATTCAATTCTATCTCATTCTCTTATCTCTGCTTGCTCCATTTGTAAGTTCTCTTAGCTATCTTAGCTAGAGCCCACACGCTGCTAGCATGCCACACTTTTCGTGGATGAAAGGCATTCGGGGAAGGAAAAATTCCTCGCTACACTCCTAAGCTGCAACACGGGCAGCATACCAATCCTACTGAAAGCAAATAGTTTCGGCTATTTTGAAATTTCTGTTCGGACGGCTGTGCAATTTTTTACCTGCGGTTTAGGTGATAATATAATAATTAATTTGAAATTTTGTGCTGTGAATTTGTGATATAATTTATATCAATAACTGTAACTTGAGGAAGAACGCACACAATTAATGTCGGTAATTGTATAAGGAACTAATGTGGAGCAAAATTATTGATATGGTACGTCTGAACATAAGTAAGTGTAGCAAAATTTCCGTGCTTCGTGCTTACTATGATGTGTGTGTTGTCCATTAAGCCAGTCCCACACAATGTGTGCATTTGCCAAATATTTGGCAATGCGTCTCGTTTACACACACCTCGTCAAATGAGACGCATTGACAAATATTTGACGAATGCACACATTGTGTGGGACCGACCTTAGAGCATACTCTAATCTAAGCCAAAGTCTTGTGCACCTTTATTGTTTCTAGATGGAGAACTCCACATATTTTATTTTATGCTGCTTTCATTGTGTAGTGGCTATTGGCTATGGTAGACTTTTTGGAGTGCTGCCAGCCACTAAAAGTGTTTACAAATTCTGAAGAATAGTTTTCGAGAAATTTTCTAGGAAAAAGGTAATGTTTAGCTAAGCTACACTCATAAAAAATGGCAACTGCCCTGGAGACTGGACTTGCCCTAGCATCTGAGCCAATCCAACTTGTTTTGCAGTAATGATGTAGGCCAACAATTAGAGCATGAAAATTCTCGAGAAAATTTGTAGAAAATAGAATAGAAAATACATATAGACTTATATGTACCTAATACATATTTACGATTGTAAATTGTGGATAATTGCTCCATGAAGTGAATGCATTCTTTAGAAGTGGCATACTAAAAACGGCCACACGTTACTCAACTAAAAGTAAAACCTACGGCTGTTACATTAGCTTTTTATAGTTGTTATAACGGTATGATCATAGGCTCTAGGCTGACATTGCTCTGCAATCAATAAATTGAGTATTAAGCGCGCCTGATCTTATATGTAGTTCATGTAGATAAAAGTCCCCATATCCCAAGGAAGATTTTCTCATTTTGTAGATCTAATTTAAGGTATCAGCAAATTACCCGAAATCTACATCGTATCAACTATTGCTTCAGATAACGTGTTCCAAGCTACTGATTCATTTTTTCGAAAAATAATCTATTTCCATTGATGGATGTTATTCTAAGTCTTATGGAGTTTACTGTGTCCAGTAAAATAATTAGAACGCCTACAACAATACAAATGCCTTCTTTTTTGCATTTAAAACACTTTTGAAGGTTTCTTTTGCTTAGTCCATTTTATAAATGCCTGCGCCTATTGGGAGCCTCCTCCCGATATGCATAGTTAATTCATTTGGTTTCACACCCAGTTTGAATGTCTAGCATACTACAATGATGGGAATGGATCCGTAAATAATTTTGCTGAGAATATTTTTATCTTGCCCTCTGTTGTGGGTACGTGATAAACAAATTTGCCATAATTATACAATCCAAAAAATCCTGTAGATTTCCTTGAATTGAATTGGTGAGTGAAATAAGAGAACAAGTACAAAACTTAAATTTTTATAAATTCTAAATGACTTGTTTTAGGGAAAACCCACCAAAGAAATATTAAGAAAATCCCTCGCAAAAAAAGATATATCCAAAATCAAGAGTTGTACTTTCACTCAATTAAGAAAATGCATTCTAAAACAGACTATTTTTTAATGTTTTTTTTTTTTTAGACAAGAACAAATTATTGATTGTAAATTGCATCATTGGTAACTTCCCCCGGAGTAATGTGATAATAAAATTCTAAAATCTCTCCGGACACATATTGGATAATTTTCTTGATGTCCAGCAGCCTTTTTTTACATTAATATGAGCTGTTTGTTGATATGTTTTTTTTTCTTCCGATGGGAATGAAAATTGACATTATTCTTGATTAACTTGAATGTGTACGATACGAAGCCAACTATAAACTCAGTTGCTGTGAAGTAACCAAGAGTTTTGCCGTTGCATGTGAGCTGCCTGCATCGCGAAATAGGAAAATTGATTTTTTCTGGTCGATTGGTTTGGACATTTTTTTTTTGTAGAGCTTAGACCGATTTTTATATTCAATAATATTTTTTAATTAATAGTAGAAACGGTGAATGGTAGGGTCTTTGGGCAAGCTGTTATCATCTTAGAACTCTGTTTACGGTTCCAAAGTCCTTGTTACATAGCAAAGACGTGTGACCACGAGCAGAAAAATACTTACTTAATGAAAAATCGTTTCTAGTAATGTGTATTTTTCCCATTTTGCCCGTGACACCTATCGCTAAAAATGTGAAATTCTGTTACTTCTGAAGGTAATAAAATATCTCTTGGATAGGTACATGTTTGGTAAAGGGAGATTTTACATATAGTCGAAAATTAAGCCACAGATATTATTTCTTTTGGTACACATTTTTGTTACAGTTTATCTTTGTTTGTACAACATAAAATTTGTTAGGTTGACGCTTACGTATTACTAGCCCGAGAGTGAGCACTCTTTTTGCATTATTATTAGATTCGGATCTTTCATCTTTGATCCTCCGTTTACAATTAGAACAGACATCCACTTGTGGTCTACCAAATCGAACGTAGAGGGTATATGAAAACGGCACAAGCTTAAAAGGTAACCAGGCAATACAGTCAATAGTTAACATTTGCTCAGTTCTTTTTTCAGTTAACATCTATTATAATTTAATGCTATCATTTTCCTTTGCAATAACTAGACAAATTCACTAATTAAAAAAAAACAACAACTTGAAATAGAATAAAATGCTTCAATTAACAGCCACTTGACTTAAGGTCAGAAAAAAGTGTCAACATTCCGAATAAGGCGTAACATAAGACCAATAGCAATCACAATAGAGTGGCATTGTGCGCTATGATAAGGCAAACACAATGGATTTAGCGTGGATTCTATTGTTGGCTGTTAAATAAAATTAAATGGCCTCTCGCACACTACTAATCCGTGCAGAGAAAAGAACATTTACTTTTTGGATTTATTGAGCGGAGTTGCACAGAGCCGAATGAAATTTATCTGGATGATGTATAAAGCGAAGATTCATTGAATTGAACTGATCTTCTTAACCCATGTATACGTGTATGTATATATGAATATAGGCTAAGCAATGGCCGGCGTGCGAAGGCATACCAATCATGCTGCTGCAATTCAACCTAAACATTTCTTTGAGTTGAGCACATGGTAATCCGTTCAGTTCCTGAGCAAATTTAATTCCATTGAACTGAAGTGGATTCTCTTCCATTTGATCCAATTGAGTGAATTCTAGAGCTTGCTTGCTATGCATACCCTCGAGGCGTTGCTTGCTTTTGTTCTGATTCTTCTTTGCGAACCATGTAAATATTAATATGCAGCGAATATGGGGTATTTACTATTCATGCACCCCGAAATGCAGTCCCTATTCTACACTTTTGGTGCAGAGCAACTCGTGCTTGCTTTTGACTGGATTTTGTGTTATTCAAATGCAACGTATATACATACATACAGTTCCCACCCTCACTCCCTTCATAAACTCAACTCCAACCCTACTTTGAGCAATACAAATGCCTAACAATAAGTCTCGCCCCACATCGGCTTTATGGCAGCTTTATGTGCGAACCGGGTATATTCACCGCATTCAAGGTCCTATACATTTTTTAAAACCCTTCGTAAACCACCCCGTAACCAGATTTCCTACAGTGGTTTCACTTTTATGCGACATAGTAATTTGCATTCGTGATAACAGAGTTATGGTTGCAATGGCATTGGTGGCAGACCCCTCTGAACACTTCGCTGATATTATACCGGGTTTCCCTGAAATTAAATATTTTCCATGGACCTTTTTTACCAGCTTTCCAACCCGGGGCGGTGGCGTTACTTCATTCAGTATGTAAATACGAAACTGAAGTGCGGTTTTAATAAGCCCAATCTGATTTGATTTATTGCCGGGATTTTTTGTGTTATTCGCATGCAATTGCATTTCGAATGAGCATGGAAGCTCGGTTCAGGAATGCCCAACATGAACGCAAGTCGTGGAATTGTAAATTGTCACTTGTGCCGATGAAATGTTTTTTTTTTTTTTTTGAAGGTTCTTTTCGATCAAAGAATACCCTGAAAGCTAGAATTTACAAATATTTTGTAGGATTTGATGAAAGTAACGGTAACATTTCATTAATTTAATTATAATGGCTAGAGTCCAACTGTTTTACGCCGGTATGACTAGAGACGAGACAATCTTTGATAAGCTTGAGAGAGCTCAAAACTATTTCTTATGGTTAATGCGCTCAGAGTTAACACTCCAATAACCCTGTCTCACAAGACCTATGGTGATTAAGAGACACGAAATGAAAAGCTGGAGAAGGAAAAGAAGAAGAATGGCTAGCGGTATGACGAAGGCTATCCTCAAGCCTATGAAGTTCTTCTCTAGGTGTAGAAAAAAAAACGGAAGATTAGATTAGCGCAGGTGAGACCATTTTTCTCCCATATAGGTAGTCTTCGACTAGTGCAGATTTTGATGATTGGTTTCAAGGGAGAAGTTAAATGCTGCAGACATGACTGCCTGTAATGGTATAATTCCCATCTCCTTAAAGTACAAAATCCAAATCCCTTGAGTAAGCTTAGTTCGAAAAGTTGTTAACCACCAGCTTAAAGGAGTCCAGTCGTAGATTACCTAGCTTGTGTCGGGCAGTATAATCACTTTACCAAGACAAGGCCTACAGCTAGAATCAGTGCCCGCACTAGTACTGACAATGAGCTATTTCTGTTGACAGGTTGCTAATTAGCCCAACTTACCTACTGTACCTTGGAAATTTTCTCATTGACGGCATTGCCATGAATAGGTTGAGGTCTGCCCTGTAATGATGCTCTAGTCCAACCTTTAGTATGCAAAGCTCATCTAGTTTTCTAGTTGCCAAAAACAAAACTTCCATGGAAATAAAACAGAATCTAATCAAATAATCGAATCGAGAGCGCCATTGCATTCTCACACAAGTTTTTACCTAGACATAGGAGATGCAATAGCCAAATTTTTACCTAACTATCGGGAAAGATAAAAATACTTTTGTTGTTATCCTTACACACTCTCTTCACGTTTCCTTAGACACCGGTCAGTATAGCATGATGTCTGGAAGCGATAGGAAGAAGCTAACAGGAACCAAAAAAATATCTGCAGGAGGTAACTCCAGTCGAACTTAATCAATCAGCATTAAAGTGGGGCAGATCATCACCCTTCGGGATGAATTCAAGGATTTCTACTTCCTTACTGTAAAGGAATCGTAAGGTATGGCTGACTTCATGCATACTGCGAAATGGCAACTGCGTTTTGTTGTAAGAGATTTATAAAAAAAAAAAATTATGCCTGCCAATAACTGAGCCGGGGTAATTTGGGAAGCGGTCAGTATCGAAATCGGCTGTTTCGTCAATGTCGTCTTGGTTTGTTACGCATCTCTAGGAAGAAATTGTGAAATAAAAGTTCGCTGAAATTCTAGCTTGAACTGCAAGATAATAAAACACTGTTTGCACTACTATAAAAGTGCACTGCTTACATATACACGCACAAGACCTTAAACTCCTACCAGCCCATCAAATCTAGCTTCCTTTCCAAGTCCCACATTAGACCTTTATCGCGACAAGCATAGTCAATTTTCTGTTAAAATATCTAGTCTGATTGATACCATGTGAATTCATTTCCGCACGCAATACTCGCGATGCCAGCCGCGATTATCTTTTCACCCTCCAAAATACTTTCGGCCGTTCAGTAAAATTACCACAACTCATCCTTTTAATCCTTTCCCTATCTTCTCCTGTGCTTTGCATCATAAGGTATCCCCTGAGCTTGGATTATTAATATACTATATAATAATGGGTGATTTTTTGCTGCTTGGGTTTTCAGCGACCTGTTTTTGACAGCTCACTCGTGATTCGTGACATATGTCAAAGTCAAATTTGTTCAGTTTGCATTGCCATTTCATAATGGAAAGACTTTCACCCGAACAACGCCTACAAATTATTGAATTTTATTATCAAAATTCGTGGTCTGTGACAAAAAGTGTTTTGGTGACTTCAATCATTTTATGGTAGTCATAGTCGCCCTACTGAGCAGGCTATTCAAGCCATAGTGACCAAATTTGGCACCAATTTCACAATATTAGACATCAAGCCACCCATTCGTGTGCGTAGAGTGCATACAGAAGAAAATATTGCTGCTGTAGCCGCCAGTGTTGGTTAAGATCGTGATGTGTCCATTCGTCGCCGTTCGCAGCAACTGGGATTATGCTATTCCACTACGTGGAAGATTTTACGCAAGGATCTTGGTTTGAAGGCATATAAACTACAACTCGTTCAAGAACGAAAGTCGGGCGATCTGCCACAGCGTCGTGTTTTTGGTGAAAGGGCATTGGAAAAGGTGTAGGAAGATCCTCAGCGATGAACCACATTTCTAGTTGAACGGATACGTAAATCAACAATGAGCCAGCAGCCACAAGCAATACAATAGCTGCAAATGCATCCTGAAAAGTTCACTATTTGGTGTGGTTTATGGGCTGGTGGACTCATGGGTCCGTACTTCTTCAAAGATGTTGATGAGAATAACGTTACGGTCAATGGTGTTCGCTATCGTGCAATGATTTTCAACCTTTTATTGTCCAAAATACACGAGCTGAATTTGGTTGCCATGTGATTTCAACAAGATGGTGCCACATGCCACACAGCACGCCCAATGATATACCTATTGTGAAATGAATTTGGTGGGCAATTCATCTCTCATTTTAGACCAGTGAATTGGCCGCCTAAATCGTTCAACTTGACACCGTTGGAATAATTTTTGTGGGGGTACGTCAAATCCCTTGTTTATGCCAATAAATTAGCATCGATTCAAGCACCTGCGGCTATGCTCGAAAAAGTCATTCAAAATTGGACTTCCTATATGGACCACCTGGAACTTAGTTGCGGCCAACATGAAATAATCTTTAAAAAGTAAATGGCAAAGATTCATTTTTAATCTCCAATAACAATTATATATCTTTTTCTAATTTTTCTGTGATTTTTGTTTTTTTTTTTAATTAATAACCAAACGCTTAAAAAATCACCCTTTACAACAAACAAACAAAAAAAAAAAAAAACATCGGGAAACCCCTCCTTGGTGCTACCATACAAAACTTTGGTTTTTAACTATATGTCTGAGCACTGCCTGAGAACGCGTCGAAGTACAGCGCTGAAATTTTGCACATGGCGTTCTCACAAAAAAATAATAAAAAACAAAACATTCAAAAATAAAAAAAAAACATCGGGCAACCCCTTCTTGGTGTTGTCGTATGAAACCAAGAAATGTTTCCGATTTGGTGGTCTATTTTTGAACTTTTATTTGCAATTTTTATGAAAACGCGGTGTTCAGACATGTGAAAAACCAAAGTTTTGTATGGCAACACCAAGCAGGGATTTCTCGAATTCTCCAACTTTTGAACATGTATTTTCTATTGCTATGAAAACCTCATGTACCAAATTTCAGCTCTCTGTGTTGACGCGTACTTAGACAGTGCCTTAATGTATAGTAAAAAACGAAATTTTTGTATGGAGACCATACGAAGGCGTTGCTCGATTGGTCCCATTTTCGAAACTAAATCTACTTTTTTCTAAAAAAGTCCGTTTGCAAGATTTCTGGACCATACGTGGATGCATTATCGAGATATCATGGCATGACGTGAATTATACACATTTTTCCGCGTTTTTGTTGCCTTTATGAAATCACATAAGTTAACGAGACTTTTTAAGGCCTTCGAGGCCATCTCGCAGCACCCTCCACCACTGGACAGACTTCCGAATAAGTTATTAACGATGTTAAGAGAGAGTATGACAAGATGAAAAATTTTGTTTATGGAATGACAAAGTATTTTGGTCGTCAGCTCTTAGTCTAAAATGCATCTACCGTTTGGTGAGATACCTTCTCTCTTCTAGCGATTTCATGAAAAGAAAATATTTCTGTTTTTAGCAAAGCAGATTTTTTTTTTTTCAGTATTAATGTCCTTACACTTTCCCATTTTGGTCCTTTTAGCAAATTTTTACAAAACTCACAAATAAAACCTCTCACGTTTTCTAAAAATAACTGAACACGATGTTCACTTTATGAAATAGCTGCCAAATCACGACTAATTTTGTATTTTTCGGATTAGTTTATAAAGTGCATGTGACCATTACCAAGATTCGCTATTCGAAGTGGCAGGTAAAAATATTTTCCAGGAAAAGAGCAAAGCAGCCGGATTTCTTTCTTTCTTGTATTTTATTCGTAACTCTAACACCAAAAACACAAAAGGATTTTACTTGGGAAAACCCGCATTTTTATAGCGCTGCAGGTAGAAGTATCGAAAAAACTAGATAAATTGTGAGTGGTCCTAATTCGATGAACAGGGTCTGTATTAGGTGACATGAAGATTTCCCTCTTGTTACACTCGTTGTTGTCTATCTCTACTCGTGGTTTACTGGAACAATGAATATGTCACTTTCTAAGAATGATGAAGTTCGAATGTTATATGACGCCATATGCTTTGCTCTATAAGAAAACTATAATTTTCAATGACGCTGGATCTAAACAGCCCTTTATTGGCTTAGTATAGGGTTCGCCATCTAACGTTTTTTTTTCAACTAGTGCTTATTTCGTGAATGGTAACACTTAGCTCATGTCTGATTTGACAGATAATTAGTTTTATTCTTCCGCTGAACGAATATGGTTGTGTATACGCTTGAACAACGCTGGGAAATATTGCCTGCGATCGACTTACAGAAGATGCCGATTTTGCCAAAAAAATCATCTTTTCGGATGAAGCTCATTTTGATCTTGGCGGGTATGTAAACAAGCAAAATTGTCGCATTTGGGGCACAGAAAACCCGCACGCATACATTGAAAAGCCGATACACCCAAAACGAGTCACTGTTTGGTGCGGATTTTGGTCCAGAGGCATAATTGGGCCATTTTTCTTCGAAAATGAGCAAGGAGTGGCCGTTACAGTCAATGGCAATCGTTATCGGGCCATGTTGAACGAAAATTGAAGAGGAGGATATTGGCAACATTTGGTTTCAACAGGACGGCGCTACGTGCCACACAGCCGAAGCTACACTCGATGTTTTGCGCCCTGTTTAAAAAAAAAAAAGTTATTTGGCGGACCCTATATATATACTGTACGAATTTCTTAATCTTTATTCATCTGAGGATCTGAATTCAGGTGTTTATTTAGTAGAATTGGTTTGATGAGATAGTAATACTGATCATATGATTTTGAATGTTAACCAATAGAATTGAAAACCTTGAATCAGAAAATCGATCCTATCCTTCTTACTCGGGTCTCAATATATCGTATTATTATTAATACATAGAGTCCTGGTCGGCATCTGCCCTTAGTCCTATGTGGAGAGACAGCCATATTGAAGTAAATTTTAGGCTTACGACCGTTACTGTGCACATTAAGAGCAATTTTGTTGCGTTGTGAGAGTAAGGAAGACTCAACAATCTGGAATGGTCGTCAGAAGCTTTCTGTTTGCTATTTATGGCCGTTAGTAGAAATGTGGATTCATGGTGGAGGGTATAGAAAGCTAGTAAGAATTATTTGGAGGAGAAGATTTATTTTAATTCGCTGGTTCAACTGAGGAAATCAGATTGACGTGACGGGCTCCAGTACATACTTACAGATGCCGCCGACATACTACTACTCACAAGCTTATACGAGCGAGATGGATCTCTGTCTGTTGATACAAATTCCTCTAAAGAATCGAAAGAAAAGCTATAAATTAAGTTATCCAAATTAAATCTATCTTGTACTTTTTTTTTCCTTTACGTATTTTTTTAAGGTCATTGAAGAAGAAATGCCGGGCATATGCAGATGAACAGAATAAGGGTCTCCTTTATATTGCCCCAGACTGACCACATGATTCTGAATATAATACTCAGGTGTGTAGAAAGTTCCACTTTTACAATGCATATAGCGGAATATCAATATTTGTTTTCTGTAGAAAAATGCAAACATCAGAACTTCGCCTAGCCAGTTCATTAGCCAACTCATTCCCTTTAATAATCTTATAACCTCAAATCCAGTGAGGAGCGACTTTGTATGTATTTCCTAGACGGCGAGTTTATTGCGACACTATTTTCCTATAGTTTTGAGAATATAGTAGGCGAGACAAGCTTTTTGGATCTCAAGGAGAAAGGACGGTGGTAAAGGTACATTTGAGATTATCTAAGATTCGGACCAGACCATTTTTTACTACAAGGGAATAGATATCATGAATAACATGGAACCTAGGAAAATATTTCAAACTTTTGGTTAATACCTAAATAATCGGGTAGCGGTTCTGAAAGGAAGCTTGTAGTTGAGTGGTGAACCTATATTATTGTTATGCAAAGACTTGTCTAATACTGCCCAGAGGTATAATGAGTGTCGAGAAAATAAAGTACACAATTACTAACTGTTCCGTTATTTAAGAAACAGATCCGGATAGGATCCTTATAGATAGCCCTTTTAAAATCGGAAGCAGAAATGTTGGCCCCATATCTTGTTGCATGTTTAGGACATGTAACGCGCTAAGATAAGTCTCAGTAGCTTTATAAGGCACCATATGAATAGAACAAAAAAAAAATGTTTTTTTAATATTAGAATTCTTTTTAAAATGCCTGGAGATGTTTGTCAGGATTCGATATAGATTTGATCGAATCGAATTCCCCGGCAGGCCTGAATATTAAATATAACTGGAGTTGCCTTCAAAAAAGTACCTATACTATTCTTGACGCTTCATACATCAGTGGTTATTCATATTGGCTATTGAACTTAGCTGATTGATTAGATTGAACTCGTAGAAGTACGCGTATGAGAGCATTGTTTCCCACTAGGAGGTCAATAGACCAGGATGTGATAGTACTCACCTAGACTAACTAAAAATTGTATGGCAGGGGGCGGAAGGGGGGGGGGGGGCATATCTACCATTTAGGAGTTACAGGGTGGTTAAGAAAAAAAGCTGTATCTTAAAAACTACAAGAAGGCGTATGGCCACAGACCTTTATGGTCTTTCCAACGACCTCTCAATTAGCCCCATACCCCTCTCCA
The DNA here is from genome assembly GCA_963924295.1 of Dioctria rufipes. NCBI lineage: Eukaryota > Metazoa > Arthropoda > Insecta > Diptera > Asilidae > Dioctria > Dioctria rufipes. Next base: position 242,781,407 of record OZ002741.1, read on the forward strand.
ATCAAGAATTATGGTTGTCTAAACTAAAAATTTCGGATTTTCTTAGGTTTTTTCTTTAATTCGCCCTCTATTATTTTTGTAAAAAGGTTGTTAACATAACTTTTTTTTTATAAAAGCTGTAAACTGTAGACTCCCCTCTTTAATGTGACCTATTACATCCAATGTGCTATCTGAAGCCCTTTAAGAGTTAGTAGCTGTACACCTATTCTCAAACCCATTTCCAAACCTATTCTCAACGATAATTTGTTCCCTTAGCATGTCATTTTAAAAAATATCGTCTAATTTCGGTGTGACCTGAATAGGTTATGAGTTAATAACTGTTTAAAGGCTACAGTTAACACATAGGGTGTAATTTAAAGAGGAGAATCTACAGTTTACAGTTTTTATAAAAAGAAAGTTATGTTAATGACCATTTTGCAAAAATAATAGAGGGCAAATTAAAAAAAAAAGTAAGAAAATCCGAAATTTTTAGTTTAGGCAACCATAATTCTTGACTGAAGAGGGGTAGAGGCTGATTGAGTAGTCGTTGGAAAGACCATAAAGTTCTGCATATAATGAGCTCTTAACTGTGACCGTACGCCCTATAGTTTTTAAGATACAGGGTGCTTTGCGAAAGACTAGCATAATTTCTCAACCACCCTGTGTCTCCCAAACGGTTGATATGCCCCCCCCCCCCATTCGCGCCATACAATTTTTGGTTCGTCTAGGTATCACCTCCTGCTCTATTGACCTACTAGTGGGAAACACCCTGTATATTCCATGAGAGACTACACCAGCTAATAGAACTTACTATTATCCCAGGAAATATGTACGTTTCAAACGCAATCAAATTTCTTACATAGCCCGTGACAGGACAATAATTTTAATTCTATCGATGTGATTACATTTAGTACGTACATACCTAATACATATTTACAAAAAAAAAAAAAAAAAAAAAAAATTTAAAACAGTTAATCAAGCTTATTTCCCAGTAAATATTCATGATAATTCAAAAAATATGTTTTTCCTTCTCTCAAGAACAAACAGGGAGTGGTCGGTTCATAACAAATACACTGGTGACAAATTACACAACTGCTTGACTCAAAAAATCCAAACAAGCGCTGACGGTGGTGTTATCGGTGTATTTCTGCTAATCACTGAGTAAATATTTACCGTGCAAAGTTATCTGGAATTGTAACAATTCAGGGTTCAGGAAAAACAGAAATTCATCATTCGGCCTGACTTCTTTTATTAAATAAACCAGTCATTTTTCTAGGGAGCATGAATAAATATAGACTTTTTGAAAAGTTGCCAGAAACCTTGAAATCATAGTTGGGCAAGAAAGTGGGGCCCAGCCCAAAGCCATAGGGATGGAGCTGTAATGTAGCTGAAATCAAAACCAACCTTATAGTAAAACTTTTGTATTCCTCTCAATATCATCCTTTGGCATTGAAATTTATGTACTATGACCGTAGAATTTTCTATACATGCATGTAACGAATATTCTATGCTTGTATGAGTCCATATGCTTTCATAGCCTTGCCCCTTTCCCATACACTATATACCTATCTAGTTGCTAGGTATATACTGAGAATCATATCATATAAATGCGCTTGCCCACTTCTGGTTTCCCCAAAAATTTTAATCAATAAAGCTAATGTAGACGCGAGTAACAAAGGAAAGGTACCAGATTTTGAATGGGGCGAGCTTTGAAAAGTTGTTTGGAAAATGTCCGAAGGGGAGCTGCTGTACCAAAGAACTAGGAAATCCTAGAAGTTGTGATATACATACAAACATACATATAATATGTATGTAAACACATACATAGTATGTACGTGATGCAGAATAATTTAGCAGCGGAGGATGACCGTTTCAGTTGTAAAACGAATAGGTCTTTCCTTTTTGCTTCCTTTGAAAAGGGTTAAATTTTCGGTCAAAAGGTGCTAATTTTTCCTGTATGCCGTTGGCATCTTTTACCGATTCAAGCAAACTGAGAACACTTCCTCTGGAATAAATGCTTAGTAGAGGAAGAGATATAGAGTTCAAGACATTGCGCATCCGAAATATATATGTACACAAAAAGAAGAAGTGAATGAAAAGTAGAAACAATTAATGGTCGCCCAGCTTTGACATTCATCTCTTATTAAGACATTTTCTTTTTGTCTGTCCGTCTGTTTGTCTGCCACTTTAATTAAGTCTCAAACAAATAGAAATCTTAAGCTTATAAGTGTATTCATGTAGGTAGGTATTAGGGGCGTTTGTGAATTTTGCAACATCTTATTTCTATTTTTGTCGTCCTCTAGTCTGGAGTTTTTATATTTTTGACGCCTGTGCACCTACCCAACCATAAAGAGATTCAATCTAAATGTGGTAAGCTGTACTTAAATTCATTGAATACGTACTCAAGTTATGTAATATGCAATTAATGAAGTATTTAAACTTTCATTCCAGGGAATACCTAATTCCTTATAAGGTGAAAAATATTTTTAACTCCTTGTTGGACAGATGAAGTATAAATATGTTTTACATGAAAAATTAGTTTTTTTTTACGATTACCTATATATTTGCATACACAAATCCATACGCTGCTGTATATGTTTCTGTAAATGTGCATAAATAAATCATACTTTAATTTTTGATGCCACACTATTATAAAAAAAAAGAAAAGAAAAAGAAAGTTACGATTTTTTATAGATAAAAAGTGTTAAAAATTAACTGGTAGAATGGGGATTTTCAGTCGTTTTCCCAAACAGCCCAAGCTATGGGTATCGCTCCCAGTACACATCATGTCATACAGTCAGGGATGATGGATTCAATCAAAATATGTATATGTGTTGGATGAGATAACGGGAGTGGGGAGATGCTAATGGCTGCGGGAATATCGTAGTTCAAAAACTTTCTAGAATCATTTACAATAGATGAATGGAAGTTGGAAACTGTGTCGCTCAAACGTACTCCAACAACCGCTCAACCCATTTCCGTCGATGGAGAAGATATCTCGAGCTTGCCATCTCTTAACATCTTAGGCATTGAAATATCCAAGAATTTTAGTCGGTCCTATCATATTTTTAGTATTGCCAAAAACGCGATAAAATGCTTCGGTATTTTGCAAAAATGCAAGAAATATTTTACTCCATCAAACTTGGCGGAAATCTACAAGTCTCATATAAGGCCTAGATTAGAATACTGCATTATCCGCGTTAGACAAAATCCAAAATAAAACCTTCCGGCTTATTGGCGATGACATATCAACATAGCAACTATTGATTCTGTAGAGCACTGACGTAATGTCGGTTGTCTATCTCTCTTTTATCGGTACTTCTATGGCTATTGCTCTGACTAAATCTCTAGCCTGATTCCTTATAGAATTCATTGTATGCACACCACACGAGCTGTATCCCAAGCTTACCCTCACACCGTTGAAGTCAAATTTAGCCATACTGTGAAATTCTGCGAACCTTTCATAAGCAGAACAGGACGAATGTGGAACAGTTTGCCATCATCTGTTTTCCCACCTTAGCTATGGGCCGCAAATATTCAAGGGTAATATATAATGTTATCTCCCTGATTCAACTCAATAATCGCCAATTCCCTATTACTTCTTCCTTTTCTGCAAAGCCTGTCCTACTGCATAAACTACTACACTGTTTCAGACTTTTTACACTAAAAATCTGCTTCTCCGAAACCTGACTTCTGAGAACTTTTTATTTTTCTTAGTGTTGCATAATTTCAATTTGATAAACATTCTCCGAACTTACTTCAATGCCACGAATCTTTCTATGTTGGAATTGAACTTGTTTGGCACGTCTAACCAAAAACTGGTTTGGTTTGTTCCACATCATTTGGATTCTCTATTCACTTCCGAACTTGCAGTTTGGACATACAGTATGGTCTGCTTATTGAATTCTTAGAATTTTTGTTGTTCTTGAAAAATTCAATTATTTATTTATTGCCTGCTTCAAAAATACTCTCAGAAACGTATGCGCACCCTTGTTAAGGCTTAAACACAATTGCAACGACCGACAACTATTGCAGTAATAGGAACAATTTTCTCCAGGAACATTTTATGGAGCATGTATTAGATGGGAATCTGCAGTTTTCATTGTCATCGACCAATTTATTGAATTAATTCAATTAAGACGAACAGAGAGGCCGACGAGCGACGACTATTGCAGTCATAGGAACAATTTTCTCTAGGAACATTTTATGGAGCGTATATTGCATAGGAATTCGTCGGTCGGTCTATCGTCGCAATTTTGTTTAAGCCTTTAGTTGTCCAAATGAACTGACGATTTTTCGTCCTGTTAGCATTCTCTGAAGTCTCAGAAAAGATTGTGTATTTATTTGGAAATTCTACAGCATTTCAATTCTAATGATCTCTGCTCGATGACAATTTGATTTTTATAAAAGGTAAAGCCAAGCTTGTGCCTTTACCTTTTTGACTATTCCAAAGCATCTACCAATATCGACCGTTGTAAGCTCACTGCAAAATTATTCACTAAATATAATTTTATCCTCATTAGTGCAGCTTTCTTACTATAGTCACTCATATATTATTAAATCCAAGAATGAGTTCTATGCACCTTTCCCCGTCATATAATATGTCAATCCGCAGGGATCTGTTTAGGAGAAACTTCTCTTTTGTCGTAATGTAAACGATATTTCCAGGGTTGTTGAGGGTTAAAAAATATACCTAAGTACATGCGGATAATGGGCGAATTTATCTTAGTAGTCCAATGGACTTAATTGGATGTCGAGAACTGCCCTACAGTGATGGCCAATATTCAAATAAATTTTCAATAAAATAAGGATTTTTTTTAAAAATCGAATAAAAAATTATTCGAATAAATTTTTATTTGATTTTTAATTTATTTTAAGTTATTTACAAATAATTGTTTATTATACGATTATCAAATAATTATTCGTTAGTTGAAGGCTCTATATGGAAGGATAATGCTTTGTTATGATTCGTTGTTTACGGTAAAAATTTTCCGTTCATTCGGAATTTAAAGTTTAAAAGGAATTTTAGTAATTTTGTTCAATTAAGTATTTTTGAAGTTTTTGATGTCAATTAATTGAGTTTGAATACCCAGAATAATCTTGGCGTCAATTAAATGAAAAAAGAAAAAATAGTGAGTTTATGCTTAAGACCGCACGATTGAAGTATAAACTTTACTTCAAGCCATGGTATACAGAGAAACAGGTATGCCTAGTAATTATTTGACTCTTGAGCTGTGACGTCACGCCATCACAATCCATATGAATAATTCAGAACAAAATTATTTGATAACAGTGCTGACAATAGATTATACTATAGTTAATAAAAATATCAATATAATGACCTGGCTGCTGAATGTAAGAAAAATAATACTTTTTGCAAGCGATCAGGTAATCAATTACAGAAATCTAAAGTGTATTGAAGTATTTAATATTTTATTTGTTATTGCTAAAATTGATGTAAAATATCTTTAGAAATATCATCTGATGCCGTACAGCGCAAGATGGCCGACCGTGGTCTATTCAAGCTATCCCTCAAGATAAATTTTTTATTTATTTTTCTCATACGGGAATAGAACTTAAAATTTTTAGAATCGGTCATTGACAGAGAATAGAAGGATTTTAAGAACTTTAATTTTTAACGATGCTAAATTAAATCATAAATACAAGAGGAAAAAAAAAAAGCACCACCTCGTCCGAGGTTTGAAACCGGGGCCTTTCGCTTTCCGGGCGACTGCTCTTTCTACTGAGCTAACGAGACAAATGATTTTACCTTTTGCATTTCTTAATTTTATCTAGTCTTTTAAGCCAACACTTGTTTTCAGCTAGCATTAACCAGTAACGATGAAAGTATACAAAATAAATTAAATTTTTTTTTTGTATTTATGATTTAATTTAGAATCGTTAAAAATAAAATTTCTTAAAATTCTTCTATTCTCCAAGATCAATTTATAAAAACATCCATTCCCACTGGTTTACTGAAATGGGTGTTTCATTTTGAAACGTGACGATCTTGAAACTCAATCCACCACCCAGTTTTAACTTTAAAAAAAAAATCAGGTATCCATTTTTCATATAACAGTTTAATTACATGATGCCTTTTAAATGAGGGAGAAAAAGTTTGGAATATGAGACACCTTTTTAACAATAATAATAACAATAATTTAATTTCGGAAAATGTAGACAAGATTACAAATCTTTAGATTGTACTCAAACTAGAGAGGTGCAAGTGTATTATATAAGTAATTGGAAGAGCAATTCAAAAACAAAACAAAAGAAAAAAATATATACATAAATAAAAGATTTCAACTACAAAAATAGAAAATAATTATAAAAATAAAATAAAATAAATTAATTAGAATTAATAGGAAAACTAAATTAAAATAATTCAGCAAATATCATCATATCAAAATAAAATAAATTAAAAAGAAAAAAGAGAAAAGAAATGATAGTCTAATTACCGCTGTGTAGAAAAAGTCTAATAAATTATTAACTTTAAGTTAACAAAATTTGAGTCCTGATGAGTTTTTTGAAAGCATTGACGGCCCCAACACACTGAGGACTACATAGATGGAAGTGAATTGCACAATCGAGTGTCCTGGACAGGGTAAAAACCCTCCTCCATTACCAGTCTCCTAAATCTTGGAATAATGATATTACGGTTGCGGTGAGACAATGACGTTCGGGAAAACTCTCGAATGTATTCAGGTTTTCTCTTGTGAAGTATGATGTGTACAAAAATCAGAGCTCTATGCTTTAGATATTCGGGTAGAGAGGATCCAAGAAGCAGATTTTTATAGGCCAAGATATGAGCATAGCTTCTGAGGCCAAAAATAAAACGAATTCAATTATTAAATGCCACTTCAACTCGTCGGAGACAGGTACTATCCAGTTTGGAATATATCATACTTCCAAAGGTAAAGTGGGATAAAATTAACACTTTAACTAGCTTCATTCTAGTGTCTGTGGATAAAAATTTTGCCCAAAGCCACAATCTTCGCAACCATGCATATATTTTACGCATAATCGAGCTTACATTATCGCAGCAGCTCATGTCTTTGTTCATGATAATACCCAGACTTACATCATTTCTTAAGTAAGGTTATGTCATCTATATCATAGTAACCACTATAGAATGCGATTGATTTGGATTTATCGGGGTTGAGCAGCAACTTGTTTCGTTATGTCCATTCAGTAATTCTGCAGAGATCGCAATTGATACGCTCAATACAATCCTCTGCGAGCCTCATAGATCTACTTAGGTACAATTGCACATCGTCAGCCTACATGTGCACAGTAACATTATGTACTCTTTTGGGTAATAAAGGGCCAAGAACTGAGCCTTGTGGCACACCACGTAGAGTGGGTAATAAAGTCGATACCCTTGCTTGGTTTTCTGCAGAGATTCAGTCACTTATTGCTGAACGGGATTTTTTATATCGCAGATATCTTAGACTAAAGACCACTGAAAACCGGGCGCAAATTAATTAGAAATTTGGATAACCCTAGGGTAGGTGTGGCCAAGACGCAATACTTTCAGCAAAAATTTGACCCCCTACTGTCATCCAAAATCTTGCGGAGAAACTTGCGTAAGGTCTCCGTGTATGGTAGAGGTAAACCCCAGTGTAACCTGGACTCTGAGTGAGTTAACTCCTCTTTTACTTTTATCCCTACCCTTTCCTCACGTAGCTCTGAACAGCTGGGTTTAAATCTTTTCATGATTCCCTCAAATAATGATCAGCCTTCTTTTTCTTTCAGATATGTCGATACCAGGGAGATTATCGTGGCAATTGATGCCGTCAAATCTGATGCAGTGGGGCCAGATGGTATCGCACCTAGGGTTATCCCTCAAATAATGATCAGCCTTCTTTTTCTTTCAGATATGTCGATACCAGGGAGATTATCGTGGCAATTGATGCCGTCAAATCTGATGCAGTGGGGCCAGATGGTATCGCACCTAGGGTTATCAGGCTTCTTCTGCTTCTGATAATACAGCCGATTCTCCATATTTTTAATACTTGTCTTACCATGTCAATATTTCCGTCTGATTGGAAAGTCGCTACAGTTGTTTCTGTGTCTAAAACGAATACACCTGAGGTTCCCGATGATTTTCTACCGATTAGCCTTTTAGGATTTCTTGCTAAGGTCCTGGAAAAGTTGATGGTACAACAAATATCTGATCACTTAGAATACTTTGACTTATTAAGTCCTTTCTAGTCCGGTTTTCGGAAGTCTCGTAGTTGTGAGACAGCCCAATCATGGTCAATCATTCCTATTTGCTTAGAAATTTGGCCTCATACTTCCAATTTCACTTTTCTGGTGTGTTCTTAATCCGCAGCTTTCTCTCTAATAGATTCCAGCGGGTTAAGGTGAAGGATCGTGTTTCCGGTGCTTTGCCTCTAATTTGCGATGTCCCTCAAGGCTCTATTCTTGGCCCCTTGCTCTTCAGCCTGTATAGTAATGACCTTCCTAATGTTGTTGAAGACTGAAAAGTTCACTTGTATACCGATGGTTTGCAGGTATATCTCAGTCGACTAATAGGACTTGTGGAGGATTGTATCGACAGGATGAATTCCGACTTGCGCAATAATGCACGTTAGGCTGATAATAATCTTTTATTGCTAAATGCCGGAAAGTCGCAGTACATAGTTTTCTATCGCAGAGCAGTTGAGGTATCTAAACTTCCACCTGTAGTTTTAGATAACACGGTGCTGCAATTTTCGAATCGTGTAAAAAATCTTGGTATCTACCTCAATTCTAGAATGCAATGCTGTGACTATGTTAACGATATGACAGGTAGGATTTATGGTGGGCTTCGTCGGCCTTGGTTGTATTCGGCAACTTAGTCTACGAACATGCCTTCGATGCTGGTTAAGTTTTTGATTCTGCCGTACTTTTCCTATGGCTATTTCCTTTTTCCTCACTTGTGTTCCTCCTATTCCACCAAACTAAATGTGGCTTTCAATGACTGCACAAGATTTGTTTTCTGCCTTAGGAGATTCTATCATGTTTCGCAGCATCGTAACCATCTACTTGGTTGCTCCTTAAAGCAACACCGTTTACGTAGGCTTCTGGCATCTCTACATAACCTCATATATACTAAAAAAACCTAGCTATTTATTGAATAAATTAGAATTTTTGGGCTCCACAAGGCGTTTCGATTTGTTGATACCAAACTTTCATTATTCAGTAATGAAAAACTCTTATTTTGCTCGTGCTGTTCGAGTTTGGAATAACTTACTATCCGGTATTCAGCGTACGAGCTCGACTCGTGGGTTTATGGAGCAGATAGCGCCCTGTGTCACCATTTCGGAATAGGCATGTGGTTTCGTTTTAGGTGGTCTTGGCTTTGTGTTTTTTAGTTATTTGTTTTTATATATGTGTATTTTTTATTGTTTTTATTTTAATTATTTATTTATTTTAATTATTATTTTATGTATGAAGTATTATTTTCTCATTTTATTTACTTTACAGCTCTGACATACTGATACCGGTCATGGAGAAAGTTACTGACCAACGATATTACAGAAGTACTGAAAGTGCATTCTAGAGATAGTTTAGACATTAGAATTTTGTGGTCAACGCAATCAAAAGATTTCGAAAAGTCCAGTAGTACCAGAGCCGTGAAATCGCCCTCATCAAGGGCAGATCTAATGTCAGTGGATACTTTTAGTGCCGCAGTCTCACAGCTATGATGTGAACGGAAACTTGATTGGTATGGCGAAAGTAACCGATTATTCTCGACATATACGCAAATTTGCAAGTACATGAGCTTTTCCAAAACTTTAGCTAAAAAACATAAGATACTGATAGGGCGATAATCACTTGGAATTTTTGGAGACGACTTCTTGGGTATTGGCAAAACCGAGGCAATACTCCAGCTTCGGGGAAAAGAGAAGACGTTAGGTTCGTGTTCATAATTAGCAAGATGTATTTTGCTATATATGGAAGCAGCAGCTTAGTAAAGCGCGGATACAGATTACCTGGGCCTATTGCTGCAGATTTTATGGAATAAATATAGAAGAAACGAGCTCATCAAGGTAAACCGCACGAAAAGAAAAGTCACTTAAAAAGGATGTTCCTTTGAATTACTTAGGTATATGGTTAAACTTCAGTTATTTTAAATTTGTATTTTTATGACCCTTGGAGTAGACATAAATCTCATATTTAGGAATTTTAAAAAAGAAATCCCTTCAGACGAAGATAATCTTAATTGAACAATTTCTCGTCTAAAAAACTAAAATCCATGAAAATAATTTCAATGAATTTGTAAATTGCATTAAAATACTAAAAATCTTAATTGCATTTGGTTTGCAAAATTCACTGAAAAGAGCAATAATTATTTTATTATCAAATTTTCATTTTTCATTTTATTTTTTTCGGTTTTTTATCTTTATTCGTATAAAAAATGCCCATCTCTGCTGCCAACTGTTAGGCTTTTCTTCCTTCTTTGTTTCTTCAGAAGTGACAGGCATTATTTTCTCATATCGATTGCAAATCCTGAAGTAAACTCAATATAGCGTTCAATAATTGCATCAGCAGCAGTATTCATAGAGCAAAAAGAGCCAAAGTATCTATTAACTCGAAGATGGGAAACAACATCATACAAGGCAACTAAGGATCTTCAATGAAAACCTGGCGAGATTTGAAATATTATCTTCACTTACGAAACTTGAATTGAATATTAAAGTGCTATATGAAGGGAGTGCTTTACGTTCATATTAGAATATATCGCCCAAAATCATTGGCGGTTATATAGACAAGAAAGGGGGGATAATCCTTTAACCGGAATACCATATAATGTTGTGGGGAAATGAGCTGCAATTCTTTCGCCAATTTTATCTAAGTAAGGACTGTTTTAGAAAAAAAAAAAAAAAAAAAAAAACCGACCACCTATGAAAAATGAAGTCAACAAGAAAAACCCTTTTATGTTTTTTTGTTATTAAATAATTTTTATTGAACGATTACTTAACTTACACAAAACCGATATGCTATAATTATTGCGCGCTATAAAATTTTGCTTTACCTTCTTCATAAAATTCTGTACAGAGACAGTCTCAAACGCTCCTTTTAAATGTGTCTATGTTAGAGGAGTGTTTTCTTTACATTCTTTTAACATTAGCACAATATTTTTCGATTGACCTTAGTTCCGGAAAATTTTGAGGATTCGCTTCTTTGGGTACTACAGGTATGTATTGGGCATCGTAGAAATCTCTCGCTTTTCTGCCGTAGTGCGAAGTTTGTAAGCTGATATATCATGATTTCTAAAGACTGGAAGAAGACACTCATTAACGTATACATCCGTGTTGATTTTGTCTGTTGTCACGAAATAGGATGTTTTCTGGCCACACGTACATATTGGTTTCCAACCTAAGTATTTATCGGGAAACTTGGTGCACCGATGATTCTTAAACTTGGGATCTGTGTCGTCGCCCATCTTTTTTGCCATGTAAAATTCCTGTTCTGGAAATTGGTTCAGTCGAATTTCTTTAGGAAATTTTCATACGAAATACAGTTTCTGGATTTTGCAACTTGGTTATTTTCTGCTGTTCTGTTCGGTGTTTTCTGAACATGGAAACTTCGTAGGACTTCTTTTCTTTTAATTTGATGGACCGTAACAGATGACATTCCAGCCTTATATATCAGACATATCTCTCAATGACATGTTGGGACTTCGATTAAAGTTTCGACCACTTTTTGATCAATTTAACCTGATTTTCTTCCTGATCCGATCTTTCTCAGGATAGTCGTCTTCGGAATTTTCAAGTTTTTCGTTAAAGCTCTTTGAGACATATTTCCGAATGTGTAAAACGAATTAATTTGTGACTATCTTCTTGGCTGACTTCCATTTACACTTTGCAGTTAAAGGCTTGTAATTATGGTAAGTGTACACCCTTTTATAAATAGAATTCTACCAGCCTTCCCTAATTTTGTTCATCTGGCGATGAGTAATGGGAAGAGAGAGGTGGTCGGGTTTTTTTTTCTGAAACAGTCGTTATATGCAAAAAACATGAACTGATTTCATCTTTTTATCTACTCTAATGGCTCTAAATTGGTATTGGATAAACTCTGTAGTTAGAATATATTTCCTCTGTAAAGCATAATGAAAGCAATGATCGCCGAGCTAAATTAAGAGTTTCATTTTATTTCCTTCGGGCCTCGATAGGAGTGCTGTAGAGCTGTATTTGGAGTTTAACTGTTCACTATCAATAGATAGTTACTAGCCTTTTGAATTTGTTCATCTGTTATAATAACAATAAAGAAATATATGCTTCACCAAGATGTAGATCCATATGCGCTAACCTTTTTAAAACCATCGTAGAACTAGAAAACTTCATCGGTTTTGATAATTGCTGTAATTTTATGTGGGTTTCAAACCACGGTGTGAAATATATTTGAGATCCATTGCAGCTTTCTGATGACTTTTAATTGAAAATTTTATTTTCTGGATTTGTTGGACAATGGGACACCAAGAGCCCAGACGCATAGGATCATGACGCAAAGTACCAGCTATTAACCCGACGTGAGTGTGGTCGAGTATCTTATACTCAGCCATATTAAAAACAAGTAAAAAAGCTAGAATTGGTCTATAAGACCAATTCTTATGATACCCTAGGAATGCCCGTATTAAATTTCGTATGTTCACCGATCTATTCAAGTATTGATTTTGAATTAGTTTTTCGTTCTTAGTACAATAAAAATGTCTTGGACTGATCGTTTTCAAAGTATACGTAAAAAACCGAAATTTTTATATGGCAACACCAAGAATGAGTTGCCCGATTTAGTCCATTTTTGACATTTTATTTGCTAATGTAGTAAAAACATCATGTACGAAATTCCAGCTCTCTATGCGTTCTCAGGCAGTGTCCAAATATATAGCGGAAAACGAAATTTTTATATGGCAACCCCACGAAGGAGTTGCCCGATTTGCTTCCTGCTTCAAGTCCAGAAGACATTGACGATGTAGGAAATTCTACTGAAGAGTCAGTTTCCTCCGAGATACCTGGATATTTTTTTTTATTTCTAAAGATGGAACAAAATGTCTCAAAGCCTGGCCGCGGACAAACGTCTGTATTCACTCCGGAAATATAATTATTGATGCTACAGGCGTAAAGGGTTAAGTTAGAGTCTCCCAAATCAGAGATTGAATGCTGGAATCTCTTCATCAGTGGTAAAATGTTGAATCATATACTCATAAACACTAATAGGCATGTCAAATAGAAGCAGATGACATGTCAGGAAGGAAGAGAGCAGTATCATATGAAAGAAACAACTTTGGACATCACGATGTCCTTACAATGATTTTATTTTCTTCAGAATTGCTTCAGATTTGATGATAAATGTACACGGGAGAAAAGAAAAAAATACAATAACTTGGCTCCAATTTCAGATATCTTTGCTCAGTTTGTTGTAAATTGTGAAATAGCCTACATTCCTACTGAAAACTTGACAGTCGATGAGATGCTCTTATCATTTCGAGGACGATGTGCGTTTCGTGCATATATTCCAATTAAACCAGCTAAGTATGGGATTAAAATATACGCATTAGTCGATACTAAATCATTTTATATATTTACTAAAATTAGAAGTTTATACAGGAAATCATCCACCTGGACAATACTCGCTAAGTAATAAGACATTTGACATCGTCGACAGATTAGTACATTCTATTTAAAAAACAAGGAGAAGAGTGACATTTGATAATTAGTTTACTGGTTATCCAATTATGTTGCATTTGTTCGAAAGAATAAGACACATGTTGCCGATGCCTTCAAATGAACACGTTGTCAGTTTGCCTTTCAAAAAGAGATAATCTTGGTGTCATATCTTCCTAAGACAAAACAGATAGTATTGCTTATGTCAACTTTGCACCACGATAAGATTATCGACAAGTCCACAGGTGATCGAAACAGCCTGAAATCATCACCTTTATAATTCAACTAAATCCGCTGTAGATGTCGCTGACGAATTGAGAGCTACAGACACTCAGGGCTGTCAACAACTCCCATCCTTGTTAGATGAGCGTGAAGTGAGCTGTGGCCGGTGATGATGCCAACCACAGTTCTACTTTGTTTCTTGCCGAGCCCCATGATAAACTCGGAGATACACTCAGAGCCATGAAGACTGCCTGATTATCCAAAAGGATAGCAATATCCTTCCCCTTGATTTGCATATCAAGGGCTTACTTCGCTACCATAGAGATAGCGAACACTTCAGCCTGGAAGATAGTGGTGTGTCTTCCAAGTGATTACTCCATCCCAATATCAGGCTCAGGAAAGAACAATAGTTAATGGCATGGAGTTTATATTAGTAACAAGCAAATCATAAGTCTTAGGTCATGAAAGAGTCTTTGAGCTTACTACTTTTTATAACTAAGCATTTTCAACGACGATTTTATTTATTTTTTAATTTGTCCAAAGCAAATCAGTTAGAAGAGATAAAATAAAACACTTTTCTACTAAATAAATCATCACAAATTGAAATCTATGATGTTTCCCTTCCGTTTGAGAGGCAAAAAAAAAAACAAATCTTGTAAATATGTAAAAGTAATCCGGAGCAATTTCCGCATTCATTTTGAGCAATTACGTGCACTAGAATTACTCTAAATTTTTAATTTTCAGTTGTGCACTCTTAAAGCGAAACTCTTACCTTTATCGAATCTGTATCTCTGTATCTGTAACTCCTTATGTCGTCCCAGCTAAAATCGAGGCACACCAGTCTTCCACTTCAGCCACCTTAATTGTCTCTCACTTTCGGAACGTGTTCTTTAAATTGCCCTCCACTTGACGAACAGCTTGCAATCTTCAATCGAAGACCACGTTCAAGAAGACTAAACGTTGGATATATGTAGAACGAGCCACGAAGAAGATTAAAATTTATTTTCAGTTAAGACGATTGGGTTGGCACGGGCATAGATATAGGCAGCAAGAGGGAGCACCCAGCCAGGAAAATGTGACTTCTTATGGAGCAGTATATATGCATGTATGTATACCACATAGCTAGCAAACAGCAGAGGATTCCTTCCTTAAAATCTTGTTCTATTTATTTATATGCACGAATTTATGTGAACATGTTCACGGGATCAAATGCGATATACACAGCCAGATAAGATGGGAATTACATAAGAAGTACCCCGTGGTACTGAACATGTTGCAGGCACAGAATCGTGCAGGGCAAAGACGTTTGACTACAAATCTATGGATACATCAGTGATACGGACGTATACGGGGAGTATGTATACCGAACTTGCAGTGTCTCTGACTCGGAGTTAAATTTATGGCCTCGGAACCTCAGAACCAGTTTTACGAATATCAAGCGCACAGCATCTAGGTAGGCTAAGAGGAGTTAGTTTTAGGGAATGGGGTGCGAGAACAGAAATGGGAATGAGTGGAACACTTCAAAATGTAAATAGGAAAGCTAAAACGACGTCGTATATCTTGCTAGCAGTGAAGTTTCTTTAGCTCTATGCCCCTGGTCGTTTATCAAACTTTAGTTGTAAGAGCGTTCTGATGCAGTTTACGTTTGCAATTGTTCCTTTACCTCTACACTTTTGAAGAAGGAAATTCACAGACCATTTGTTAATCTTGAATGGCACCTTGAACTTTGAGCATAAAATTATCTGATGAGAGCGAGCCAGAGAAGTGCCAGAAGGAACACAAAAGAATGGGAATTGAAGGATGCATAAAATTGCATAAGGAGTGTACTTGTAAATGCAGCTAGCTAACACACTACTTGTCATGTTATATGCCTAGTTTATTTTGGTTGAGTTTGCTTGAATTCTTACTGGGTTTATTGAAGCGTATAAAAAGTCACTTTGCTCTAATGAAATATTTCTGGATTATCATGAAATCGGGAATAATGTTTATGAGGACTGTTTTTGCAAATTTGTACATATCGTATAAAGCATACCTTTGCATCTGTCACTTTTATATGTAGTACAATTTACAGAATGCAGTATATTTAAAAACACGTGAAAAATGGATCGGATGCTGAAATATATGATGTTGTCGCCTTAATGTCCATAATGCTTATAACAGACATGGGGTATCGATATCTAGATATTCGGAGTTCCCCGTTTATAGACCATGTGTGTCATCAAATACTCCCAATATATCCAGGAAACTAGTGGGTATAGATTATCCATGATATCTAGATATCAATATCTTCAAAAATTACTGAGTATAGCCTGATCATCGGCACTTCTTATGTTGCGCAGCGCCATCTAGTTGTTAGTAATAATATGATAATGTGTCAAATAAGGCAAAAATGTGTCTATGTTTTCTCAAGAAAACGAAAAAGAAGAAGAACCAAACATTTTTTGTTAATGAAAGGAGCAAACTGCTCACTTCCCGGGAAAAATAATGAAAAAAAAAAGCAATTAGTAAACTCCGCGGAAATAACGTTTATTCTCGAAGTGTGGAAAAGTAGCTTATTTCTTTTATTTTTTCACTTCAAATCTTGAAAATGTCAATTAATTGTTGCCGTTTAGCCTGCAGTCATGGTAGTATATTTGTCACTTCCATTTCAAAATTATTTACGCTTAAAAATCTGTCAACTGAATTGAAGTGTTAAGGTACGGTTTGTCATATCAATGCCCCCTTTAAGGTCTGTCAGAGGTCCTTTAATATCTAGATATGAATAACTAGATATCGATACCCCATATCTGTCATAAGCATTAGACACTTCGAGTATGCCTTTCAGCGCTTCAAACTTTCCAGATATGTAACTTGGTGGGTGAGAAGAACATCGATAATTTTGCTTTCTCGATAGTACCCAGCTTACGGTAGATGCAGGTACTGAGGAAAAAGTTAAGTTCAGGCTCCACAAGGCAATAATTGATTTTGATTTAGAAAAGCGAAGTTGTCAGGGTAAAGATAAAAATCAACCTCTTCAACTACATGACAAAATAGTACGTAATGATTTATGACTTACGCAATATGGTGAATTACCAGGGCAAATGCTTATCTATCTACTAAAGATATTGGAATTATTGATATCTTCGTTAAATTTTAACGAAAGTCGTGAAACAAAATTTATAATGAATAGCCACGATTTTACCTCTAAATTTCTTGTCAAAATTGGAAAATAGTCTTTGCAAAGTGAAGTCCTTGCATCGTTATTTTCGAAAAGTAAAAGTTCATCGTCTATTGCCGAGCATTCACAGAAGACATGTGTATCAACATGTATCCGATACATAGAAATACTTGCTGTTCTGTGACATCACTTCAAGATTAACAGCAAAGGTTTTTCCTTGAAATATTTGGTCTGACCTTACCTCCTGCGTGTTACTGGACACATCGTTTCTAAAGCAAGCAGGCTTCTGTACGTAATGCTTTTTTTTCTGGTTAACATAGCGTTAGTCGTCATATCGACTATATGACTGCAGTGGAATTTTGCTCAGCTTTATTCACCTTATGTTGCCAATACAGTCTATGGGAATGAAAGAATTTCAAGAAAACTAGGAAGTTATGAAAAAAAATAAATATTATCAAAACTTCATGAAATACTCTAACTTTTCTTATGATTATCTAATTTTCAAGTGAAGGTAATAAAATGTTTTTTCTCTTTATCTTTCTAATTCCTTTACATGATTGTATTTGTGGACATCGCATGATTTGCTATAATAAAACTCCAGAACTCCCAGTATCCAAAGAATCCCAGCGATATTATTTATAGCAGTTCTTTCAGAGTTTGATCACATTTATCACACCACATTAAAGTCGTAGAAGACACAATAAATAGTTTTAATTACTGCAAATTTATTAGAGAAAATTACATTTTTCTTTAAGTTCTTTAAGCAAGAAAATTAAATTTTATGAAGCCCTTAATAGTGTATGAATCATAGAATCATCTCACATAAACTTTATACTCTTTACGGAATTATTACATAATGCTGTTGTCCTATTCGGAATTAAGGTCGACGTAGATGATTCAGGTTTTGTGGTTTTGTAGAGTTTGAAATATTTTCTGAGGTATCACAGGGATCAGTTCTTGAACCATTACTATCAAGATCTATTTCATGCACAAGACAATCTCGAAATAATTGATACTGAATCTAGTAAATTTTTGCTGGTAAGAGAGTTAAATCTTCTTCGGAAATGATTTGACTTAAAATTTTTCAGATGACAATAATCTTCTATGTGAACCTTTTTAGGAATAATAATAATCTGTCAATACAAGTTAATATTTCGATCATACATTTAGATCAGCAGGGACTGTAACTTTTTATAAATAAGAATTTATACTTGGTATCAGCGTAGCCGAACTGGTAATGACACAGCTTTATAAATTGCAACTATTGGTATGGCTTAGTTTTCATCCTGGACAAGGACAGCTTTGGAAAAAATACTTGATTTTAAAATTTTTTTTATGAGATTCGAGTGTGTTTTTAATCGGTATCAAGATGCTAAACAACTATCACCTGTGTTTTGCTAGTTCTGAATGTTTTTTGCCTCATATCATTTTTGTGGCAACCATTTAATGAATGAGCATTAAATATCGGCCGTGTTAAGATGTAATTTGAAATGTTGCAAGTGCTAAAGGAAAATCATCAACAAATGACTAGTATTGAGTGTTAAGGAACTCTCTGGCAGAGTGATGTTACTTATGAGTTGAATTGTAAAACCGAAGAGTTTTTTGTAGATTGATTAATAGTTTGCTATTCAGACATAACTAAAATGGAAATAACTGAGGTATATTCAATACTCAACTTTTCTAAGATACCATAGTTTTCCACCCATACCATAGATGCCATTCCGATCACTTGTTAATGAATCGTATTTTAAAGGAGAGATAATTAGAGAGTAATGTTAATAGGATAAATTACCAACAACAAAAGCGTGGACTTAAAAAAAATCCTACGAATATGACGCAAACAAACATAATACATAGATATGGTCATTGTAAATATATATATATCAGAATCTATCGAATGCACCCTAAGAATGCAACTAACTACATGAAATATTCTATGTGGCAGCACAGATAAAAACGAAATGTACCGGGTTTGTCAGTGCTCTGCAATTAAATGGCTATACGTAATGAAAAATAATTCTTCCCAAATATTCTGGAGAATTATTTTGTTCGTTTCTCTTTTTGTTGCGGTTCTATTTGTAAATTTGGTAACTAAGGAAAAATTCGTTTCACTGGAAAAACATATCAGAGTTTAAGAGAAAAAACAAAGTGCTATATAGGCTTACATAAAAATTTAAAATTTTTTCTTGATAAATACATGGGAGGAAGAATCAAAGGCATTCAAGAACTCAAAATTGCGAACCGCCACAAAACTGTAAACAAAGAAATATTTTGAACAATTATCTTGATATTTTTGTTTTTTTTTTTATCTTTTTCTATCATTTCTTTTGATATTTGCAGAAAAGAGATTTTCTAGTTTAATTTCAGGGCTTCAACTTGAATGAAAAATGCCCCCCCGGGATTTTTTCGGTGATTATTCAAACAATACCGCACAGCACAATTCATTATTGAAATGTTCACACGATAATTAGCTTAAATTCAAGGCTTAATCATAAAATTGTCACTTAAAATGTTTTTAAGTAAAATTAATGCAAATAGATGAACAATTTAAAGTTTTTTAGAATCTGACGTTTAATTCTAATTTGACATTAGTAAGTTAAGCTAAGTTAAATTTTTCTTGCCTTTCCACCCCTTCGCCGGCTAAGAATCAAGATTTCTTCACACCGATTGGGTTTTAACACGATTAAACTTAAAAGCCAATTGTAATCTTTTAAAATGACAAAACTGAATTGAACTGAAATCGGAAGAAATACAAAACTGAGAAATTGAGAATATTTTTATTGCCTTTAGTTGTCAAGCAGGCCAGATAGGGAAGAAAATGTGTGCTCACTATATGCTTCTAAGATGTTCGAAATTTGACAAGAAAAACACCACATATTTACATATGTTAGTAATAGGTTTATTTACGTACTCTCCCATGCAACACACAAATGTGTCCGTGGTATGTTAATGGGAAATCCTTTTAGGATATATAAATTGTCCCTGAGAAATCCCGTCCCGTACCAATTAACAACTTAGGACATCCCTGGGATTAACGAATGTACGTAGTTCGGATGTCCCTGGTAAATCCCATGCCCTTCCCGCTCCAAGCCTTCCTAGGATGTCTGACCGATCTTCTAGTTTGTTTTCAGGATATGCAGGGGAATATCTGGGGATATTGTTTAAGATTTTCTGGGATTGCAATTTTTTTTTTATGGATAGGCATGTTTACAAAACAAACAAAAAATACTGGCTGGAAAGTCTATGCCAGAGGCGTACGCACTCGCACAAAATATAAATACAAAATCTTTAACACCTGCAAATTGAATTCATATTCTACAGCTAACAAACTTTTCCAAAAACAAGAAGATAGATAGATTGCTACACGCATGTGGTTGACTTAAACAATGCATTACTCTAATGGCTTTTTTCAGTACATATTTTGCTGTTCTGTTCTTGGACTCGGGAAAAGACATTTATGGCAGCATACCGAGCGACAAATTAGCGCTTTCAACAGAGAATCACGAAAACCACGACAATCAGAGAATATTACCGAAATAAATTCTAGAAGTGGGAAAAACGACTTTCTCATGCTTATCCCAAAATTGTCCTGCTAAAATTTTTTACACAGTTGTGGGATATCCCAGGGAATAAGTTATGGGAAATTTCTAATAATTCCTTAAAATAAAGTTTTCAGGATATACTGAACACTTCACACTTTTATTCCGGGAAAGTTATGGGATCTATAGGAAAAGAATAGGATGGCCCTGGATTCTACATCCATTTTTGTAAACTCTTAGTCCAAATCTACCCAAGTTAAAACACGGAGTAACTTGTGTAACAGCTGTCACACAAATTTATATTTAAATTCGGGAATAGTAAAAGTTTTAAGATTACAAGCGAAAAATAAAAAAAACAGCAGAATTTGAGATTGATTTATTAAATAAGCACTGTTGTCATCAGTTCTATAAGAAGCGTCCCCAAATAAAGCTTCCACAATAATTTGCTTTCTTTTATTAGAATTCATTTCACTAGTAAAATTCCATTTTCAATTATATTTGTTAGCATGACAGTTTGTACTTGGAACTTTCGTTTTCTGTCCAAGAATACACGTACTAATCAAATTTGACAGCTTCCCCACTTAAACATTTTTACAAAAAAAAAAAAAGCCCAAGAACCAATTCATCCAAGAAGTACGTGAACTGACCTAATATGTCACCAATATTTTGAACGGAAGCTGCCAATCAATTACAAATGTTCCAGTGAATCCTTGAAATATACAATTTTTTTGATCTATTGTTGTCTTTATAGTTGTAGTTATCCCTAGTACTGTACGTCTAATTATCGCAATACAAATAGTTTACTTCGTTCACTTCACTGTTTGAAATAAAACTCGCCTCTTGGATGTGAGTAGCGCCGTATGTATACTCTACAAATTATCCTAGAACCCTTCTGATTATTCCATTTTCCGAATCAAAAGTGTACTAAGATGTCACTAACCTACAGTTGTTTCCATTTCCAACAGATGTCGCTTGTGTCACTTTGTTGCGCGTAACAATATTAACACGTGCCAACAGACTGAAGGACGAATGACAATGGAAAACATAGCATACTTTATTAATTCGGAAATTAATTCTTTTGCAGATTTAAAAACTTTAACATTTTTTCCATATACTTCCATTTCTAAGACATACACCTATAACCGCAACAAATGTCAAACAAACTCACAATGGGGTAATGAAAACACTCCTCGTTAGGGATTTCTACTTATATATTGTAACACCTTAATTTAATGTGTACAAAAAAAGGTTCAATTTATTTAAAAGTATACGCCAGACACCGATTCTAATAAAGTCTTTTTGTTAGAAAAACACTAGTAGTTATGTCCGTGATACTATCAATATCAACCGTGTATAATAACATCAACCAGTATAAAATAACACAGAAAGGTTTTTGGCCTTATATCGTAAAAAGAAAAAAACACAACCCATCAAAATATTCTCACAACTTTTATGGGTTAAATATTACGAAAGGTTAATACCGAAAAAAACTAGGGATTGTATTTCATGTAAGGAACAGTACCCGTGATACGTGTAATGGCGCAAGAATATTCAAAAATTTCAATTTTTTATATTATCCTTTTTTATTATTATAAACTTCAAAATTATGCACGAAAAATTACTTGACTGATTTGAAAACGATAGAAGCCAACTATTTAAAATGCAATATGCACTCATTGAAGGTTTTTTTTTCTTTCTTTTTTTTTAAATCAGAAACTTCAGAAATATTAAGTTTCTAGTTTGGAGAAAATTTCAGTTGTCACAAAAACTAGTTTACAATGTTTTATCCAAAAGTAACCCAACAAATACATCCGCAAGATGTTGGCTTAACTTATGCTACAGCTCGATAAAATTTGAAAATAATAGAGATGAAAATCTACGATGATTGAAAGAAAGGCAGCTGCGTAACAGAAGTGCTTTCTAAAGAAAACTCCCCATCTCTGCTTCTACGGTTTTCCGAATTGTGAACTTTGCTTTTAAGTGTTCCACAAACTTTTGCTCCATCATTTTAAACAATACGACGACTAATTCCTTTCAATCCTCCCTCAAGAGGTTTTTAACAACTCAGGAAAATTTATCATGGAACAATAGCATGTTTGAAGAAATATTGATTCTTCACTTCAAGAATTTGTAGAATAAAATAAAAAAAAAATAAGATAAATAATAAAAAAAAAGAAATAATAATTCTTGAGTTATGAAAAGTTGATTAGATATTTGCTTAATGCAAAATGAGAGTGGCATAAGTTAAGGCTTAGTACCAATTTATTTATTTTATTATAACACTTTTGGTATATTTTTAGGAATTTTCCTAGAAAAGTGCCTAAAAATTCTTCTCCTTAAATATAAGAAGCAAAGAGATAACGCAATTTTCCTACTATGTACTACACAGGGTGTGTCGAACGCTGCGAACCATAATTGCATATTAATTGGGATAGAGATATGCCAGAAATTGTATTGCAAAGGGGCGATAATATGCATCGTTTGGGTGGTATGGGGGGCTTTATATTTTTATGTATTTTTCAATTAGTAAATCATTTAAGCTTTCTAAACAAATATCTATCTATCAATTTATCCGTTCCTATTCTGCTGGGATTTATAATATATGTATACGACGGCATATTTCTCAACTTTTAACAATTTTCTCGCAAAACTGCATCCTAAACAAAGCAATTTTTATCAAAATTTGGTAATATTAGAATACAAGCTATTTGACGCAAACATCATTTTATTACTATCGACCAACACCACAATTATATCGGAATTGGAAAAATTAGAAAATTAGAAAAATTGCCAAGGATGCGATAAGCAGCATTGACAGATATAATAAGATTTGCGATGGTTGCTGATGTACATATGTCTGTAGACATGCTAAATGTATGTGTTCATTCAGTAGAGGAATGTTGCGATGGTTTTCCAAGTAATAAGAGTTCCGATTACGAAAACTATTGCGAATGCTTTTAGAATGTTTAGAGAGGTAATTTAACAGCAAAGAAATCTCACATAAGACGAAAGACGGATACCTGGACATATGATAATCTGCATGGCATAAAGCTATCCGTATTTCAGCAACAGCTTAATGTTAACTTGTGGATAGAAATCGTGGAAGAACATCTGATTGGCCATTGTTATAGAATCATTTTGACTGCAGAAAAATATTTGAGATTTCCTTAAACAACTTTACTTGATCTCTTGGATGACATCCCTATAAGCTTAAAATCTAAGATGATATTGTAATTTTAGAGAAGGACGAAAAGGTGAGGTGTTTTTTTTATTATTTTAATTTGGGTAAATTTGTAATTATTAAATGAACTGAAGTGATAGAATAATATAAAAATGAATGTTTTCTTCTCATATTCAAAATAACTAAAATCTGATATTCCAAAAGAAAATAAAATGCGAACTGCAGCACTTTTTATAGTATAATAACTAGGGTGAGCCCGCCGGCGATGCCCGGCGAGAGGGTGGGGATGGGTGCGACGTTTTCCCATAGGTAGGGGGAGGGGTTGGCTATCATTTGAGAGAAGAATGAAGAGAAACGGTCCAGAGGGTGAGGAGCAATGGACAAAGCAGTGGAGGCATATCGGAAATTTTTTTTGAATGTAGACTGTAGATTGGCATGGTGTGCTTCGCGAGGGTGTGAGGGGAGGAACAGATGATTGCCTCTTTGTAGAGAGAGGGGTTGGCTACCATATGCAAAAAGAATGAAGAGAAACGGTAAGGAGGGTGAGGAGCAATAGCTAAAAGAGTGGAGTCAATTCTGGTTTTTACTCCCACCCTCCCCATCTTTTTCACTAAATTATATGGAGGGGGTAAAATATTTTTACATGTTCATAAT
This sequence comes from Dioctria rufipes, assembly GCA_963924295.1. Taxonomy (NCBI): domain Eukaryota; kingdom Metazoa; phylum Arthropoda; class Insecta; order Diptera; family Asilidae; genus Dioctria; species Dioctria rufipes. The sequence goes on from OZ002741.1 coordinate 242,805,791, forward strand.
ACACTCATCGAGACCTTTCCAATGAGTGGTCATACGTTAAGATTGGATAAAAAATAGTAAATTTATGATTTACCACTTACATACATACATAATGTATGGAACGTACACCAATCCCCAATTAGATAGGGGCTTAAATACTTTGAATTTTGATATCTCCTGAACGCTGAAAGCTAAGTGAGTATAACTTTCTCCTATATTGGAAGTCTCGATATTTCAAGGGAGCGCCGCGCCGATATAAGGCCATCTTCTCAGGTACATGAGCGTACCCCAATGTATATAGAATTCATGTTATTCCCATTACGAACCATGTTCCACCATTAGATGATGTCATATCGTGAACTCTATAGGAAAGCACGGTACAGGGAACAAAATACGCTCTCTGATCTCTCTGTCTTTCCTATAAACATGCAAGTACATTAGTCACACAATTACGTCACAGGCTATCAGCTTCAATGTGTCAAAATTCTAATGGGAATACTTGTCGTGTATCTACCTTCAGCGTAACCAAAATGCCGGCTTATCTGTGCGTGAAGTTCGGCCATATTAGAGCCTGACTGTCAAATTTCAAAGCGGGAACTTGGCACTTTGGTACTTTTGTTTATCTTGTTTGGAAACTGACGCATGAACGTAGTAAGATACAGGAAAAATAAAAATTTCCAATTAACTGAGTTGAAATTTTGCACACTGGCTTTAAAAAAAAACAAATCGGGTATCTCTTTCATGGCGCTTTCTTTAAAAATTTAGTTTTTCGCTATATGTTTGAGAATATTTGAGAATGCATCTACGTAGTGAACTGAAATTTTGTATACGAATTTTTTTATAGGCATAGTTCACTTAGAGCGCTGAAAGTTAGCAGACGGCCTTTTTCATAAAAATAGTAAATAAAATCACAATGGACCAACTCTAATCAATATTACTATCAGTTGTAAAAGTGGACTTGGTTCACTTTAGCAATAAACCCGTCATATATAAAAAAAAATAAAAAAAAAAATAAAAAAAAATAAAACCTGCCATTGTCAACAATTGAACCCATACCTGCCCTACTCGAGGACTTTGACCTACCGCCCTACTGACTGAGCCAAACTTCCTTATTCTATAAATGTATATTTAAACCGAATTGTGTTCGATCTCACGGGTGTATGCAGACGCGTAAAAATTAATCGTGAGATTTTATTTTTTTTTAATAGAAAAATAAAATCTAGGAATATTAAAATTCGGTACAGACAATCCTTTTATGATAACAATTGTAGGAAAAAATTAAAAATTGGAATAACCGTTATTTCATACAATAAAATTTTCAAATCACTTTTCAAGGTGGAAATTTGGCGCTCAAGAATTTCTGATTACGCCACGTTGTTCGTTGCAGGAGTTTGCAGAAAATTTCACAATAACAGAAAATCGAAAAATTTCTGAAATAAGTGAATAATTGTAGGAGATACACGTGCTCAAACTGTACGCGCAGTATAAATAATTCCTTTCCCCGTCTTCCTTTTCACTAAATTATATGGTGGGGGTAAAATGTTTTTGCATATTCTAAATGTACTCGCCAAGACCTTTCCAATGAGTGGTCAATCGCTAAGAAAGGATGAAAAATAGGAAATTGATGCTTTATGACTTTTCATACATACATACCTACATGCACCAAGGAACTCCCTAATTATATTGGGACTTGAATACTTTGAAATTCGATATCTCCTGAATGATAAGAGGTAATGACTTCAAATAAATTTTAAAAATTAAAGGACATAAGTAGCTATAATGGCCTTCTATATTGGAAGTCTGTGTAGTTCAAGGGGGCGCCGCTAGGAAGCGCGGACTGCAAAAATAACGGTTTTTTGTCCAAAATCACCCGAAAAATTGGTGGAGGGGGGAAATTTTTGTTATTTCTGTAATCTACTCATCGAGACCTTTCCAATGAGTCCCCACATGTTGGGGTAGGCTCAAAAAATGAAATCGTGATATTTTGAGATTTTTTGATGGGCAAACCCCTTACAAAATGCTTGATTTCGCAAATCTTGGCTGGACTTGTCGAAGTGAAATTCTTGTAGAATTTGAAGGAAGTAACCGAATTGGCTCAAATAAATTTTAAACGATAAAGCAGGAATGTCGAAAGCCACTTCTTGAAATAGTTGGTCCAGTTGCTTTCTGTGGCCCCCACCAGGAGTCGTCTAATGGACCTTACATTTCCAGGACATTTTAATTTTTTTAAATAGGAAAATAAAATCAGAGAATGCTAAAATTCGGTATAGACAATCCTTTTATGATCACAATTGTAGAAACAAATTAAAAATTGGAATAATTGTTATTTCGTATAACGAAATTTCCAAATCAATTTTCAGGACGCTGACTTCGGGCGCCAAATATTCAGATTTTGTCACGTATGTCGGAGGAGTTTGAAAATATACTCAAAAAATCAGAAAAAAATCATAATAAAAATTAAGCTAAAAAAATTAGCATATTAATTAAAAAATACTGTGATTTTTAATTAATTCCTTAATATGAACATGCAAATTAAATGACATATGAAATATTTTAAAGAGTTAATCGGATAACGTTAAAAAAAAATACAATAAATTAGGGACAGTAGTATATTACTTTTACATTTATAACAGGACTTACAGGATTGCGAAAAGTCCCGTTAAAATTAAAACATTTCAAACATACGTCAAATTCCCAATATATAAATGAGTAACGAATCTAATTAGAAACTAATTTAGCGAACCATGCAAACTTATTTGGTTAGTTATTGTTAAACGGCTTTGAATAATGTCTTGTAGTTTATTTTATATAAAAGCGAGTGGATTAGAGATAATGTTAAGAGAAAAAAAGTGGCTTAATTGTTGCAGGATATACAAAAAAGATGGCGCTGAATGTAATGTAATGACCGATGAAAGATAGTATCATACAAAACTCATCGGCGAATCAGTAATTAGAATCGCATCGAGATTTAGTAAAAAGATTTATTTTTAGGACATAAAGTTAAATCTAATTAGTTTTCCGATCGGCCTAATAGTTTAGAAGAAAATATAATAAGAGTAGAACAACCTCCTGCCGTGGAAATATGTAAATCAGGGTATATATACAGGTTATGTAATCATGGGTTATACGCAGATTATTAAAAGTTATTTTGAGTTTTGCATGTCCGTCCATCCGGGGTAAAAATTTGCAAATGGGCTTTAAAAAAAAAAATTAAATTTGAATGTTACATTTCACATAATAATATGAAACCTACATAGCAATCTTCCAAATCCGTCTCATATATCATATTTTTCTTTATTTTTTTCCATATAGGTACTCTAATAATAAATAGGCCAACCTTGCTTTATGTTGAAAAAAATCCTCATAATAAGCATCAAGTCTCACTTTTACTGGTAAATTTATTTCCAGTATAAGTACTGGTACAAATTTACTTGAATATCATACAGCTCTAAGTAGCCGTCAAGAAAGGGATAAACCAAAAGCTTGAAAAAGATCTGTGCAATGAACCCGCCATATACATAAAAAATAAAATATTAAAAGAGATTCATGCTCAACACTCGAACCCACAATCCCTAAATTCTCTGACTTAGCGCCCTACTGGCTAAGCCAAACTATCTTACGTGGTTAGCGCTATAAATGCATATTTCAATGAAATTGTGTACTTCTTAGCTCATATACAAATGCTTACATACACAAGTGAAAATTGGTTCCGCATTATAATATATTGAGGGGGTGGGCAAGAACCCTATAACCCGGTACCCTACGAAATTCGTAATAGTCTTAAAAAATCAGAAAAAAATCACTAAGATGAATTTAGTAAAAAGAATTTTGAAAATCGGTTGGAATTTGCCCGAGATAAAAAGGGTGGTAGTTTTCAGTAGCACACCTATGTACCTATGTGTGTGCATCAAACTAATTTAGCTTGCCTCGCAATGTAATTATGGGAATGAAATTTGTTATTTTGGGAACAGGGTGATTAAATGGGCCCGTAGAAGCCCTGCCCGGCACCGGAAAAAATTGAAAAAAATCCATAAGATTCCCAGGAGTCATAGTTATCAAGAACTATGAAGATCCGGTTAAAAATAGCTAAAATAAAAACAAAAGTATCTCAACAAAACGGCTAAATTAAGGAAATGCCGGTTTTTCATGGCGTTTTCTGACCGTTTTGGTCGTTTTCAAAGTTTTTATTTCTACTATTACTACTTAATTATACACTTTTTGAGTATAATGTCAGCGGATAAAATGAAGCCTGTTTTGTTGGGAACGTTTATTTCCAATTAGTTTTCCGCTCGGGCTGATAGTTTAGGAGAAAACTTAATAATAGTAGAACAACCTCCTTTTACGACGGCTTTTTGCCGCTTTTTGCCGTGAGATGATGTAAAAATTTACAATTTCTCTTTACGGAATAACGGTGCTTCGGAGAAATTTTTTTGTAAAGATAAAAAAGTTTCGTAATCGAACACTAATGCCTATGGTTGAAAAAAAATTGGAAAAATAACTCATATGTAGTAATGGGGTATATGGGACCCAGATGAGGAAAAACTTTGAACTTCGGGAGGAAAAACTCAGTGAGAAAATGTCTCAAATCACAAATGAAAACCTTCTAATGGATAGAGAATTTGGTTACCTTTAATTTGAATATAAAATTTTTTCTCTACGGGCATCCGTTATGATGCAGGGTCCGACAAAGTGAAAAAGTGGTTTTCAGGTAAAATGTAAGAGGGTGAAAAAAATATACTACGAAGTATACTCAATTGAAATTTGAAAAACGCCATTCGATAGAGCTCGGCGGGGGCTTTAATTAGACACCCCACATGCCAAATTTGGGGCTTGTGGAGGGTGGGGGTAACAACCCCCCACCCCAAATTTTTTTTTCATAACTTTAATCCCTTCATTGAATTAAAGACGAATCTGAAGTTAGTTTTTTGATCGGGCCCCCATTCTCCCCGCAAAACAGGTTCGAATATTGAAAATAATTAAAGCAAATTTCTGAACTTCAAATACTATTATTAAGTAAATAAGGGCAGAAAAAGAAAATCAATCACACCAATTTGTTTTTCGCTGATGTTTTATTAAGTTTTCCAGAAAGTTTCATGCTCTTTGATGCGCTATTACTTATGTTTTGGGATCCCAAATTTGCAATAACTTTTTTTGTGGGGTAGCACCGTGATGCGGGTAGATGTAAATTGAACACCCTGTTAAATCAACCCAGTACCACCCTTAAGCGATATTAGTGCACAAATCGATAGTCCTCGAAGGGATCTTTCATTTAGCGCATTCAAAATTTTCCTCGGACACCCCCCTCCCCCGCTCCACCCCTTAACATTTTATGTTACGTTTTACCACCCTCCACCCACAAAGAAGGGTGGAGGGGGGTGACATTTCAGATTCGTAAATTTTGAAGTGTTCTCTTTCCAACGATACCCCACTCGACCCAGTGGAGTTGGAATTTCACTTGTTATAAGCCGGGCAAATGACCCTTACGTTTTTCGAAAATCATCAATTTTGTATGAAAATTGTTCGAAATTCGAAAAAAAAATACCATCATGCTATGGTAAATTTTAAGTGGAATTTAGGTGTAGAATTTCATCCCCATGTGATAAGAAGTACGGAATCTAGGACGATTTTCGTGATAGCACCCTTCACCCTATTTCCCCCTTTTCCGAGCGTTTCGAAAATACCGTTTTTCTAAATTTTTGATATTTTATAGCCACGCCCATAGGCTTTCCAACGAATCTTAAAACATCTCGCTAGACCCTCAGGAAGTGGAGAAATAAAGGAAAATCTGAAATGACGATTTGAAAATTTCAACTGCGTGAATTTCGAAATCTGTTTCGAATTTCGAATATTTTCGAAAACCAAAAGATAGCTTATCAAAAGATCTATAAGGTGTATAAATTTCATCCCCCTACTCCTTAAATTACTCAAGTTAGAGTTATTATCGAAAATTCCCCCCACCCTATTTTTCTCCCCACTCAAAAGTCCAAATGAACTAAAACTTGAAAAAATTGGTTCAGAATAAAAAGATCTTTCAAAAAAGTGCTATAATTAAAAAATCGTACGATTCAAATAAAAGTTATTCGATTTCGAAAATGTCTAACTTTAACCATTATAATGTAAATGTTCGAAAATGAATTTCGAAAAAATAAAACCCTCCAGGACAAGAGCTAAATGTTTTCAATATAAATAAAAACAATTCATAAAAATCGGTTAATTAATAAAAAAGTTTTCATTCAGAAACCTTAAGCATGTTTTTCACTCAATCACTTTTTACTTTAATGTAGACTAGGGTGAGCCCGCCGGCGATGCCCGGCGAGAGAGTGGGGATGGGTGCGACGTTTTCCCATAGGTAGGGGGAGGGGTTGGCTATCATTTGAGAGAAGAATGAAGAGAAACGGTCCAGAGGGTGAGCAGCAATGGACAAAAGAGTGGAGGCATGTCGGAAATTTGTTTTGAATGTAGACTGTAGATTGGCATGGTGTGCTTCGCGAGGGTGTGAGGGGAGGAACAGATGATTGCCTGTTTGTAGAGAGAGGGGTTGGCTACCATATGCAAAAAGAATGAAGAGAAACGGTAAGGAGGGTGAGGAGCAATAGCCAAAAGAGTGGAGTCAATTCTGGTTTTTACTCCCACCCTCCCCATCTTTTTCACTAAATTATATGGAGGGGGTAAAATATTTTTACATGTTCATAATACACTCATCGAGACCTTTCCAATGAGTGGTCATACGTTAAGATTGGATGAAAAATAGTAAATTGATGTTTTACCACTTACATACATACATAATGTATGGAACGTACACCAATCCCCAATTAGATAGGGGCTTAAATACTTTGAATTTTGATATCTCCTGAACGCTAAAAGCTAAGTGAGTATAACTTTCTCCTATATTGGAAGTCTCGATAATTCAAGGGAGCGCCGCGCCGGTATAAGGCCATCTTCTCAGGTACATGAGCGTACCCCAATGTATATAGAATTCATGTTATTCCCATTACGAACCATGTTCCACCATTAGATGATGTCATATCGTGAAATGTATAGGAAAGCACGGTACAGGGAACACAATACGCTCTCTGATCTCTCTGTCTTTCCTATAAACATGCAAGTACATTAGTCACACAATTACGTTACAGGCTATCAGCTTCAATGTGTCAAAATTCTAATGGGAATACTTGTCGTGTATCTACCTTCAGCGGAACCAAAATGCCGGCTTATCTGTGCGTGAAGTTCGGCCATATTAGAGCCTGACTGCCAAATTTCAAAGCGGGAACTTGGCACTTTGGTACTTTTGTTTATCTTGTTTGGAAACTGACGCATGAACGTAGTAAGATACAGGAAAAATAAAAATTTCCCAATTAACTGAGTTGAAATTTTGCACACTGGCTTTAAAAAAAAAACAAATCGGGTATCTCTTTCATAGGGCTTTCTTTAAAAATTTAGTTTTTCGCTATATATTTGAGAATATTTGAGAATGCATCTACGTAGTGAGCTGAAATTTTGTATACGAATTTTTTTATAGGCATAGTTCACTTAGAGCGCTGAAAGTTAGCAGACGGCCTTTTTCATAAAAATAGTAAATAAAATCACAATGGACCAACTCTAATCAATATTACTATCAGTTGTAAAAGTGGACTTGGTTCACTTTAGAAATAAACCCGTCATATATAAAAAAAAAATTAAAACAAAAAAAAATAACAAAAAAAAACCTTGCCATTGTCAACAATCGAACCCATACCCGCCCTACTCGAGGACTTTGACCTACCGCCCTACTGACTGAGCCAAACTTCCTTATTCAGTTTGGGATATAATTGGATATTTAGACCGAATTGTGTTCGATCTCACGGGTGTATGCAGACGCGTAAAAATTAATCGTGAGATTTTATTTTTTTTTAATAGAAAAATAAAATCTAGGAATACTAAAATTCGGTACAGACAATCCTTTTATGATAACAATTGTAGGAAAAAATTAAAAATTGGAATAACCGTTATTTCATACAATAAAATTTTCAAATCACTTTTCAAGGTGGAAATTTGGCGCTCAAGAATTTCTGATTACGCCACGTTGTTCGTTGCAGGAGTTTGCAGAAAAATTCACAGAAAATCGAAAAATTTCTGAAATAAGTGAATAATTGTAGGAGATACACGTGTTCAAACTGTACGCGCAGTACAAATAATTCCTTTCCCCGCCTTCCTTTTCACTAAATTATATGGTGGGGGTAAAATTTTTTTGCATATTCTAAATGTACTCGCCAAGACCTTTCCAATGAGTGGTCAATCGCTAAGATAGGATGAAAAATAGGAAATTGATGCTTTATCACTTTTCATACATACATACCTACATGCACCAAGGAACTCCCTAATTATATTGGGACTTGAATACTTTGAAATTCGATATCTCCTGAATGATAAGAGGTAATGACTTCAAATAAATTTTAAAAATTAAAGGACATAAGTAGCTATAATGGCCTTCTGTATTGGAAGTCTGAGTAGTTCAAGGGGGCGCCGCTAGGAAGCGCAGACTGCAAAAATAACGGTTTTTTGTCCAAAATCACCCGAAAAATTGGTGGAGGGGGAAATTTTTGTTATTTCTGTAATCTACTCATCGAGACCTTTCCAATGAGTCCCCACATGTTGGGGTAGGCTCAAAAAATGAAATCGTGATATTTTGAGATTTTTTGATGGCCAAACTCTTACAAAATGCTTGATTTCGCAAATCTTGGCTGGACTTGTCGAAGTGAAATTCTTGTAGAATTTGAAGGAAGTAACCGAATTGGCTCAAATAAATTTTAAACGATAAAGCAGGAATGTCAAAAGCCACTTCTTGAAATAGACTGTCCAGTTGCTTTATGTGGCCCCACCAGGAGTCGTCTAATGGACCCTACATTTCCAGGACATTTTATTTTTTTTAAATAGGAAAATAAAATCAGAGAATGCTAAAATTCGGTATAGACAATCCTTTTATGATCACAGTAGAAAAAAATTAAAAATTGGAATAATTGTTATTTCGTATAACGAAATTTCCAAATCAATTTTCAGGACGCTGATTTCGGGCGCCAAATATTCAGATTTTGTCACGTATGTCGGAGGAGTTTGAAAATATACTCAAAAAATCAGAAAAAAATCATAATAAAAATTAAGCTAAAAAAATTAGCATATTAATTAAAAAATACTGTGATTTTTAATTAATTCCTTAATATGAACATGCAAATTAAATGACATATGAAATCTATGTATGACAATATTTTAAAGAGTTAACGTTAAAAAAAATACAATAAATTAGGGACAGTAGTATATTACTTTTACATTTATAACAGGACTTACAGGATTGCGAAAAGTCCCGTTAAAATTAAAACATTTCAAACATACGTCAAATTCCCCATATATAAATGAGTAACGAATCTAATTAGAAACTAATTTAGCGAACCATGCAAACTTATTTGGTTAGTTATTGCTAAACGGCTTTGAATAATGTCTTGTAGTTTATTTTAGATAAAAGCGAGTGGATTACAGATAATGTTAAGAGAAAAAAAGTGGCTTAATTGTTGCAGGATATACAAAAAAGATGGCGCTAAATGTAATGACCGATGATAGATAGTATCATACAAAACTCATCGGCGAATCAGTAATTAGAATCGCATCGAGATTTAGTAAAAAGATTTATTTTTAGGACATAAAGTTAAATCTAATTAGTTTTCCGATCGGCCTCTTAGTTTAGAAGAAAAATTAATAAGAGTAGAACAACCTCCTGGCGTGGAAATATGTAAATCAGGGTATATATACAGGTTATGTAATCATGGGTTATACGCAGATTATTAAAAGTTATTTTGAGTTTTGCATGTCCGTCCATCCGGGGGAAAAAATTTGCAAATGGGCTTTAAAAAAAAAAAAAAATTAAATTTGAATGTTACATTTCACATAATAATATGAAACCTACATAGCAATCTTCCAAATCCGTCTCATATATCATATTTTTCTTTATTTTTTTCCATATAGGTACTCTAATAATAAATAGGCCAACCTTGCTTTATGTTGAAAAAAATCCTCATAATAAGCATCAAGTCTCACTTTTACTGGTAAATTTATTTCCAATATAAGTACTGGTACTGGTACATGTAATGAGTACCAATTTACTTGAATATCATACAATTCTAAGTAGCCGTCAAGAAAGGGATAAACCAAAAGCTTAAAAAAGATTTGTGCTTGGTTCACTTTAGCAATGAACCCGCCATATATATAAAAAATAAAAATTAAAAAAATTTCATGCTCAACACTCGAACTCACAATCCCTAAATTCTCTGACCTAGCGCCCCACCGGCTAAGCCAAACCATCTTACTTGCGTTGTGCTATAATATTATATATCAATGAAATTGTGTACTTCTTAGCTCATATACAAATGCTTACATACACAAGTGAAAATTAGTTTCGAATTATAATATATTGAGGGGGTGGGCAAGAACCCTATAACCCGGCACCCTACGAAACTCGTAATAGTCTTAAAAAATCAGAAAAAATTCACTAAGATGAATTTAGTAAAAAGAATTTTGAAAATCGGTTGGAATTTGGCGGAGATAAAAAGAGTGGTAGTTTTCAGTAGCACACCTATGTACCTATGTGTGTGCATCAAACTAATTTAGCTTGCCTCGCAATGTAATTATGGGAATGAAATTTGTTATTTTGGGAACAGGGTGATTAAATGGGCCCGTAGGAGCCCTTCCCTGCTCCGGAAAAAATTGAAAAAAATCCACAAGATTCGCAGGGGTCATAGTTATCATACAAAAAATGAACTATGAAGATCCGGTTAAAAATAGCTAAAATAAAAACAAAAGTATCTCAACAAAACGGCTTAAATTAAGGAAATGCCGGTTTTTCATGGCGTTTTCTGACCGTTTTAGTCGTTTTCAAAGTTTTTATTTCTACTATTACTACTTAATTATACACTTTTTGAGTATAATGTCAGCGGATAAAATGAAGCCTGTTTTATTGGGAACGTTTATTTCTAATTAGTTTTCCGCTCGGACTAATAGTTTAGGAGAAATTTTAATAATTGTAGAACAACCTCCTTTTACGACGGCTTTTTGCCGCTTTTTGCCGTGAGATGATGTAAAAATTTATAATTTCTCTTTACGGAATAATGGTGCTTCGGAGAAATTTTTTTGTAAAGATAAAAAAGTTTCGTAATCGAACACTAATGCCTATGGTTAAAAAAAAAATTGGAAAAATAACTCATATGTAGTAATGGGGTATATGGGACCCAGATGAGGAAAAACTTTGAACTTCGGGAGGAAAAAGTCAGTGAGAAAATGTCTCAAATCACAAATGAAAACCTTTTAATGGATAGAGAATTTGGTTACCTTTAATTTGAATATAAAATTTTTTCTCTACGGGTATCCGTTATGATGCAGGGTCCGACAAAGTGAAAAAGTGGTTTTCAGGTAAAATGTAAGAGGGTGAAAAAAATATACTACGAAGTATACTCAATTGAAATTTGAAAAACGCCATTCGATAGAGCTCGGCGGGGGCTTTAATTAGACACCCCACATGCCAAATTTGGGGCTTGTGGAGGGTGGGGGTAACAACCCCCCACCACAAAATCCCCCCACCCAAATTTTTTTTTTCATAACTTTAATCCTTTTATTGAACTAAAGACGAATCTGTAGTTAGTTTTTTAATCCGTCATCCCCTCTCTGCACAAATGAGGTTCGAATATTGAAAATAATTAAAGCAAATTTCTGAACTTCAAATACTATTATTAAGTAAATAAGGGCAGAAAAAGAAAATCAATCACACCAATTTGTTTTTCGCTGATGTTTTATTAAGTTTTCCAGAAAGTTTCATGCTCTTTGATGCGCTATTACTTATGTTTTGGGATCCCAAATTTGCAATAACTTTTTTTGTGGGGTAGCACCGTGATGCGGGTAGATGTAAATTGAACACCCTGTTAAATCAACCCAGTACCACCCTTAAGCGATATTAGTGCACAAATCGATAGTCCTCGAAGGGATCTTTCATCTGGCGCATTCGAAATTTTCCTCGGACACCCCCCTCCCCCGCTCCACCCCCTAACATTTTACGTTACGTTTTACCTCCCCCCACCCACAAGGAAGGGCGGAGGGGGGTGAAATTTCAGATTCGTAAATTTTGAAGTGTTCTCTTTCCAACGATACCCCACTCGACCCAGTGGAGTTGGAATTTCACTTGTTATAAGCCGGGCAAATGACCCTTACGTTTTTCGAAAATCATCAATTTTGTATGAAAATTTTTCGAAATTCGAAAAAAAAAATACCATCATGCTATGGGAAATTTTAAGTGAAATTTAGGTGTAGAATTTCATCCCCATGTGATAAGAAGTACGGAATCTAGGACGATTTTCGTGATAGCACCCTTCACCCTATTTCCCCCTTTTCCGAGCATTTCGAAAATACCGTTTTTCTAAATTTTTGATATTTTATAGCCACGCCCATAGGCTTTCCAACGAATCTTAAAACATCTCGCTAGACCCTCAGGAAGTGGAGAAATAAAGGAAAATCTGAAATGACGATTTGAAAATTTCAACTGCGTGAATTTCGAAATCTATTTCGAATTTCGAATATTTTCGAAAACCAAAAGATAGCTTATCGAAAGATCTATAAGGTGTATAAATTTCATCCCCCTACTCCTTAAATTACTCAAGTTAGAGTTAATATCGAAAATTCCCCCCACCCTATTTTTCTCCCCACTCAAAAGTCCAAATGAACTAAAACTTGAAAAAATTGGTTCAGAATAAAAAGATCTTTCAAAAAAGTGCAATAATTAAAAAATCGTACGATTCAAATAAAAGTTATTCCAATTCGAAAATGTCTAACTTTAACCATTAAAATGTAAATGTTCGAAAACGAATTTCGAAAAAATAAAACCCTCCAGGACAAGAGCTAAATGTTTTCAATATAAATAAAAAAAAATCATAAAAATCGATTAATTAATAAAAAAGTTTTCATTCAGAAACCTTAAGCATGTTTTTCACTCAATCACTTTTTACTTTATTGTAGATTGTAGACTACATATATAGAGCCTAATATCAAAGGCGGCAATCTCCACTTTTTGACGAAATCCAGTTAGATAAATGATATTTTTCGGGTTTTCGTGCTCTATCTAAATATATGGTTTACGAGTATGGAAAGCGACTTAATCCCATTAGAAAACTGCATTAAAATATCACCTGAGAATCAAATCCGGCAATCTCCATTACGCGCTTGGAATCAGAGTCGGCAATATCCGTTATGGCCAATCAGATGGCTCGCAGCGATCAGATAGTGAGGAATTTATTATTATTTAGTCCGTTTTCTTGGCATCTAGTGTGCGGTTTGTTAAGATTATTGGCGATATTGCTGAGGTTTTTTATTTAAAAAGTAAAATGGAAAGTGCTACAACACCTGTTAAGAACAATGAAGCTCGTAAAAGACTTCGAAAGCCCTCTACTTGGAAGCAAAACATATGTAAAAAGACAAGGTATGTTAGATTAGAATGTTTATTTTTTGTTTGTATACTTTGGTGCTTATTTTTGATATACAGTAAGAATTAATTAAAACCAATGCTGTAGTTTGAACAGTATAATTATAAACGAACCCCCTTTAATTTTGTTATTTTTGTGATTAGGAAAAAATTGTAAATGCAAAAATTAAAGGACATAATGTGAATCTTTTTGCAGCATAGCATTATTCTATAAAGGGTGTCCCACAAATTATCTTACGATTACCAGAAGAATCTTATACTCCCTAAGGTCCCAGATCAAACTGCTTACTACTCAAGGCAACTGTATCTGTACAATTTCACTATTGTTCAGAGGACATCTAAATCTAAACTTACCAAGCAAAATGTTTTTTCCTATTATTGGACAGAGAACGAATTTGGGAAAGGTTCCAATGAAGTTGCTTCCGCTGTATTTCACAGGCTAACTAAAATCGAGTTTGATCCTACCGTAACTGTAGTCAGGCTGGTGGCAGATGGTTGCAGTGGGCAAAACAAGAATACGACACTCATTGGAATGTGCTGAAAATGGCTTTCGGAGAAAGCGCCAGAACATATTCAGAATATTGAAGTGACTTTTCCAGTAGTTGGCCATTCATTTCTTCCTGCTGATAGAGTTTTCGGTAATATTGAGGAAGGATCAAAAAGTTAGAGGTTATAACGCAGCCAGAAAACTATATAGAGCTATTTTCCAAAAAATGGGACGGTTATCCAGTTGGGACAAAATTGCAACGTATTTAATTGGAAAGAAACAATCTCAGATGTATTGAAACCCACAGGAACATGGCATTTTTCTTTCAGGAATACAAAACGGTTTTTGTTAAAGAAATTTAAAACTGGAAATGTTTTGATTAGAGGTGAATTATATTACAAAAATGATTTAAAAACCTTTAAAAGTATCTTAAGGAAGGAAAAAAGTCTTCATATGATCGACCGTGCTATTATAAAAGGTGTTTCAAACAAGTCAATACGTTGAAGCTTAAAGATGTTGAAAAAACTTCTTACAAAACACTTTGGGGCTACTTGGAGATCCCTGGAAGAACTCAGTTTTTAAGCAACTATTCTCTCTAATAGAATTCTTGAGCCAGAGCAACCAGGTCATGAAGAAGAAAACGTATTGACAAACGTGGAAGAAACGGCAGAAACAGAAGAAATGCCATTTCTACTTGTATAATGTGTATTATTATGTTCAATCAAATATTTTTGATTATACGTTTTCTTGAATTAATTTGAATATTGTATTTTTTTATCCGTAAATCCATTCCAAAATACTTGGTATTCATATTACAACTCAAGTTAGTGCAACCTTTGGTATCAAATCCGGCAAAATCCAACTGTTAGTATCAAACACGGCATTCTCCATTTATTTTTGTTCATTTTTTCAAAAAAGATAAAAAATTTAGGTATATTGACCTTAAAATCAGATGTAGTTTAGCGTTTCCTTTAATTAGAAACATTAACAGAAACTAACAACAATTTGAAAACTTCTTATGAAAACTACAGAAAAGTTAAAAAAAAAAACAAAACTAAATGAAGTAGTTTCCATCTTGTCACGACAATTACTTATCGCTCTCTTTCATGTTCAACCAAAAACGAAATGTACAGAAACACTTTGAAGGGAAATTGAGCACCTTGACGGGATAATTATGCGTAAATCTAACTTTAAATGCAAATGTTGTTAAGTTTGTATATATATATATAAAAATTCTTGCTACAAAGGTGAAATTGGTTTTTTGTCCTTGTTGGACTTCTCGAAGCCTTTTGACAGTGTGAATAATTCTAAATTACTAACAAAGCTTTTTTCTTTGTATACTTCGTCAGCCATTGCAAGTATAAAAAGTTTTCTGTAAAACTAAAGAATGTTTGTTCTAAGCTTTCATCACTAGTCTGTGACATCCCACAAGGCTCAATTCTGGGACCACAGTTATTTAGCATAATACATAAATGATCTCTCTAGTGTTGTTACATATTCAAAAGTACATTTCTATACTGACGACGTTCAAATATACCTTAATAGACCGATGGGCTTGATCGAGGATGGGGTAAAACTCATGAATGACGATCTTCAACGAATTTACTCATGGTCAATCGTAAATAAACGGTTGTGTTATGTTGAATGATCATATGACCTGTTGCGACTTTATCAAGGGTGTTATCAGTAAAGTCTATGGCTGTCTTAGACAGTTATGGTTAACCGCAGCGGTATTATCCACAGAAACCAGAATTAAGCTTATAAAAACCTTGGTTATGCCACATTTTAGTTATGGCATTCTAATGTTTCCCTCATTGGATTCTAGCTGCAGTCGTAAACTTGACGTAGCCTATAACGATTGTGTACGTTTCATCTACGGATTGCGTCGTTTTCAACACATATTAATATTAGAGCATTTAAATAATTATATTTCTTAGGGGAGCTTTCTCTTCAGGAAGGGGTCAAAAATCCAAAATTAACAAAAATTGCGTTTTTTTTATCCTGTTTTAATTTCCATTTAATACCTTTAATTTGAAATATCTCACGAAAGAATCGAATAGCCCGATCCCAAGTAATCAATAAATTAAAAAAACACGTCCACAGTGAAAACATTAAAATTTGAGTCATTATATATCCAAGACCTGAGATCGGCAGTGTAAAAAAAAAAATACTTAACGAATTCTGAAAGTTTCATCGAAATCGAATGGGATCGGGTCCAATGGGTGATCGTTTTGGTATGGAATTGTGTGGTACATCCATGTCTGGCTGGTGATGAACTAGCGCTTAATTTTCTTTGTTTCCTTTTATTAACATTATTACGTATTAAGTTTCAGTTACTCTTTTGTCTGCAGTTAATAAATACATATTATTAATAATTTGTGTGATTAAATAAATATTAAGTTTAATCTGATTGTTAGGTTTTATGATTTACTCTTAGTCGATTAGATAAAACCCATCTGGCGCCCATTACTATTAAATTCTTTATTCCATCCCATCTCCTGAACTAGCCTAATACGTGCTGGGTAGTATGTGTTTCACTAAGGAATTATTTAGAGTTTCCCGATTTTGTTAAATGTTATTATTTTAAAAGAATTTGAGGCTCGTGAGATCAAAAATGCAATAAAATCGAAAAATAAAAATACATTCAATTCAAACAGAATCGACTTCCATACAGACCCAGTAGAAAGGGCTGTTCTTCCTTATTGAACCACGAATTCTTGAGTCACGTACATAAAATGATTTTGTGTGAACGTCTAGAGAATTACTTGAATTGTGAAAATTGTCGAAAATATAGAGTGGAACCATAATATTACCAATGCTTACAAAATATAATACGAAAATAGAATTAAATAGGAGGAGAGCTCAATACAAGCCTTACCGCGTAAATATGTGGCTCTAGAAAGTACAAGAATATAAAAAAGAAGCACCGATTTGATATGACATTTCCTCCTAAAATATCTACAAATACACGTTTGAATACGCTCATAATGATATGTATATCAATAAAACTCCAACTTTGTTGGAAGTAATTTTATGTCACAACATGAATCCACAACACAAAAAAAAAAAAAAATAAATAAATTAAGCGATATATAGACATGTAAGTCGGTAGAAAGGGAAAACAAGAAAAGACGACATTTTTCGGTGCCAAGACGAACATTAATGTCACTTGACGAGCTTTTAACAAAAGGTCATTTTGCGATAACAGCGACTTTTTCTGTTTTCCATTGAACGCTGGTAAATTATCTTGATAAATGTCTCCAACATAATATTACCATTAATTATGCGTAACGGAGGATATACATACAATACACACAGAACCGCAAATATAAACAAAAGTAAGAAACCTGTAGTTCATTTCAGTAGAGAACACTGCGTGTACGTAAAATCGTTCATATATCAAAACTGTCATCTGATATAGGCATAGGCGAGTATAATTCACTATTGTGGTAGGGGAGGAAATAAACTTGGGAGGACAGGGAATATATAGAACAGGGTGGTTGGTTGAGTACTCCTGACTGAGCCTGATGCTGGCCTATAATCGAAAAATACGTGTTTTGGTGCATGTTCTAATTTAAATATATACAATATCCCAACGCCTATGAATATTAAAGGCTTTTGTCCTTCTTCTCTGCCTGAAACAGCCCATTTAACAGGAATTGAATAGAGCGTAAAGTGGCCACAGGGTTCAATACAGAAAGTAATTAAGTTTCTAAGTAAAACCCTCCATTAGCAATTCCAAAGAGGATGGAAAATTTTACAAGGTATATGTAAGTATGTATATATATGTTTTTCACAGCTTTACTGTATTAATGCGGATGTTATAATGTACATAAATATATGTATATGATGGTCATGTATGTATGTATGTAACTTTGAAGAAAACATGCCCATGTTTTGCCTTGTCATGTCGTCTAGAAGATTCTGCTCTCTAGAGTGAAAGTAATTTCATTACGGGCTCAGAGTTCATTTATTTCAAAAGTTACAAGTGAACTAAGATCAGTCAGTAGCATTGAAGAAATAAAATTAAAAAATTATTATAAGAAAAGGGCATAGCTCTTTCAGAACCTAATTAAAATTGAAATAATTATCATATCTATAGGTACCTACTAGCTGTGTGTCCAAGCCTCATGAATTTCAAAATGAGTTTGCACTAAGAAAGATAAATTTATGTGAATTTTGTGTGTGACATTGCTTATTTTTGCAAGTATAATATAGAACTAGAATAATAATGGATTGAAATATTTTTTTTTTCATACTTTATTAATTCTCCTTTGCACCTTCTATATAGGTCTTTTAATATTTACGTCGAAAAAACTCAATAGTATCAACCCCTGCAAAAATTTTGTCAATCAATACCATAGAAAATGTTGCATACAGATGTCATGAATCCTCATCACCTTCGTCAGATTCATAACTCACATTCTAAT
Organism: Dioctria rufipes; assembly: GCA_963924295.1. NCBI lineage: Eukaryota > Metazoa > Arthropoda > Insecta > Diptera > Asilidae > Dioctria > Dioctria rufipes. Next base: position 242,824,176 of record OZ002741.1, read on the forward strand.
AATTGCATTATTCTCTAATTGCCCAAATGCATCATTATCAGATATCACAAAAATCTAAAAATAAATCATACACAAAAACCTTAACTCATTAACACACTCAGAAACAGGTGTTATGTCTCAACCCAGAAAGAGAAGCTTTCTTTAGTTCAACCTGGCCTCCAGCCTGGTAAGGCCTCAATGTGTGTTTTTCCAGTGAAAAACAAGTGTAAAGTAATTATTTTAAAATCTAGTAATATAGCATTCTGTAGAGAGGGGATGTGATACCTATTATGATTTTAATGATAACAGGCCCCAAAATAGACATATTCAAAAAAATAACTGGTATAAAGATAGGAAATTTTGTTTACTTATCAGTGATATTAACATAAATAATGTAGACTATAACACGCTCAAAATTAATTAATTTTTAAACAAAAAATATCACGATTAGGAATTTCCAAAGTAGGGTTGTAATATGAGACTGTATTATAATATCAAAAATAAACGAAAAATTGTGGCAAAAAATGTGCAGTATCAGTGATACTAACTCGTTAATATTATATAACATTTTTAATACATATACTGTATAACTCTATTACAGGCCTACAAAAGTCGTCATCATCATCTAGAATACTGCATTAATAGTTGGCAGAAATATGAGATAGTCTCATATTATTACCAACCAACTAGGTCATATTGCAACCAATTGGTTTTTTTTTTTTTTTTTTTCAGTAAAATTAGTAATTTAGTGTAATTTAGTGAGAAAAACTCAAGCTTTTTTGATTCTAAAACTGTAAATATAATGTAACTTACCGTGTTCGTTTGTTCGAAACTAGGAAAATATACAGATATAAACTGGAAAGCAAAACATGTGAAAGAAAACTTTTCAGTTATGCCCTAAGAGCACGCGTCAAGATTAATAACGAAATGTCCGCCGGCTGTTTCAAGACCTTCACAGAACGAACAGCAATGGTAGCCTAGCTACGTTTTAGATATCAGTAGCGTAGGGAGACCAAAACCCCGGTGACTGAAATTGCTAACATATCTCATATTTCTACCCCCCCCCCCCCCCCCCACCCCCTACATTGTAATTCTACAAATTACAAATTTCATTGAAGTTGTAGTAGTGAATGTAAAGTGAATTAAAGTGTTTTTCTACAAAAGAAAAGTGGACTAGCTGCCCCATACGAAGAGCCAAGCATTTAAAAGGAAATCAAGCAAAGATAAAGTTGCACGTTTGCTAGGAGAAAAGATTATTTCCGAGTAAAGTTGCAACACATGCGGACTAGATTTGAATCGTGCCTTCGATAGGAGCTCGAAGTACAATTCCTTCGAATTCACTCCGAATTTAATTCGTAATGGTTGCTGTGATATGCTATATGAGAAGTTCTCTACTAAATGCCTCAACTAGCCTTAAGCTGTTTCTCTTCAAAAATATTATGATTTTTTTATGGTTACCTATGTTGCTAAATAGTTAAGTATTAAATTTTAAATTTAATGATTAAAAAAAAATCTATAAATAAGGCCAAGCTTTGTTTTGGCTCAAATAACTATTAACGTTCCATGGAAATACAAATTTAAAACCTACGATCAGTCCTTTTGTTGTACAAACTAAAAACTAAGAATAAATAACTAAAAGATTGTGCAATGTGACAGCATGGAGTTTCAAGATAAAATGGATCGAAATAAAATAAATTATTGAAAACTGTAAAACAATTCGCGCCCCCTAGAAGGTAGCTGGCTGCTTAAATTTTACATTCATAGTGGGAACCGAAATTCCACAGTAGTCGGAAACTAAACCAATAATTAATTTAGACGCAGACCCAAGTGCTCATATTCTGCTTTCCTCTTCAACATTATTGCTCATTCAAACTCAAAACAAAGGGAAGAATTAACACATATTTCTTAAATTATAGACTAATTTTTAACTACCTACTTAATTCACATATCTGAAAGAGTTTTTGCTGTTATTTATCAAATTCACCAACTTTTCACCATAGACAGTTTCACCAGCATCGATAAAACAGTAAAACATCTCCAGCAGTAATATTGAACAAAAAAAAAAAAAAAACTTTGAACAATTTCGAACTGAATTCGGAATGATTTCAGGTTTGGTTTGTGGAGGGGATACAACAGAGCACTATAAAAAGGCGAGTAGATTACGTACATTCCTCTTTCATAATCGAGATATTGATCTGTTCAATGGTCTTCAATAGCTGCATAAATAACTGTTACTTCCAAGAGAAGTGGAAAATTTCACGTGTCTTTCCCATTCCAAAGAAAACTTTGTACAAGGATATTCAAGAATTCAGGCCCATTTCACTGATATCACACTTGGGTAAAGTCTTTGACAAGGTTATCCAACAACAACCTCTCAATACCTGTGAAGAAAAAAAAAACATCCGTCAGGATTCTCAATTCGACTTCAAGCCAAAATACTCAATACTTCAACCGCTACTCAAATTCCACAAACATGCCACCAACGCTCTGAACATAAATGAGTTCATAGCAGGCTGCTTCCTTGATGTCGAGAAGACTTTCGATTTAATATGGATATCATGGCTTACTTACAAATTAAACCAATTCAGTTATCTCCCACACCTAACCACAATTTTAGTTCTACAAAATTTTATATGGAGCTTCAAAACAATAAATCACCAATTAAGGCAGTCGAAGCTGGCGTCCCCCAAGGCTCCATATTAGGCCCAATACTCTTCAATTTGTACACATCGGACTAGCCTCAAAAGGAAAATGGTACGACACTTCTATATATTTGCAGATAATTTTCTCATCTACGCTCAATCTCGTTGTCCATTTCTGGCTACCCTACACGGGTCGGAAAATGCAATCCAAAAACTCCAAGCTAATAGAGTCCACCGATAATGGGGGAATAATCAAGCCCACAAATAATGTCAAGTATTTGGGTGTTAATTTCAATACACTGCTGCTTTCAATGCCAAAGTAGTTACTAGAAAAGCTAACTACGCCTACAGCCTACTCAGCCCTATAATGCATGTCAGGGACGGACTCTCCACAAAAACAAAACTTTTGCTCTATAAGCAACTAATAAGGCCAGTAATCACCTATTGTTTCCCCATATGGCACACCAGTTCTCCTAATTACATGAAGAGCCTCAGAATACTCGAAAGGAAGATCCTAAGAGCATGCACAGGGCTCCATAGAAGAGTCAACTTTGAACACTTCCCTAACAGGGTAGTCTACGACGTAGCCAATATCACTCCAATAAAGGAGTACTTGTTCGAACTTGCGTACAAACAAGTCGACAAAATCCTCAACCATCAAAATTCACTTATAAACAGCTTGCCGGACCTTCTCATACCGGAAAACTTTCAATACCTCTCACCACTGCTCTTAACAAAGCCTGAGGCTAAAAATGTCATTTAGATGGTAGAATAAGTTTCTACGACCACAAAAGTGATCACTACCGCATGTAGTCACATCTTAGCCATGTTTACTCAGAGTGTCTCTGAAGAAGACCAATTCTTTAAGAATCATCAATTCCTAAACTCTCCCAACGATCCTCATCCTATCCCTCCTATCTCCGTCCTCCGCCCCATACTAACAACTAACTTAAGGGTTTTCCAATAAGAGGTGTTATTTTAATTAGCCCGCTATTTCGGTAGATGTCACTTTTGGAGCTGTCATTTTTTGACATTTGACAAGTAGAAACTACGTTATTAATAAAAATGGAAGGATACACGATTCAACAACGCATTGAAATTATTAAAATTCACTATAAGAATGGTGAAAATGTGGCAGAGACGGTTCGTAAAACTCGAACATTTTTGGGTCGTCGTGAAGCACCTTGTCGGACCGTAATACAGAAATTGGGAGAAAAATTCCAGCTGTCGGGACAAGTTAGTGATGTGAAGAATAAAACCCGTGCACGTCGCTCAAGAACAGCCGAGAATATTGCTGCTGTAGCCGAAAGTGTTGAAGAAAACCCAGGTTTGTCCATTCCTCGTCGTTCTTTGGAATTAGGCATTCCACAAACGTCATTACACCATATTTTGCATAAAGATTGGGGTCTTAAGGCTTATAAAGTTCAGTTAACACAAGATCTCAAGCCGGCCGATCATCAACAACGTCGAGTCTTTGCTGATTGGGTCCTTGAAATGCATGAAAATGATCCGGAATTCCATCGAAATCTCATCTTGAGTGATGAGGCCCATTTCCACCTCGATGGCTTCGTCAACAAGCAAAATTGTCGCATCTGGGGCTCGGAAAACCCAAGAGTTATTGTTGAAAAGCCTCTCTATCCTCAACGTGTGACTGTTTGGTGCGGTTTATGGCCCCGCGGGGTCATTGGACCATACTTTTTCGAAAATGAGGCTGGAGCAACAGTTACGGTGAATGGCCGGAATTGGATGGTATTGATCTGGACAACGTTTATTTTCAACAAGACGGCGCTACGTGCCATACAAGCAACGAAACCATTGATCTTTACGGGAAAAGTTTCCGGACCGTGTTATCTCTCGAAGAGGTGATCACAATTGGCCACCGAGATCTTGTGACTTAACACCTTGCGACTTCTTCCTTTGGGGCCACGTGAAAGAGAAGGTCTACGCCAACAGCCCAGCGTCGATTCAAGACCTCAAAGATGGAATTCGTGAGGCTATCGAGGACATAGGGCAGCCACTTTGCGATTTGGTTATGGAAAATTTCATGAAAAGGATATGGTCCTGTAGGCGTGGTCGTGGTGGTCATTTGGCTGATGTTATATTCCATTATTAACGGCATACCTTCCTCTTTATAATGAAATAAAGATCCGATCATTTATCTCAAAAAATGACATTTTTCTTTGAATATCAAAATAACACCTCTTATTGGAAAATCCTGTACGATGAGAGAATGACATCCAATACGACTGATATGGCGCACCATCCGTAAAGATAAAGACGACAGAAAAACGGAAAGTTGCAAGGAAGGCAAAGAACAAATATCAACACGACGACAAGAGAAGACATAAAACCGAATTGTGGGCTAAAGATGAGCCTCAAGGAACAAAGAGGACAAAAATGTGAACATTGAGGGAAACTATGACAACTGCAAGATGAAATTGACGCAAAGGCACTTGACTTGTTGACTGACATTCGTCTTTTATAATCGATTGAAGTATCAAGATCAGGCACCTCATACGTTCCTGACATTTTCCTGCCTTGAGTTGGGTTTTGGAACGCCAAGCATGTATATTTCCTTCTCTCTCTCTCTCTCTCCTGCCTCGCGTTAAGGAATATGATAGAGAAGATCCATGAAGTGATGCTAATAAACTAAAAATTTTAATTCGAGGCATTTCTGGCTGTGAACCGCCAAGCATATCCTCGTGTGGTGTATAACCTTATTAGCAATTTAGACCTGAAATCAATTCTTGTATGGGCATTTTTTAATTTACAAAGGAGATTCTTCTTTTATTTAAAGACTTTTCCTTACAGCCAGCTCAAACAATTTGTATATGTCAAAGGTCTTGCAATTGTCATCAGTGAAAAAGATTCTGAAGATGTTTTCACTAGTTATAAATAAATAAATAAAATAAGCCGTGACATATAAATATGTACAATGTGCATAGTCAGTATATGGCTTAATTGGTTTCGAAAGTTCACCAGGTGTTACTGTTGAGGTATTGTCGCTTTTTGTAATTGGATGTGGAACATAGGATTGATGTAAAACATCAGCTGTGCGAATATAGAAATAATAGATGATTTTAGTTAAAAACCCTAAGGTCTTCATAAATAATTTACAAATTTAAAGATTTAAGTGTTTTTTTCTTCTTTCAAATGAACAAGATAACTACCATAGCAAATCCAACAGAGTCAACCTAAGACAACGGTTCAAAGCTTAGTAGGGGATTAATGTGCCCAGAGAAAAAACGACACCAAATTTATATTAATTCAATGGGATTTAATTACTACCTACTTAGTATAGCACACATGTGGATAAGCACACAATTAGCGGTACAATTCAATTGTAATCGAAATTATGAAATTCAAATTAAGAATCTGTTTAATTTTTTGTTTCAGATCTCTCTAACAACCAAAATCGTGCACACCGTGGAAATCGCTCATTTGTAATTTCTATTTTTTTATGATGCTTTGCTAATTTTGAACACTAGTCTACTAATTTCGGAAGAATTAATTTGTTCAAAACCACCAGCAATCATTTCCTTCTGGAGAAATTTTTGGAAAATATTTGTTAAGTTTTGTTAATAAGCTGATAGAAGTTACCCTGAATCTACCCTGATTCTTCCCCAAGCCGGGGACTATCACCTCAATGCAGTGCGTTCGATATTTACCTATTGGAAGACAAGACGCATTCATACTTAATTATTTATATATTTATTTATATATTTATTTATTTTATTTAGCATATGTTGTAAACAAAAATATTACAGAAGAGAGGACCTAACTGCCCATTTGTGCAGCGAGCCATGCCAGCACATCTTCCATTGTAAATGGGTTGACAGCCTATAGAGAATGGACCTGCCCTATAGCCTGCATTATTAAGAATCTTTGTAGTTTAAAGATTTAAAGCCAGTACGATAAAGGACTTCCACATCCAAATGTACGAACAGTTCAGACAGATATCTTTATATATCGTCGGGCTAAAGCCTGAGATCTTCGAATGTCAGAAGGAAAATTATGATTTAGTACTGCGAGCTAACAAGTTGTTGTAGTATAGATCATATAGTACCAGAAATAATTTTCTCCCCAAGATGTTTCAACAACAACAGATTTCAACAAATGAGTTACGAAAAACAACGCTCTAGTTAGGATAGTTCCAAAACATTTCGCTGTTATGATATGGTGAATGAAGTCCCTATCAATATGACTTTCAGCGTTTCGTGTTTGGCCATATTGTTACTAAGGAGAAAGCAAGAAACCCCTTTTTTTTTTGCTGAGGATAGGCTTCAGTTACCAATTTCGTAAATATCGATGTATAGGTACACTTCTATGATCAAATGATATGCATATCGATTAACCGAAGGTTGCCTTCGAAATTTATCGTAGTAGATATAATATATGAACACAAATAGGCTCACGATTGATTATAAGTACTTGCTTATTTCCATCTAGAATAACCTGCTAATTAATATTTAATCGATGAGACATCCTAAGAGTTTCATATTGTGTCATCTGCAAAACATCATTAGTACCTGCCTTCAAACGGAATCAGCAACCATTAAGCCGACAAAAGATATTACAAAAACAAAAACGTACAAATCAAAATCTGAAATGAACAGAATTTCGTAAACATCACAAGATTATAAGAAAAGTAAACAAATCCTCGACTTTAAATTTATACATTTGTCAAAAGGACCGCTGCATCCGCTGTAAACTTCATCTAAAGAGGCTTATGTTAATTGACAGAACATTGTAATCCTCCCGGATGGTTATTTTATCATTCAAAAATAAAGAGATCGGGGGAAGAAAAAGGTCCTTTAGATGATGTTAGTGCTCAGTTGGGAATTATATATCAGAATCAACCAAGAGTCGTGTTTTTTGGCTTCTAGAGCGGATTATATGGGCTCTCAGTACCTAATTTTGTATCAAATCCAAATGAATAGCACGTGCCACGAATAATTTATGCGTTGTATTTAAATTTACATGTTTTCCGCTTTTATCTTTGATATATGTATGTAGGGCCTTCAGTTTCAATAAATAATACACATATTTACAGAATATATAAATATATATATATATGTAGTAGGTAGGTACATAGTGTTAAGAAGGGGAGAAGATTGTTTTGGGACTACTTCAAAGCATTGATTTTGATGAAAGAAACAGATGCGAAACTGAGAAAATCTCAATCAAAATCACTTCAAAACTTATATAAAAATCCAACAACAGGGGAATCCTACTGTATCCCTATTTTCCTGGGGATCAATCTCGAATTTCCGCTTTAGAACACTTTTTTCCCTTTTAGCTTCACGGTATTTCATCTGAACCGTAAAAATCTATGAGATATATATATATAAAAAAAAAAAAAAAAAACTCCGCAAGGGTTGAGCCAAGAAAAAACTTTAATTCTTTCGGTATAAGAGAAGTTATGCAGCAAAAAGATACGATTCAGATCTCTACCCCGTTATGCCTTTTATTGTACCCACGTACGATGAGGAGCTCTCCTTAAATCCCTGTTCGAAACCTTTCTATATATTATATGTTTCATATGTATGGTTGAAGTATAATGGCCGTAACGTATCACACATTGAATGCTTCATCCCAGTGGTTTTACCAAAAAAATCCCACAAATGTGATCGTAAACAACGACAGTATAGGGAAAATCTATGACGAAAAAGTTCAGATAAAATCAACACCCACCTGTCCTGGTCTGGTGGTGTTTTCGTTTTACTTATTTTTTAGCTAAGTCCATGTAAATCTTTAAGGCGCTGCCACTGAAATCACAAAAAAAAAAAAAAAAAAATAAAAATTTTAATAGAAGTAGTATCCTATAAAAACCACCTCTCCAGGTGAACAGAAAAGAATCCTGTTCACTTTTGAAGTTGATCCCTTGTTTCTTTCATAGAGGAATGAAGGGGACAAACTTATACGAATCCCATCACACTTGACTACACCTGAAGAAGGACTAAATAAAAACTTTCCGGATCAAAAAATTGGGGGAGAGTCCTATAGGTGTCAGAAAATCTAAAAGTTTTGCTCCAGTAGTGACGAAACGCCAAAAATAAGAAAATTAAAGACATCCCTTCGGGGCAAAGTTATGTGGGTAAAAATCTTGACTTTCGAGAACTTTTAACTGATACTGGATGTGGAAGTGGAAGGCAAACCAATAGTTACATGCTGCTCTCCGTTGTTCACGTAGCTAAATCGATTTTTATTTTTAAATGCGGACATGCATAGCTAATCACGTGTAAAATTTTTAGGGTGTACTACTTGCTCTCAAATATGATAGGACTCCTTCCTTGATTATATGCGGAAGGTTAAGTGATCTTCGATTATAATCGAGTTAGACTTTGCCCAAACAAGGAGTACATATGGATCTGCATATTATCTATAGGCAGCCCGTTTATAAGAGACTATGAATTTGAACTCTGTATGGGTCATTAACTTCAATACTTTCGTGAGTGATATCTATAGTTCAGGGGAAATTATTCCAAAGGTGGGTAATACGAGGGTTCAGACTAACATTGCTCCGGTTATGCATATGAAATTAAATTCCCCGGTGACTTTGTAATTTATTATTCTTCGGTGGTAAGCACATGATCTAAAATTGAAGGTAATTTCACCGTTTATAGTTTTTTTTTTTTTTTTTATTTTGGTCTATATCATGCAAGAAATTAGCATATAAAGAACATGTTAAGAGCATAGAATAATGCATAGAAAAACATTTCAAGTATTAAAAATTAAAACTTCAATTTTGGGGCATTTTATGTCAAGCAATCAATGGCACGCAACATTTCAAGTATGCATAATTTAGGTATGGACGAGTATGAACTTTGGCTTAGAAGCAGTTTTGCGATAGAAATTTTTGGAAAAACATTTATAATGTATGTAGATTATTAAATTTTCACCCTCAAACCAAGATGAAGAGGCATGTGCAGAAGACTAAATGATGTGTAGAGGGTGCAGAAGGCTGCAAGAAAACTTTGAACCCTAGAAATTAGATTCGAAACTAAGTCCCAAAAAAGCTGATGAATTTTCTACTAAATTTGTACCTACTTGGTCTTCAAAATACTCTATTTTTTGTGAAGCAAGGAAATGCGACTACTCTCCCTGCGCTTTCCTTATTATATATGTATATATGTACTGTGGAATTTCTATCTTATAAGATGTGGAAAGAAATAAAATTCAAGTGGATCATAAATCAAACAGAGTTAACTGTCTCAATGGAATATAGTAGCGCTGCAATAGCATATCTAGCACTAAATAAGTACATTTTATAATATATACGTCTCGTGTAAATTTGCTATAATTACCCAATAGAAGAAATTCGAAATTATGCGTAGGCGTTTTAGATGTATATAATAAGAAATATAACGAGCACCAATTGTACAAAGATTTAGCTGGTGAAGATTCTCTCTATTATTAATAAAAAGGATAATGGCCAAATAGGAGACTTAACATGTATGGATAATAATATAATAATAATAATATATATTTTCTGGTAAACGATACTACGAGATTGACAATCTTTTAAATTAGTATCTATTGAACAGACGGGCAAATAAAAATTCAAAGACTAACATTAACAACAAAACCAAAATAAAAATAAAAATAATATAAAATAAAAAATTAATTAGAACTAGAATCAAAATTAACATTAAAAATAAAATTGAAATCAAAATTAAAATAAAAACTTAAAATTAAGATCAAATTAAAGTCAACAAATCAAAATTAAAAACAAAATGAAAATTAACGAACCAAATCATGATTAAAATTAAAAGAAAAAATTCAGATCAAAATGAGAATTAACAAATTTAAATTTAATTTAAAAACAGAATCCAAAATTTAAAAACTAAATCAAAATTCAATAAAAAAAAAACGGAAGAGAAAAATAAAAACAATAACATAACAAATGCGTGTGTGTCACAGACAAAAACGAGAGTTACTCTAGAAAATCAACAAGGAGCCGTCTGAATGCTCCGAATGAATCTGCCCGCTGAATGTGACCGGACAGCTCGTTCCAAGAACGAACTGCCTGAACAATGTAAGAACCTTCAAAGACTGATGTTAGCAATCGAGGTATTAAAAACTTACGCCCTCTGGCAGAGTTAAGAGGCCGGACCAAGTTAACCAGATATGCAGGTTTGGTTGTAGTAATAAGCTTGTATATAAAAAATAAAACTCTCCGCTTCAGATACACTTCCAGCGGACATCTAAGTAGAGCAAATCTAAGATGAGACACATGGTCAAACCTTCGTAATCCAAAAATAAACCTGACGCAGTCATTGAACGCGACATTTAATATTTTAGTGCAGTTTGAATCCAATTTCGTAAAAACAAGGCAACCATAAGTCAAGTGTTGAAGGACTAATATCTTGATTAGATGGCAATGCAATTGGGACGACAGAAAACTAGCCGATAGCCATAAGCGACGAAGAGTTGCGTAAATTTAGGAAAGGAAGGCTTGAATATGATCGCAACATTTCATATTCGAACTAAGTGTAACGCATAAATTACGGACCTTGTTCACGTACGGAATCACAACTCCATCCACAGTGACAGCTGATAGATCCGAAGAGTCCAACGAAGTAGTTGAAAAGGCACTAATTTCGAGTAAATCGCTGTTGATTCTATCCACACAGTCTTCCACCAAATCTATGGGGCGACTAAGATAAATTTGAACGTCATCGGCATAAATATGAATATTAACGTCACGAGTTACAAGTGGCAAGTCGTTGATATATAGGATAAAAAGTAGAGGACCAAGAATGGATCCCTGTGGAACTCCACTGGTTAAAGGAAGAAAATGTGAAAAATTTTCCTCACTCAGGCACACACACTGTAATCTATTGGACAGGAATTTATTAATTAAAAGAGTCGCCCCATATGAAAAATCAAGGAGAGTCAAAATAGCGATTTCTCTGTTATCGAGCGATGACCGAATGGCAGATGAAACCTTCAAGACGGCACTTTTACAACTAAGCCCAGGACGAAAACCAGACTGCTATTCGCTTATGAGGTTATTCCTTAATATAAACAGTTGAACTTGCCAATACAACAACTTTTCCAGCACTTTGGAAAGAAAACAAAGTAGGCTGATAGGCCTATAATCCTCAGGACGGGTACACGTCCCTCTTTTTGGAATGGGAACTACATTAGAAGTCTTCCAGGAGATAGGAAAAACAGACTTAGAGATACAGGTATTAAATACATGCAGCAGAGGTCCGATAATAGTTGGAGCGATTATCTACAAAAATTTGGGAGACATACCATCAAAACCGATAGCATTTGAATTGATGGCAAAAATAGCATTAAGTAGCTCATTTCTATCCACACTATGAAAACTGAAATCTGTCGTGTTATCATCGGATATGTCCAACATTGGCGTATATTTATCGGAATCTGCCAATTGCTGATTACCAACAAAGTACCTATTCAACACGTTGGGACAGAGAGTGGGTCTTATAGTCTCACTACCACATCAGCGCTTCGCAGATTACGCCAAAGAATTTTTGGGGGCATGATAGGGTACAATATACGTCTGTAGTAGGATCGCTTAGCCGCTCGAACCTTTAAATTCACCTTATTTCTTGAAACATTATATAATCGGCGATTTTCAGTAGTTTTAAGTCTTCAAAACCTAGAATATACTATAAATATTCCCGCTCAGCAATCATACCTCCGATCTCCGCAGAGAACCAGGGCAGGATGTAGCACTCAGTATTTTTCTTCTTAAAGGTGCGTGTCTATTGTACATGTATTCAATTGAGCCACTAATAAAACATACCTGGTCATCAACCGACTCGAGGTTATATAAGTAGTTCCAGGGATAATCTACACACTGCGCGTAAAGAGACTCCAGATTAATTGTTGCACTCTATTTTTAAATTATAGAACATAAAGATAATATCGTAGTCCAAAATACTTTGGCTCAATTGGTTGAAAAATAGAATTCGGTGTGGATCAGAGACAAGAAACAAGTCCAAAAGGGAAGGATTGGCTGAATTAAAATAAGTGGGATAAGAGTTAACAGTGCTTAAGTGCGAAGCAGACATATTATCCAACAATCACACTAGGGTAACGTTAAGTAAAAGAGTAGATAGCCTCCAGAAACTCTAGGGTTGATTCGCACGAAAATTGTCTAGGTGGAGAATACACCGCACATAAAATACACTTTTCAGCAGTCGAGTTCACTTCCACACATATATATTCAACAGGGCCACCCGTGGATCTAGAAATTATTTTAGCGTTAATATCCAGCCTTACATATATTGCAACTCCACCGCCTACTCTACCAACACGGTCATTTCGAAATATATTATAACCTGAAATAGCAATTAATGAGGACGGAATATCATCGCGTAACCAGGTTTCACTAACAAACACCGCGTGCATCTTGGGGCATCGAAGCAACTCCCTCAATTTATCAATCTTTGCACGTATACTACGGGAATTAAAATGACAAACATTTAAACCATCAGAGCGATTATAAAAACCATTCAATGTGGCTCTTACACTGCTCAACGAGAATAAATTAAGATTCATTAGAACATATTGGTATTGATACATCACTCGGAACAAACAGACAAACAGGAAATTCCACACAAAGAGTAATATTTCTTTAGATTTTTATATTCCTATCAATTATGGTTTTAATTTAAAAAAAAAGAGCGAATTTGCAAATGATTTTTAGATCTTAGGACTCCTTATTTAGTCCATTTATTTTACGTAGGTGCTATGATTCGTTTAGTTTTTAGGCGATTCTAAAGTTTGTAGTAATAACTGCTAAAGTAGGTATATTATAGCATATCATTTCATAATTTAAACACGAGTTATTTTCTATTTTCTACTAGTGAGCCATATTAAATTTCATGAAAATATATAGATACCTACTCCAGTGTTGAACTGCCATAGAAAATGAAAATTAAATAAATTTCAGTTATTGAATTCGCTGTGTTTCCTATCAAGTTTTGTAATATCTCGCAAGAATAACTACATGGCTCCCACTTATTTTCACGAGTAAGTCTATAACCTTCTTTAATACTCTGTTACCATCCATTACGCATGTGACTCATTTTGAGATATTCGTATTATTAGTGATTTCAACAAGACTTCCAACTACTTTCTATGAGATTAAATATTTCATGATTGACGATACTGAGCAACTTTCTCCTTTATCTGGCGACCACAAAGATTCTCCAGTTTTTTTGTGGTTTTTTTTTTTTTTTTTTGTAAGAAATGTAGATTCAATCCTTGTCATTTTCTTCCTTAAGTCGCAGAAATATTCTACAATTATTAAAATCCTAGGTGTGTTCGAATGTACATATATCTATGTATTTGTAATGATACTCCTTGAATAAGCACCTTTTACACTATTACAATTTAGTGTGGCCTATAAAATAGAAAACAGTAGAGCTATGGACCACAAGCAGAAGCATAACCTTTGAATATAAGCCAGATTTCGCGTAATAAATTCTTGTTATGTTGGTGGCCCATGTCTTTGTGGTTGAGAGATCAGTACTGGTTTACATAAATGATAAATCCGGAGAGGAGCAACAAGTAATTTTTAAACGATTAAAAAAAGTTTTTCGTTTGGTGCACTATTTTTATTTAATCCCAGGCAGACGCGAGTATCGGAGTAATTTTCAGGAATTGTAAGCTTTCCCCTCCAACAGAAAAGATATTTGAATGCTGTCACTATTTTTCTCCTTAATCGCATTCAAAATAAAAGTTTGACAAGGAAGCTTCAGTTTTGACAATAGAGCTCCCCCGACATCTCACTTATTCCTATATTGTGCCATTCCACACGAGAACGATCAGAAAGGGGATATTTTGGATCCGACCATCTTCGATCTTTCACTTTGTAGGGAATACCAAAATAGCTCAAACATTTTTTTTTTCATCTATCATCCTCTCCTCCCAGGGTGCTTAAGATTAAATCTCATTTTCAAAAAATCATATCTCGAGAACGAAGCAACCGATTTTTCTGATTCAAATGCCAAATGAAGCTAATTATGCTTTGTCTTTTACGAAAAAAATATATAGCAGCACCGAACAAAACATTTTCTTTGTTTATAATAGTATTTTTTTTTTTGTATTTTTATTATTTTTTTTTATTCAAAAAAATAATATTTTTTACTATTGAGGACTTGTAGCACTTTTTTTTTGTATTTTTATTTGAACTAGAAACCTTATCTATCTATGTTCGGCTTCGGTTTTGAGATATGAATTTTTAAAATCACCGTATACCCGAAGTAACCTATATGGGAGAACTGCGCTGAAGGGAATGTATTTTATTTTTTCTACTGGATATATGTAGATAGATAAGCTTTCTAGCTTGAAAATAAAAAAATTAAAATAGAAAGAAAAGTGCTAGAAGTCCTCAATAGTAATTAATACATTTTTTTTTTTAAAAAATACTGTTATTAACAAAAAAATATATTTCGTGCTGCTATATTTTTTATAAAAACATAAAGCAAAAAATCGGTTGCTCCGGTCTTGAGATATGATTTTTGTGAATGTTTTATCCAAATCCGAAATGGTCGGGTTTCAAGTTGATCAGTTTCCTGTGCAATGGATGTAATGTCCCGCTCTTGAAAAATTACGCTTATGTATATGAATTATACACATTTCACCCATTCCTGTTTGCTATTTATCTCTAATTTCAATTTTTGTGAGGTCAAGTTAAAAAACCTTTATAATATCTATAGGAAATAATTTTTAATTGCATTTGGCGAGTTAAAGACATACGTATGTATATCATCCAGAAAAGCCCACTTAAACACTATTCAGACACCACTCCTATCACAAAGTATATTGGATTCAGGCAATTAATCTCCCTTAGGATTATAAGAAAATTTTTCTAAAATTCCAGATTTTTGTTTAGTCGTAATTTTTTAGTAAATTAGTAAATTTATTGATTGAATTTGAAGAAGTTCGGGGCTTTTTAAGGTCGGCATTTCATTGCGTTCTTTTTATTTTTCTACACGAAACTTAATTTAATTTATAATTTAGCAAAGATTCTAAAATTGATTTGAATAAAAAATAAAAAAAAATAACCTTAGAAATAAAATTACTCATTCCTTAATTCACTTTTATTTCCCCCCTAAAGCTAAGCTGTAAAGTTGTTTTTTTCTTCTAAGTATGACATCTGCGATTTAAATTAACATTCGTGAGTGGTGACAAGATGTCATTAGTTTCACTGAGGCGGAAAGAAAAAAAAAATCAAAACAGGTGTTTTCGGTCACAATTTAAATTCTTTAAATGCACATAAAAATAAAAAAAAAACTAAAAATTTATAAGTGGAAAGGAAAAACAAAAACAAATTGGTGAAAGAGCAATTACTTACCTTCTTGTCTAGCTGCCAAACATGTTGATGAGGTTATGTACAATATAAAGTAAAATATTGCTACGAGCAATTGCCAGGGATTCCTCCGGGGCAGTATAAGCTGCAGAGTCGTTGTTGACCCATTATTATTAATAACTAGAGGTAATCTACAATCTACAGGATGAATAACACATTTTTGTGACGTCACATGTCTTGTAGAGCATCGTAACGACGAACAAGTCAACAATTCAGAGGGTAATGATGATGATGATGATGATGTTGTTGTTGTTGTTGATGTTTTTGTTGTTCCATTCGAATCTTCCGTTGTCGTATCACATTTGTAGTACTTGTGGATGCTATCGGTTGGAGGCCGCTTTGACTCCGGCGAAGACTGCTGGTATTGATAATCCAACTCCATGTTGTAATAAGGCAACCGATCCCAAATGGATGGTGCTCTGTGATGTTCATATGGAGTCTGAAAAGAAAAACGATTATGAATGAGAAAATGGTTACATAAAATTGAGTTAAAAAATGTGAAAGAAAAAAAAAAATCGAAAAATTTTAACGAGATAATAAATCACACACATAAATTGATGGACGTCCACATAGAGCAAACTGAAAATTACTGCAAACGAGCAAACTCTTATCTGCAGTATTATACAAAGTTCAAGTTCAGATGAACTTCTCCTAACTGAAATTGAATTGACAGAGCTGGCTGACAGCAAGATTTAGTTTTTATTTTTTTTTATTTCATCTTTTTAGTTCTCCTCGTAATGACTGAAATCATGATACTAGCAGTGATGAACAGATCAATTGATAAACCCACGCTATAATTTACTCATTCGATGGCATATATATACATATCTCCTATTTGTCCATATAATCAAGAAGCTGACACTTTAGACAAACACCCGTATCTACTTTAATAGCAACCTTTCAACAATTAGACCATGTCAAGTGCCGGCTGAGACGAAAGACTGTTTCAATAATAATAATAATAAAAAAAAAAAAAAAAAATGCTAACATATGGCGCCAGTCGACTATCAACTTTCATTTGAGCATAAAATATACATATGTATATAAATGCAGTCCTCCAGGCATATAATTCGTCCTCGGATGAACGATTAATGTGTTTTTAATAAAAGGGTTACAGTTCCATTAGGGGATTTTTTAGACCCAAATTACCGAGGGAGTTTATGATCTGATAATGCCCTGATGTATATGTTTGCATTGCCTACCCGACCTGCTAGCCGTTCGCTTTGTAGCAAAAGATTCATCAATTTAGAAATTATTATTCGATAGATATTTAATCGAGAAAATAATGATGGAGGAAATAATTCAATTTGTGTACATAATTTATGTACATTGAAGTGGTGATGTATGGTATGTGCGACTGATGGTCTGCCCCCCCCCCCCCCACTATTTCGATTTTAAAATTATTTAGGAATGGGTAAAAGCTTTATTGGCTAATATGTAGTCTTTCGTAAGTTCAGAGTAAATTTTTTTTTGTCTGATGCATTCCATTTTGTTGGGAATATTTAAATAAATGATATTGGGATTTTCAAACTGGAAAATCATCCAATCCATAATAGTCTTGAATATTTCAATTGAAAAACATGATTTCAGAAGATTATCTCTATATTTGTCTTCGTTTGAGTCAGAACTCAGAGTAGTGATAAATTTCTGTAAAACGATGCGACCCGCTACGGGAAAGTCTGATATTTTCTTATTTTCTTATAAAAGGGAAGATAGCTATTTTCTAATTTAATTTTTATTCCTAAAATTTCATTTGGCTTTGCCCTAGTGGAATCAATGATTATGTGCTACTTTTGGCAGATCTTCTTAAGGGTTATTTACTACAAATGTAGTTCATAGTTCATTCCCTGATCCTATCTGTCACTTTAGGTTACAACCATAATAAAGCTTCGAAGAAAAATGTCACGTTACACCGTTCGACAACGACAATACGAAAAGTGAAGTGAAGTGAGAGGTGAGTCGACAACTATAATAAGGGTGTAATAAAATGGAAGTAATTGGTACTAATAAAGAAAAGTGTTTGCACAAAAGATTGTAGTGACCCGAGAAAAGGAATAATAAAATAATAGAGTATTTAACAGTTAATCATGTCTTTGTAAACGCGAAGTAAAATAATAAAAGAAACAAATGAATGATGCTATCAAAGAGAAATAACCCACTGGGAAAAAAGAGCGCTCTACGAGATCTCTTGAAGCACCTCCCTGGAAGCTCGTAGCGCTTCTTTTCCTTATCCCAGATCATTGCTTTTTAACATATAGACATTTCCGCAGAGGCAAGCGCTTCAATGCTTCTTCCAAAAAATTTAAAAAAAAAAAGAGATTCGATAGAAGAAGTTTGAATACAATGAAGAAATGCAGTTTGTTACGATATTGCTGCACATAATCATCAACACAATATCACAAAACAATGGTCGCGTTCACTGCCACTTTGGTAGCGTAGTCGTTGTCGTAGTCTAGTTCTGTCACACCGACTACAATCGACTATCCTCCTGAGCGTAGTCGAATGTAGTCGACTATTTGGTACATTCAAAGTGCGGAGTGAACGATAGTCGTAGTCAAGAGTAGTCGTTTACTGTCAAATTTGGCGGAGTGAACGCTCGGTAGTGACTCGTAGTCGACAAAAAGTCACTATTTCGGTGGCAGTGAACGCGCCCAATGTAACACGTTCATTTCACACTTGTTGTGACATAATAAATCTGACCTGCATTTTAATAACCCTGCAGAATGTAATTCGCGATTCTGGACTATTTTGAGGTGAAAGAAACAACTTTTTTTTTTCTTGAGGGTATGCTTCAGAATTTTACTAATTTTATTATTGAAAAATAAAAATAATACCAAGTGTAATTTTTTTATATCCTTCCTCTGCATTCCGCAAACTACTCGACCACTCCTCGTATAGTATAGAAAACATTTTACGTACCATAATAAACCATAAATATTATAATTGGACTGTAAAATCCGGTTTAGATTGAGTTTAGACTTGAAGTTTGTTGGTTAAAACTCATTCGAAGAAACCAGGCCTACAAAGAATTCCTCATAGCTATAAATTTTCCTCTCCTAATTACTTTTTTCTTTTTATCCTTAGTTTCATTAAAATTAAAAATTCTTATCGTCTTGAAAAGATATTAAAGCTGCAATACACAACTAGAGACGTATTTACCACATCCCTACTTACTGCAAGTTATTCAGTTCTTTTCTCATGTAATATTTTACGGGCTACTTGTCTTGTCATGTAACATTAAGTCAGTAGTGGTCACAAAAACGCAATGCGGCTATTCTCAGAACCAAACGAGATTTATTTTTTTCTTTCATATTCTTTTGCTCGCGCTTGGAATATTTTTCAAAAGTTCGAATGCATCTAGAAGCCAGTAGGTAGGTAAATAGTAGGTATAAAAATAAAAAACCACAGAGGTATAGTAGAGAAGAAATACTACCAGAGCACAGCCCTATGTGAGTAGATATAAATTCTCAGAGACACACCTTGCATATGACATGCATGCTTGCAGGTTATATAAGTCAATTTCACTTTTTTTTTTTCCTCCTCTATAAGCGATTTGCGGTAACAGCGATTCCCATGTGGGATTTTTCTAATAATATATAACACAACACGGCAGCTAGAGAGAATTCCGAAAGTCGCAGTCAGTTCGGGAAGAATCACACAAAACAAGTTTTTACAACGCGCTATTGTCTTGTCGTCATTTCTTATATGGAAAGTAGTTTGCTGCTTACTAGTCCAGCTCCATCTGAACTTGAATGGCATTTCGGAATAAGAATTTTTGTTTTGTTTTGTCGAGCGACCAGAACTAGTTACGATGAACTTGACAAAACGGCTCTTGAGTTAGATTAGATGTCATAAGAGGCACACCATTTGCTAGCTTAAGATACTTTTTAAAATTTTTTTTTATAGATAGACATTGATGGTGGGCTTCTTTCCATGTCATTACGGTAGGAGTAGATCTTTATAAAGCTAGATTTTTACCAATATGATCCGTTATTATAACATGAAAAAGATTACAACAGATTAAGAAGTGGGCTTGGGGACTCGGCTTACTTTAAGATAGTGAAAAATAATTCCAAAGGTGTCATTGCTCATCAGATTATACTTTCAAATGGGTGGAAGCCAGATTCCTGAATTTTTATTTCTCTTCTTCTTCTTCTTCCTTTTCTTTTTCTTATTGCATTTGAGTTCCGGTTTAATGAATTATGCTTTCAGTAGTTATATACCTACCTACATAATATGTAGGTATGCAGTAGTTACCTTCTTTTTCTAGCTTAACTAGTTCTTGACATCAAAGCCGCAGATGTGAAAAAGAAGTGAAAAAAAAAGGTTCAGTCGAGCATGCGATTAATGAAAGTCGTGACCAATTCTGCATGAACCCTCTGAACAGATATCTTTAATGGTGTAGCATAAAATGCAATGTACCTACTACTCGCATTAAAATCCCCTCTCTATTTAGAGCTACATAGAATATATAGAAAGATGTAGAAAAAAAAAAACGAGCAACCAAACAATGAGGGAACTCTTTTAAGTCCATTCAACAGCTCAAACCACTTCTAGTTAAGCCTCACAGAAAATACTTGAAGAGGGCAAAAACTCGTTCACGTTGGGTATTACAAGCGCCAATTGTTGCATTGCGCGAAGTTTCATCGTTTTGACATAGAAAAAAAAAAACGAGAACTTTACGTACCTAAGTTCGTACATACATATACCATACAGCCTGGCACAGTATTACCAGTATTACATACCTACATATGTAGTATATATAGTATGGCAGCAATTTAGTAAGCACACAAGGCAACGGCTGAAATAATCCAGGTGAAGTGGTTGCCTCTTAGCAAAATGGCCTGTGGGGAAGCATCCAAGTACTTCTATGGATACACATAGAGAGCAGCGTCGTTAACTATATCGTAAGGCCCCTGAGCTCGTAGGACTAATATTATCTTTCCTTTGCCATAAGTGTAAAAAGTTTAACTTACCGTAGTACCATTTACTACCCCTGTAGTCCCTATAGGTAAGTGCAGGTATAGGTACAAGGAATGACTAGATAGTAAAAAAAAAAAAAACTTTAAGCGACGCGTTTTTTGTTGCAAGCTCAAGAAAATTCCCAATATGTGCTCGGGTTTTATCCGCAGGACGGCTGTTATGCACACAACAACTGGGCCTACACTATACACTTTTCTACACGTGACCAAGAGGGCAAAGAATGAAATTTTTTGCAAAAAAAAAAAAAAAAAACAAAAAAATATATGCAGAAAAAGAGTAGTTTTCCCTTCCGTCTCCGGAGGGCGCGTTATAATCGATTTCTTAAGGTGACCAAGCGCGGGCATTGTTTGATTGCGGTTTGTGATGAAAGAAATTCAAGTCTCAATCGACCCCTATTCCCGTAATTTATTCAATTTATTGCCATGGGGCGATAGCGTGGCGTGGCAGCTTTATGAATGTGCTGATATCGCACTTTTGACTGATATGGGGCGACACTTTATAAATGTTTCAAATAAGACGAAAAATATCACGTTTGCGTTGCCTTTTTTGTTTTTTTTGTTTTTTGTTTTTCTTTTCTTGTTGTACTCTCTTCAAACGGACGCACACATTTAAGTCACACATGTTGCATGCTGCTGCAACATTCGTTCGATGATACCGACGCGACGAGTTGAAAGACCGCACCCGTTTGACTCTTTATTGTTGTGTGGATTTATTGACTTAATGATTTCAGAAAGTAACATCGACACTTTCGAATGAGCCACGGAAATTGTGGGGAATCAAACGGGCGGGCGGGCGATTGTCTTTACGAACTAAAAATAGTTTTGATTTAGTCGTCGTTTATACGACCGACCCGACTTGATATGAAATGCTTACGTTATAATGTGGTTTATACTGGGAAAAACAAAAAGAAAAGTTCGTCGCCAGGTTTTTGTGGTCTCCAAGGCTATAAATCTTTGTGTTGAATACAGTCTAGTCTAGAGTTTTATGAACATTTATTTTAACACCTTTCAAAAGACCAAAAAGCACTAAAAAGGTCGTCACGGTATAAGTTATTGCTAAGAAAAAACATTTGATATTTTTCTTTGAAATTATAAGTGATAGAAAATGAAATTGATTACGTTTTGCGAAGCACATGTAAAATTCATAACCTCTACATCTGATATGAATATTTTTCTCTACAGTTTTGGACTCTAAGATAACCGCATTGAAACTTAAGACCTTCAAGACCATTCTTACAAAATTCAGTTGAATACCGATCTGCATTTTAGCTGGCTTAAGTACGCTAGATGGTCTACATAATTTATTCTAACCTAGTTTGTGCATTTAATTCAGAGTAACTTTTATTACAATTGTATTTCTTTAAATATAACATCAATGAATTAGTTGGTTTGTTAAATAGGAATAAAATGTAATCAAACCCTGCTTCCCTTAAGTGGGTCTGTGACGACACTTTCTTTCTAGATTGTACATTCGGAAGATTTAGGAAAAAAAAAACTGCTGTAATCAATGCAAATAAGTTCTAGTTACAGTACTTTGAAATATTTTGCTGACAACAAAATGGACTAATTAAAAGGGCTCTGAAATTGTATGAAAACAATAAAAACAAGAATGTAATTAGTTTTATATCAACCAATATTGTATACTACAGACTTGTAAGAGAAATGTTGAAAAAGGTATTATACATAGAAGAAACCAATACAAACGTCTGTACAGTACATCAATGTCTATAAGTTTAATCCCCAATTATATAGCTTCTCGGTACCAATCTAAATCTGGATCCTAGGGATTATTTTAGGTCGATCCAACAAAGGTGAACCGCTTCCCACGAAGTCGGCTTCTTATAATGTCACTGCATCACCTTTGGCCAATTACTGTTCCAGACACAACAATCCGGCCTTAATCTTAACGTTGACCAGCATACTATATTTGACAAGAAGAAACACTTCATCCTTGAAGACAGAAACGGACTCGAGCCTAAAGGCCTAGCAATATCCAACCTGTATCAAATCGAATATCTATACCGGTTAGCATATATTTCGAAGACATACTAATTGAGAACTCTTTTGCCACTACATTGGTATGGCATCATCCACTTCAAACTGATAAAGCGTTTTCCAATAAGAGGTGTTATTTTGATATTCAAAGAAAAATGCAA
Organism: Dioctria rufipes; assembly: GCA_963924295.1. Classification (NCBI taxonomy): domain Eukaryota; kingdom Metazoa; phylum Arthropoda; class Insecta; order Diptera; family Asilidae; genus Dioctria; species Dioctria rufipes. The sequence continues at coordinate 242,847,292 of OZ002741.1, forward strand.
TTTTTTGAGATAAATGATCGGATCTTTATTTCATTATAAAGAGGAAGGTATGCCGTTAATAATGGAAAATAACATCAGCCAAATGACCACCACGATCACGCCTACAGGACCATATCCTTTTCATGAAATTTTCCATAACCAAATCGCAAAGTGGCTGCCCTATGTCCTCGATAGCCTCACGAATTCCATCTTTGAGATCTTGAATCGACCCCGGGCTGTTGGCGTAGACCTTCTCTTTCACGTGGCCCCAAAGGAAGAAGTCGCAAGGTATTAAGTCACAAGATCTCGGCGGCCAATTGTGATCACCTCTTCGAGAGATAACACGGTCCGGAAACTTTTCCCGTCAAAGATCAATGGTTTCGTTGCTTGTATGGCACCTAACGCCGTCTTGTTGAAAGTAAACGTTGTCCAGATCAATACCATCCAATTTCGGCCATAAAAAATCATTAATCATCTGTCGATAGCGCAATCCATTCACCGTAACTGTTGCTCCAGCCTCATTTTCGAAAAAGTAAGGTCCAATGACCCCGCGGGACCATAAACCGCACCAAACAGTCACACGTTGAGGATAGAAAGGCTTTTCAACAATAACTCTTGGGTTTTCCGAGCCCCAGATGCGACAATCTTGCTTGTTGACGAAGCCATCGAGGTGGAAATGGGCCTCATCACTCAAGATGAGTTTTCGATGGAATTCCGGATCATTTTCATGCATTTCAAGGACCCAATCAGCAAAGACTCGACGTTGTTGATGATCGGCCGGCTTGAGTTCTTGTGTTAACTGAACTTTATAAGCCTTAAGACCCAAATCTTTATGCAAAATACGGTGTAATGACGTTTGTGGAATGCCTAATTCCAAAGAACGACGAGGAATGGACAAACCTGGGTTTTCTTCAACACTTTCGGCTACAGCAGCAATATTCTCGGCTGTTCTTGAGCGACGTGCACGGGTTTTATTCTTCACATCACTAACTTGTCCGACAGCTCGAATTTTTCTACCAATTTCTGTATTGCGGTCCGACAAGGTGCTTCACGACGACCCAAAAATGTTCGAGTTTTACGAACCGTCTCTGCCACATTTTCACCATTTTTATAGTGAATTTTAATAATTTCAATGCGTTGTTGAATCGTGTATCGTTCCATTTTTATTAATGGCGTAGTTTCTACTTGTCAAATGTCAAAAAATGACAGCTCCAAAAGTGACATCTACCGAAATAGCGGGCTAATTAAAATAACACCTCTTATTGGAAAACCCTGTATGTCACCAAAAGTGTACTGTGATAATCCTCCATTTTCTTTAAAGCGATCTCTTCTGCCTGAACAGGTTTCGATTTTCATGAAGCTGGGTTTTGAATCCAACGACTCACCAGAATCCGGACATAGTTTACCGAAGTTTACTATTCTAAATACAGGCAGCGGACAATCACAAGAGACATATATAAAACACTAGCATTATACTCCAAATTGGGCTAACAGATGGAATCAATTTTGCCGCCAATATGTAGTGAGGTGCTATTTCAATTACCTGGGTGCGGTAATCAGACCGGCTGAGTGGCTAACATTCATATTACATGTCAGATCTAGTCTCGAACGTAGGAGAAAGGATGCCGGTAAAATGGACAACTCAGTTAGTAATTTCAAATATAAACTTTTACTAATACTTCAAGTATTATAATTCAATATGCCTAACCTAATATAACAAAATTCAATTAAAACTTAAGACTACTACTATAAAATTCAATATAAAAATTCGAAGAATTCAGTTAACAATGAAAAATAAAATCAAATTAAAAATTAAAAATCTAATTTAGTTAAATCCTGCTCCTTAGGTTGCTACCATTGATTTTCTCGTTCTGAAAAAAGAGGAGAAGACCAGAATTAATTATCTGTCAACAGAATAAATTTAGAAATGTTGATGCTTTTTGCTCGTGCGTGAGGGCGCAAGGGTAGCAATATGATGCAGATGATAAAAATGTTGCAGATTAATCCCTGCGCAGAATTATTCTTCTGCTTAGGTGTGGGCAGGTGTATAGGAAATGATAGGAATTTCAGATTAATCTCTGAAATATGGAATTATTATTTAGAATATTTTTCTTGAGTTTAGATCACTCACTAAACCAGATGGTTGTTGCATTTGCTTGAACTGATTGCGGCGAGAACATCTGATTTGACGTAATGTCATTATATGACATATACAAGAGGGATGTATACTTTGGGTAAGTTGATGATATTTTGTAAAATTTCGCTATGAATAATAATAATTTTGTATGTTTTTATGTGTTAAATCTATTTGATGGAGTGTTTGGACATCGCTGGACTAAAGGAAGGCGGTTCCCAACTATCAGATAAGTATTTTTTATTGATTCTCTTAAAGTTTAAATTATTTGTGGGTTTTTTCCTTTCTTTCTTTTTAGGAATATATGCATCGGGGGAATATACTACGTCGGTGGATTGAACATTGTACTTCCTCCGACATTTCCATTGATGGAAAGTAAAACTATTTGCATTTTTTTTTTTTTTTTAATTCCAATGAACTTTTCGGACGTTCACAACTTTATTGGGTATCATGTCAATTCAAATAATATTATTTGAAATTAACACAATCAACGGAACAATTTAATTTTATCTTAATTAAAGAAAACACAAAATACAAAACCCGACAAAAACACGAATCTGATGTGTAATTTGAATTTATATTAGGAAGTTAAACTAAGTTAAATTCTTTTTCCTTAGCACCCTTTTAGCCAAGAACCGAGGTTCCCTCACACCGGCAGGGTTTTTTACACTATATTTCTCTTTGGTTAGTTATATGTTCTAAGAGCCACGCACAAATAACAATACTGGTAGTGCGTTGCTAAAGTTTTTTAACAGTATTTGTTTCATTACCAGATTGAGAATTTCCTTTAGAATCTTTGACTTCACAGTGTATCATTTTCCAATGATTTTTCCTACAAGGCTTTCTACATTAAACTTGCATGCAACACTAATTGCTGCGTCTTTTAATACCAGGTACAGATTTCACGGAAGCAAGATTTCCAGTTCCACTACCACTGCTGTCCGCGCGATACTAATGACAATATGGGTATTATGTCAGAAATCATTCTAAGCTTTAGGTCGCATGGACCCAGATTGACTTTTTATCTTTCTTCACTTCTCATACCTCCGTAGGTACAAATTTCGATGTAACTCAATGTGCAATATAAGCCTCCTATATATCTTTTCTGATCGGTATTAATGAAATATTGATTTCTACAATTACGTCTATTAGTACCTCCGTACGTATCCCCCCGCACTCATCTCCACCACCATCCAACGAATGTAGTGTAAGATAATAAGAATCTACCCGATTTTTACTACATAAAATTATCGAATGCCCTACTAAAAGGGTTAAAAAGTCTAAATTCAGAATTTGTTAGCCAAAGTAATTTTAAATGTCTATGCAAAATTTCAGCAAAATGTTTAGAGATCGCTCAAATCGAAAATAATGATTTTTGGGCTGTTTTGCACTTTCAAGAAAACTGTTTCAACATTTTCTGTCATAACTTTTTAATTTGAAAATGTTTTTTTTTTTTTTTTTTTTTTTTTTTTTTTTTTTTTTTTTTAATTTAAGGAAACTTAGTTATGAACTTATTGCAGTGACAGTCCTCTTAGAAAAGTAAATTCTTTCATTTTTTATAAATTTTTCAAAATGAAAATTCGGACCCGGGACACCAATTTTTTGAATTCGCGACAATTTTTTTGTAAGTAAAAGTGGCGTGCGAGTATACTTTTTCTACTGTTATAGTAGATGTAATGTAAAATCGCTAACTTTCTAGAGACTATAACCTAACGGGGTCATTTAGTGTAAGAACTGTTCTCAAAATGCGTTCTCAAATGCGAAGCATTTTTACAAATTGATCCGATAACGTTGACAAACAGCAATGGATGGTCTGCCTGCCAGTTTGCAGTTCTGTCTGCTTAACCAACTAAATACAGCTACAGCAAAGCACATGAAGAAGGTAAACTCAGCCTCATAATTTTAAATGCAATTATAGTTTAAGGGACAGAATATATGCGGGAATATTGAAAAGGCTGGATTCTATTGATGGATGGATGGATATGATGGGCAGATGAGAATACAGGTTGAGCCATGCTCAGGGGATACGCTATGAAGCAAAACACAGCATGGCAGGAAGGAGATAGGGAAAAGATTGGGGATATGAGGAGAGTGGCGGAGGTGCCGAAGTATGTCACCCTTAAACTTCCGCAGATTGTATGCCGGAGGAAAAGCAGGAGATGATAAACTGTTTCACATTCGCACTGTTCGGGATAAAAAATCATCAAGGAATTTTACTGTACGGCCGAAAAAAATTTGAAGGGTAAAAAGATGTGCGCGGTTTGCAGCGCGAGTATTGCGCACAGGAATCACTCTACAATGGACCAGAATAGATATTACATCAGAACATTGACCATTCATGTAGCGATAAAGGAGCGAAAGGCATCCAATATTGTGGCGGTGCTCCAGTAAGTCGATATGATAAGTTATTGCCAATATCCAATGAAGCTAAGGCTGTGCGACCAGCCTCAGCCCCTACATGAGAATTGTATTCCATTCTAGATCTAATGTAGGATTTGTAGAGGAGCCCTAGATTTGACGGGCTGAAATATTTCTTACACCTTTTCAGAAATCCAAGACATTTCGATGCTGTTTTGGTAACAGAGAAGATGTGATCTGTCCAGTTTAACTTACTGGAAATATGTATTAATGCCAAGAATGATTAGTGACGGTGAAGCAGCAATTAATGCTCCATCAAAAGAAGATAGTGGTTACGTTATGGTCTTGTTTTAATGAGATGAGACAGTTTTGGGTCTTAGATGCATTGAATTCGACGCGATTCACTATGCCCCAAGCGAGGATATTGGTAAGATCGTTATTCAATGATCTAATCATGCAATCTCGTTTAACACATGCGGTATTCCCCCTAGGGTTCGCAAGAGTATCAAAGGAGTAAGCTAAGTCAAGGGTACTGTCATCAGCAAAGCTGTGGATGAAAATTAAAAAGAGAGTTGGAGAGATAACTGAGCCTTGAGGCACACCGGCATTTATGGGATGGGGTTCAGATGTAAAGCCATCTAATACAATACGTATTTGGCGATTAGATAGGAAACATTCAATCCATAATAGAAGAGGAGGGGAGAGACCAAGTGCTCTATCAAAGGCCTTTGAAATATCTAGAGCAACGATTTTGGACTCACCAAAATTGTGAAGAATACGGTTCCAACGTTCCGTGTACTATAAATTAGAGATGAAAAGGATATCCGGTAACTATCCGGATAAGCCGGATTTATCCGAACTAATTTACTAAGGTGGCCGGATACCGGATAGCAACTCAATATTCGACCGGATACTGAATATTAAAAAAAAAAAAAAAACTATGACAATTCATAAAATCAACTGCAATACATAAATATTCGTAAGGTAAAATAATACCACAGTAGCTTGTATTATATAAACACCGTTTATTTTAAACTAAAATAAGCAAATTTAGTACTCAAAATAAACAAGTACATTATGGTGAATTAAGACTAAGTTCTATTCATTTGCCAAGGTCAGCTTCAGAGAAAAGGCTTTCGCTACAGACGCTGTGGGTACAGTTTTAAATAAGCTGACCACCAAATGTACGGATCGCAACTGCGATCGATTCGAACTGTCATCAAGTAATAGGCAATCTCACTTGCAATAGCCCTTTTCTCTTGACCGTGACACTGACTATTATTTTTATTTGCTACTACATTGAAACAATCCCAAAAGGTCTCGTGAACTGTGCGAGTGACATTTGATTCAGTGTCATCTCCTTTGTTTTTTTTTAGCAGGCATTAGAGATGGAGATAGCGATGAACTGCCACTGCTAGAGGACTTGGCACAATACTTTTTTTTATATACTCTAATAAAATCTTTTGTCGGGCTCTTTCAGTTTCAAGTGCTCACAAATAGTTTGTCTTGAAACTTGTGTCTAGGAATGTTGTAATAAGGTAATTTAGATCTTGTTCTAAGGAGTTGAAACCATTTTCTAATTCAGCTTACAAGGACGCTATTATGTGAGGTAAGTTAAGTGTCCTTTGGAATAGTCTCATCCATGTCCAGGTAGTTTTTTTTAATTTAGCAACATGCGGTATTACCTCGGATATGCAGGAACATTCTGAATTAGTAGTTTTTGTTATTTCCTCAAATGGTTTCAACGGCTCCATTGAGTAGAATAATTCATCACGACCAGTGTTGTTAACCTTCAAGCATAGAAAAATGATTCCTTTATTTTGCTAAGATTTTGCTATGTTTTCAATAATGAATATTTTTATTTTGTTAATATATGTGTTAAAAATAAAAACTGTTAAACCTACATCAAAAATATATTTATTATACAACGAGGTTTTAAAATATTGATTTTTACTATTGTTCGAGATTTTTAAAGATTTTGTGGGCTAAATTCAAGATTTTAAGATAATTTAATTTTGGTTGATAATTCTGGTTTAACGCAACAATAAGCCGAATATCCGGCTATCCGGCTTCGAATCTTGCCGGATATCCGGTATCTGACCAAACAGCTATCCGTTTCGTCTCTACTATAAATAAATAAATTTAAATTGATAAATTCAACTCTGCGTGTGTATGCATCGGTTCGCTCACCCCAACAGAGCGTAAAAATTCTGAGGAAAAATGTTGGTGACAATTTCTAAGCAAAAATTAAAGATTCTCTAATATGGAGTGCTATTAATCCTATCGGTGACTACCTTTGATTCACAAAAATTCTTGGAAAAAATTTCAAGTGAATTAAAAAAAAAAATTTTGTGAATAAATTAGTATAAAAATCAAGTTAAACTGGAATCAAAATTTACACCTAGATGTTGTCATAAATTTCTTAGCAATGTTCACTTTTAAGGTCGGCTAGCTAGCGGGTAGATACATTGAAATTGCAACACTCTTTAAGGTTCATCATATTAAAAACCCAAAAGCTGCAGCTACAATAATACTACGTAACTAATTTTCTATTATTTTATTAATAAACTTACACTAAGATTTTTTAGAGTGGGGTTATTATTTTTTTCGTATTATGTACATATTTCTTGAACTGTCTAAAATATTGGGTAAAGTGGAAGTGAAAGCATCACATGGCTTAAGAATCGTAAGTAATTTGTTTGGAATAGTTCCAACATGTCAAACAAATGCCAAAGTAATTAAATAATAATTGAGCTACCTACGATGAGAATTTTCAAGTTTACGGGAAAACTTTCAGATTGAAAATTCTTATCAAAGATAAGATGTTAGACATCCGGTATGTACCTATTCATGTCTATCGTTATATATTTTATTACGGTTATATAAATCCCATCTAATTCAGTACAGTTTTACGAATAAATATTTCAAAACGTTAATACATATAGGTATGTATGTACCCACATTTGGGTACCTATACTTCTATACAGGATTTTCAGGAATTTTGACAAGAAAACAAAAACACTAGCAATACTGGAATAGACTACCTTTGTAGAAGTGTTTCAGACAAATTAGCTTGCCTTTTCGTGGAATGAAGGAATTTCATTTGAAAAAGATTAAATTACCTTTGCTTCATTGAAGGAGGGTATGAGGGAAAACTTTTACTCCGTCATTTTGGTTCCTCTCATGAGTGATTACCATATGAATTTCATTAAAATCGAGAAAGCTGAACTGAAGTTTAGGCTTGTTAGAAGCTATCGCTACCATCCGGTATATATGTACATATATTATGTATATTAATTAGCTACACAAAATATGGTTTATTACCGTTCCTTTGTTATACATAAACATTATGTTATATATTATATATTGTAAGAGTTTGATTAATTTAAATAATTGACTTCACGAAAAAAAAAATAGTATTTAGAAAAATGTACAAAGCCGTAGTTTCAAATTAATTCTCAGAACTTGCTTAAAAATTTGGTATCAAAGTTAAAGAGGAGTGAGATCTTCTTATGTCTAAGTAATGCAAAAGTGAAGGAAGTACACCTCTACTGCCATTTTTTAAATTTATTGGATGGAGTTTTTACATTTAGATTTATCGTAAAAATAGTTAAGTATTTCAAAATATATGCCATAAAAATGAGACATATAAAAAAAAAAAAAAAATCAGTGGGTTTAAAAAATAACACTTGTGTAAATTATAAGAAAATGGAATAACACTATAAATCAATTCCTATAATTGACATATGATGAACTGCGTCAATAAATTGCAATTCACTAATACCGATTTCCATTGATAGGTTTTCTAGCAGAAGTGTTACACTTTTCATGCAGTGTTACACTGAAATTGTTCCATTGAACTGCTAGAAAAAGTGTACGTCAAAATGACCCTGGTGCTACACTCGAAAAATCGGCTGTATTACACCGGGAAAACGTAGAAATCTATCTCTGAGAAATGTCTCTGCTGAATGTCAAAACAAATGTTAAGTGAAATTAATTTTAAAGCAAAGTAAAGCTGTAAGAACTCAGTTAATTAATAAAATAAAATGGAAAATCCTGTTAAAAATTTAATTTTTGCACTTATAATTATAACGTGCCATACTTCGCTTGGTGTTTTTTTTTTTTTAGAAAATGTCAATCTGACAAATTACACGGATATGAGCTACTATAAACATTCTCATCGCATTAAAAGTTCTTCCGTTGAACTCGTTTGTCATTGATTGGCGTGTACTTTTTGTAAAATATCAATGGAAATCGACAGAATTTTGTTGCGTTCTGAATCAAAATGATGGAAATGTAGTGCAGTGTGAAGTTAAAAAAAAAAAGAAAATATAGTATCTAATTTAATTTCTACTCAAATATACCATACTACAAATTTAACTTATTAAACCAAATTAATTTTATGTTTTTGTAATTCATCCTATTTTTATCTAAATCTATGTTATTTCAGAATAATTCATTAATTACTGCACAATTAATTATTTAAATTGAATGATTTCACTCTATTTAATTTTTATTGTCTTAGCTTGGGTTGTAAAAGATGATCATATAGGCAAAATATCAAAACCAAACAAATTACAAATTCAATGTTCGTTATGCGAAAAATTCTGAAAAGGAATAAATGTAATTAATGGTAAATGATCATTTTGTTTCGATTATCTTGTGACATGTAATTATCACTTTTGTGGCATGTAATTAAATCTGTCCCATAACCTCATACTGGTTAATAAGAAAAAAATTAAATAAATATTATACTTAATTGGGTAAAATTTAAACCTTCCAAATTGCCGTGAATTCATCAAATGAATAAATTTGAACTCCCGATGAATGAAAATTCGATGAAAATTTTTATGAAAATTGTACAAGTGCCAACTTGTAGAACATTGGAAAATTGCATGTGAAATAAACTATGTCCAATTGGCATATGTTTATCTTATGACAACTCGATGAAAAATAAGAGAGCGAATGAAGGAATGACGCGCTTTTTATAGAAAAATTTGTTTCGATTTCACTATCCATAATGTGAAATTTTCGAAATATTACCATTTTATGACTTGATTAGATTTTTTAAATATTATTCATATATGCCTAGATGAACTTAACATTTTTTGGCATCTTTCCCATAATTGTTTATTATAAATTTTACTGATTTTAATTGATATTTACAAATTTTGCTATAAACTTAACGCCACGACATTTTTTATTTCATTCTAATGTATTCCTCTCACGATTTTCGCTGTTCTGTCTTCCTCGCACTTTGCCTCTCTTTCGCACTCTTTAGTGTGCATTGAGATTGCTAAAATCGCGTATTACGCGAATCGCACAAAAAATATCGCAACATGAACGCGGGCATTAGAATCGCGCGACATTTTTAGCAAAGTTTGACTTGGAGTATGAAGTTTCGCCGTGTAATTAAAATCAATCTGTCAAACGCGCGCGATGTATTTTTTAGTAAATTTTAGTGATTTTCATATGTTTTGTGTAGTGTTTTGTGGAATTTTCATCGCTGGATATCATAATCTGCAGGTATTTTTGGAAATTTATTGGATTTTTTTTTTATTTTTATTTTTTTTTGTAAGGTTGGTGGACACCTTGGCTGGGGAGCTTGTTTTGGGTATTCTTTCACCTGAAATGTCCACCAACCTTTAGCATGCATCTTACAATTTGCCTGAATGACGAGTTTTACGTGCTTATTTAGTTGTGGCAGGTAAATTAATTGTAATTTTATTGCCTTATACATATTTGTTTTGGTTGTGGTTATGTGTAGTAAAAACTGTTCATTTTTTTTTTTAGTTTTTCTATTATTAATATATTTGGCTTTTAATTCAATGTTCTATATTCATTTTAGTTCAATTATTTCGATTCATTTGAAGATTTTCTTTTCTAATTATTTTCATTTCTGTTAGTCATCAAGAGACCTTTGTACCTCTAGCATACTCCAAGTATAGGTAACATGTTTTGTGATATTTTAATTGGAATAAGATGAATTCTTTTCCTTGCTTTTCAGGTTCGGCACTTTTTAACTTGTTTGGCAAAATAAAAGAAAAAAAACTATTCATAATAATGAGCCTCCTACATTTTTCAACTATATCTCGATCATATGATTTGGAAAAGCTTTATGAAACTCTTTACTAAGTTTTTTAAACGTTATCGTTTTTATAGAAGAATGTTCGAAAAACGTTATATTGTTCGACATACCTATTCGCAGAAATTTAACAACACTAGTAAGCGCCTAAAAATTCATTACTATCCTTAGGACTTTAATTTTTGTAATCACGGAAACAGTTTTTCTGTAAATTTTTTGAGCTCGAAATAATATTTATATGCTGATCATAATTGAGACCTTCAAAAGCAAAAGTTGATTGTTTTCCAAAACAGAGGCTCTTTTATTTTCATATTCAAACTATTTATCGTTTCCTTCCACGGTACAGAGAATTCAAGCTATTCTCATTAAATTTTGACAAATAAGCTGTGACGTAATTTCGTGACTATTGTATATACATTTCTATTGAAAAGACAGAGAGAGGAGAGAAAATATTTTTTTCTCCGTGCCGTGTAATGGTGGAACGTTGTTAGTAATGGGTATTCTCTATACCGTGGTTTTCTTCAATGTGCTGATAAAAAAAAGTGCACTTTTCTATTGTGTAGCAAAATTATAACTTTTCCATTGGCATATAAGAAGTGAACCGCGAAGAATGCGTAATAAATAAGAACAGAATGCAGGAAATACTATATAGAAAAAAGGCTCTAAAAGGCTTACAATGTTTTGTAAGCAATAATAAAAGTTATGAATCATACGAAAATTGAATAGGCCGTATGACCTGAATATGTTATGAGCTAATAACTGTTTAACAGCGTAAGTAGCTTTACTAGATCAAATTAAAGAGAGTCTACAATTTACAGTTTTTATAAAAAAATTATGTTAACCACCTTTTCGTAAACAAAAAAATGTCCAAGTAAAAAAAGTTAAGAAAATCTGAAATTCTTAGTATTGACCATCATACGAGGCTTGTCGACCAGTCGTTGGAAAGGTCACAAGTAAACTCTGTACTTTTTAAAATACAGGGTATTTTGTGAAAGACTACCAAATTTTCTTAATCACCCTGTAAATCCGAAACAGTTGAGATGCCGGCCCCTCCCTCCTTGCGATATAATTTTTTGTTTGATAAGGTGACTACCATCATCTCCTGTCCTATGGACCACTATGGACGAAACACCCTGTATAAATGGCAGATACTATATGTATACATTTTTTTGGAGGAATGCTCACGTTTCCGCCGATGTAACTCGTTACACATCAGATTTACAGAAAAAGTGCTTAGAAAAAAAAATTTAGGGAGTTTAGTGTTCTTTAATTTTATACATTTTTGTCGTAGGATCAACCGTTGAGAAATTATTTTGAAAAAACCAATTTTTGGTACCTTTAATCCAAGATGGCGGGCCGGGCGACCCCCCCGGTGAAAACTTGGATTTTTCATCGGGCCCAGAACTAAATAACATATATAAAAATAAGAACTACCTCACCTTTTGTAGGGCAAAGACCTTATTTAATTTCTATTGACTGGACTACAGCTCCTATTTTTCAAAAAGATATTTTTAAGCATTTTAAATCAGCCTGCCGCGGAGAAATTTCTGTTGCAAGCGGTAAAGTTTTTGTGTCATTTGCTCGGTCGGTTTGTTTGCTCGGGCACCAATACTTTCGGTCGTTAGCAAAACGTCGAAATTTGACTTTGGCTAGTTTCAGTGGAGTATGGGGTCCAAATGACAGCAGCTGGCTTAACTTCTATTTCTTGGTTTATTGCTTGCTTACGTCTCTAACACAAGTGTAAAAAGCTACATAGCTGAGTGGTACGACGGGAGCTTTTCGTTGCAAACGTACTTACTAGTGGCTTCTGTTGCTCATGTACTACTACTAATTTTCCGTTTTTCAGTATTGGTGGTAGGATGGGCGGGGTCGAATATTCTAGGTTTCCCGTACAAGGTAGGTTAACTTTGAGGGAATGAACCAGCTCATATAAAATCGTTTAGAATGACAGATTAATCCTTTTTGAGTGTTTGCTCATATTCAGAAAAAAGTCGCCAGAAGGACACTACGTACATAAGTATACTAAAACCGAATGAAATACTTATTAAGCGAACATAAAATACGAAATTTTCATAAAACGTTTTAAAATTGCCTGCTATAGTACCTACGCCAATGGAATGTTGAAGTCTTACATTATTTTATAGCATCAACACAATGGAACTTTTCAAGTTTAGTTAAGCCTAAGACAACTTACATCTAGATGTGCAAAACCTCACAAAACCGCGGTCCAACTAAAACGAGGTAATGGCCCTCTAATAGAAAGCTCTACACATTCTCTCTCTCTATCTTGCTGTATTATGCCACATAAATTCTTCGCAATGATAGCTTTCTTTGGTTGAAAAAAAGGTAAAGTAATCCGGGCTTATATGGAGATTTTCATATCTTGCTAAGCAAACTATTATTAAACTTATGAAAAATCTAATTAGTTTTAATAAACTGCAAAAGCCTGAATTAACATAAAATTGTTAAAGTGCAAATAATATGCTAAAAAAAATATTTGAGCAATTTTGCAAAGAGGTGGAATACGTAAATTTTCAATAAGATGTTTTTAATTTTGATGTGTTTACAAAAGGAGAAAACTGTTTCCATTTGTTAAAATCAATATAAAATCAACTTAGTGCTCGCAATGAATTTTTAAAGTCAGTACTTACTAGACGCGTTGGAGAAATTTTGCTTTATAAAGGATGATGTCAATTTTGGTACGTATTCTCATATAATATGTACTATTTGGCAGTCTTGTATGATTGTGAGTATCAGTACTCATACTGGTGAAAAATATTCAGTAAAAATTCAAATCTCATTACTGGTACTTAAAAATTACCAGTAAATTTTTTGGTACTGGCGGACGCCAGTAAATCACCAGAAACTACCAGTAACAACCAGTACGCCAGGAAACGCCAGTAATAACCAGTAACCCCCAGTAAACACCAGTAACCTACCAATAACCAGAATTAAATACCAATTTATCCACCAATCTGATAAATGCATGAATTTATAAAGCAGAAGACCATTAGAATTATATATAGCACAATTAACTAATTATTCAATTTTTAAAATTCAAAAAACTGTCCATACGAACTCTTAATGGAATAAAATGCATTGGATGACAAACTTTGTGAATAACTTGCAAATTTATTGTAATTTAGCAATTCAATAAACACAAGTTTCTTCATACTTTCGAATCTAATAACCATTTGGGTAGAAATGGTGTCAATTATCTTCAAAAATAAAATTTTGTATTGTGCATTTGGCTCATCTGCATTTTGTAAGCGCCGTCGTTGTTGAGGCGGACGGTTTTGCCAGAAACGATTGAAAAATTACCTCTCATATATGTAGTTCGAATATGTGACACAGTGAAAGCAAATATTTTTGCAAAAGTAATGAGAAGAAACTGATTACAGAATTTATTTAAGAAATGTAGAAACCTCCCGAAAGATAAAATGATTTACAGATTTTTGCTATGAAATAAATTCATAACAAATTTAGTCAAAACTGACAAATAGTGTTCAAATTGTGGAATTTGACAACCAATGTATTGGAGCATAGATGGCACAAGAACTAGATGTCGCATGAAGTACCAAAAAAGTATACAAAATTTATATGGCTGGGTGGTCCATTCCGGAATGGACCACAACATTTTAAATGATGTATACGTCGAGAGATTCACATTTTTTCATATCTGAAGTGTTGAGGAAGTCGATCAAATGTATACAAAACTGCTATTATAAAAACATTTACTTTCGGTACGTTCTAAAACATGTTGTGGTCCACTCCAGAATGCACTACCTATTTCACAATCTGTATACTCTGATCTAGTATGCCATGCGATATCTAGTTCTTGCGCCATCTATGGTTGGAGCAAGTTGTGGAAACTTTATTCTAATATGTTCATAGAAAGTCTGAATCCTTTTTGCAGAGTATGCAAAAAATGACAAATGCAAATGCCTCTGTAATCGAGTCTTAAATTTGAATTTTTGAAAAAAATTGCATACAAAATTGTAGTTCTATCCTTGATCCTGTAAAGTTTTTCTCCTTTTCAAATATGGTCCGTTAATAGTCATTTAAAACATAAAAATAATCACCTGAATATCTGTTCTCGTTAAAAAGTTATAAATATTTTTTTGTTATGCGAAAAGTGAAAAAGTTTAATTTCCAAAACACAATTAGTTTTATACTTTTTCACTTTTCACATAACGTAAGAATGTTAACAACTTTTGAACAGAAACATATTTTGACATAATTCTGTTCTTGTTGTAAAGGACTCACAATAAGTTTTAGAAGGGAAAAAATATGTCCTTGGTGTAAAAAATTTACAGCATCAAGGATAACAGTGAAAATTTGTATGACTTTTTTTTTCCCTTCCCGGAATTCAAATTTAAGGCTCGATAACTGAGACATTTGACCATTAATTGTAGCATGTTGAATATCGTAATAAAGGATAAGCGGTAATCTGCGTAAGCAGTGTCCAAGTTCGATCCGGTGATATCCGTAAAAGAACTTCCGCATATAATCTGACAGCAATTTTCGTTTAAAGTTTTATGAACTACATATATTTAAGAAATAACTCCATCTACAACTTTCTCAAAACCCATTAAGGATTCAAATAAAAAATCTAGACAGCGTATTTTGAGATATTCACGGATATTCAACGAACATATCCATTATCCTTCAAATCAAATTTTCAGAAAAAAACCTCAACTAATTTTTTTCTGAGATACAAGTTTTTGAAATTACACCTACCAAGCAAAATTTGTTACTTTTAAATTTCAAAATAATGTATTTCCGTCAAAAATGGACAAAAACAAAAAATATTTCAGCAAAATGCTACTAACAATATAATCAACCTATTTGTGAAATTTCATCAAAATCAGAGATGGTCGATGCACAAATTTACACAATTAAGGCCTAAGCACAATTACGACGACGCACTTGGGAGTTTTTGCATACAAAAGTCGATTCATAAAAGTTGCACTTAATCACATAAAACTCTCAACCTGCGGAAGGTCAATAGATACAGAACATTGGATTGTGCCCTTTTTATACCCTAGAAGAAATCGAAAGGTGTACTAAGTTTGTCATTCCGTTTGTAACACCTCGATATAATGATCGTAGAGCAAAATGGAATGGACACCCACGCATAATATTAAAAGTTATTTTGCATGTCAGTCCGTGTGTCTGTCCGTCTGTCTGTGTGCACGATGACTCGAGAACGTGTATACTTAGAGAGCTGAAATTTTGTACACGGACTTTAAAAAAAAAGTAAAATTAAATTCGAAAATGAGACAAATCGGGCAACTCCTTCGTGGGGTTGCCATACAAAACTTTCGTTTTCCACTATATATTTGGACACTGCCTGAGAACGCATCGATATAGAGAGCTGAAATTTGGTACATGGTGTTTCATTGTACTAGTAAATAAAATTTTAAAAATGCACTAAATCGGGCAGCTCCTTCTTGGTATTGCCATATAAAAATTTAGGTTTTTTACGTATACTGTGAAAACGATCAAGACATTTTTATTGTACTAAAAACTTCTTCAGAATACGAAATCCTATAAAATTGGTTATAATCATTATTTCTGTGCGAAATACCGTTCTAGAAATATATACGAAAAACTACTTAAAAAATTCAACTTGCATAGATCGGTGACCTTACGAAATTTTATACAGGCATTCATCTAGGGTATCATAAGAGTTGGTCCTGGACCAATTCTAGCTTTTTTACTTGTTATTATCTGAATTCCAGTGCACAGTGCACCTATGACCTATCGACTATCCTTGCGAACATCAAAGTTTGAAAAGTGATTTTTACGATTGAGATATTCAGTGTTAAGTTTTGCATCATGGATTCTTCTATTAAATGTATGTATTGGGGGGGATGAAATAGTCTGTGAAGCGCAATGCTGAAGAAGATGAAAGCTGTATAAGAGGAAAGCGTGCATACTTGATGGCAGGAATTTGTTTAATTTGTTGGTTTATTGTGTTTTGGTGTTTTGTAGATCGCTTTGGCATCTCCCAGGAGAGTACGTACAGTAGTGTAGTATAGTTAGCTGAGTTCTATGAGCACGAATTGGTACTTCTCACGGCGAGGTAACGATACCTTAGTGAAATTGAAATTGAGATTTTTGACTGTGTGGGTACTGTAGTAATGCCCATAATTCAAAGAAGTTATGTGTTCATGTAAGTCAGAATAATAAAATCTCAGACATAGTTGTGCGAGGAGTGAGAGAGAGGATGAATAAGTTGATAAAAACGGAAATCAGATATGTAGGTATGTTAGTAGTTATATGGTTAGTATGCATGGTCAGCTATAAGATCCAAATGGTGAATCTCGAAGCCTATCCAGACAGAATTGGGCATATCTTAACCTTCTCGTGGTCCCCCCTGACAACGCCCATAAGGGTTGTATTACCTGTATAGGCCAAGTAAAACTCTTTTAGACGTTGCAATTAAGATCTAGGTCCAAATGGAATTACCAGTACCGTTTAAAAAAGCAAATCTTGCATGAAAGATTGAAACTGGGGTATTCATGGTCCGTTGATCATGCTTTACGAAAGCCATACCAAATGGGCGGCCCGACATTGGCTAATTTGGTACTACGGAGTTAGAGGAACCCTGGATAACAAGGTTTTATCCACCTCAACTTGGGATGGCCCCTTTATGGGAGCATCGTAGTGGCTGTGGTATTTAGGGTGCCGTGACCCGAGATAGGCAGAGATTGGAGAGATAGGTCTCACTTCTACCAGTAAGTTGATGTCATGCCATGCTCTATTGGCATACTGGAACTCGTTGTTTCGCACATGAGGACGTTGATTGTCGTTATCAATCCAAGCATAAAGAATGCCGTGGGATTAAGGCATACTTGGCAAGTGCTCACGTAAAACCACAAGGAACTTTCTGCATGTATGTATTACACTATTAAATAAGTTTAAAGTGAAATCATATTAAATTCATGTAGAAATTTAGTTTTGTTAATAGTCGTAAAATTCAGTTATTTTTTTACGAAGTTAATATTTCTGAGTTTTAGTGGACAGTAATTTTTACATGATAAGAAAGAATAAAGCCTCTAATTTCTTACATATAAAGAATTAGCTGCAATTTTTTGCGAATTTCGTTTATTAGGATGTTTATGTCAAATTGACATTTTTTTTAGATTTAGGCAGTATCTTACAAACTTTATGTTTTTGTTATTAGGCCCATCCGGGAGGAGAGTAATGTCAAGGAGGCAGTTGTATGATATCATACAAAAGCGGAAAGGAGGAAGATATTAAGAAAAAGTTGAATTATCTAGCAGATTATTTGCTTAGCAGAGATTTTTTTTTTCGGTGGATCAACTTAAAGAATTGAAGCTTAAGGTATCAAAAAGTAAAGTTAAAGTTTAAATTTAAGCGTAGATGGTCAGACGCACACAGGAAGGATGAATGTTCAGAAAAAAAATAATGAAAGTTGGTTTCAAGGCACTTTTGAACTACCCATTGTGACCACCAGACCGCAGGACCGCAAAAAAAAACTTTTGAAGAGTCAAACATACGAAGTAAAAGAAGAAAGACGCAAAGTATCAGAGAAAATATAGACACAGAAAAATTAATAAATGCCACTCAGATGAAACTACGATCCTCTGGCAAGTGTGATGCTTCTAAAGTCCTTTGAGATCTTACGTGATCTCCTAGAAGAGCGCAGAAATATAGGAAGACCTACTCAGTTAGTCTGCAAAAAAAAAGAGCACCTGACATAAAAAGCACTTTCAATATTTGTAGAAGCAGGTTTGTCCAGACGACAATATGAAATCCTCACTACGAGCGAAAAAAAAAAGTACTCCCATGTTACAGTTTATTGCAAAAGGCTAAAATATGTTGCTATCCTGCTTCTGAGTCATACACAGTGACGGATACTTGTGCTGAAGTTAATCTGCAAGATTTGCTGGATCATACTGCCGAACGATTACTGATTTATTTGGAAGAAGTAGTAGAAACACTGAGTGAAAATGAGTGCAGTTCAATAGAATTAATATCGAAGTGGGGGTGCGATGGATTTCAACAAACCGAATATAAACAGAAATTTGAAAATAATTCAGATTCAGACGCTAATATATTTCAGAGCTCTCTAGTACCTTTACGAGTAATTTGCTGTACAGATCACATTCAGGCGAAAATCAACTCACTTAAAAAAAAAACGAAAATTGAAGGAAACCGATCACGATCCATAGAAGTGAAATATACTTTGACTTTCACTATGTTTGATGGCAAAGTATATAACGCAGTGACTGATACAAGATCAACAATGAAATGTTGCATCTGCGGAGCAATATCGAAAGATTTCAACGATTTGACGAAAAAAACCAAAATTGATGAAAGTGCATTACATTTTGGATTATCGATTTTGCATGCGTCAATCTGATTTTTTGAGAGCGTACTTCACTTAGCATACAAACTGTCCGTCAAACTTAGATCGGAGGATGATAAAAATATTGTTAAACAAGAAGAATTCAAAAACAAAATGGGCCTCATTGTGGACGTACCAAAACCTGGATTCGGAAATACCAATGATGATAATACCAGTCGGAGATTTTTCAGCAATCTGGAGCTTGCCGTCGAAATAACGGGTATTGATATCAAACTAATTTATCGATTAAGAAAAATTTTAGAGACGTATCTTTTGGGGGGATTCAAATTAATACCCAGAAATTTGCTGATTATGCCATGGATACTGTTATGGTCGTAGCGGACTGCAGGCAGTAGTATGCTACCTGGCGTCTAGCAGCAGCACATAGCGTGGTCCACACGGCGAATGTGTTGTCGACGAGATTCGACCATACGTCTCAAGTCTGATGGGGACAAGTGCCCGACAGAAAAGACGAGTTGAAAAGGAAGAAGAAGAATCCGCAGATTGAAAAAGTCTTTTTGAGCCAGGAAGGAGATAGGTAGAAAAATTTAAGCGAGAATCAAGAAATAAACAAGTTATCGGGAGTAGAATATAAAAAAGCAAGGGACGTTGAACAAAAAGGCAATGCAGCTGAAGGTAAAACATCTGCGCCTTTACTAAGGTAAGTGTAAGTGGTGTAATGGTCCCTTCAGGACCGAGTGTGTGCTTCTGTTTAGCTTGAAGGTACGAATTTTTTGTATATGGCTGGTGGCGCAGCGGCAGGTTTTCGTGGAACCTCTCCACACTCTTCGTTAATAGCCGAGGCGAGCTAGCGTGCCGCCCTGCACTAAACGCTGTCCACCGAGTCATCTGTCAGCTTATACTGGCAGTCTGGACTGCACGTCCAAGTACATCACTCTATCGTACTACCATAACAAAATGGCGCCCAGTTGGATACGGGGCAATGCATCTGAAGGCAAAACATCTGCGCCTTCACTAAGGTAAGGGTAAGTGGTGTAATGGTTCCTTCAGGATCGAGTGTGTGCTTTCTTTTTGGCTTGAAGGCACAACATTTTTTTTGTATATGGCTGGTGGCACAGCGGCGGGTTTCGTGGTTTTCATGGTATCCTATAACTCCCCCACTACATAAAATTCTGATACACGGCCTCATCGTTATAGAAAATGCCATATTGTCAATTGGGCAGTTATCGGAAGAAGCAGTAGAAACCAGAAATAAACATTTCCGTTTATATCGCTTGAATTATGCGAGAAAGTTTTCAAGAGAGGATTGCAATATGGATGCTCTTAACAGGCTTTTGTTAAGCTCTGATCCTGGCCAACACGTGCAAGAAAATCAAAGATATTTAAAAGAAAAACTCTAGAAATGCTTATTCCTGAGTCTTTCGTGATATTGCCACCATATGAAGATAATATGGCTCGGAACGAAGCTGAAGAAGAAAAGTGTTCAGATGAAGAGTTTTCAGACGGAGGATATTTAGGTGTAGAGTATTGGGCAACATCGTTGGAATAAAACAACATGTTGTATAATTTTGTACACATTTCAAGTATAAATATAATTTTAATGCAAAACCGGTTTTTTAATCCATCTAAACAACCGAAATCTCATTTATAATATATAAAATAATAGACTGTCTTATCTGAAGGCCTTTCGGACAAAAAAATAATTTCGTCCGACTTTTCAGTGCAAATACTTCTATGTGCGACGATGGCAAACGGCACACCATTCCAGTAATAGGAACTATTTTCTCCAGGAACGTTTTATGGAGCGTGCATTGCAAAGGAATCTGCAGTTGTCGTCGCCCGTCGGACTCTCTCGAAGTCGTAATTGAATTAACTGAATTATGTTAGTAAGTTAGTAGGTTAGTTTTATCCTAAATGTACATGTCCAAGATTAAATGTAAAACTGTATTTTTCCAATTCGGTGATATGTTTAACTTTCCTATTCCCCAGGTTAGTAGTAAAATTTAATTGCATAATACAATTTGTACCTACATATGTCCTAATATGAACTTATATAACCTTTAGTGATTTTGGAACTATATTTGAAATTGGACTAAGAAGTCACTTTTTAAAAAAAACAGAATCAACATTTTGATCAAAATACGTCTAGTATACAGACGGAAACAGCTTTTAAACTTTTTTTTTACACAAAAAACAAAAAAAACCATATAAGACGAAGTTTGCTTTTCCTTCTGAACGTAACATCTAAATTATCAAATACTCTTTTTCCAAGCAATACCCTCACGTGCAAAAAATTAATTATTATTATGCAATCGTGCGTTGCACAATTAATATTCAGTTTTCATAATTGCTGCACACTAAAAACAATTAAAATCTAAAAAAAAAAAAAGGAGCAAAACTTTTACTCAAATTATTGAGTAAGCAATTATCTCGAGTGAAATGTTTTGACATATCAAGACATCGGATGTTGCAAGAAACATCACAATTATATCATCACACGAGATAAATTAAACCAATCTCAGCTTACAATCTTAATGTAGATGTTTACGTCTACTCAAAGATCTGTTCACACGTGTATACTTATGGGCAGAAACTCATTAAAATATATTGTGCCAAGAAAATTAATAAAAAGATTAGCGAATTTATGTAGATTAAAACTAAAAGTTAATAATAATAAACAAAAAAATGTAATTACATTAAATTGGGGGCAAATGACATCAATAATTTCTTGAATTAATAACTGACTCTTGCGGGATACATACATATACACACGTACTACCAACAAGCATACAAATATAATTGCTTTTATTTGCAGAGATAATTTTGCCTTAAACGGGCAAAATAAAAACAATTACCACTGATTCCATAATCAGCTACTAACGTTAGTTTTATACACAGGTGTTCACCATCGATCTGAATGGCAATGGACACTTGTCATATAAAAGAAATGAAATCGGATTTTCTGAATTCTGACATTGGAAATTGCACAGTACACATTCCCACATTTGAGAATCAAGCCAATAACTATTTATTTACACGATTCCGAGCGCAGAGTAACTGCATAGTTGCGGCAGGTATTATTAATGTACCACGTGCGATAAATTAATTCTAAATAGATACTCAGTCAATCCAGGTGTGTGTGCCTATTCTTAACAAGTTAATTAATTCGAGATATTTGTAGCGGCCGGTATGAATGTTGACAGTTCCTGTGGAAAAAGTGCGTTATGTAAAGAGCACTTATGTAGGGAACATATGTGTATGCAAGACCAGCTTTCTTCAATTTTTACTAATTGAAGATTAATAGGAAATAATAAAAGAGTAATGAAATAGAGTTTAGTAGAAATGTGTTGATTTGGCTTATAAGTAATGATGTGTCATAGCCAATGACTTTTGAAGAATTTAAAAACCAGCATCCGAATACAGGGTTACATTAAAGAGGAGAGTCTACAGTTTACAGTTTTTATAAATAAAAGTTATATTAACGACCTTTTTGCAAATATAATACAGGTTAAATTAAAAAAAAAAGGTAAGAAAATCCGAAATTTTTAGTTTAGCCAACCATAATTCTTGAGGGGAGATGGGTATGGGAATTGATTTTATACAAATAGATATGCCACCGCCGCGCACAATATGTTCTAACCTCTTCTCACTCAGTCGCCACTGTAGTACTTTATCATCTGCTCACAAAACGGTCCGCCATCTGTTAGCAAAAATTGGCGAATATGAGGATAATAAGTTGCCTTCGATAATAAATAGCGCCATATCACAGCAAAGAATCTAATTTAATCTTGTTTTTTCCGTCTTTCTTTATCTAATGATGTGTAGAAATGTGGAAAATATTTGTAATAAAGAAAATTAAATGCATATCTTGATTAGTATCAAGATGATTTGAAGGATTTGGAAAATGTGTATGATACGTGATTTAAGTGAAAAGAATTTCATACTTCGCTTTCGAACCAGAAAGTTGCAGAACAGACAAAATTCTTATCTAGGCACAGCGGGCTTCAAAGAAATTTTTCGGTTGGATTTTCTATAGAATTTCTGCGATCTGCCTTTTCACATCTGGTTGTTGACTGGTACATTGATTTTTCGTGAATACAGAAAGCAATATCTTATGAGCGTGAACATATTAATTTTTTTATACCCTAGATGAAATCTAAAGGGTATAATAAGATTGTAATTCCGTTTGTAACACATAGAAATAATGATGCTGGAGCAAAATGGATTGGACCCATACATAAAATTAAAAGTTATTTTGATTTTTGCATGTCCGTCTGTCTGTCAGTCCTCACGATAACTCAAGAACGCGTATACTTAGAAAGCTGAAATTTTGCACATGGGTATTTAAACAAAGAAGCAAAATTTGGTTTGAAAATTAGGCAAATCGGGTAACTCCTTCGTACGGTTGCCATACAAAAATTTCATTTTTCACTACATATTTGGACATTGCCTCCCTGAGAACGTGTCAACGTAGAGCGGTGAAATTTTGTAGGTACCTACATAGTGTTTTCATAAAACCAGTAAATACAATTTCATATAAAAATTTAGGATTTTTACGTATCCTGTGAAAACGATCAGTCTTATACGGTTTTAATGGACTGGAAAGTTCTTCAGAATATGATATCCTATAAAATTTGTTATAATCATTTTTGCTGTCCGACTAACCGTTCTAGAGATATATTCAAAAACCTCTTCAAAACTCAAACTTGCGCAGATGGGTGACTATACGAAATTACAAACGAGCATTCATCTAGGAGGGTATCATAAGAATTGGTCTTTGACCAATTCTAGCTTTTTTTACTTGTTTCTTATAAAGTACTGGAAATTTTTCTTCAGAATTCTTATGCATTATTGGTTGCCGAGACCGATCTAATAAAGTTGAATTGATTCGGGTGCTCGCAGCGCCTGTGCCTAGATAGAACATTCTTTTGATTTACGGATGGCTTCAAAACAAATGAGGGAGATGGGGCGGGAGCATATGGTTCAAGACCTCGCGTCGACATATTTGTAATTGAGGTATAAATTAGGAAAAATATCAAGAGAACCCACAGGAACAAAAATATCTATAATATCTTTTCTGACTGCAGAGCTGCATTACTGGCTCTTCAATTAAATAGATTCAACTCCAAACTGATTTGGGACTGCCTGCTGGAGTTAATTAAATTAACGCACTCCAATTTATTTGCACAAATATAGGTGCCTTTACACTGCAATATCGCAGCCAACGGGATAGAGGTCAAACTAGCCAGGAAAGGATCCGAAATGGAATTCCTACAGCCAATACCCTTCAGTTACGCTGCCTGATGAGAGGGGTTGCGTTTACCTGTGCCCTTTCCGTTACACAGGTGAAAAAAGTAGTTTTTAAAATGATTTTAGTACGATTTTTTTTTTCATCTATTTTCATAAACATCGAACAATATAAATTTATTATTTGCAGGCAGTTTTCTCATTGCTGGCAACGTTCTAGACGTTTTTTTTTTCCTTAAAAACCAACGTCTTGTCGGCCGTAGGTACTCTTACACATTTATTCCCTATCACACTCCAATCGATTTGGCTATTGACAATCAACCGAATTTCTACCTGACAAATTAATTTCATGTTGTTCCTTCGATAACTAAACCAGGGGGCCTATTCTTGAATTACGAATGGTTTTTACGAATTCGTTATATAACGAATGGTTGATAACGAATCGAATACCCCGTTCGTATTCTTGAACCTCTTCGTTATAAAGTCGAAGTGGTGAAAAAGTATTTCAACATAACGAGTGTGGTAAGATTAAATCTGTCAATTTACAAATTGGATATCGTCAGCTGTTTCATATTTTAAAATATAATTTGTAAAAAATGGCAAGGTTCAGTGAATTGTCATTATTGTTTGGTCCTGAAATCGTTAAAGAATCTATGGACCATCAATTACGTCAATAGTTAATCAATTCCTGCACCCTTAATTCAACCCTGGATAGAAAAAAAGGTTGCAGGAGGACCTCCACCAGTGCCATGCAAATGTTTTTTATGCCGCCGCAGATTTTCCTTTTACCACACATTTTTATCCTGCCAAATCTGGACTGGAAATTTTCTATTACCTTTGTTTCGAATATAATATCATAAAAAAACTTTTCTAGTTCTTTTGTGCTTCGAGTATGGAAATTAATACTGATTTTATTTTGCCACAATTCCGTGGCATCTTTTGAACTGAAAGAGTTCTCATATTTACCAAATCTCAGTTTCTGGTTTCCTTTAAAAACTCAATTAGTTTAGTTTTTTGAGCATATGATATTTTCGCACATCTTTTATCTCCCATTATCACCCATAAAGTAGCAGCTGATTCACTCTTCGTTTGGCATAACGAATGGTTGAACCCACTCGTTAAATAACGAAGGGTTTGCGTTCGATTCCGATTGGTTACGATTCCGAATGGTTTTGACAGTATAACGAATACGGAATCTGTCTTCGTTATTCAAGAATAGGGCCCCAGCTCGTATAAAAATTACAGCCATAATAAAATTTTTTTTTTTTTTTTTTTAATCTGGTACATACTAACAACAAAAAGACTGTCTGGGAATAATGAAATTATATTATTCAATGTTTATATGTATACAAAAACTAATAAAAAAGTAAATAAAACAATCGAACTAAAATCATTTTGAAATCTGCTTTGTTTACCTGTGGAACGGAATGGACACAGGTAAACGCAACCACTCTCACCAAGCAGATGTGTCGCATGCCTATTGATATGGTCGGGCTGCTAGCTCTCGTACTATGTGTAAGAATTTTTAATGACCTGCAACTGGCTGCTGCGAAACGAAGCTGTTGACGCGTTGGCTGAAAGGAGGCACTGCAAAATTGACGCGATTTTGAAATTAGAATAAACCATTCCTACTTTGAAAATAATTTACTTATTTACCTACGGTACCCATAATATATATGTATAGTAAATATAAGGTCCTGATACAAAGATAACAAGGTATGGCCGATTCGAGAGAAATTTTTTGTGTTGCTACGTCATGAGGTGCCTACTGTCATTTCCAGCGAATTTGTTTTGAGTTTTTCGTATTTTATTAACTGAAATACGTTTTAAATATATTAAAATATTTAACAAAATATTAGTTTCTTCGTTTAAATCACTTCGGGAAAAGTAATTATGTGCTAGTGGGAAGCAAAGAAATTTAAAAATAGAAAATTTTTTCACTATGAAAGGACGATTGAAATTGAGACGAACAAATTTCTGACATTTGTCGCCAAAGGAGGCAAGCAATCAATTGACAGATTTTCCGGCCATACCTTGTTAATCTTTGTAACATGGTATAAGGTTACTAAAATAATGTGCCAAATGAAATATGTATTAAATTCACTGACATATATATAAATGGACTGCTTGATCTCCTGTTTCATGTGGCACCAATTTTGATTTCAGAAAGTATGCCTCACTGTCAATGCTACCAACTATCGTCAATTGGTGCTATATTTAAATTATTTGGAAATTTACTTATATGCATGTCCGTGGCATTTACCGAATTTACCACAAAAGTATTTGGGACTATTTGTATCGATAAGTTTAATTATGAGTCGAAGAAATTGTTTTTTACAAGGATTTTTACAAGCAATTTCTCGTCCCATATCGATACAGTTATAGGGAAAGTATGCTCTCACGGAAAGAGACAGGAATATGAAAGTGGTGCCTATTTGCTTTCATGCATTTTTGGTTCAACAAGCAGTCCATTTATATACATGTCAGTGATTAAATTACATTACATATGCATTAATTTAAATAATAATTTCTTGTAGAACAGAAGGAATACAAAATTCAACAAAAAAATCTCTTACAAGTACTTCTCTATATAATATCTCATAAAAAGCAAATTTATTGAGAAAAAATCTGAAATTCCTTTGAATTCCTTTATTACATTTTTTTCCACATTCCTAGACATTGTTAGATAGGAAGAAGAAAAAACAGTTCTTATCGAAGATAACTTAATATAATCATATTTTAAAAAAAATTCTAATAGATGGAGCCATCTGTAAACATGATTTCAGTCATTCCGTAAAAATTTTGCCTCTGTTTTCTAATTTAGTACATGTAAGTCCATCTGTCGAGAAGAGGTAACAAATTTGGTGGCATATCTATACGTATAAAATCAATGGTATGAGGCTGGTTGAGCAGTCTTTGGAAAGGCCATGAAGTTCTGCATATAATGAGCTCTTAACTGTGACCGTACGTCCTGTAGTTTTTAAGATACAGGGTGTTTTGTGAAAAACTAGTGTCTCTTCTTAATTACCCTGTAACTCCTAAACGGTTGATATTGCCCCCCCCCCCTCCTGCCATACAATTTTTGGTTCGTCTAGGTGAGTACTCTATTCACCTCCTACGGGTGATACCCTCAAAGTGACTTTAAAAAAAACTGAATTCTCTCTCAACCCCGATTTCATTCTTCACGTATAGTTAATTATCAGCTATGACAGAGTTCAGTTGAAATTTCAAGTCACTGAATTTTTAAAAATATGGACATTGAAGTTGTGATGACCAAGTGCTCGCAGTGATAATAGTTAAAATAATTCTTATAAATTAATATGTAATTATTATTGTTCAAAAATGTCTTTCCAGATCCTTTTGTAAAAATGTTGGTTCTGATATTTTCGAGTACATATATACCCGACAACCATGTTCCTCATGAGCTGGAAAATAATATCGGGAGGAGTAAGGGTGTGGTTAAATTGCGGGAGATTTCAGTCGAACTATCATCGCGCGAAAATAGACATCACCAGGCGACCAGTTTTCATCGCTTGTTATCTCATGCTTAAATCTAGAAGCGACAAAATGTTAGTTTAGTTCGTTTTTTTTTAAACAAAACCATCGTTTGGGTACACTCATGCTTGCTTTAAGGGATAAAAAGGGAGAATTCAAAAAAACTTTTGAAGATTTTTACGTCGTTGGTATCTTAACGGCAAATTGGAGAATACTTAAAATCGAAACTCAACTTAACGCAGATAAGGTTAATGGTTTTGTCACGTGTAAATGTTTGCTCCATAAGATCATGATCAATATGGAAGGAGTACATGAGAGTAACTTACTTGGAATACACAGACCAGTGCAATGTTGTTATATTAAACCGAAAAAAAATTTTTTCTTCAATTAGAATTAAGAATTCTTGCAAAGAACTTTAAGACTTTAGAATAAATTTGGTTGCTAATTTACTTTCTGTATTTAATTCCAGTGTCACTTCATCCCACTTAAAATGTCACAATACGCATGGTTTTTAAATTTTTGATTGTGCACGTACACACGAAATTAATTTTCCCCAATCCATATTTTTACACACACGATCGTCGCGTGATAACTCTTGAGAAATTTAAATTGATTTGAATACGAAAAACTTATCTCGAGAAATCGTGCGACTAAAAGAGATATCGCGGGATGGTTTCGTTGACGGTGTAGCAATGATTATAATACTTTAAGGCTATGAAGTATTCTCGCGAAATCTCGCGATGTTTCGAAACAAAAATTCACCCGAAATCTCTCACAATGTAAGCACAACCAAAGCGTACTTGTAAAACACTCAGTTTGGCAATATACTTTTAAATATTTAGTTGTATCTACTTTTCAACGTTATTATTATCTCTATTTCATAAAAGCTTTTTAACGTTAAAACGATTCTTAGCTTCCGTCTTTTTACCTAAACATATTCGATCTCAACGTGTACAAGTCGGTGAAATTGTATTCAGCCCTTGTCCGCTAAGTTGCGGTGTACCATAAGGATCCATATTGGGTCCATTATTGTTCAGTATGTTTATAAATTATTTACCCAATTCCATTGGCAATTGCAATAGTCATTTAAATGCTGATGACATGCAGCTTCAAATTAGCAGACCCATCCGCCTCTCAGAAGATTGCTTGAAGATCGCATAAATTCCGAACAGGAAAATGTCTCTCGTTGAGCTACAAATAATCATTTAAAACTGAATCCACTAAAGTCTCAGTGTATTACCTTTTATCCGAATGATATAACGTTCTCTGATCTCCCACCTGTCACTTTAAATGGTTTTACTCTGCCTTTTTTTAAACGTGCCAAAAATCTTGGTGAATTCTTGGTGATAGGTAAAATCTATGGTGGCTTTCGGCGGCTATGGTTATCGGCCAGTATTCTGTCAATTGACTAGGTTATTGCTGGTCAGATCACTTCTTCTTCCTTATTTTACAAATAGCAGCTTAGTTTTTCCACATTTGGACTCAACATGTTTAAGAAGACTGAACGTAGCCTTTAATGACTGTGCAAGATTTGTGTATGGACTTAGATGGTTTGATTACACCTCATCTTTCAGTAACAACTCACTGAGCTGTTCTCTCAATGAGCACCTACAGCGCTATTAATCTCTCTCCAATCAACTGGCATTTTTGAATTCTGCACGACATTTTAACTTACTTATTCCTGTTTTCCAGTATTTTGTTCAAAGTGACTTTTACTTTGTCCAAGCTTTTCGTTTGTGGAATCGTCTACCGACAAATGTTCAGCGCTCTAATTCGATTGTTAAATTCAAGGAACTGCAAGTATGACCGGGGTTGGCTCGTTAGTTGGCGAGGCAGGGACATTATGGATGAATCTGTAAATCAATTTTACAATTTGGTTCTAAGTTAATTTCGTTTTTTGTGAACATTTATGTCTTGCTCTTAATTTATATTTTGCTTGTTGTTTAATTTCTTTAATTTTTAATCTTTTACTTTTATTTTTATATTTTTTTGTAACTTTCTTGTACATTTTTTGTACTTTTCTTTATTTTATATGTAGGCTTACTTTTAGGTATTAAATTTGTTTTATTTTAGATGTTGGCTGCCACTATTTTTGCGTATAATTATAAGAATCAAAATACTTTTGTGTAGGTACACTTGCACTCCAATAAATAAATTGAATTGAATTGAGTAGATGGTACATAAGTTCAAGTAAATGATTGTATGATTTCGAAATAGTTATATATATTGCATTACTTAACGAATTATAATGCTTCAGTAAAAAGTTGAAGGACCTTGTTCCGCTAGTTATTCTGAAAGAAATTTTTCCTAATTGTACAAATTCTCCTTTTTAAGGAAACCCAAGAATTTTACAGTAGGTCTGTTCGTTCGCCTACTAGCTTGAGAGTATATAAACTTGCAGAACTTTTTATAAGTATATACCCAAAGGCGTTCGCGTACTCGAAAAAGAGAGACAGAGAAACTGTTGACGTCACTTTTCCCCTCCGTTCAATTTATTGGTTGATTTAACTAGAGAAAAATCGTCAAGTACAATTTAAGTACGCCGCCGATTTTTAGTTATTTTTCAAGTTTTTAGTTTACGTAAAAAAAAAAAAACATTTAAAAACCTACTACTCTTCCTCTAGTAGAACTAGAATGTTCTCCATGAACATTTTTAAGTATTCAAAGTGGTAAATTAAATTTGTTTATTGTACTACAGAAAGTAATTCTCCGGCATGCATATTAATTTCAAATAGGAGTACAATAATTTAATAATTTAAATAATAAATCAAGTAATCCACTTTAATTCTTTGACGATATACAAGTTTTTACTCGATGCTGCTCGCGTTCTTTGCCAGAGTCACTCTCAATTTCTATCTCTGTCATACATACAATATGACGTTTTCATGCTTTTACTTGAAGAAGTACGCGAAAAGACTTAGCGTGTCCTTAGTGTCAAAATGACATAGGTTAACAGTCAAAGTCAAAGTCAAAGTATTTTTTATTGAGGCTCAGTTTCACATAGCTCAGTACAGGACTTTCTTTAATACTAGGTTCCCATTGGGTATGTCTGACTTGCTGATATGTCTGACTAACATTATTTGGAATTTCAATTTTAATGACCTAAAGGCATTACAGTTTTAATGGTCTTGGACTTTTTTTTTATGCATCTCTATTGAATAAAGTATACTTGCTCCCGGTATACTAACATTATTGTCTTTTTGACTCTTAACCTAACTTATAAACTAAATAATATACCAGAGCATAGCTCGATACCATAATTGTATCCTTAAACAATGCAATTGGGTAGTTCACTAACTTAAATATTCTAATTGTTATTGTTATTTCGGAAGCTCATTTTTTGGGTATGTAACAGTATTTTTTTTTTTCTATGGTATAGGTTAGGATATATATCTCTTCCAAAACGGAGATACGTCTCCCACCCTTTACCAGTTCAGTCTATGTATCTCTTATAGCCTATTTGTGTCAGGAGACAATGAATTTATGGAAATCCAATTTAGGTGTTACAGTAATCACAAAAGGACGCCTGATTATCATGTACAAGTTTAGTATTCTATAGTTTAGTTAAGAGTGTATATCTTTATCAATTTTCAAAAGAGTATCTTATATCAATTATTAGATCAGAGTATCATCTGTTACAATTTATTTATTTATTCAGAAAACAATGTATTTGTGGAAATGCAAATGTTTAATTGTATATATTATCGATCCTTAGAGTATAGTTCAGAATAACAATCGCTACAGTTTGTAAAATATAAAAAATATAATAAAAAAAAAATATATATATAAAAATATAAAATATATAATACAGAATATATCTTTTACTAATTGCTGGTTCAGACTAAATATCTATTGCAATTTTACTATATTACTAAGTTCATAGACTGATTATTTTGACCAGTGGGTTCAAACAAAATTGTATATGAGTATACCTTTGTGAATATGAGGTTATGATTTGTTTTAGATTTACTATGTTTCGAGGGTGGTTACCCTCTATAGCTACATAGGTTAACAGTTTATTTGATTGATTCGACAGCTGTCAAGAGAATTATGTATTGCTATCTTAGAATATAGAGACAACAGGAAGTGTTGATACCTGTAAAATTCGTGTCCATGAGCGTGGATTTTTCAGCGTGCCGTGAAGTAGCTCAGCATTATATTGGAGAAAGAGACAAATCTATGTTTAGCTGTCAAACGAAGTTTGTTTAATTTGCGAAATATTTGCAACAATTTAAATATAACTTGAAACTTGTGAAAAGTGATTTAAAAATAGTGCTAAATAAAGTAAAGAGTGTAAGTAATTATCTATTGATGTTAGTGATATATTTCTAAGTGATGTTCATGTAATTTCAGAATGAAATGTTCGGTGAAAA
Organism: Dioctria rufipes; assembly: GCA_963924295.1. Lineage (NCBI taxonomy): Eukaryota > Metazoa > Arthropoda > Insecta > Diptera > Asilidae > Dioctria > Dioctria rufipes. The sequence goes on from OZ002741.1 coordinate 242,879,304, forward strand.
ATTGCCACAACAACACCAAGGTACGACGTGGGAAATCATTTTTTAGGCAAGTATAGTTATAAAATATTATTTTGTGTACTTTACACACCTTTGTATATTAAATTAAATTAAAAATGCACAACAAGAGCGATGAAATATCGAAAAAATCCTTCCTCCACCGAGATTTGTTTACGTTTGTGACAATCGCGAAATTCCCTGGGTATGTTGTCGTAGTGACAGCGAATAAGAACATTTTCGATGGGAGCAAACGTAATATTTTCAACCATATATCTTGCTGCCCCGCTCTCTATATTGATTCTACTACACGGCTGTACTGAGCGTTCACTACAGCGGCAACAGATACTCACACAACCAGAATTTGACTACATCAAATTTGGCTTATCACACTTCCTGTACTCTCTATATTCTAAGATTGCTATATGCTTTTTTAGTAGATAAGTGAAAAAATAGTTCGAATAACTTTCACAATAATTGCATTGGTGGGGATTCAGGAATTATAAGAAGTTGTAATTTCTCAAAGTAAAGAAAATGACCTTATTTAAAATTTATATAAAACCAGTAATATTGTAGTTGACATTTTAAAGCAGTACTGAAATGATAAATTGGAATTATGTTTTTGGTTTTTCTTTTCATGTCCTAAATGTGATTATCTGGGCTTTTGTTTTGTTTTATAAATATGTGAAAAGTAGCACAAGATCGCAAACTAGGATAAATCTGAAATCGCATTGTGATGTGTAAAATTGTCTCCGTAATATGGATATATCCAAAGTTTTCTTCCAAATAGTAAATAAATTTGAGAAGATAACTTTCATTTTTGTTAGTGTTTTGTAATCTCTAACTTGTTCAATGTAACATTTATACGCATTTTTGGTATGGATATTATTAAATTTGAAAATGTATGAGCAATTTATTAAAATACTTCAGAAAATTTTCTTATTTTTAAGATACCAACGGCAACTAAACGTTTTTCAAGTAATAAACCCGATTTCCATTTTATAGTTATTCTTTATCCTTTTTTTTAAACCAAACTCGGCACAGTTCAGTACACTTTTCAGGTAATTTGAAACAATACTACTTTTGTATCGATACTTTCTATGTAATACAGAGTAGTACTAGTAGTAAAAGTAATAATTGTGATACAGTAGCGCACCTAGGATTTGGCTTTGGGGGAGTGGGGGTGAGATTATAGGTGCCCTCAGTTCAAAAAAGGGTCCGATAAAAAGGACTCTAAAGTCAAGTTCTAGGCCCATCTGAACACTTAAAAACAGCTTCTTTTGAAAGTCACGAAATTCAAATTTTATCTACTAAAATCTCGGGATGGAGGATAAAGCCACTGTTTTCTTTATCTTCAATAAATTAACAATAATTTCGTAAAAGAAAAACAAAACTTTTAAAAAGAAACCTAAGACCATAAAAATTTATAATTGGTGACAATTATAAATGTCCACGCGTATTGTACATCTGAAACTGACAGAAAATTTACAAAAATAACCTTCCAACTGTACATTTTCGCTATTTACAAATGTTAATAAAATTTTCACCTCAATAAATACTTTATTATATTTGAAATATTTTTGATGTGGGAAATAATATCAAAATCAATCCAAAATGGGCAAAACCAGTGATAGCTGCTAGGCGTTATTTCCCTGGATGTGTGATTTGTATTTGCTTTTTGTCGCATAATATAAAAGATAGTCATCGTGGTGTGTTAAGAAATATACAATTAGCTACGGGGAAATTTTTTATGCTTTTGTTTTTTTGGTGTGATGAAACCTTAGAATTTTTATATCTTTACGACGGTTCTGTGTAACAAAAATTGGAACAAAAAATAACGTAACTTGGAACGTTCTAATGGAACCTTGAATATATAAAAATTTGAGATGTACTAACATCAAACCAATAAGGGGAGGGTCCCTATTCGTCATCACCGATTTCATCTAAATTCAGCGTATATATTGCGCTTGACTAGAAATGAAAGTGACACAAGTGGGAGCTCCAAATGGTCAAGCGAAACCGAAATAATGAATAATATAGGTGAACCCGGGGTTAAAATTAACACTTTTCGGAAAACTTTGATAATTACCATCTTGCGGGTATATTTGCAATATTTAAGCCACTTTCTTTTCGTTACAATTATCTACAATCTGTTATGTTTCATACACAGAAAACTAGAAGTCATTACCCCAATTAGTTTAGGAGCATTTTCCCAAATAAGATTGCGATATTTGCTAAATTACTATCAACTTACATTAATTAGCAGCATATACTATAAAGCTACCATCTTCATCTCTCGGCCGAATTCCAACCAATTTTTCAAAATTCTGTTTCCAGAGTTCATTGTAAGTTTTTTATAATTTTTTTGAAACTATTACGAGATTCGTACGGCAGCGGATTACAGAGTGGTAACCCGTGATGGGTTATTTATATATTATTATAATAAAAAAAATGCTAGGGGTGGGGTTATTTATTTTATATTCTACAATCTGTGGAGAATGTTCGCACAAAATCTCATCAAAATCGGATGATAAATTCAATGTCAATAGGTCATTCATATACACCAATAGGAAAAACTTTCTCGTTTCCCGAATTCGGGTGCTCTGAGGGAGGTGCGTAAATATTATCTGATTTGCAAAATTCTCTTTGCTAGTTTTTTTTGTGATTTTTTTCTGATTTTTTGAATATATTGTCCCTTCCCTTCTGATTAAGTTGGGAAATTTAAATGTCGACGGGCAAAATTCTGTCTGAAAAATTCATTTCGAAATGTTCTTCTACAATTTATCGATTAATTCAATTTTTTGTTTTTTTTTTATGGATGCGCTTTTACTAAGAGATTATCTGTACAAAATTTCAGGAAGATCGGATGTCATTTACCTATTTAAAAAAAAAATTAAATCTATAAAAAATCTGCATACCCACTATTCGCCATCTACCGGCGATCTTTGAAAACGCACGGAAATGCCACTTACAGAATCGAAAATCCAGATATCTCCTCTGTGGTTGGTATTTTACCCGAATGAATTTGGCATTTTCGTTCAAATTCTGTTTCAGTTTAACCTCGACAACTCCCGCTAAAATGTGCAAATTTAAGCATTTTCCAAGGAGTAAACCAACAAAACCCCGGGCTCCCTACATACATTATGCATTATTTCGGTTTCGTTTGGTCATCTGTAGCTCCCACTTGTGTCACTTTAATTTCTAGTCAGGCCCTACTTATACCGTGAATTTTGACGAAATCGGTGATGACGAGTAGGGATCCTCTCCTTGTAAAACATTCGCCGGTAAATGCGACACGGCAACTACCTACTTTTCTCCGATATATATTGTGCGATAGCTATGTCTTGCCTTTCTCTCTTACAATATCATTCTATATCGTTCTCTCAATACTACCACAAGACACATTCTTAGTATAATGTATAATTTCACCGCTCATCTATACACTCAGAAAAATGCGTCTTGAAATTTTAACAATTTTAGCATAATTATTTTAACGTGACAAGAAAATACCAGTTTTAATCTATGAATCGACAGAGCTTTCCAATCAGTTCAATAAAAAAAAAAAAAATGATACTCAGATCTGCACTTGCTTTTAAAATAATTGAAAATCAGATTAATTTTATAAGAAATCCTATTGATTTAATTGGATTTCTATCCAATATAACGTGAGGTACTGATTTCGGCTTTTCATGTACTGAGGAACAACGAGTATTTTAGTTAATTATGCAGAATCATAGTCACAAAAATAACAATTAATTCAGTGAAAGAATTATTAAAATCGGATAAAAAACGACGAAGTTATAGCGATTTTAGTGCCGCATTCTCAAAAACGCGTCTAACATGAACGATCGGCTGATGACGTCATGATACACAAGACAATTCGCGGTCTAGCGCAGCGCGAATATAGTCGCTGCGCCGCCGTATAGAAAGCGGTCGGAATTGGATTTGTTTTGGATTTATTTCATAAAATGTCGTCTTATAAATATTATATTGGGCAGACTGGTATCGTGCGTATTGTGTATTGTGACGTCATTATCAGATTCGCGGGACGTGGCCGTTTTCAATTTCCATTGTTTTAAACTTCAATATCTTTGTCATTTTTTGACGGATTTGAGTCATTCAAAAAGAAATATACTCAGAAATGTATATTGCTTTTGATCTGATATATTAAAAGTGAATATCCTTGTAATAAGAGTGTTCTCCATTACTGATGTTCAGAATTCATCAAGGAAAACAGATTCCGGATTAAGTCGATTGTGACAAAATGAATAAAGGACAGCTTTTTGGCTAATAATTTTCAAGAACTTGTATATAAATTAATTGAGGTAGTGTAGAGATAATTCAAAATGAAACATCAAGCGAATGCTTACATGGTGATCATGTTAATTGACATAAATAAGAGCAATGATAAACAGTTATATGAGTTAATTTGCAAGCAGTTTGGATTTGATTTGGCAGATTTAAACAGAATAAAACAAAAGTAATTTTCCTTACTTTCTTTCGTTTTTATTTCCTACCACAGAAATTTGCAATGATGTTGAATAAAATTTTTTTGCGACGCAAATTCCTCTGTTGCAAAAATATTTGAAATTAGATTTTCTTAATTTCATAGATTGTGGATTGGATATTGAAAGTTTGCTAGAAATAACTGATTCTGATATTAATGAAATATTCCCACTAAGAGAGTAAATTTAAATTTTAAAACGGTACATTAATAGATACGCACTGTAGAGTTTGGATTAATTTAAATTCTGACTATGGATGCTCATTGATTTTGTTGGTTAATGATCGTTTAGGCCCAGTATGCATAACCTAAAATATTAAAGAACAAGGTAAAAGGGACAAACAATATATATTAAAAAATTAACCGCTTTTTAAGCATAGAGGTCATACCCATGTAAGAATAAATTTTAACCTAATTATTTTGATTTAATTTAAAATGTTATGTTTTAGAATTAGTGGCAACTTTTTATTTCCGTTTTTAGGTTGAAGTTGATTATAGACTCCTTCATGCCGAAAAACAACAATCATTGTTTAAGAAATGGGAACAATTTGCGTCTAAAATTATTCCGTATTTCATAAACATCGTACGAGATAAATCTTCCTTATAGCCGGTTTCACAGTCAAGGCTTAAGCCACAGCGATGGCATAACCCAAGGCTTAATAAATATTTCGCTTTCACATTCAAGACTTAAGTGATATCACTGGCTTCAGGCAAACTTAACTTAAGCCCGTCATTTCGAAAACTTAAGCCTCAGATTTTGCTGTGAAACACAGGAAATTATTGCTAAATATATATTTGCCTAAATATTATAATTTTTGTTATTAAACGAACGTAAGTATTTCAAAAGTTATACTTTAAAACTAAAATGCAATTTTCCAAGCGAAAATTAGTTATCTAGGTAGAAGTTTTGAGTACTGTCTGGCAGCTAGTGTCAGCATTTCATTTGACGTTTTAGGAAGAAACGAAACAGTTTAAGACAAAAATGAGTTAGTTATCTGATGCAGAGGATATAAGCGACGAAGAAAGGTGTGACCCGTAAAAAAATTATAAGAAGGCGCCCGCAACATTTCGAGAAATGGGATGACGTTGATTTTTATTCTCGGTTCCGACTGTAGAAACATTCGGCTAAGATGGTTTACGTTGTCGAAACAGACTGCAACAATAATTTTGGATTTGATATCGTTCCAGATAAAAACAACAACAAACTGGTAAATTAAAAAGTTCTTCTTTTCGCTTTGTTTTTAATCCACAATGGCAATTTTCCTTTAAAATAATTTAAAATAATTCACAATTACAGCAGTGCTGATAACTTAAAAATGTTCATCTGCGGCTTAACTAAGCCTCAGTTTACTGAGTACTGTGAAACCGAGTAGGCTTAAGTTCTGGGCTTAAGCCACACCCGTGGCTTAGCTAAGCTCTGGCTTAAGCCTGAACTGTGAAACCAGCAATTAGAGCTTTAAAAATATTTGGAAAAAGACGAAGGCGACACTAGTAAGAATTTTCTTAATTCAAAAATAATATTTTTGTAACATTTATCCTTGTAGTTCTAGACCCTAGGGACATTATTGTGTTATTGTTGCATGCAGTCCTAAAACCATCATTTGTTTTTTGCAAACGTCGGAAATGGAAACCTTCAATTTTAGACGATCAGAAATTCGATAAATGATTACGGGCCAAAGGAGGCCAAGAAAGGTTAGAATTTTCTGCCTATTATTATTGTAGTTGGAGAAGAAAAGAGTAAACTGGCAGAATTTTCTACCTATAACGGGGGTCGTAAACGACCTTTATATTTCTCAGAAAAAGGAACTGATTTTTTTTTTATGGGCGCCGAATCAATTTCAATTATGCTTAGTACGCTTTTAATACAATGAGCGATAAAAATTTTCCATATTTTTTAGAAAATAAAAAAAAAAACATAAATGAATTATTTTTAGGGTCGTTTTCGACCACGGGTAGTAATAAACAGTTAAAATAAGATAAAGATAAACAGTGAGAGACCTTTGGTTTCTAGTTTGCATTTTACAGGGACTAAAATCTCCAAAATGCTTACACGAAAAGAGACTTTTGTCTCTAGAGACTGTAGATCAAAAATTTTTTTCTCTGGAGGAGACCAGAAGAGAATTCTATACACGAAATGCGTAATTGATCTCATTAGATCTCCAGAGATCTTTGTTAATTGTAAGCAAAGTAATTGCTAGAAAGAATTATCGCAAAAGTTATTAATATTTTTATGTTACGCGAAAAGTGAAAAAGTTCAAAAATAAATTATATCCTTGCTGTAAAACTTTTACGGAATAAAGGATATCCAACAAATTTAGAAGATTGTTTTTTTTTTATAACCAGACTTCCTCGGTTTGGAAAGTGAAAGACTTGATCCAATTACTTTTGAATGACCCTGTAATAAATTAAATAAAAATTAACAAACAACCTTTTTTTCTAATATAGTTTGTCAAACTCACTCCACTCTATTCTATTTCCTTTTCGAGTACAGTTAACTGATAGGACGGAATACACAAATAGTCTCCGAAGACCCGTAGACGAAAAGTTAAACCGAAGACCGAACATGGAGATGAAAACCTATTTGTTTTGGAATACACAACGGGAGAGGCAGGTACTAAAAAAATCACTAGAGATTTCGTCAAATTAGCGATTCTTTTCATCTCCAATGTGTACATACATAGCTTTCTGGATTTTGAGAGATAAAAAAAATGATCTCTGGAGGTCAAAATCTCCCGTAGTGTAGCTTTATCTGTAGGCTTAAGTTTTGTTCTTCCACACAAAAAGTAAAATATCACGAGTAGAGGTCAATACTACATTTACTGTGACAAATTACATTTCGACTTTATGGGTCAATATCATACTGCTGTAGGTTAGGTTATGTAAGAGGGGTGCCACTATAAGTACCCAACCAGCCTGCTTCACTTAAACCACCAGTCAGGGCGTTGTGCCCCTTGTCCTCATCGGATAACCTTTAAGACATGAGATCTATCCTGCTTCCCTTACGAATCTCAGGCCCCATCTGAACTCTTTACTGTAAAGCTCCCTAGACTTGAAAAGAAGTAGCTACCCTGTAGTCTACGCCTTTTACTCATCACCGTAACTAAGATTGGATATAATCGCCGTTATTTCACTTTTATCACTTTCATAGAGTATAAAAATGAATGAATGAGGAAAAAATAAGTTTTAATAAAAATTAATAAATTAATGCGGTAAGGGAAAGTCATGACCACATTTCTTTGTATACTTTGCAATTTGGCCATCGTTATTATCTGCTCGCGCATTCGTCGTCCTTTTCTTTTTTTGATTGTTTTTTTTTTGTAAGTTTCATGTGCCAAAAAACTTTCTTTAAACATTTTTAATAATAGTTTTTTGATGATTCTCGTAGATCTTTCGGTGTCATTGGATTTTGCCATTATGAATTCCATTTTGGTCTCAAGCTTAGCCACATCTTCGGAATTGCAAAATCGGGATCAAAATTTCGGTCTCAGCTTATATGCGATATATCTACTTATCCCGATTGAGATTTTCAATTCAGGTTAATGGTCCTTGAATAACCGTACCTACACATGGAATTTTCCACTTTTAGTCACAATCTGGCGCGTTTTGAACTTTTTCTGAAAGGATGAAAAGTCATTAATCAGATTTAAACGCATTTTTAGGTTTGAGATCAAACGCGCGGAATGTAATCGTCCATAAAAGTGTTTTATACACCACCGCCCCCGGGGATAATACATTATATTTCTCCAAAGCTGTAATTCAGAAAAATCATAAAAGAAAAGACGAAAAAAAAAATTCCCTTTCCATTATTTTCGTAGTATAGTAGCTGTCAGAGGGAAAGGGAAACTGAGAAATTACAGCTGAGCACTTTTAACCCCATTATCAGGCCAGGACTGGACGGCAACCGAAGTTCATACATCACTTTTCATGGGATAGCTAAGGGCGCTTACATGGGTAGCGAATAAGTCCTTTTCGGTGCTGCCCTTTAGGGCGCTCGCTCTATGTGAAACCGAAATAATTCATTTTGAGGGCTGACACTTTTTTTTTCCAGCAGTAGACCATGAACAAACACATCATGATGATGATGATGACGGCCATAGTAGGTATAGTATATGTATAGTGTTGTAGTGAGTGACCAGCTTCTACCGAATAGTGTTGTAGAGTAGAGTGGCCCCATCCAAGACTCAACTAACAAAGCCCTTGCCATCAGCAGCAGCTGCTGCGATGCGAGGAGTAGAGGAATGGTTTGGTTCGCTTAACACGCAATGACCAGCAACTTTTTTTTCACATTTTCTTTGTATTTTTTTTTGTTTTTTTATTTTCTATATTAGACAGAATTTGTGCTTTTTTTCTCTTTTATCAGAGGCGAAATTAGAGACACGAAATTCAAGCAAATCAAGAAAAATATAAGAAATTATCTTGCTCAAAAAGTGTAGGCTAAAGATGGTAGGAAAGATTACAAAAATGAAAGCAGGCAACTCGTTAGGGAAAAAATATAGCTGAGAGCTTCGTGTTTGGTTCAGTTGATAGCTTGAATGCATAAATCTGGACTTATAATATTTTTGGATAGATAAAATTTGACGGGAAAATCCTGGTGAATAAATGAGTTTCAGTGCAGAAGTAGTGTATGGAGTGAGTATAGTAAAGAAATTCCACATCGCTGAAATGATTTAGAGTAATCTTGAGAAAAATACAAGTCGTAAGTTTATAAATTATTTCTGTTTACTTAGGAGAAACTAAGGCACCACCAATAAGAAACTGTCAACACCTTACAAAAGTCACAAAATTACAGGTAGGTAGACCTTCAAATAACGTAACGAACAACAGACAATAATATTGTTTACTTCTTGAAAACTAACCTTCGATTCCTTTTCGGTGGTCCCGTCCGCCGCCATTATCCCATTTTGAGTGCAGCACTAAAACTATTGTAAGTATCCCAATAGAAGGAACACAAAAACAAAACAAAGGTCAATCCGTAACCGGATCACTGATTCACCCGCCGCGGCTAACCGGGGCACATTTACATCTAATTATTATCGACGACAACACAAATCACAAAACAAAATTCTAATTTATTCTTTTTTTTTTTTTCACACTCCGAATTTATTTTATTGACACAATTATGATCACACTACTCAAAAAAACAGAAACGCATTTCCAATTTCCATTACAGGCGGTGTGCGGTGCTCCTACGACCGAAATCTACCTAACAAATTCACCACCGCCGCGGCGCGGTGTAAACAAATTTTCTTGAATTTCTTGAATAAACACGAGAATCGAAGAGAAACCCTCTTCTTTCGCAGATTCCTATTTCGTTTACGGTTTACTCGCACACAATAGCAGAAAACTGACGGTGATTTCTATTTCTAATCCACACATTCCAGGCACAAAGCGCACTCTGTAAACTTCACTCAGGTAAGATTTATGTTCGCACAAGGATAACGGCATATTTTTCACATTTTGATGTTTTTGTTTTTTTTTTTTTGCTACTTACAGGGAGTATACAAGTCTTTTCCACCCTGTGCTGCTGGTGATGGTCACTTACAACAGCAAAATTTTGTTGGAATAAGTGAACGAACGCCGAATAGACGAACCGAGACCCTCTCTATGCGAAGTCAAACGAACGTCTGAATTGCTAGGTACTGACGGAGCCAAAGTGGCCAGGTAGAGTAAAAGAGATAAATAGGAGGAACGCAGCCCCATTTGTGAATGGTTTTGTACGCTTGCCCGACATTTGCTTGATGAGACGGAGACATTAAGTTGGTTGAGGGGTTTGGTTGTTGGGTTGGTTGCAGTGCTGTCGTTTGGAAAATTTCAAGAGTAGTACAATTTGCGGCCAAAGCGGAGTACTTTCGGAAAAAACGGAGTACACAGCTAACGAAATTTAATGAATTCACATTAATTAGAATGGAATGTCCATAAATTATATGTGTATAAAACTCATTTTCATTAAAATGATTCATATTTAGATTTTTAAATAAATATTTATGTCTCGTATTATTACATTATTTAAATTTTTTTTTTATAGAAAAAATTGGTTATTGTTTTAAGATTTTCTCATGAATTTTTTTTATCAGCAGTAAGAGCTTCTTAAGTTTAGTTGACAACTGTTGATTTAAAGGATTCATTAATTAATAGCTTTGATTCAGATCATACTTGCATGAAGTAAAAAGGTTCTGTTGTGACAAGGTATTCTTGAGAAAAGCATATTCCTGCATAAAGCAAATACATAAATTCGATCATTAGTTTAATTATTTACTTATCGAAAACTTTTTAATTTTCAAAATATTTGTAAGGATTTTAATACAGTCATTATGCAAAAATCTATTGACAACTTCATCGCTTTAGTTTTTCTGCATTTCATCGTAAGAAGGGATCTTAGACCAATTCGAGTTTTTTTACTAGTTTGCAATAACTTTAAAGCATATTTTACAAAACCGCCGGTTATTTATAAGGCTGCGTGCATACAGAGCAACATTTTTGAACACGCTTAGTTTGTTTATTATAAGTATTACCTTTTGTTGGGAACAAAACAGTTTCCATAGAATTTCCAAGAATGGTTTTTTGACATATCCGGTCGTCGTGCTCTAAATCTGTCGTTATACTAGATATTATGTTATCTATGTTATTTATATTTGTTTGAATTTCCAGGAATTTTTCTAGATTGCCTTTGATTTCGGATACATTTGTCATATTGATATTGATTGCACCACATCCACAACATTTAGAAACTTAAATACTGTGTCTGGAATATTGCCGAGAATTGACTTTAGTACTTTACCTATGGACATACATTTTTGATGCTTTGACACTTATTTCTCCATTAGCGAAAATGATTTTGATCACATTAGATTTTTACTCTGCTCATCACAGTTCTGTATGAAGTTCTTTTTCCCCGGTAAATATGGAATAGTTAGTAAACTATATATCTCAAAGATCTTTGAGGTCATTATAAATAATGGCCGATACTCATTAGGGTCATTCGTAAATCGATAAAAATTCGCACTTTCCTAACCCGATCATCACCAATATCGTTTTTCTTTTGCTGAAAGCTAAGTAGCTATGAGATAAGAATACAACTATTTATTTTTGTGCTGCGCCTCATGCTGTTTGAATTAAAAGACTTTGAAATCCTTAAAATTCGCTTACTTTTGGTCTGCTGATTATCATAGAGACATGACCTTTAAAGATAAAAGTACAATACTTAAGGGAAAATTATAAAAAAGATATGCCTTTTAGAAGAAAAAATTAAGGATAATAAATATATCTTTTATCCTTGAATATCTTCAAATGCATTCCTTTAATTTTTCCTTGCTGTATTTTTAAATTAAGGCTCATAAAGTTGTGAGTAAATGGATAAATTTTTAAATTGGGATATCAATGGGTTTGGAGACAAGAACTTTTTTTTCGTTTGAGGTCTGCTTTTTTAGGAAAAAAATATCATACAAATCTATTTTGTTATCCTTAATCCCGTAAGAATTTTTCACCAAAGACATATTTTTTGTCTTCTCATTAACAGTCCATTAAACAAAAAAAAATGATCTCTCCTCGAAACCCATTGAGATCCCAACTTGTAAATTTAATATCTTACTAACAACATTATGAGTATTACTTAAAAAGGATTGTCTTAGCTGTAAGTTCTTGGAATTTCGTACTTTGCAAAATTTATGCTCTTTAATCAAATACTACTGTTTCTGTGGAATTGTCCACAAGAAGTCAAAAACTAAATTAAAAAAAAAATTTATTCAAAAAATCAGCTTTACTGACGAAATATTTCCTTAGTTTTTCCACAAAAGAAATCAATCTTAACCGTCGCGTCGGCCCTAAAATTTTCCACAGAGATGGTGTAAGCTGTAAGTTCCTTGAATTTCGTAAACTATTCTCTAGTTATTTCCTTTGTGTCACAGTTCACAAATTTTATTATTGTTTTATTACAAAAAATTAACGTTTTTACAAAACTTGAATTAAAGTAAACAAATGATATAGTTAAATTAAATTACTAAATACCTTCACCGAATCATAAACAAAAACCCAACTTTCCATAAAAAATTTACTGTTAATTGGACTTAACTATTGTGCGAAGGAAAATGAAGAAAGTAGGAAAGACATGGGAAAAGGCAAAGAGCGATTAAAAACTAGAATAAAATTTTCTGGAGTTCTTCAAGTAGCTTCATAAACACCAATAACAGCGTGTAATGAACGAATCATAATGACATGACTAGATAGGTTTAATAGGCTAAAACAAATCAGTATACACTTTAGTGCGCTGAACGCCAACGCTGAAAAAAATTATATAACATGGATGTGTTAGCTCTTAGCTGCTATTTGGTATATTTCATCAAGTAATACGTAGTACTAAACCAACTTTTCAACCAGACTCGTTAATAAATTTTATTACTAAAATGTACTACGAATATATAGTTTTAAATGAAAGCGACTCAAACGTTTTAGATTATACACATATATAGGAGTTTTAAGTATGAAAAAATGAAAAGCGGAGTACTTTTATAAAAGGAGTAGTACCGGAGTACGCTATTAGATTTCGGAGTATAAATACTCCGATCGGAGTACAAACGACAGCACTGGTTGGTTGTGTTCAACGAATATGTGTGAGTATTTTCATGTTCCCGCCGATCAAGCAAGCAAGCAAAGCAGCATGCATACAGAAGTTATACTCTCTTCAGAAGTGGTGTGGTGATTTGGTGAACTGATGCTGCTGCTGCTGCTGCTGTTGCTGCTAGTGTTGAGTGAGATTATCGATTATTATTATCGCTGCAGAAGAGACATCTGATAGAATTTTCAGAAGTAAAAATGTTGCGCTTGCGTGTTTTGTTGCAAAAGTGTTCTTCTCGTATTCGTGTATCTCTTGGATTGACGACGATAATCGGCCACCCTAGGCTGGGAGTACGGAGAAGTTGATGTCATAGAAAAGTGGCACTGACACATGTTGCCAAGAGGGGAAGAGCTTTAGCAGAGAATGATTTCCCGATACGGTAAGTCTGGAGAATTTTGTAATTCTTTTTTTTTCTTTAAACAAGTACTGAAATACTTATTCACGTTTATTTTCATTGCACTGATAAATTAACTTTTTTATTGTTAATTCATTTGCATTTACAGAAAATATCGCCGTAACAGTATTCTCCACTTTTCAGGAAGTTTATTTCAGCTCTTGCCATTAAATGTAGGCTTAAAGTTGGAAGGAGAAAAGTTGCAACTTAGAGCTTTGATGGTATAAAAGATGAGACTTTCAGTTCATGAGGCAAAAAAAAAAAAGAAGAGATTCTGAAAAAATGAGGTAAGAAAAGTTTGTTTTATATTAATTAGCACTAACTCCAGCCGTAACTGTGTTGAATTTCCGTAGAGTAGATCAAACCAAAAGTTGGATAGCGTAAATTTTTTCAAGAAATAAATTGTGAGCAGTAGGTATAGTTACAGCTTTCACAAGTATCACTGATATCTGTGTTTTACCAGAGCAATGGCTTTGAGCGGACGTAAGTTAACACATTTTCAGTAATTTTAATAAGAAATAAAAATATATTGGTATTATGTGACACATTGAGCTTTTTAAACCAACGCTTTGACTCTTTTCAGATTACCCTGAGGACCATAAGTGCAATATTTTCAGCAAGACCATTGAACTGATGTACTGTCTTTGTCCGACAATTTTAAATATTTAACTGTCATCAACAACATAAAAACAGAGGAAATTATGCATTATAGGAAAACGTGCCAGCGAAATTCCTGCTGGCGGTAAAAGTCCTAGTACTATCTAGAAAATAAAGAGGATGCAATCGTGTTCCTTTACCTTCTCAGACCAAAGTAATTAAATAAGTAGCTGGAATGAATGAGGAATGTGTAGCCTGCGTTGTCTTCTCTTCTCTATGGGTAATAAAGCAATGAGACACGAAATACAGATGTAGGATATCGCTTACAATAACTAATGTTGTTTGTATGAAACATAAATCTCCAAGTGCAAGTTTTTTATTATTTTCTCCTGCAGGATTAAGTAAGTATTGTTTTTAAGAATATGTAATATCCGTTAGCAGGTAAGGTAGGAAATGTTAAAAATAGTTTTGGGTAAAGGCCTAAATACAAATTACTCTTGATGTCTTTGATTGATTGTCTCGTATTGTACTCGCGGTAAAGGCATAGATAAAACTCACATTTTTTAATTGGTAATTATAGATAGATTAATGCATATTGTCAGCATGCGGAATATGGTATACACCACCTACCAAATTAATTTATTGTACCTAGGAAAAATATAAAAAAAAAGGTGGTGGTTAGAGAAGTTAATTTAACGTGAGACATCGATATAGTTTTTTTTTGTAAAAAGTTATAGGAAAGTTAAAAGAAAAGAATAGCACTTTTTTTTAAATCACAGGTTATATTCCTTTTTATCGGTACTCCGAAATTGGCAATGGTGTAAGTTATATAGAAATTCGTGCGGTCGCACACACTCAATCAATCCATCTTTAAAACTAATTTTATTTTTCCCTCTTTTTCCTTCTTGACCAAACCAAGCCACTGTGCCGCTCAATTACAAATGGCCAGTAATCAGTGTGATAATCTTAAAAAGCTTAATGTTACCACAGTTCAAAATTATCTACACTGTAAAAAATTTGCACAAATTGTTAAAACTTAGGTATTTTTGGATAATATTAGGGTATATTCCCTAAAATGTAGGTTTTTTCCCCTAAAGTTTAAGGAATATTCCCTACATTTTAGGTAGAAATATCTAAGCTTTGTGGGAACAATTTGTGTATTTTTTACAGTGTACTTGGAAGGTCTGTAATGCCCAATCTACAATGCATGGTAAAGTGACGTCGTCAAAACGATATCGTTGGCTGAAGAATGCATATAAATAATCGAAATATGTAAGTGTAGGTAAGCTGCCAAATAAAACAGCTGTTGAACTGTCAATTATCATGAATGTAATTGCTTTCTTGATTTCATTGCAGAATTACATCAAAGGATGTTTTTGATCTCAATAATTTACACTATAGTATAGTAAACTATGAAATTGTTTGGGACAAGTCGAGTAATATAAAATATTGCTTTCAAGACTGAAAGTACAGGTTTTGATCCCATATATGGTTCTAAATTATGTTGAATATACCTAAGATATTACTACATGCGTTTTGCTGCTTAACTGCTACACATAAGCTCGTGCTCATGTCGTCAAATGAATGAAGGTGAAGAGAAATTCTTGCAAGCATGAATTTCCAAATGTAAGAGTGGGAAGCAAATACTAAAATCCATGTCGTTTTGAAGACATGGTGTTTCTATGTATTGTAGATTATGCATAATTGGCGATGAAATTAGAAATTTAAGCTATTGCGGCGATGAGCGAAAATGTAGCCATAGCTGGTAGTCGCAGTTGTATTCGGTTGTATTCGGTTTGAAAAGGTTTGAATTTTTTTTACAGTGGTTTCTGCTTCTAGTTGTCGCCGGTCATCGCAATTGCATTTAAGTCTTATGTACCATCTGTCGGTCCAAGAATTAGATTTCCGAAGGGCGTGGAGGAGAGCTGAGAACCTCGTTATCGCAGTAGAGATTTCTAAATTCTATTGTCTATTGAAGTTTTATTCGAACAACAGATTGTAAAAAAACTGAAGAGAGACATTTTTATAAGTTAATAGTATTCCCATTAGTTGTCTATAACAAATTAACTGATTAGATACGGCTAAATATAAGACAATAAATTCAAAGACAGAGTTTTTTCATAGCCCATCTGTTAAATCACTTAGTTTAGAGCTAGATGAGACAAAAATTGGATAAAATGCAGATCCCTACGAACTTTTCCGACTCTCAATCGCAGCGTTATTCTTGCTCAGTAATCGCCAGTATTTCTTAACGAGTGATGGAAATAGGCCGCGATTTCTAATTTCTAATAATAATAATGTGTTGTTGTTTCTTTAAGTTGGTAGTCTTATAGTTTTAACATTTCTTTTTTTGTTGCATAATCTGAAAATACAACTATGCCAGATTATTGTGTAAAAATTTTAAATTGATCTGATAAAAATTGGAGAAGTTATGAGGCTTGGAAAAGTATCGCCACGATCCCATTTCGGAGCAGGTATAGTTAGCCTTGAAACATATCTTGTGACAATGATAACTCCAGAACGAAATTTTTTATTTGGCTGCAGTTGGTTTTTTTTATACTCTAAACTATTTTCGTTAGTTCTTGGTCGTAGCTTTTTCATTTTTGATGTAAATTCGATTTTTCATAGCCGATCAAACACCATTTTTTGGGTGAAAAAGGAGCACCTGAAGTTTACAATGTCCCCATTTTGTTAAAATTTGGCTTTTTCTCAAAAGCGTCAATCAAAAACTGTTTGGGTGTTATTAATAGAATCCCGTTAGATTTTTGGTTCTCAGATGATTTTTCAGTCGTCGGAGTTGTCACTGGAAGTCGCTTTGCCACAACATCATCTTCAAAAACCTGGTATCATGGATATAAAGTTAATATATATATATATATATCATACAAATTAGATTTTTGTACTTCATTAAATAATAAATAAATCCCATAAGAAAAGTTTTGAAAAATATTATTCATTTCATGAAAAAAAAAGCAATCGTCAAAATTCGCATTTGCCTTTCAGGTAAGCCTACCCCCTTAATTGTCGAGTATCGGGGCAGAAATGGCTGAGATATGATAAGAAGAGTAGGTAGGTATATGGAAAAATTAAAGAATATATAATCTTTCATTCTCCCTCCTCAAGCATTGCGAAGGAGTAGCAGTGGGTTCGAACTATGTACATACACAAGGCTATAATCCAATCTATCTTATACCAAATAAAGCAATGAATGATTAAAACTGGTTCAGAAATAACCGAGATATGAAGGAAGGCGTACTACAACTTTTGGAACAAAATTGCATAGTTTCGATTAGGTAGGTCGAGGATAGAAAATGTAGAATTGAAATATTATACGTCTGTAATTCGTTATTACTTTTATGCAACGGAAGACCTTTTACCTAGTCTATTACCCTTCTAGATGTGTTTTTATTATGTGCTTTGAAAAGTATTGATTTTAGGGATACATTCAAAAAAATTGTTACCAAAATAAAAGACGCACGAGTCTTTATTCTTAATATCTCTAAACCCAACAAACATTGACTGGTCAATAGTACATACAATAGACCGTCCTTTGTACTGAAATTGAAAAGTGGTCAAAATCAAAATTTGGTTAAATCGCACATCTTTTTGACGTCGACCTGTCGACAATGTACCACCTAAAACACGTCTTCAGACGGAAATAAAGTCATCAAATTAGCCACCAAAATAACCTCCAAAATTAAACTGAATGAGTACAATTTGGTTGCCCAGAAGACGTCAATCTAACACCTGAAACACGTCTTCAGACGGAAATAAAGTCGTCATATTAGCCACCAATTATTAATACAAAATGACGTCTAGTTTAAGGCCGTTGGCACATCGAAAAACGAAAACGCTTAATGAAAAAACTCGCTTTTCCACCCTGGAACGACGAATATTTCCAACAGAACTTAAACTTAAACGTAGGGAAATTCTTATTTTTTATTATTCGGAAGAAATTATTAATTTTTTACGTTGTGTATCGAGAAAAGCATTTTTCATTATTTCGTTCAATTTTCGCTCACAAAAATATTGAGATGAACTTCTCTCGATAAACATGTAATAAAATCAATAATTTTTTGCGAAAAATTAAAGGATAAGAAATTTTCCACTTTTTAGTATAAGTTTCATTGAAAATATACGCTGGTGCAGGGTGGAAAAGTGAGTGTTTCAGCGTTTTCGTCTTTCAATGTACTAACTACAAATATGAGTTTCCAGGAAACACCGATGTACGAATTTTCGAATGGAGTTCAATAAATACATAGTTCATAAATTTGGAAATACGTATAAAATTTTATTTCTGTAGGTATATTATAATACATTGAATTATTAAAAAGATGTTTGCTTCACCATTTTATTTAGAATCCATTCTTGCGAATGTTTCAGCCACGTTTTGACGTGGTCGTTGATGTCCGTCTGAGTAGCTTCGAAATTATTTTTAATGATGGACTAATAAATCGAATCCAAAATATTTATATACTCTGCGAACTTCAACTTCTTTTGCAGACCCATCCACGAGAACTCCTCCAGTACCTCGTCAGTTGCTAGCTGCTTCATGCATTTTCTAACGGAGTATTCGACCCCCTTGCTCCCGATTTGCCTCAGTTTTTCCACCTTTAAAAGTGAATTAAAGTGTATTTCATAGTTTTGAAATTCTTATTTTATCTTACCAATTGTTGTATCCTAAATCCGTCCATTAAGTCTGTCTCCAATTGCTGCCCGTACTGCTGCTTGAAAAAACTAATGCAAGTTTTGAATGCCCGCCCTTCCACGAAGCTACGAAAAATCGAAAAATGACGTGAAAATGACAACAAGCAGCGCCACGTCCAAATGAAGTCAAAAACTGACGAGAAATAGACAACACGTGCCTACGCAATAGCACAAAAGGACGACAAAAAGACGGCAAAGCGCTATTATAACTAGGGTCTACTATCAGTCACCAAATGACGAGAAATAGGCAGCAGGTGTCTGTGCAAGTTTGATTTTTGAAGTGGTTTTTCGCATTATTTGTGGAACGGTTTGTCGGACAGAAAAAATGATTATAACCAATTTTATAGAATTTCATATTCTGAAGAAGTTTTTAGTACAATAAAAATGTCTAAGGCTGATCGTTTTCACAGTATCCGTAAAAAACCTAAGTTTTTATAAGACATTTATTTTGATAGTACAATGAAAACACCATGTACCAAATTTCAGCTCTGTACGTCAAGGCGTTCTCAGGCAGTGTCAAAATATATAGTAGAAAACGTATTTTTGGATGGCAACTCCACGAAGGAGTTGCCCAATTTGCATCATTTTCTAACTTAAATTTATATATTTAAAGTTCGTATACAAAATTTCAGCTTTCTAAGTATACGCGTTCTCAAGTTATCGTGCGCACAGACGGACAGACAGACGGGCATGCAAAAATCAAAATAACTTTTAATTTAAGCGTGGGTGTCCAATCCATTTTGCTCTACCATCATTATTTCGAGGTGTTACAAACGTAATGACAAGCTTAGTATACCCCATAGGTTTCATCTAGGGTATAAAAAGAAGTTAAAAGCAATGAAAAAATTTGAAATATTAGGTTCTAGAGGGATAACTAGAATTTCGTCTGAAAGACGGCAAAACGCTGTTAAATCTAGGGTCTATTTTGGGTCATTAAATGACGCTTTTTCATATATTTCTGTATAACACATGCATGGTCGGTCATTTTGTGATCAAATTCCGAATACATTATTTAAAGTTATACCAACTTGAACTCCTGAAAGACGTCATATATCGACTTCAAAAAGTGCCACTCAAAACGAAGTCTATATTTGACGGAAACTAAACTTGATGGTCTTAAAATATCTAATATTGACGTCAAAAGGACGTCGCTGGAAAAGGGTCAATAATAAGTCAATAGTATACGACATCTCGATGAACATGTCCTAGTTTCGTAGAAAACTTACGTCTAAATGACATTGAAATGAGCAAGGAATTCATAATCTATTTTCAATTAAAAAATGACGTTCTATAAACCAGACAAGTCTTAAAATGTTTGTTGGGAAAGTAAGAATCTTTTTTTTTTAATATTTTAATACAGCATTTCTAAGTAAAATTATTCCACACTGATGTATTGTAATTTTTCGGGTGTAGCAGTCAGTGATTTATAAAAATTAATTAATTATGTTATAGTCATCGAGGCGTTACAATTTCTCGAATAGCACTATTAACATAATGAAAAGTTTTCTTACCCAGAGAGCTCAAAAAGTAACTCCTGAGAAAAGTAATCATTCTGATGTCCTTTATATCACCTGTGGAGTTCCACAGGGATCTATTGTAGGTCCGCTGTCTTTCAGTCTGTACATTAACGACTTACCTTTCGTGACCCTTATGCCCGATGAGGAAGAAGAAGAATAAATATCTAGGAAATTTTGACAGAGAACACATATTTAATTTTATACTGAATTCACTTTCTTTATTCAATAAATGTTTGCCTTATACTAACACAAAGAGAATTTATATTTAATTTCTTTTTTTAACACACTTTTGCCTGAGTTACCACTAACAGGTATTTCCTTAAATCTTAATAATTTCAATTCTACACCAATATAGTTGTGTTGTTCTTAAATTTTACACACACAATTTGTTCTCACGTTAATGTTTGTAACAATGAACTTTTTGTATCACTGATACTAATACATAAATCATTTTCCACTTTTATATCTTTTGCTCCTATCCTCTGCTATCTCTTTCAGTATACACTTCTAACTAAGGGATGACGGGTATATCTCAAATGCGGTAAACCTCGCACTTGGTCGGAAATAAATTAACTCTCGAATACGCAACTTCTCGTACTCGGTAGGAATATTTTATCTACAGGATGACGGGTGTATCTCGAATGCGGTAAGCCTCGCAAATCAACCATTTAGGAGTTATAGGGTGATTAAGAATTCACAAAGCACCCTGCATCTTAAAAACGACAGCGCGTATGGACACAGTTAAGAGCGGAGTGTATACAGAACTTCATGGCCTTTCCAACGACTGCTTAACTAGGCCCATACCCGTCTCCCCTCAAGAATTATGGTTGTCTAACCTAAAAATTTCGGATTTTCTTAACTTTTTTTTTTAAATTTAACCCCTATTATTTTTGCAAAACGATCATTAACATAACTTTTTTTATAAAAAACTGTAAACTGTAGGCTCTCCCCTTTAAGGTGACCTATTACACTGTATGTGTTAACTGTAGCTGTTAAACAGTTATTAACTCATAACTAATTCAGGTCACACCGAAATTAGACGATATTTTTTAAAATGACATGCTAAGGGAAATTACCGTTGAGAATAGGTTTGAAAATAGGTTTGAGAATAGACTTAAACCTAATAACTCTTAAAGGGATTCAGATAGCACATTGTGTGTAATAGGTCACATTAAAGAGGAGTGTTTACAATTTTTATAAAAAAAAAGTTATGTTAATGACCTTTTTGCAAAAATAATAGAGTTTAAATTAAAAAAAAAAGGTAAGAAAATTCGAAATTCTTACAACGATAATTCTTTAGGGGAGACGGGTAAGGGCTGGTCCGGTTGAGCAGTCGTTGGAAAGGCCATGAAGCTCTGCATACAATGAGCTCTTAACTGTGACCATACGCCCTGTTGTTTTTAAGATACAGGGTGTTTTGCGAAAGACTATAGCATAATTTCTCAATCACCCTGTGTCTCCCAAACGGTACTATCACCTCCTGCTCTATTGACCTCCTAGTGGGAAACACCCTGTATAGTATCCCAAAAAGCTAACTGTTTGTCGTCGGAAAATATATTGGCAAATGTCCTTTAATTTCAAAATAGAGATTTCTTAAACAAACTATTAATTCTTCTCTCTTTGTGTTATTTTTTGAATGTTAAGAACTAATTTGTTGTTGTGTTCGTATCGATATATTTAACGACCAACATTTTAATTATGAGACTTCATGAATTACAGTTTTTATTCCTTCTAGTCCTTTTTTAAATTATGCCTGACACGTATATCCTATTTTTACAACCTTCTTGGGGAAATACTTTCATGTTTTCGATATGCGTTCAATGCTTTGATGATCTAATTTTTTTTATTTTATTTTTATTTTATTTTTATATTATTTTTATTTATGCAATGCCAGTGGTTAGGGTCACGGCCTATTATTCCAAGACCCCCTCCCCCTCCTCAAAGGGCATTCGTGTAAGGTAACTTATCCACTACCAGCGTGGTCCATATCATATCAACTGAGCTTGTTTAAAAAAAAAGAAAAAATATGTATTGTTGATGTTCTTCTGTCAAATAAAAAAATAAAAACTGTTTGGGTCAAATCTTCAAACTATTCATATAACCAAGCAAAGGTTAAATCTTGCAAGTTTTATAATTTGATCGTAACTATAAAATGAAGTTAAGATCAAAAAAATTCGTAATTTGCAAACTCTAAAATCCCCCATATCGATTTTAGTCTAATCTGACCATAAGTGATAAAATACGTCCACCATTTTGAAGCCATCGTATTGATTTTATATAAAGTCCCAAAAGTGCATTTTCATTCAAGAATTGAAAGTGCGGCAAATTTTAGCTGAAAACAAGACAAAAAGAGTGTGAAATTAGCGTTAAGAGCTTTAACGCCGTCGCGTTTCAAATCATACATTCAATAAAATATATTTATATATTCTTATCATAACCAAAACACTTATAATAGGCCTATTCTCCGAAAAGCCCTTAAAACTATTCAAAAATTATTTCAAGTTACCTCGAATATTATAATTTAACTTTAACACTAAAGAACAGATACCAGAAAAAATTCATGCTTCGAAGCTCGGAAGCTTCGAATCATTGGTAGCTTCGGCAAAGCGTGCATGCTTTGAAGGATTCGACTTCGAAGCTTTGAACCGTCTGTTTGGAGTTCTATTAACCGTCCTAGTTCATACCGCCAGGAGAGTGATATTATCGAAAATATTTGGGGTCATCTTGCAAGAATAGTTTATGAAGGAAACAGGCAATTCTCAACCATTAATGAATTGAAAAATGTTCTTCTACAGGCTTGGACTTTGATTCTTCTGAAAATACTTAAAATTGTTGTTTAGATCCCTTCCAAAACGAATTGAAGAATTTAGTAGAAATAAGAGGGAGCTCCAATCATTATTAAAAAGTATTAAAAGTCTGTTTAAAAAAAGAACTGTCATTTTTATTTACTCTTCTCCGAACATAACTGCTACCTAGGTCATAATTTTGCCGAACCATTATTGCAGAAAACACCAGATAATTACTCAAAATTAATTATTATTATTAATTATCAAATATATACAAAAATTTGTGTCTGTCCTGCTCCTTTGCAAGAGGCAGGTAAAATTTGTTATCCTAAAATGAAATCTCAAACTCGGCGGGAAAATGGTAACTGATATTTGCACTTGTGCAAGTTCCGTTTTAATTCTTGAACTGGTACGCGCATGCCTAATAGCAAAATTCGTTTATATGATTTTTGTTAATAATAGTGTTGCTGAATTTAGTCT
The DNA here is from genome assembly GCA_963924295.1 of Dioctria rufipes. Taxonomy (NCBI): domain Eukaryota; kingdom Metazoa; phylum Arthropoda; class Insecta; order Diptera; family Asilidae; genus Dioctria; species Dioctria rufipes. The sequence continues at coordinate 242,902,894 of OZ002741.1, forward strand.
GTGTGATTTAAGCTATGTCTAGATATCGTTTTGAAGGTTTTATTGCTGAAAATAAGCAGATAGAAATTTAAAATGCCAAGTCAAAATTATATTGCAGGTCAGATAAAACTAGGGAACATGAGTTATATTCTAAACCAGAGTTACAGAGTTACAGAGTTACAGAGTTACAACTTTAGTAACTATTTTAAATGATATAGCGTCGTAAAATTAGTAAGAAACCATATACAACTCATTTTGCCTAAAAATGTCAGTTATAATACGAGGATTTCACTAATATCCTTGCAAATAAATATTCAAAAATTTAAAATGAGTTAATTAAAAAGATGACGACTGCCATTCAATCTCCTATCTGGCCCACAGCAACTTACACAAACAACAGTCAACAGTGACGATTATAATTAACTGAACATATTATGTGCTCATTCGACTTCAGGGATGGTAAATCTCTATTTGTTGCCAGGGTAGCCAACCTTTTGTCATCGACTTCGTCTAATAAAAAAATTTATTAGGTTAGGTTAGAGTGGTGGCCATCGCGCGAACGCTTACAATTAGCCTCACTTAGACCATTTGTTCCATTGTGATACCATCTTTTTGAGACTCCACCTGAGAAAGATACCTCAGGCGGTACGCTGAAAGTAGCCACAAGAGTTAAGGAACCTTACCAGATTCTCCAACTTCTTGTCAGCTAGGTCCCCAATTCGCCGAAGAAGTAGATGCCGAGCGCATTTCTTCTACCATTGACATTAGAGCATTCACACAGCAGGTACTGAACGCTATCAACTTCTTTCTAATCCATACATTTTTTGCAGAAGTCATTGCATGGAGCTTGCATGCAGTCTGCATGTTTACTAAACAGGTACTGCCCTGTAATAACTACGATAAAGTTAGGCACATCATTACGGTACATCATCAGCAGAGATTCAGTCCTCCTAGGCCACACCTCTCTTAAAATCGTGCATGTAATCAATTCTCCCCATCTGCGATTTGTCAGCTTACAGCCCTGTATGTCCTCGGCACTGATTCTTGGAGTCAATCAATAGGTTCCTTCGCTAGACAAATAGTTATAGCGGAGCCCTTTCTGGCCAAAGCATCAGTTGTTTCGTTTCCAGGTTTGTTATTGTGGCCACAGGCATTCATCAGCTTATAACCCTGTGATCAGCACCCAGATTCCCGAGCTCACAGCGACACCGTTGCATAAGGCGCAATCTAATGATATTCGAGTTCAGGCCCTTGATTGCCGATTGCTGTCAATTCAAATCCTAATAACTCGGTCACTGGGTACGTTGTTACCAGCAGCTTTGCTACTTTGGTAATAGCCAGAACATCCGCCTGGAACACACTACAGTAGTTCGGTAGGCGGTATGATGTCTGTTTGTCTGTTTGATATTCGCTGATTTTTCTGTGAAAATTTAAGTCCATTTTTGGTGTTCATATTAAACAACTAGTGCGTAAGCTTTACTACCAGTTTAGCACGTAAATGACTACTTTTAAAACTTCATTATTAATTCAATAAATTAAATAGGATAAATTAAAACTATGGAATATTCCCAAAGTCCAAACTACCTTCAACATATTACTCGACATCTTGCTATACGTTATAAAATGCTAACGTACCAAAAACTTAATTAAATTCATTTCTTTAACAGTGTGCTCGGCTTTCTTAACACGCTTAAAAATTTTTGAATCAATATTCACACGGAGGAAACTTAAAAATAATAATTTTATTCATGCTGGTGTGCTAGATAATTGGAAAATCGATTATCCCAAGGCCCTATTACAAGTTGCAGATGTAGCAATTACCTGCCTATGAATTTCCTGCATGGCACCAGACATAATAGCTTCGGTTTAAAAGCGAAAAAAAAAAATACAAAAAAAAACAGTATTTTTTCATGCACAACTGATAACAACTGCAGTTCCATAAAAAAATGAATTCATGCATGTTCATCACTAAATTGCCATTCCACGGGTAGAGTAATTGCGTTGCTGAAACCTCCATATCGGAGGAAACTCAGAAAAATGTCCACGCAGGCAGGTGAGACCAGGAGATAATGGAGGAAACTTTACAAAAGCCATCGCACCGTTTAGGTTGCATTGGCATGGTGCGACAGCCAGAATCGTGCATAACTGATATCCTTGGGGCTATATGAACTGCCACACAAAACACGATATATTTTTAATCCATAAAATTTCCAATGATTAGATATGGGCGGAATGGGCTACTACACTTGATTTCATCCTCTACTCGAGAGCCACATCTAATAAATGACTTCAACATGAGATGACAATCCGGGGTCATACTACTATGTCAGCACTTCCATTTTTATTTCTACCTCTCATTCCATCTAGACCCGTCATCTTCCCTCTGTCCACTGATTTCTTTAATTAATTTCTAGAAACAACTTCGGCTCCCACTTCACAGTCACGGGAGGATGCAAGGGACTGCCAAAAGAGCTGCTTGGTGGAGCCATTAATTTACTGGGAACTAGCTCCATAGCACAATTCAATTTTAACAATTTGATCTGTGCATTCGCTTCTTTTTTCTGGCATTTTATGTTTTCCGGTCTTTATTTCATTTGTTGTGGACTCCAATAACACGGGTATTTCCCCCAGGGTAAAGAACTTGCTACATGAGTTCCTCGAGGGCTACAAAGGCAAGTGTTCCAAGGGGCAAGCAATAATACAAGTACATTTCGTTGGTTAGCGTTGGGATTTTGGACGTCTGTCGACGAAATTGTTTGCTCTCTGCCATATCCCTGCGGCATGCAACTGTTCCGGGGATGCATCCATCCATCCATTTCCCTGCACACAGCCGAGACATGCATACATACTTACATATAGAAGTGTATCCTTTTAGCTCATCCCATCTTGTCGCATTTCTCCTCCTGCGGCTGAAAAAAGGAAAAACTTGAAGAGATATGAATGAGCGATGGGAAAATTTAATATTCTGAGGCTTGTCTTGAAGGGATGTCATGCAGGGGATTAACTCGTCTGTTTTGTGTTATCCTAATACTGGGGATCAAGTGCAGTTTGCCTTTCATCTTGGCCAGCAAATGTATACATACGTTGCGGTGAGTGCTGGTTCTCTGGCTAAATATGTTTCTGTTTTGCGAAAACTAGTAACACTCTATATCTGTCTATTTGTTGGACTATTGCTGTTCATTTCTTCACTGATGTGAGTCAAATTATGCATGGGTCACCCGTTAACAGACTTAAACTTATTATTATCTATGCGGAGGTATGTGACAAGTCACGTTTTATTCATTACATTCGAAGTAGATGTCACATGAATAACAGTTCCATTGGGAAATCGTTTAGTTCGTCACATTAATTATGCTATGCACTGATGAGTAGTGAGATTAGCTCAATTTATTATCGAATACGTTACAGAACTGTGAACACGGTCTCTGCAAATATCACAAATTTGAAAAATGTTCAATTAATCTGGGGAGGATTAAATATGAAATTTTAATTTTTTGATCATTCCTAACAAACTGAGTACCTTGTAATGACAAATTGTCCAAGCCGACCGGAGACTTTATCCGTTGAATAGAAAAACGAGAGAAAAGATTACTACAATTGGTCTAGGACCAATAAAATCATACCCTAGATGAAAATAAAAGTTGAATAAAGTGAAAATCCAAATTTCTGTATGGCAACACCAAGAATGGGTTGCCTGATTTAGTTGATTTTTTAATTGTTTTTTTTTTGCGGTATACAAAATTACAACTCTCGACGTCAACGCGTTCTCAGACTAAATATATAGTGAAACACCAATGTTTTGTATAGTAAAATCTAGAACGGGTTGCCTGATTTGGTCCATTTTTGAACTTGTATTTAGAATTTTTATGAAAACGCCGTTTACAAAATTTGAGTACCTACTCTACGTTGACGCGTTCTCAAGCAGTTTCCAAGTATATAGTGAAAAACCAAAGTTTTGTATGGCAACACCAAGATGGGGTTGTCTGATTTAGTTTGTTTTTGAAAGTTTATATATGTACTATTGCTATGAAAACACTGTGTACCAAATTTAAGCTCTTTCAAAAAACGTGCTCCCAGGCAGTGCCCAAACATGTAATGAAAAACGAAATTTTTCTATGACAACCGTTCGAACGAGTTGCCCGATTGGTCCCATTTCGAACTTAAATTCAATTTTTTTTTATAAGGGCTGTGTGCAAAATTTCAGGTACCTAGAGGCAGACGGACGGACGGACAGACAGAGAACTATACCGGACAGACGGACGACCGGATATGCAAAAAATCAAAAGAACTTGGGTGTTCAATACATTTTGGTGCTCTACCATCATAATTTCTAGGTGTTACAAACAGAATGAAGAACTTTTGCTTATGACAGACATTGGGTATCGAAATCTAGATATTCGGAATATTCCGTTTATACACAATGTGTATCATCAAATATTACTGATCATGGACACTTCTTGTGGCGGCACCGTTATTTGCTGATAATTCTACTTGTGGCAGCACCGTCGTAAAAACATTGAATTAATCATCTTTGACATTTTAGCTGATATTCGAATTTATTCATTCTATCGCTTTCATCTTGGACCGAACATAGCGTCTAAAAATATTGTAGCTCTTAAAGACTTTTTGTTAAATTAATTTTAATAAATATTTATAGTGGTGTTATTTAAATACTTTTGGTTTTATTATTGATATCAAAGACTTGAATACCCACAATTGGTGACCCCAAAAATGAAAACACACAGTAAAATTTGGGCAGTGTGCAGTTCTTAGAATACATACACGCCGCCATTACATAAGAATGCATGACGAAAATGCGGGCGGCATTGAACGGGATTCCGAAATTCAAATGCAAACACAAGTTAAGCAGGAGGAAAACTCAACTCTAAATTCTACGCAAAACGCTTCGCCATCCTCTGAGGCACCGGGTGCTAGGCCGACCAAGGTTACCAAATTTCTGGAAACAAGGGCCAGAGCTTTTCTATATATACGGCATTCATTCTGATGTAGAACGCTATTTCACAGTACTTGCTACACTTCAGGAACCAGAAGTACTGAGTCAAGTGACTGATATCATACGCTCCCCACCAAAGGAGGAGAAGTATCAAGTATTCAAAATTCAGCTTATATCTCGTTTTTCAGTTTCTAGAGAGAAAGGGCTAAATACATTGTTAACGGAGTTGCATCTGGCAGACAAAAAACCTACTCAACTCTTACGCGAAATGCTCAAATTAGCACCATTGTCTTCTTCACGGAGTCGGACACTAGATGGCATCGTATACAAAAATTATTCATATAGTTGTCAAATATATTCTTCAGCTCTCATGACATTTCGAATACTGTTTCGTTATTTACTGTCTGTTGAGTGATGCTACTCTTACTTCGTGAAAAATTGAAAAAAAAAAAAACGAAATTCGTGCAGTGATAAAGTACCAGTATTTGAAAGGCTTAAAATCTCAAGAAATCATCGATGACTTTAATAAAACTTTGCGGATATCTGCTCCGTCGAAAACAAACGTATACGAACAACCAAAAAATCCAACGTCTGCTTATAGATGACTGCAAATTCAAACCAAGTCAGATAGTTGTGGATATAGGCATGTCAAAAGATCGTGTGAGCAACATTGTATGCGTAGTGGGTGCCTCTACAGCAATTTGGCGATGTTTAAGTGTAAGCCAAAAAAAAATTTGAATCGATTCATAACAATGGACTAAACATGGATTCATTATTACACACCAGAATCTAATAGAAAATCAGCTGAGTATCTGGAACCTGGTGAAAGCCGGACAAAACGAGCAAAGAAGCAACAATCGGCTGGAAAGATTCTTGCTAGAATTTTTTGGGAAGCATATCGTATCGAAGAAAAATAACAGACGAATACTATTATTGGACCGGTTGAATAATGAAAGCAAGAATAAAATATACTAAAAAAAAAAACTTTTAAAATAAATAACTTTTGTAAATAAAATGCACTAAAAACTAGAAAATAATTTTTTATTTTTCACTGATATACCTACACAAGAAAAGATTAATTGCAAAATAAGAAATGCTACAACTCAGATTAAATCTTAAAAGTTTGGGCATGAGTTGCAGTTAGACAATTGTGATTATAGTTATGGATGCCCAAACTTTTAAGATTTAATCTGAGTTGTAGTATTTCTTATTTTGCAATTAAACTTTTCTTGTGTATACCACTGAGAAAGAAAAAATAATTATTTGCTTTTAAGTGCATTTTATTTACAAAAGTTATTTATTTTAAAAGTTTTTTTAGAATATTTTATTTTCTACTTTTTAGTCATACTCTCGAAAGTCGACTCTCAAAACCCGAATCTCAACTCTCGAAACTCGAATTTCGAAACTCGGCTCTAATAAATCAACTCTCTAAACTCGAATCTCAAAACTCGACTCCCAAAACTGGACTCTCGAAACTCGACTCTTGAAAATAGATTCTCGAAACTCAACTCTCGCATCTGGAAGGGTGATAGTTACCACCTCCACCCCAAAACCGCCCAACTTGTAAGAAAATTTTACTCCACCGGAAAGCTCTCCACTCACTTATTCTTAATCAAAAAACCCCATGTAAATATATTCACGTTTACTACCATAAAACTCTTTCGTCACGAACGGCATTCTCAGGCGATCAGGTGCTTAGACACAAACTTTCTGAGTCAGCGGTCCGTAAGTTGATAGAAAGTTATTAAAAATAGGCGTCACTTTGCGAAAAAGGAAGTGCTTTGTCAACAGGACAATGCACCAACACACACCAATGAAGGCAATGACAAAATTGGATCAATTACGGTACGAATTATTTCCCCATCTACCCTATTCTCCAGATATTGCTCTGAGCGATTATTTCTTGTTTTCTAATTTGAAACGATCGCTACAGGGATACCGACTCAAATGATGTGGTTATAGCTGCAAAAACGCTTATTTTGAAGGCTTGAGCGCCGAGCGTTTTCCGAAAGGTATAAAAATGTTGAAAGACTGCTGAAATAAATGTATTGCTTTTGAAAGGGAACTATATTTATGTTGAAGAGCAAGAAGTATTTGCCCTACAATTTCGGTAGCTTCTCAGCCCATGTGATACAAACGCATCGTCCCTTTTTTTAAATCAGTTAGATTTTTTCCATGTAGAAACTTAACAAAACTTAACTTAACTTAACAAAACAATGTAACAGGAAGACTCAATTTATGGAGCAACAAATATAAAAACTTTTCAAAATTTCACATTACCTCCCATAGAGTAAATGAGGTTCATATGTAGCATATCAACACTTGATATGTCGACAAATAATTATAAAAAAAATGTAAAAACGTTTGGTAACCTCCCTTTCCGATATTTTCACATAAATTCAAAAGTTCATTAAAGTTGGGAAATATTGCAAATTTATAAAATGGAAACAGTTGACCTGGTAGCTTTTATGATTCCGACAAAGTTATTCCTTTTATCTAGTGTCCTAGTCGGAAATGTAAATGAGTTTTTCGATCAGTGCAAGGTATACTGTCATGGAACGAAAAATTTCTTCCCATTACGTATTGCAAAAATTTCTAGAGCCATCACGTGGGAGTCCCATATCAACTGGAAAGCACTCGAGGGCTTCTATGTAACGAACATTTACTTTGTTTTAGTGCCGCTTAACAAAGCAAATGGGCTGTCGTTTTTCATGTTTATTGCCAATAGATCACACTTTAGCCAGAGATGTAGCAACCTTATGGGATTCGTTTCAACTAGAAGCAGGCGTTGGAGATGATATCGAAATAATTTCCTCGTTCTACTAAGCGAAATTTTTATTTTCTCTCTCTCTCTCTCTTACTCTCCGATTAAATGGTTTTAGTGAACAAACATTGTAGCAGGTATCTACCTAAATTTCTGACAGGTAAAATGGAATTTCTCATAATATTTCAGATCTCTCTTGTAGGGTTTCAAGTTAATTTATTTGCTAGCAAAAATGAGATGCTTCCAATGCAAATTTTGTGGTTTTCACGTTGAGAACTTTGCTAAGTTATGTCCATTTCTGGAGGAAATACTTTATTGATGAGTATTAGGTACTGAAGTCTTTTTGCAGGGAGCAGCTCTAACATTTACTTAAGTATATTTTAATGCAATAAATCACCAATATTACCAAAAGGTGAGTTAGGATTTATCTATTTATATATATATACAATTTGATTCCAATGAAGTTGGTAACATTCCGTTTTAAAACTTAACTGGAAACTTGAGTAAAACTGCAAATTTTGGCTTAATTACTTTCTTTATATACAAAATGCAAGCTTCTGGCACAATTAAAATTTTGGTACGTCTGTTTAATTTAAAGGGCGCATTCGCCTTGCGTAAGTAACTTTACTTACATATACGTCCGTACCTTACGTCCAAAACATTGATGTGTGCATCGGACCGTAGGATTCCTTTTAAAATTTTATAAAGGATGGACAAATTGCGCGGATTGTAAATAAATGCGCTTTATTGTTCATGAAATTATTATTAATTTATTGAAGATAAAGAATACAGTGGCTTTATGGTCCATGTAGAGATTTTAGAAAATAAAATTTGAAATTCAATATCTTAAAAAAAAAAAAAAGAGTTCTTGAGTGTTAAGCTGAACTCAGGACGCGACTTTAGAATCATATTTTTCCGCCTTTGAGCTTGGGACACATATGATCCTACCCCCCAAAGCCAAGACCTGGGTGCGGTACTGGCTACATAAAGATAAGATTTTCTTTTGCCAGCACTATTCGGGTGATACACTTTATGTGACAACGAATTATTCGTAGTGTGATAGATTAGCAAAAATATGGTAAGGGGTACTGTGCGAGGGGTATAATAAGTGACTTATCAGGAAAACTAATTCTGAGATTTCTCGCATCTGCTTACAAAGCATGTGAACAGTAAACATCCTACCACTATCTCGCTTTATTTCAATAGCAACAATACACACCAGAATGGACTGACTCTATGTCAGGGGCGGGTCCTGCTAAGAGCGCGGGGGATACTCCCCTGAAGACAATTAAAAATAAAAATACAGTAAATCTTCTGAAATTTTCCTAACAAAATGACTCACTGCGCAGTAAATCTATTCTACTACACTTTTTGTCAAAAACAAAAAAAATATCTGGAAGCGCTCAATTTGATAAGTTTAAGATCACAGCCCTTATGGCTAGCGGCTAGGTCTTCGCTCCAGTTTAGGTCATGGCTGTTGATGCCTATAAAGAAAACAGGAAGTGCTGATACATGTAAAATTCGTGCTCATGAGCGTGGCTTTTCTCGGGGTGTTTGAACAGTGCCTATTCGGGTAAAATCGATGGAAGGCTTGTTTTCATTGATAAGTCGATAAGTCATCGATGTAAAGACGCTTTCCTTATTGTATCTGTCTCGTTAGCTCAGAGGTAAGAGCAATCGCCCAAAAAGCGGATGATCCCGGTTACAAACTCCGGACAAGGCGGTTGTTTTTTCGTCTTGTATTTATAATTTAATTTAGAATCATTAAAAATATAATTTCTTAAAATACTTCTCTTCTCCATTTATGATCGATTCTAAAAATTCTTAGTTCCATTCCCGCATGGCAAAAATAAATAAAAGCGAAAGAGCTTGTTTTCCGCACCTATCAATTGCATCCATGTCCAGAACTGAAACAAGTCTTTAAGACTGCAGAAAGGAGAGTGTAGTGATATCTCAAATTATCGACCAATTGCAATCACCAGTTTGGCTTCCGGATTGGACGCTCATCTGGAGAATTGCCGACTCTTCTTATGGATCGTTGGAACCGTGACCTTCACAATTTTTGTGAGTCCAAAATCGTTGACCTACATATTTCAAAGGCCTTTGATATAGTCCGGCATCTTGCCCTTGCCTGAAAGCGGTTGATCTCTCCCCTCCTTTTCTATTATAGATTGAAAGATTTTAATCTATTCGCCTAATACGGGTTGTACTAGATGGCTTTCATAAGCTCTTCTCCCTATAAATGCCGGTGTGCCTGAGGGCTCTGTAATATCTCCGTCTTTTTTCCTAATTTTGATTAATGATGTACCTTCCCTTACTTGCAATCCCACCCATGACTTTGACGATGGCAGTAACCTTACTCTATTGATACTTTTCCAGAATGCAGATGGAGTGCCAGATGTGTTAAACTAGATTGCATAAATCATTGAATAACAACTTTGAGGCAAAGCGAATCGCATCGAATTCAATACTTACATCTAAGTCCCAAAGCTGTCCCATCACTTTCAAAGAAGATCATAATTTCATAATTTTTTCACTTCCGGTTCTTTTGATGGAGCACTGATGTACGATATACCGACTTTATGAATTCTTGTCATTAACATTTCCAGTACGTTAAGCTGGACAGATCATTGTTTCTGTGTTGCCAAAGAAGCATCCAAATATTTCAGCCCATCCAATCTAGTCCTCCTATACATGTCCTACATCAGACCTAGGATTGAATATACAATTACCATAACCGGGCTGGGGCTCGTCGTACAGTCTTAGCTTCATCGATCTTATCCAAAAGAGAGCTTTCGAGTTCCACTTACCATTTAAATTATTTTCGGCCGTACAGTAAAATTCTGCGATGATGTTATAACCTGAACTATCCGAATGTGGAACAGTCTACCATCTTGTGTCTTTCCTCCTGCATACATACTGCAAAAGCGTAAGTGTGACGTTTCCATGAATTTATATTCGTAGAAGATATGTATTGCATCTGTTCTGTGACTGCTACTTTAAATAGACGCAAAGTACGTAGCGCTTTAATTCCTGTATTTTGCAAACTTACAATTTCTGATGAATTCATGAATTCGAACAAAATATATTTCCTAATTTTTACTAACTAAAACGCCATTTACAAACCTTTCGCAGTGGCAAAAGTTGAACGTTGAGCAACTCTCTTCGTTGTTGCGAGTGGTAGCCAATCGCTTATCTGTGGGACCCGTATTTTTAAAATGATATATTTTGTGCATTTGATGTTTGCCAGTGGTGGCGGTGTCTCTGAACTTTTGACCCGTTTCTAGCTTATACTGTTTTTAAACCATAGTTCGCGCACCCTCACAAGAATCCTGCATCCGCCACTGCTCTATGTGAGACAGAAGGTATTTTTAAATTCTAAGAAAGCGATAAAAGCTTTCACCTTGAATAAAAATAACAACCCAAAATATCTAGGACAACAACCAGTAGTCTTCCCGATATCGTATTCTTTTTGTAATAAGAGATAAGGTAAATACATAATTAGAATAGCTGCAGTGGGTTAATCATGGGGCATAACGAAAAACTTACGGTTCAAGTAACTGGAATGGAGCTTAAGCTGTAGCTAAATAATAAAGTAATTACTATTGGAGTAGAAACCAGGAGAGGTAAGGAATACAAGTATGCTAAGAAAAGCATCACTGTTAGGCCATGCGGAGAAAAATGTGAAGAGACACAGTATTCAAGTTCTTAGAATTAGCGAATTATTGCGATTTAGTAGTTAGGCGGAGACCTACCCTTTTACTGCTTTCTTGCGTAACATAGCCTAGCACTGCGAGGAGTAAAATTTTGACACATAATCTGTGCAAATGGAAAAGCTATAACTACACCGTAAAAAATATCTATTGAAAATTCCGCTACTATAATAGGCAACAAATTGCCAACAATGGGAGTGGAAATTTACACAACTTTATGCGCACTGCATAACCTTATGTAAAACAATTTCGCACTGTATGTAATTTTGCACTGTTTACGCAGTTTTCAATTTCCGATGTAAAATGCGATATGTAAATTTACATCATGCTGTGGAAATATGTTACATAAGTTTAATATAATTTTACATTATTTATGAATTCTTCAATTCCGTATGTCAAGTACACTGTATGTAAATTTACCAATAGTTTTGTAATTATATATATAATTTATCAATTGCCAATGTTATGTTTCGTCCGGAAATTAATAAATTACATACATAAACAAGTTAAAAAGCTAGAATTGGTCTAAGACGAAGATGTTAATAGCTACCTAAGAAATCATCATTTTAAAAATCAATAAATATTTGTAGGTATGCAGTATTTCCAGGATTGAGTTTTTTTGAGCGAAATTCAATTATAAAAATACTGCGTACCTAAAAATATTTTTTGATTTTTAAAACGGTTTTTAAGGTAACTGTTAGGATCGAAACTAGTAACATTTTTTTACATGTTTTATAACTGCACTCCGCAAAATCAAACTATACACTGAATGGCGACCGCATTCATAAAATTTCCCGTATAATAATTCATAGCAACGCATCCTGATGAATTCAATGCAAATTACAGTATTTTGTGGAATTGCACGCAAATTTACAGTACAATACAAAAGTTTTGTATGATTAAATGTAAAATCACAGTACTGTATGTAATTTTACATAAATTTACAGTACGATACAAAAGTTTTGTATGATTAAATGTAAAATCACAGTACTGTATGTAATTTTACACATATTTACAGTACGATACAAAACGTCTATGTAATTAAATGTAAAATCACATAAAATATCTAAAAAATTACTTACTTTACTTATTTTTGCAATTAAAAGTAGGATGTTTGCAGATTATGTAAAAAGTATTTAATTTCTTAACGATTATGTGTATATACATACATTTTAAGCGGTAGTGACTATTCTAACCATAGTAATTTTCCACAAAGTTAGTTCATGATTTTGTACGGTGTACTTATACCTGTCTAAAACATGAAAAAATCAGTGATCTGGCTAGCAGAACCCATAGCATATGATTAGCATACATATGTGCTCATGATTAGTTGAAAGGCATACTATGCGCTTGGTTTACAACACATTATCCTTGGTATGATGATATTAATGAAAATTAATTCCTTTTTATTTTCTCTGCCAGTCGTTGAGCGATTGTACATTAAAATTAATTATAGTAATTTTGTTGCGAAGCCAGTCTCTTAAAAGTTGAATAAGGCTAGTCGACTAGATGATATACACTAAGCAGATGCCATCGTCCTATTATCTAGCAAAAATGTAGACCAAAGATCGACACTTTTGAGATACATACGGGAATGTCATCAAGGTCTGAGAAAAAGGAGCACTTTTCCTGAATAGTGCAAATTGATTGTGTAGCATATACATTGAGAATTGCTACTTAATATGTATACACATAAACAATTGTACAAGCATTAGAATAAGCGATGCCAGATAGGCAGATTTATCTTCGCTTCGCAGATTTCAGACACAATAAAAGATTTGAAGATTTTCTCTATTAAAATGAAGAAATTTCAATCTATTGAAATAATGATGTTAGTTTTCAGAATTTAATATTACATATTACTACGTTTCAATGAAATCTTTTAAGCATTTCTGGATACCTATATCAATTAAAACACCAATTTGGTCTAATTTCTCATATTGCCACGCATTTCTGAACGGAGCGCATCAATTAAAGACCAAAATGTGGTGCTAACTTCATATCTTTACTGTTGAAACATTTGTGACATTTTACGTTTTTGTGCCACTTTTTAATTCTGTAATTTTTATTTCATGCCACTTGGATATGAATTCTTGAAAATATATTGCTATTGGTAATCATTGTCACCATGGACTAATCTAGACCAGAGTCGTCTAAAATAAAAAGGAGTGGCGGCAAAATAGCATTTCTAAGCTAATTTTTAATATTCTTTCACTGCCTCATTCATCTGCTAACGTAGAGCGAGCTTTTTCGAAAGTTAATAAAAAACAATACAAAATTCCTAAACTAGACTAGATGTTGAAACCTTAAAAGGAATGCTTTTATCCAAAGAAATATATTTAACTTAGAAGTATCAAGTTTAATATTTTATACGGAAAATGTAAATACTTAAATCATACTATGTCTCTCATAATTTTGATCTAGTTATAGATTATTGTTTTGTCCACATTATTACATTTTTTTTTCTTTTAAAGAATATATTTATTAAGTTTTATCGTTTTTGTTAATTTTGATTGTACTTGTTAATTATATTCTCTAAAAGGATTTGAACAATAAAATTTTTGTATGAGCCTTCGCACACGAGAAGTTTTTAAGGAATAAAGGAATTTCCTCCCCTTGTCATTAGACGTGCAAACATAATAATGTTGTTTCGCGTAGTTCCTTATATGACTACCGACATTAATTGTGTGCGTGTTCAATTTAGTCACAGTTTTTGATATAAACAATAACTGTATCACAAATTCACAACACGTATGATTATATTATCACCTCAAATCGCAGGTAAACAACTATACAGCCGACCGATTAGAAATTTCGCAATTTTTAAATTGCCAGAGCTAATTTTCTTGCCGTACTCCCGATCGAAACTTGGTAGCACGGAATTTTTGCTACCCCCGAATACATCTCACCCGTAAAAACTGCTTATAATCTCCGTCGTGTGGGCCCTGGCTATTTTCTCAAAATTATTCTAAGGCAGATTTCTTTGGGGAAAAGAAAATTTTTTTAGCGAAAATTATAGATTTTATCATTGTTTTCCTGGCAACACTGAGAATTACTATATAACATACATATGTATATGTATATAACACACACAGTTGTACTAGCAGTAGAATGGATGTTGTGCAAGACCACTGTAGCGGAACAATTTTTCTTTCATTTTTAGGGTGGCAATATATGTCATGCAGTTGAACTCTCCACCGGCAAGACATTATACCGAAAGCATTTTCGAAAATCGACGATGTCATAAGATTTGTCCTAAGAGGGAATGACGCATCACCCACAAAATAATGTGGTATCTTCAGCGTACTTTTCTTGTTAAGACTTTTTCTGAAAGCACATCCAAAGTATTTTTTTAAAGACGTCCGCCGAAACTACTTTCTTTAAACACACCGCCGTCGCTTCTGCTGCTAAATTTAAGAGGTTAAGAGATCTCTTATAGGTCCCTTATGTAGAATCGGGGGGTTATTCTTCATGGTTTTAAATATTATAAAATATGAAGAAATCGAAAAAGCATGTTAATGTGCCTCGCAATACAAACGGCACATTTATGCAATACTTAGTTCACTCGGTAGATCCCTTCCGGTATTCTGTCATCCTTATGCTGAGAAACTGTTAATATGGTCGCATATTTCTTTTTCTTTTTGTGGGCCGAAGTTTGTGGATGCTGTCGTCCTGGACCGGACTGAGTATTCGAACCGATCCGAGGAAATGGCCTTAAACCAGTCCTTACGGGTATTTAAAAATGACGTTTTTCTAATTTGTGAGGATGTTTTCCCACTGAATCGAGTTAGGGCAGAAGAAGGCAGAGCTTTCTATTTGGAAATCGTTTTTTATGTTACACGTAATGTTTCCTTCTGTACCTAGCAAAACAAAGTTTGAAAGTATTAAATTTATAATTTTGAAATTAAAACTAAAACTGGGTTTCTCTATAAAAACCGTGTCCAGGAGACCAATAATTTTACTTGAGAAGGAAGTGAGGAAATGGATTAATATTGTTAACATCTTATCCCGAACTGTTTAGTTTTGCAAAAATTTTGTAAACTCTTAGAAAATCAATCGCTCTTTCACTTACATAATACAGAAACAAAAACAATGCCACTGCTTCAACAAATGAAGACTATGTCCATATTTTTCTAATATTTGGATACTTTCCATTTATGTTAATGCTTTTACCCTGGGAGTTACTGTCATCAATTTATTGTTGATGGTTTTGACGATGGAGGGTTCTCTTTTAATGAACAAATCAAAAGTATTTTGATTTCTCCCAATCAAATTTCAGATAGTAATACCGTATTGTATTTGTAATGCTGGAAATTTGTCGTATGGAAAGACAAAGGAATGCCCATTTTCGGCCCGACATCACCAGAAATGAGAGATGTCTTAAACATTGATTATGATACGTCGAAAATATTGTATTAACATTGTTTATTCAAATTAAGCTTGGAAAGCGGTGAACGGAGGGGGGGGGGGGCGTCAAATATATTATAGTACATTAAAAAAATCTAATACAGAATCTAGTTTCTTAGGTCCTGAGAAGTAGTTTGAGTACACACACTCCTATTGTTTATTGTTTTTTTTTGCTTTATAAAGAGGCAGGGGAACAGGAAAAACCCAACCAAAGCACGAAGGCCATAATGGCCCATTGTGCTGACCTGCTAGAAGTCCATTAACCAAAACCTTCCTGTCTTCTTAATGAAGCCTATCAGGTCTTAGTGAGGAAGGTTTTTCAGCTCATCTACAGATCGAAGGGCAGACACTAGAGTACCTAGTCTGTTCCGGGGGAAGGCCGGACGCTCACACAAAAGTGTCCGGTTGTCTCAGGCTACCCCTCCAGGCAGAACAGACACTAAGGGCTGTCAACAACTCCCATCCTTTTTAGATGAGCGTGAAGTGAGCTTGGGCCGGTGATGATGCCAACCACAGTTCTACATTTTTTCCTTCCGAGCCCCATGAGAAAATCGGAGATATTCCCATTGGGCCTATCAAGAAACAGTTTTGTACATCTACAAGTACTCAGGTTCTCCCATCTCTGGTGATGCTTCCTACGAACATCCGCTTTGATGAGAGACCCGATACTCGAAGTGGCAATGCCTACGGCAGACTCCGGTCTCAGGAACAGGGAATCAGAACCAGCCTTAGCTAAAAGGTCAGCCCTTGCATTCCTCATGATCCACATGTGACCAGGAACCCACTGGAGGGACACTTTGTTGTGAACAAAAAACTTATCCACTGACGGACTGCAATCCCCCAGTAACTTAGACGTTATCCGAGGGCCACTCAGATCCATCAAGGCTGCCTGACTATCCGAAAGGATAGCAATGTCTTTCCCCTTGATTTGCATATCAAGGGCTAACTTTTCTGCCATTGAGATGGCGAAGACTTTAGGTTGGTAGACAGTGGTGTGGTGAGTACTCCATTCCAAAAGGAAGATCAGGAAAGTAGACACCCGCCCTCCAGCTCCCTCATTAGTGAGAGAGCCGTCGGTTAAATTTTTTGAGCAGACCGGGGAAGGCTCGATAAGGCACCTGCTTCAGTTCACGATTCCCTTACAGGAAAGCTCACAGAGATTCACCCCTATACTCTGAGACTTGAATAGCGATCCCCATACTCAGATTTTTAGAATTTCACTTTTTTTTATTCAAACTTAGGTACTAAATTTTCGTACATTAGATCGGCTCTAACTCGATATGTTCGATCTGAAAACGAGTTTAACTGTTCGCATCGATTACAATTTTCGCCATTTTCCTGATTCAGAAAACTTTCTCGGGATGTTTTTGCTGCTGAAAAACCCATTTTCATGTACTTGGGTCACATAAACCCCAGTTACTGCATTTAGCATATATTTTTACAGCGATTTCTTCCATGGCTATTATGGTTTTGTTGTGAACAGTTTTTGTCTTGGGTAGTATTTTTTCACAACGCACCGAATCCGCGCAACCACGAGAATTAGACAACTCCACTTTTTCACACAAGAAAGTCGCTCAAGCTACATCTGATCGCAAAAGCCATCTTCCGTTTAATTAATATAAATATTGTTGATAAAATATATTCAGAGTATCTTAATGCATCATTTTTGAGACATGTATGAAAAGTGGACATTCCCCTTTTTCTCAATCACCATTATACTCCACTTCAAAATTGATTTACACGGAATAAAATTTTCTTAAAAATTACAAAATAGTAACAGAATTTAAAACAAACAAAACCGCGTGTTTTTTTTATATTCAAAAGAGTTGAGATAGGTATAGCAATGATTCTAAACCCTAGTTGAGCCCTTTTCATAATAACAAACGTTTTTCCATCCGTTTTTCGAAATAAAAATGATATGATGGCCAAAATGCTTTTGAAAAAAGGTCAAAAGCGCACGCGATTGCCCGATTTGTCATATATAATGATATCTTGGCAACACACGCAAGCTACCTTGGCTCCACACCTTGTCAGAGTTTATTGGTTGTAGGAAATTTCTTAGTACTTTTAACTCAAATTTCTGCTCCCACCGTAGCTACAACATTCAAGCAAAATACATGGTAAATACGTGAGATCACGATTAACGCAAAGACCACCAGTTTCGATAAACAACGGCCCATTATAGGCTGACGCCCGGTCGAGTGTCTCCCAGTTCAGCTTTGGTGACGTCCATTTAGTTCGGCTGTGGTAAAAGTCCCGGGTGAATTAAACTTCTTCCGAACCACAGTCTTTATAAATTACACTCGTCATTCAGTTTTCTTCCCTCGAATTTCAACCAGACCACAAACGTACGCATACCTTAATTCATTGCTGCCAGGACTCTAATATTTTTCGAAAATTACCTTTCGTTGTTCTCGTATGAAATTTTCTTCAGATCTCTTACGCAGATTTCTCTTCCACTGCTTTACCTCTGTAGTTAAGGTTAGCTTTTCCAGTATTGCTCGTCAACTTCTTGGACTTCTTCTTAATTTCCACTTTCATTTCTAATGCTTCAACCATTGTTTATACTGTCACAAATTTTAACTACACCGAGGACTGATTTTCTATAATAAATTTTTCAAAAAATAATTTTTTCCTGTCGGAAATTTTAAACACACAGAGGCTGGCATTTTCTATAGTAAATTTATCAAAGAAAGGTTTTTCTCTAGGAAATTTTAAATACACCGAGGATTGCATTTTCTTTATCACATTTTTCAAAAAATTATTTTTTACTGTCTCAAATTTTAACTACACCGAGGTTTTCTTTTTTCATAGTAAATTTTTCAAAAAATAATTTATTACTCTAGAAAATTTTAGACACACCGAAGATTGCCTTTCTATACTTAGTAGCAGATTTTGGCCGTCCCAAATTTTCCATTTATCCGTATCTCATTCATTATTGCCTATGTCTATGCTTTGTCCTTACATCAAGGTCATCTGCAAGATTTTCTCAGATGTTTTCATTTAGTAAAAAGTTATTTCATTTTTTAGTAAATTTCGATTGATTATATGTATGTAATTGCATATCTCACGATTCGTCTTACATGAAACAACTTCGCACTTGAACAGTTTAAATCCAACTGGGCTTATGCCCAACAATTTAATTTATGTGAACTTACTTGCTTTTACGAGTTCTTTTGCTTTAGCAAAATAGTTTAAGTGACTTCAGTGCTTTTGAACAATACGGAAAATAGATAAGCCTGCGTCCTAGATTTTGGAAAAATAACTTTAATGTTTGATAAAGAGGTGTCGTGTGCTCATAATAAATCAGCATATGTATAAGTAAGTTTTTTGAAAAGTAACTTTTTTTAACTAGTGAGATTAAGGAAACCGTTATAAGATAAATATACGCTGTTTTACCAAACTAGTTTTCGTTCAGTACTTTTGTTCCGCTAATATATTTACACATTACTGCTGTTTCCCAAGTCAGATTTACGAAATTATCGCTTAAGTTGGTTTAGTGATGACCCCTGCCATAGGAAATGAGATCGATGATGGGGAACAGAGCAAAAGGAGGTTATGTAAATTAAACTGGAAAGGTTTCCCATTAAAATATAGAAACCAGCTTATGTCGCCATAAGCAACTTTAGTTTTGTGTGGTACGCACTTTTTCTAGCAAACATAGAGAAACTTATTCCGCGTAGAAATTAAAGTGTAAAAAAAAGAAAATTATCAAATGAACATTATTAAATTTCTCTCTCAGCTTTTTCACCGTAGAACATTCCTCCCGGAGAGTTCTCAAAAGATAATCCTCGGCATCCAGGTTCCAGCACATAAACCCAGCATTTCTACATTCAGACACAACAGACGTTGAATATTCCTTTGCAATTCCATGGAAATTAAATTTCATTCATTCGGAAGCAGCTGAATGTAGTGGTGATAATAACGGCATCAAAGCTCCATCAGGTAGCTGCAGCTATCCTCAATCTATTGGATAAATTATTCTACCCAGGCAAGTCTCTGTATTTATGTAAGTACATCCAGGAAGAATGTTGTTCAGCTGCTGATGAAGTAGGTGATAATGTTGATAAATCAAATTGCGAGTTGAGTTGGAGCCGCTTTGTTGTTTTATGGAAGGTGGAGTATCGTAAATTATCTAAAGAAGAACATGCAGTTCAGGGTCTAAAAAAGATTTGCCTTTCAGCATCTTTGAAAGCTTAATTTTTGCTTCATAAAAAATGCAGTTAATCTTAAATCCACGTTTTAGTACTGATGAGGAAAAAAATTTTCTCTTCTTTGAAAAGAAATTTGAAAAGGGCTATGCAACAAGCTTTTGTACATATTGTCGCTAGTCGTTCCGTTTCAGTTGAATCGCAGATTGAGGAGACTATTAATTTCATTGGAATGCATATTAGATTTTCGGACCATTTGTCAAAATGATTATGATAATTTTGTTAAAAGTGTTGTACGTTGGGCTCCGTGCACCTTGTAAAGGTGCCCTTTTACGTTCAGTTGGTGGTGCGAATCACTTTAGATGGTCTAACGAAGAACTGCTTATTATAAATATTTTTTTAATATTTTGTAAAGCACGTGAAGCCTTCCACCAAAAATACAGTCTTACTGATATTGAACAACCATGACAGCTATTTTTCTGTAAAAGCTAAAAAAAAAGTAATGGCATTTTCTTCTTCTTACTTTATCACTCCATACATCCAACAAGCTTCAGTCGTTGGATAAAAAACTGTTTTTGGACCTAATAAAAGTTTTTATAATCAGGCAGTCAAAGAATGGATAACAATTAACCCAAGAGGGTGATTCTGATCTTTTGTCGTACTTGAATGTCAAAATATACGACTAAATGAAATGAACTTTTCTATTGATTTTTTCGTGTTTTTATTCAGGTCAGCAACTCTTGCATGACGTAGAATGAATTGAAAATGACACTTCACATTACAAATTCAAAATAATGTTTCGATTTTAAGCACTTTTAATGCTCTAATTAGGTGTAGAATTTCCATTTACCAGTGTAAAATTTTTGTCACAACCTCTGGGAGCAGGTGACTAGTTTTTCGTATATTTAGGCGTGTTTTTTGACGTTAGATCACCGAAAATTCATTATAGTTCATTTCGTGGTAGATAATAGTGAAGACACAAAATGAACTGTATTAAAAGAAAAAGTACGACAAAATATGTCAAAATTCACGACTAAATAGTACGACAAAAGATCAGAATCACCCTCCAGGAAAGCCAGTAGCAAGTAGTAATGTAATTTTCAGTTTTAGTTAACTACATTTAGTTACAATCTACTAAACGGATTTCTAGCAATATGTAGTTTCTCAAGAACTGAACATACACTGTTGAGATAATTTGACACCATAAAGAGCATAATTTTTGCTATGAAAGTAGGGCTCCGAGCAAATATGATTCCTGCTGAACTCACCGTGATGACAACAGAAGATGGTGAGTTATAGGCAATCTAATGGACCACTACGTATGAACTTATGGAGAAATATTACGAGATTTACATGTAAGACTTGTTTTAAGAAGGCAACCAAGTAAGGTAGACTTAAAACTGGAAAACATGATTAAACCTGCGGACGCGGAGGCCGAATACGAATCTAACAACATTTATCATCAAAGTCTAACTAAGAATAGATTAAACCACCATGCGTGGGGTAAAATCAGAGTCTTGATCAGTTTCATTTTAGGAGTTTGTATTTAAGATTTGATCTGAAAGCAACAGTTTCCGAAAATGCCACAAACCTTGTCAATGGTTGTGTTCACATAATTATGTCAATTTAGAGTTGATAATTACAAGGGGATTAGTAATAATCGCGTCTTCAATTAGCTGTGCTTGTTCTGCAGTAATGCTGGATTTGAAGGGGGGGGGGGGTGCATGTCTGTTAGTAAAGTACTGTCGTATAATACAAGATATTGAGAATTTCCAAAGTAGAGTGAAAGTTTTTTATTTAACACATATTTTGTCCACATCATTATTTATCCGAGCCATATAGTCCTCTATAATTTCAAAAAGGCCTGCTGTAGTATAATTGAACATGGCTAGCATTCATGAGAAGAGAGACAGTTTTCTGAGGCACTCTAGAATGAAATGGTAACATATTAGAGTATGTATAAATACGAAAAAAGAGTGGCAATTAAGGCATGTGGCCCGTCGTTAAGAATTAAGTGCATGTATAATGGTAAATAATAAATTTGCTAACACAGCCCGAATGATGTCTTCATTCTAGTTTTTGCAAGTGGCGCAGGTAGTTCGACTGAGCATATTACATACTTTGAGTGTTAATTAGATAATTTAGTTCATAATTATTAATAAATCCGTATATCGTGCTAAATTATCTATAAATAGTTTAGTTAAAGTGTGTCTATGAACATACAACAAGAGTTGCATACCGTAAAGTGATGCGAAGTAATTAGAAATTAATTCGTGCTAGGACAAAAGGTAGGCATGTGTCATCATCAGCACGTGTTTAAAATAATTACAAGCCTTGTGTTGAAAACTGTAATTCACGTGTGCTTATGAATGAAACCCAGTGTGTATAACCTTAGTTTTGTAAGTAATTGTAGCGATTGTTAGCCGCTACCTTGAGCTCATTGAGTATATTAAATACTCATACTATCCTATTTAAAATTCTTATTGCAGATGAGCTATCTGGATGACGGCTGTCAAGTAGGACGAGCCACATTATAAGAATTATATATATATTTTTAAATAATGAATAAAAACTATGCTTGATTACCTCCCCTCCTCTATTAAGGCATCCTATCAAATTTTCTGATGAGGATAAAATGAGAAACTAAAGAGAGGAATCGGTTTATTTCGAAACATGGGATGGTTGACGAAATCAAGAATCTTTGAAAAATCTAACATGACAACTACCCCGACCTAGTCATTATGCACGTTTCTTTTCAGATCTGACAGAATATTTAAGAAAACTGTTTAACATGATTCTGTAGATAAGCAGAACAAGCCAACTTGATAGCAAATTTTTATCTGCAATATATTTACTTATGAATCTATGTATGTACAAATCACCTTTTTGAGATCGTTAGTGAGAAAACACAAATGCTAATGATATTTACATATCTAAGCGTATCTAAGCGTAGAAATCCCAAACCAATGGAGGCGCAGTTTATTAGGTTTGAAACAAAATTTTTTGTCTTCATTATGGTGCTTTTTTCCTACTTTTTGAGTCCTAATGACATGAAAAGTGCCTTCCAGTCATTAAGAGATAATTAGTTTTTTATTTTTTAATTTAAGTTTCCAGTTAGTTTAGGAGACTGGATTATTTCCACCTAGTAAAACAATATAAAATGATTTATATATGTGTGTCCAATAACTTTATAGTTTATGGATTATTTTTTTTTAAATAAGTGTAAATAAATAAAAGAGATGTTCGAGGTCGCGAAAAAAAAATAGGAGCAATAACGAAAATGAGCTACTTAACTTTTATTCCTTCTGAAGTCCGGTTGATCATTGATGAAATCTATAGGGTAGGTATACTAAATATGTCATTCCGTTTGTAACACCTCGAAATAATGATCGTAGAGCAAAATGGATTGGACACCCACGCATAATATTAAAATTTATTTTGATTTTTGCATATCCGTCCGTCTTTTCGTCTGTCTGTCCGTCCGTCCGTGCGCACGATAACTCGAGAAAGCGTATACTTAGAGAGCTGAAATTTTGTACACAGACTTTAAAAAAAAAGTGAAAGTAAGTTCGAAAATAAGACAAATCGGGCAACTATTTCGTAGGGTTGCCATACAAAACTTTCGTTTTCCACTATATACTTGGCCACTGCCTGAGAACACGTCGACGTAGGGAGCTGAAATTTGGTACATGTTGTTTTCATTATACTATAAAAAAAAAAAAAATTCAAAAATGGACTAAATTGGGCAACTCCTTCTTGGTGTTGCCATATAAAAATTTAGGTTTTTTATGCATATTTTGAAAACGATCAGTCCAAGACATTTTTATTGCACTAAAAACTTCTTCAGAATACGAAATCCTATAAAATTGGTTATAATCATTTTTTCTGTCCGACAAACCGTTCTAGAAATATATGCGAAAAACTACTTCAAAAATCAAACTTGGACAGAAGCGTGACAATACGAAATTTCATTAAGGAATTCATCTAGGGTATCATAAGAATTGGTCTTAGACCAGTTCTAGCGTTTTTACTAGTCTATTCCAATTTTATAGCTTTTATAGTTTTCTGGCGACTGGTAAGAGATATCGCATTCATTCCTTTTCTATTAGAGAGGAGAAAGATAGAACTATTAATAATTTTTACGAACAATTCGAAATTTTTATAGTTATTTGTCTTTTTCCGCAGTCCAATATCACGAATTTTCCACAAATAAGAAATTGGCATAACACTTCCTGTGAAAATTTTAGTAATAGGAAAATCGGAAAAATAGCCTTTAGTGTCTTCTATCGAATAAAAAAAACTGCCATGATCCCATTCATCCTTGGGTCTATGGAGATAGTTTACTTTGATGGGTATTTAAATACCCAACCGGCCAAATTATGAACAAAATACACATGAAAATTTAAAAAAGCACTCTTTGTATTTAAAAGGACAGAATTCAAGATTGTTTAATTACATGAAAATAAAATACTACAAAAAATAGAAATTTATTATATTAAAACATTTTCTATATCCCGTGAAACGTCATTATGGTAGTCGATGAAGCACTTGGGATGCAGATTCACGTTGCATTTAGTACAACTAAAGTCAGTTTTAGTGTCGTATTAGACATTTTGTTAATTTATCAATAATATGATCAATGCGATCCGTTCTCCTGGCCATTTGGGATGTATTACTAATAATTGAAGTACGAACCTCTCGCGGTCTTACCAGACCTTCCACAATATTCACACGAAAATCAAATTTGTTCATAGATGTTGAACTTTCATTTGTGCCCAAGAAATGTAACTTTTATGTGCTTACCGTGGCTGTATAGAGTACATTCGTAAGAAATGTCCAATACCACTTCTTTCCCCGTACTCTAATGCGATAGTTGCTCATGGCATTGTCAAAAGGTTAACTGGATCGGTGATTGTTCGTTGATTGTATTCATGAATGAGCAACGGCTGCTTCATTGCTCTCATCTTGCGGTTCTATTTATCATAGGGCTTGGTATGATACATTAGTGTAAGTCTTAAAAAGTTAGACATTCGAGCATAAAATGGAACAGTTAAACAATCAATGGCGGAATGAATTGAAAGTTTTTAATAATTACCCAGTTGTCATTCCAGCGCAAGTTATTATTCCTGTCAAATTGAAAATCAGATGGGCCATGCGGATGCTTCTTCATTCCTCTTACTTCCATTAGAAGCACAAGGTTAGTGCGATTGTCACGCATACTTCCGGATGCGAAGACCCACGCTTATTCGTGTCAGCTTATGGCTGATAAAGAATTTGTCGAGAGTAACATTGTGACTTACACGAGTCTCCAGATGGGACAACTATTTGTATCCGTATTTGTTGATACACCAGCATATAGCATGAACAGGTAGCAGTAGCAGTATCGAGTGGGTGATTCCAACCATCAATACACTCACAACCAAATCTAATTGGCTTGCTTTTAAGCAATATTTTGCAGGAATACTGTACGTAATATGCAAGTGGTGTGACAATACGCCGAATTGTATAAATTAGCGGATACATTAGCTCAAACAGTGAAGAAAAATTTTAAAGTTTGTTTTCATTTTTCAACTTCCTGATGTCGCAAAGATGCGCATTTTATTTGATTCAGTTAAATCTGTATCTATTCACAGAATCCTTGATTAGTTAGTATTCCAGCGACGTTCGATTGGACCAATATGGGCGATTATTTGCAACGTATAGTAGCCAGTGATGTACAGCATGCCAAGGAAGAGATCCTCAATCTCATAATTTTTACAAAGAGTCTTGTTTGATGTTACGCGCTTATCAAGCAATGCGTGAAAAATATGATGGGCAGAATTAGCACGTGAGTTTCAAGGATGTGGTTCATTACTTATATCTTATTCGTCAACTTTCATTGGCATATCATCTCAACGCATTCGGCAGTCCATTTTCATCGATGATCAGTTGAAGATTGTCATCCAATTCCTCAAAGTTACTTCAACCGTACCCTGTGGAGCAATAATCACATTTATTTTGTCCGCACGGCGACAAATGCCTTCCTCCTGACGCAAACTATCCTCTTTCGCCTCCAATTCAAACTAAGTAAATATTTCGAAAAACAACACAATTACGAGTTTTTAACATGGAACGCTAAACTTACATGGGCCCGAATGAATGTCTACTTACAAAATACAATATAAAGTTCCAAACTTACAAAATTGCAACTTGAACACGCGAACACACGTGCTAACCGTTTGCAAAATAATAATGAGAAAAATCAGAAATTTTACTACCATATCTAATTCCTTTATAACTATTCTAAGCAAACTTTCGTTTATTCAAAAATTCAAATAAACTAGAAGCCTGATAAAGCCTGTTGGTAATTTAAATTCACATTTTATATCTCAGGTATGCCTGCAGGTAAAAATCTGAAAATTTTATGGCCAATTTTTATGACCTATTCAAGAATTCCGATGAAATTTTAAGACAATCCTACGACGGGATCCATGGGCAGGCTTTAATGGGTTAAACTTATAAATTCTGATTTAAGGGGTATTTTTTCCTAAAACAAACTAAACCGCCTATTGTTTAAATATTAGAAAAAAATCCTCATTAAATATTCTTTTGAATTACATGTTTTATCAATAATGCGACGACTTAAATTAGGATGTTGGACCAGCTAAGTGCGAGTCGGATTCGCGCACGAAGGGATCAGTACCACCAAATTTAACACTATGTACGTTTTTCTTATTTTTTCAAATGATAGTAGGCGTCATGTGAAAAAATATTGCTGTCATTTGAAAAAATACTGCTGTCATTTGAAAAAATACTGCTGTCATTTGAAAAAATAATGCTCTCATTAAAAAAAAAATGACGACATGATAATAATAATGAATGAGAATAATACGAGGAAAAAAATGCCGAAAAAATCTCGTTTCTTTTATGGGGGCACCCTTTAAGTTTTTATTTTATTTTTATTATTTGTTGTTATAGCGGCAATAGAAATACACAGTATGTGAGAATTTCAACTGTCGACCTATTACGGTTCATGAGATACAACCTAGTGACGGACGGACAGCAAAGTCTTAGTAATAGGGCTCCCGTTGTAACCCTTTGGGTACGGAACCCTAAAAAGAGGAAAACTAATTTGAAAAGGTTGTTTTTGTAATTTTTCTGTACTATAATACATATTTCAAAATATTTTACTGTTATGTATTAAGAAATTACTAATCTAACAATTGCTCAAATATGTTATCATTACTTTCAGTACATTTTTCGCTCTCCTGATAATATTTTTTTTTTAACCGAGCGCTTTGGATCTTCTGCCTTAGTTAGTTAGCTCCTCTTTGAATTCGATTAATGAGATCATTGCGGGATGAAATTTTGGTTCCATCTCCGTAATTTTAAATCCAGCGATATTAAGTCTGGAGATCGTGGAGGCCAAAGTCTGGAGATCATGGAGGCCGCTTCACAACATTCTATACATTTATTTGGGAATTCAAGTATTGACTATCTCTTATACTATGATTGGCTGACGTACCGTCAAGTTGGAATCACATCGTGTCTAAAACGATTATTATAGGAGGATCGCCGATTATATCTTTCAAAGTAGTTTGAGACTATTTTATTATATTTCTATAAATCAAAAACTAATTGATCTTACTTGGCAAAAATGCCAATTACTAGTCTTTTTTCACATATCACAAAAATTTTCCAAAATTCATTACCCGGTCCACATCTTAATTTATGTCATCGCATTAGTAAGAGCAAGCATTGTTATGGCCCAATATAAGGAAGATTCTTCCAACAGCCAATATTCAGTCCCACATACTGAAGTGGAAATCCATCGATGGAAATACTTCCTAAAAAGATACAAAACAATCCACAAAGTATTCAATTCTAAAAATAATTTTTTAAAAAAGGCACTTATCTAATATTAGGGAATTTCCTTCCTTTGGTCCAACGCCGGCCGTCCTAAACTTCCTCCATTATATTTTCACATGAAAATAAACAAAAAAAAAACTCATTACTAATCAATAAATAATAAAATAAATTGACTAACTTACTATAAATCCATCATATCGCCGATTATTTATATTTGTAATGTCATTCAAATGCCATTACAATACAGTCAGATTTCAGTGAGTGAAATCCAAATTTCTGTTCGATAATGGTCCCACTATGACGTCACTGCGGGACGCCGCCGTCAAAATTTAATCAAATGCAATTTTGAGAACGAGCATTGCCAGGGTAACCCATCATGAAACCGAAAAGTATCGGTTCACCTGGCTATAAAAAGGCGACGAGCTGAAGCAGAGGCAACCATTCCCAATTCAGAAATTGATCTGAACACATCAGAGTTTAATCTGATTTTTCCTAATTATCCAAAGTCCAAATTTGCTTCCATCTAAGTAGGAATTTACTCCTACTGCAGAGATTTACTTCCGCTTTAATTTGCATCCCACACCTAAGTAGGAATTTACTCCTACTGCAGAAATTTAATTCTGCTGCTTTCCATCTCCCACCTAAGTAGGAATTTACTCCTACTGTGGAAATCTACTTCTGCTTCACCTTTATCCTACGTCTAAGCAGGAATCTACTCTTGCTGCAGAAACATACTTCTGCCAAATTAGTTATTTCTATCACTGCTACCATGCTGCCCAAAACTTCTATTTTATTTTAATCATTCATGAAGTTAATTTTGGATTCTCTTCTCTTTTTTTTAGAAGTAAAGGGAACCAAATCACAGTGGTGGCATTGGATCTAGCATTGAATTTAACTTGTTCATTGTTTATGAGTTATTTTTACGTAGCTTTAAGATATTTTTGTGTTTGGATTCACTGAATTCTCTTGAATTTTTATAGTAGGTTAGGTTATTTTTAAGAGCTGAATTATTGAATTTGTGATATTAGTTTTAAGCGACATATATAGTCGAAATAAAGAATTTTATATTTGAGCTTATAAAAGCTGAGTTATCCTTTACAACCGGCACCTCCCTTTCGCTTGAGCACAGATCTCACAGCCAAAGACACATCTGGTAAAGTAAACAATTAAACGATTACCTCGCATTGAATTGTTCTGCAACAGTCGTTTAGCCCAACAGCTGATGGGGATGAACGCTTAGTGGAGCAATCGGCGATTACGATAATAATTAACCTCGCATCGTCATTATTATTATGTAAGTCGATTGTTTACGACTAAGCAACTAAGGTGCTGCAACCGCCGCCAGAGTAAACGACAAGGTTGAAACGTTTGTTTACATATCCGCGTTGTGAGCAAAGCTTACTGCCGAATATGGGCGCATAAAAGACCAATGACAGGTCTGGGGAGTGCCGTTAGATTATCAGTCGCGTCGTATCTTTTGCTTAGAAGGTATCACGTTCCATTCAGTTTTTGGAACATTTAAACAACTTTTACGTTAGGTCAGTTTTTACAGTAAATATAGAGTTACATGTGTTCAAGCAATTCGAGAGTTTTATTCGTTTTTATTAGATAATTGGTTTTTTCGTTATTCGATTATTTTGGGACAAGACAGCATTGCAAAATCATTCATTATTTCCCCCTGTTGTAAGTTTTCTTTCATATTTCGTAGTCGGGACTGTTTTGCCACCCCAATTAGTTCATTTACCTATGAAAACTATTTTTTTTATATATTTTTTTTTTTGCATAATATCTTTAGTCCGAAAGGATTTGTATAGTATTCTCCTACTGAAAAATGAAGTCCAACCCATATAATTCCTCTGCTTTCTCTACCAAAATTACTTCAAACACTTCCAC
Organism: Dioctria rufipes; assembly: GCA_963924295.1. Taxonomy (NCBI): domain Eukaryota; kingdom Metazoa; phylum Arthropoda; class Insecta; order Diptera; family Asilidae; genus Dioctria; species Dioctria rufipes. The sequence continues at coordinate 242,932,603 of OZ002741.1, forward strand.
TTACGTTTCCGCATTTATCCTTGTTGGTACCCAAACCGAACACTATCTTCCTAGCTGCACTAATTGTACTCCATATCATAACACTATCTTCCCCAAAATTTCGACTCATATTGATCTCTTAGGCTTTTATCATGCAAGCAATATAACAAACCGTCGACCATCCAAGTGCGATTTCTTCTCATTACAAAAAAAAAAATTTTTTGTCTCATTCCATATTCAAAGTCATGTGGGCTTTTACAAACCTAAAGCACAATGCCTTTTTTTCATACAAATTTACGCCCAAGATGAACAGACATGAGAGATGTCTTAAGCAATGAATTGTGATTCTCTGAACATATTTTATTAACAATATTTATTTCAATTAAGCGGGGGAAAGCTATGGCGATCGGATGTATCTTCAGCGAGTTTCTTGGGTGAAAAGGTGGGCTTCTAACAGCTCGTGATTGTATGAAATTTGTGCGTTGTTGAAAAAAAAACTTCATAACAAAGCACTAATGACTGTGAAGGAAAAAACTGCTAATACGTGAGAAATGTAGTAACTGGGGTGTATGTAGCCTAACTGCATTAAAATTTGTTTTTCGGCGGCAAAATGGTCCCGAGAAAATTTTCTGAATCGAGACTAGAGTGCATCATCCGATAGTACTCGGCGGGACCTTTCATTTGATATGAAACCTGGCGTATTGGAACCACCACCCCTCCCCCCCCCCCGCCGGGGGCTCCTACCAACCCACCAGGAAAAATAACCTAACAAAAATTTTCTTTTAGGAATTGTAGCTGGTAATGAGCTGAGAGGAACAGTGAAACCCTGACCGAAAATAGCCCTAATGACTTATAACCGATCTAAGGAACGAAAAATCTAGTACCTCAGTTCGAATACAAAAAAAAGAGAAATACTAAAAAAGTGAGTATGGGTATAGCTACTTAAGCTTCGAAGTATTGGAGTGTGGCTACTCAAACTTCTTCTCAGGACCTAAGGAATTCGATTTTGTACTAGATTTACCAAAATGTACCAGATCAAACTTCGGCCCCTCCCCAAACTTTCCCCTACTTAATTGAAATAAACATTAATATTAAAATATGTTAAGAGTATCATAATGTATCTTTTTGGACATATCTCATGTCTGTTCATATAGGGCCTAAAACGAGTATTCCCCTTTAGGCTTATATCAACATTCCAACATACAAAAAACTCGCCAACTGCATCTCTTTAGCATGGTGCTAATGTAAAAAATCCCTTACCTTCATTTAAATATGTAGATTCCGTAAGAATCGGTATTTAGTTCCACCCAAAAGGCATGACTTTATTAAAGTTGTCTACCAGAGCAGTACATCAGCGAAAGATTCTGGGAAAAATTTCGAGTATTTCATATGTTCAGTTCTCTTGTGTTACTTTCACAAAATAAAGGGATTATAGAGACCTGGAATACTATCCGTAAAACTGGTCTAAACATCCACACTCCTTCGAATGTACTCATCTAGACATTTTTAAGAAGTAATGATTTTTTAAGATGCTTGCCTGCCTGCTCTTAGAAGAATTCGGTACTCTTCATCTTCTCCAGGGAATTTTTATGGTTTCAAATTGTTTATAATGCATTTTATGTTATGTAACCAGAATTAAAGATGCGTGGTAAGATAATTGAGCGGTATCCGTGAGAAGTATTAGTCAATTTCAAGTTCATTTTAGTTTATACATTATTCCGGATAAGAGTAGCTGCACTATGACTTCAGATCATGTTTCTTTAGCAGTTCTATCCGTTTTCAATATCTTCTTGGGATAACTATTTTCATAGCTCACTATTATAAGTTCTACGTGATGAGTATAAGCTTTTATTTGTTATAACAAACCGAATTAATATTATTCGGATTGTGAAGGTATAATAACACACGGAGATGTTGAATTTAAGTCTTAAATAAAATATAGCCGAAATTCGTAATTAAATTCTTTTCCTTCGCCGAATGCGAAATAAATGCTCAGTAATTATTGCTAACCACACAGAAATGAAATGAAAGTGCTTTATTAAATCTGCTGGGCTATATAAGCTCGACTGGGTTTTTCGAGGCAATTTCGTAAATGGGTTGTGCAGCCCACGAGCTCCTCTTCTATATGGGTGCAAGCAATGTCAATACTGAATGCTAATTACAACATTTTCCCAGTAATATTTATTTTCTTTTGTAGGTACATGAAAGAGCAATACAACTTTTGGTATGTATATATTATTATGTGTGCAACGCATTATAGGATTTCATATTTAAATTGAAATTTCAGTTTAAGGAAAAGCTAATGGATTAATAAAATACACAATAATTCTGATGACTGGTAGTATATCATTTATGATTATGAGTGCGATCGTTTGAAGGGAAATAACAAGTTATCAAATCAATTCAAACAGATATAACTAACATCTTTACCTAAGTTTTATACAGCGTACTAGGGGCTGGATTCCGTAACTGTGAAAAATTTGCCAGTGTATATTAATTGAGAAACTCACCGTGAGAGCAGCCTCTAATTTTTTTATTTTGAATGAACTTCATCCTGTCCTGGGCATAGTTGCATAGCAATTTTACTTAAAATTAGCAGTGATATTTCATGGCGTATTGACTAGGACGAATTGGTCATATTAATCTTTTTAGATTTTTCGCAGGTTTTTGATTCAGTGGATCATTTACTTCTCTATCGGAAGTTCAAAGGGTCTTTTAAATTTCCACTTTAGCAGCAGATTTGATTTTCAACTACTTGAGTAGGTAGTTTACTTTAACGAAACCTCGCTTCTGTTTTCTACCTTTGTCCTATCGTGTACCTCAATGATCTTTGATCCCTTAATATTCTACATGTTTATCAATGACATATGTTTTCAAGTTCTATGTAAATAATGTGTAACTGTACATCTGCAATCGGATTCACTTTCATGAGGATAATGTATCTCGTGGTTCACTTGTGGTCCATATCGAATAAATTGAAACTTAGCTCAATTAAATCTAAGAACGTGATCACTGATCGCTCAAAATGAGATATGAATGGATATTCGCCTGTGACTATTAATAATACTACTATTCCCCTTGACGGATCCGTTAAGAGCCCATTAACTCTGTTATCAGAAAAGTATATGGCGGACTTCGGATATTATAGACATCCACCTACTTTAAACAAACCAACGAGATTTCTATTTATTCGTCCTTTACCTATATTATCCAATGGCTGCGAAATTTTCGTTGACTATAATAATACAAAATAACTTGAAATTGCCTTAACCTCTGTAATCAGGATGTATATGGTCTATTTGTATCACAATATACTTATACATGCTCAATTTTTGGGTGTGATTTATATTTCAACTTTTGTGCAACTGCTCTTGTGGAAAAACTATTAAATATCACAAGCCTAGATATATCTTTGAAGCCCTTAATTTTTTTAGATCAAATAGGGCATTTCATTTAATTTTATCTAGGTCCCTTTTGTTTTAATAGCAAAACGCCTGCCTGTCAGCCATGTCATTCAATCAACGCTCTCCAATCAGAAGTTGTATATAGTCTGGCAGGCAAACTATTAGTAGAAACATATTTGAATTTCTTAGTCTAATTAGTTAAAAATTTAACTTCAAGCATTTTATTTTCTGCATTATCTTATTTTATCGTCCTGTATCGTTTTTTTCTGTATATTTTTCTTTAATTACATCTACATTACATATTGCTATGGGCAATAGGAAAAGACTAGCGACATCTAGTAGAAATGAATATTTCGCGCTGAGACAACTTACATCTAGATGTGCAAAACCTCACAAAAACGCGGTCCAACTAAAACGAGCTAATGGCTCTCTAATAGAAAGCTCTACACATTTTCTCTCTCTCTCTTGCTGTAATATGCCACATAAATTCTTTGGAATGATTGCTTTCTTTGGCTGAATAAAAAGTTAATATGGATATTTTCATATTTAGTTGTAAGTTGTCTCAGCTTCGCGTCAAATGACTAATTAAGTACGAACATAAACAACTTTCGGAAAATTATATTACATCCTTGTGTTTAAAATATATAGTGATTGCGAAAATGCTTCCTTGTTATTATGTCAGATGGCTCCACTTGTACCATTTTGAACAGTTTTCAAGGGATAAGCCGTAAGAGCATATCTACGAGTAAGAAACTAAAGGAGAGGCCATTACGTGCCGAACGTGGTGATTTTGCTCACTTTTTAACATATGGTTGCATCTCAGTCTACATGTACCCTAAATGTCACTTTTATTTACGTTCGGCAAAGAAACGAACCTTAGCACAAAAGCCGTAGCTAAGATTTAAATTGGAAAATATTCACATTCTTTTATGTGGAAATGTGTATAATATTGTATTTGTGTCTTTTTTAATACAATAATAAACTTTAAATTAGAATATTGGCAAATGTTTATGATTTTGATAAAAGTGCTTAATTTTTAATATGTTTTCTCGATATAGATTAACTAGAAATGAAATTTTAAGACAAGTTATTGGGCAACCAAAGATGGTAATAGGCTTACTGGAAAACCGGGAACCTCATAGGGCTGTTTTTATATTACTTGCGCTTAGTATGCTGCTGCTGGTACACAATTTTGCCTCATAATTTCAAAAACCGCGCCAAAATCCCTTGCATAAACTTTTTTTCTTCCATCCGCCTGCAATGCGAATTTTTTATAGTGTGCGTATAAACTAACACAATTTGAGATTGGCACGAAATTTATTGATAATGGGCCTCTCCTTTAGTGTCTTACTCGTACGAGCATATAGAATATAAAATCGACGATATCTCTACTAAATGAATGGAAGGACGCAATTTTTTCTTGGAATTTTTATGCATTAGGGGAGGCCGACAACGGCACATCAGACTGAATAAAATTTCTGTGGAAACATTTTCTGTAAACTAAGCTGAAATGAATGCTTATTGCTTATCTATACGTCTACGCTCATAAAAATTGTTAGTGGCCAAAGCACCCGCTGTCGGCCGCCAATAAAACATAAAAATTTTAAGAAAAAAATATCCAAGGAAACAACCCTCGAGAATACTTCCGAAGCCATAAAACAGAAATTTATATGTATGCGTTGGAAGTCCGATCTCTAAAGTTTTCTATATTGATACTTATAGAAAAGTGCCAAGCATTGACTTTATATTTGCTATAGAGCCTAAACAACTATCCAACCAAGAAAATAGTCTGGTAGTTAATTACAGCTTGGTTCCTTACCTTCCAAAAGGCTACACTTACTACATATATACCTTACTTAACAAAATAATAAAATAGTTTTGATTAGAAGGTAATCTTACCATTTTACGCTCACTGACTCTCAGCTGAGTAATAATTGCATCTGGGTATGTGTAGCCGGAGTCCAAATGTGTAGGCAGCTACTCTGGTAGCCTCATTATCATGAGCCTACTGATGATCAGTTGGATGAATGTAATGCTGATTTTTGTTCTAGACCGGGACTAAACCCATTTATATACTTCGCAATTCAATGATTGCTCAGCACTATATATCTCCCTTTCAATCGCACATTGGATGCACTAGACATACAGATCAGTATCCATACCAATTAATTGATGAGCTGATAGATGAGTTGGCGAAGAAATTCATCGAGACGCTCAGTAAAAAAGTTTCTTGTCTTACAAGCACATAATTGATACTTACTTGCCTATGCCCGCACCGGTACAAAAATTTTGTAAACTGATGAGCGTTGGCTACCGGGGTACATTCGATATCATCAGCCCATGGCATGCCATGATGGCACATCAACATATACAATGATTACTCATCTGAGAGTTTTTGTTTGTGGAATCATAGTCATTTGGTTCAGATAAACTTTTTTAAATAATCTTGTTCGGAAAGTTATAAAAATTTTAGTTCGGTTCGAAAAACAAGAAAGCAACCTTAAGATTATCAGAACACAATTTTTCCATATGAATAGTAGTTTAGGGCAGAGAAGCTATTCAAATCAAACTTTTGTCAGTTTTCTAGAAGAACGGTGCAAGTATTTTAGATAGGACTCCGTTGGGGCTGTCACGTGGTAGTGAGGGAATCTGTTTCATGGCTTGTGAAATATTCTCGAGGATTTTGGGTCGCCTCTACATCAGCTTGAGGCTTCGTGGATTTTATATTGGAGCGAGGCGAGCGCTTCTACAATACAAGAAGTAACTAAGTCAAACTTCGTTTCGCAATCACTATTCACTATATGTTTTATACACAAGGATTACATGCAATAGAAAAGGGCAAGCGACATCTATAAAGCACGTACATAAACAGTTTTAGGTTCGGAGAATCGAAGTTTTTAGAATGGAATCTTCGGAAACAATTTGACAAGTAAGTGAATGTTCAAGTGGTAATTTCCTGTGCTGTTTAGCACTATTTATTATAAAGAAGTGACACTTAACATTTACACGTGTGAATACAGCGCTTTTTACCTCTAGGGGAGACTCCTATCTCAGATAGTGAAACGAACTTAGTAATCAGACGAAAATGCTCTAATTTGATTGCGAATATTTGAAGTACAGTACTAGCAATAATTAAAGGTCAGTTGACTTGTGTTAGTTTTTGAATTTGATAAAAGTAAATAGTAGAATGTAATAAAGAGATCTTGTGAGTTATATCTGATATATCGTGTTTGAAAAACTCAACTAAGGCCACACTTGTAACAAAAAGTATGAATTATATTTTTTATTTTATTTTTTATATCATTCTATTTAATTTTAGCTTGTACAAATTATAAAAATTCTTAAATCCATGTTGTACAATTGCTTTATGAATTTGAAGTTAAATTTGAATTTAATTAATAAAAAAAAAAAAAAACACAGTTAAACAACGATTTCAAAGCACCTTTAGGTAATTGGTTTGGTTACTGATTATCTAATGTTGTATACGAGTCGTGATTCATTCTCACTAAATGGTACTAGTGGGGCAAGTTGGTTGATGACTCTTCAATATTGCGTGTAGTCAGTAACAAGGCACTAGACTGTCCGAATAATCTTCGATCTGGAGTTCCTCCAGATAGTTGGCGTCACTGCATATGATGTAAATGGGTAATCGACCTGTACGGATAATTAAATTAGAGTTTTGTTGACTGTCCCTATGACAGTTAACGAGGAGAACGAATGAGTGTCGCTAGTTGTCAGTGAATACGTAGAACTGTCCCTAGAACAGCAGTAAGAAGTTGTCCTAGAGCAAACTATTTTGATCAAGAGGCTTCTTGTGGATTCAGACGACTGTAGCGTGGTCCTACTGTCCTAATGACAATACGACCTGGTATTGTGAGAAATCTTGTCGGCATTCAGTCCACAGTAGTCAGATTTCCAACTTGTCACAGGTATATTCAGCATGATGTACCTCTTCTAAAGTATGAACCCAATACAGCGAGGGGCCCTTACAGTCCCTATGATCGTACGAACACTAATTGTATACCAGTGTTAACACTGGAACGCCGTGATCACTCACGAAGTACAACTTCGTTGATGAGGGTTGTAGGAAAAAGAATAAGGCTTTTTGACGACCGTACTGAGACAGCAGGAAGACAAGGTTGCTCGGCGGAGGTTCTTCTTTGTTATTTGTTCTCTAAGCAATTATCCACGGAGTGTTGATCCAACTCTATCTTGAACGGTTCTGTAAATAACAGAAATATAAAGCATTAAAAGAAATAAAAAACTCCTTGATGATTGCTCCCAGTAGTCTTAAAAGAGATATATTTTTTTCCTTTTTTGTCTGTATCTCAGAAAGCTTGTCACAAAACTTCTGAACAAAAGCATATTTTTTTTTAAAAACGTTGTAAAGAAAAACAAAACCTACCTAGCTACGGCTGTCTGTGTTCGGGAAGGTATTACTAGCCCGAATAAAATGATTTACCTAGTTTATATGTTGACTTGACCAGAATTTGGAAATAATAGAAACAGGTCAGTCGCGTCGCCACACACCCATTTGTTTTTTGAAAAGGAATTAAAATATTCTCGTCAACTCGTACATGTCTTGATGGCGTGTGTTGTGAATTAATATTTTGACGTTAAAAGAAGATTACTTCCTGACCTCAGAGATTTCTTCTACTAAATTTTGTTTCAACATGGTCTGTTTGACAAAAACTTGGTTCTGCGACAGAATTTTTAACACTGAACTCTTGATTTCTTAGTTTTTCGGCGTGCTAATTACATCAATCCTCTGAACACTCTAGTTGGCGGCGGTGTACAGTTAGTCGAGGGATTCAATGTTATATCATCAATATCGTTCAAATTAGTGAACTGGAATATATGCATGTGGATTTAAAATTCCCATTTAAAAATAAACAAAGATCTACTTCCGTTTTGGTTTATTATCAACAATTTATCCTTTCCTGCTGCTTGGAAATTTTATATTTCTTAGATTTTTTATCTCTTGAAATATATTTCGAATTTTATTTATAATGCCATACTTCTCAACTTGGTGCGTGAGATATTCCACTGGGATGAACAATGAATTTGGTATCTCCATGTAATTTTAATGCCACCATTCCAAATAATCAGCTATCATCCAGATTTTTACATTTCAAAGAACTGTTCATTTCACTAAAACGTCTGGGAATGAACCTTTTCTCAGTATATTTGAAAAATCAAACTTTTTGTATGGAAATGTAGAGGTATGAGGCCGACATTTCAGTAAGTTGGTATACAAAATTTTTTGAAGAATTAAATTTTTGTATACAAACTCTATTCAAAGGATTTGATTGCTTTGTTCCATTTCAATCATTCCATAAATTTTTCCATTTTAAAATGAGCCCTATTCAGTTTTTTCATTGGAGTTCTGCACAAAATTTCAGCTCACTGAATCAGCACGCTCTCAAGCAGATATTAAAAATCGAGATTTTTGTATTGCAACCTCTCACAGGTTTGGCTGGATTTTTCTTATTTTTAAACTAGGACCTATAATTGTTTCGAAAATACATGCATAAAAATTCTGCTTTATTTTTCTGTTGTCACTTGTGTGTGACATTCATATAAAATGTTGCCAGAGTTCATCACCCATTTGCAAATTTATAGCTAAAATATTTCTCATGTGAATTTAATATTAAAATAATATAAATGTCTCATCTAGTGATATCTTCAGACCCAATTACATTCTTAAAGTTTTGATTTGTGAAAGTATAAATAATTAAATTAATAGTCATATTTCACCACAAAATAAAAAAAATGAAATACTTAACAGATCTGGCAGGAACACATACAACTTGGTATACATTTGGTTTGTTACTTAGACAATTTAATTTAATTCAAGAAGGATTTCAGTAATTGTATTGTCCGTAATTAAGGAAGTCCGTTAATTCCATAATTCGCTTTAGATAAATAGACAACCACTTGAGAAAAAAAGTGAAATATTTCTTTCTTTGATGTCGCGCCAATTATACACACATCAATTATATGGTTTTTGTAGAAAATGCATGTTCGTTAATTGCGATTCTGCCAGGTACGTGTAATTAATTAGCTTGAGCTGCCAGACTATTTCATGTATGTACACTAATACCTATTTACTACCACTAGAAGTATTTAATCCGTGCTTTTAACTGCATTGTTATAATTATATTGTTTGAGAGCAACATTTTGTTGAGGTAAATTCGAAATTTTAATGAAGATTATTAATTATGTTCTAAATGGATAACTCATTGGAGATTGGAGCACATGAAATTAAGTGGAGTTATTTCCACGTATACGGATATTGTATGTGAGCAAGGATAAAAAGTTTCGTTTGCATTTGGAGAGTATTGTTATTTTTCAGGTCGCCCATTAAGTTCGTTTCTAGTAAGTATGTATCTATAAAATAAACTAGGAACAACCAAATCGTATATGATCAGTTATTGTCCTGCAGGACATGCCGCACTCTGAATCGTCAAATGTAGAATGTGTGCCTAACAAATGAATGAAGTTGAATGAATGAAAGATTTTCCTTAGTAATAATTAACCATGCTATCAGAAAAATAAATTTTTTCCAAATTATATTTTCAATTGAATTTTAATAATAGTTTGTGATATATAGGTATATATATATATCTACTATTTACCATCTGCATCGCTGGTATCACATGGAACTGGGTTTTTCCGCATTAAGCTACATTTACACGGCAACATTACCTTTCATAAGTAACTTTCGCAAGTAGTTTCATTTTGACGTTTCCATACAAATCTTCTACTTACGAAAGTAACTTTCCGTGGTCCCAGCCACGAAAGTAAAGGTCATGAAAGTAAAAAAGAAGAATATAACAACATCGAGGGAGCAGGAATTATTTTTATTTTATTTTCCATTGTGCTAAAGACTATTTACGTAACAAACGGTTACAAACGTGTAAACGTCTGAACAAAAAAATGTTCATGAAAGTACTTGTCATGACATTTATTTACGAAAGCTTTATTTCAATTAGTCAATTATCTTTCACTACAAACAATCACAACTGTGCGAACTGCGTCTAAAGTATTACCGACGCAATTCAAAAATAGGCCCTTGCCTGCGCTCTCTTGCCTTCGACTGCGTTCAATATGCGTTTTCTCTTTTTACACGGCTTCCCATAAAAAGCACGCCTCTCATCTTGTCCGGCCGGACTTTATTATTATTATTAATAACGGGGGATACAGACAGGATTCCCGCCCCTCATCTTGTCACCGCGACTAATAAGATATTTTGTGACATTACCCCTAAATGCCCTAGGGTGCCCATTCGAACTTAAGGTCTTTGATGAAGCTTATGATATTCTTGGGGGCCATTTTTTCGACAACCTCTGGCAGTGGAAATGCCTTTCCTAGATATCTTAGCTTTATGCTTCACAGTCACACAGGACTTGTTCAGCGGTTTCATCGTCTTCCATACAGAATAGACAGGTTTCATCATCGAACTTACCCAACTTCTTAAAATGGTATCTAAGGGTGGAATACCCAGTAAGTAGGCCCCTTATGAGCCTTAGTTCCTTTCTGCTGAGTGTGAGGAACGAATACTTTACAAACTTCTTCGCTTGTCTCAGCCCCGGGGTATTTTCTCAGTGTTCGTTCTTAGTTTTGTCCTCCCAAAGCCTGATCTGAGCTGAGACGTGACTCTTTCGGTGACCAAAGACAGGCTCAGAGCCAATAAACGGAGATTTGGCTGTTTCCTTTGCAAGGCGGTCCGCAATCTCGTTTCCCTTAGTGCCTTTCTGTCCTGGTACCCAGATCAGTGTCACATCATTTGTCTAGGCCAGTTGCTTCAAGATTGTAAGACAGCTTAGACTCAAAGGTAAACGAGTTTAACGCTTTAAGTGCTCTGCGCATATTCTTGTGGATTATTTCGCGAGCCCAGAGTTCTATGGTGTGTATTTCTGCCTGAAAAATGGTTGGTGAGGCCCCTAGTGCCTTTACGAGATGACTGAATGGTTTCGGTATAACGTCTGAAATTGGGTTAACCATCGGGTCCTCTATGAAATCTTGGAGGACTTTCAGGTGCCCAACCAAATTATTTGTACTTTGGAGTTTGCCCTTTGTTGCCTAAATGCACTAAGTATGGCCTGCACTCTGACATGCATATGTAATGGTAACAGGTGCCTCTAACTAGAGCTGTCTTTTGTTTTGTTTTTGGCCACCAACCGAGTGAAGCGTATGTGACCATGTGTCTTATAATAGATGTGTATGAGCACAGAGTCACTTTTGGTTTAATACCCCAAGTTCTGCCAAAAAGCCTGCGGCATGTCCATGTTGCAACTGTAGCTTTATCCAGTACTCTTTTTAAGTCAGAGTTCCAGGTTAGTCTGTTATCTAAGGTAATACCTAGGTATTTGACCTCCTATGAGAATTCCACTACTGTTCCCTCAAGAGATGGTGCTTGTAAATAAAGCTTCCTTTTTCTCATGAAGGGAACAACTATTGTCTTACCAGGATTGGCTCGAAGTACCATTATTTGACACCAGTTGCAAACTACGTTTAGGGCATTTTCAATAGATCGGAGAATATCTGATCATGTTTGCCCCTGATTGTAATGAGCAGGTCATCCGCATATCCCTGATTGTCATAGTCGGAGTTGGTTAGCTTCTGTAGGAGATCATCCACAACCAGCGACCATAGTAGAGGGGACAGAACCCCACCTTGGGGACATCCCTTGGCAGCCACTACTGTAATAGAGTTTTCCCCCAGGTTAGCTGTGATTCTTCGGCTTTCAAGCATAGCTTTTATCCATTTTATCAAGGAAGGTATTGTCAAATGCTCCTTCGATGTCTAGGAATACACATAGGGCTGTCTTTTTATCATCAACTGCCTTTTCTAGTCCTAGGGCAAGACTATGTAGGGCAATTGTGGTAGACTTTCCTGCTTGGTAAGCATGCTGGTTTGGATGCAAAGGTGATCGCTTGAGTGCACCACTCCCGGACGTAGAGATATATCAATGCATATTATGTAAGATAAATATCTTTCGAAACTGCATTTTTTTTTTTCAATTTTCACCAACATCGATATTATGTTATTTTGCTTCCGACAAATTTTAGATAAAAATGTTTTTTCTGCTTTAACAGCCCCAGAGGATCTAGGAAAACTTTCATAATAAACATTTTGTTTGTAAGGCTGCGGTCAGACAGACAGATAGCATTTGCGCAGCACCAGAAATTTCTTATCCCATTTGTTTTGCTTCAAATTTATTCTATTGTCTATTTCGTAAGCTACTTTTACATTTTTTTTATCTTTCTGCGCATTAATTTCCGGTTTCTTATCCTGACATTTGGGCTGCATTACTTCATAGGCTCATATATCGGATCACTCCCGCCTTATCTCTTGTCACTGAAAAGTTAAGTATGGTTTCTACAAGGAAAGGTGCTGTCCCAAGTAACCTCGTTTTCAGCACGTCATCACCACCTATTGACGTACTGGCCAGTTTACTTAGGAAAAATGTACAGCGTAACATCACGCAAAAAAGGGAGAGTACGTCTTTATGCTAGTACACGGCCGATGCGCAATTGTACAGTAATCATAGAGTTATTTATAGGCCGTCAGCGTTTTGTTCCTACAGGGGTGGTACTGTAAAATAACGGCAACGTTCATTCCACGATTGTTTGGGTGGCTGGGTAACTTGCCTGGTATGGACTCGAAATTCTGGTCGGTGCTGCGGTCGATCGAAGTGTGCCTTCACTGTCAAGTCAAGTGTTTTTTGATCCTTGGTTTGGTTTTTGTTCACTTCTCGTGTTGTTGTTTGCTTTTTTTCCTACAGCTACTGCGCCACATCAACTGTAGTAAATGAATTTCTCGCCAGAGTTTGTTATTAAATTTGGGAGGGACTGGGAGGACTAAGGATTGGATATATTTTGGAATCTTAAGGAAGTTAAGGGCTGGAAAGTTCCTATACTGGCAGGTTTTATAAGAGATATCCGCGGGTTCTTGAAGTATTTATTTGGGTTTTCTCCCTGTCGTAATCCCCTTTAGTATAATAGAAACTTATTCTACCTTCGAGGATCTACATCCATTCATATATTTTTTTTGCTAATTCATATATTTTTTTTTTTTGCTAATTCATATATTTTTTTTTTAGCTAATTCATATAATGTTTCTAGCATTCGGCTGAACCAAGAGCAAGGGTGAGAGGTATTTGAAGTTTGCCGGTATTAGAAGATCCGGCAAGTTATTTATGAGTGGGTTTGAGTGAACAGGAATTTTCTTGGCTTGTTTTTCGGTTTGACCGAGCAGATACTCCTTGATATGAGTTATATTGGCTGCCTCATTCAATACTTCGTTGAGATAGTATTTTCCGTTGGCTCTTTTATGGAGTTCTGTGCAAGCTCTAAGAATCTTCCTTTCGAGCTTAAGGCGGTCCATATAAGTGGGGGAAATGCCATATGGGAAAGCTATGACAGACCTTATTAGTTGCTTGTATATTAGTAGTTTTGTCTGGGTTGTGAGACCGTCCCTGACATTGATTATAGGGCTTATAAGGCAGTACGCGAAATTGGCTTTACTTTAGTATGGTTATTGAATCGTAGGAGTTATGGAAATCTACGCCTATATATTTAGCTGTTTGTGTGGGCCTTATTATTCCCCCATTGTAGACGGCCGTAATTCTTTGAATTTAGCGATTTGGCGGCTTCGCCCGGTAGTAGGTTTCCGAATACAAATAAGTTCGAACTTTCGGACGTTAATTTTGATCCCCCATTTTTTGTGATAGTTGTCGAGCTTGTTGAGAGCTTGTTGAGAGCGGGCAACGAGATTGGTCGTATGTGAGGGAATCATCGGCGAAGAGGAGCGTTGTGCCGCTTTCATTTTGTGGTTGATCTGAGGTGTAGACAGATTGAAGAGTATTAAGCCCACTATGGAGCCCTGTGCAACTCCAGCTGCAATTGCATTTAGCTCCACATAGAATTTTTTAGAAGTTAGGAAACTGTGGATGAGTCTGTTTAGGTGTGGAGGAAAATCGAATTGGTATAATTTGAATATTAGTCCAGCCATCCCAACTGAATCGAAAGCGTTTTCAAAGTCGAGGAAGCACTCGACCGTGCATTCGTTTCTGTTGAAAGCTCTGGCAGCAGCCGTATGGAATTTCAGTAAAGGGTGAATGTTTAGGCTTGAAACCGAATTGAGAATCTTGAGATGTGCTTTTCTATCAAATTTTGCAAAAAAAAAATCATGTTTTCTGAATAACTTTTTGAAAAAACTTTCCGAAATTTGAAATGTGGGAGATTGGTCTGAATTCCGTGATATCTCTAGACGAAGATTTTTTCGGGATGGGGAAAATTCGTCAGATTTTTCATTTTTCGGGAAATAACTATTATTTATACAATTGCTAAAAATGGTTGTAAAGAAATCGAGTGATATGGAAGGTAGCTTTTTGATAATTGTATTTAAATTTTATGAGGGCTGCTCGATTTTTTGCTATTTATTATTTTAGTTAAGACGTAGCGTAGGGGGTTTGTCAATGTGTCTTGATCTTCTGGGTACATTGCTGGGTTGTAGAATTAGCAGAATTAAATTTCTGCAGTAGGAGTAAATTCCTACTTAGGTGTGGGATGGAATTAGCAGAATTAAATTTCTGCAGTAGGAGTAAATTCCTACTTAGATGGAAAAAAATTTGGTTTGGATAATTAGGAAAATCAGAGTAAATTCTGATGTGTTCAGATCAAATTCTGAATTGGGAATGGGTGCTTCTGCCAAGTCAAGTCAAGTGTGTTTTGCGCCGAATTTTCTATTTGATTTGTCGTAGTTTCCCTCGATGTATTTCGCTACTTGTCCATATTTGATCGTTGGGGTTCATCTTTAGCCCTCAGTTCAGTTTGATGTCTTCTTTTTTCCTCCAATTGACAGATGTCGTTTGTGACTTTCGAACTTTCAGTTTTGTTGTCTTTGTTCAATTACAGCTGATGCGCCTTATCAGTCGTACCTCATGTCGTTCTCCTTATGGAGTTAGTTGTTAGTAGGAGGGCGGGGGAAAGAGATATACGAGGATAGGATGTGGACTTTTGGGAGTGTTTAGGAATCAATGGTTCCTAAGGTATTGGTTTTCTCGGGTGCTTCTGCTGCAGGTGTGATGTGTTGACATTTTGACATGTCAATTTGCAAATATACTGCGGTACGTATTTTTGGTAAGTTTGTTATATTTATGTATTTTATTATGATATTAATGTTTTTCTTTCATTCTTTCAGGTGGAAATGTAATGGAGGAAGTTTAGGACGGCGTTGGACCAACGGGAGGAATTTCCCTAATACTAGATAAGTGCCTTTTGTTTAAATTATTTTAAGAATTAAATTCTTTGTGGATTCTTTTTGTATTTTTTAGGAATTATTTGGAGATGAACCAAGGAATCATCGAGGAATATTGGTATGGCCTAAACGGGTTGGGTTTGTGAGGCTTAAGTTGTCTTTGAAGGTGTTTTTGGAAAAATGTTGCAAAGACCTCTCGCATTTTTCCTGGGGAAGTGATAGAGTTTCTTCGTTGCTGGCTATGATTTTGGGGAGTTTTGGCTTCCTAGAACATACTTTGTTATTATTATCAAATGTTTGTGGGCCTGGTTTTATTCTCTAGAGTCTCCTTCTAAACTGTTCATCTCAGAACAGCCTAGTTTGCTCATCTGTTATCACCGACAAGCACTTGACTTGGGAAAGAACGGACTGCCCTCACTGCTCTGGTGACTCCTTATTTATACGGTCTTGAGCACTGCTGTGCCGTTTGCTGTGTTATGGTCTGCCTCTTCATTTGTTATGTTGTCATTCCACTGCAAGTCCACTGACACACGATGATACACACCGCGATACTAGAAACGGTGTAAAAACCGGTTTTGGTACCGCTTGTGTCTCAAATCATGGCAGATGTAGTTGACACACGGTTGATACACGTTCTAAAACGGAAGCTCATCATACGATATATGAACTATACGCACACAAACTGAGTACACGTATACATATGTAATAAAACACTCGTGTATCATCTGAATTTAAGTCCGGTGACACATGATGATACACAATCGATGCATCGTACTAAAAACTGGTTTTTAGCGCTCTTTTAGAACATTTTCGTGTATAACCAAATTTAGATCAGAGGGTTAGACTCGGATGTGTTTTATTACATATGTATGCGTTTACTCAGTTTGTGTGCATATAGATCATGTGGAAATGTTGAATTGTCTTTGCTGCTTCCAGAACGTGTATCAACCATGTATGAACTACGTGTACCATGGGCTGATACACACTCGATACAAAAACTGGTTTTACGTCATGTTTAGTCTCGACTATGTATCATCGTGTGGGTTATATACGAAAGTGTTCTAAAATAGTCCTAAAAAATATTTTTTAGTACGGTTTATCGAGTGTGTATCACCATGTGTCACTGGGCTAAGTGCACAGTTGGGATGATCTATTGGAAAAAATCGTATGATTCGTAGTGAATGTGGCTATACAATATACGCAGATATGGAGGGGTCTGTATACGAAACTGTACACTTTGTTTTGAATATAAAGCACTTATTAGTGGGAACAGTGCGGAGCTTACCATGACTTTGAGACTTTCTTACAAATTTTAAATAATCATTGGGTGTATCGTTCAGAATTTGTAATGTGATTCATGAAACATTGAGACAAATTTTCTACTCTTTCTACCGTCCAAACGACGTATTTCTCAACGTTTAGAACAATTTTTTATTTATCTCGAATCTCTCTAACACCTCTCAACCCTAATTAAGAATACCCTGAATGTATATGTATTTATATATACACGTAAACCGGGTGTTTTACTGATAGCGTTTGCTATTTTGCTCCGAAATTCATTTAGGATGATGTTTCCCATTGTCGGAATTTTACAGGTAGGAAAAGGAAATTTCAAGTCACCCTATCGGCAGAACTCGATACGTTAAACAAACATATTATTCAAACTCTTTAGATTTTTGTTTTCTTATTTAAGCGGAGTCAGTACTCAGCAAAAATTTCAATTTAGATACCAGCGAGCCTGAAAGTATGAAAATTCATATAAAATAGACCTATACCACAAGTCACATTAGAGACATCTAGCGTAAAAAACAGAAACCCAACATGCGACAATTTAAGACGAAAATGAAAATTTGCAGTTCAAAGAAATTGAAAATTTTTAACAAGAATTAACTCTCCTAAATTCTTTTGCTCATAATTGTTAAATATAATATTTTACTTTGTATTCCAACAACTTTCCACGAGGTATTGCAATTTCTAGTCAGAAATATCGGAAGAAAAATCAAGTACTATTAGAGACAAATAATTAAGAAAAGCGTCACTAAAAATGAAAAAAATACGTCGTTATTTGCTAGATGTAGGCTTAATCTTTCTAAAATAGTCACAATCTAAAGAAATGAGAATATCTACTAACAGGAATTTGATTTGAAAAAAAAAATCAATTTTTACCATTTTTTACAAGTTTCATTATTCTGGTACAAATAGTTTGCCAGAAATTCTCATTGATAAATATATGAAACTTGCAAATCTTGGTACTGACTCCTTTTAAAAGGCCACATACATACGTTTGTAGCAGGTAGTAAAAAGTTACTTGCAGTAGAACTGGTTAAAATCTCGTTTGATGGACTGCACTCTAAGTGACTCCAGCAACACTCTTATCTTATCATTGTTAGGCATAAGCACTAATTAGAAATTCAACCAGAAAAATATTAGGAACCAAGGCCTGCAAATGTTATGCCTACCAAAATCTTTTAATTCTTAACACAAGTTTACAGGAAATTCCAAATTATCACCAAGGCTGATTAATAAAAGTCATATAAGGGTAAAAATATCTTCGATACAGACACGACTGTGATACTCTTTTAAGGTAAATAATTGAGGCAATAAAAAAGCTCAAAGCCTAAGACCCTACAACGCAAATCTTTCAAACTGTGAAAACAATCAATGTCTAGCATTTTACCCAGAAAGTATGTGAGGAAGTTAATACTGAAAATAGCTAAGCCTGAATATTATGATAAAGGTTCAGGATTCTCTTCAATTTTATGTACTATTTGAGTGTTCCCCTACCGTCAAAGGAATAAAGTAACCCTTAGGGTGTTCACCATATTCATCACCATATTCAGTTGTTAGTATTACAAAGATGTGATTTTTGATCGATAAGAAAAAAAAAAAGTAAGATTCATAATTGAAATCGTGACAGGAATATCAGTGGTGCCAAAATCTTTTCCAGAAAATATAAAAAGGATTCTGGCTTTATTAGGTTTTTAATGGTTGTGAAATTATTAAAAATCGATTTTGGTTTAAGATGAAGATTCATTTGTTTCTTTATTATTGCCGTTGTGAGTAGACGTTGTATTTCCTGACAAACTATAGTAAATCTGAAAAATAAAGCACTATTATCAGCATTATCAGTGATATATTGGACATAATAATCAAAATAGATATTGTCTTACCACAAAACAATACTCACTCATTAGTTGAAGTTACAAGCTTAAATTCTGAGGTCAATAGAGTCAAGATAGTAGATCAAGTTAGTCGGTATAAAATCTTGAGAATATCTTTTCCCGAAATAAAAATGTCTTTAATCCGACCTTATTCTTTTTGCGCAAACTTAAGTCGCCTGTATGCTCGAACTGCGCAACCATAAACTTCTAGTCGAATTGAAGTTTTCTTTTTTCAGTTTTTTAATTGCCAGTGGTCGATTGACCGAGTATTCTGAGAGACTGAGCCCATAGTCGCTATGCACAGGAACTTCCCCTCTATTATATTAAGGCCATAATTTTGGGCGGTAATGACCTCTACTACTGTCAGAGGACTGTGATTCCGATGGATTGATCACACCCACAATTTGCAGCAGCAAGATAGTTACAACTGACATCATATTCTCAGGAAAGTTAGCCAGATTGTAAGGCTTGTTTATGATAGAGATGTATCTTTTTGGTTTTCCCCCTAAGCTTTCATCCTCTTAATCGTTCTAAATTGTGGTAAGGACCCGATTATGCTTTTTGCTGGCATAATGAATTAAATTCATGCTTAAGAATAGAGCAAAACTACAGAACATAACTGACGATTCTACAACGAAAAGGTAGAATCTGCAGAGGACGTAATTTACGAATGCGCAGGTCTTTCTTGCTGAAGACGCCAATGTCTGGGCTTAGAATATATATCAAACTGGTAATATTACGTGTAATAAATTCCGCTTGTGTATTTTTATTTCACGACAGGGGACGAAAGCTCCCGAGCACGGAGGTCAAAGTGGCCCATTGTGCTAACCTGCTAAGTACGAGAAACCATAAAGGTTTAACCAGTCGACATGAAAGAGGGCGCTGGATCTTGTCGAATTGGGATTCGAGCCCTTGAACCATCCAATTGTAGCCAGCGTGTTTACTAATCGAGGTACCGAGGAGGCCACAGTGGTGTTGGTAGTTCATGTTTTTGTTGTTGAGAGTTCAGTACAGGCTTACATAACCGGAGCAAAAAGTAATTTTTAAACTATTAAAAAAAGTTTATAATTTAGTGCTTTATTTTTGTTGAGTTAAAAAGAAACCTTCGTTGTGAATTCCATTAAAAAAAAAAACTCTTACTGTTAAGAAGATACCCAAAAAATGTCTGATATCTAATCCCGAGCAGACGCGGGTATCCTAGCAACTTACCACAAATTGAAAGTTCTTCCACCAACAAAAAAAATATTTGAATGGTATCACTTTTCCTTCCCTTATACCCCTTCAAAATCGTTGACGAATTTGACAATGAAGCTTTAGTTTTGACAATAGAGTTGCCCCGACATTTCATTTAGCTTCTATTCGATTTGTGGAAGGATGTGCAGGCATTAGAGTTGCATTCAATGCGATCTGAAAGATCTATTATGAGTGTCCGTTCAATTTACTCCTTTATACCTAGGTATGGAATGATAATAAAGTCCAGCACCATTCTGGGATTGAGATTCTAAACGTAATTTGGTGGAAGAAAACTATAGTGGCATAATTTCCGCCTGGCCAATGCTTCAAATGACAGAGCAGGTGTTTGGAGGTTCCATGAGCATCCTGATAGAAGTTGAGCCAATTATAGCTCTTTTAATGAAGGTATTGGCTCGTTCTTCTATGGCTAATACCTAAGGCTGGAATACTGAATAGGGGTAGAGTCCAGGGCATTTGAGATATAGCATCTGAAACCGCATACGCTCTGTCTGGCTTCAATGTTCATTTTAGACCCATCTGTATACCACACCGGCGATCTTTGTAGGAAGGAAGGTTTAGTGGAACACCATTGCTGTCGGTCTCCCAAAACCACGTCGACTGGTCTTACAAAATCCATTTTAGGTGTGATTATATTAGATATTGTCGTCATTTGCGCGAAGCATATCTGTTTTAATATACTTAAATAACCAACTAGATCACCTGGTTTGAACTTTTTCTCCTTTTGCAATCTGCTTTCTTTTCCACTTGCAAATGCAGGGGAGGAAGGCTGAGTAGGCTTCTATGGCTGCTGTAGTAAATATACTTATGGCATCATTTATTCTTGGACAGGCAAGCCGTTGGGCTTTTTGGAGCGAACGTAAGTTTTCTTTTGATTAGTTTTTGGATAGCATGGTAGAGCCACATTGATGACCATAAATTTAACAATCATGGTGTACATCCAGTACATCATTCTTGGTTTCAGACTCCATGTATTGCCATTTAAGTGACGACACTTGTTGAGAGATCATACCGTTCTTCCCGTCACTCTGGACAGATGCGAATTCCAGCTGAGTTTCTTATCGAGAGTTACCTCCAGAAATTTGACTTCATCCAAAAACTGTCACTTCCGTATTATCAATTATTGAAGCCGTCAGTGAAAGCTTCGTTCTTCTCGTGAAGCTCTCACTTCTACTACATATAATGTCCTACTCTTGCAAAATTCTGTTCATATATGTACACGAATTTTATACGTATCTGAATTCCTATTTGCAATAAATTCTAAGTGGCTGAGGGATTAATAACTCCATCAGACGGCCGGAAAATTGGCCCTAATGAGAAGGCGAATATAGGCTGGATTTAACACACTAGGAACCCAGTACAAAATATCTTTTAAGTCTCAGTACTTAAGGGTTAGATCTCCGGCCCCACCTGTTCTTTTAATAGTATAATAATAATCCTCTTGACTTTTTTTACCTCTTCGATATTAAGACTAGACTTCTGAACGGTTACTTTTTGATACTAATGGAGACTCTTTAATTAATTGTTGGGCTATCATTTGGGTGTACTTGGTAGCATGCCCTTGTTTAACCACTACTTTGGTTTTTATTGAAATTTTTGGGCTATTTATAAGGGACTCTTGGGCATATTTTGTAACTATATATTCTTGTCGGAGGTCTGACTTTACCATTCATATTCATTACAAATTTGGGGCTAACTTTGAAGTAGCTATTCCAGATTTACCTCGCAAATCTTAGAGTTTGCATACTAATGACTGGTCTAGTAGCGACAATCAAGTACCTAGTACATTTGTTGAAAAGTTAGTTAGTTCGATTTAGAAAACAGCAAAAATTATTTAGAAATACCATACAAATGTGCTTAAATGGTGAAAAAGGGATCAAGTTTTTTTTTCCACAATTTAAAAAAAAAATTTGAGCTCTATGTATGTTTATTATTATTTTGCCCAATACTCTCAGGAACATATTCGTGTGTCTTTTGTTACTGACGACTCCTGTGCATATTAAATTTCCAAATTCATATTCAAAAATCTTCCCGGAATTTCAGTTATATCCTTATATTTTCAAAGTAAATAGGTACATGCATCGTATTATATTTTCTATCATATAGGTATCTACTTACCTGGAATGGATTTTTAAAGCAACAGGACGGAGGAACAATTTAGTAGTAAGGAGGAAATTTTTGAAACAAATATCTTTGTCATATCAAAAATCATACGTCTGACAAAAAAAAAACATAACTAATGTATTTCTTGCAAGAATGGATTCAATCGAATGGAGTATGTACATATATGTACCTACCTGGAATTTCGAATGAGTGTGCCTCCACCTCAGTCTGTTTTGGGGGCAATGCTGTATCTATAATATTTTGTTTCTCCTACAAATACCTACCTACCATTATATATTCGGGGAGGAAAGGATTCCTAGTTTTTAGGATAAAGTCGGGTATTTATATGCCAGTCATCTCAAAATATATGTGTTTTCTCTAAAGCAGAATGTTAAATTCGCACAGTGGTTTCTGCCTGGCAATATACATTCAAACATACATACAAACATACATACATATGTACAATGTACTTACCTACTCTAACGCCAACGAGCGATGTAAAGCTCCAGGGAAGGATTTCATCCCCCTTGGTATGGTTTATTTGTGATGTAGCGTAAACATTTCGAGATTTTCTGCAAAGTCATAAAAGCATGAATAAATGAAAACTGTCTCTCTCGTCCTGCCATCCATCAACTAATGTGAGCATATAGGGTTTATTTGTCCTGGTTAGCCTTCTGATGTCAAGTTGCGATTCGCCTGAAAAAATTCTATGAGATTTTTTTCATCGGTCCGTAAAGCAGAACGTCCAATGTCAGGACAAAAAGAAATGAATAAAAAATATATGTATAAAAAAAAAAGAAAACAATCATGAGAACTCATAAAATTTTTATTATTCTCAAAATAAAATATGAAAAACGACAAGTCCAGTGCTCAAAGAGCGGGAAAATTTTAAGGTGATTACTCACATCCTTTGAATCTAATGGAAGAGGGTCTAATCCTATTAGTAGGTATCAGCAGGGTTTCTGCAGAAGTTTTATTGTTATGAGAAAATTACGCAGAGTCTGGACGTGTTAAATTGTAAAAAAAAAAAATAAATAAAATCAGCTGACAGCACTGGCGCTCCTCCAAACATAAATAGTATAAGAAAAAGATTTTTGTAGAAATAAAATCACTTTATTGACACGGAATTGTTCCCCTTGGGGACAAGTAATCGTTCTTCAGGCGATTTTTGTCAAACGTATATCCTCAAGGAATTTTATCTAGTGATTGATGAAATTATATTTAGTTTCTATGTGTGTGTGTGTAGGTATGTATGTTCTATATCTGCTTTTCCTTCATCCAACACATAAATAAATTCAATTCTTGCGGGCTATCCTGCTTTTGCCGTGTATATCTTTCAATTTAAGAAGAATCATTCTGTCTCCTGTCTATAATCAGGTTTGATGGCTTAATCACTTATCACAACATAGAGTAATTGGTATTAAGGGACTAGTCCTGGGTGACGTCTAATGAAGGAGGATATAAAATTGCAAGTGAAAAATTTTTATAGTAAAAAAGAAAACGTTTCGTTATGTATAAAGAAGTAGCATGACATGATCGATCATTATCAGATAGACATTTATTCACGAAGACACCTGTATCCAATTTTCTTAATAAGTCGTTGCCACCTTATACCTACTTATGGATTAAATTCCCATTAAAAAGTCGTTAGTCCTATACTTTATTTTTTAATGAGTACTAATGGGATTGATTTCCTCACATCATCGTTCCGGATGTTAAAGATAAATTTTTTAAACTGGAAATTATGTATATGCGTTTGCGATTGAAAGTGATGTTTTCTGAATATTTTGATATTGCAAATTGGACCATTCTAGTCTACTCAAAGCTAGGAGATTATTAATTACAGGAATATGAATCAATTATTACAATTTATGGTTACTTTCTTTGATACCTACTATTACGACAATTTCTATCCTGCAAACTTTAAAGGGGCTAAGGTACTTATTACTCAGGTGACTATGTATACAGCAACAACTCAAGAAATCTTGTTATGCAATGGAAATGATTCGGAATTTTGAGTTAAGACAAATTGTTTTAGAAATAATGGAAGAAAAAGATAATATGGAAGTATTTATTTCAATTCAATTCAAACCAGTTCAGTTTATTGATTTAATTAGACATTGTACTTACAATCAAAGTAATGATATTTCTTGCGTATACAATAAAATAAATACTCTATAAGCCTGAAAATATATACCAATGTATGAGGGGAAGGAAATTAAAAACAGGAATGATGTAATAAAAAAACAAAAATGGTTCGAGATAGAAAATTACTTTTTCTACATAAGAGCCTTCAACGGTTAAATCTTTTCTATGCTATATTCCAAATCATTCCTATAGAAAGAGGCTTTTTGTTTTGAAAACCATTGCAATTTCGCTGATTTATTTCTGGAGTTGCTGCTCATCTGACCCGTTTACGTTTTCTTTAAATTTCAGTAATATATACAAAAAAAAAAGTACAGCGCCCAATATACATAGATCTGGACTATAGGAAGCATGTGACAGAATTTTCCAACAAAATTCCCTCAATACGCCCCGTACCAGCTTGGATGAATGTTATGGCGGCGCATTTTTGTAATGAATGGAAATCCATTCTGCAGATTTCTCGCCGCTGATTTTATACCCTAGATGAACTCTAAAGGGCATTCTAAGTTTGTTATTTCGTTTGTAACACCTAGAAATAATGACGGTAGAGCAAAATAGATTGGAGACCCATGCATAAAATTAAAAGTTATTTTGATTTTTTCATGTCCGTCTGTTCGTTCATCCGTCTGTCCGTCTGTCTGTTTGTCCGTCTGTCCTCACGATAATTCGATAACGCGTGTACTTAGAGAGCTCATATTTTGAACTCGGACTTAAGAAAAAAAAAGCAAAATTAACTTCGAAAATGGGACAAATCGGGTAATTCCTTCGTAGGGGTGCCATACAAAAATTTCATTTGTCATTACTTATTTGGACACTGTCTGAGAACGCGTCAACGTAGAGTGTTGAAATTTTGTACATAGTGTTTTTATAAAAATAGTAAATATAATTTCAAAAATGGACTAAATCGGGCAACCTCTTCCTGGTGTTGCGATATACAAATTTAGGATTTTTACGTATCCTGTGAAAACGATGAGTCCTATACGGTTTTAATGTACCTACAGAAAAGTTCTTCAGAATATGAAATCATATAAAATTGCTTATAATCATTTTTCCTATTCGATGAACCGTTCTAGAGATATATTCAAAAACCACTTCAAAAATCAAATTTGCTTAGATGGATGACTATACGCAATTACAAACGAGCATTCATCTCGGGTATCTTAAGAATTGGTCTAGCTTTTTTAATTGTTTGAATTTATTGTTATCTTACCCTTTTCCTCCTCCTCGCTGTAACTATCTTTAGACCTTTCAGGTCATACCGAAATTAGATGATATTTTTTTTAAATGACGTACTTTCAGTCACTAAGAGAAGAAATTACCTTTGAGTATAGGTTTGAGAATAGTTTTGGGAATAGGTTAAGAGCTATTAACTCTTTAACGGCTACAGATACCAAATAAGATGATATAGATCTAATTAAGGAAGAGAATCTACAGTGTACAGTTCTTGCAAAACAAAGTTATGTTAATAACCTGTTTGGAAAAAAAAATATTGGTCAAAGTAAAAATAAATGTAAGAAAATCCGAAATATTTATTTTAGACCAATAACTCCTGAGTGGGGAGAAGTATGGGGCTGATTGAGCAGTCGTTGGAAATAGGCCATAAAATTCTGTATGTAATGCGCTCTTAATGGTGACCGTGTACCCAGTACTCTTTAAGAGACAGGGTGTTTTGTGAAAACCTAGCTGTTTTTCTTAATCACCCTGTAACTCCGAAACGGTTGCCGTAAATGGTTTTATTTGTCTAGGTGAGTACTACCATCTCCTGCTCTATGAACCACCTAGGTGGAAACATTCTGTATACATAACGTCGCCTGAATAATATTTTGCTTCAAAAGTAAAAATATAGTTTTGAGACAAATACAGTTAAAGTTCATACCACTATTATAGAAAAACTGTTCGATATGTTTTTTTTTCAAATTTGCAAAATAAACTCAGTTCTTTCCCGTCTATTTATTTCATGAATTAGTTTTGTTCCAATAGAAAAAAAAATCCGTTTAAATTCAATTAATTTGAACCTATGTTGTTAATGCGGCAAAACTAGATTTAAAAGCATTACATTGCCTCTATTATATGGGGCAAAGCACACTAATAAAGCCAGAACAAATGTTTTATTACTTCAACATCTTTCTTTAGCCTTGAATATTTATTACAAACAAAAATATATCATTCACAATGAACATATTTTTAAATTTTTTTTTTCCGGGTAAAGTTTATATTTGTTCATGTAGGCCTTTTTGCGATTCCCCGGTAAAAATGAAAACAAAAGCAAGTAGAAAAGCTAGAATTGGTCTAAGACCAATTCTTATGATATCCTAGATGAATGCCCGTATACAATTTCGTGTGGTCAGCGTTTTATGCAAGTTTGATTTTTGAAGTGGTTTTTCATATATATTTCTAGAACTGTTCGTCGAACAAAAAAAAAATTATTATAACCAATTTTATAGGGTTTTGTATTCTGAAGAAGTTTTTGATATAATAAAAATGTCTAGGGCTGATCGTTATCACAGTGTATGTAAAAAACCTAAATTTTTATATGGCTACACTAAGAAGCGGTTGCCCAATTTAGTTCAATTTGAAATTTTATTTTCTATTACTATAAGAACAGCAAGTACCAAATTTTAGCTCTGTATGTCTATGCGCTCTCAGACAGTTCCCAATTATATAGTTAGTGAAAAACTAAATTTTTGTGTGGCAACCCTACGTCTACGAAGGATTTGCTCGATGCGTCTTATTTTGGAACTTGAGTTTATTTTTTTTCTTAAAAAGTCCGAGTGCAAAATTTCAGCACTCTAAATGAATGCGTCTTCGAGTTATCATGATTACGGACAGACGGAAAAACGGACGGGCAGATGAGCGGATAGACTTACGGACGGACATGCATATATCAAAATAGCCCATTTTGCTCTACCAGCAATATTTCTGTACGTTACAAATGATGATTTCATCTAAAGTATAAAAAGTATACTGTGATTAATCGTGATTAATCCTAATTTCGGTGGATCAGGCTTTGGTTCTGTGTCAGATAGTATTTCGTTCAATATCCTTCAATATATTAAAAACAGTTTTAAATTTGTTAATTTAATTTTTACCACACCAATGTCATATAAAAGCATTCTACTAATAACAGGTGGCGGTAACTTACCCTAGCATAGCTTCAGTCAAAGTTGGTGTACTCGCTGACTTCTTTACATGAACTGAATTTCAGAATTCTGTTTATATATATAAGGTAATTTCGCCAGAACTACATGGAGCTAACCAAGATTTTGGCAAAATTTGTTTTTGATTTACTTTACGTGCAAGAACACTCCCACATGTATCACAACAATATTCAAAAAACATATTTTAAAGTATTTAATGTATTTCATGTCCCATGTATAAAGAAATTTGATTTGGGGTAAACGAATACTAACTTTTGTGGCAAAAATATGATATGGGTCAAACATGACATGACTTATCTCGTAACATATTTAACTTAGAAAAAATTTGATTAAAGCATTTAATTCCATACTTCAGTAATAATCTAATAAATTGTACTTAAATTTAAATATCAAATTTAGCGGATGGGGCAAACCAATATTCAGGCGGTGATCAGTAATTAAAATAAAGAAAGTGAGAAACATGAAAAAATAATAACCTACCCAACTAGCATTTAAACCTTAGAGTAGTGAAAAATTAGTTTTGTCACTAAAACTCAGTCCTAGGTTCGTGATAACCACTAAAATTTTCACTTCATGGTTAAAATTCGACGTCATAAAGTGACAATCAATCATTATATTCACTAATAAGTGTAAATCTCTATAAAGTGAATAATAGTGATGATAAACACGTGCTTATTCCTTATAAAAATCAGTACTAAGGGCCAAAACAAATCTATTCTTCATGGTGATATTTATTAGTGATCAGCACGTTTTTATAACACTGAAATTGCACGTCGAGATAATTCCACTTTATAGTGCAAATTACATAGTGATAAACACTTAATTTTCACAATCGAAAATCCTTATGAAGTGAGAAATTTTTAAAGTAATATTTAGTGCTTTTATTAGTGACTAGGAGTTCTCACCATCATCATCGTCGGCACTCTAAACCGACAATCGCTAAAGTTGTGTTAAGAACATCATAACGACGTGCAGCACATCACGGTTAAATAGAGAACCATGGTCTGCAAATATTTGTATGCCACTGAGGTGAGGAGTACCTTTAACTATAGTTTTGAAACCAAGAAGTGAAAAAAAAAATACTTCTGTAGATTATGTTATTTAAATTTAATGGTAACAGATTGTCCTGTGAAAAGCTTATTGTTAGCTTGTTTAATCATATTGATTCTACTTTGTGTGGGCACTTGGTGAAACATGTTACACATGATGTAAGGTGTTATAAATTTTAAGCAAATTTAAATAATTTAAAAAAACACTTGGCAATTTATGTTCCACTTTATAAATGTATTTGTCATTTTATTAAAAAAACAAAAAAGTAAAGTCGACGCGTTTCGTTCGATCAGAACATTATCAAGGCTAAACGACTACTAATTATCAATTTTGATTGTGCTGGCTAGATGCTCTGAGAGCTAATTTTAACAATAACAGGGTCCAGCAGAGAGCTTCTGTTACTGAAATCAATTTGGTCATTAACTAGAAAAGCACCATTCTTCTGTTGCTTTGTGATTTCATAGATTTCGTACTTGTCTAATATTTTTCCACCTTTTAAGCAATGCACCAGTTCCAAGTCGTTTAAATTAGCTGAATGTTTATTATCGCGTAGATGTTTTGCAAAGCCAGAGTTCGGGTTATTGGATTTACTAGATTTTATGTGTTCAGAAAATCTTGTCTTAAGAGATCTTTTTGTGTTCCCTATATAAACAGCGTGGAAATCATTGCAGTTAAGCTAATCGACTCCACTTTTATCCACTGTATCAATTTTAGGTTTTATCTTATTATTGGTTAGCAAACTTTTAAGAGTATATCTATTGGAGAAGGCTGGTATTATATTAGCGTTTTTTAAAATAGTCTTGAATTTATTAGATAAACCTTCTATATGTGGAATTTTCTTATATATGGCATCTAGACTATTACCCCGCACTGAAGGGTAAATGGAATCGACAACTTGATTGAAAGATTTTTTCTATAGAATACAGATAAGATAGATCTTTATATCCATTATTCATTGCTATAGTCAAGATAGTGGACAATTCTTTATTAAAATCAGTTACACTAAGAGCAACTTTTAATAGTCTGTCAATCATACAGTGAAAAAATGCCATTTTTGTATTCCAAGGATGACAAGATTTACTTGGAATTACCGTGTATATTGTAACATAATTTGTTATTGTCTATTTTAAGCGTCAGATCTAAGAAATTGATTTTATTATTACCTACTTCTACAGTAAATAAAATATTTTTGTCTAATTTTTTTTTGTTTTTTGTTTTTTACTAAAATGACAAATACATTTATAAAGTGGAACATAAGTTGCCAAGCGTTTTTTTAAATTATTTAAATTTGCTTAAAAGTTATAACACCTTACATCATGTGCTTATTGTTAATTTATTATTTAGATTAAAAAAAATATGGTAAAACATATAAAAAAAAAACTTTTTCGTCATTTAACTAGGTACTTTCTATCGAAAAGTCTATTGGCAATATAAAGACCAATCGATATATGCATCAAACTTTCGACAAATAAATTCATCGGCCGCATCCAACGCAACTTGTAATAAGGCCAATAATCTGTCAAATTAAATGTCAGTTAATTGTTCCAATTTCATCATTCTAGAACCACAGGGTGGTACGAGTAGTCTAGATATTCCACTTTATTGTTGCCATATCCATCAATTTTCATCTCAGCCACTATATGGGTAAAAATCACGATGTTATCACTATCGTCGGAAAATAATTTCTGATTAGGTGATTAGTCCGTTATTATCACTAAAATGAAGTGTGGAGCACTTCATAGTGAAATTTCTTCAAAATCGGCCATATTTTCCTTGTAATCAATGCCACCATATTGGATAAAAATATTTGTTCGAACATATTTCTTTTATTTCATAAAATTTTTGGAGGTACTTTTAAGTTATTCCTAATATTACCTTGGCTGAAAAAACGTCGAGATAAAAAATTCAAATTTAAGAATTTCCCAAAAATTTACTAAGAATAACTTATTTTTGAGGCGCCTTGTTAGTTTTCGATTTAACTAAAACATATTAATGCATCAGTAATATTTGAAGCGTTTATAATTCATTTGAGTATATATTGCACAATATTGAATTAGAATTCCCCAGTGCATATAATATATGTATAAAACCAAAGTTGTGTTAATTTAGACGTCATAGTGAATTAGTGTTATACATTTTCATAGAAATATCACTTGCGTATTAATATCCTTTACATTACACGTATTTTCAACACATGTTTTGTATGTAGGTATAGTGAAAATCACTATCTTTAAATGTGATAATCACATCCTTGTAACGTGATATCAACTAAAATTAATCATTTCATTGTGATAATGATAGTGAAAATAACGTTACTGACATCAAAATGGAAGATTGGTACGTGTTATGATATCAAAAGTGGTAGTTAACAACACTATAGACGGACTAAAAAAATTAGTCACTACTTATCTCGCTATTACTACATATTATGTTTGAAGATATGATTTCAAAAATTTTAGCTTTGATGCTATCGAAAGACTGGACTCGATCGATACGTTATTACTGCGGGGTAAGGAATTGAAAATAGAGTTTGATTACATGACTGAAAAACAGGCGTGTAGTATTAACCAAGTATTCTGATCTGCGCAGAATCGTAATTGAGTGTTCTAGTACATAGGTCTCGCGGATTGAACGATACTGTATAGTTAGACCGGACTGGAGTATTTGATAATTTTAACAAAATGGATTAGCGAAATTCAAGAGTATTAGGTAGAGATCACAGTGTAGAAAACATAACATAAGCAAACACATTAAGGTCTATGCGAAAAGTTTTTTCAATCTTAAACTCAATATATCTGAGATGGATCTCAATGTTGCATGTCAAAAATTCCTTAAATATTCAAATTTTGTATAAAAACCAAAAAAAAAAAAAAAAAAACTGCGGCGTCTTATTGAAATGAGCTTTGTCTTAAAAATATGTAAGAATCCAGTCGTCAGATTTCAATTTTCTGGACACAAGTTCATGAAGAAATTCTATTGTGAACTTTGAAATTTAATAGGTTTTATGTGGAGAGTATGATGTGGCTTGCGAACTATATTTGTAGATTGTAAAAGAGAAGTAAAATACGGTATTGCTATTAACATTGGCGTAACTAGGTAAGGGCTAGGGTACGCATCCCGCAAATGAGGACTGGACACATCGTTCACCGCCCCCTCCCATGCAAATCTTGCAAAATTTTATTTTATTTTTCAAATAAACACTACTTCCTATGATGAAAGACTACATATTAAAAAAGTAGTTAAGACGCGATGTACGCGACTTGTAAAATGGCATGCTATATTGTAAGTACTCAGAGCAAAAGATAAAAAATTTCGATCAATAGCTGAGAAAACTCATGAGCTGGTATAATTTTCTAAAACAAAATGTTTGTTAAGGCCTTTGTATGAAAGCTGGTTGGACTTGAACCCCCCCCCCCCACAACCAGCTACTAAAATCCTAGTTCAAATTCAAATTTATTGAGATTAAAGAGCGCAAGTGAGAACAATGCTCATTGATTTGCGCATACTTCTAATATTAAAGATTCAGGATAATTGACATCGATTTTGAAGAAGTAAAGTAAAAAGTGAAAAAAATAACATAAATAAAAATGAAAATAAAATTTAAAATTAACAATAAAGTAGAGTAGTAACAAGTAATAAAAAAAACATAGAAATTGCTAAATTAAAAAAGAAAACAAATAAATAAAAATAATAAAATAAAATAAAAAGAAAGCAAATAAGATGAGATAAAATAATATTAGTAGTAGCTAGAGATAAGAGAAAAAGTCGATACATAGAATTAGAATTATTAAATGATAGAAAATATTTGAATTGAAGAAAGTTAGAAATTAATATTAAACTAAATTGAATAATAATAAAAAAAAAACAAACAAAACAAAAAATAAAATAATAATTACATGCTAGAAAAATTTTGGAATGATAATCTCTTGAAGCTGTCAGGACACTGAGTAGATCTTATTTCAATGGGCCGATTATTCTAGAGTTGAACACCATAGACGAAAAATGAACGACTACTGAAATGGGATCTGTGTTTCGGTCTGAGTAGCAGTTTTGTGCGAGCGGATACAAGGAGTTTAACATTACTATATAGGTAATTGGGGCACATGCGCTTAACTATGCGAAATATCATGATTCATATTTTAAATTTAATATAATTGTTCAGCGTATAACCTAAGACAGCTCTAGAAAATGCCGTAAATATATCTAGCACAGGAGTTATATGCTACATTTATTTTATCACGACATCTGCCACTTAAATTGCCGAGAACTTCACAGCCATATGTTATGATTGGTAATAAGAGAGCTTTTACCAACCGAGTCCTTGTTTCTCTGAGGTTACAGGATGCATGACGCCACAGACCCTTTAAGCCACCATATATTCTACCTACTTGTGTATCAGTGTGTTTATTCCAGTTTAATGTAGTATCAAAAATTATACCAAGGTTGCGAGCTGATTCAGCAAAAGGAATGGATACACCATTAATTTTGATGGATTCAGCTTAATATAGTTCAAACTAGCTCAAGATTTAATAGCTCCCAAATCCATATTAACTTTGTTTATGCTACTATGAAGATTTATTAAGTTTGAGGATAAGCACATTTGGACATCATCAGCATATAATTTGAGAGAGGAGTGGCAAGCAACCTCAGTTAGATGGTTTATATATAAACAAAACAACAAAGGACTCAAGATAGACTGCTGTGGCACACTGGGGAATAGAAATTTGCTATTCGAATATCCTTTATCTGTCGCTAAAATCTGCTTCCTATAAGAAAGATAGGAAAATATAATTTTGGTCACCGATCTTGAGAAGTTATATTGTGACCTAAGTTTATTGCATAAGATATCAAAGTTCACGGAATCAAATGCCTTTGTAAAATCTAACAAGCACAAGACTGTAGCCTGATTATCTTAAATATTATTCCTGATATTCTCAACTAAGCTTAGCAATGCAGTAACTGTACTATGTCTAGTATGAAATGCCGACTGATACCAGCTTAAAAGACCGTGATCTTCGATGTAACTCATGAGTTGGTTTAAAATAAGCCTTTCTAAAGCTCTGGATATGACAGACAGGATACTAATTGGTCTATAATCACAAGGTCTTTCAGCTTTGGGATATTTCTTCACAGGTATAACCTATGTCAACTTCCATTTGTTTGGAAAGCAACCTGTTGTGATTGCTGTACTGAATATATGAGTAATCGGCTTAATAAAAAATGGAACAATTAACTGTAAAAAATTTAAGATTAAGATTATCCAAACCAACAGCATTTGATTTAATAAGACCTTATGGAAAGTATAACCTCAGATTTAGTTACATTTTTAAAACCGAAATTACCCTCATAGTAATCCGTTTGAGAAAATAAAAGAAAAGGAATATTATTTGAATTACCCGCCGCATTACAAAAATAATCATTCAGTTCATCCAGATCAATATGACTTTCACTTTGGGGGCGTTTTATTAAATTCATACTTTTAATATTTTTCCACAGTACACGAGATGATAAGGAAGGATTGAGCTTTTCCTTACAGTAATTAGTTTTCGCCCTCCTAATTTCAGCGGTGACATTATTTCGTAGGAGAATAAAGTTCTTCTGAAGAAAATCACCTCCAAACCTTCTCCAGCATGTATATGTATTTTTTTTTTCAGCCATCAGGGATATTTGTGAACCACGGCGAGCTAGAGTTTGTCCTACGTGATTTTATGGGTACAAATGGGTACAAAATAATCAAAGAGATTATTTAGTCTATTATTGAAGCAAACAATTTGTTGATTGACATCTGTAGTGGAATATATATAGCAATTTCCGAAGATCAATCGATTTGAAGTCCCTGTAAACAATGCTCTCACAACTGGTTGAGGACACTAATGCAGAGATAGCAAAAGAAGCCATAATAGCTATATGATCAATAATTCCAGAAATATTAAATTGGCTATTGTCTACTACCAGATCTGGGGTATTAGTTACAAGAACGTCTAGTAGGGGAACTACCACCAATATGGTATCGTATGGTATCTTGTCGGAGCAGTATCCCCAAAGTATTTAAGTACGCCAAGAAGTCCCTAGATTTACTATTATTGATTAAAAGATTGATATTGACATCTCCGCAAATCCCTAACAATATTTTATTTGACTTAATACGAACCAATGGCTATTGATATAGCAACACTAACGTGTTGTTCGGAAAACGAAGACATTTCTGAGGTTCGTTGCAGATCCTGGATTCCAAATAGAAATATCCAAAGAAGACTCATCGGACTACTATGTCCAGAATTAAATAGGAAGTCCTGAAAAAATCGTGGAGAAAATTGCTTTGCGGATAATGTTTCCGCCAATTTTCGAAGAATTCGAAAATGTAAAAGAATCTCTGGATACACGAGTTGTGTAGATGCTATTTATTGTGCTCATGTGCGAATTAGAAATTCGCCATCTGACCAAGATGAATACATAACCATGCGATTCCAATGACCTGGTTCACAAATATTGATGCATCATATGCCAGGATCTATATACAACTCAAAGAATTTCAGGAATTAATTGTGTTGATAAAAAAAAAAAAATTAATTTTAATTAGCTACTCACAAAAGTTCACAATTGACAGACATTTTTGACAATTTAACAAGAGATTTCCCTGTCTGTAATACAAATTCAGAGTAGAGACCTTTCCCCGGAATTAATACCCAAAGTCTTGTTTTATATTGCGTAATGTTTCCAAATACATAAAAGGCGAGAATGTCTTTGAAACGACGAAGAAGTTAGCGTAGAAAATCTTATTTCTAGAAACTGGAATTCTGTTCAGTTATAAAATAGTGAAAACCTTTTCTGTTTCTTATTTGCAATGATCAGGTAAATCGCTGGCTTCAGCTACTTTATTTAACTTTTCTATCGACTTTTTCAACAGCAGATTAGCATTAGCCTTCTTTGGGGTACAATCACATTTCTTTTATTTTTTTCCAGTGAAAGAGATATGATTTTTCTTAGAAATTTTTTCCGAAAATTGCTTTTTCCAAATTTTTTTAATTTTTGATTTTAATTTTTTCGTAAATTAATTTCTTCAGAAATTTTTTTTGTTAATCAAATTTTCTATAACGTGCATTTCACTGAACTAAAAAAAATGTTATGTTATTTTGTGCCAATTTTGGGTGAAATTTTTTTTGCTTTGACTTATGAATTTGACGAAGAAACATTTTACTCCTTTTTTTACGAACAAATGAGTTTACGGAAAATAGGTGAATCATTTTCACTAAGTTATTGAAATGACGCATGAGAAATTGATGTTGAATGGCTTTCTAATTGCACTTGAAGTCGCATGTAAATGAAAACAATTCGAAATATTATGAAATTGTGCAAGGAACTTGATATTTTGCACATAGACGGCGAAAAGTTTCTTTTCGTAGTTTTTCAATTTTATGGAATTGTTTTTCATTTTGTTGGTATTTGTTTCTTCTTGGAGTATATTTTTTGTTATACGGTTACTCCACTGTCTAATGTCTGTTGTATATTTTGCGACAAGTTCTTCTAAAATTTGCTTTTTCCTTTCATCGCGGAGGATAGTTCTTATTTGCTTCAGTTGGTACCGAACGTGGAAGGAGAGGGGGTGAACGGGACCGTTCCCCCCAGAGGGTCAGTTTATTTTTATGACTCGCACCACTATCACAGATAATTACATACTTAATTTTCAAGAAACTAAGAATTTATTATGAGCCTCCATTAGTGAGGCTTTCATGAGTTTTGACTCGCTGATCTAAGACCTCAAGTTGAAATTTTAATAAGTTTTAGTGTATAATTTGAGATAGAGATTAAAAAAAAGGTAATAAAATTAAAAGTACGTATTCCAGAATATTGAAGGACAACGGATATAATCCTTATTTTGGACATCCCTTTTCGAATATAATTTTGAGATCGAACTTTTCTTAGATATACCTTGAAATTCTAATCAAATGAGCCATATTTCTTTATTCTTGCATGAATAGCAAAATATGTATGAATTTTTAAAGAACACCAAGACAGCATTTTTTCGAAACTTTCAAATGCTATAACTTGTGTAATACGCAATGTATACGGAAAATTTTTTATTTTTGTTTTCACAAGCGCTCCAAGTATGTACAATTTAAAAAAAAAAAAAACTTGTGATAGTCATGTCACACATGTCGCCCATTTCATATGCCACCTTAGTCACACCTCATGTCCAAAACATTGGTTTTTGCATCGGGTCTTAGGTTTCTTTTTAAAATTTTGTAAAAACGGCAGTAATTGCTTTGATCTTAAATAAATAAATAAATATATAAATATAAATTTATCTTCAATAAATTAATCAAAACAATTTATTGAAGACAAAGAAAACAGTGGTTGTTCGGTCCACCACCGAACCATATTTCCCTCGATGTATCCAACTATTGATTTCCTAGAAATATACAAGAAAAAATCCACAAAGAATCAAATCTCAAATGAAAAGATTCACAATACATATCTAATTAACTATTAACAAGTGCTCCTCAAAGTTCTATTATATCTCAAAGATCCGTCGATGACATCTACAAGCTAAAAGTAACGAAACGCTATTAAAATAATTAACAAGAAAGAATAAATTAAACAAAACTCACTAAAAATACACGTACTCCCGTGTATTTACATTTTCATCTTTTCATGACATTGACAATATGTCAAGCAGAAGATCTCGCCGCAGCAATTGGTATAAACGTCGCTATGGCAACACCATGAAGAGTGAAATGAAATTATCCATTTCCCAACCAGAGTTGATTTGATCAAGTCCTAACCCTTGGAGTCTGTTCTGAGCAAAAAATCCGAATCCAAATCAGAAGTTAATTCTGAAATCCACTATAGAAGTTAATTCTACATACTTAAATTGAGGTTGACTCAATCCTACAATCAGAAGTTAATTTTGGCAGTCCTAAATATTTGAGGTTAACTCCTTACACAGAAGTTGATTCTGGAGCATTAGAATTGAGGTTGACTCAAATTATTATCTATAGGAGTTGATCCTAAACAATATACATAGCTTGAGGTTGACTCAAAGTACGTCGGCTAAGAGTTAAACATAAGGATTGCATAAAGCGAGGTTAACTCAAGAAATCTTACATAAGAGTTAATTCAAAAGGTTAGACAACTTTATACAAAGGTTAGTCCAGATCCATTTCCAGAGGTTAACTCTGCAACCATTAAATTCAGAAGTTAGTTCTGATCAGATTGGAAGAAAGTCCAATCCCACACGTCGCAACACTAAACTGTGTGACTAAATATCACAAGTGCCATTGTTGCAATCTCATACGCAGCATCATTCCAATTTGCTGCATCTACAAAGTACGCACGAGATAAACGTCATCAGTGCTGTCTCCGTACCCTCACGTATCAGCACAAAAAGAAACTGCACATTAGAACAGAACAGATTGGTTCCACCTTCTTCGAATCACTCATAGCAGCAACACAAGTTGCTACATCCGTAAAACTAAAAACTTCATGTGAACCACTTGACTGCCCTCACATAGCAGTTCGAGCAAGAACAACTAGACTACCCTCACGTAGCAGTTCGAGTGGAATATACTAATACTTGAGAGCAGACTAGATTTTCTCTCACAGATCATCCGTCTCATGCCAATTTACTAACGCATATTCTGCTTCTTCTTTACAGGAGTAAGGAAAAGGTAAGGATGGAGCACGGGATCGCAGCTACACTACCATTTTATGAATAATGGAGTTTTTATTATCTATTAAGTTGACTGAATTTTATTGAATTCTAAATAGTATCAAGTCTGAGCTGAATTGTGATATTAGATGTAAGGTTAACTGGAAGTAGCACGAATAATAAATAAATTTTTTTATTGTTGAACTAACACACACAGTTATCATTCAAAACCGGCACCCTTCTTCACGCACACTAGTACAGTACTACTACAAAGCTTTTTCAGTTTTTTTATATAGTCCACGTCGAGATTTTAACAAAAAAAACTCGGAATTCAACATCTTAAAAAGCAGTTCTTATGCGCTCACATGGACTCAGGACGCGACTTGAAAGCCCTATTTTTCCGACCCGTTTTGGACTTGGGACACATGTGCCCCCTCCTCTTCCCCCTCCCCTTACCCCCTCCCCCCACCCAAAGCCAAATCTTAGGTGAGCTACTGATTATTACTACATAATTCTAATTAAAGAACTTCTGTGATTTTTATATTTACAATTTTAAATTAAATTATTAATTACAAAAGAAGAAAGCAACCGCCTCATCCGGTTTTGAAGCCGAGACCTTCCGCTTTCCTGATGACTGATCTTATACCACTCTATTTAATTCACGACCAATTCTAAAAATTGTGAGTTCGTGGCAGGTGGAAAACCAAGCCGTACCGATGAGTGTGAGTTTTCTGCTAACACGAAACGCTTTTTCTTCTTCCTTTTGCTTTTTTTTTTGCACCCCACTGCGGGCGTACACTGGTTCGATTCGTTTTGAATGAATCTGGTTTTTAAATTTTTTTTTCTATTTTTCTCAATTTTTCATTTTTTCATTTCTTTTCTTTGTTCTATTTTTTCTTTTGTTTTTCAAGTCACTCAAATTCGCTATTTGGGACCTGTTGATGAGTCAAAACCAAGACTTGAGACTTGTCACCCAAAATCAAATGGGTTGAGAAATGAAATAACAAATAAAAATTTTACTATATACCGCGGAATAAAAAAAAATGCCTACTTCAACAAATATTATTGCCTATGGAAATGAAGCTAGTTTTCTCAATAAATGAGAACATTTTTAAGGTAATCGCAATCGAGTGATAACATTAATTTTTTTTTTTAAATTCTAGTCCAAACCCAAATAATAACTGTTTATCATGTAGGACAATGACAAGGCTGACAGTGATACATTTTTCCATAAAAAAACCGCATTAACATAAGTGAACTAGATATGTTAAAATTCAACATACCCAAACTGTAGACATTTATATACATACTCTTCTTCACTACGTTCACTAAATACTATGATTATATAATCGGCCTATGTGATTTTCATTTAATTTTTAATGTACTTCAGTCTTGAGGGTGAATCATAGTCATTTTCACAATTCCAAATCTCATTTCCAAAATAATGTTAGAAAAAGATGTGTAAATTTATAATAGATCCCACTCAATAGATGCATTCTCTTGCAATAAAGGATTTTTTTCTCAATACAAATGACTAACATAAATTTTGTGTAATCCAAGTAAGGGTCCAATTTTTCCGCTATCTTAAAAAAATTGAAATTTTCATTATTTCATAAATGGTAATCAAATCAACTCTGTCGCTTATCATAATTATTCCTTAGCGTTATAAATTTCACTACACACAAATTTCCTGTGATTTCATCTGGCATACATGTTGTATAAAAAGTTTAAAGATCCACCTCAACATTAAAACAAGAAGAAAATGTCATCAAGTTCTGTGACCGTTGTATGAACTCTTTCCATAAAAAATCAACTTGACACTTGAGAATGCACACTCGACAAAAAATGATATCTTACGAAGTGTATTTCCTTTCCTCACCGGGATTATCATCAGCCTAAGGAGAATATATGTATGTATGTATCTACAGCATCACTATCCATCCAGGCTACCCAGCTGGCAAACATCGATAAATCTTGTCCTACTTGGCCTATGGGTGCATAATTATCTTGTCACAGAACCGGTGTGAAGAGGATTTGTTCAAGAGCTGGAACAAGCATTAAAAACTGAATACTCTTTAATCTGTATTCAGGAGAGGAAAAAAAAAGATGCTGTCCGGGCTCATTAAAATATCTCATCCGAAAAAACGAAACAGTTGTTAACACATGCAATGACAGCTTTAGCTTGTCCTCTTAGAAAAATCTTTTGATTTTTTCTTGTCACCATACCCGTGAGTGATAATTAGATTTTATGAAAATTTGCAAACATTTTTAAGGTGAAAATTTAAAATTAATTTGAATAAGAAATCTAAATTTAATTTGCTAAAGAAAAACAGGCGAATTTTAATATCAAAAGCATGCATTTAGGAAGATACTAGAAGCTATAGAGTCTCTATTAGTCTCTATAAGGGGGCAAGCACAGTGTAGAACGTTCAAAATCGGAGCTATGTTTGGGATTGGATTACAAAAAACTGGAACAAGGTAGACTCAGAACAAAATCGGAATTTATCAAATGGTAATTTAATGCACATAAAAAAAAAACATGTATAGTGTCAGGAGATGATGCTGACTGAAATATTGCTCACCATTATTTTTCGAAATGCTGGACATATTGGAGCCTAATTGAAGATTCTGAAACAGACGAACGAGGTAATTTAGTGTTTTGCAAGAGTGTGGTTATCACAGGAATTTATGTCCGTCCCGAGCGAAACAAAACGGATAAATGGAAAATTAAAAACTTACATATTTAAGGTTGGAAAATTTCAATTGTTTTTTAACATCTATTTTCTCATTAAAACAATAACAATCGGCCAAGTTTTGAAAGCTTGTATGATAGGTATTGTACAATCGCGAGATTTTTCGCGATGCGACAACGAATTGGATATGTAGGGTGAATAAATTAAACAGTTCGATTTGTATATAATTCAACTTTTATTTCAAAAGCACGCACAGTACAAAATTAGGAGAGTGTCTATCAGTGATAACAAGCCGACGATAACTGATCTCACTCACTGTCCATGGTTAATTATATGACGACAAATTGATGATGTGCTAGGTCAAAATTTTTTACATCTGGACTTTATTCTTAGTGGACAATGGATCTGCAGATGTGTGCGATGCTGTATTTCGATATAGTAAGTAGGTACTACAAAATTATATGATAGAGAGTAAGCTGCTACATGTCTACACTAGATTTATATATATATGAAATAGCAAATAAATATTGTTGTGCTGGTGGCTGTGCAGTAA
Source organism: Dioctria rufipes (assembly GCA_963924295.1). NCBI lineage: Eukaryota > Metazoa > Arthropoda > Insecta > Diptera > Asilidae > Dioctria > Dioctria rufipes. The sequence continues at coordinate 242,974,016 of OZ002741.1, forward strand.
CAACGATTCATGATGCATTTATTTTTCGGATTAATAATTTTCCAGGTATTATCTTTAAAAGACATGAAAAAAAAATTAGATTTTTGACGCTATCCACCAGTTCGAAAAAAAGGCATTTTGAAAAAATGCTCATAGTAGTAAAGTAACGCGATGCCTTTTCTTATAGCTAAAGGTTTTAGATGCAGTAAAAGTTATGACCATCAGAACCAGCTTAACACAAGCTCGCCGTAGCGATACGTTAATTAATAAATAAACAGTCCATGCGTTTCATCACTTAGTCAACATAAACCAAACACCGGATGAATTTACATGCAATGCAACATAGAACAACATTAAAAAAAGGAAATGAAATCAACAAAAAGGATTAAATATTATATAGATTTTTTTTTTAAAACAGGCTTAGAAACGTCAACAACAAAATAGCTCATCCGTATTATTAACAGTAATGCACATGCGATTAATAAGTTCGTACATGCTAAAGTTAGACCTCGAGGAGTTAACATGTAACAGAGATAGCCTTGTGAAATTGTGCCAAGTATAAAGAAAAGAGATTTTGTCTAGTAACAACGGAGAATCAATATTCGCTGTTAAGGGTTTATTTATTTATTTATTCTATAAGTTCAGACGATAGCATACAGATTAAATTCATTTATATAACTAAAGTTAAATAAAAAATGATAAATTAAGTAATACAAAATTAAGAAGAATTCTAATTAATCAACATAAGAGTAAATTAAAGTAATGTTAAAAATGGCAATAATAAAAACTAATGAAAATAAAAGAAGAAAAAAAAATGAGAAAATGGCAAAAATTCTAAAAGTACTAAAGCAAAACCTAAAAAAAAAAATGAAATCAAAATATAACTAATTCTTACAGAAAAAATAAAAATTCAGAATTATGAAATAAATTTTGTCTTACTGCACTATGACTAAAATGTAAATTCAACATATACAAATTAAAAAATGTGGGAGTAGAATCATCAGTCGTCTCAGGTCGAAGGAATACACTTTAGTTCACTCAATATTAAATGTTTAAATTGATAGAGGCTATACAGACCGAAGATATCTATGTGATTAAAGAATATATTGTGATTCTTTCGAGTTCTATATAGGGGTGATTTAGTTCTTTAATTTGTTTGTAGCAGTCGCCAAACCAAATTAATGCACAAAAATTACATCGGCAACCATTCGACATTTCTGAACCGAGTTCATATTTAAAAGCTTCAAGCAATCCTCATACAATGGAAGAATGAATAAATTTTCCAAGATAGGTGCCTGAGAGCAAATCGTAAGTAGATCCGCTGAACAGACTCGATACGACCGATGTGCGTACCGTAAAATGGAGACCAGACCTGGTTATAGATTCTGATCAGAGAAAAATGACAAATGACTTTTTTCCGAAAATGCGATTCTTACATAATAATTTCATCCATAAAAAGTGACATTTAGCGTTAAAATGTGATTTATTTTCGAAAGACCGATTCCTAAAAAACTGGGTGACATGACAAATGACTTTTTCTTATGACATCTTTGCAACCGAAATCATTTAAGCATGAAACACAGTGCTGGCTTTTCCAACCTGGCCGGTCTCACCAACTTTAACAGTTCTGTAGAATATATGAGATCAGGTTATCAAGCTCACAATGGGAAAGTTGGTGAGGCCGGCCAGGTTGAGGTTGAACTCGAGTAGGTCTACTTTCTACTCTGCTGGAACTTTGTCAGCTTTGACAGCTAATTTTTGTAATCATTTGATGCCAACATTGTTTACGAAAAATGTGTACGGCAAATTTGTTGAAAAAAAGTTTGGGAAACATATTTAACGTGAATAGTTATTCCAGGTGTAGCCCAGGTGTAGTAAATTATTACAAAATAATTTCAATTTTTAAGCCAACAGGTCAATTAACTGCTATCGGACGGAAGTTGTCAAAGTTCGTATTGTGAGTTGCAAAAGTTTGCAAGGCTCATCAGGTTCAAGTTCTAAAGTTATACTGAGGTCGAGGTTGGAAAAGCTAGCACTGTGTTTCTCGCTTTAGCCATTGCCACTGTGACTTTTGTCATATTCAGTGATATATATATTGTCATATTTACAATTGATATCAAATATGTCAAGTAGGTAAGTATAAAAATAATAAAGATTTGTATATATCATATATTACTGTATTATTAAAAAAAAAAGCAATTTCAGCAATTATTTTACATACTGCCTCCTTCTTTGGATACGCCTTCGCAATAAAATATGCTCGGAATATATTCAATTACTACGCAATTGTCAAATTGTCACTGCTATAATTTAAGATATATGTCATGTCACCCAACAGTCAGAATTTCGAATTATAGCATAGTGACTATATGCTTCCACCGAAGTCATTTTATTATTGTCATTTGTCATTTCAATTTTATCAGAATCCAGCCCCTGGCTAGCGTATTCAAGAAGTGGTCTCACAAAGCAAGTGTACAAACGCAATGTTATGGTAGGACTTGAAAACTCTCAGGACCAACGTTTTATAAAACCCAGCAAAGAACTACTCTTTGATACCATATAGTTTATATGGGTCACAGAAAGAACCCACAAGGCGTATCGTGGAATCCAAGAACTTATAATCATAACTGATTGGTTTATGATTCCTATGGATAAGCATAACGTCACATTTGTCGATATTGAGTACCAAAGTATTGCTATTGCACCAATTGTAGAATTTTTGAAAGTCACCCTGTACCTCGTCACAATCTTTAACAGATTTAATCTGAACGAAAAGCTTAACATTGTCAGCATAAATCAAGACTTTACAGTACCACACAATAGAGACAATATCGTCAATAGACATAACAAAGAACAACGGGCCTAAGTGACTGCCTTGAGGTATGCCAGACGAAGCCTTCAAGATTCTGGAGATGGAATAGCGGAATAAGATTTGGTATGTTCTGTTATTTAAATAAGACTCTGTCCATTTTAGAAATGTTGGGAGAAACCCATAGTTTTTTATCTTAAAGAGTACCACTGATTGGGATCACTTGTCGAAGGCTTTACTAAAGTCTGTATAAATGCAATCCCTTTGCAAACCCTTCAATGGTATCCTAGACAAATTCCAAAAAGTTAGTAGTTGTAGACCTATCCGAAATAAACTCATGTTGGTTTGAACTGAGCACATTCTTACAGGAAGTTTATGGTTGACAGTAAATGATAGATTCAAATTATTTGGACATGCGAGATAATTTTGCAATAGGCCTATAGTTAGAAATTTCATTTTTACTACCTCTTTTGTGGATAGTTATATGATAAAAGAGTTTTTCTATAGCTGTGGGAAACAACCACTATCGAGCGATTTTTGGAAAATAATACCCAGCAGAGCGGCCAGGGCCAGGAAGCATCAGAACTAGTTGTAAATTCATTTGGAAGCCCATTAATATTATCTAGTATATCCTTTTCTGAAATTGAAGGGATAGTGAATGAGACGTTATGAGAGTCATTCATATGACTGAAGTTGCTATTTTGAGGTTGAACATTTGACGAGGCAAAAGCATTGTCAAAAGAAGATGCAAACAAATCGAAAATTTCAGACGCATCATCACTAGCAGAATCCTTGTACCTCATGATATTAGGGTTCCTTCATATTAATAAACTTAAAAAAGATTCGTGGGTCATTTCGTATGAATTGCTTTGATGAGTATCATAAAGTGTAGAGGAAAGTTCTTTGAACTAATTATATGATGTGAGGAATTTGTTGTTATTGCCGAAGTATTGAGAAAAAACTACTCCTTTGACGATTCGAAAATATTAGAATGAATATTTGCCATCTAGACGAATTGTAGAGATATGGATATGGATTTCAAGTTTATGTTAGAATCCCTCTATAATCGCAGGATTAGAGGCGAGGAAAAATTTGAATCGTATTATGGAAGAAACTGATGACGTTATAGAAAAGAACGAAATTGATAATGATGAGAATGTGCACGATCCTAGTACCAAACACACACTGAAGCCATTTACTGCTTCAACTGCTACTAGGAATTAGCCGAGGCCAACCACGTTAGTTATTTGGACATATTTATTGTAAAAATTTTGTCCTACAAATTATTAATTTTTAGCACCATAAAAAGGAAACAGTGATTGCAGATTCTACCAAATAAATTAAATGCACTGAATTTTACTAGAAAATCCTAGTTCTAAGAGAGTTGTCTCGATAATTGTAATTTTAACTAATATAATTCAGTTAAATCTAGAATTAACCGAATGCAATTGATACTAGTAGTATTAACTAAAGATAATTTAGTAGTATTAGTAGGTTGTAAGGCAATTTCTTCAGCTGTCTTAATCTGAACCGCTCACACCAAAACAAATTTGGTTAAATGGTCCTGGTAAACTATTGTAAACTTAACCTCTTTACCCTGAGATTTCATGTCAATTAGGTCTACCTGGCAATGGTTACTAATTTCTGAGTAAAGAATAGTGTTGCCACTTTCGGTACTTTGTGCAAGACTTGGCTACAGGGATACCCCTAACCCCCAAAGTTTTGACTACTCTAGATAATTTTTGAATACGTGGGCAAAATATTTTTAATAATTTTTATTAATTTTGATTCTCAGCACTGTGTCAGGGTAAGTGCAGAGTAATTATTTATGTTGGCTGAACTCGCCATTTAATGTAACCAAAAAAATATAACGGGGGAATAATATGTTTAGGGCAATTGGCTTATTCAATTATTCGGCATTTTAAATTTATTTGCACTGCCCCATAATAGCTCAAGTGCTGAACGATATTTTTGCCTTAAAAGAGTGAAAAAAGAAACCTATTAAGTGATGCTGTGACTAATAATTGTATTCTACTTAAGCAGTATATCAATATTAAACAAGATACTAATTACCTATGTCCCTCGCTTTTAAAACATACACTGCGCAACATCGTTATCATCTCCTTTAACTGAAATTTTTTGATCTATCTCTTCGGTTAAGGTTTTATTTTTTTGAATGATTGGAAAATTTCTTTTATTACACCAATTTTAAAACCCGGGTTAAAACATGATATAATGAATATTTAGACTAATCAAAAGTAGCTACATTTAATTATTTTTGATAAGCGTAAGAAGCAAAACAAAATGAGCACAGAGTATCTTATTAAAAAAATTGTTCAAAATGAAAATAATTATCTAAAAAGCAATGCCTATCTGTAGCTTCCTTTCACCTTCACGACTGGAATAACTCCACCCTTACATAATCGAACCTTTAAAGGCTCAATCCGTACCTTTCTAGCTAAATAATTATCAAATGATTAATAATAAATAAATAAAATGCATAATTAACAACAATGTTACCATTTCGCAAGTAATTCTGAATATTTACATTATCAATATCATCAAATGACATTTTGACGATATGACGTCAGCTGGTGTCGCCGCAGTCAAAGTTCAGTGGAATGTAACTTGGAGATCGAGCATTGCCAGGGCAACCCATCATGAAGCAGAGACGTAGCGGCTCACGGCGGCTATAAAAAGGCGACGAGTCACATTCTTGTTTCAGAATTTACTCGGAACGTATTCTCTACCAGAATTTAGTCGGTTTCCTATCCTGTTGCAAAAAATCCACTTTTGCCTTCACCTAAGTAGGAATTTACTTCTACTGCGGAAATTTACTTCTGCTTTACTTCTATCCTACACCTGAGCAGGAATTTATATCTGCTGCAGAAATTTAATTCTGCTCTCACACTGCAGCATATCGTTGCAGCTACACGCTGTGGCGCTCTCATGTGTTTTTATAAAGACCTACACGTAGCAGTATACTTTAAATTGTCATATTCAGTTGAATTGATTCATGAATTTAATTGTGAATTCTCTTCTTTTTTACAGAATTAAAGGGAACAAAATCATAATGGCGGCCTGAATTTATGGTTGAATTTTGTTTTAACTTGTTTCTTGAATTTTATTGAAGTTTATATTTTATTAAATTATTTTACATAGTTTTGTAGCACGGCACTGTTTAGTAACCCCTCTCATTTCATCCAATTCCAACCCAAGACTATGCTGATTTACCCTCGCTCTTGGATATTAAATAAACGCTTACGATATTCCAGTGGAATATCATATTAAGGAAATTCAGTCATGCCCATCATCTATTTTGAGCTGAAGATATAAAAGCAGCAGCAACACTACAGAGTTTGCCTTTATGGATTTAGTTTTCAACAGTAAAGGTTGTTCTTGAGAAAGCAAAAAACTGTAAACTATTTTGTAAGAAATATCAATAAATATAATTTGTTACAGTTTAAGATATTTTGGTATTTTTGTTAGAAAACTGAATTTATGTGTGATATTAGTTTTAAGCAGTATATCGAATAAAAGATTTTATATTTGGATTTTAAAAGTTGAGTTATCTTTTACTACCTTCGCTTGAGCACAGATCTCACAGTAAGAGCAATTATGAATTGTTTTATCGAATATAATGTATAAAACTTGAAATTCCTCATCGACAATTATAATTAAAATTGAGACTTTTATTCCTACGGAGTTGTGATTAAATATCGAAAAACTGTAGGAAAAAAAATTGAAAGTATTTTAAAATAGATCTGACTACGGTGATATGATTGAAAAATTCAATAAAAATACGGGCCGGATTTCCAAAATAGCGGTACTTTATGTTACTTGATTTTTGATTAAAAATTATCGCTTCGAACATTGTGCTTTTGCAGTATAAGCTTAAAAAATGTTTTGAGTAATTTTGATAATTATATCTCCACCATAAACAAAGGAAAATTCAAAACTTATAATTCTTCCATGTAAAGAAATAAACCTTGTGTCCAAGAAAAATTTACACAAAGCTGTGATTTAGATGAGATCAGAAGCTTCGAAAATTCTTGATTATTGATATGAAAATAAAAAAATTATTATTAACGTATGCAGACAACATGAATACTGTTAACAATGGATTCAGGTGAAATATTTTGAATTGGAGTCAAGCAAATGGTACTATCGTGGAATATAATTCCTGATTCGCATTATTTTCGAACATGAATTACAATTTTTATAACAATTGGGAGAACTAAAAGCACAATCTTTTTATTCCCTTTGATTTTATTTAGTAGAGTTTAGAAATGTTACGATGGCTCTTGACAATACCAATTTTCAACTTTTCCCGAAAACTTTTATAGAAAATTTATAGCAATCTTTTCGTTTTTGGTTTTTACAAAAAAAAACCTCTCACGGCAATAATATTTCCTATCACATCTTGCTCTGGAATAATAATTTAAAATATTTTTTTTCTCTTGTCAATGAATTGGTATGAAAATTAGACCTTTCCTAATTTTACAATTCCATATAAACATAATATTAGATCAAATTCATATTATCAAATTTTAATCCATTCTTGTCTATCATTTTTTGATATAAGAGCAACACACCCACTTTCACGCCACAACCAAGAAGGATATAAAAAAATATCAAAAATTTTCTATGGTTTATTTAAAATTTCTGTCGTTGTTTTCGATCCCCAAAAGCGGCGAAGGTGTACGTGACAAAAATAATTTATCAGCCAACGCACCCCTAACAAAATTGCCAAAAAATTCACAAAAAGTTGAAGAATTAAATTAGTTTAGCCTGAGGGATAGACAGGAATGGAGTTTATAACCCGTCGCCCACCCATCGGGGCACATAGGAGTTTTGGCAAACAAATGGAATTTAGGTACACATTTTCGGTATTTGCGTATCTGTTTTTAGTCTATGCTGATATCAGAGAGGGTAACGCTTTTGCATTGGCTTCTGTTTGTCTCGGCTGTTTCTGCCGCGGGGTGCCAAAATCGATATGTCAAGTATGCGACGTGATTTCATTTTCGACGCTTTATAAGCTTACACTTCTAAGTTTGAATTTCTATAAATAAGATTAGAAAACTGTTTATCATGTGTTGAATTTAATAGTAGAAATTCATATATATTTACATGTACGAGATATTATTACTCACAAGGGACTAAATGGAACTATATAAAACTAGTGACCGACCAAAGTCATAAGCTATCGTCTAGTGAGCAAAATTCTCGTTTTATAAAGGAATATGGAAAAGTTTCTAGTGAATTATATCAAATATATCAGTTACACTATAAACAGAGAAAAACCAGAAGTAAAACCAAATTCCCTATATAAGTTGCATCTGTTTAGGGCGGAAAAATTCGCCTAAAAATCGAAATTCATGTGGGTTAGGCAGAATTTTCAAATCAAAAATGTGTCCCCTTACAATCATTAGAAATCTGGACAACTCAGTTCATTTGTAGTTCTATCCGATGGGTCATCAAACGAAAGGCGACTGAGTTGGCGGTCAGTCTAAAGCAAAATAATAGAAGCAAGGTGTTTTCGGGCAATCCCGATTATTAGGATTTCGGAGACTGTCTAAATGAGTTGGGTTAAACCCTAACGAAATTAGATTTTCCGACGATATAAACCGGATCATATTGAACATCCTTCTAATGTTTGGTGAATCAATTGAATAACTATTCCAAGGAATTAAAGTATATGGGATGATTAGTATTCTGGTCTAAGCATGTACTATAAACCATTTCGGTGAAGCTTAAGGTGTGGCACCGAAAATAGATGTGATGCCATATATTTCTTATCTGAGTGTGATATTGAGAAACTATTTTTAAGAATATTTAGGGCAGGTATGTAATGTGCAGAAAAACTAGGAATGGGACACAACGAATCTTTTTCGCTGCATTTATGGAGGTGATACTAAACAATCTTTTCATTTGCATATAGAAAAATAAGCTAAACATAGTATTTACAGACTTCTAACTATATTGAGTCACAAATTTATGAGACTTTAATAATTCCAGCAGCCCATGGAACATTATTTTAAGTAATTATTTCAGAGTGCATGAATTCTAAATCAGAGAAATCTGATATTGGATGTGGATCTTAAAGGGAGCCAACCCTTTATAATTTTCAAACAATCGAATTTTTTTTTCCTCATATTTTGAAAGTATACTGGAAAGAGGAAAAATTAAAATATTAAATATTAACGGAGTTATCGCAGTTATTCATACCGTATACTAGCGAGTCGTCAGGTAGCCGGAGAAATTGTGGTAGAGCATCCTTTCTTTCACAATACTTTTGTATAGCTCTATTGTCCCATTAGCATTGTCCAACAGCAGCAGATGGAAGATAATCAGCTTTTTGAGGAATCTGAAGGCTTATTGTATGCGCCTGGAATCGCTAATTGATCGATAAGTCAGTAAATTAAGTTTTTTCGTATTGAAAGTGCATCTTCAAAAACTGCTGCTGCTGTAGATCAGAAAGTTATTGAACAATCTGGGTGATACTTGTAGCGGTTTCTGTTTATTATCTTATCGCAAGGATGTACCTAAAGTTTTATAAATATCGCGTAAATTAATTAATTTTTGGGGGTAAAAATGATTGGAAAGGTGGTCGAAAGTCTGAACATTTGATAAACAGCGGACGTAATTTTTTAGTTTACACACGTCAGTAATCGATAAATAATTTTCTTGTTTGTTTATGACCAATAAAAAAAAATTACAGAGGCAGCAGTTTTCGATGTCACGCAAAAGACACCTGAACGAACTACTCTACAACGCCGCCATTTTCTTAAAAAAAAAAAAAAAAAAAAAAAAAAAAAAAAAAAAAAAAAAAACTTTTCTACACCTCAGAACTGTAGCAAAATAATATTATAAGTTTAAAATGATGCGTTTATTTTATCACCTTTAGAAAAATTCAGAAAAAGTGCCTCATTTTCGGGCGTCTAAAGGGTTTGATCCCCTTAAATCTAGTACACACAGATAACACTAAAAACAAACCACCGAGTTGGAGTTTAAGGCTGCATAAATTTGCAAGCATCTTGTTCGCTCTTCTTATTTCCCACAATTTTTATGATATTGATTTGAAAACCTTGGCAAAATATTAGAAACTATTCAGTTCAAATGCTACCGGGCTTAGATTTTTGAAAAAGATGTTGGTTTTTTTTTTAGAAAATCAAAAACCTCAAAAAAACCGTGTTATTTTTCTCTCCCCCGTAAATACTTTTTCATGTACACAACAATTTTTATTATTTTTCATACATAGGTTTTCCAAAGATATTCGTAAATGCTACCGGATCTGCTTTTCCAAATTTGTTAATATTTTTCATATTATAAATACTTTTATAACATTAAAAGTGAAACCCTTGTAACTTGAATAAAATTTATTCCTGTACGTTTACTTTAACATGAGAATGAATATTGAGATAATTTTATTCACTAGTCCAGAAACCGGATAGATCCAGTGAGTAGTTTTTTTATAAAAAGCAATTTGTCACTTCTATCTTGATCTATTCATTTCAATTCCCAAAAGCTTCTCATAGTGATGACACGATCCAGTAGTCCAAGCAAATTCTCGGTTTTGTTTATATGTATGTAATTTTGAATAGCACTTTATAGGAATTATTGGCAAGCATTGGTAATGTGATTAGAACGAAAGCTCACGTTATTACTACATAGTCAAAATGTTGGAAGTTCGGAACCGAGAGCTTTATTTTCCGGCATTCAGCCTTAAGGCTAAATAGCAGAAAATAAAGCTCTCGATTCCGAGCTTCCATTTAACTATGCCGTAGTAGCGTGAGCTTTCGTACAAAGCTTTCGATTTAGTGCCACACGCAGAAGCAGTACTCCCTGTATATAACTTGTTCTATCATCAGTAGTACATAATCAATGATGCATTGACATGGCAAACATTTTTTCTACTTTATTTTCCCGTAGGAAACAATTTTCCATATTGAAGCCAAAAGGTATACCGTTCTAGTTGCGTTCGGAATTTAATTGAGTGAACAGTTATTGTAGTTTTATTATTGCTTTGGGATCTTTATATAATATCCCTTTATTTACTATATACAAAAAGGTTCAAACAAATTGGATTAAATATGGGGCATCATATATTCTTAGAAATTTTTTCTTTAGAGTTTGTAAAGGGCTTTCCAATAAGAGGTGTTATTTTAATTAGCCCGGTATTTCGGTAGATGTCACTTTTGGAGCTGTTATTTTTTGACATTTGACAAGTAGAAACTACGCCATTAATAAAAATGGAACGATACACGATTCTACGACGCATTGAAATTATTAAAATTCACTATAAAAATGGTGAAAATGTTTCAGAGACGGTTCGTAAAACTCGAACATTTTTGGGTCGGCGTGAAGCACCTTGTCGGACCGCAATACAGAAATTGGTAGAAAACTTCGAGCTGTCGGGACAAGTTAGTGATGTGAAGAATAAAACCCGTGCACGTCGCTCAAGAACAGCCGAGAATATTTCTGCTGTAGCCGAAAGTGTTGAAGAAAACCCAGGTTTGTCCATTCCTCGTTGTTCTTTGGAATTAGGCATTCCACAAACGTCATTACACCGTATTTTTCATAAAGATTTGGGTCTTAAGGGTTATAAAGTTCAGTTATCACAAGAGCTCAAGCCAGCCGATCGTCAACAACGTCGAGTCTTTGCTGATTGGGTCCTTGAAATGCATGAAAATGATCCGGACTTCCCTCGAAAACTCATTTTGAGTGATGAGGCCCATTTCCACCACGATGGCTTCGTCAACAAGCAAAATTGTCGCATCTGGGGCTCGGAAAACCCAAGAGTTATTGTTGAAAAGCCTCTCTATCCTCAACGTGTGACTGTTTGGTGCGGTTTATGGTCCCGCGGGGTTATTGGACCTTATTTTTTCGAAAATGAGGCTGGAGCAACAGTTACGGTGAATGGATTGCGCTATCGATAGATGATTAATGATTTTTTATGGCCGGACTTGGATGGTATTGATCTGGACAACATTTACTTTCAACAAGACGGTGCTACGTGCCATACAAGCAACGAAACCATTGATCTTTTACGGGAAAAGTTTCCGGACCGTGTTATCTCTCGAAGAGGTGATCACAATTGCCCACCGAGATCTTGTGACTTAACACCTTGCGACTTCTTCCTTTGGGGCCACGTGAAAGAGAAGGTCTACGCCAACAGAGCCCAGCGTCGATTCAAGACCTCAAAGATGGCATTCGTGAGGCTATCGAGGACATAGGGCAGCCACTTTGCGATTTGGTTATGGAAAATTTCATGAAAAGGATATGGTCCTGTAGGCGTGTTCGTAGTGGTCATTTTGCTGATTATTTACCATTATTAACGGCATACCTTCCTCTGTATAATAAAATAAAGATCCGATCATTTATCTCAAAAAATGGCATTTTTCTTTGAATGTCAAAATAACACCTCTTATTGGAAAACCCTGTATTAATAGTTTTAATATGAGTACCTTGTCTGGACCGCTATCAATATTTTATGAGCGTAGAAAAGAAGAAATTTACTTGAAATTTTTTCTTTGGAAAATTGATGCGCTATTGGTGGCCGGGCCAACAACAGAACAAAACTAGTGAAGCATTCATTTACTAGGAATTTATCATTCTTAAAATGTTCTATATTGATACTTTTTGTAAAGTGACCAGGCATTGATTTTATATATGCCATAGAGACTAAACTGGATAATAGTTTAGGGAAATAGTCTGCCAGTAATATTAAACTGGGATTCTTATTTTCCCAAAGGCAACACTTACTATATATCTTACTTAACAAAATCATAAAATAGTTTTGATTAAAAAGTAATCTTAATTAGATGGATGCCAACAAACAATTTTGAAACAAATCAATTCGTTATTGTCCGGTGCCATACAAATTTATGCAGATATATCCATATAGAATGTAATCCATTTAATTAGCTTGTTTGCCGAATAGGTACCTACACCTAGAACGAAAAAACTGAGTATTTGCATGGATTACAAAACAAATTTTCAATCTTAAACAAATACGCAAAAAAAATGGGCAAAAGAGAAAAAAGTTCCAAATATTTTCCCTCGGCTTATATTCTAAATAAATATCTTTCATCTGTTTTTATCGAAACCATAAATGAAAAATATTAACAAACATTTTCCCTTTTCTCTCATTGCATTCCCAATCCACTCCAATAACAAAGTTGCACACATAAGAAAAATATTTTTGAAATTTTATATTGAGTCTGTCGCCCTCTCGGAAAGTTTTTGAGAATTAAAATGAATAAAAACAAAAACCAATTTTATCATTCACTTTTTATCACGATAGAGGCGTACAAATTGATTTTTATAAAATAAAGTACTTACGGGATTTCTACAGTTTTTGGGCTACTGAATAAAATCACCTCAATCTTCATTCTCGTGTTAAAATAAACGTGTAGCAATAAATTTTATACAAGTTACAAGAGTCTCAGTTATGAAAGTAATTATGTAGCATTTACAAATATGTTTGGAAAACCTATTTACGAAAAATAATTAAAATTGTTGTACATGAGGGGGGAGCGGAAAATAACACGGTTTTTTGAGGTTTTTGATAACAAAAAAAAAAATGCAACACCTTTTCCAAAAATCTAGGTTCGGTAGCATTTGAACTGAAAGGTTTCTAATATTTTACCGAAGGTTTCAAAAGGAAAAGGAGAATGAAAGGATGTCGTATGGACGTGCATATTAGGGATATTCCGGGAAGAGTAATTATTTGTTTGATTAGATAATTTCAATGTAAATTTCAAGTCAATTTTGCTCCGAATCATATAATTCTTGTCTGTTTAATACATGAAGATGATACAAGCTACACCTACGTTGCTCTTTGAAAGTTTGAAATCCACGCTAGATTCCAGGTTAAGATTTCCTAAGAACAGCATTTGTGCGGACGGGCAACATCTTCATTGTAATATAATTGTTTGAATTGGTTCTTTGTTACTTCTGTCGTCATTGCGGATATAACGATACGGAGGGGGAAGACATGTAAATTAACCAGGTTTACTTTAGAAATTTCCTTAGTTTATTAGGACTAAAAAATTTTAGTGCACGTTAAATTGTCGAATTAAGTACTCCAAATTTATACATTTTTAATAGTCGTAATGCGATAAAATTCTTGCTATTGAAATTGACACGAAAATTCCAAACGATAATGTATTCTGATTTATGACTGCTTTTAACAGATTTGTTCTACGCTCGTAAAAGCCTGCTCGCCTTCAGGTTAACATTAAATTATATTTAAATTTGAGTAATCAGAGTGGTTTTACGTTCCATTTATTGAGGCCACCATGGACCTATTATGATTACCTAATTTTTAAAGCTTGTTGACTGAAGTTATTTCGATGAACTCCAGCTGCAGCATTCTCTAAAATGAGCTGGACATAATTTCTGAGGATGTCAGGATGTCTGAATATTCTGGGTGCTAAGAAAGTATTCCGCAGTTTTCTTTTACCCTCCATATAATCTGCATTATTAAGCGGGCAATATGCGATCAGTAGGCCGATTATACGCCTGCCTTGATACCTGTTCAATTGTAGAAGTCTTTTGGAGTAGTTTTCCAGGAATAGCTTTGATTGTCGGCAATCATCACTTTCACTTCACTGCAGTTCGGATTACGATATTAGCCACCCCGATAATTTCCTTTTGTTGGCTACCGTCAATCCCGCAGAAATCGGGTTCGTTAAACTCAATTTTGATCCCTTTCTACCCAGTGGGAAAATGATCGTGCATAAAAGTGAGTATGCAGGAGTTCGTCGAGGAAATCAGTATCAATGAAAAATATGTGTACATTTCCTGCAGAAAAAAAGCGAAATCCGACTTTGAAGTTAAAATTATGTTAGGATCAGGGTGACTGCATGTTCACGTTGTTTTTTTTATTATTTTCTGGTTGAACTTTCATTGATGAGTCGATCTGCGTAGACGATGCTGCAGGTCAAAATTTCAGGTAAATTAACATGCCTGTGTAGGACTGTTTCTTTTTTCCCTTTCCAACTTAGAATTTGTGTAAATTTCGTTGCAGTTTTCAAGTTTATTTCAAATTATGGTCGCTGCTTTAAGTAGGGTAGAGCGGGGCTTAAAGTGCCGTGGGTAAGATGTGCCAATTTTAATATTACGTATAATAATAGGGCAATAAAACAATAGCGTACATGCGAAGAATACGCTTGGCGTGGGCTAATATTCGCCACATAGCCAGTCGCTGCCAGGCATTAGGTAAGAATGCACGGGTCATAGTGCTATTTATTTGGCAGAAAGTAAAAAAACTCGTGTCTGTCATTTTAGTTTCTTGCTAAATGTGCTCATCATGGTTAAGTAAAGTAAGGACCTTTATATTGTTATTTTCTTTGTGAGCAATCTGATGCTACTTACAACTAGAAATTTGTTGTTGTCATTGTGTTTGGGTTAAAAAATGCCGCGGTGGGAATTTTTAGGTAAAAGGCGACTAAGGGTTATAGCTACCTATTTAAATATTAATAGCAACCTGAATTGCAATGCGGCTACAAAGATTTTTCCAAAAACTAAATATAAAAATAACATTTTAAAGTGATGCAACTAAAATAAGGGTAGCCCTGAGCTTGGTGTGCGATGATAAAATTTATCCCTTATCTCAAATAGAAATGGCCACAGTTGCGCAACGCACCTTGCATCGCCCCCCGCACAAACCATTGCAATGAACCTAGTACTGCACAGAGGAAATGAGTTGTTATTTCTTTTGTGCGGTGCGTTGGTAACATTTATCCCGACTGGGGTGAATTTAATAGATTTCACGATGTTTTAGTAAATTTTCTTCTGTGGAGATCCTTTGGTCCTGTTTTTGGATGACAATATCCCATTTTTTAATAGCTTGCTAACATGTTAGATCATTAGCTTCTTAGTAAAAGATAATATTTCGAACTAAGGTTATGCAACTTCTCGTGGAAGAATTTCATGATCACTATGGAGCCTAGTAAGGGTAACCATCCCTGGATCTTGTCATTCTGGCAAATGCCAAAGGGCTGTGTGCAGATTGCGTTCATGGGGATGTTGGGAGTACTGCTGGACTCGCTCTTCCCATTACTCATTGGCATATGGGCTGAAACGAGAAACCCCTCTAACCAGCATGCCACTTGATGCAATGGTACCAAAGCTTCGTTTTGGGCGTCGCTTCTCCGTGAGTTTGTTTTCCTGAAAGACAATCGTGGACTGAGGCAGGTGCCTTATCGGGTCTGCCCCGGTGCGCTCTAAAGATTTTTACCGACGGGTCTCTCACTGATGGGAGATCCGGTGGTTGTGTTTACTCTTGAGCCTGATATTGGGTTGGGCTACTCACAAGTTTTTGCCATCGTAGTAGCAGCGAAGATGGCCCTTGATATGAAGATCAACGGAAAGGATATTGCTATCCTTTCGGATAGTCCGGCAGCCTTTACGTGCTCTGAATAGCCCTCTTATAACATTTATCTATGGATAACCTGAAAAAATAAACTCATAGGAAGCATCAGAAGAGATGGAAGAGCCTGAGTACTTGTAGGTGGACAAAATTGTTTCCTGATGGACCTAATGGGAATATCTCTGATTGTCTCATGGGGCTCGGAAGGAAACAATGTAGAACTTTGGTTGACATTATCACCGGCAAAAGCTCACTTCATGCTCATACAACAATGATGGGAGTTGTTGACAGCCCTGAGTGTCTGTCCTGCCTGGAAATAGAGCCTGAGACAG
Organism: Dioctria rufipes; assembly: GCA_963924295.1. NCBI lineage: Eukaryota > Metazoa > Arthropoda > Insecta > Diptera > Asilidae > Dioctria > Dioctria rufipes. The sequence continues at coordinate 242,990,514 of OZ002741.1, forward strand.
CCTGCAGAAAGGCATCACACCTCGGCTAGGATATCTTGTGTAAATTTGCGGAGAAATGGTCCGATGATGAATGCCAAAGGTGCAATATGGCTTCGATGCGGTGTTGAATGCATTTCCCGCTGGGTAGATAACTAGTCTGTTTTGTCATTGCCTGCAATATTGCTATGCCTATGTACCCAAATTAAAATAACTATGTTTGGGTGCGCTAGTTTAATTAGCTCTTGCAAAGAGTACCAGCTTAGATCGAAAACGGTTCGATCCGATAGCCAAAGTTGCGGTTGTGGTTCCGGTATCCTCTATTGATGTAATGCTTGATTCAATGCGTGGGATTTCTGCTAAAAGAACAGTATTTATTGCATCAAGGCTGGGCCTACCGCCTCCTTTATCTTGGAATTAGCTGTATTCATTTCCAGAGCTCTTTTTTCAAACATGCTAAGGATGGAACCTTTTTGTACCTCTATAATTATTTCGAGATGAGCTCCAGAACGCCAGTTTTCCACTATGTTAAGAGCTTCCATCAAAAGTGCAGAGATTAATTATTCACTTTTTCCTCTGACTAGTAAGCAGTATTATCGGCATATCCTTGATCATCTACCTATGCCAGCTACTGAGTTTGATTATAAGGTCGTCGACTTGACGGCTTGACAGTAAACCGCTTTATGGACAATCATTGGCAGCGACGTACTCAAATTTTCCTTTGATTTGTCATTTATTTTATCATTTGACTTAAAGAAATTCCGCACATGTACAAATGCGAGCAAATATTGTGAAATTTCTTGTCTATATGGAAAATAAAACCGAAGTAGACACTTCAACTTGACAAGTGTCAAATATTAAATGTCCGAAAAAGTTGCAGCCAACATTGCACTTCTAAAAGGTTCGTATATTAAATTATTATGGTTTATGACTAGGGTTCATATTGCAATAAACTCTCTATAACACGAAATTTTTCGCAATTTCAATATTGAGTTCTAATGTTGTACATACTCTGTGTATACAGAGTTGTTTCTTAGTATATAGAGACACACTTGCGGTTTAGTGCAAACTGCAATATTGAAACCGCAAGTCTGGCTCTGGAATAATTTCGATACCAAGAGCTGTAGTTCGTCGTAGTAAGCATAGTTCCTATACCTTGAAACTATGCTGGGTTTGCAGGAAGTTGCAAAATAAAAATAAAAAATTAAATATATTAAAAATTATTTACAAGATTGATTTTAGATGCACAACAATACATTGTGGTGACTTTATGATTCGAAGGGAAAACAATCATGCAGTCCCTGCCATCTCATCCAGATATGTAGATACTTCTGCGATAAGTACATGCCATCAGTATTAATAGAACTGTCCATTCACATCACCCTCACTTTTAATGAATACCGCTCTTGTTGCTTTCGTTTGCTTTTCTTCCTGTCTGTTCTCTGAAAGAAATTTCCACTCGAATTAAATTATTCTAATTTATTAATCCCAATTTGTTTTCTTTGATTATCTTTGTCGAGTCAAAGTTCCTGGATTAGGTTCCTTAAAAATACAAATAGTTTCCATGAAGTTTATGAATCGAAAATCTTCCGACATAATTTAGTTCCAGCCAACCAGTTCACAAACTCCAGGCGGACGCTAAATATTCAGTTCTCGTCCTTGGAAAATCTGCGCCTCAAGCAATGATCAATGGAAATTCATAAATAAGAAGATACACATTAATATTCATGAGAAATGTTTAATTAATGATTTTATGAATTCGAACGGAAGGGTTCGAACTAAGTTGAATGCGACCAGCGGCATGGATCAATAACATAATTTACTTTGCTCGTGGAATTTCAATGTAACAATGCTAAGCTGTTTAAATTTTTCAAATTGGACACTTCCATTAATTATATATATACCTACGTATTCCTATAGCTACCGCTACCATCGAATCGAAAAAATACAAAAAGCATTGGCTTTTATTGATTTGTAGGCCGAAAAACAAACCTTTTATAAAGTGAACAGCTTGCTCATTTTTCTTTTTCGAAAGAGTCCTAAACAATAATAAAAGCCTGTAATTGTTCGCAACACGATGGTGAAGGGGGGAATGACAAGTCAAGGCATAGTCTTTCACTTTCAGGAAAAATAACACCCCTGACGTATGGGCCATCTTACTTATTCAACTCAACTGACAACAACATTTTCGGCTTCAATTAATCACAGGGGTGACTATAGTTTGTCGAGCTTGCCACCCTTAAATCTAACCGAGCCTCAACAAAGTGCACAAAATTAATGCCTCAAGGGAGCTATTGGTGGAACACCTAATAATCGGTTGTCTCGGCCTTTACTAGTTTGTTCGTCTGCCATTTCCAATTCGTCACTGTCCATCGATGGCATATTAATTTTCTTTAATTACTATTTACACAGCCGACAAAACAAATTTGTTTTTCGTCCCTCTGAGGACCATTATTTTCATATTTTATTGACTGCGTCTAATGCCTTGAGATAAATACAGCGTGCGTATTAGATTGAATGAATTCGTTGAACAGTGGAGATTATTTGATCACAGTTGAGAGTCAAAGATAATGGAATAATAACTGCCATTCAATAAACGAATATGTGGGAAGGAAACTGACCTTAAGGAATCTTACAGATTTAGAAAATTGCATTACAGAAATTTTCCGTCTTATGAATTTGAAAATGAGAGTTTTACCTGTTATGGTTACCATTGTGATTTACTTCGATTTAAGGTTCACTTATAGCTATCAGTAAAATCGAGTTGAGTTAGCCGATAATTGCTAATTTTAATTTGTTAGGAAGTATCGTCTCGAAATCTGCAACAATCTCTATGTCCTGCTTTGTGTAAGATTCCGCATTTGGATTTTTCATTATGTAGCAATTTCCAGACATTAAGTGAACTAGTTTGTTTAGATCTTCTTAATATCAAATTTCAGCTCTGCAATCAGACAGGACTTGCTATTCTTTAGTATCTTCTGAAATTTCCCTGTGATGGGTCTTCTGGTGGGATTTTAAACATCCGAAAATGTTTCCATCCTGCCCACATTACTAAATTTTGGATTCAACAATACTAACACCAAGGCCTGCACCAGTTATATAATATAGTTTCTTATTCAACCTTGGGTAATTTTTCTTTTTTTCCCAAGAATTGTCTCCATGTGTCCCAATTGTATACTTTTATAGGCGCAAGTCTAATATTTAAAATTCATAACGTAACGTATATGAAATTTAATTAATTTTGAACATGGAAGGAAAAAACGTGTATTTTCAGTGCATTTCGCTTGTTTATTTTCGAAAAATCGCAAAATCATGAAAAATATGTGCCGTGTACGGAGAGAATGCCATAAGTGAAGTCGTTCAAAAAATTTTGTTGCGGAGATTTTGATCTCCAAGATGATCCTTGCTCAGGTCAACCAGTTACTTCTAATCTTGCTCACATCAAGGCTTTAATCGAATCTACCCGATATTTGACCGTTTTGGAGATCGGAAATAGCCTCAACATTAACCAGTCGAATCTTTCGAGATATTTACGGAAGCTTGGAATAGTGAAAAACCTTGTAGCTTGGGTGCCGCACAAACTGAGTGAAAAGAATTTAATGGACCGAATTGCAGCTTACGATTTGGTGCTCAAATGCCATAAAAAGGAACCAGTTTTAAAGTGGATGATCACTGTCGATATAAAATGGATTGTCTACAACAATGTCAGTCGAATAAAATTATATTCAAAGCGCGGGGACGCTGTTCAGACGGTCGCAACCAAAGAAGGTAGAATTGAAGTAGTCCATTATGTGCTGCTGCCACCAACCAAACACAATTGATTAGACCAAGTACGGTTCACAACTGGCAAAATTAAAGCGATCAGAGAGGCCCAAATTGGTGAACAGAACAGAAAAGACGTTTTGTTCCACCAGGAAAACGCGAGACCATATGTTTATTTGATGACCCGATAAAATTTATTGCAGCTTGGGTGGGATATTTTGGTGCACCCACCATATAGTCCGGACATTGGACCTTCAGACTATCACTTGTTCCGTTCGCTACAGAGCTGTTTAAATAATAAATCCTTCAGTTCCCTCAACATTCTCAAAAACCACTTGGAAGTCTGCTTTGCACAAATATCTCACAACTTCTACAAACGAAGGAAATTTACAAGATTTTCGTTACGGACCCTAGTATTTAACACTAGATTGTATGGTTTTCTTGGACAGAGCGACTGGGTTAGAAATTCGATCTGTAACAAATTCAAATGAATAAAAATATGTTAAAGCCAAAGAAAGCACCAAAGTTTCAATAGTGAAGATTTTCAATTTTATAAATTTATCTCCATTAAAAAAAATTACAGGAATTTTCATACTTCTATGTATGCAGACGTTAATATTTGATAGTTTATCGGGAAATAGTCGCATTATCAAGATAACGTAACGCACAAAGTGTTCGCAAGTCTCAATATATCTAAGGCTACCGGGCTTGATGGTATTTGGAAAATGGTACTGAAGTGCTGCACCTCTTCTTTAGCTAAACCTCTAATCAAATTGTTACACTTGTCCTATTCGACAATAGTCTTTCATTCGGGATGGAAACTTGCATATGTTTAGTCAATACCTAAAAACGGACAGGCAAGCGATCCCTCAAATTATATACCAGTTACCCTTACTTCAATTCTTTCTAAAGTTATCGAAACACACACCCCGTTAATGATATATCTAGAAAATAATCACCTTATTACCGATCGTCAATATGGCTGTCGTGCTGGCCGTTCTATTGGAGATTTACTAACATTCCTTACCGACCATTGAAATCAATGTCTCAATAATTTTGGTAAATCTGAGATCATTGCATTAGATATCTCGAAGGCCTTGGATAGAGTCGGCATCCTGCTCTGTTTACTAAACTTTAGGCAATAGGTCTAGACCCTCTTTTCTTAAAATGTGGATTGAAATTTTTCTCTCCCGCTGTTCATTTCAAGTTATATTGACGGTTTTATAATTCAGGCCGGTGTACCGCAAGGTACCCTTGATTTCGTGTACACATTCGACTCTATAGCTGATTCCCGTGGAAATATTATAGCTGAAAAAGGAAGTCACATATTCAGTTCACTAAACCATGTCCTTACAACAGCACTCGCTTGGGGCAGAACGAATCGAATCTTATTTAATGCTTCCAAACCGAAATGTTGTCTGTTCTCACTCAAACGTACTTCAACTCCTGCTCAACCCATTTCCATCGATGGAGAAGATACATTGTAAAAAAGTAGGACAATTCCCTAAATTTAAGACAAGTTTTTTCCTAAAAATAAATGTTATTTTCTCTGATATAAAGGGAAAATCAGTTTAATTTCCCCAAATCAAGGGACCATTCAATGGATGTAGGTATTTGGCACCAGAAAACCTATATTGTGTACGTAAAATTCAATAAATTGGGAATTATTCTACATTTGGAAGTACCTACATTTTAGAAATAAAAACCTATTCCACTTTTTCCAAGGTGGAGCTTTCCCTAATCTTATCAAAAAATACCTAAGCTTAGTGGCACAAATTGCCAGATTCGATCCGAAGATTATACGACCTAGTACCTAATTCAAAGGTTCTATTAAGGTTCCCCTGAACTTTGGCGCATAGGAGATGCAGTTTATGAGTGGTGTCTACAGTTGGCCATTCCCTGACTCTTCCGGGCTTCGCATGAGGTTGTAAATGGAAGCCTGCTCTACTATCTGGAGCCCGAATAACATTTTGATAAGAGAGAAACCAGTAGCTTGATGGATTGGAGGAGAGCTTGTGGTATAACTTAACTTTTCATCCTATCCAGGTGGCTCACTGCAGATATAGGCCCGGACACCAGCTAGAATGGGTCTGTTGACTCGTTTTGGCACATTGGCTTGTGGAAAATATAGAGCGCTTCGCAGGTCTGTGACTCCATATTTCTTTAAAAGTTCAGTAAACTGGACTGGACTTCATATAGAAATTTTTTCCTCAATAAATCTGCAGATCTGATCTTAAAATTGGATGGTAGAGAGCTAATAGAATGCAAACATTTTCTGCCTTAGTACGCGGCTATGGGCCTAAAAGATCTATATAGACGTGCTGCCAAGGTCATTCCGTTTCGAATTGTTCTCCCATCAGGGGTCGCAAGGCAACATTTGGTGCTTTGATTTGCTTGTATATGACACATGAGCCCACGTAGTTTCTGACACCCACTGTCATTCGTGGCCAATATAAGGTGACAAGTTTCCAGCGTCTTTTTTATGTCTCCATATAAAGTTAGTGGCGGATCATGCGCTCTTCAAATGCTGTCGGAGACAAGTGTTAGTGACATTCAAAGCCTTCAAGTTTCTTCCTTCTGGACTGGATCACTTGTCCTCAGAACTGTTCGAAGTTGATTACAGAAACGAACTGCTAGGCTCTTAAACTAAATTCATTTTAACGCGCATCCTCATCCGTTAAGAGCGGAAAGCTATATTCTATTATTCGCGCTACTAATCATAGTACCATCATAAGTGCTATGAATTAATTAATTTTTCTTTTGCGTTGAATAATTTTTATTCATTTAAAAAAAAATAAATATATTTGGGGATGTTTTTTCATATATAGTTGCAGTCAATGTATTCTCTGAGTTTGCTGGAATCTCAATCTGCTTTCATTTTGTTGATGACAATTTCTTAAAAGGTCATCAATAAAAACGGTTACTTGTGTTCGCCCACGCAATCCAATATTTCTTGTGAAACAACCTATAATACTATGGAGTTGCCAATTAAGTTTATATTGATCCGTTTAAATAATTTCCATTATGAATGGGGCCTTGTGTATATTCGAAACCGTTCCATAATGAAAACAAAAAATTGTGTTATAACTACACAAAAATGACAGCTAATCGAAAAAAATATTTTCCTTACAGTGGAAAAATTCAAATTAATTTCCATCAGGACAATATTCACAAGGAGCTACTAAAGTGCCTTCTTAAAACATGTCACGAGTTTTCCAGGTGATGAAACTGAGCCCCAAAATTAAAAAAAGTTTAATTTCTTTTTTTTTTTAGAACAATTGAAAATTGAACAAAGTGGGAAAAATTTTAAGGTTGTTTATTTTTCCGGTAGAAATATGGCGCAAAAATTGGAAAACCTTTTTAATAAAAAAGCCAATTGGTGGGTGAATATTTCCTTAGTAGGAAAATTGCTCCAGGTGTCGGCAGTATACTGGGTAGAGGGAACCATGTGCAAACAACTTACTTATAGAGAGTGTGGAACTTTTAATTAGACTTCTCAATGCTGGCAACCATTTGTGTACGAATTTACGTTTTTTTTTTAAATTAATTAATAAAGAGCTTTTCAAAAATTCCGTAGAGAGAAAACTTTAAGTCCTGTTGTTGTCTTACTTAATCACAGTAAAGTTTTCGGTCAGCAGGAAATTAATTTTAATGGATCCATGAAAACGGAAGGCAGCCCTTACTTAAAATCTACCACCGTATCTAATCTAGGACGTTAGCTTAAAGCCGTTAAGGCTATAGAACCAAGACGTGAAGCTTCCGCAGTTAGTACGAAATGTCTAGCGCTCACCAATGATATGCTATAATTAATTTTGGTGAACCTTTTCACAAAGCGCCTTAAGAAGTTGATTTGTTGAGGGAAATATATCAAGCAATCGTTGGCGCTTTCCTTCACAGTTCGCTTTGCTTGGGTTTGTTTTGTTATGGGGCAAACAGCAGCTTTGTTCACTGCCAAATCCATTGTGGCGGCGAGGAAATTTTTCAAAGCTAAAATATTTTCGCTAAATTATTGAAATGATTTATCGTTGGAGGATATAAAAAAGGGCAAAGTATTTAGTCATGACAGTTTTAAATTGTACTTTTGGAAAATATTTAAGTGTATAATTAAAAGGGTAAAATCTGTAATTAAATTTTCTTTCATTGCAATTAATCGTATGATTGACCTATTTTAGAGATGATCCGCACGTGTCAATCTTTGGCAATGATACGTATGTCGTTCTCTTTTCTTTAATATATAACCTCATTCAAAAAGTAAAAATTGCAGGAAGTTTTCGAAAATGGGATTATTATTATTATTTTTATATATAAAGGACACGGGAAATGCTTTTGTCTTTGTGCGGTATTTAGAAGAAATAGGTAGAAACATGTAGAAGTCATCAACTGTCCTCAGTCGTATATTGGTGAGTAGTCGCAACTGACAGAATATTTTCCATTTTTTGGAAGAGCTTCTTTCGTGGTTCTGACTATGCCTTTATTTGAAAATTTAAAAACGTTTTGAAATTTTAAACTTTACTATTGCCTTTCCCATAGCGGTGGGTGCGAAATATCCTATTGTTTACTGTTTAAGTGAAAAAGCCTTGTATATCGTTATATTGGATTTGGTTTAGATAAAATAAAAGCTAAATGAAAAAAATTGTACATATCTCATTAGTTAGTTTTTTAAGTCTGCAATTAGAAGTATTTTTTGTTGCTTTGGGATTGAAAAGCTCGTCCATGATTCAAAAAAGTGGTCCCAGCTGAAGTCTACAATGTTTTCAGTGACCAAATATTTCCTTCGATTTCCACAATATGGTGGCTCAACCGGGATGGAGAAGACCTAACTAGATGTTTCATATCATTCAGTGACGGCAATAAAGATGCAAAAAGACGGATATTTCACAGTGATGTCCTCGTGTAATACACACAATAATTTACATATGTATAATCTACATAAACTCTACATGGACATTCTGCACCTAAATATATAAATTATTTGCTACCTACAAGGTAGAAGTGAAATTCAATTAGTAAATTTTGGTATTCTTTTTATTATTTACATTTACATCTTATTTTAGTACTCATCAGTAACATTTGAATTTGCCAGTTATAAGACAAAATAAACATGTAAAAGTTTTTTGGAATGTTCAAATGATAGTCTATTTCTTACTGGTGAATCAACGTAAGCCCAATTAGAAAAGACTTATCTAGCACAGATAAGTAATACCATAGATGGAATAAGAACTAGATGTCGCATGCAGTACCAAAAATGTATACAAAATTTATATAGCTGGGTGGTCCATTTTGGAATGGACCACAATATTTGAAATGATGTATACGTCGAGTAATTCAAATTTTGTCGTATCTAAAATATTGGGGAAGCCGATCAAATGTATGCAAAACCGCTATTATAAAAACATTTGTTTTTGGCACGCTCTAAAACATGTTATGGTCCATTTCAGAATGCACTATCCATTTCACAATTTGTATACTCTGCTCTAGTATGCCATACGACATCTAGTGCTTGTGCCATCTATAGTCAGTTCATGCCCCGTATGTAGTGACTTCTTCAAGCTTTTTTGTACATTAGCTTTGGGTAAAGTATTTGCTAAAGCTTTCGAATATCTTGACAAAATTTTTTTAGTGTTCACAATTTTTTCTTACTTTTCAAGCGCAGGCAGAAACCAAATTGTTCGGCTGACTTATAGACTGGTTAATGTTCAGAGATTTTGCCTTTGATAAAAACTAAGGCTGGTTGATATATACATCACGGTTGGCTCATGAGAACCAGATTTTTAACACTGGTTTCCAAATCGGGGTATTAATTATCTGTGTCCCTGGTTTACCCGACGAAGTTGAAATTTGAAGAAATTTAATTGCTAATTTAGACAATTCTGGGGTGACTAAGTTTTTTCTGCAGCAAATTAGGAAAGATAGGCCCGGAGCTTTTCTGGAATGATGCCATATTGGTGTCCAGGTACTTGAAAACGAAATCATTTACGATTTATTATTCCGCAGAGCTTATGATTCCATAATCATATAATGGATGAAGGTAATATAGTACAAGTAAGTACTCGTTACGGGCCATTTTCATTCGTTTTCCAAATTAGATTTGAATCTTTCGAGTTACTATAATTTTAATCACAATTGCACGGAATCAGCAATTGAAGCAGAGGAGCTCTGGGAAAAATTGATTACTTCGCATACTGGATCGAAAAGTTTAAAATTCTGCAACATGTGCTAGAAACACATCATCAAACAACTGTAACGAGACCGTTTGATGATTTTTTCAAAATATTTTCAATATTTTTAACAAGGCAAGCAAAAGAATCAAGATACGAATAATATCTCGTACCGCATGGAGTTTTGATACGAGTACCTCCAAGTACTATGACAGAAATCGACAATCTTCCCCATTTTAACCAAAGCTGGATGGTTTCGGATACAATGGCATACACAATTCTATCGTACAATTTTTTAGCCAGTTTACAACTTTGTTCAATTATTTAATTCTGATGTTTCGGACTCAGTTGCCAAATCCCATGCATCTAGTAACACAGGCTTCCCATCAACATTATGTAATATAGTCCCAACAGTTTTAGTTTTCAAGGCATCAATAAGAATGACGGACTTTTATACCCTAGATGAAATGCAGTAGTAATGCTGGTAGAGCAAAATAGATCGGGAACGCACGCATAATATTAAAAGTTAGTTTGGTGTTATCATGTCCGTCTGTCCGTCCGTCTGTTCGTCCGTCTGTCTGTCCGTCTGTTCGTCCGTCTGTCCGCACGATAACTCGCGAGCGCATATATTCAGAGACCTAAAATTTAGCACATGGGCTTTAAAAAAAAAAGTAAAATTAAGTTAAAAAATGGGACAATTCTTCACTACATGTTTGGACACTGTGCTAAACATTTTTATTGAACTGAAAAATTCTTCAGAATATGAAATCCTATAAAATTTGTTATAATCATTTTTATTGTTCGCCGAACAGTTCTAGTAAAGGGTTTTCCAATAAGAGCTGTTATTTTAATTAGCCCGCTATTTCGGTAGATCTCACTTTTGGAGCTGTCATTTCTTGACATTTGACAAGTAGAAACTACGTCATTAATAAAAATGGAACGATACACGATTCAACAACGCAATGAAATTATTAAAATTCCAGAGACGGTTCGTAAAACTCGAACATTTTTGGGTCGTCGTGACGCACCTTGTCGGACCGCAATACAGAAATTGGTAAAAAAATTCGAGCTGTCGGGACAAGTTAGTGATGTGAAGAATAAAACTCGTGCACGTCGCTCAAGAACAGCCGAGAATATTGCGGCTGTAGCCGAAAGTGTTGAAGAAAGCCCAGGTTTGTCCATTCCTCGTCGTTCTTTGGAATTAGGCATTCCACAAACGTCATTACACCATATTTTGCATAAAGATTGGGGTCTTAAGTCTTATAAAGTTCAGTTAACACAAGAACTCAAGCCGGCCTATCATCAACAACGTCGAGTCTTTGCTGATTGGGTCCTTGAAATGCATGAAAATGATCCGGAATTCGATCGAAAACTCATCTTGAGTGATGAGGCCCATTTCCACCTCGATGTCTTCGTCAACAAGCAAAATTGTCGCATCTGGGGCTCGGAAAACCCAAGAGTTATTGCTAAAAAGCCTCTCTATCCTCAACGTGTGACTGTTTGGTGCGGTTTATGGTCCCGCGGGGTCATTGGACCTTACTTTTTCGAAAATGAGGCTGGAGCAACAGTTACGGTGAATGGATTGCGCTATCGACAGATGATTAATGATTTTTTATGGCCGGAATTAGATGGTATTGATCTGGACAACGTTTATTTTCGACGGCGCTACGTGCCATACAAGCAACGAAACCATTGATCTTTGACGGGAAAAGATTCCGGACCGTGCTATCTCTCGAAGAGGTGATCACGATTGGCCACCGAGATCTTGTGACTTAACACCTTGCGACTTCTTCCTTTGGAGCCACGTGAAAGAGAAGGTCTACGCCAACAGCCCAGCGTCCATTGAAGACCTCAAAGATGGAATTCGTGAGGCTATCGAGGACATAGGGCAGCCACTTTGCGATTTGGTTATGGAAAATTTCATGAAAAGGATATGGTCCTGTAGGCGTGGTCGTGGTGGTCATTTGGCTGATGTTATTTTCCATTATTAACGGCATACCTTCCTCTTTATAATGACATAAAGATCCGATCATTTATCTCAAAAAATGGCATTTTTCTTTTAATATCAAAATAACACCTCTTATTGGATAACCCTGTATATGAGAAAAACCGCTTCAATGATAAATCTTGCACTGATGGGTGACCGCACATACGGGTAAACATCCAGGATATCATAAGAATTGGTCTCAGAACAATTCCAGTTTTTACCTGCTTATTTACCGTTTTTACAGCCATTTCTATACATTTCGCATATTCCTTATTAAGTAATGTTTTTAGTGCTTTCGACCTGGAATATATTTTTATGAGGGCTGGCCTTAATTTTTCCCACAGGTTTTTGATATAATCTGATTCCATTATTGAGGTATATTACACACAAAAAGGAATTTTTCGATGGATTCATTTAGGGATTCTAACTCTTCTGAACACATTTATCCACAACTCACTTATTGTCTTAGATTATTTTAGTGTCCCTTTCTTTCATATAGCTCTCCTTGTTCCTCGTTCCCCAGACGAATTTACGCCAGCGCTGCTTGTACCAAGAAAATTTGATGTATTGGATGGAGTGTATGTGACCCAAGTGAATGAAAGGGGAGGCTCCTACCAACAATCCTTAAAGTAACGAGCTAAAGCGAATACTGGTTTTCCGATCGGATATAACCCTTCCGAGTTAGAGTCGATCTAAGGTGTGAAAAACCTAGTACCTCAGTTCTAATAAAAAAGAGGGAAATACTAAAAACTTAGCTATTTAAGCCTCCGACTATAAGAATGTGGGTACTAAAACTTTTTCTCAGGACCCAAGGAATTCGATTCTGTACTAGATTTTCCAAACTGTATTATATCAAATTTTAACCCCTCAAGCCATCCCCCGCTTAACTGTGATTAGTATTGTTAATTAAATATGTTCAGATTATCATTATGCATCGTTTAAGACTTCTTTCATGTCTGTTGACGTCGAGCCTAAAATGGGCATTCAATTTTGAAGCAGTCTTTAAAAGAAAAAAAAATTATTAGAATACCTTGACAGCTCCTACATGAATCTGCTAGATGTTTATACCTGCACTGTTCTCTCACATCAGGTGCGTATGCAGATCTGCAGCCTTTGGAGTCACCACGAAAATGTTCGAGGGGAGATGAAAAAGTCAGAAGAAGTTGCTTTAAAAAAAAAAAATTAATAATATTTAGGTTATATCACAAAATCCAATTCGGGTTTGATTTGGAAAACCTGTCGGTAATATTAACCACATGAATGTCATCCTCAGGTTGGATATTAAGGGTTCATAGCCAGCTACTCCTTCTCGTGCTGTAGAAATTATTGTTGATGTAACCGTTTCTGTCACGAGTAAAAGACTGAGAGTAAGAGCTTGCACCTTGAGTTACATTCAAAGGAATTGGAGTGGGAGTCCATGATATGTTACTGAATATTTCTTTTGATGGGAACTTAACTGATCTTGTTTTCATCTAGATAAAGTTGTCAATGGTCTTTTAAGCCTTCCGCTTTCCACTTTCGCTGTTATTTCTACCTCCATCACTAACTAATATAACAAGTTTATCGCTCTCCTACAAATTAAAAGAAAACCTGAAGTTAAATTAAACAACACTACTTGAATTAATATGAAAATATAAGCAAAGCAACGCCAACTACCGCAGAGGAAACTTGAATGGATTTAATTTTCATAGTCTTGCCGTAAAGATTCTGAAGAAAAATTATAAAATCAATTCTAGCGGCGCTCGAATCAATTAAATTGATCGTTTTCAGCCACAAGTAATGTATCAAAATTCGAAAGAAAAATTTTCAAGTAAATTTTTAAGAACAAAATGTATGCTTGCCAATGCTCATAAATATCTTTAGCGATTCAGACCAGTCAATACAACTAAATCAATATAACCCTGGTCAGCCAGCAATAGTGCATGGAAAATCTAAAGAAAAAATTTCAAATATTTTTAACAGAACTGAATGCTTGTGCCCCTGTTCGAAAGAGTGAACCAGAAGAATTAATCCACATATTCGTTTTGACTATTTTTGGTGAATAGTTATTCATAAAAATTCTTAAGAACAATTTGCAACTATATTTCTAAGAAAAATGTAATGCTTTCCTACGATCGTAAAAATTTTGAACAACTCAGGCTTGCTTCAATATCGGTATAAAAATTAATGGGTGACTAGACATTGATTGCATGCATCTAGGGTTCTATTAGAATAACTGTAAAACAAAACATTGTTAATTCAGTTGTTTGCTCCTGACGCGAGCTCCTCACTAAGTTCTTGTTTCATCGATTTTATGCCGAAAATCAGATTGGTAAAAACGAAATTTAATCGCGCAAAAAAATATAAAAGCATCATATTAACCGGGCACTAAAATAAATATGTATTCCAAAATTACTTACCATCCTGTGATAGGTATGAAAGATGACTTTTCGACACGATATAAAAACACAAGAATCGTACACGATTGAAAGACGAAGAGCTACGAGCGAATGACTATTATACCCAATCTACTATTACTACTCATAAGGAGACAAACAAAAGCCCGTCGTCGCCGAAAATTGGTTCTAGCTCTAAATATAATGACAGCCATGCGTTTTTTACGCGCCACAAAATGACGTTGAATAAGGCCCAAAATACATTTACGGCCACAAGCCACAGGCCACTGGATGCACGCCTCTAAACCAATGTAAATGTATTGTCAAAGTTACATTCGCGGCCACAGGCCACAAGCCACGCTGTGGCCGTGGCCAAGTTTGATCAAATATTAAATTTTGTGGCTCGTGGCCCCGGTACTGTCAATATTGAAGTATTAGAATGGTAGGTTTGTCGGGGGATTTGTAATTAATCGGAATTTTGTTTATCAGCGAGAAAAGTTGTTGACCTGTGTGAACTAATTCATATTGTATTGTAATAATTTTGCAAAAAAAAAAATGGAAGAAAAAATTATTAATTACATGAAAATACATACATTTATACATAATAGGAAGCTAGGCTTCTTGTGGCTAGTGGCCGTGAATTAAATTACTTAGCTTCAGCAGTCGGCCACAAGCGGCTTGGGCCCGTGAATGTATTTTGGGCCTCAATTGTTTTCATATATTTATAGCTTCATCCAATGTAAGCCACGCCACTTTGTTGCGCTACAAAGTTTGATTAAATTTAAAACTTTGTAGCGCATTGTTTCTTTCTACGTTTGTTCCCTGTTTCATTTTAAGAGAACAAAATGAAATTATATTATTGACGCGTTTGAAATAAAAAATTTCGCTTTTTTGGTAATAGTTTTTTCATAATCCTTTAGGGAAAGAATACATGTTTCATTTATTATCATACTTCATTTTTTTTTTAATTTTTAAACACCTTTTACAATTTTATCAGATTGTTCGAATTGTCAAGTGAAAAACAAAATACGCGTGGCTCTCATTGTACACACAAAGTGGCGCCACAATAAAACCGCGTGGCGCTCATTTTATCTAGGGCTTCCATCGACGCAGCAGGACTAAAGTTAGAAATTGGGAAAAGTGCACTACTACAGCGCCAGCATTAAACTCCGGCGTCAGTTACATACTGTGTCCGTACTATAAGAAAATTATCCCGTTAAATTTTTACAACTCGCTCTACAGTCCAGCACCGCATTCAATTCACCGGGACGTTGTGCTGGGGTTTTGGGGAGGGGGGTCATCCTGTATATGCGCCTGTTTTACACTAGAAAACTTGTTTCACATAATTCAACTTAAAAGCGTTTTTTTGTTATTCTAAGAAATTTTCTTTACAACACTGTTGAAATCAGTAGTCATTAGTCGCCGTTTGCTGAGCTGGTAGACTTGAATGAAACGTGAAACTGCGTGAGGCAACAACAGCATAATTTACATAATCTACATACTCTTCATATACTTCACACAAATATGTCGATTATTACATTTCCCGCGTAGAAGCACATCACTAGGCTGGTTGAGTCTTAGGATAGGATCTTCTTCACTTCATGCCATGCAAAACTGGTAAAAGCAAAAGTCAAATGTTTACTACAAAATATAGCTCTTATTGCAAGAAGCTTTTGAGATTTTTATTTTTACCATTCTAAATTAAATTATTAAATACAAGAAAAAGAATTAACCAGCTCGTTCGGGTTTATGAGGCCGGAACCTTCCGCTTTCCGGGCGACTGCTCTAATCAGGTAAAATTTGAAACTAGAATGTCCGCTCTGTCTAATGCATTTTGAATTTTTGCTGGATTCAAATTCATCCCGGTGTTCAAGGCTGTCTTCCTGGAAAAATCAGAACAAATCCGTTTTCGGGAGGGAAACTTCTTGTTTCTGAATGGAGGATAACGCAACAACTGAAAATGTCCTCCGCGACTGTGAAGCGCTGAAGGCTAAAATATAAAATTTGCATATATACATTAGGGTGGCCCAAAAAACAAAAGTGTTAAAATCTCTAGATGCTCATTCAGAATTTGTTAGCCAATGTAATTTTATACTTTTATGCAAAATTTCGTTGAACCATTAAAAATAGTGATTTTTTGGCTATTTTGAACTTTCAGGAAAAATGTTTTAACATTTTCTGTCATAACTTTTAAATTTGACAATATTTTTTCTTGATTCGTTTTTTTTTTTTTTTTTTTTAATTTAAAGAAACTTACTGATGAACTTACTGTAGTGAAAGCCATTTTAGAACATTAAATTCTGCTATTTTGTTATAATTTTTTCAAAACGAAAACTTGGACCCCAAGCTCCAATTTTTTGAATTCGCGTTAATTTTTTTGTACGGAAAACTGGCACGCGAGTACACTTCTTCTACTATAATGTAATCTATAATCGATTATCTTTCAAACAACTACAAATTACGGGGCTCATGCAGTGTATGAACTGTTCTCAAAATGCGGTTTTCGAAGGTGAAGCATTTTTACAAAATTACAAAGAATATATGCCGGTTCATAAAGTTATAGACTTTTTCATTGTAACAAAATGATTCATACACAAAAAAAAAAAAAAAAAAAAAAAACAAGAGGACAAGGTACAATTGGTCTTAAGACCAAGAATATTATTCTCTAGATGAACATGAAAATTAAACAAAGTGAAAACCAGAAGCCCTGTATGGCAACACCAAGAGAGGGTTGCCCGATATAATAAATTTTTTGAAATTTTATTTACTATTATTATAAAAACACCACATACCAAAAGTTTTCTCTCTACATCAACGCACTCTGGAGCAGTTCCCAAATATACCGTTAAAATTCAAATTTTTGTATGGCAACCCTACGAAGGCGTTGCTCGAATTGTCACATTTCCGAAATTATATTTATTAATTTTTTTCAAATCCCGTGTGCAAAATTTTAGCACTCAAAGTGAACGCGTTCTCAAGCTATCGTGCGAACGGGCGGACGGACAAATAGACGGACAGACAGACAGGCAGACAGACAAACAAACGTGGGTATCCAATCCAATAATTGCAAAAGAAGATGACATTGGTATAAGTCAGCACATCTTTGTAATTTGTAAAAATGCTTCACTTTGGAAAATCGCATTTTGAGAACAGTTCATAGTCTACATGAGCTCCTTAAGTTATAGTCGCTAAAAATATAATCGATTGTAGATAACGTTATAGTAGAAAAAATATACGCGTTTGCCAGATTTGCTCACAAAACAATTGACACGAAGTAAAAATGTTCCGGTTTCCGGGTCCGAATTTTTGTTTTTAAAATTTATAAAAAATAGAAGAATTTAAAACCTAAGTTATCAAAGTAAATATTTATGACAGAAAATGTTGAAACAGTTATCCTGCAAGTCCAAAATAGCCCAAAAATCACTATTTTCGATTTGAGCGCCCTCTAAATATAAATAAACTTCACATATCAAATTCTGATTGAGCTTTTAGACAATTTATCACTTTTGCAAATCCATATATATTTGGGCCACCCTAATATAAAATTTAAATTTCCAATGGGAACTTTAAGGTTTGGGCTATCTTGTAGGGTAATGTGGAGTTTTGATTTTTATACTCTAGATGACATCATAGGGTATCCCAAGTTTGCCATTCCGTAGGTAACACCTCGAAATAATAATTGTAGAGCAAAATAGATTGGAAAACCACACATAATATTAAAAGCTATTTTGATTTTTGCATATCCGTTCGCCCGTCTGTCCATCCGTGCGTCCGTCCTTAGGTTAACTCAAGACTATGTGTACTTAGAGAGCTGAAAATTTCCACACGGGCTTTAAAAAAAGAGTAAAATTAAGATCGAAACTGGGACAAATCGGATAACTCCTTCTTGGGTTTGCCATACAAAAATTTCGTTTTTGATTATATATTTGGACAATTTCTGAGAACCGTTCAACGTAGAGAGTGGAAATTGTGTACACGGCCAGTGGCGGATCCAGGGGGTGGAGGACATGACCCCACCTACATTTGAAGAGAAAAATATTTAATTAATTGAGTTATTTGAAAAAAAAAATGTTTTTTATTTTATATGTGTTCTTTTTATATAATTCAATTTCAAAAAATTATACAAAATATTTTTATTCCAAAACTTCGAAAAATAAAAACTTATTTCAATGAATATTATTTCATGCTTGTGACGTATGTGTATAGGTTTTTTTCAGAATATGACTTTGGGACCCCAACTTTGGGTGATCCAAAACCCTCGAGAAACACTTTCCAAGCCACGAAACATACTCCCTCACAACCCACATCAGAGCACCAACTTAGTCCTAACTATTAACATTCTCAAATATTTGCAGCGTTCTTATGTAAAACCACTTACATGTATAATATGGACTGACTATGTCCATAGAAATACATTGCAGAAAGTGGGCTCGTTTCCAGTAACGCACCCAGGATTTGGCTTTGGAGGGGGACCATAGGTGTCCCAAGTCCTAATTAGTCGGAAAAATAGGGCTCTAAAGTCGCGTCCTGCACCCATCTGAGCACTTAAGGACTGCTATTGTTTATTAAAAGGTTTTATTTTATTTTATCGGACTTTGGAATAATATACAGACCACATTTTATACATAATTTGTAAATTATGTTCAGAAAACTGACATTCTGGAGGGGGACCGGTCCCGTTCGTCCCCCTCTCGGTGCGCCCCTGCTCGTTTCTATAGAGCGTTCTCTTTCGGTCTAAGGACCAAGCACTAACTGAGAGAGAAATCTAACAACAAATAAATAAATGGGTTCGTCGCAATAAATGTTTTTTAATTAATTAGTGATAAAAAGTATTTTACCAAAGGCAATATATTCATAGATACTCAACAGAAATTCGAAAGGTTTTATTAAAATCACTTTTAAACTTTCCGCCAATCTTGTTTCATTGTTGGCGCTGACGTAAGAACTATTTTTGACACAAAAAATTGTACCCGCATGAAATAGCATATCGTTGAGCAGTCTATATTATATATGCCAGTATGTAAAACTGAAAACAGTTTGGTTTGAGTGATTCCTGCAGTTTGCACCCTAAACTAATATTCTATTAGAAATGACTTTTTGTAAAACACACACTGCGTAATGCGGAAACCTTCCTAATACTGCAGTACTGCGGTGGGTAAACTTAAGCGACTTACGGCGCTGGATGGTATTTTTTTGTTGTTGCTCCATTTAATTCGTAAGATGACCTCCCCCCCCCCCACTCGCCCCTGTACACAGCGTTTTCATAAAAATAGTAAATACAATTTCAAAAATGGGCTAAGTTGAGCAATCCCTTCTTGGTGAATGGTGTTGCCATATAAAAATTTGGGTTTTTTACATATAGTATACTGTGAAAACGATCACTCCTAGATATTTTTGTTGTACCGAAAATTTCTTCAGAATATATAATTTATTATGATCCAAGTTTACTGTCGGACGAATTGTTCCAGAATTATATTTGGAAAACCACTTCAACAATCAAACTTGCACTGATGACCATTGACCACGAAATTACATAAGGGTATTCATTTAGGGTATTCATTAAAAATTGTTTCCGACCAATTCTAGCTTTTTTACTTGTTTTCTATATGTTTTGAAAATGCTTAATTAGGTGTTGAGCCGGAGAGTTGAAATTTTATGCACATACGTCTTGTGATAGCTGTAGATTTAAGTTTGAATTGTAAAAATTTTCTGATTTGTAAATTTGTATGTAATATACTGGGAAAACTGCTAATTTTTAGGAGAAGTTAATGACATATGTATAACCATTCAAAAAAGTGCAAAACCATTTTAACGATCTAAATAACTAGTTTGAAGACAGAGATATTTACGAGCACTTATATAGAGTATCACCAAAATTGGTCTTAACCGAATTATAACTTCTTTCTAGATTTCTCCTTTCTTCCCTATAAAATCATGTTTTTAATACTTTTAAAATTTTTCATTTAATTAATATTAATAGAATGTAACCAATTTGACAACGATTCAATTAAAATATTAAAATTTTTCACCTGGATCAGATTTATAAACTTTACTTAAATGTCTCATCTCATACCAAATAAAGCAAAACTTTTGTTTATTTTTATTTTTAATACATGATTACCATACATAATTCATTGAAATAAAAATGGGATTCACGGAAAAACAAAACTCAACAGTAATGAAAACACATAATTTCACTATTTATTTATTTTAACCCCTGCATGTAGCCGTGCTCATTATTCACTAGATTGGTCGCGAGCCGGACATATTCACAAATAACGCTCTTAATTTATGCAATAAATACAAATGACGAAATTAAATAATTTTTACGAGGGAGCTTTTATTAAAACACTGATTTATTTTAGTGTTTCAGTTTAATTTTGAAAACGGATAAAAGTTTCATGTGATTATATGTGTCTGCAATGAAAGACAGATCGAATCGGAACCAGGAACTAGTACAAATAATGGTGCGGTAATTGTAATAAACAAGTGCTATTTACTGCCAAAAATTACTCATGAATTATTCATGTCCACACATGACTACGTAAATATAAATTCATATGGAAATCCTCAAAGCAAGCAAAGCTAACTGAATAATTTTTGAAATTCAATAAATTTTGAAGATTTTCAACGTTCACCATTCTGTTTCTTGTATTGAGTATGGTAGTCTAAGAAAAAAATTCCACCAGTCAACTGTAAATATGTATGTATATAGGCGACTTTAATAATATGGCACAAATAGAAAAGGTGCCAGCTTACATGTAAATTTATCATTTCTCTCACACAAATTTATCCTGACAAAAACGATGTGACACCCATACCAGCACCTTGAAATTATGAATTGCTGGAAATACATTGTATCTATGTATTGATGATGCAGCAAGATTGTCGAATTTTCCGAAGTCAGTAATAAAGCCCTTCTACTAATTGAGTCCTAACAAACTACCAGGAAAAGATGCGGTTGATGAATATGCTAGGAAAGGTTCAGCTACGGATTCGAGTTTAACAGAAGAGCCTTTTTACAAAAGAGGATTTTAGACTTACGGGCTTATCGATCGTCTTACTGTAGATGTGAGAAATGATCGACCTGCGTCATTTGAAGGTAGCCTAGGTTTTATTGTGCTCTAAGAAAACAATAGTCTTAATTAGGAGGAGTTGTATTGACGTACGCAATTTTACGGTGATCATTACTGGACTCTTTGCGATATATGCTAAATAAGTACAAGATCTTATCAATGAGTTACATATAGAAATCGTATGGACAAAGGGAAAATGGAAAGCATTCTCCCGCATTCACAATGTAAAGTGGAGCAGAATGGAACAGAGTGAGCTTTGAGCTCAGACCGAAGGTGTTCGAAATGCAGAGAGTGAAATTCGAATTTAGAAATCAACATAAAAAATCGCCATAACAATACCAAATCGAAAAATAAGCTGTCGTTGAAGAATTTGAATAAAGAGACACCAGGGGAGTGATTCTGATCTCTTTGTTGTAGGAGTATCTTTTTGTCACATATTTTGACATTTCACCACAAATTTTTCGTACTTTTATATTCACTTTATTCGTTTTGATTTATCCTTTTCATCTAGCACAAAATAAACTGAAATCGATGAATTAATGTCAGAATACACGCCTAAATGAAATGAACTTTTCCATTGATTTTTCCGTGTTTTTATTCAGCTCAACAAGCCTTGTATCACATAGAATGAACTGAAAATGACACTTCACATTACAAATTCAAAATATTATTTCGAATTTAAGCACTCATATTGCCCTAATTAGGCGTGGAATATCCATACCAAAGTATAAAATTTTTGTCCCAACCTCAGAAGTAGTTGACTAATTTCTCATACTTTTATGCATGTATTCTGGCATTGCTTTCAGTTTATTTTGTGCTTGATGAAAAGGATAAATCAAAACGAATATGATGAATATAAAAGCACGAAAAATTTGTGGCGAAATTTCAAAATGTGTGACTAAAATATACGGTTAAGCTACGACAATGAGAGCAGAATCACCCACTGGTCACAGCATCAGATTCCTTCGAAACTTGCTAAAAATTAACGTACTTTTTTGTTTGCAAGAAATATCTCTTGTTTTTTATTGGAATTCATAAAAAAATATTAAATCAGAAGATATCATTATGGAGCTTATTCCACGCCATCTACATCGTAGTAGTACGAAATTTCAGCTTGTAAGCTTTCGTAAATGGCCGCGTGGAAATTGAATAGAGGCTATTTTCATGCAGCTCTACTCTCCGCTACTTTGAGCTTTACAGAGATGATCATATGAACTATTGCGTGCGAAAAAAAAAATGCCAGTTGCCACTCTACGCCACTCTACGCCACTCTGCATTGTGAATGCCGCATTCATAATTATTGTGGATATAATTTAGGTAAGGTAAGAGGAGTGCCGCTAGAAGATCAGCCTACATCACTTAGACCTCCAATGGGTAAATTGTGTACTTTGATCTCATGGCAAAAACCTTAAAAACCTCCCTATATACATCCAGCCTCCTTTAGAAATCTCAGGATATATCTGTTTTGTTGTCCGCCAATTTAACGTTACCTAAACCATTGGATAATTTGAGTGGATATAAATTATAGAACGACAGAAATACACTTTGGTGCACTTCTGGTAGGATCACTAGAGTGGGAGATTTGCATATGGACTTTGAAAGCCATGCTAGGACAACTCCATTTTACTTTGTATGCTGTTTAAAGATCTCAGTAGGTTCACTTGCTGCAGGCAAGATGACCTTCTAGTTTTCTATTGTTGGCGGTTGCTATCTACCACATCAAGACAAATGTTTGTTCGAAGTATAGCGTGCTGGTGGATATATCAGAAACTTTCATCGTCGGTTCTTGATAATAATAATAAATATATTATTATAATTGCTTTATAATACTTAAATATCTAATTAGATGTTCCTGTTTAAAGCTCTGAAATTCATGCAGCTCTTTAGCACTTTTCTCCTTTTTTAATTGTAGGTGCAGCGGTGAAAGGTTAAGTAAGGATTCAATGGATGCGCTTGGAATAAATTGTGTGATCATGGGCCTGATCACTTGAAAACTTATTTCCGTACCATCGAGAACCGTGGTAATTGGTCTTTTTTTTGTATGGGACTACAACTGTTTTGTTAGTGTGTACGTATTGAGACCTTTTCCATTTTAAAAATCGCTTTCGTAGAGAATAATAGAGAGGGAGAGAGGGAGAGAAAGAGGGAGAGAGAGAGGGAGAAGGAGTGAGAGAGATAGAAAGTGAGAGACACACATACATAGACAGAGAGTGAGAGAGAGTGAGAGAGAGAAAGAGAGATTTGGAAATCAACGGGAATATGAAATTCGAATTGAAAATATCAACAATATTTGAGAAAACTAGATTTTGGAACGTGGAATACAAATGCAGCCTCATATCAAACGCACTGTTACTCTCCGCCTCTCATATAATATTCTCACTAGCTTTTTTGCCTCATTCACAGAAAAGTCTAAATTTCTTTTTCCTTCTTCACATTTTATTCAAATTAAGAGTACCTACAAGTCTAGCACGAAATTAGGTAACTAAAAATTAAAATAATAAATAATAATAAATAAATAATTAAATCAAAAGATCTATTTTGGAAATATGCATAAACAATAACAAATAAAAAATATTCTACCAAGAAAGTCCCTACGATTTTGCAAATTCGTCAAAAGGGATGATGGTAGGACCAAATAAAATGGAGAAATAAAATACTGTGGAAGCAATTTTCGAATTCGTTTCGTTACAGATCGCTTTACTTGGTCTAATTGGAATTTGTACTTCGTGGAATATTAATGTTTAGCTCCATGTAATAATATAAAATTTCAGCTTAATGTAAAAAAAAAAAAAAAATACTTTCTTTAGAAAAAGTTTTGTATTAAGATGAAAATTTATTATATATCCATCCTATATGATCCCCTTAAAAACCAACTAATCCTGCGGGAAAACATAAGAAAACTAAAAAAAAACCTTAAGATGCTTTCAATGTTTAACAATTCCATCGATAAGTGTCAATAGTGACAGAACACATTCAGAATGAAAAGAAAAATTAAGTTTCTCTGAAAAAGCTCAGAACGATGTACCTAAGCTATTCTCCTTCCTCCTTCAAAGTTACACGCAACACGCTAAAACATGCCTGCAAAGAAGATTGACATCCTCGAGGGACATATTCTGCAAGACCTAAGTCAAACCTAAGATACCTTTAATTGAAATTGACTTGAAGTGAAATATTGCTGACACCATTTGATGGCACGTTAAAGTGGTTTTGACTGCCATCTCAACTTCGAACCCCACAAATTCAACATTTTCCAATTCCGTTCGCTATACATTCAGGCTGCTCTGTTTTTATCATCCATCTCTCTTTAATAGAGAAAAGTGATATCCAGGACTTTGTTCTATATACTTAGATAAGTTTCCCAATACCTTCCAGAATATCAGTTACTTCGGTGCTTGTTCCAAATTGAATAGTTGAAATGTCATCCGAGCTCATTTGTCTACAGTTTTGATACATCGACGGTCATCAATTATGCTGGGACCTTTTCTGCCCCCTGGCTCTCTATACCTTTTTACTATATGTAGAGGGACAAAGGGAATATGGATTACCCACCAATAGACACCACCCCGCATGGACATTTTGAATATTTACCCTGTTGTCAGTATTCTGAGGGATGATGCTTGTTACAGTACTACAGCACAGCATCACAAAAAAAAAAAAAAAAAAAATGAGCTGGAGCGGTCAAGCATTTCAAATAAAGTTTTGTTCGCCTACAAAATTCATTAGAGGATAAATGGGTCTATTACCCGTCCTTTGTTTAACTTATTTCGACCCTGGAAAATAATGTAGTGGAATATGGGGTCGGATGGGATTCTCTTTCAACTATGTGCGGGTAGGACAAATTTGTTGTCAGTTAGAGAATGGATCCCAACCGTAATTTACCTTCACGGAAAGGTGTGACTGTATTCTGTTTATTTGCACTTCATGGGTGGCAAGGTGAATTGGAAGCCCTTCATAGAGTCGCATTGTATCAGAATTGCGGCACACTATTGAACTAATCACAACATACCATCGTATCGGTGCTCTTTGGCATAACACAGAGTGTTCGTCTTTTGAATTGGGCTTCCGTAATTTATTTGAAAGGATTCCATGTTTATACAAACATTTCCCATTTAGCATATCGTGTTAGTTGAGTGCGACATTTTCTATTTTGTCCTCCCACACTTCTAATTTTGATTGAAAAATATGTAGGTAAAACATATGTAGGTATTCGTGTCTGAAAATATACGTACCTACATTTATGAATAGTATGCATATGAATGCGTATCAATATGTAATAACACAAAATTTAATTTAGGAAAATTAATAATAATATTGTAGTTGATATTATTGACAGGTGAGTGCCTAGTTAGGAAAATACTTCGGTAAACTGTTTTCGATTGTATTACTATTAGAAGCAAGTGACACATTTAAGGGATGCTGAGTGAAGTTTTTTATACCCTAAAATTAAGACTCCTTTATGGAAAAATAAAACGCTCAGGATAATCTAATCCCGTTTTATAAGACGTATTGGATAAATTATTAATGATCCTGGTAATTTTACGTAACTTAAAAATAATGGTAAATCGGATTTGAACCAAAGTCATAAAAACCCATGCCTTTATTTTGAGACGCCACTTTTATCATGAACCAATTAATGGGAGCATCCAATGATATAGAAAATGTACTGTAGACGGTTATAAACGATATTGGCACTACAAACGCAAAAAACAAAAAGTTATGTAGCTTACACAGTAACTTTCAATATTGCAATATTATGGTGTGTGGGCAGGCTTTTGTCGTCCAAAGGAAGCCCTGATATACTTTAGTATTTTTAATAAATTGAATTCTGCTGGTAACATAAACATCCTCGAAAAAGTGCTTGTAAATTTTTTTAGATGATATTGATGATCCACACGAGTATGCCAGCAAGAGACCACAGTTTAAAAGCACAAAGCTCGCATTGTGTGGTTTTGGCATAAAAATATTGAAAATATGAACTGGTGAGTCCTGAGTGCCGATCCGAGAGAGATGGCGAATTATGTTTAATCGGACTTATGCCAATGGTCGCCAATAAAAGAAATATGGAATGAAGTATCCGTTTCAGGCGTTGGGAATCTTATTCGATGCCTGAACGTATCAAAGAAGTCACTCGATCCTCATGGTGGTCACATACTCATTATCAAAATTACAACAATGGATTTTCTATTAATACAAATAGGCTATTTTGTTCGTTTTCAACGAATTTTACAAATTGGTAGTACATTATTAATTCCTATGTACATATCTTATAATTTGTTTTTTATTTATGTACTAAAATATAATTTATTATTTTGTTATTTCAGACTTTTGTTTATGTTAACATGATAAATGGAATCACAAAATATATGCAAAATATTTAAATGACTATTTTTTGTTGCTGTTACGAACTATATTGTTTCCGAAAGTTATATAGTCGTAGTTTTTTAAAAATTAAGAGAACGCATGATGTTTCTACTTTGAGTACAAAACATACTGCTGAACTCAATGCACACTCATTCATAAAGATAAAAGAAAATCGAATAGCGGTAATGAATCATAAAACAAACATAGAGTTTTGTTTTCAATCCATTTATAAAATGGTTTTTCAAAATTGTTATAATTACAGGATAATTAAGCGAATATTTTTCGGTGACATTTTCCACACATTTTATATGTACTCGAAATTATCCAGAAATGTATTATACAGAAGTCGTTAGTAGAAATTAGTAGTTAGAGTTTAAGAGTTTACCCATTCCAAATATGCACATTGGCGTAGCCAGCATTTTGTTGTGGGGTGGGTGGGAGTAGGGGGCAGACTGACACAATATTGAAGAAGAATATTCTCCAAGCAAGTATTGTTTTTCAAAAATGTGTATAACTTTCTAAAACGTTAATCAGTGTTAAAACCAAGTTTCCTTACATGAAGCAAACTATTTCATTGATTACCATTGTTTTTTTTTTTTTGAACCAATGTATGTTTAAATTAAACAACAATAGAAATATTTCCTAAAAATAAGAATAAAATAAGAATAATTTACTAACATATATTATATGGTTTTCTAAAAAAAAGTTATTTCAAATTCATGGTTTTAATAAATTGTGAATGTATCTCAATAATAGCCATGAAATTAGAAAATTTGATTTTTGAAGTAGTTTTTCGCATATATTTCTAAAACGGTTCGTCGGACAGTAAAAATTATTGTAACCAATTTCACAGGATTTCATAGTCTGAAGAACTTTTCAGTACAATAAAAACATCTCGGACTGATCTTCTTCACAGTACCTCTACATAAAAATCCTAAATTTTTATATGGCAACATCAAGAAGGGGTTGCGGGATTTATCCTATTTTTGAAATTATACTCATCATTTTTATGAAAATGCCGTGTACAAAATTTCAGCTCTCTACGTCGACTCGTTCTCAAGCGGTGTCTAAATATATACTGGAAAACCAAAGTTTTGTATGGCAAGGCAATTCATCGAAGGAGTTGCCTGATTTATTCCATTTCCGAACTTAAATTTCCTTTTTTCTCGAAAAGCTCGTGTGCAAAATTTCAGCTTTCTAAGTAAATCCGTTCTGGAGCTATCGTGAGGGCGGGCAGACATGCAAAAATTAAAATAACTTTTAATATTATGCTTGGGTGTCCAATCCATTTAGCTATATCTTCATTATTTCTATGTGTTACAAACGGAATTACAAACTCAGTTTACCCAATAGATTTTATTTAGGGTATAATATTCAGTAAACAGTCCAGAATAAAACGATGCGAAGTACACTGTTGTGTGCAAGATATTCGTCTGTTAAGTGGTTGTTAGATACGCTTAAGTGGATGAAGATACAGCAACGAATTGATTTAAATGTACTTTTGTTCATTTTTAAAATAAAGAAGAAATATTACTAGAGATACATATTTACATATCCATTTTCTTTATATAAATGACGTACAAAAAAAAACTTTAAACAGATTTAAATTATTCTTGCAGAATCTATCGCTGTTCAAACATATTCAACAATTCTTCAGTAAGTTAATAGTGCTAACTTCAAAGTTCAATTTCTTAAATTCATACAAAATTCGCAAATAATTAATATTCCCAGTGAGATAGACGAGATTTGAACAGATCTGTATTAAATCATTAAACGCCATATCTATCGAAATATTTATTCGATTCGATTAATGAAACATATCCATTGCCAGTTACCACCCCTTAAAACTAGTGGGGCATCTTTCTAGGTTGCAGATCTGCTGAATCAGCTCTTTATCTTCAGATTTGCAAGGAATGGTATTATTTTCTTGATATTCGGCATTCTAGGGCTATTATTCTTGGATCTCCCAATTGAAAATACATGTACGTAGCACTCTGTCGTTTCAATTTATTTTCCATTTCTAAATTTTCAAGCATAACTGCATTAAAATCTAATTCGACACTGAAATCTTCTTACACTTCAGCAGAGCTTGCTACTCGTCCTCCAACTCCAATAGGGTAAACAGGGCCTCCAATTTTTGCTAACAGCATACCTAAAAAGAATAATTATAATATCTAAAACTCTCATAAGATATATAAGTTTAAGTAGGGTAAAAGCACCAATTGTCGGACAATGTTAAAATGTTCTATAGATAAAGGAGCCACGCTGATTATCCTCAGCTAATCTTAAAATGTGTGCATACAATGGATTGACTTCTTTCTTTTTGTGGGATTAAATGGCTTATAAAGATATTCCGTTATATTAAAAATACACATTTGCATAATTCTACGTTATTTTTTTACGTACAAATTTTCGGAAAAATTTAAAGATTTTGCAAATTATAGTCACTGTACTATAGAAATAGAATGATTTATATTCAGAAAAAAAAGGATCGCATAAAATTCATATATATCCATCCATTAATGAACTTAATACCATTTTATGGGCCAACCGATGATACAAAGATTCGAATCGGCCATAGCTTGTTATCTCTGTGTCATGGGCCAACCTACACATATTAATCACGATCATTCTGCTACACTTGTGCCCAGATGCATGTCATCAGAAAAATTTTGATCTACTTACAGTTATTGATATAAATAATAATTGTATCAAAAATTCGTAGCATATAATGAGAATTGAATTATTATATTATAATATCGGTTAAGTCTACAATCGAGTTCTGGCAAAATAAAATTTTACACGATCTCCAAATACATATTTCACATTAAAATTGCTGGTAAAATTTTGTCATGACCGGTGTGTTCATTTAGCGGATAAATATTTAGCAGCAATCGAACAGGGACCTTTTTTGCGGCTAAAATTGTTCATTGTTTTGAACTATAGGTGGCTGCTTTGGCAATCAGCTGTCGTGCATTTGCGATATTATTTCGTGTTCTTTTAGATTGCTATTGCAATTACCCACTATTTTAATTTCTTCTCAAAAGAATTATCTAAATGAAGACGGAATTATTGACAAATCTTTCCTGCAGCATCTCACTTACTCTCACTGCTCTTCACAAATTACGCTCATGTACACGAATTTTACACAATTCAACCATTCCTGTTTGCTCTATATTCTAAGGAGTGAGCTATTACTGCATTGCTGTAGCCGGCCCGTTCAGGCCCTTTAATTTCCAGTTTTTATGATGTCGCCTTCTGGTTTGACGAATAAAGACAAAAAATGTGATATCGCAGATTTACATGCAACGAAACAGAGCGGCAAATTGATTAATTTTCATTAATAAATGATAATGACTAGTGGCGGAATTTTCAGATTTACTCTCATGTAATACCGCGCTTTTGTGAAAGCATTTTTTTCTGAGATATTGAAAGAGTTCACCAAAGTTTGTTCCAAAGTTGTTGCTGTATAATCCTATGTTATTTGAACAGAACGTGCTTCTGTTTACACGCTTTACTCTAAAGAGGGTGGGTGTTATCAGTATTGGGAGATGGTGGGAATTCCATATTCTGGCAATTTCTCCCATTAAGATATTGAAAAGTAGTAAATTAATATGTAGTAGCACTGAATACTTTGCGCCTACTTGCTAATGTACTTTTATAGATATCTCTCCTATATCAATAATAATTAATTAGTTTTCGAAAGTTACGTGAACTGAACTATTCCTTTTGGTGTATTTCTTATGCTTTTGGTACCTAGGATAAAAATTGTCGGAATTCGCATAATATAATAATTTGTGGGAAAAGTCGCCATTAATTCCCATTTTTGAGAGAATTTTACCCGCAAAAATCTCCCAACGCTACTGTAACTCATTCTCTGATGGGCTTGGGAAAAATGAGAATTTTATTTGACTGATAGACATGTAAAATCTCCTTTCAGCACATTGGCCAAAACGACATTTGTCTTCTTCTTAAAAAATTGAGGTAGAGTAGATATACGAAAAATTCATTATTATGAATAATATGAAATAATTGTGAAGTTATTCAAAATTTTGCAAATAATTGAATAAAATCAATTATGCTTGTATGTATATCTTACTACTGAAAGAAGAATGAATGAAAGAAAAAATTGCAAATTATTAGTAATAATTGCTTCGTATTTTTGTTTTGGAGGTGGGGGGGGGGGGGGTGGCACGGAGCCTACACGGGCTTCTCTGGGGGGGGGGGGGGGCATTGCCCACCCGTGCCCCAACCTCGCTACGCGCATGAATAGGCATCAAATGCCCACTAAGAATATTTTTTTGATATAACCAATTGTACATTATCAGAAATATGTATTTGAAAAAGCAAAAATGTATTGAATACCCTTAGATTAGTAGTCGAATTTAGTCTAGAATAAAATTTGTTTCCCTTACTTTTGTTTTTTTTAAACATCTTTCATGTAAGAGAAAACTCAACTTATACAGAGTATACATTGCAAACAACATTATTCTAAGAACGCTCATATGATTGCTATCCTGATTTACGAATTCTTATGTAATCAAAACAAATAAATTGTGCACTTACTCTTTAGATATGTACAAAACCAAAAATGTGTTATATACTGCCTGAATATTGTATAAAAAAGGAATTTTATAAAAAATTTTACTGGGGATATAAAAGAAATGTTTTTCGATCATGAAAGTGTGTGAAAGTTTTGTGAAAGATTTAATTAAATGAACATGCACTGAAAGTGAACAAGTGCTGTCTATGTAAAACATGTTAAATAAAAAAAATATTCGGCTATAACAATATTGAGAATGGGACTGATTTTTTTTTTCAGATCGAAAAAGATTTCAATTTAATATGTTCTGAAATAGGGCTTAGTTTGATAAGTAAGTGGAACTCAGTCATCATTGAGAAGTTCATCCCTTATTTGTCAAGAATCCTAAATCTATAGGTTTTTTAACAAGCTTGCATTCAGAAAAGATAGAAAAAAACTCTCTGGATAGTACTATTTTTTTCACTTTTGTTCAATATACTGGAATACTACCGATTATGACGTCAATCCTTCTATGGAATGATTAAGGAAGAAGTATGGAAACCGTTTTGTTAATGACTTTATGTGCAAATAATTTGTATTAGTGTTAATTTGTTTAAATAAAACATAGAACAATGTGCGTTACTGTTTTTTTAAAACAGAATCTTTGCCCACCTATTTCAATTTTTCTAATCCATCATTGTTCGATCTCTTTCTTACTTTTGATTTAGAGCGGGTCAACTTCTGCAATCAACTTAGTCTGTCGAGCTTCATTGACCATGATATTATGCTCATTACTTACGATATAGCCCTTTAACCCTATGACCCTTCCTTTATTTTATACAGACTTTAATAATATGGACATCTCAGCCCTTTCTGCAGACTTTAGTAACCTTGACTGGGGCGACTTCTAGGAATGCGAATGTGTAAACCGGAAAGTGGTTATTTTGAATGATTTTTTCAATTACTTATACAACTGCGACGTTCTATTAATTCGCAGAAGAATTAGATAAAGCGGATGTCCTTGATTTACTGCTAACACATCTGATTTAATTTCAGAACAGCAGTATTTCTATCACCTTCAACGGCGTTTCAAATCGTAAAATACCAAGAAATTATACAAAACGGCACGAAGAATACCAAAAGATGATATTTTATGGCAAGGCTAGATCCTAGTGGTTCATCAAAAGCAATCTGGAATAGTTTGGGAAAACTGGGCTACTGGGGTAGAGGGAAAAATTTTAACTCTCCCTGTTGAACTAAATAGTCAATTTTTACAGCAAG
Source organism: Dioctria rufipes (assembly GCA_963924295.1). Taxonomy (NCBI): domain Eukaryota; kingdom Metazoa; phylum Arthropoda; class Insecta; order Diptera; family Asilidae; genus Dioctria; species Dioctria rufipes. The sequence continues at coordinate 243,023,012 of OZ002741.1, forward strand.
GACAGTAAATAGTACCAGCGATGGATAACAAGGATTACACAGTTGAATCGGATACATTAATCTCAAAGGCTTTATTCTCCTTCCGTTGCGTTAGCTCAACAGAATTCATCTGTGCTTCTGAATCACCTCGTTTTCTTAAAGTTATTCTCCCTTTGATTATTGATAATTTGGTTTTTCTGGTTAATTCTTGTTTAACTCGTTCTATTTTTCCTAATAAATGGAAAATTGCAACAGTGCTGACATTACCGAAAAAACCTTCACCTACCGATATGAATGACTTCCCCCGATAAGCATTCTGTCCTTTCTCTCCAAAGTTCTGGAAAGGCTATTGTACACACAGATGTCTACAATCGGGATTCCGCTCCAAGCACAGCTGTACCGCAGCTTTTGTTAAAAGCTACTAATGACTTATGAGCTACTCTTGATGACGGTTTTATCAGTATCCTGGCCCCTCTGGACTTTTCCAGGGCCTTCGACTGCGTCAATCACGTGATGCTTCTACAGAAATTATCTCCCCCGCTTTTGGGTTCTCCTCCTGTTGTCAGAGACATATCAACAGGTAAAAGTAAATGATACTTTCTCAGGCCTCCTTCCACTGTCTTGTGACGTTCCGCAGGGTTCAGTATTGGGTCCCTTGCTTTTTAGTATCTTCAAAAATGATCATCCTAAAACTGTGGAGGATGTTAATATTCACTTGTATGATGATTACATGCAGATTTCCTTCAGCAGATCGAGAATTGCTTTGCTTGAGTAAATAGTAATTTAAATAAGATACATCAATGGGCACAATCAAACCATCTGACTCTCAATCTAAGTAAATATCACTACATTATTATCAAAAACAGCAACCTGAATATTATTGAATTCCCTGATATGTTGTTACTAAGCAGCTCTACCCTATCTTTGGTTGGTTCTGTGAAAAATCTAAGAATAACCATAAATTCATCAATGAAATGCTGTGATTATGTTAGCTCAATCCTTGATAAGATCTATGGAGGAGTCAGACAACTGTGGTTAACCGTCTCGATTATGTCTAGAGGGATACGGTTAAAACTAGTGAAAGCTCTTCTGATACCTCATTTTATATTTGGGAAATATATCCAAAACTGTACACTACCTGTTCCCGTAAACTTAACGTCGCATACAATGATTGCATTATATTTATCTATGGCTTTCGGAGGTTTGACCATGCCTCTCCTCTCAGTTATCGTTTACTTGGTTTCTCAATATTCAAATATCTTGAATTCAACTTGTTGATTTTTCTATATATTCTAATAAAATCAAAAACGCCTAACTATTACAATATCTGCGTTCTTCTAGAAACTCCAATATTCGGTTACCTCGTTTCCGTACAGCTGGATATGAATGTTCTTACTTTGTTCAGGCAACTAGATAGTGAAATAGTTTACCAGGAAATATCCAAATCCCTGCGCATGTTCAAGAAACTAATCAAAGATCGCTTCTCAGTTATTCCATCGGTAGGCATGGATTAGAATAAGTTTGGCATTGCAATTCATTTACTGTCTCATTACCTATTGTATATTTTACGAGTATATTGTTTCTCATTTCATTTTGTATGGTTTTGATTAATTATTCTTTTTCCTTTTTTTTCCTATTTTGAAGTTTTTATACTTTTTTTTCTAATACATTGAATAATTCCTTGATTTAGTTTATTTTTTAGTTTTATCTTGTTTGAATGCGCAGTCGCAATTATACATAAAAATCCTTAAATTTGAAGTACTAATACAAGATTGTAGATTTTGTGTACTGATGAATTTCATGAATACATATTATTATTATTAGACTACTATTACTGAATATAATATTCTACGAGTACATATATGCAATATAATAGGAACAAAATATATAAAAGAATTTCTTCTACCCTTCTTATTCTGCTCACTGTTCCGGCGGCATGGAAATTACTATAGGCAGATCTACAATGAAATGATTACACAAAGCATCATTGATCAAAGTTTATATAGTATATTTATCTAAAGGCACTGTAACGGCCAGTCCAGTATGGCTTATCTTCGTAATTTATTATCCAAAAGAAAAATATGTAGACAGAATTAGAATTATGTACATAAATAAAAAAAAAATGTAAACAATCGAAAACACTATAAAAATCATTGAAAACTTTTCAACCAAAGATGGAAGTAAGCCATAAACAAAAGATACACAAAACCATTAGATTTATATTAAAATATGTAATAAAAATAATATATGTAATAATTACCTTTAACACTTTCTGTGTAGATTTTGGAGAAAATATTTTGATATAGATGTCACTGTACGTTTGACGGCATCAATAATTTTTTTATACTATATTTTCAAATATAGATGGCAGGCATTAACGTTAGAGTTTAATTTTTTTGATTAAAAGGGGAATGTTACGATGATTTTTCTGTAAGGCATACAGTAAAGAGGATTACACGAAAATTCTATGAAAGACGATGTAGATGTGAAGTTCAAACTGAAATCAAAAGATTAAATTTATTGAAATCAGCTACTCCGTGTTTTTTACGAAAATTGAAAATTTTACACTAATAATATTTTATTTTAAATTTTATATTTTCGATATAACACTTTTAATCCGGCCCAAATGACGTAAAAATAATAACACGGACAACGACACCGGGTCATTATGACATCGACAAATTATCACAAAATTGAAAGAGTTATTTTAATTTTAAAAAGTATTTATTTAATACGGGTTCTTCTCATATGTGGTAAAATAGAGATAATAATTTTTTTTCTATATATAAAATTTTATTAGCTACCTCAATAACTAGCACATGCAAAATCAACTCTGGGTCATATTTGGACGTTTTGACTTAACGCATGGGTATTTCGCTGCGTAGACGGTCGTCGAACTGAGAGCAGTGGTGGTACGAGTAGAGGGGGGCTGTATCTCCAGCAACACAAACCTAAAAATTGTACATTGTACGGTCAGCATGAACAAAAATTATCAACGTATTAAATTGCCTCAGGTCAATATGACCCAGCGTCATTGGCGCCGGGTTAAAGCAAATTTCACATATTAATTAGATGTTAGAAGTAAGATGATATAAAAAGAAAATATGTTGTCATACATTTAAATGTAGTACCAATACTAAATACGGTATTATTAAAATTTGTAAAATATATTTTTTATTGTTTCTGGTTATATAAAGTAATAGTTAGGTGAAATTTCACCATGAGAATAGTAGTAAGAAGCAGTGTCGTCAGTAACTGTAACATATGCTTTTCTTCTTTGGTGAATACTAATATAATACTACGCAATGTCAGCAAGACGAGCATATCTTGTTTAAAGACGTTTATTTTGGAAAACTTACGTAAAATGCCTAATACGTATTAGACACCTTAATCGAAATACTCTTCTAAACTTGGTACATACATGTGTATAAGAAAATTGTTTACTTAATACTTATCTTGTTGAATTTTTTCTGATATTTCTTCGATATTTTGAGTTATGCATATAGAGCATTTCTTGTAAAACTAAAATATATGGAAATGTTGCGTTATGTTTGAGTAAGTTTTAAGTAATATTTTATCTAGGGTTTCATTGCCATTTACTGTTGAAATTCCACTACAAATATTGCAGGCGGTGAGAATCAATTATCGATTCAATTATGTAAGTTAGAAATTTAATAGACTCTGAAGAATTATGCCCCTCAGAGTCAGATGGGAGGATGGGGCAGGCAAAGAAGGCAGAACATCTGCGCCTTCGATGGTATACAGGTAAGTGACGTAAGGGTCCCTTCAGGACCGAATGTGTGCCGGCTTTTGTATTGATAGGCATGAAATTTTTTTGATTATGGCTGACGGCAGCGGCAGGTTTTTTGTGGAACCTCCCCACACTCTCCGCCAATAGCTGTGGCGAACTAGCGTGCCACCCTGCAGTCAACGCTGCCCGTCGAGTGATCTGTCAGCTCATGCTGACAGTCGGGACTTTACGTCCCAAGCCAAACACTCTACATAGTTCCATAACAAAAATGGTTAGAAATTTAATAGTTTTACAATGAACCGCCTTTAACAAAAAATCATATCGCGAGAACGGAGAAACCGATTTCTCTGATTCAATAATTACCAAGTGCTTTATATCTCCAAATCGAAGTCCATCACTACCGATATAGGCTTCTAGCTTCAAAATAAAAATACAAAAAAAAAGTGCTGAAGTCCTAAATTGCAAATAATACTACTCTTTTTAAATAAACAATATTAAAAAAAAAAAGAATAACAAAATATCTTTCGGTGTTACTGTATTTTTTATGAATTGCATTGAACATTGTATTTGCACATGGTATTTTAATTAGAAAAATCATTTGCTCCGTTCTCGAGATATGATTTTTTTGAAAATGACATTTCATCGAAAAATCATCATAAAGGGAAACCAAGTACACATCGGCAATCTATATTTGTATTCTATTTATTCTCTGAAAGTTACCTCAAAATCGGAGATGATCGGTTTCGAAGGTAATAGATTTCATGCGGAACGGCTGTATTATAAACATTATTCACAAATGGAGTTTTACGTTGATTTTACTAAAAAAAGAACAAAATAAAATTTAAAATTTGTATTCAATCTACATAGTTAGTTTAATCACAAAATCAACACGCGCCCAAAAAATTTTGTGTGGTTAGCATAATTTGTTTTGCATAAAACTATATTAAAGTTCGGCCACAATGAGTTCAGTATTCACAAAATTTAATGTCTGAGATTCAAAACTCTTTTTCAATTATCATTTATAATGGTTGAAGCTATAATAAGGCTGTACTGTCAAAGTGGTTTTGAAAAACTTATGACATTAAAGAAGCAATATGGATAGAATTAACGTGTGGTATGATCGCATAAACCAAGGCACAAGCATTCCAATAAATTACACAAGAAAACGATTGCAACGCAATCGAAAACAATTTGCATTAAATAAAATAATCAATCAATAACAAAGTTGAATATCAGCAAGAAATCAAACTTATTGAAATATTTGTGCCAGATAAAACTAAGATTGCGTCATGACCTAGAATGATTGTAAACAAAATGCAAGTATGCATTTTGTATTAAGAAAGATAAATTATGTTAACGGTAAGAAACAATTTGCGTATAAATTAAATAGCAATACCCGAATAAAAACAATTGATTTAGTTAATCACAATCAACAAGTAGTCTCTTATTTTCACTCGGCCTCTCCCATCTGCTCTACGTACATCTCGAAATATATCTTTTAAAATTATTACAAATGCGATAAACTTTGTTTTCATTTATTTTATTTTCAATTTAACATTTTGCAAATGAGAAAAACATTATACTAAAAAAAATATTGATAATATAATTTGTGATTTGCAATTCTTTGCATTTCTTCTTCTTATTTTTCAAATCGGCAAATGCACAGCGGAGCTCCAGATTTATATTATATGCCAAATCTAGCACATTTTTCCTCATAATAGCTATAATGAAGGAGGAAAACACTTCATTAGAGTACTTCATTATGATCTGATTGTCGAGCCATAATGACGTATACTATGGCATTTTAATGAGTAGTTAGTACTAATGAATCATTAGGACGTGCTGTGTGTCTAGCTGTTGTATTAAAGAGCTAACCGACCTTCATAGTACAAAGTCTGCCAACTATCACTCTGGACAGTACCTACCTACCAGTGTTATAATGGACACCAAAAGAGGTTTACAAATGGCATAGATATTTATGTAATTCTCAAACATAGCGGGTTCAGTACTGAATGCATAGATTCCAGTTATATACAGGCAAAAAGGATTTTTGTTTGTGAGAGTATCGCTAAAAAGAGATAGATTGCTATCCAATTGGATATCCATAATCGTTGCCTACTAGAGATTGTGGCAGTAGCAGCATCATGGAAACCACATACACTTTAAGTGACTCGAGCTTAATAAAAATATGAGGAAATAGATAAAAGTAAAAATTATACTTAATGTTGCATACATTGGTACTTACATACATAAATATCCTGCTAAGATACTTTTTATAATTAAACCCCACCAGAATCAATCAGTCAAAATCCCGTGACAAGTTAATTGCTAAATGTAAACCGAATGTCGCTATCTATGGGCACATGTCTCTAGAAATATTGCTGTGTCATGAGTTGAGGATATATGAGTACAAAAGAGTCGCTTTGAGCAAACTTTACCTTGCTAACGAATTGAGAATCGTGGTAGTTGCTGGATTAAAAATCGATATACATTTTGTATGTGTGTGTGAATGTACATAATTTCGTCTCCACTTTCCGCCGACAATTGTTGCATGCTGTAGTGCCTTTGAATTAATTTGTCATGTGACAGTTGAAACGGAAGGAGGACAACCAAACCAGCGTAGCTGAGGGAAAAAAAACCATTTTCAAAGGCATCCAGGTGCTTGACACATTTAATACCTTTCCAGGCGAAAGAGTCTGACAATGTTCTGTTTCTGAAAAAGCATACCATGTTACTCGGAGCCCCTTCCCGAATTCGTGTATATAGCGATACCACTTAGATTTTGCTGTACAATATGCAGATGATTTGTATATAGGACGCTGTACCTCCTTGTAAATGCGGTTTCAGTAGGGACTCTTATAACAACTATCTTTTCCAAACTCATCCAACATTGGTGTAGAAGTGGAGCAGTAAAAACTGCAACGCTATTAAGCTAACCTCATCTGTTATGCAGAATTTATGCCAGTTTTTGCATATACTATAAAAAGTGGAAAGACAAAGTGACTCCTTTCTGATGGAAATCGATTTTCCGGGAGGAATTGTCATAATGGCAAATGCTTTCAGGATGGACGATGAACTTTTCATGGTTATTCATGACGAGGTTAAGTTGGTTGCGTGCTTGCAAGATAGATTCCCTACTTGCATATACACACGTATTTATAAATGGTGGGAATATGTGTTTTTTCCCCATCTCTTTTTGTCTTTTGGCCTTCTATGTACTTAATTATTAAAAACTTCGTTGTAGAGAGAATTTCATTCACCCCATTTTGCTATTTATGTAGGTAGATTCTATTTTGCTCATGATATAGGCTTCTATGAATACTTAAAATATTACAATTAATACAAGGCTCTTAATATTTTCCAAGCCAAGCAACCTTCGACATTATAAAATTTGCATAAGGTATACTTAGTAGATTTTACAGAAGAGTGAACCGTCAGGTCGTACCAGAATAAAGTTGAAGACATTGAAAAGGAGCATTTCAGGACATCGAATTTAACTGATTTCACTTAATAGCTGTAATGCGAAAATATTTAATATTTTATTTTATCAGTTTGCCAAAGCACGAAGGAATACATCTTGATGGATTCGCATTTAGCTTTGACGCAGAAAAGAATGAGAGAGAAAAAACCATTTAGATCTGCTGAAATTCAGACTCATTAAATTTTTATCAGAATAATGAAACCGGCAACAACAATTATGTTATGCTTAATTGTTTTTACTTAATCAAATTTTATCTGTAGGGTTTTAGCCCTTTATGACTACATATTTACTGCATATTATTACATAGTTTCAGTCCTGATTTTCCTACCCCGGGTTCGAGAATGACCCCACTATGAAATTAGATGGTTTTTCTAGGAAATTTAAAAGTTGTTTTTAGATATGAAACTTTTATTAATTTAGGAATAATATTATTGTACATATGCCATCTAATTATTCATTTTATTTTATTTATGAAAACAGTTAAAACACATTATTTTATAATGTATTGAGTAGATGTATCGTTTGGCAGCTGTCGCATTGTGAGTTGATTTTTCTATTTTTCGATCGTGGATAGGAGACCCACCTTGCTCTCTTTCCTTCTTTCCTTTTCAATTATTCCGGCAATTCCGTCCTTAAGCAAAGTAGGCGAAGTACGGAGTTGAAAACATTACTCTAAATATAGTGTTAGAAGACTTATGCTAATTAAAAAAAATCCCATCTTATATCACCAGATTACTTGTTGTTTGAGTTTGAAAAACTTATAGTACGTATAACCGCGTTTATTCCTACAGCATTTAAGTGGCCATAAAATACACACATTGGCCACCGGCGTGTTTTTCATGTGGAATATACATATTATATACATCATGTAATCTTAATTAATCATTTATAATATTGTAATAATATACACAGCTGTACAAGCATATATACATACATCATGTAAAAGAAAAAAAAGCTCAGCACAAAACAGCATGAATAAATTCAGAAGTAAGCACATTCATGTACTCACACATATATTCTTGTGCAAGTGGCATATTACGTTGTGAACATTCAATATGAGACAGGAGCATGATTTAAATAAAATTTATTTTCAATACTTCCAACAAACTTACAAAGTAAAATCAATTAAAAAGAATAAGCAATCTTGTACAATTTAGCAGCAAGTCAAGTGACGCAATTTTTTCACGAATAACAGAAGAACAATAAACAAATAGGTTTCAATTTTGTGAAAGGTCATGCTATAACTAAGTAAAAAAGCAGTGAAATTGATTATCTAGTAATTTAATTGAGAATTTGTTATTTCTTGCTTATGGAATGACTTTACCTAAGAAGAAATGTCACTCAATTTGTATAAAAAGACTGATAGTAACCAAATAAAACAAGAATTGTTTCACCTAGCAAGTGTATTCTTTCTCAATAAGTCGGCACCTTAGCCTAACTGATCAATAAAGCGGCTCTTTAGCCTGATCAAACTATTCACTGCCGCTTAAGCAAAGATCAATAAAACGGCATATAGCCTGATCTTCAGCAATATAGCAGCATAGGCAATACATATATCGGCATACAGCCTGACCTACAGCTGATATGGCGATCTAAGACTCTTAGACTGAACAAAGTGTCATTCTTAGACTAGTCTGGAGTAATAACTTAATAACTTTATCATCTTTGTCCAACTGAATTGAAACACTATATTTGTGACACAATTCGTCAAAAGTGTCCACACCACTAGATACTATTAGATAGTATCTACCAATTTGTAAGAATTCCGAAAAACATTGTAAACTTTTCCTTCACCTTACGTATTGGTTCAAGAAGGCATGTTTTTGGATTCTCCGGTATATATCAAAAGCTAAAAAATTTTTTATTTGTTATATCATCCCACAACCCATTTTGATTTTGGGTGACAAGTTTCAAGTCTTGGTTTTGGCTCATCCACAGGTCCCAAATAGCGAAGTTAAGTGACTTGAAAAACAAATGAGTAATCTTCAATTTTGTTTCTTCCTCCTTGCTGGAATATAGGAGTTTTTGCCTGATATAATTCACACTCAAAATTTATTCTGAGTTTATATGAGATGAGATCAATTTGATCTGTTTCAAACATCTACGACAGGCAGAAAATCAAGCCATACCGATGAGTGTAAGATTTTCTGCTAACACGAAACGCTTCTTTTTCTCCCCTTTTCTTTTTTCAGCCCACTGCGGGCGTACAAAGGTCCGATTCGTTTTGAATGAATCTGGTTTGTAATTTTTCTCTTTATTTTTCTCAATTTTTTTTGTTTCATTTTTTCATTTTATTTCTTTGTTCAATTTTTTTCATTTATTTCTCAAGTCACTCAATTTCTCTATTTCGGAACTGTTGGTGAGTCAGAACTAAGCCTTGAATCTTGTCACCCAAAATCAAATGAATTGTGTGATGAAATAATAAATAAAAACAAAAAAAAAATTCCTTCTTAAATAAATATAAGTTTGCCCCGGTAAAAAATCTTCAAAGTAATATCTAATTTTTGTTTACGTATTGGGTTTTGTTAATTTTCCTTGAAAAAATTTCTGGATATTTTCATTTGCGCTATTCCAACCCTGAAGTCGTAAACGACCCCAGCTTCTTTATATTTCTAAGAAAACGGCACTGATATTTTTATATTGGTGCCGAATGAATTTCAATTATCCTTAGTATGCTTTTAAAACAATAAGCGGCGATAAGAATTTTCAATAATCTTTAGGGAAAAAGACATAAATGAGTTATTTTTGGGGTTGTTTTCGAGCCCGCGTAGTAATAAAGGGTTAAAGGTTGAATCAGTTGTTGAAAAATGGTAAACATTTGTGGAGCTACATATGCTATGAGCGATATAAGTAGTGATTCAGAAAAAACCGACCAGCTATGAATGATGAAATCAACAAGCAAATCCTCTTTTTTATTTGTTGTTATCAAATAATTTTAGCTCTATCTCAAGGCGTAATTTCTCGTATTGACCTTCACCACACGCCTCTTGACATTGATGTAACAATAAATCGACATGATTTTTTACCTATGAGGTCAACACGAAAACTATCTTTTCGAACAACGAATTATAACATGTACTATCAACGAGCATCTGGCTTCAATTGACTTTTCATCAAAATTTTCCACTAATGTGGAGAGCTCATTCAAATTGTTTTTCTCTATTCTAAATGATTGCATAAGAACCTTCGTTTCAGTAATAAAACCAAAACATGGAAAGTATCCAGACTGGTAAAGCCGTAAATTAATCCAAGCTTCAAAAGAAAATGAAAAATATCGCCGTGAATATAAACGCTTGAATCACCCTGAAATTTACAAGAGCTTATCATTGTTTCATCAATTATCTAAAAGCTTGATTAAAGAATGTTATAGATCATATTTGGATAAAATGTAGAAAACTTTAATTAATGTCAAACCATTCTGGGCATACGCCAAAACAATGAATTCCTCAAACTCCCTTCCTACTGAGATGTACTACAATGATACAATTTCTATTACACCCCAGGATACTTGTAATATCTTTGCTCTCTACTTTAAATCTGTATATTCTGACAATATTTCAAGCAGTAATCATTCAACATCCAGTAATGCCGCAACACCTCTCTCTTCTCATCCAACATCTTTTTCCTCTTCAGTAACTACGTTTCCGATCTATGTCATTCTACGTCTTGATTTAAGTAAGAAAGCTGGGCCTGACACCATACTGAACATCTTCCTAAAGAACTGCTCCTCCGTATTAAGCGCTCCTATAAGCGTACTATTCAACTTGTCATTTAGCCACAGATTTTACCCATCTGCATTCAAGATATCGTACGTTACCCCAATCTTGTGATCTCAAATCCGTAAATAATTATAGACCTATATCAATTTCTAATAGCTTGGCCCTTGTATTTGAAAAACTTATTTATAATCAACTCTTACCCCAAACCCCTTTCCATCTTGAGCTCTAAACAGCACGCAATCCACTACCACGAACCTGGCGCACTTGATAAAGGGAATCAGTTTGATTCTATTTAAACCGATTTTGCTAAAGCTTTCGACCAATTTTCCCATTCTCGTATACTCCACAAAATATAAGTTTCTGCGATAATTTGGTTGCATCATATATCTGCGAACGACTGCAAACAGTAGTCTTTAACGGTCACCAGCCCTGCCCTTTCATACGAACCTTCGGTGTTCCACAAGGCACACATCTTGATCCTTATATCTTTCTCCTCTACATCAATGACCTACTGCACCAACTAATCACCGATTGTGTCTTATATGCAAACGACGCTAAAATTTTTAAAGCCATTCGCACAGAATACTTCAAGAGATATTCTTACTTTACAAAATTGGAGCAAAGATAATTTATTGCCGTTGAATATCTCCAAATGTAAAGTTATAACCTTTTCCAGAAAAGTCAATACCTTATATTAGGACTACATAATGGATGATTCATTTAACCGCGTTACGGAAATGAAAGATTTAGGGGTAAATTTTGACCAGAAATTTTTATTTCAGTCACATATTAACTGGATTACCTCCAAGGCTTTTAAACTCTTGGGTTTTGTATTCCGAATTTGTAAAGCATTCAAGTCTACTACATCACTAATATCTCTTTATAATTCTCTAATAAAAAGGCATCTAGAGAACGCATGCAATATATGGAACCCTTTTTATGGTGTATATGTGCAGCATATTGAAGTAGTTCAGAGAAAATTCGCCAGATTTCTTTTATATAAAACAGAAGGACCCTATCTTGACTATTTTACTCGCCTCGACAAACTTGGTATTCTTTCTCATGGAAAACGTCGTGTTTTCTCAGATGAAATAGTTTTATTTAAAATAATACACAACCTTATAAATTGCCCTGAATTATATCGTAACATTAGTTTCCTTACTCCATCTAGAGTCACCCGCTGCCCGTTAACTTTTCAAATTACTACTCCCAGGACCAATTGACGGTATAAATCCCCTTGTTACAGAATCCAAAATAATCATAACGACCTATTTAACGAAATCGACTTCCTCGGTCTTAGTCTCATTAGAAATGAGATTCAGACTCCCCTCTCTGAATAATCACTGCACTACACATTAAATGTATTTTTTTTCTCCATTCTTCTCGTATCCTTTTTACTTTTTAATATTTTTTTTTCTTTTTTGTTTTCCTTTTTTTAATTCCTATCTTGTTTCAAACTTCTCTTGCTCTATTTTTAAGTTAAATATGAAATAATCAAATATTTGGATTTCGATATTAACCGGTAGCTTTTAATCGAGACTTTCGCCTGTAAGCTATCGCTATAAAGTCATAACTAAATAAATAACCAAATCTGACATTTATACGAATCGGATCGAAACGGTGGAATTGTGTTTCCCCCTTTACTATTCAGTTCAGGTGAAAAGAGTTCACCATAAGTTTTGTCTCTTCTGCAGTCTTCTGAAGACTTCTTCTACTATAGACCTTTAATTCTACTGTTTTGAAGTTGCACTGGAGTTCAAACTAACTTATCTTATCTCGAAAGAAATCTGTTGATTATGTCAATAATTTTTTTGTAGTTGTTTACCAAATTACAAATGCAAAAAAAAAAATCTTTCAACTTAGGAATTTAAGCTGACAAAAGTAGGTACGGTTTCGTTAAGTGGTTCGTGGGAAATGGTGTAGATATAAAGAACGTAGTCTGTTCCTCAAAAATGCTGTTATTGGAGCTACAAATTTATCAAGCTACCTAAGAGAAAGCTTCTCGAACGTTACAAAAGCCGAAACGCATTATAAAGCGTTTCCAGCAGAACGTCTCGATCATAACATCAAATGCCTTCAATGAATATCTCTACAGAATGTTGTTGATGGAACATCCATCAAAGTTTCTCTAGTCAATCGGACTTATTTCCAAACTGACGGCTCTCTGAGATAAGATTTTAATAAATAAATTTTTTTTTTTGTTACTAATTAACGCATACAGAATTATAAAATGACTTATTAGGTGATAAACTCGATAGTAAATTAAATTATATGTGTACAGTATCCTCAAAACCCTTTCATACTACAAAATGCTACGTTCAACTACCCGCTGCTTTTGAAATTAACTTAAACTTTCACTTGTGGAGAAAACATCGAAAACCGCTTTCTAGTTTTGCGAACCGCAAAAAGCATTATAAAGTTTTCAACTAATTTAAGCCGCAATTAGTCGACTTTCCAGACCTTTTCAAAATTTTCAGATTTTACTCAGCCCATTCTGTAAGGCTTTTTCTAAGTAATAATATCAAGACGTCGCATTTAACTTGAACTTTTCAAACTTTTCACTTTTGTGTATTCTGGTAGAGTGAGTGGTGTAGAGTTGCGGTTGTGACAGTGGAGAATGATTTAGAGAGATACACAAGGACGAGAACCAACAAATTATGAATCCATAATGAGTCCGTGTAGCGGCTTAATTGAATTCGTTTTGATTGCGAAATAGTATTGCTGAGGGGACAGAACTTAGAGACTTGATAAAACTTTCCGAGTTTTATAAGGAGTGACATTTCGTGTGATGAACACGGATGCAGGCAGAATATCTGCAGCTTTATTAAATGGTGAGATTCTGTCAAAATTGTTTTGTTCTGTTGAAATGATTCTGTTTACATTCAGAAACTAACTTTAAGTGGAAAACGTTGTTTTCGGAATTGAATTATTATTTTCAGATTCAATTGTCCGGCGACATTGAAATTGTCTATGGCTTTTGAATTTTTTAAAAAAAAAGATTTTACTGGTTTCTTGTGGGTTTAGGATGCAAGTAATGTTGACGGATAATTTCATTGTTTTCCAATGGGCATAGTGAAATGTGTTCTTATTTGTAGAAAACTTATGTGATAGTACAGAAATCAGATCTAAAAATATTTGCTTGTAATATTGATTTTTGGGACAGATTGCATTGCCCGTGTTAATTTTGTTTTTTCATCTTATATTTTGTAAGAAACTTCTCTTCAAACAAAGTTCCGCTCTTTCCAAATTTCTTTCTTTTTCCATCTTTTTTGCTCTTTTTTTTTTGTTTTTTTTTTTTGTAACAAAATCCGCGACTACACTTTATAACAAAATACTCTCGAGATGACCAAGGCCTGACCTAAAAAAATCAAGTTTTTACAGTTTCGCCTTTCCTCCGTGATATCAGACTCTCGGAATTAAATATTTAGACATTTAATCAATCGACAACTTTGGAGAAAATATATGTAAAATCGTATTATTTTTTGTTTGTTTTTCTATTATTATTGTTAACATAAAATAACACCCTTAATTTCATTTGCTAGCATTTTTTTTAGTGTCTATTATCGCTTTTGAAAATTTTAGCTTCCAATAGTCGACCTTATCACTGCTGTATTTTGTTGAAAAACACCAAGTTTCGAAACTTTCCGATTAACTATTTATCATGCAAGTGCAAGGGTATATGTGAAGCTGCCTCTAGGTGCAGAACAGGCTTATTCCATTATTTGCCTTAATTGCAATAGGCACACATGCAACAACGTGGCCAAAGTTGATGTGGAGGATGATTCAACCATCGAAGAATCATCTCATGTGGCTGAAGAATCTCCACAATTCGATTAGTATTCCGAGCAGGAAAACTGTGAACCAGGACCATTGAAACGAAAAAATATATAAATATCAAAAACGGACCTCCATTCATTTTCACTTTCTACAATACAAAAACATGTACCTACCTGCTTGATAATAAATTTCGTGCTTGTAATTCATAAAAAAACAAATGTCATTCTAGGTATTGGCATGCTCACCAGTTTTATAGTGGACATTGTTTCGATATTTTTCACGGGAAAAAAGAAAACAGCAAAAAACAAGTTTCAGTCTCTTAATTTTTTATTTTCTCAACCGATATTTCACCAACGATCAACTCTGGGCGAAAAATCATATGACTCAAATTATACAGCATCAAAAGGACAATAGAAAGGAATATAAACGCAATTTTTGTATCATGACGGAAAGCCGAGTTGTCACAAAAAAAAAAAAAAAAACAACAAATTTACCTCTTTTTTCAAGATGGCGGAAATGTTTTGTCGACAATTTCAAATTAAGCTTTTCTAAGCCCCGCAAAATAATATTTAAAAATCAGCTTGCTCGGTTTACTTGCATTTACATGCAATTTTTTCCGTCGTAATGACCGGGGTCTATCACACCATTCTGTGATTGAAAAACTCTTTTTAAAAATTTTATCGAAAGCTTGCCATTTGGAAGAGGTTAACTGAGTAAGAACTTCCTTCCTTCTTTTATTATATTTTTAATTTATATTTTTAAAGATAGGAAAGTAGGCCGAATAAAGCGAGTGTGAAACTACTATAAGCCCGTGGTTGAAATGTGCCATTACAATCTCAAAATTATAAATGATAGAGATCTAATGCTTGCCCGAGCGTTAACCAATGAGTACAGTTCATATGCGGTTTATTTGACATTTTTCTTAATACAAACAGACGTCTATAAAATGTACGAAAAACCACGGGATGGGAAGGTGGGGCAAACGTACTATACACTCGACAATAAGTCCTTGAATGAGGATAATTATTTTGCCTATCAGAACCAGTTTAACACAAGTTCGCTGCATGGTCACTATGGTGGCCCAAAAATGTATGGATTTGCAAAAGTGTTAAAATGTCTAAATGCTCATTCAGAATTTCCTTGCTAATGTTATTTTAAATTCTTATGCAAAATTTCAGTGAAATTCATTAATGCTTAGAGGTCGCTCAAATCAAAAATAGTGCTTTTTTGGCTGTTTTGGACTTGCAGGAAAATTGTTTCAACTTTTTCTTTCATAACTTTTTAATTTGCCAATATTTTATCTTAATTCTTTTTTATATTGAAGGGAACTTAGTTATGAACTTATTGCAGTAAAAGTCGTTTTAGAAAATTAAATTCTTCTATTTTTTATAAATTTTTAAAAACGAAACTTCGGACCCCAGAATTCCAATTTTTTGATTTCGTATCAATTTTTTTGTAAGGAAAAATGGCACGCACGTATCATTTTTCTATTATAACGTTATCTACAATCGATTATCATTCTAGCAACTATAACTTAAGGGGCTCATAAAGTGTATGAAAAATGCTATTTTCGAAGATGAAGCAAATTCAAATTCTGAATGAGTATTTAGACATTTTAACACTTTTGTTTTTTGGGCCACCCTAATGGACACGTTTAATAAATAAATGGTCAACTATACATGCATTTCAACACTTAGTCGGTGTTATTATTACCTTTGTGTATAGAAGTATCTATTGATTGCGAAAATGCTTCCTTAGTATACTGTCAGATGGCTCCACTTGTACCATATTGAACAGTTTTGCTCATACTTCGCTAAAAGTAAAGCTATGTGTAACTGAAGTATGAACAAGGGGGTTCAAGGGATAAGTCGTAAGAGCATAGCCAAACTAAAAACATACAAAGGCTGGGATGGAATATAAAATCCATGATGGCTGGACGTGATGTAGGGTAGGCCGCAATTTTTTCTTAAAAATTTACTGGAAATATTTTCCTTAGAACTGTCGTGTGCCTCGAGCAATCTATCAATAAAACTCACAGACTTTTTCCAATAAAAACGATAAGTTGATTTACTAATATTCTTTTATTACGCGAACAAAACTTACCTATCTTACTCTAACTGGCGCTGAGGTAACCTGAACCGAGTCGAATAAACATAAGACTGTACACTGAATTGCCCCCGCCAGACATGTCACTGATCTTTTTTGTCCGATATTCGGAAGAAAACTTTACTCACAACGCGGATGCTCTACCGGTTGCAGCACCTGAGTCGCTTAGTAGTAAGTAATCCCTTTACATAACAATTACCATGCGAGGTTGATTGTTATCGTAATCGTCGATTGCTCCACTAAGCGCTTATTGTAACCAGCTGTTGAGCTAATCAGCGAAATAACCGGCAGTTGCAGAACAGTAGGTACCATGCTAGGGTACTGTTTAGCAGTTGCTAATTATTTCTCTAAAGTGCGCCCTTAGCTGCTGGAAGAATCTTCCTTATATTGGGCCATAACAGAACTGTTGTGCATTATTGGAGACTGACAACGATTGCTTGGGCCACTAACAATTTTTATGAGCATAGACTCGTAGATGACAATGTTTCGGGAGAAAATTTATTCAGTCTGGTGGCCAGCTGGATGTGTTTTCAGATACAATCATACAATGTGTGCCATTGTGGGCCTCCAATGTACAACAATTCTAAGGAAAAAATATCCAGTAAATTTCTAAGAAAAAATTGCGTCTTTCCCTACATCGCTGATTTTATATGGGAGCGAGGCATTGCTGGCTTACCATTTGGTTACATCTACTCTACAGTAGTAGCGCCTCTACAACACAACAAGGTACTACATTAAATTGCGTTTCGCAATCACTATATAGTTCTATGCAGAAAGGTATTAGTATGTTAAACTAAACATAAACCAAACACTGGATGAAATTACATGCAATGCACAAAACTAACTGGGACAATATGCATGCATGCATTTAGAGAAAAGAATTAAAATTTCCTTACTGTAAGAAAGTAACAAAAGGCCTTATAAAAAATATATAAAACACAAATGGATGAGAATGAGAAAAGAAAAGACTTAATATAGCGAGATTTGAGGTTGCATATTTCTTTCATTACGGTTTCTATGTCCTACCAACTAAGCATTAGTATCTTGGACGATTCCTTTTTTAACATTACTACCCACGAAGACGCCTTTCTCCCAAATAACAAATATTTTCGATAATTACTGAACAAACATTTCACTTTCACCTTCATCTCTACTAAGTACAAACAAACGTGGTTTTTTTATTCATTTAGATTTCTTAAGGTGCTCTACAAATATAAATATAATTGGTGGTCTATATTTCATACCACAGTATTAAAAGGTAAAAGGAATATACGCACACACTTTAGTATTCGTTTGAAATTTTGTTGAAAACAACTTTTTGATCTCGATAAAAAATGCAGAGCTTGGCAGGCATTACATTGCCAATTAGCTTGAATGTCTTTTGATTTTGTGCCTTTCAGAGTATTTCCTGCGTATTTCAGAAATTTCTCAAAATTTATTTGAGGTGGTGCGTATTATACTTAGCTTATGAATAATAAGAATATTTACAACTGTTGCTTTGTGGAAAAGCAAAATATTTTATGTTCCACTTGTGACTTTTTCTATCAATGGGTCTAATTTAATTTTAATTTTTCTACAAAATTTATACATCAATTGCAATTAACAAAAATAACAATATCTGAATGGAAGTTCCAGTTTTTTTCTTCCTTTTTACTTCAGAGTTTGAATGAGAATTATGGTGATTAGAATACATTATCGATAGGGTGTCCCATACTAATATCTCTAAGCAGGTGATTCCTCTCATGAAAACAAAAACATTCGTATATAGAGGAAAGGGGTGGGGGCTATAACCTATGTAGATGATAAATCTATTTAAGTTTCCGATGAATGTCTTTTTCTCCATTTCCCCTCCGTTATTTTTACTACATGTTTTTTTTGTCATTCAGTTACCAGTTTTTAAAAAAAACCGCTATCAACATCAATTTTTCAGCCATCCTGCATTTAAGAAATCCAAGGTTTTCGTTCTATTAAAAAAAAAAAAGGAAACACGTTGATACATATGTAAGGCGAATAAACTTTTCAAGTCATTTTAACTAAACTTGCTTAGAAAACAAGGCGCTAAAATCCTCAAAACTGGTTGAATTTGGGCGATGGATTGTGATTGATTAGTGAACTAGTAGTGAAATGCAAAAACTGATCTGCAATTACAAACATAGTTGACAACAACTTCGAAATTTATTATTATTAAGATTTATTGGACTGGCAAAGCATTCAAAAGATTTCACAATGTTTTTAGTACAAAAGTTTCGGAACTTCAATTTAGGTACATTTGATAAGAAATAAATAAAAATGTGTAAAAAAATAAAAATGTAGAAAATCTTGAATTAAATTAGAATTAAAAAATAAAAATTAAATATTAAAAATTAAAAAGCTATTAAAATTAAGCAAAAATCATAGAAATATTAATAACAAATACAAAGAAATATACTGCTAAAATAAAACTCCAAGAAAAAATTATACCCCTAAAGACAGTTTTAATTAAAGTTGCAGTCGTGAAATTAAACTAGAAAGTTTTTTTTTTTTCTGGAAATACGTACCAAACAACTGAACAAAAGAATAGGAAAATAAAAAATATAAAAATAATTGTTCAAAATATTTCTTTATTTACATTTATGTGTCCTTAACTTTTTTTTGTTCTTTAATATTTCTATTAGTTTTTGTCAACAATTTCTCAGTTACCAAATATTTTTGCTCTACCTACAAATTGGTTAGAAATACTTCATCGTTCACAAAATTATATATATTTTGGCCTTCATCTATGTTCAGCTAAAATTTCTTCTGTTTTAGTTTCTGCAGACCTAAATCTAATGGTATAGATGCGTTTTCACTACCAACTCACTTTTTAAAAACGTCATCCTCAGATATTCCGAATAATTTAACATCTAAAATTTTTTTGCTTGTGTTAATTAATCTTCTTAAGATGGTGGTACAGTTTTAATCAGCTCATAGTACAATAGTAACTACATAGCATGCACAACAGAAATGCTAAATAATTACGAAAGAAAAAAACCTACGCTCTCGAAAGAAATAATTTCGGTATCCATTTTTTTAAATTTTATCGCATAAAGAATGGTGTGAGTAATTTTTGTAGTTTCTTATTAAGTTTAGTGCTCAAGGCTAAGGTTATATACTCCCGTATGTATTTGGTATAGTAAAATTTTAAATTTCAGAATTTAAGTTATTCAATTATCCGATGCTATATCGAATAAATTTACTTTGGCGGTCTCATATTCTACCGGTAACTCTTTAATGTCAACCAATCTAAATTCTACTATCGGATCGATGCTATCTTTTACCAGTGACCATACTTCCTGAATAAACTGACTGTAGCCATCAAAATTTTCCAACTCTGATTTAATGTGTCATTTTTTTTCTTAGTTTTTATACGAAAAGGATGGATTTCATTACAGTTCATAATAATTGAAAATCCTCGCATCGTTCATATTATTTATTTTCAAAATCCAGTGTAACGATTTCGTGATATAATAAGCTTTAAAGGTAGATAAGAGGTAAGTGATTATAATGTCTAGATTGAAAAAATTTTTATTAGGTAATAAGAAAATTACTAAAATTCTAAACTTTGGAAAGACCTGATATTCATTATTTATTCTAATTTTTCAAATAAACAAACTAAATACAGTTTATTACATTCAAAATGAAACTTACAAAAATATGTATACATATGGAAATATCCAATTTCCAATGCTGCTGTTCAGATTGATTAGAAGCGAGTTTCATTTTATAATAGATTGAACAATAACTTGGCTCTCACTAATTCAACAACAGAATCATTCCGCTAATAATGCATATAATGTTTTTTTTTTTAACGGGACAATAAGGGACCTAACCAACATAATTCTTATATTAAAAGGAATATCATTCTTAATATAATCACGTAAATTCAATGAACTAAGGAAAATTATTCCAAAATTCCTCACTAACTATTTATGGTTAAGAGAATGTATTACAATTGTTAGACCCTAATACAAACCTAACTTCCCCAGCTAATGACCTTTATATTCCAGAAAGATCTATTCTTCAATATTCTAACAGCTTTGCTTTCATTGCGTTTAATTAATTAGATCTATATAAGCGCTATTAAGTCTGATGCTAGTTGGTCCTGACAACATATGTCCTAAGTTTATCAAGATTTTGCTCCATTCCTTCTGTCCGTCAATTCTTGATTAATCATGCCCTTTTTTCCAGCTAGATGGAAGATAGCTGTGGTCATACTTTGCCAAAGTTCAACTACTTCGTTTTCGGATTTCCGACCTTTTATTAGCATTGTTTGTCTTTTGGAAAATATATTGGCTAAAATTACTGAATTTATGTAAAGCAACAACATGTTGACGCCATGGCAATCAGGACTTTGTAGCGACTACAGTTTTAGTAAAGGTTATTTCTGATTTGAGTGCTAGTTTAGATAACAATAAAGTCGGGGCCCTAGTTTTGCAAAATTTCTCGAAAGCTTTTAACTGCGCTAGCCACTTTAAGCTTCTCAATAAATTGTCTACTTCTACATTTTTTCGGACTTCAACTTTGTCAACTACATTAATCAGTAACATTTTGTCTAGTCGATTTCAGCGGTTTGAAATCAGCAAGCAATATTTTAGTTTACTCCATCTCTGGTGTTTCAAAAGGCTCCGTCCTGATTCTACTGCGTTCCAGATAATATAAATGATGTTAACATTCATATCTATGTTCAGCTTTATTTCAGTATACCTATTGGAATAATTGAAGATTGTATAGCTAGAATTAATGACGTTTTAGCTAGAATATATAATCAGTGCTGGTTCGGACGAACCGGTTCTTAAAAAATCAGAGTTGTGCGAACCAATTGTTAAATTACTAAAATTTCCAAAATTAAACTTTTAAAATATTATGATGACGTTTATAAAAAGAAGTGTTAGAGTAATACAAAAAATTACATATTATTGTGTATTTCTGTTAATCAGATGAATTAATGAAGTTTCCAAAACAAAAGTTTATCGAGCTATATAAAAAAAACGCGCTCTGAAGAAACAGTCGAACACAATATATTCTTAGACAAATTCTAGCAAATTTTTCTTCTGAAAAACGAAAAGGTCAAAGGTCTTCGCAGACATAAGTGTCCGTCTAAGGGTTCAATAGTTCTTATGCGAAAGGTCTATAGTAACAAATCAAAATTCTATCTTGGTGAAACCAGAAACTGCGTTGATTAAAATTATAAATTTAAACGGAATTTTCAATGCTTGTTTTTATATTCTATACCTACATTATGCATATCCAAATTCAACTTTTGAATTTCTCGTAATAATAATAAGAATATGGGAAATGTAACGTTACCATTTTACGTTACCGACCGTCATAGATAATCTATTGACATTTTTCCATTTTTGTAGTGGGGTTATGAAAAAATTTTATTTTGTAGTTTTTTATACCTTGTTTTGTTAGCCTTGGTATGCATAGTATGTACTCAGATTTTAATTTTATTTTGAAGTGCCATATTTATAATTGAGGGGCTCAAAGACAAAGTGGTAGAAGTAAAATGTTGTTAAACATTAAGATAAGTACATAAATGCAAACTAGATATACTCAAAATATTAGTGGCAAAGAGATATAATTAAATTCCTATCCCGTGGTGTTTTATAGCAGCCGTTATTTTAACGACTTAAACGAAAGCGTTTTTGTTCATAGGAATTTCTTACAGGGAACGGTGAGAAAAGTGATATCAAGGGATTTAATTATTACCTTCTTACGAAACCAAAAACTGCCGAACAGGGCCGGACTGGATTTTAAACCGATGCAGACCCTTATGGTCTCCAAAAATGACTTTTTTATAATAGACAAACAACCCAAATTATTAGACTAATTTCCTACTGAACCGATCACAAGGAGAGCAAGACAACCTATGAATGTTAGATTCCATACTAGATACCAAACCGCTAATCATAAATAATAGATAAAATTGGCTTTTTTTTCTAGAATTTGAAAGATTTAATAAAGAAGAGGAAGCAAGAAATGTATAGAGGAAACATGTACGCACAAAATATGTGTAAGAGGGGTTGACCCTTTTATCCTTAAAATTAAAACTAAAACAGGGTTTCTCTGTGGAAACAGAGTTGAAACAAGAGTGAGTTAAAGGTGGCACATGTTGAAGTGGAGGGGGTCGGCCATTAAAAAAATTGTATTGCCGGCGAAAAAAATACTATTCAAAAGATTTGCCTGTGACAAATATAAATTATTTTGGAGTTCTAACTGTTTATTTAAATAAATTTTTTGCTACAAAATTTGCTGAAGATATGGATATATCAGCAAATGTTAAAGAAACAAAATAATATTGACTCCAGTATTGCTACAAAACAAAAGCTTCGTATACCAATTTTTGAATCGACTGATGTTCTGTTGTAGCATGTTTTCGAAAACCTTTGATTCCTTTCTGGTGATTTTCTTAGCAAAAATGAACGCTGATAGTCTGAGAAGAGCCTCTTTTAGACTGTTTCAATTAATTCACAAATATAGCCTTCAAGAATCCTATCTAAATGTTGAAATTGCCCTCCATTTATAAAATCTTCTAAATATTGCTATCAAACTGATTCACATCAATGTTTTTAAATGTATACCTTACTCGAAAAAAAATGAATCTCAGCTAATAATTTTTTTTTATAATTACTATTCATCTCATGATCAATTGTTGTTCAACTTTGTTCAGTCAGCTGATAGAGCATGTCAAGTTAGGTAAAGTTAAATAAGGTTTAAACGAGTTGTTATGGCTGTGCGTGAAGAAACTGAGGAAAAAAGTGAGCTCTTAACCCCTTGACCCCTATTTTGTGTTTGCAAATTTCTTCTAACTTCTTAAAAATCAATCGTTCTATCACTTACATACATATACATATGTCCCAATATAGTAACATAAACAATGCCGCTGCTTCAGCAAATGTGGAAAAATTCAGACTTTTTCTAATATTTGGGTACTTTCTTTAGTTATGCAAGCGACAACGTACAACTAGATATGAAATCTCCAATTCCAAGCCCGGATATACTTTTTAAAGTTTGAGTGACCAATTTTTATAAATAAATTATTTGACCAGTTGCAAATGTTGCGAAAGTATGTTCTGAGAGAATCAGAGCTTGAAGCTTTTCTATGGCTGCTCCTAAAGAATCTCTCATTTTTGTATTTGTAATTTGTTGATAGTTCATACATACATTCATTGTGCTCCCATTCAATATGAATAACTGAGCCTCATGACACAGGGAAGGCACATATTCAGTGAACTGCAGTGAGCCTCATCTATGCGTGTATGATTGTCATTGTATATAGCATTTTTTATATGAGAAAGTGGAAAAATGCATTACTTTCCTTTGTTCTACACTTTTTTTAATTTTTGTTTTGCTAAATATTGGAAAACATACATTTTCAAAAGTAAAATAAAAAACACAAATTTTGACGGAATTCCGTAAATTTTATTTTCTTATTATTTTAACAATGGAGACCCAATTCATTGGTGTCTCTTGCGAGAAAGTTCTCAAATTAATTCCACATCATCTTATTGCTAAAGAAAAATCAAAATATTTAATGCATTCCAAGATTAACTTAAAGAGAAACGAGTGAATTATAATCTGCAAATTTTCCGAAAATTATTCTTTTGTGGTTTAGGATGCTGTTAAAGGATATCAAGGATAGCCTTGATGTTAAAGAATATTCGTTTTGTAATGAAAATAAAATTTAATTTATGAAATGATCAAACAGAACTATTTTTACAATATTTTTTTGTAAATCCATATTTTATTCAGATATCTAAAAACAATAAAAGAAATATTTTTTTTTGAGTAAATTCTAAAATTTTTATATGAAATTTTGGAGAGACGCTAATAAAAAAATAATTGTATTTCCTAAACTAAAAGCTGAACATCCGCAAAATTTTGAGATGATATGTATTAATTTTACAGTATTTCAAAATTAATATTTTTTAGGTCAAAAATCCAAAATTAATAAAAATTTAATTTGTTTTTTTATTTTTAATTTTTTTTTAACCCCCATTTAATACCAATAATTTAACATATCGCACGAAAGAATCGAGTAACCCAGTCTCAAGTAATCAGCATATTAAAAAACATGACCACAGTGAAAATCATAAATTTTGAGTCACCCTATATACACAAGACCTCAGGTCGTGAGACTAAACAAAAAAATATGGGTCGAATATTTTTTTACTACTTAATTAATTCTGAAAGATTCATCGAATCCGGAGGAGGATCGGCTCTGAAAGTTGATAATTTTGATCGCTTTTATATGGAATTGTTGCATATGTATATGCCACCCTTCTGGGCAAGTTAACTCATCAAAGTTGATCTTTTTATTTAATTTTAGAAAGGTTCATCGGACAGTAAAAAGGGTTATAGCCAATTTCATAGATTTTGGCATTCTGAAGAACTTTTCAGTGGATTTAAGAAATTATGGGTGGGACTGACCATTTTCGCAATGTATATAAATTTTTTTACTTATTGTATGACAACTTCACGAAGTAGTTTGCCGATTTAGGTCGTTTTTCAAATTATATACAAAATACTTTTAAGATATTCAAGTATAAAATTTCAGCACTTCCAGTCAACTTATTTTCAGTCAGTGTCCAAATATAGTAAGTGTAATTTTTTAGGGGTGCAAATATAGTGAGTGTAATTTTGAAGGCAGCCTTACAAATATGTTAGCTTACCTGATTTATCCCATTTTTGAACTTAGACCTACACCTTTAAATGATCCATGTAGAAAATTTCACCAGTCTAAATAAATGCGTTCTTGAGTTATCGTGCAGACGGACAGACAGGCAAAAATCAAAAGTAACACTTAATATTATTCGCGGATGTGCAATCCATTTTGCTCTGCCAGTAATATTCTATGGCCTACAAATGAATGGTATCTCTTCATAATATTCAAGGTTATAAATAGTAACTGCTTCGTCGGTTGTTGAAGCCTGTACCTTCCGCTCTTTGTCCGACTGTTCTTACAGGAATTAATGAAGCAGATGATGCAGATGTCTTTCCCTCTTATATTTTGTTATATTCTGAGCTTTCCAGCTGACACTAACCATAGAATCCATGAAAACGCACAGACGTTGAAATTACTATTTATTTATGTTTTTAATGAACCTAATTTTATAGCTTTGTAAATAGAGTAATAAATTAAATCTATGTCTAAATTGAATAACGTGAAACCAATAACGTGAAGAGCATAGCCACAAGCTGGACCAAATAATTTATTCGCTATAATACAACAAAACTGAAATAATGACGTCGAGATGCTAGCAACAAAATTCTGAAGAGCTTTCTATCAGGGGGCCATCAGCTCGTTTTAAAATGAAAGCTTTTGGTTCACATTTTTTTACTTCCGGTTCAAGTCTACTTGTACGTTATCGCTGGTTATGCTAAGCTTTCATCCTGATAGTAGCTTTCATCGTACTAAGGGACGACGATGACAATTTTAATGAACAAATCAAAAGTATTTTGATTTATGCCAGTCAAAAGTTTACTTTTGTGGCCGATACTGACAGTGTATTACCGTAATTTATTACCAACACTGGAGTTTGTCATAAGTAAAGTCTGACTATAATATACCATGACTGTGTATATACTCTACTTAAAAATTGATTAAATGAAATATAATTACATGATTTTTTAAAAATTACAAAACAAAAATTTTAAACTTTTTTTAAATTTGTTTTTAATTTTCGTTTTTGTTTTTTTAAGTACAAATAGGTATTGCAAAGCTTTGAAGGCCTTGCTTAACCCTTTTGATAAAAAAAACATTTTCCATGCGGTTTTCGATATGAAAATGATATGATGCTAAAAATAACGTCAAATGCTTTATAAAAAAAAAAAAGTGAACGCCTTTGAAGCCACGAGAATGCCAAAGTTGCTATATATAATGTTATCTTGGCAATACCTGCAAGTAATCTTGGCTCCGCGTCCTCTCAGTGTTTATAAGTTGTGGGTAGCGACACGAATATAATATCGATATATTTGAAGTATCGATATTTTGCTAACAATACTATCGATACCTACCATCGATAGTACCTTCCCGATATTCTACTAGTATCTGTACAAAAGATCAAGTATCGTCGTAGCGGTATCGAAGTTTTTCCTTTGAAAATTGAGCCGAAATTTATATAGGAAAAAAATTTTCTTAGTCGACAGCCTATTTTGAAATTATAGATTATACGCAAACGCAACTAACTTCGTTCCTTTTGTTAAGTTCACGGACGTGACTCGTGAGACGTGATTAAAGCCAACCAATTAGAACGACTGTTTTATTAACTATTAGCTGAGACCACAAAAACGCGGTCCACCTAAAACGAGCTAATGGCCCTCTAACAGAAAGCTCTACAAATTCTCACTCTCTCTTGCTACATAAATTCTTCACAATGATAGCTTTCTTTGGTTGAAAAAAAGTTAAAGAGCTTTCAAAAAGTGCTCCGGGTTTATATGGAGATTTTCTTATCTAGTTGTAAGTTGTCTCAGATAGTACCAAGGAAGTGATGTATCGAAGAGCTCATAGCAAACCTGAAAACTCACTGATCTTTGCTAAATATATCATGGGTATGAACCAAATCTTTTTTTTTCAATTTTTTTCATTTCTGACTTAGAATTTAATTGGACCATATTTCTTCAGAATTCGTGCCATTATTGGTGACCGAAGACGATTCGAATAAGTTGTGTCTGGGCAGTCTCGGCTTTTTGGAAGTTCTATGGATATGGTTGCTCAGCAAAAATTTCAATTTAGATACCAGCGAGCCTGTAGGCAATAAAACTTACTATACGTAGGTTTGTGTCCTGAAAGTATGAAAATTCATATAAAATTAGGGTAGAACTAGACCACAAGACACATTAGAGACATCTAGCGTAAAAGGCAGAAACCCAACATGCGACAATTTCAGACGAAAATGAAAATTTGCAGTTCAAAGAAATTGAAAATTTTTAACGAGAATTAACTCTCCTAAATTTTATTTTGCACATAATTGTTAAATATACTATTTTGCTTTATATTTAAACAACTTTCAACGAAATATTGGAATTTCTCGTGTGTGAAATATCGAGAGAAAAAACAAGTACTATAAGAGTTAAACAGTTAAAAAAAGCGCCACTAAAAATGAAAAAAACTCGACGTTATTTGCAAGATTTAGGCTTTATCTTTCTTAAATAGTCACAATTTAAAGAAATGAGAATACCTACTAAGAGGAATTTGATTTAAAAAACTTCAATTTTTACCATTTTTTACAATTTTCCGAGCTAATATCTCCATTCCAATACAGTTTTTTTTATTTTTCTCGACGTTATTTACTAGACCTCTTCATTACCTTTAATTTGAGATATAAGTCATTATTCTGGTACAAATAGTTTGCCAGAAATTTGAAAAATGTATGAAACTTGCAAATCTTGGTACTGACTCCTCTTAACTAAAAACTTTCATGAGCGTAGGGCTGGGTACATCAGCGCGGATTTTTGTCTCCGGCCAAAGCCCCCGAGAATTCTATCCAAGCCATGAAACAGAAATCTATATGTGTGCGTTGTGAGTCCGTTTTCTAAAATGTTCTATATTGATACTTATGGAAAAGTGCCAAACATTGACTTTATATATGCTATAGAGTCTAAACTACTATCCATACAGGAAAATGGTCTTCTAATAATTTACAGCTTGATTCCTTATCTTCCCAAAGGCTACACTTACTATATGCCTTACTTAACAAAATAATAAAATAGCTTTGATGACAAAATAACCTAACAATTTTACGCTGTGCAATTATCACTCAGATGAGAGGTATAGCTGAGTGATAATTGCACAGCGACATTACAATGATTACTCAGCTGAGAATTTTTGTTTGAGTAATTGTAGGTAGTCATATGGTTAAGATAAATTTTTTTAAATAATTTTGTGAGGAAAGGTATGAACATTTTATTAAGTTTCGGAATATAAGAAAGCAAGCTTAAAATTATCAGAACACCATTTTTCTGTATGAATAGTAGTTTAGGGCAGAGGAGCTATTCAAATCAAACTTTTGTCAGTTTTACATACGAATACTGCAAATATTTTAGAATGTAAGGACTCCATTGTGCCTCGCATGTGGTAGGGAGGGAGTCCGTTTCATGGCTTGTGAGGTATTCTCGAGGGCTTTGTTCATACCCATGATATATTTAGCCGAGATCAGTGAGATATTGAGGTTTGCTATGAGCTCTTCGATACATCACTTTCTTAGTACTACCGTGGACATCTGTATATTTCTTGTCTGTGTTGTTCAGCAAATTTTTTTCATTGAAGTAATTCTCTAGCAATGCAGTCTGCAATTGTTATTATATATATATAAAGGGCTAAGAATATTGAGATTTAAGAAGAAGAAATTGTGAAGAATATTTCCAAAATATCTTAAGATCAAAGGTCATACATACATACAACTGCAACTGCACCTTGAGAATTTATGTGGGGTTTTTGCAACTGAGCTGAATTGTTATTGCGAACTATGAATAATACGTGATAAATTCATTTTATAAGTTTCTTATGTACCTACCTATATATCATAGCTTCATAAAGGTTTCGGTTCTATACGAGTATATAGTACATAAATATAATGAATCAAAAAAAAATTTTGTTTAAAAATTGTTTTCTTCGACTTATGAAGATCCCCAGAAGTAGAAAATATCTAATTGAATTTCATATCTTGAGAATATATGTAAAGTAAAGGTGGTGTGCGGTTTACCTTGCGAACGATCGCTTACATATATAAACTAGTCCATTGGTACTGCTATGCTGTATGCCTCCTATCAGCCTATGATTTCGAAATTCTAGCATCGATACTTTTAATGTATCGATAGTGTCCAAACCGATACTTGCAGCTATCGAATTTTTGATACCATAACGATACTGAATATCGATACTAACTTTCGATATCGTGTCCCTAGTTGTGGGACGTTTCTGAGTATATTTAACTAATTGATCTCCTTCCACCACATCCGAGACGTTTGTCAATGGTACGTGATAAATACGTGTGATCGCGATTAATGCAAAAACCAGCGCACCGGCCCGACGACTACTGGCCTATCCCGCTAGCGCGCGATCGTCCATCATCCCAGATCGGCTCTGCCAGCGAGCATTATTTTAACCACATCAAAAACTTATTCAGATTTGCGAATTATTTTTATTTTAACTACAAAAAATTAAGTCTTTAAATAGTACACTTTTCACATTGATATAATACTTTTGGATATCCTAAAATTGTGTGAAAAGTGTACTTGTAGTACCCCTTTGATTTTCAGCCCATCAGTTATAAGTACTTTTCATTTGTTATTGATTTGATAATATTATTATTTTAAGGACTTCCTCCATGCTTAGAGCAGCAGTTTTTGTGTATAATAAAAAATTGTAATCTTGTATCCTATCGCTGCTAATAAATGTTATATTATGTTATTGCTTATAAGTGTATACAGAAATCACAAATATAATACTTGAAAGTGATTGAAATGTACTTAAACAATCCCGAATTTATCGGCAAATTACAGGACATAATTTGGCGGATATTATTTTTAATAATTGATGTTTTAGTTTAGTCCCAAAAATTGATTTGTGGAAAAATATAGGTAGTTAAATTTAAAAGTAAAATGAAAGCGCTCTAGATATTCCGTAGTCAATGCCTCTAGGCTGTTGAAAAGTTTTCAATAAATGAGAAGAATGCTGTACCTTTGTACTCCTTTCTTTGTTCTAGGAATTCCAATTTTAATTGCCATGGAGAAGATCCAGTTGTTGTTTCTCTTCTCAATGTTTCTTTATTTTTTGGAGCTTTACCTTTTTTTTTACTTTTCTGTACTTAAATTATAATTATGGCAGATGACCTATGCTAGATAGTCTATACTGAATAGTTATGCAAAATACGGCCTTGTTAAATATTGTAAGGTTCAGAATTCAGAGCTTCTTACTTCAGATGGGAGTATAAGCCTTCAACCATGAAAAGATTTATAACAATTAATAAGATTAGTTTCTTTTGACACTACTAACGTTTTATATTTAATTTCAACCAATATTTATAAATAAACAATCTAAAAATCCTAAGCACATAGATACTGATCACAGCGAGTTCCTATATTTTCATAGAAAAGTAAGATGAAAGGAATATAACAAAAACTATTTTTAACAAAATGTTCTGCCCAATGTACGTTTGACTTTTCTTTTTAACAAGCTTTTCTAACAATAAATGAACACAGCAATAATATTTAAGTAAAATTTTGTAAAATCGTTATGATAAGCCACTAACGAAATTTCACACAGAAAGTATATAAATTTTCTTGCTTAGTAATGATAAAGAACGCCGACACGAAATTAGTTTTTAATTTTAGCATGCACATCGCACATTCTGTGCCCGGACAATTTATCTAACTTAAATCTGAGAACAAGTATCTCATGGTGTCAATATCACGAGCATTTTATCTGTAAGCCGCATCCGAGCATAAACATAAACATAAGTCTCAAATTATGTTCTGTGCATGACTACGGCAAACAGCAGCCACAAAACATGTTCCATCTACAGCAGCATATGGCAGACTTCTTATATTCGTATTTTCCACCTTCTCTTTTTGGGGCTGGGGCCCAGGGCTGCCGGTGATGCCCCAGTGCACTTAGCACTCCCTGGACAAGACTTCGGTGGTGTTTTTATTTTTTGAAATGTATTGTGCCACGGTAATTTATGTGATTGGCCCCGGTGCCGGTGGCTTAATGCATTTTTGATAAATATTTATTAGTCCGCCATTTCGATGATTGCCTTTGATATGTTGCCCGATAAAAGGATTATCAGATACGAAAGGGGAAGACTACGTCGTATTCTGATAAAGTTTATGTGCTTCTGACGACATTCTCCAGAACAGAAAGGGATTACAGGGTTGCGGGGTTTAAAGCAGATATTGCCATGCCATTGCCAAGTCTTTTACTTTCTTGATTGCCCGATGTTTCATTCATTGTTTATACGATTATCGGTTGCAGAATGTTTACTAAAAAGAGTATCACCACAATGTATGGATTAAATATGGTCTGTGGGAATGTTATGTGGTGTACAGTTTTACTGAAATGCAGTTCTGTGGTAACCATGTTGGAAAACAGATCTATTTTAATCCTATGCGGTTATAGAATGTACGGGGATTTATGGCGATTCTATAGGAAGAAACAACGACAGTTCTAAGTCGGATGTTTAAAAGTCTTTCTCTGTTGATAATCTATTCCAGTCATATGAAGTTGTTTTGTTCTTATTTGTAAAAGTATGGAAATATTTTATATAATAACGTTTGTCTTAATTTAGAATTCCATGTACAACTTATGGCAAGGTATAGAGTAGTAGTATGTCAAATAAAAATCTAAATTTCTACTTTTGCCTACGATGAGCTTTTAATTACTTACTTATATCTATGAAGGTGGATGGCTTTGCTCCGTTTGTTGCTACATTCCATGCATATTAATCGAAATTTTTGTAATTCTGGCTCTCAAACCTTCAAACAAATGCATATTAATTTGCTACACCTGCTTCACTCGAACGAAAAGAAAAAAATTTAAACACTTTTTATTGATTTTAAGAAGGCTTTTCGCACTAGTAACCGAAAGTCGCTAATTTACAAACTTTCCAGTCTAGGTATATCAACGAAATTACTCAGGATACTCTCAAGTCGTTATTCTATTCTATATAAAAGGATGGCAATGTCAGAATACTTTCGAACTCTCACAGGAGGCAAGCAGGGCTTTTTAGCCAATCCTTTCTTATTCTCTTCTCTCTGTACATAAATGACCTACATGACAGTTTTGTGGGTGGTTTCGAAATTGACGGTCAGATTATTCGGGTGTTATTATATGCATGATGATATCGTCCTGTTTTCAGATAATCCCAAAAGAATTCAAGATATGATCCATAAAATTGGAAGTATGCTGCGATCTTTGGGGCCTCATAGTAAATTTGGATAAATCGAAAGTTATTATTTTTAAAAAAGGTGGAGGGAGAAGAAGAACGGATGAATTGTGGTATTTCAAGGAAACGCCAATTGATATAGTTTCCTCGTATGTCTACTTGGAAGTAGTCTTAATACCATAATTGAACTTTAGGCAGCATTGTCACAATAAGAGCATTACGGCAATCTCTAGTATGAAATCAGTCTGAAATAAAGTCATTAACAAGAAAAATATTAATTTTGGTCCGAAATGGAGTCTCTTTCAAAGCGTAACGAGAGCAATTCTATTTTACGGAGCCCAGATATGGGGCTTCTCATACAATAAAGAGGTGGAGAAAGTTTCAGGAAGTTTTTTAAAAAGAGTGCTGAATCTTCCCTAACATACCCCTAACTGTGTGTTGCACCTTGAAAAAGGAATAGACTTTATTTATCTATACATTCTAGAATGCCATCTAAATTATGTTCAAAAACTCTGGAATAATACCCATAAGTTAGCGGCAAAGTTATTTGAAAAACGGCTATTTTGCTTTGCTATATGGGATGAAATAGCAGAAGGGCATAATCTAATATTAAATATGAATAATCTCAATGGTACAATTACAGAGATGCTGCTAAAAGAAAAGGGGAATTCAGATATTGTAAAGCTAAAGAGCTCGGAAGAACAGGCATAAGGCACGGTCTAAATCCAGTTCTCAAATATGAAACCGGTAGAATCTACTTTAACGAAACCTATACTTTAAAGCAAATATAATTCATATTCATGGCAACGAGTAGTCTCTTCACTCTCAATGAAAGCCCATGGCGGAGAGAAAGCACAGCATTATGTTCTCTTTGTAACAAAGATGAAGAAGAAGATAAATTTAATTTCTTAGCTATTTGTCCTCTGCTTGCAGAATTTAAGCGCCTTTACTTTAGAGACAATTTCTTATCCAGAACACAAATCATAAATATCCTCAATGGAGATAATCTCTTGGCCATTGGAGAGTACTCAAGACATGCACTCGCATATAGAAACTATTTAATAATGCATTATAATGTTTAGTTATAAGTATACGATAGCCAATTTCGCATTAACGTAGATCAAGCTGATATTTAATAAATGGAATGTAAAGAATAGTTTTGATTAGTTGTTCTATTTTAATGGCATTGTCTGCAGTTTTTTTAATTCAACGGTAATATTGTAGTAAGTAATTCTTTTACAAGTTTAGATGATCTTTTACCTTTTATAATGTGACGTGATTTGATCTAGATAAGTACCAACTGGGCGGACGACCTATCATGGTCATTACTCAAGTCTTCAGAATTAAGTTACATTTAAGGCAATATAAGGGTTTGTAATAAAGACATTATTATTATTATATTATTGCTAGAGTTTACATCGCTCCATACTCATCATCTGAGAGATTTGACTTGCAGGCTCTATGTAAACATAGGTTTACTGTAGTTTTACTACTAGCCAATATTTGGTGACTTATTTGGACGATGAGGCTTTGTTGCCTTTTTTCGGCGACTACCCAATATACGATATCATTTATTGACAACAATATTTCTTCAGGACTGATGTAGTCTAGCGGCATACATAATGTATCCGGAAATCTCTTGACATGGTATTTAATTCCAATCCTAATGAGATTCTTGTAGGGCCTTTCATGATATCCTGTAACTTCATCATTTAATGCTTATTAACTGTTGCTATAACTTAAAAAAAAAAAAACTGATTTTAAAAAAATAAATAAATATAATTGTTATCCGATTGTAACTGTAAATTAATAAAATAAAACTGCAAACTTGTTTCATGACATACTATATATTTATTTTATTCACTGTGCACCATTTGTTAGGTCGAAACGTGATTAGACATGTCAATTGTGGTTCAATGGCTCTTTGAAGCATCTTAAAAATTAAAAAAAAAAAAATAAAGCTCGGAGGAGGTTCTGTTTTTCATGGAGCAAATTTCGTATTTGACTGTCTCGTACAACGGTAATGTACATAGAATGAGGGCGACCTTGTGTACTGAGCTTAAACAAGTTTCAAAGTTTGTGAACTCTAAGCGTATGTTATTTCAACGTTGAGAGTAGAGTAGGAAATATAGACAGAATTGATCCATTTGAACTCCTCGGTGGCTTCTTTATAACTATACTTTCTGTGATAATCACTGTGATATTAGTTATAACGATGTCTACACATTTGACGAACCTTCCGCTCACACTTTTTCAACTTAAAGATCGACAAAGCGTCTGTCTCCAAGTATATTTCAACCGGGACGGATGGCGATCTTTCCACGTTCATAAAATATTGTGGTACGTCCATCGTTTCTGTTTTGTTATCTTTAACTTGTAGTATTTTTCCAAAACAGTGAAAGCTTTCTTTGATTATTTCTTTGCACAAGAAGAGCAAGAAGTGCGACATTTCTAACTACAGACCTGTCTCTAATTTAAGTTGTATTGGTAAAATATTTGAAGCCCTTGCTTGCGATGTTTTGTACTTCGAATGCCCCTTCCTACACCCTTTTCAGCATGCCTTTAGGTAAAGGTAAAATCAAATACGACTAATTGGTTAGAGTTTACTAATTTCTGCATTTCTGCATTTTAACGGATTTCAGTAAAGCTTTCGACAGAATCAATCACAAAACTTTAATTCATAAGTGTGGATTTACAAAAAAGTAACTTTCAGAAAATAGGACCAATCGGGCAACTCCTTCGTAGAGTTGCCATGCAAGAACTTCATTTTTACTATTATACAGGGTGATTAGTAAAGAAGTATTTCAACGTGTGCTAATCGTTTCCTTATAGAGTTGTGATCACCGTTCACAATGAGTAATTTTTTCGTAAAGCTCCTCCTTCACCTCTTTTTGAACGGCTGAAATATTTTCGTGTGTGCAGGAAGGTGAGCTCATATAAAACGTAATAACTTCTGTTCGAAATAAAAAGACAAGTAAGGTTTTGGTGTCTAGATCCGTTGGTAAATGTGGCGGGTATGAACGTTAAAACTTAAAATTGTTAAAAATTTTGGTTAAAACGTACTTTTTTCTATTGCGTCTTTAAAACATTTCCTCTAAGGATATGGTTTAAAAATAAAAATAAAATGCACCCTTAAGAAATCTTTCAAATAAAAAAAGAACCATGTCAAATTTTTAGTCTGTCAAAAGTTATTAAAATTTTTGTGGAGTCACTAGAATACTCAATTGGAAAAATAAAAAAAATAATAATAATAGTAGACAAAGGGGTTGAAGGAGGGCTATTACAAAAAAAAATTGCTCATCGTGAACGCTGATCACAACACTGTAAGGAATCGATTGGCACACGTTGGAATACTTCTTTACTAATCACCCTGTATATTGAACACCTGCCTGAGAGCGCCTCCAAGTGGAATTTTGAAATTTTATACACAGCGTTTCCATAAAAATAATAATTAAAATTTCAAAAATGAAATAAATCGGGCAACCCCTTCTTGGCGTTGTGGTTTTTTGCGTATATATACATTGAAAACTATCAAACCTTGACGTTTGTATTGTATTGGTTGTTATCAGTTTTACTGTCCAACGAACCGTTTTAGAAATAAAACCACTTCATTCAAAAATCAAACTTCCATCTGTACAAGTGTGACCATACGAAATTATATATGGGCATTCATCAATTGGTCTCAGAAAAATCCAACTTTGTACTTGTTTTCAATTGGCTTTAATCTTGTTTATAAGATCAGACGCGAGTTACATATATTGACCTTCAACCCACTTTAGGTAAAATCAATCATGCTTCTCTGATTCTGACCAATTCAAGAATATACCTACTTTGTAATGTTGACAATGCCAAAATTTTCCGCATTTTTTCTAATGAAAACCAGTGTGGAATTTTAAACTTTTAAACTTTCATAAGCTGTGTTTGTTCTAATAACTGTTTTCCTCTCATTATAAGTAAATGTACTGTACTTTCCTCGTGAACTGAGTTCTTTGGACTGAGGTAATATTTTAGGTGAAAGATTTGGGTGTCTTCCTTAATACTCGTCTTTCCTTCGAGAACCACATTAACGTAATCGATGCCAGGGCTAAAGCTGCTCTAGCTTTTGTAAAGAGATGGTCAAAGTATTTTAACGATTCGTTGATAATGGAGCTCCTTTACTGCACATTCGTTAGACTCATCTTGGAGTCTGCCAGTCTGATTTGAGCTCTTTTCTATGCGATCTATATAAATTGCATTGAGGCTGAGCAGCGAAAACTCATTCGATTTTTCATGCCTGAACTTCCTTTGTGCAATCCTGTTATCCTATCTCTATATGTAGACAGACTTAAACACAGCAGCTGTTTTTAAATAGCTTTTTAGGGATTTTTTTCAGGAGCCGATACACCTCTGCATAATTTGAAATACAAGTAAAAATGCTCTCTATCAACTTGACACTTGCTAAAAAGTATTCAAAGATTTTCTGTGGGACAATTATGATAAAAATTTTATATTTGGGGATTATTGAAAGTATTGAAGAGAATATAATAATATACAATAAATACATAAACAGCAATTACGAACGGACAGGCTATTTGTGAATAGTATGTGTATGAATCTGTGGCTACTTCTACTTCAAGGATTTGTAACGCAAATGGTTGAAAAAATGTTTTAAAATGAATTTCAATTCCAATTCATTTCCAATGATGTTTTAAAGTACGGGAGAATTTTTCAATTTGAAACGATTTCATGTTTAACCGCACAGTACCCATATACTTTTGAATTTTTGATAATTTTTATAATACTCCTTTTTTAACAGTCCAATTTTGCCATATACGTCCTCTTCTTTTCAACACAATTCAAAAAATTCAAAGGGAATTTTTGCATTCAGTCAATGAAATTCGGAAAAAACAAAGTACTTCAAGTCATTGGCTTTCTTTTTCTAAAATTTTAATTGTTTTTCCGTATTATTTATTAAACAGGTGATTTTAATGTCCATAACATACCGTGGCTCACACATTCTTCTATCACAAGTGTTTAAGGCAGTTCCGTTGAATTCTTCTGTGAATATTTCAATTTGCAACAACTAGTGGATGCACCAATGCGAGTTCCTAATGCAGCTGGAGATAGAGCTAATTAACTGGATTTGTTTCTAACATCTCATCCTGACAAATATTTCATCTCTCTCTATTTCATGTCGCTTCCCCTCTCAGTAATTCAGACCATTGATCAATCACGGCTCAATTTACTACCTCAAACCTATGCCGCCCTACTTCTCCAGCTAAAAGTAGGCTTCTCTGGTACTATAAAAATTCCGACTGGGAAAATTTCAATCAGTATCTTAGAGAAATTGATTAGTCGGTCTGTTTGCTTCGAGGAATGTTGATGAATGCATATTAGATCTTAATAGCATTCTAAATCTTGGCATGCGTGAATACATTCCGTATTCCTACAGCAGATGTCAACAACCAAATAATCGCTCTTGGTTTAACGATGAATGCAACCAAGCAATAAAAGCGAAAGAGTTTGCATGTCGCGCCTGTCAACTGCATCCATGTCCAGAGCTGAAGCAAGTCTATAAGACTGCACGGAACACCTGTAAGTGCATTATCAAAAAAAAAAAAACAATTTCTTTTTAACCAGAGTGTCAGACAAAGAATCTTAGCAAGCCACAAAGGCAGCAAAGGTTTCAGGTCTCTGGTCAAAACCATCAGGAACAACTACTACAGTTCCTCTATACCTTCACTACTATATAATGGTGAAGTGATTGTGGACTTCCTGGATAAAGCTAATATTTTGGTTGCTAAATTCGATTCAAATTCTCGTCTTTCACCTACTTCATAGACACCTGTCATGCATCTCTCGTGTGGATGTGTACAAAATCCAATATACGTCCGTACGAGAGATGTGTTCAAGTTCCGTAAGAGAATCAACGTCTCCAAAGCCGCAGTTTTTTGGTTTTTCAAATTATTGACCAATTGGAATTACTTCGATTCTTTCAAAGGTTTTTGAATCCATCATTAACTCCAAATTAATGAAGTATCTAGAACCTAATCATCTCATCCACGATCTCCAATATGGCTTCCGAGCTAGACGCTCATGTGAAGACTTGCTGACTTTTCTTGGGGAACGTTGGAATCGTAGTTTTCACAATTTTGAGGCCTTTGATAGAGTCTGGCATCCAGCCCTTTTAACCAAATTTAAAGCATTTGGTCTCTCCCCTCCTCTTCTATTATGGATTGAAAGTTTCCTATTTGGTCTCCAAATACCGCAAGAAACATTTTTTTTATATAGTAGTAACCGTAAGGTTTCCATTACCAAATTATATAACTTAGGTTATTTAGACTAGTACTCGAAACCTCTTTGTAACCATTATAAACCCCTTATAGAGCTTAAATGAAGGATTGTATAAAGGTAACCGTGACTTGATTTAGGTAACGTTATATAACTAAAAGTTTTATAAAATGAGTAACAAAAATATTCTGGTTACCTTAATATAACTTCTTATATAACCCTTATATAACCCATGCTACTCTCGATTAATTTATTTTGGTTATAGCAGTGGTTGGCGTAATGTTTCGGTTACCTTTATAAACTTTGTTTATAATGGTGATGGTAACGTTTCCACAACGCTTGGAATATTCTCAAACTGATTACGTTTAGTGATTGAAATATTAGTGAAATTACTTTTCGCTTCTTTGTAAAACAGTGACAAAAAACAGACGTTAGTGTTCTTATATACCCTTCGGTTATGTTATGTTAAATAAACAAAAACTAAAACTAAATTGTTTTTATAACGATCACCATAGTTACCAAAGCGCCATCAAAAAATTTTACGATATTTTATAGTGGGTATATGTATTACGGAAAATTGCCAATTTTTATTAAAGTCACCTAAGTTACTGAATGTTGTAGAGTTATATATGGGTAACCACGAATACCGCAATAAACATGTATTACCAATAAATTATATAACGTGGTTATGAAAACAAATATAAAACTTTCTTATATACCTTCCAGTAATGGTTACTCTAAGTTATATAGACCGGTGATTGAAACATTTCCATCACGACTTTATAAAACGTTAGTAACTTACTTCCACGACAACAACTAGTAACATTATAAAACTCTAATATAACTACGTCACCAATTGGTAATATTATAAAACACTTAAATAACCATTAAAATTCTTATATAACCGAGTAACCATTATATATGCCTTATAAAACCCATCATCTTCAATCTCCAAAAATTGGAAAAATTGTTACTTGGGACGTGTTGTATTAGATGGCATTATATATGAACGCCTGTGTACCTCAAGGCTCTGTTATCTCTCCAACTCTCCTTTAAATTGTCTTTAATGATCTGCTTTCCCTTACTTTCAATCCCATCCATAGTTTCGTTGATGACAGTACCCTTGATTTTGCTTACTTCTTTGACACTCTTCCGGACTCCAGGGGGAATTCCGCATGTGTTAAACATTCTTGGCATTAATATTTCCAGGTAAACTGGACAGATCGCATCTTCTCTGTTGCCAAAGAAGCATCGAAATGTCCTGAATTTCTGAAAAGATTTCAGCTCGTCAAATCTAACGCTCCTCTACAAGTCCTACACATTAGACCTATATGGGCAGGGGCTGTTCGCACAGCCTTAGCTTCATTAGATATTGTCCAAAAAAAGTCTTCAAGCACATTAGCGATTTGGCAATAACCGCCACAATATTGGATGCCTTTTGTTCCTTTATCGCTACATGAATGGTCAATGTTCCGATGGAATATCTAGTCTGATCCATTGTAAAATGATTCCCGCACGCAATACTCGCGCTGCAAACTGCACACAT
Source organism: Dioctria rufipes (assembly GCA_963924295.1). Lineage (NCBI taxonomy): Eukaryota > Metazoa > Arthropoda > Insecta > Diptera > Asilidae > Dioctria > Dioctria rufipes. The sequence continues at coordinate 243,063,546 of OZ002741.1, forward strand.
CACACAAATTCAATGATGCTTTGTTATACCCCGAAATATGCGAATGTGGAACAGTTTACCATCTTCTATTTTTCTTCCGACATACAATCTGCGGAAGTGTAAAGGCAACATACATCGGCACCTGCGCTACTCTCTCCTCATATCCCCTAATTCTTTCCCTATCTGCTTTCTGCTATGCTGTGCTTTGCATCATAGGTTATCCCCTGAGCTTGGTTAATTAATATAAAAAAACACCCCCCCCCCCCCTCCCGTTTATTTAACATCTATAACAGTCATTTTATATTATTTTTTCTACTTTTAAATAGTTCTTTTTCTGCGGAGCATACCTGATACACGTCTGCATACTTTCAAATCCAACTCAAAAATTTCCCTAAGAAGACGAAATGCGTTGTGTAGAAATATTATAACCGGCTGATAAAATTTTATAATTGAAAACAAGTGTTTCCTTTAAAATAAAAAAAAATATATATATATAACGAAATAAATCATATTATTTGTGAAAAAATAGGAAATGTAGACACGTTCCGAACTGTTAGCTATAACAACAACTTGGAGGTTAGGCAATAGGATTACAAACAAAAAAAAATCTTATTTTAATTAATTGGATCCAATAATTGCTTATCTCCAGTTTTCCACCTGTTGTTGCCAGGTATTCGTACTACCAATTTTCTTCACCATTTTGCTGATAAAGCTTTTTATCTCTTTACCAGTAAAAAACAGGTAAGAAAGCAAAAAGCACTTTACGGTATGTAAGTATGTAGAACAGATTTCAGGATTTGAAATCTGATCCACGTGTTCGTCGTCTTAATATTTTAAGCCAGCAAGAAGTAATTATAATAACGAAGTAACATATGGTATGCATCATATGATGGGCGGATTTTGTAGATATGCTAGAAGTATAAATATTAATTCGATTGTATAGAGTAATATGGGAGTAAGTGCAATGAGCTTATTCTGAGGAAGGAATGTAGCCGTAAGTAATAAAATGCAATTTTATCCCTAGTTACATTTTATTGCAAAATATATTAAATGAAAGTGAATTTAGAGTAAATTCTAAATGAAAATGAAATTATGCAACTTTGGCATGCGTGTTTCTTACCTGACAAGTTACAACATCTTCCTCCTTCTTAATCAGTATTATATTAACTTATCAATATACGTACGTACTAATCATTGTATGTAGGTGTTTATATATATTTACATGATAATAACTATATTTATGATAATTTGTTTCCCTTAACACTATTTTAATATTGAAATAAAATTATTTTGAGATAGAGAAAGATGTATTGAGGATTAATGCTAATGCTAATATCTTAGTTAATTCTCGAATTGGAGAAGTTGTATTTATTTATTTACTTACTAAATTATCTAGATAATCTAGTTCAATGAATTTAAATATCTACTATTTTTTGTGGTGGACATAAACATATTATCAAATTGATGAATAAATTCCATTAAGGTGATATTTTATTGACTGTCTATTGATATGTTGGGAATTTTGCTGGGAGGATTATTTTGGATGATAAGGTGCTGTTTGATTGTCGCAGTAAAACCTTGGCTCGAAAGCACATTGGGGATAAAAGTACCTAACCAAGATTTATATTTCTTGAAGACGTTAAAAAACTACGAAAAAAGTTGACACAGGAGTTTCTAAAGCAGCCCTAAGCAATTTTGGCCAACACGTGCGGTATTTATGTGAAGAAAAAGTCATATTATTACTCTTTAATTATGAAGTTGACAATTTAAACCGAGATAAAATCTCAGATTTTGGCAAACGATATATCCCATCGAAGGAAGAAATGTCCAACTCGATTTTTGGTAAGTTGATCAATATATTTTCTGATTATATTATTATTGGTGAAATGAATTTTATATTTTTGTTGTAGATAAAACGTTGGATGATTTCGTGTCTGAGAAGAGCAAACATTTATTATCTCGACTGAAAATCGACGACAGTTTTCTACAGATAAGTGTTTCGTTATGGGAAAATAATGATGCTTATGTGGAAGCTAAAAGAAAAGTTAGTCGTTTGAAGGTTTTTGAATGACCCTGTTGAAAGAGCTATCAAATTGATGCAAGATTTTCATGGGTTAATCATAAAGGAAAAAGACCTAAAGCAATTCCTTTTGCCCTGTATTTAGGAATATGAGAATTTGTATCCGCACTGTAAAAAACAGACCCAAAAATAAGTTACCCTGGCTAATTGTTATTATTTTATGTTTTACTAATAAAATATCATTTTTAATTGCATTTTGTCTTTCAATTACTACATTTATTGACATTTTATTTATCTAGGAAAAAGTACATTTTTTTTTAAAACCTTTATGACTCGGTCGGCACCGGTTGCAATCGCCGTAGAAAGACCACAATCCATACTAAAGTAGGGTGTAATATTTATATATACCTATGCAGGACACCCTAGTATGTATGTATATATATCGTTATATATTTACGAATAAATATTGTTAATATTATTAATAAACTGAAAAATAACAAAAAAGGGAACAAACCGAAAAACAGACAGATGTGGAAGTCTTCTTTTTTAACACAATATTTACCATGGCTCTTGTTGTTACTGAATTACCTACTGATCGGAAAATAGGTTAATGAAAAAGAAAAAAAGAAAAATATTATCTCCGCCTTTGTAATGTAAAGCGAACTGAACACCTGACAATTCCAGCATTGTAGTGCATAATGTTCACTCGAATCAGTTCATATTTGGTGGTCGTTATGCGGTTAAATTTATTAAAAATACCTCCCACCTCTTTCGTGTTCTATTCGTTCCCTCTGCAGAGCTTTGAATTTATTCTCTACACGAAGCAAGTAGAAAAAATAGTAACAGTCGTCGACATCATCACAACTATGTGGGTATTAAAAGGGCCTTTTCCAGCTTTTATCTATTGTGATATGGTATGAATGCCGGGGCCACCGGGAGACCTGAAACTGTTTCATGCAACCCGCTGTCATTAAACGCATTTACTGATGATTGTGAAACAACTGGGAACTCACCGTTTTGTAGAAAAAGATAGTCATGGAAATATAAAATCCCTTCATACCGACTCAGCCCACTGTTGAATAAAACCAGGGCAAGCAGCAGCAGAAAAGGGGCAGAAAAAATTATCACGTCAGTACTGATCCCAAAATTTGTTTGGTAGGCAAACAGAGCCAACAATGGCACAAACTTTTATTGGAACTCGCCTATTGAACACTGACATAAATTCTTCAGCCATTCATCCGAAAGCTGATATCCATTGTTCGAGTGTGTGCCATTGTGCTCATATCCCAATCCTCCATCCTGCCATGCACAGGGAATCCATCTCGAAATTTACATAGTGTCCGAGTGTAGTGGCGGTTTATACCAGGACCCAGGAGAGCAGGAGTATATATTATATAAGTGCTTGTATTCGGTGCATATTTGTTGCAGAAACCCTCCCGCTGCCTACAATCATATCAATTTAAAGTGAACTATGCATGCACATACAGAGATCCCTCCTCCCTCACCGCACCGGAATATTTGAACATGGATAGCAAAAATTTTCAGAATTTATGATGAATGTTGGCCCTATAGAGCTACTCAGGAAATGCAGCATCAAAAGGACGCAAAAACTTCTCCCATACTCATAAAAAGAGCTTTCGACAAGAATTCTTAAGGGGAGGCTGAATTTTTCATATTTTGGCGAATGTCTGCCCGTTTAGTTTTTGATAGTTAAATTTTCGTTTTTTTTTTCTGTTTTTTTTCTGTTTTTTTTTCCATTTCGACTCAACGATGCTACTTAAATGGAATCCTTCGGGAACTTAAAATGAAAATGTGTTTGCACTTTGCCCAAATTTGACAAAATTAAAAAAATCTCTTGATTGACAGATTTCAATTCTATGCGCATTTATGTTATCCGCTTCAAGCCTGTTAGAATCAACTTTTGTTGAAAGGATAATCTTAGACAATTAAATACGATAAATTAGTGTCAAAATTTCCTAACCCTATAATCATTAATTTAAATTTTAGGAAAAAACAAAACCGAAAATCTCGAGGAATCAAGCACTTAAAAAACAAAAAAAAACGACGAATCATAAGATAATCTAATTCAATTAAAAAAATACTGTAGAATTTTATAAAAAAATATTGACATAGAATATTAGAGAAAAAAGTGCGAGGCAGATTTTAAAAGTGCTCGAAAAAGCTGATGTGTCGAAAAAGCTGGTGTGCCTAATGGTAATGCTTACATAAGCCTTGTAACTCATGCCTGCGGATGTGTCCAATATTTCAATCAAGTACATAATTTCCTATTAATTGAAAGTCATGTAACTTACTCGATATAACTTGTTCCCTATGAGTTATAAATTTTTTGTTATAGAAATCTTGCACCGAAAGAAAAAACCGGAGATTTATTTATTTTATTTATTTATTTATTTATTTATTTGTTCAAATTCTGGCCCAGCGGTTTTTAGAATTTGGATGAAGATCATGCGAGGATCCGTGATCAATCGAACAATAGAACAGCTGCACTTTAGTTATTTATTTTTGACTTTTTTACTGCAGATGTGGTATTCCACAAACTTTCGTAAATTTTTTTAAAGAAACGCAAATCGCGAAATGTTCATTTCATACCGAATACGTTGGTTTTAAGATACGCACGCGGTGTTCGCGTGTGTATTTCGCGGTATTCAGGCTTAAACACAATTGCGACGACAGACGACAAACGACGACGATATATCGCTGTCAAACTTCTAAAAAGCACAGCATCTTACGCGAATGCACCAAATTGCGACGACCGACGATGAGCGATCGACGATATTATCGTCGAGATTGATCAGTTTCTAATTTTGCCGTCGTCGCTGCAGTCCTACCAACAAAATTAATCGAATGAAATGGTTGTGGCATTCACTTTTGTCTTTTTTAGGTGGTAGCACGCCGCTTTAATTTTAAAATAATGAGCTTTGAGGAAAAATTGATCGAGGAAATGCGAAATCCATGAAATAATTTATAGTTTACAAGATAGGCAAGACAAGTGGACAAAAAAGACAAGGGTTGGATGGATATTTTAAAGCGTTTAATTTAGTTAATATCTGCATTTTCAGTTTTTTTTTCCACACTTTGGTTCATTGCATTTCTTTCAACATAATATAAAATATTCTTGATAAAAATCTCCTTTTAAAACGCTCAAAACTTTTAACAAAAGAAATTTCAATATCTTCTTCTTTCACAATCGTCGCTCATCGCCTGTCGTTGCAATTGTGTTCCCACTTTTTCGAATGCCTGTTTCGCAGCGAAACTTTCGCTGTCTTCTGTCGTTCTGTCGCTCTGTCGTCGGAATTGTGTTTAAGCCTTTCCATAGAGGCGTTACGCAGTGTTATCTAGGAGTACGGAAGTGCAGTCATGTGCAAACGTGCCCTGGGTTGACTTTTTAGAGCTTCGGTGTGCCTATTATTTGTAATTTAGTATTGCCGAGTGTTTACTGTGATTTTGCGCTGTTTAATGGAGATCAGGTACGATAGAAGGTGTCTGCCTTGTATGTCTATCCTTTATGTTGTATTTACGTATGCCACTATAAGTTCTGTGAAACCTGTACGTACCCTATTGGGGAAGCTTCGTTGTAGCATTTATTTAATGGTTATGTCCATGATGGTTAGTAACAAAATAATTTGGAATTGTTACATGTGATTGTCGAATCTTGGAAAGATATGGGAGTCGCGCTGTACCACGGAGACACCTCGTATACTGTTTGTGCCCAAAGTGTGTGTCATAAAAATTACAGTTGTACCTACGGATAATTGCGTAGACTCATTCAGGTGTGTACTTATGCTGTTTTGCGTAAAACTATGTTGCGTATTTCGTGTGGTCCCATAATCAGAAATTTAAAGACCGTATGGCATTGATAAGTCGAATATGTCTGGGTAAGATTTCCGTGCCGATGCTTCGTGTTGTGTTACATGAAATCGTAAATATCCAGCGCGACTTTTCTTGTAAACACCTCTGAAACTTCACGGGGAAAGAAGTACTTAAAGAAAACTCGATTTTTGTGTGCAAAAGATCTCGTTTATTTTACGTGTTCTTCATTCACTCAGTTCGTCTTATCACAATCTTTTTTAAAAGCGGGGCTCTTCTTCTTTTTTTTTCAAATGGTTTCGGTTTTTTTTTGACAATTGTACTAGATTAATTGTTAACAGTGCCATCTATTGGAATAATTTAATTTTAATTAAACTAATATTACTAATTTCGACTTTAGTTACAACATTTTAATTACTAATTTGTGAAAAAATTATTCTCGTCCTTGTGTATTGTCTCTGTTTGGTGAAAATTTGTGTTCCGGTTTTTTTTTTTTTGTCAGGTACTGTCTTCTAGGATAACTGTTTTGTTCTTTTTTTCTTTTGCTTCATGTTTTGCAGGGATATGGCCTTGCTGGAAGTAAAGGTAAGTCGAACTTGCCACAATAGGATTGTTATACAAAATCTCTTTAATACGAATGAATTATTATTATTATATGCAAAAGTATTAATTTTTGAGAGCGTATTAATTTTATAAGGAAACTCTTTGATAAGATACGACTCTTATAAATGATTTCATTAATGAAAATCCTTATTAAGTTCATATGTTTCAAGTCTGGTTCTTTTTTCAGGAAATATCCTTTAAAATTGATAAGAAAATTAAAGAACAAATTCAATAATTTGTTATGTACTACGCATAATTAATAACACTAATACATAATTAATACAGATCTTAAACCTAGATTTGAGATATATATGTAAACATAACAAATATTAGAAAGCTTTTTACCACTGCTTATATAATAAATGTGAATTGGAGGTCCTGTAAATTCTTTCATATCAAAAATATAGTACAGTATTAGATGTTTTCCTAAATTATATGCCACCCCTGGATCTTGTCATTCAGGCAGATGCCAAAAGGGCTGTATGCAGATTGCGCTCATGGGAATGTTAGAGCACGGCTGGACTGGCTCTTTTCATTGCTCTCTGTCATGTGGGCTGGATCTGGAAAATCCTCTGACCAGTATGCCATTTAATGCGATGGTTTCAGAGCTTCGTTTCGGGCGTCGCTTCTCTATGAGTTTTCCTGTAAGAGGATCAAGGACTGAGGGAAGTGCCTTATCGCGGCTTCCCCGGTCCGCTCTAAAAATTGTCACCGATGGCTCTCTCACAAGAGAGAGAGAGATAAAGGGAGAGGACATTGCTATCCCGTCTGATAGTCAGGCAGCCTTGACAGCTCTGAGTGGCCCTCGGATATCATCTATGTTACCGGGTGACTGCAGGTCGTCTGTAGAAAAGTTGTGTATCCACAACAAGGTGTCCCTTCAGCAGATTCCTGGCCACATCCCCATGGGGAATGAAAGGGTTGATCTTTTTGTTAAAGCTGGCTCTAATCCTCCGTTTCTTGGACCGGAGTCCGCCGCGTATCGGGTCATTAAAGCGGATGCTCATAGGGAGCATGTAACAGAGATGGGGGAGGCTGAGTACTTGCAAGTGTACAAGACTGTTTCTTGCTGGGCATTTGGTGACCTAGGCCTGAAGGAATTGTTAGCTCAAGCCCACCAATGAATTGGAAGCTGGTAGTCGTTGAACGACTGCAGCTGATATCTGCTATATCAGTGTGTAGTAAGCCTTTAGCCCAGTGAACTATAGACGTACTGAGGTAATTAGCCGTGAGGATGTAGGATGATATCATCAACTGTGTACCTGAGTCTTGAGACATCAGCACACTCTAAATCTCTTATCGTGTAAGACTCCGGAGGGACGAGGCTTTTATTATAACCTATAATGGTCCACCGGAATGCAGACGGTTGTGTCTCGGCAGGACACGCAACTACGCCTGAAAACTGAACTACAAATCGAAAGAATATAGATGCTGTGCTCTAGTACACAGTTGGTTTCTGCGTGAGCTCAGCGATGACTCCAGCCTGTCGTCTTCACTTCTCCCTCTCCGTTTAGTGTGTTCGAGGACGCTAGTGAGCTTGTAATACCTGAAAGTAATGACAAAGACCAGCTGACCCTATATTGAACTGATCAAGACGTATTGACTATGACTACTCGTTAACGTTAGTTGTCCAGCGGTATGAGCTTTCGTAATCAGCCAGCGAAAGGTGAATCGGTTTATCGTTTCATATACGTCTTGCATATGGTATTAGTTGGCGATATCTTCAGAGACACGTTATTGTGCCGAAATCGTAGCAGCGTTGATAATGGCTTAAGCTGAAGCTGCTACCAAAGGGGGAACCTTCAAAGAAACTAAAGGAACCGCTAACTGAAACGGACATGAACATAAATTTGCTACAAAACGTGCAAAGAAGCAAAAGCCTTTGATTGCTGGATGTTCTGGTGATTCCTTTATTATTCTATTCTCAGCAATTATGATAATCGTTATAAAGGCCAAAACACAGTGAGGACGACACAACAAAGTCGCCGTAAATTGGTTGCTGTCAAAGATTCGAATATATGGAAGTCCCATATACTTAACACAATGATGGCGACGCGATAAGTTGCCAACAAAAAGTTTGGCAAAATCTCTAAATTAGTCGCCAACATAATTGACATTTCTGTGTGGACAGTGAATAATTGACATTAATGTTATGTGGATTTGGAAATTTTTATGAAACAGTAAATTAAAAGATAATAGTAAATAAACTAGTTATTAAAAATTTGTATAAAATTAATTTCATTTATTAGTTTGACAAATTATGGGTTTTGAGGAGGAATTAATAGAGAAAATGAATGCAATGAAAATGTGCAATAAACGTCATCCTATGTATAGAAATCTCTTCTTAGATTTCTTTTCAGTTTTTTCTTTATGCTTTGCAATTTTAAGTAAGCCGCATAAGCTATACTAGCGATTTTCCTTTTTGGCATTTCTTTTGCAATAAATAAAACAGAGATAGCTGTCAAAAACATCTGTTGAGTCGCGTTCACTGTGTTTTAAATGCGTCATTATCGCCAACTAAGTTGCCAACATTGTTGTGTCGCTCTCACTGTGTTTTGGCCTTAATACTGCACAAAACAAACTTGAGGTTACAAAATCTGACACGAGAATGATTTTCTTTATTTTTATTTTCTTATCTTAAAATCGAGACCTACTATTTCACATGCTTTTTAGTTCGCAAAGTGGCTTTTCGCTGTACATAGCGCAAGCCAGACAAATGTGATGTGGCTAGTTCGCAACATGTCGTCAAGCCGCCACAGGCCCAATAGGAATATTTCTGATTTTGTCATGGAACTCGGAAGGAAACAATGTAGAACTCTGATTGGCATAATCACTGCCCACAGCTCGCTTCATGCTCATCTAACAAGGATGGGAATTGTTGACAGCCCTGAGTGTCTGTCCAGCCTGGAAGGAGATAACCGAATACTTTTTTGTGCTTCTCCGGCCTTCGAGCAGAGTAGGTTTAATACTTTAGGTTGAAAAATCTTCCTCACCAAAACCTGATGCGCTTCATTAAGAGGACAGGAAGGTTTTGGTGATAGGGCTTCTAGCAGGACAGCAGAATGGGGCGTTCTGGCCTCCGTGCTTGCCCCTGCCTTAAAAAAAACAAAATAACAACAACAAAATAATATGATTGAAAATATTCAGAAAATGATTGAACTTGAATTTTTCCAGAAGTAAAAATGGAATTTGAAAATTATTTAGGAGTATTCAAAAACTTTGATATCGGCTTCAGCTTTTATTCTTACTAGAAATCCTATTTTGTATCGGCTATGTTTATATTCAATGCGTTTTAAAGACTTTGAATTTTTAAAATTAATATTTTAAATTATGGCTCTGTTAACTATTGATACGAATAAATCTTCTGCAATTAAATATAAAAGAATTCAGTTCTGGTAAATTAATTCTTCCGGATTCTATACTCAAATTTAATACTCTCAAATGGATTTCTAGAAAAGTCTCTTTTTCACGTTTGTTATTGGATGGAATTAATGGCAATATTTTATTTCTTAATTTTTCCGCAGTTGTGCTTGCTACCAATTTGGACACGTTATTTTGAATGTTTAGAGCATCCTTTCTATTAAAATTATTTTTACTGTGTAAACTAAGTAGAAATTGTAAGCAACCTTAAGATAACTCGTTTCTTAAGTTTAAGTTCTCGAAAGCCGAAAATCTAAATCTATCAAGAGTAGAGTTCAAAAATTGCAGTAATTTAGGGTTTCCATATTTAATGGGTTTTGGATTTCCTCATCTTGGCAGGTAACCTAGGCCTCTGCATCTAAAAGAATGTCATTTTTTATAAATGATTGTAAATGTGGTGAACTGGAATAATCTATCAAATATTTTTGAGAGTGTGTTTTAAAAGAGGAAAATCTAAAAAATGTGTGACCACAATAAAAAGTGAATGCGTCTAAAATGTGTGCCGATCTGAAAAACAGCTTTGGTTATTTTTTTGTTAATGAAACAACTTGTCATTTTCAAGTGATAGATACAATTGAGCTTTTTAGATCTTTAGAATATAAAATTGTGTTTACATATTTTTGGATGAAATACCAGACAAGCTTTGATTCTACTGGATATATACAGTTAAAGACGAGAAAGGACTTAAAGCAAGCATCGAGCGCTTTTAAAAATGCCGTAAATATTAAAGTTACATTATCAACACAAAGATAAAATTCTGTAAATTTATGAATACTTCGCCCAACTAGAACTACATATATGTATATGGTTGTGTAGTTTTTTTTTGTCACGATGCTTTCTTTTTCAGTTTTTTTCCTAATCATTGATGGACACTAAATGCACAACGATGCTTTTGTTAATAGTAGATTGTTTAAAACATGAGGAAGACTCATCACATGACATCTGTAAACTTGCTCATGACGCAAACTTTACAATCTTAAAAAATAAAATATATTATATTTAAAATTTTAATTTTATTCCTAAAGTAATAAAAGAAATAACACTTTTCAACATGCGCTTTTTTCACCGAAGAATAAAGATCCCTATAACTCATATCTTTAATATGGTTTTCGTAGGTAGTACTTTTTGGCCACATATTTATGAGATTGCACAAACTATTTGGTTTTGAATACTTCATCTTAAAATCAATATGCATCTGAAAAAACAGCGCAATAAAATTTAAATGCAAACAAATAAATATGTTAATATATAAAAGTCACTTGTCATTGTGTTTGTACACCCTAATTTCCGGAACCGCCCAACCGATTTTAATGAAATTTTGCTTAAGTATTTGGTTTGATCCAACTTGAAATGGTAGATGGCGTTGTTGTCGAGATCTAAAAAAACTTCCTGAAAACGTATCGATGTGGACAGCTGAAATTTTGTGCACACCATTTCCATAAAAATATCAAATAGATGTTCAAAAATGGACCGAATCGGGCAACACCTTTGTAGGGTTGCCATACAATTATTTCGTTTTATAGTATATATTTTGGCATTGCTTAACAACGCGTACACGTAGAGAGCTGAAATTTGGTACGTGGCGTTTTTAGAGCAAGAGTAAATAAAATTTAAAAAATGGTTGGAATTGGATGTTTTCATACAAAACTTTGGATTTTGACTATATATTTGGAAACTGCCTGTGAACGCGTCGAAGTGGAGAGCTCAAATTTTGTACATGGCGTTTTTATGAAAATTACAACCCTTTCTTGATGCTGCCATACAAAACTTTACGTTTACACTATATATGTGGACATTGTCTCACTCGTCGACGTAGAGAGATGAAATTTTTTACGCGTGCCTTTTAAAAAAAAAATATAAATTAAATTAAAAAATGGGACCAATCGGGCAAATCATTTGTAGGGTTTGCCATACACAAAAATTGGTTCGTGGTGTTTTCATAGGAATGGTAAATAAAATTTTAAAAATGGACTAAATCGGGTTACCTTTCTTTGGTGTTGCCATACAAATCTTTTGTTTATCACTATATACTTGGTAGCTGCCTGAGAAGGCGTCGAGGTGGATAGCTCATATTTTAAACATGGCGTTTTCATAAAAATTGCAAATACAGTTCGAAGATGTGACGAATCTGACAACTCCTTCGTAGGGTTGCCATTCAAAAATTTCTTGTTTTACTATAAATTTGAGCACTGCCTAAGAACGCGTCGACGTAGAAGGCAACACTCTCCCACACATATGAATGTATGCAGGCACAATCATATACGCACACACACAAACACTCCACTCACATACGGACACAGAGTGAAACCCTGGAGTACGGATTCGTGCGATTTGGTCAGATAATAGCTTAGATGTTATGCGTCGCTAAACACACTCCCCCTACCAATCTAGTTATATATATTATCGCCGGGCACCGCCGATGGGCTTCCCCTAGCTAAGCTACTTCGCTTAACTTATATATATTTCATACTACATATACGTACGTGTCAAAAAATCCGAAATTAATTGAAACCTTTTTTTAATAAATAAATTTTCAATAAGTTTTTTTAATTATTAAATTAGAATTTTTATTATTAAACTTGAATTTTTCATATATGTGTATTTAAAATAAATAATTCATTGTTTTGAATGAGATTCATGACAAATTGATACTTTTCTTATTTAATGAATAGAAATTTATTGAAATATGTAACCAATACGAAAAAAATATTGATATAATACGTGGTTTTTTCGCTGTGTTGAAATCTATCTAAATTTAATACCCTAGACAAACTGCCACCATTATGACTTAATTTTTAATTAAGTGAAGTCAAATTTGTAGTGTGGCATACAAATGAAGTCCATCAAGGACCCGACCCTTTCTCAATATTTCGGTTAAGCAAAATTTACTATCAGTGAATTGCAGAAAAAGTGCCATCTACCGTCATTAAAATGAACTGACTTTAAAGGAAAGTGGAAAAATTTTACAATAGCGACAGCCTTCAGATGATCAAGAATAAAATCTCTTTGCAACTTTTCTTCCCTTTTTGGTCTCTTTCAACAATAAAAAGTTGTCTTTTGCTAAATAATTTGCAACTTGATTAAATTTTTAAGCTCTGCCATGATCTTCACTCACAGTCGGGAACTCTCGATGTTATTCCAAATGAACAAATTCCTAATCAATTTAATCTCAAGAAGCTCACGTGAACGACAGCGCTAGAACGGGTTGACTGACAAAGATTTCCACTACTAGATTTGTACTCCAGCTATTGAGACTTTTTGCTTTGGTGGTTGAGAATTCATTCAAGAATTCAGAGGGGTACTATTTATCTTGCTATGATTGAGGTGTTGATTTTCCAAACTTCTTTCACTCCATGTGTTAATAAAACTCTCACTCGACGTACTAAGTGTTAGACAATAAGGTCTTTTAGTGATATATGGTATTTACCATACCTGGACATCTCAAAGGCAAGTTAAGAATTTATAAAATTGTGCTATATCCCGATGCACAGAGCACAGAAAAATCTTTCAAACCAGAAAAAGTGAACGCACGAAACCAGAGCTATTATAAGTGGTACAAATGCTCAAAATTTGGCTATATTGGACGGCAAAAGAAAGAAAAACTTCTGAAATCAGAGCAATATGTCTACGCAATATGCACGCTTCAAATCAATGATGACTTATCTACATTTTAATCTATCACATCTAATATAATCTACATCTCATGTTTTCTTTCCTTAAAATTCATTCCAACTCCACCATGTAATCCATCTGGTTTCTCATTTTTGTCTCCAGTGATTCATTCACAGGTTCCTTTCTGTATCCTTATAATTTACAGAAAATTGGTGACATCTAAGAAATTCAGTGAAGAGTTCAACGTGTTCATTGATGACTAGGCTTTGCTTTCCTTGCGATCCTTTTGCTCCAATTGAAGGAGGCTTTTCGAAGTAAAGGCTTTGTTATCCACAGCTATATCGTTGGTGGTTCTCAAAGTTTCAATCAATCACTGTAAGATCTTATCCGTCTCCGTGTTGAAGTCATCAGGCAGTTTTTGTTGATCGGCAGTCTTTACTACTATTTGTATATTATACTAGTTGAATTCCATGCCATCAACGTATCCAAGTGTCAGGTTGGATTTTTTGTTTTTTTTTTTTTTTTTTGTATAGTAGGTAACCTAACGACAGTATTATACGGACTGGTCACTATGTCTCACAGAAGTTTAATTAATTGCAACTTCTTTTTGACGTTATCTTGAATGTGGATGATTTTCGTGGATCAATCATTGGTGACTGAAATCACGGTTACATTTTCATGATATTTCGAGATACACCGATGCTAGCCAGCGGAGCCCATAATAAAAGTATGTTCTCGATATCGTACCCGTACAGCGAACATCGTCAATAATCAAACTTTCGTTATCATATACATATATCATAAATATAGAGATTTTTTTTTTATTTTATTTAAGGAACGATTTTCTTGTTTGTTGGGATAATTTCGTTTCGTTACGTAATACGAACTGAAAGCTGGCCATATGGTTCCATTTCCTGCTTGAAGTATTTTCATTAATACTCCAAACTTCGACTTAGCTCAATTTGAATTCATTTTAAGTCTATAAATAAGAAAATGCTCCATGAGTGATACACTGAAATTTGTTAAATAGTTTTTTTTTCACAGCATATTTTAAAATTCTTTTTCGAGTACTAAACAAAGTACCGCTTCCTCTCATAATTGTCAACATACACCATAAAATCATTTCAAACTCATTTTATTATTCATATTTTTACAAATATGCAAACTTTGTATTGACTTACCATCATTTTTGTTTATTTTTAAAGATACGCTTATATAAACATTTTAAATTTAAGTTCAAATTACAAATAAGTTAGGTAAACTAATTTTTTTTTTTTCAAACCAAATATTTATGTAAAACTCTGTTTTCAGTGAGTATTAAGATCAATGAAGAGAATTAAATTTTTCATTCATTGGCCATAAAGCTTCGATTTTCTCACCTACATACATGATTATTTCCAAAGGGATTCGGTTTCAAGATAATTTTAAGCAGCAGGAGGTGTGCATCGAATGGGAGGTATTGAATTCCGTGTAGGTGAAATGTTCAGATTAATCTCGAAAAAACGTTGAATGAACGGAATAACGAAGGCAATAAATTATCCAGCTCTCGTCCATTGTATGGCTTATTGATTTTCTACTTTTGTAATAAATAATGGGTGGATCCAGTTTCTTCAATAAATTATCCTCGTTTTCAGTAGCACGGAATGTGTTAATTCAGCTTTATAGTTCCGCTGGGATTGTAGTTTGTGTTTTAATCCTTTGTTTTAATATATGTACATAGACACACATGAATGTATTTATTGTATGTATATAAGATAAATATGTTATTTATTTAATATATATAAGAATTACTAAAATAATTAATTGTTATTTTAGGTACTAATTGGTTCCATTAGAAGACAAAGGATTGTTTTCCTCCTAGATGAAATTGAAGAAGCTTTTTGATAACCAAATAAAACATAATTTCGGCTTGAAATCATTTAGCTTAAAACAACTGCAACTATATAATCTGGAATTTTAATAAAAAGATTTTCAACAGTGATTTAGATAGACACATTCAGTTGGAATATAAACAATATTAGAGATTGTAGACAAATTATTACAGATTAATATTTTGGCGCATAGGTTTTTATTTAAACAGGCCTGCATATTAGAAAAAAACTAATCGATATTAAATAGTTGACATGGTGGATTTACAGCCTCGAGTGCTTTGGTTTATTTTTGATTAGCAACAAGTGTACTTTGTGATTTTATGATTGAGTCTTTGGTTCTTAGGTATCTTCAAGACATTAGTTAATGGAAAATATTGAGCAATTATTCAAATAGTATAAAGTAACGTAACCTTGACACATTAAAAAAATTATTTAACTTGTTACGAAGAGGAAACTAAAGCTAATCTAATTGTAAATGAAAAAAAAAGAGTAGATTTCGCTAGGGACTCAGATCTGTTATGATATGATCTTCTGGCATATGATAGTTAGTTGACCTCAGTTCTCACATCTAGTGGAATCTGCATGCGGACTTGGAACCTGACTGGTTTTATTATGTACAAAGTTTTTGAGTAAAGTAATTATCTTTCGTCGTATTTAATATAGGGATTTCATTATTGAACAGAAAGAAAGAAACATAAACCTTCACGATTTATTATTGTGGCTGTTATTTACGACTCGTACAACTTTCGCAGTGGTGAGTTTAGACCCCCCCAAGTAAAACATATTTAATCAATTGAGTTATTTGAGAAAACATATTTTTTTATTTTGTATTCTTTTTATTTATATAATTCAACTTCAAAAAATTATACAAAATATTTTTATTCCAAAACTTCAAAAAATAAAAATTTAGTTCAGTAAATATTATTGTATGCATGCAGGTTTTTCTCAAAGTTTGAGTTTGGGACCTCAAATTTGGATGATCCAATACCCTCGAGAAACATTTCCCAAGCTACGAAACAGACGCCCTCACTACCACGTCAGAGCCCTAACTTAGTCCTAACTCTTAACATTCTAAAATATTTGCAGCATTCTTATGTATATGGACTGATTACGTCCATCGAAATACACTGCAGAAAGTGGGCTCACTTCTACATACCGTTCTCTTTTGGTCTAAGCACCAAGTACCAACTGAGAGATAACTGTAAACAACAAATAAATAAGTGGGTTCGTCGAAACAAATGTTTTTAAATTAATTATTTGGGTTAATTAATGGTAAAAAGTGTTTTCCCAAAGGCAATATATTCATAGATAGTCAACAGAAATTCGAAAGGTTTCATTAAAATCACTTTTAAACTTTCCGCCAATCTTGTTTCATTGTTGGCAATGACGTAAGGACTATTTTCGACACAAAAAAGTGTACTCTAATGAAATAGCTTATCGAGCAGTCTATATTATATATGCCAGTGTGTAAAACTGAGAAAAGTGACTGCTGCAGTTTGTATCCTAAACTGATATTCTATTAAAAAATGACTTGTTGTAAAAAAATTATATTAAAAAGTTAAAAAGTGACACATGATCCACACTGGGTAATGCGGAAACCTTACCTTACCGCGCTGGACAAGTGGTGCCCCATTTGATGTTTTTTTGTTGCTAAATTTAAATTTAATTGCAGGATGACCGCCCCCCGCCCCCCCCCCCCCCTCCACTAATTACACTGCTAGATCCGCACCTGACCGATTACAGGTGACAGTTACAAAACAATTTACTTGACAGCCTTCTTCCTTTTACTTATTTTATTACTACAGTACGAGCTAAAATACATTAGAACAATGAGACTTTTGGAACGAAGATTGTATGGTATGACGTTGCCAGATCCCAAGGTATGATATCTTTATTTAAAGCCACTTCGACCAATTTTGTTTTCAAAATTATGCTTAAAATTAAATAAAACGATATGAAAAAAGCTTTTGTACCTTTTATTATTCATTTTATTAATTTAGGCACACTTGATTTCACTAAAATTTTGGTTTCGTATAATGTAATATAGTATACCATATTTGCCATCAAGAGTTTATAAATGCAATTTTAGACATTAGTATAGAGCCATATGTTTGGAATAATTTAATTTAGTCATGTGTATGTCTACTCGTCTGTCCGTCTGTCCGTTTATTCCCATGACAAGTTCATAAGTTGAGGAAGTCGCCTGATTATCAGCTAGCTGAAATTTAGTTCACAGTAATTTCATAAAAACTAAGCACAACTTTGAAGACAGGCAACTCCTTCCATCTGTATACGAAGTTCTCATAATAATTGGAGATCTGATTGCACAAATTTTCGAGATTGCCAAATCATTCTAAACAAAAGCATCACAATACCAGGTGAAATTTCAATTGAAGCAACCCTTTTGTAGGGTTTTCATACACGAATGATAATTTTGTACTTATACCGGGGAAACTGTCAATCCCAAGTCCTTTAATTGAACTGAAAAGTAGTTCAATACATAAGAAGGTATGCAACTACTTATGACGTTTTTAACACCCGACAACTCCTTTTAAGAAGGAAATGCGAGAATTTTTTTTTTTAAATCTAAGAAGAACATTTCCAATATATAGAGCTAGTTATATTATCCGACATTCATTTAAAGTGGCTCTAAAATTTGTTTCAGTATATAACATTTTCCCCAGCTTAAGATATTGACTTAAAATAATTTAGGAAATATTTAATGGAAATAGAAAATGATGAAAAACTCACATCAATATACATCTCGGGCCCTACACGTCCGATGCTCCGAATGTGAAAAGAGCATGGATATTTATATCCTAGATGATGTAATCATAGGGTATACAAAGTTTGCCATTCCATTTGTAACGCATAGAAATAATGGTTGCAGAGCAGAATCAATTGGACACTTACGCATAATATTAAAAGTTATTTCTTAATTTTTACATGTTCGTCTGTTCGTCCGTTTGTACATCCGTCCGTCCGCACGATAACTCGAGAAGGCGTTCACTTAGAGAGCTGAAATTTTGCATACAGGCTTGTTAAAAAAAAAAAACAAAAGTAAATTTAAGTTCGAAAATGGGACAAATCGGGTAACTCCTGCGTAGGCTTGCCATACAAAAATTTCATTTTTTACTATATATTTGGACACTGCCTGAGGACGCGTGGAAATAAAGAGCTGAAATTTGGTATTTGGTGTGTTCATAGAAGACGTGCAAAGTATTTGAGTACATTGGTACTTAAGTACTAGTATCAGTACCAGTACCTGGACTTGTACTTGAAAAATTTAAAGTACCAGTACCGCGACTTGTACTTAAAATATTTCAAATCCAGGTACTGGTACTGTACTGGTACATGTACTTGGAATTTTACATTTCTGGTTCATAGCAATAGTAAATGAAATTTTAAAAATGGACTAAATCAGGCAACCTCTTCCTGATGTTGCCACACAAAACTTTTGGTTTTCGCTTGATTTATTATCTATGTTCATCTAAGGTATAATATTATTTGCCTTAGAACAATTATGACTTTTTCTCATATTTTTAAATAATGCAATCTTTAGGCTGCAAATGATTGAAGTCAAACCTTATTGATAATAATAATAAAACTAATAGCAAAATATAATTCGTGAAAAGTAAATTTCTCTTAGAAATCATGCATGATCATAATTCCCATTTTCTGAAATATTTCCGGAACACTATAGCCATATATAATGAGCGTATTGTAAACAGATTTACATACCTACTTGTTATACTTTTCACAGAAGTAACGACTTGTTATTTTTTCGGTGCGCAAAACACTATCCCTTCTTGTGTTGCTCCGATCAGTAGTAGCTGACACGTGAGGCTTCTCAGGCCATTAACACTCTCCGTGAGAAATGTCCTCAACTTTTGAATGGCTTCTGCACACACGTTTATGACGGGGTATCGAAACATTAACTCAAATGTTTAATTTTTTTTTTTCAGTTAATTTTCACTTGAGCCTATCAGGCCCACGTGTGCAATACTGGGTTAATATAAAAACGTAGTTTTCAAGTCTTCGATGATGATGATGATCGCTCTTTTTAGACCCTCGCCTCCGAGTCATACAAAAACATGCAGTAATTCCACAAGAATGTTGCAAATCATTAACTGATCAATTTAAAAGAAATCACAATTTTAGCCAGTCTTTTGTCCATCTGCCCAGTTTTGTAGAATAAACTTTTCAATTAAAGGAAATATGACAACTGTATCAAAATGCCACTTTTCAACAAAGTGGATTAAATTACTACTACAGCCGAGTGGAGTCGGGAACTTAAATTTTACCGCTCTTGTATCTGATTAAAAATTCATGAAAATGTCATTTCAATTTGGAAGTTTTTGTTTCCAACTGGAGGTTTTCGTGAAATACCTTTGCTATTTTACAACCGAGGACCAGTGATGAGGGAAACTTTTCAGAATTTTACATTGGACGTATCGGTTTCATAAAAGATTCACTTGCAAAAGTACGAAATTTTCAAAAGTAGCTACTACGAAATGGGATTTCTCAGGGGAGAAATTCGCTACAGGACCTATTCTGTATTAACAGCAGGTAACTATTCTAAGGAGTTAAGTAGCTGACAGTTGAAAAGTTTCCAAACTTACAAATACATTTGTGACATGTTTCACTGTTCAGGTGATCGAAAGTCCAAAATCTTCCCTGAACTTTCGGGAGACTTAAGGAAATAGAAGTTTCCGTTTTGTAGTTTTCACGTGTAAACTTGTGTCGATAAATTTATGTATGTATAAGGTGTTCAATAAAATGATTTATTCAGTTTTATTTTTATATAATGCTAAGATAAGTAACTGTTACAGCCATTGGTATTATTAGGTCGAAAGTTTAATGGAAAATAATAAGAGAAAAGTGCCAAACTGGAAAAATATTTGAACAATTTGGAATTTTGTCGAAATTATTTGTTGGTTAATAATTGCAGAATATACTCTTTGATAAAAATGACATTTAAA
Source organism: Dioctria rufipes (assembly GCA_963924295.1). Taxonomy (NCBI): domain Eukaryota; kingdom Metazoa; phylum Arthropoda; class Insecta; order Diptera; family Asilidae; genus Dioctria; species Dioctria rufipes. The sequence goes on from OZ002741.1 coordinate 243,083,861, forward strand.
AAAATGTCTCATATTATATGCATTACATCGTCTTATAGCGAAGAGAAGTAAATCGTAGCAAGTAGACATGTTTTAGTCTTTCTTCAGGAATTACTAGCATGAAATGGTTTTTTTGTTCTTTTTTTTTAAATCGTAGTTCGAGTTAGTTTATATGGGGTAAAAAGAGGAAAAAATCAAATGACTATTCGTCAAGCATTCTAATTTCGCGAAAAATTTAGTAAAAACAACAACCGAATTAGTAAGAACTACAAGAGCTGATGCAGTAATACCAGTGAGAGTACCAGTAGCTGCGGCAGTCAGGGACGGATCCAGGATTCATCTGAGGAGGGGGCCCAACTATGGTTTAAAAACGGTATAGCCTGGAAACATGTCAAAGTTTCAAGATAATCGCCACCACTCGCAAATATAAAATACGCAAAATTTAGCATTTAAAAGATTCGAGTCGAACAGATAAGCAAGTGGCTACCACTCTCAACGAAGAAAGTTGCTCAACGTTCAACTTTTGCCACTCTCGTAAATTAATTATTTTAGTTGGTGAATGGTGGAAGTGTAACGCTTCCGAATCATCCATTTCGGTTAGTAAAAATAGCGAAATACATTTTGTTAAAATTCACGAATTCCTCATAAAATGTAACTTTGCAAAATACAGGAATTAAAGCGCTACATACTTTGAATCTATTTAAAATAGTAGTCACAGAACAGATGCACTACAGACCTTGTAAGTACATAACTTCATGGAAAAGTTAAGAAAGTTTGACTAATAAGCCAAGCTCGGAAGATACCCTATAATGCAGAGCACAGCATGGTTGGACGGATATAGAGAAAAGAGTGAAAGGCATCCAAAATTGCGGCGGCACTCTAGTCAGTCGATCTGACTAGTTATTGCCAAATTGCTAATGAGCTTGAAGGCTCTAAAAGCTAAATCTGTGCGATCAGCCCCGGCTCAGGTATTTGATTTGTATTCCATTTTAGGTCTAATGTTCAACCTGTAGAGGAGCGCTAGATTCGATGGGATGAAATATTTCTCATAAATTTTCTGAAATTAAAGACATTTTGATGCTTCTTTGGCAGCAGAGAAGATATGATCTGTCCAGTTTAATTTACTGGAAATATTAATGCCAAGAATGCATAAAGACGGTGTATCGTAAGTCAGTGCTCCATCAAAATAAATGGGAGTGTTAAAGTTATGATTTTGTTTTAAAGACTTGAGACAGCTTGGGACTTAGATGCCATGAATTCGACGCGATTCGCTTTAGCTTAAGCGATGATATTATCAAGCTCATTAATCAATGATCTAATCGTGCAAACTCGATTAAAAGATGTGGCATTCCCTTTGGAGTCCGTATGATAGATACTTCATTAATTTGGAGTTAATAAAATATTCAAAAACCTTGGAAAGAATCGAAGTGATTGCAGTTGGTCGATAATTTGAGAGATCGCTACCCTCTTCTTTCTTGGGAATAGGTTGAACGTGAGCTAGCTTCCAACCAATTAGAAGTTTTCTTGTCGAATAATACAAGTAGAATAGTTTGCGCAGAGGCTTAGGCAAGGATGAGGCACAGCTTTTAATTAAAAGGGATGAGACACCATCAAGACCTACGGCTTTAGAGATCCTTATCCCGTTGAGGATCGTGAGCACACCTCTTTTACGGGGAGATGCAATATAGGTGTCTGTGAAGTGAATAGGAAATGAGAATTTGAGGCGAATCTAACAATCAGAAAATTAGCTTTATCCATGGAGTCAACAACCCCTTCACCATTGATATGTAGTGAAGCTATAGAGGAATTGGTGAAGTTGTTTCTGATGGATTTGACCAGGAACCAGGTCCTATGCTATTGCTTGATTCCAAGATTCTTAGTCTAACATTTCTGTTAAAAAGAAATTTCTCTTTTCGGATAATGGACTTAGAGTTGTTCTGTGCCGTCTTGCCGACTGTTTCAATTCTGGACATGGATGTAGGTGAAAGGCGCGAAAAGCATACTCTTTCGCTTTTAATGCTTGGTTGCACTTATCGTTAAACCAAGAGCGGTTTTGCTTTTGTTGCGACTTGCTGTAAGGTAAGAATAAGGAAGGTATTCGTACATGCCAAGACTTAGTATGTTAGTAGGATGTAATGTGCATTTATCAACATCGCAAGCAAAAAAGATCGACCGATCAATTTATCTAAGATACTGATTGAAAATTTCCCAATCAGCATTCATATTTTGTTTTAATTTAATGTGTGAGGTAAGTATTCTAGAAAAACTATTGCATTTTACGAAATAAAAAAGAAATGTATTCCAAAATAAACTCACTGCACCAATATACAATGATTTTTTTGCCGTTGTGTAGATCCGCTGAATTTCTCCCATCAAGAGTTGTAACTGTTTTACATCGAAGGCTCATCAATTGGCAACTATTTTCAATTGAAACAAACCATCCATCGCCGAGAAAGGCCACGCTCATGTACATACATGAATTTTACAGGTATCAGCACTTCCTGTTTCCTCAATGCGATTCAACAGCCACTACTTAAAGTGGGACGAGGGCTGAGCCGCTAGCCATAAGGGCTGCGCTCTTATCAAATTGAACGCTTCCAAAATATTTAATATTTTTAACAAAAACGGCAGTAGAATAGATTTTGTTAAAAAAAATTTCAGAAAATCCGTTGCATTTTTTTCAGTGGTCTTCAGGAAGGGCCCCCCCCACCCCGCGCCCTCTAACTAGATCCGCCACTGGCGACAGTTACATGGAACAAACAGTATGAAATGGCAATTATGGAAGCTATTGATTCTCCAAGCTCCACGCTTCTTCGAGATTACTTTGGATTTTATATTTAAAATAATATACTCTACCGATCCTAATATCAACTACTTTGGTTAGCCCCAGGAGGGAGACCTTTCTATTCGTAGCTTTAAATTTTTTGTTCCTGAATAGTTTATGGTCGTAGCGTGCTGCATGCAGCAGCATGCTACATGTACAATAGCAACAGCTGTAGCATAGACCCAGTTTACACAGGTGAGCATGCTGACTCTACCGCACAAAATCTGTAGGCAGGGTGATGCTTCATTCCTGCCCACAACCATTATCTTACCTACAAGTTTTCGTGAGGCAGTGTCAGCATTCTGACCCGTCTAAACAGGGTCATAGCAGTTTTCACAGTGCCACACACCGAATGTGCTGCCAGGAGGACAGAACGACATGATTAAGCCATAGATGGGTCTGAACACGATTTTTTTCGGGCGCGAAAGAAGAAGAAGGTGTGATCTTTCGGGCGGTGAAAAGTAAAAGAAGATTGTTAAGTTTTTTTTTTCTTTTATTTATTTATTAATCCGAAAAAGATAAGATTAGAAAAAAGGTAAGAATTACTGGAAGCCGAGAGAAGAATTGAAGGGGATTAGTAAAATTGGAGTATTGGATAGTGGGAACATGAAGAGACAACCGCAGATTTTTCAATGAAAACTGATTTTTACTCATTACGACTACGAAGATATCGAAGCTGAACGGTGATTTTAAAATTTTTATAAAATCTATTGGATTTTATCGGGCCAATCATTTCGTCTGATATATCGAAAAACAATATCCCGATATCACACCATTGCCAGAGAATCGCCAAATCGTATCGAGTCTTACTATCTCGAACCATGGATATGGGATTGTATAGCTCCCTGCAACGTTTTTCCAGTCATAATAAAGCATGGAACACGAGTTGATGCTAATCAATTCTACTTAATAGTGATTTTCGTCCTCCGTGTCATCTAGGAATGTTCCCAAAAACTGTAATCTCTGAGACTATTTCAACTTGTTAGCGTGCAAGTTGAAATAGTCTCAGAGATTACAGTTTTTGGGAACATTCCTAGATGACACCGCAAGTCTCGTCAATATTTGATAAGCTTATCAGTGAAGGGTACAAGCATACCGTCAAATCTATGTCGAAGTTAAGAAGAGTGATGGACATCGGATCCTGATATTATTTCGAATTATTCAGTTAGGAAAGTCATTGAGATTAAGAGATAGGGAAAGATGCTTCTAGTTACTAACATAATATTAAATAAAACTGAAATTGAAATTCTATTCATTGGCAAAGCGGACCATCTGGGAGGGCCTCTTCGATGGATCTTGAACAATGACCATGTAAGTTATTCCTTCTTGTTGTAGAAAATTGATAAAATTATAATATGCTCACTAAGTACTTATTTATGTGGATTTCTTACATCCAACAATAAATTTTAATTTCACTTTTCAATAAATTGCGGGTGCCACTAGGAAAGTGTGTTGAAGTACTAGTCATGCAGATTTGTTTTTTGAAAGAACTATTTAATTATCTGACTGCAGCCTATACTTATTAATTAGAACAATAGACATATCTCTAAATGACTCAGACATTTGTGTGTTTGGGTATTAAACAAGTATTTTTGACCTCTGACATAATATGTATCATCCCATTAATTGACATATTTTTATACACATTGACTCGATATATTTTTTTGCTTATAAAGTTAGAATATCCTAATAAGTGAATTGTTTCATATTAACGTCATTTTAGCCTTGTTATTGCACAGAAAGTACATAATAGTTGAGTTATTATTTAATATTAAAATATTCGGATAATTTAAATCATTCTGTACCATCGTCATTTAGCCTTCCATCGTAGACGGAAATATATAATAACTGGCAATTTTTCGATTTAAGTCAGAATATCGTGATCAGTTAAAATAACGTGTGCTACCACATTTGAATTATTTTAGACATAGCACTATGAACGACATATCCTTTTGAAAGTCTGTCCATCTTGAAAATTCCAAACGGTTCAAATCGTATTGAGATAAAATATAAACTGGGTCGCAATATTCTCGTTAATCAATTTTTTTATTATTTTTCGCTAATGCGAACGATGTTTAGAATAAAGAAAAACTTTTATAACATAATGGAAGTTTAAAGAATTTCAATCCCCCTCACTCTCCTGCCCCTCATCGAGATGATAGTTGAATAGCTCCGCTCCATCACTAATATTTTTTTAGGTCTACACGGTCACTGCCACATGCCAACAATCAATTTCACAGGGGGATGGAGCAATGGCAGTGAAGGCAGATCATCTCTGCCTTCAAGTAAGAAAAGGTAAGTGATGTAATGACCCCTTCAGGTTCAGGGCTTGGGTTTGTTTATGACAGGCATGAATTTTTATGTATTATGGTTCGGTTCGTGATCTGCGGCAGGTTTTGATTACCCCCCCCCCCCCCCCCCCCCTCAAAATAACTCTTCAGCACTAGTCGAGGTGCTAGCGTGCCGACCTGTGATATCGCCGATCACGGGAGTGAGCTGTCAGCTCATGCTGCCGCTGACAGGACGGACTTCATGTTCAATAGTACTCACTCGAAAGTACTACCATAACAACTATCTTGCGGACACATTACTGCCGAAAAACTCAACAGCCTACCAAATAGCAAACGCTTTCATGCCATAGGAGGCTAATAGTACAGGCAAGTTGTCCAATATAGACAACAACACTGCGAAATAGTTGAAAAAATGGCATAGACATTTAAAAGTATGTACCTATATTTCTGGAAACCAAGGATTACCTAACCACAAGGGGCGTTCCGGAGTCGCCATGTTTAAAAATGTGGGGAGGACTGGATTTTCACGTGAAAATAGCAATTGAATCTTATTAAAATATTGTCCAAAAATAAGATTCGCTCATCATCATATTGTAGTAATTGTACATGGACATGTTCTGGACATTGTTTTCAATAATTTAACACCCCCCCCCCCCTATTTGACATCTGTTTTATAAATTCTATTGCTTCTTTAGCTATGAGTATATTCTGTAAAATGAAAAAAATACGTATTAATTCCATAAGTGAGGAGTTTTAAGTAGATTAAAATATTATACTGGGTGGCGCAAAAGTAATGACCATTCTTGGTTCAGCTACAACTTCTTTCCTACATTAGAAAACTAGAATTAGTTTTTTATGTATGTATATTTGTGCCATGTAATTTTGTCGCATTAGGATTTGAAGATGATGTCTCTTACATGGTGACATCCAGAGTTGATTCTATTTCTGAAATTTTCCATAACTTGCCGTAACACTTCCTGCGACATGTTCCTTATTTCTTGAAGAATGTTTTCTTTTAGGGTTGCGAGAGTCTGTGGCTTGTTCACATATACCAGTGGTTTCAAATAACCCCAAAGAAAGAAGTCTGGACAGGTCAGATCGGGTGATCTTGCAGGCCAAAGCAAATCGCCAAAAGGAGAGATAAAACGGCCTGGAAAAGCGTCCCTCACTAAGTCCATAGTGTCGCGTGCAGTGTGTGCCGTGGCGCCGTATTGTTGATGTGCTTCACCCCCAATTTATCCAAACTGGGTATAAAGAACTCACGTAACATGGTTCTGTAGCGCTCGTCAGTGCCACCTATCGCATTGCCTGCAGCGTTTTCGAAAAAATGGGGTCCGATCACTCTTTCAGTGCAGACGCCAACCCATAAAGTGACTTTTAGTGGGTGTAAAGGTGTTTTTGAATAATTCGCGGACTTTCTGTGCTCCAGAAGCGAGTATTTTGCTTATTGACATGCCCCGAGAGATGCAAATGTGCTTCGTCACTCATAACCAATTTTGAAAAAAAAAAAAAAATTACCTGCTTGAAAGTTGAGGTTATGACGTGCTGACTGTACTTTAGACGAGCTCAGTGGTCAGTGGGCAGCGCTGATGAGTCATCTGAGTTTCAAGTCTTTGACCAAAATATGCTGCAGAGGTCGCCTGGAAATGCACAATTGCTTGCCACTTAGCCTCATTGATGTTTCCTGACACTCTTCCATATCTTCGCGCACAACATCGATGAGTATAACGGTCCATGTTTATTTTTAGTAATTTTACATTTGTTTACTACACAATTTTCAATATGAGAATGACAGGAGATATCATAAAAAAAATATAAGTAATTTGTATAGTGCCAGTACTTTTGCGCCACCCATTATTATATTGAATGCATTCCTATTATATCTTAAGAAAAACGTAGTTGGTAGCATCCACCTGTTCTGGGTCGTAAGATTTTCGCAAATTTTCTTGTTCATGCTTTCACTCCATGAAAATTTCCGCAAATTTGCGAGCATCTTAGCTCTGCATTTCTCCATCTACACCTCGACGAACAATCAGCCGTACAGTTACAGGAGATCACCACTGTTCCAGATTTTTGTTATTGATAAGCCATATCTGAATTCGGAAGAATACTCTTGACGAATACTTAGCAGCTGCCTCTGAAGTTGGTGGTAATAGTTCGAGCCTTGATTTTTGTTTTCGCAACGATTTTTAAAATTGGTTAAGTGTTTATTTGAATTAAGCGAAAGATTTTCAATTTTCTTCGCACGGAATACTATCAGAAAAAGAGTTTCACAAGCCTCGCTTACTTCTGATGAGGTTGAATTTTCATCTTTGAAAGCTCTCGTTATATTACCCAATTGAATTTCTTTTTGCAGGAGCTTAAAAACTTATAATTTTCCCTTCTAAAATATACAAGACATGGTATCACAGGCCCAGTAGGATTATATTTTTCATTGGTTTGTGTGATTTTTCAATTCCGCCGACAAAAAAATTGTGCTTTTAATTTTGTCTTGCCTGGCTTTATGGAAAAGATATCTTTATTGTCTTGAATTAAAGCGATCAAGAGAGCAAGGAGATCAACGTCTTCGCCGACTACAGATGTTCGTCCATTGTTCGACATTTCTATTGGGGTTTGAAAGATAAGTGCATCCGCATGATCCACGTCTTGTTTTACAATGAATTTTTTATTTTAGAGCAATTTCATAACAGTGAAATCAATCTCATTTTGTTCTTATCATTTGACAAAAATTTATCTTAGGGGACAGTAGCCGTTATATTTTCATCAAAAATAATTTCTGCATATTGACTATTTAGGTATGGTCGTTGCTGATCAGCTCTTTTTGTCAGGCTGGCAAGGATCATTACGCCTGTGGGGTGCGAAAAGGGTTTTATACCTGAATTTAAGGTAGGGCAGACTAGGAATCATCGAATTCTTAAATAAAATATATTTTTGTATGAGTATACTAAGTTACAAAGGCTTCGCAATTTTCTTGCATATTTGACGAATTTTGGTACAATTTGCCTGTACTATAAAATTATGACCAATCATACCTGAAATGAGTTCGCATCTAACATAAATGATTCCAGCCTAATGCAGCAAAAACTGGTGCAGTTTTAGTTTATTTAACTAAAGTTATGAAACAGCTGTTTACAATTCACGGGAAAATTTACGATCAAATTGTGCCCCTGATTTTTTGTCTAATGTCGATTTCGAAAAATACTGCTTGAGCCTACACTCTGGTCCATTCGAAATAACACTCTAGAACAAGTCTCACGCATCCAAAATAGTTTTGAACCTTAAAATCGACTCTTTAGTAGTTGCAGTAGTAAGCAGAAGACATTCAGGCGTATACAAGTCTAAATGTATTTAATCGAGGAGTATTTAGGTACTTGCTGGAATTATGAAAAACCCTCATTATTAAATTAGGGTTAAAAGAAAGCAAATGACTTGCTTAGCACATATTCCACAAATCTATATATTTAAGTTTAAACAGAATTAAAGTTACGTTATAAATTACAAATTCCCCACGCGTTTCCCCTAATGGGGTCATTATCAACGGCTGGGTACTGACTGAAAATAAAGTTTGATGACTTATAAAAATAGACCTGGTTTAAGTAACGGACATCTATCTGAGAAATCTATTTGATCGTTCAATAATACTTTGCCATTAGCCAGAGCTCGTCTAATTTCAAAAACATCTTGCTATAGAAAATCATAGTATAAACATCAACAACCTTACTCTATTAAATAATTTAAGCAATGGGCCGATACTTAATAAATTTGAAATTTTCGAAATTAGACGAGCTCTGGCTAATGACAATGTATTAGTGAACGATCAATATGTGACGCGATGCAGCAAATGGGCTTGTCGGCAAGATTGGTCACTTTGCGTAGTCAGGGCTGGCCCACTGTGATTGTGTTCTTCGAAGAAGCCCAAAAACATCCAGCACCAACTCACCGCAGTCCGCCAATAAAACACCAACTAAAGGAATATACCCGCGCAAAAAAGCTGAGAAAGAGCCATCTTCGGACAATGCAAGGGAGAAGTGCATTTGAAGTGCGCGTCGAGCACTTACATTTGCCGGAAATGCGATCCCGAATGAAATCCCATTAAAATTTTGCTAAAAACAGAAAAATGTAAGAAAATTCGGGTTTTTAATTGATTCGATTAATTTTTCAGGACATTTTCAATCATTTCAGCACATATTTTGCCGATTGGCCAACCGAAACTGCACCGGCCGACCTTGAAATTGTTTCACTTTTTTTTTTAAGTGCCAATGTATATATTTTTTTTCGTCACATTAATTTGTGATGTTCAGCAAAATTGGTCATTTCTGCAGACCTTTCCAAATATTGAATTGACCAAATTCTTCCTTAAATTGAAGTTATGAGCAAAAATCAAAATCAAATTTTGTCAATAATAGTAAAATACGTTATTTGTAAGTGGTGATTGTTTGTTTTTAGTTTCAGAAAATTTAAAATTTTTCTTCCGGTACTTTGTATTACGGGATTTTAAATTCCAGGATTTCGTTACGTTTCGCACAAGAGTTGAAATGCGATTTACCAGGCCCGCCAATAGCCGAGGCGAGATAGCGTGCCGCCCTGTATGTCAACGCTGTCTACCGGGTGATCTGTCAGCACATGCCGGCAGTCTGGATTTCACGTCAGTTGTGGTACTTTTTTTGACCAGGTGAGGTACTATGAACAATCCGTTGGCAAAACTAGGCCGTATTCATAAGAAAAAGGATTTGCTTTTACTTGCAGAAATCAAAGCATTTACTTCACTTTTATTCATAAAAAAGTAAAAAAAAGGAAAATTTTAAAGATAAAAGCAAAAGGCTTTGCTCCACCAAAGGAAAAGGTTTCATTTTTTTTTAATTCATAAAAAGTACCATTTGCTTTAAAACTGAAGGATTCGCTTCATAGAATATGCATCTAGTCCCGAGAAGCTTTTGTAGAGAAGTATTAATGATTTAGTCGTATACATGCAATTGTAGAGCAAAGGTGTTTAGTTTTAGTGATTTTGTTAATTTTGAAATTCTAATTTCCCATGGCGTGTATGTTACACGTACGCGAATGCAAAGTATACACAGAAAGACGAACTCCACGTGAGTGCGACTTCCGAACCCTATTTCGGTTTGACGAAAGAAACGTACAGTGGTTAGCTGACAACTTCATTGGCAGGAATCTGGAAACCAGGGGACGTATGCTTTCTCCAGTACAAAATATAAAAGATGAAAGTACTTCTACGTTACATGGAAGATCCGGGCTTCCCGAGCGGTATCGGTACGGAACTAGGATGTTCGCAGCCTACAGTCTCTAGAATTGTCGACACCACTCTCGGTTTCGTTATAGACAAGGCGAATGAGTGGATCAAGTTCCCTTCGACCGAAAATGAAATTATAGAACCCAAAATCAAATGGGCAGCAAGAAAGAGATTTACGACTGCACGCATATTCAAATTGAAAAGCCGGGTATATTTGTTTTCATGAATATAGATGCACGGTGGCCCGGTTCCAGTACATGACAGTCGAATTTGGAAAAATTCTTCTGTTCATGAAGTCATGCGGCGGACGACGAATACAGTATTGTTGGGGGACAGTGGCTCTGGTATAATGCCCTATTTGATGAAGTCCTGTTCCATCGTGGAAGATGTAGCGCTGGCTGTCTTCAATCGACTATTAAAGAAAGGGAGAGTGATTATAGAACATGCTTTTGGACAGTTGAAATGGCACTCTTAAATATGTCTATCGAGTGAAAATTGAGAATATTCCAAAGGTAATAGTGGCAGGCGCAGTGCTTCACAATATTGCAAAGTACTATAGCGATGCTGATTTCGAGAATTCCGATGAAATGGAAGATGAGAAGGCACCGGAAAGGACGTACGCAGCTACGCGAGCTCAAAGTCAAGCCCGTCGTACACAATTAGCTCAATTTATCTACAATAATAACATAGATGAGCGTATTTTATTTTAATGATTATCATTATATAATGTTTGTCCACAGTATTCTAAAGGACTACGGAAATGGGCTGCTGATATGAAAGACATACAAAAATACAAAACAAAAACATAATTTTCATTTAATTTTCTAAGAAAGTGTTCTCTTTCATTTGGAAGTTTATGTTCAAAAATAAAACTTTTCCAAAACGTATTCAGAGGTATTATTATAATATTTCAAAAGTGTTCTCATCCTCACAGAAAAAATCTTGAGCGGAAAGAAATCGATTCTTCAGTTTAGCACTGAAATATTTTTGCTGGAGACGGGCAACCTTGAGTTGTTCCAGTAGCACCAATTGCTGAAGTTGGCTTGTATGTAGTTAGCTTTCTCGTTTCCTTGGTTTCGTGTGCGATGGCAAATTCTCCAATTGCTGTCGAGATTCGCTTGCTAATGTTTCCTGTAGGTTGTGGTCAGAGTTGTAAAATTCAAGTACCATTACCATTACCATTACTAGTACCGAGTATTTAAGAATTGGCAATTCCCATTACTAAGCCTCCTGTACTGGAATTAAAATTTTACAGTCCCATTCCTGGAATGGCAAGTCATAATTTAATTTGCGATTCCATTACAAAAATACCTACAAATTCCCAAAAGTATTTAAAAAGTATTTGGCATTACTATATAATTCCTTTCAATTCTTGTCAAATACTTTCAATTACTTTTAATTACTTTGACAACTTCAGTATTAAACATGAATTATGAAATGAACTGAATCAATTTTCTTTTTAATTTTATTGTAATAAAAACTTTTCCCTGTTTTCGATGTTCTCAATTTAGAGAATACGTTTGCTTTAAGAAATTTGGCCAAGAGCTTAAAAAATACAAAGTCACACTCTAGGAAAATATTTACTGTTTGCTCTATCTTCATATTTAAATTTGAAATTATGTATATAAAAAACAATAGTTATACTTAGTTAAATGCACTTTATTTAAGCAGAAATGGCTCATCAAATAGTTATTCCCAGTTTTTAAACTTAACTTTTTTTTTTGCTTACTTTTACAAGTAAAATTTACAATTCCAGTTTACCCTTTCAATTAATTTTCAGTTTTCCCAAAATTCCAGTTTGCCTTAGTTAAGACTAATTTTTCAAAATTAAAGACCCTGTCTTTTCGGATGGTTGATTAAGCCTGCTAAGGAAAATAACCACTCTACTGCGCCTGATGAAGGCAATGGTGTATTGTACTTCAGTGCAGCTTGTTTAAGTCGCGGATACTTGTTCCAAATATCCACAGCATAATCGAAGCTAATATTGGAAAACAAAACGATGAAAATTATAAGGGAGCAGAGACAGGTAAAAAAGAAAACGAACTGGAAATATAAATATGCAGAAAAAAGAAATAATAAATGAAACGTGAATGAATTGGAAAAATTAAACATTAAGTGAAATTGCTTTTGTAGCTTTGTATGTCTTAAATCTCTCGCAGCTTCTAAAATGATTAAAATTTGATTGATTAATTAATTTCATTTATTCTCTAAGAATGTGTATGAGCATGTCGACATAGGTACCGATTTCTCAGTTCTGATTGAAGTAACACATATCAGACAAAATTACTCCTATATATCCTGACACTGAAGTGGAAACAAGCTGCACTGAAGTACAATACACCATTGCCTTCATCAGGCGCAGTAGAGTGGTTATTTTCCTTAGCAGGCTTAATCAACCATCCGAAAAGACAGGGTCTTTAATTTTGAAAAATTAGTCTTAACTAAGGCAAACTGGAAGTTTTGGAAAACTAAAAATTAATTGAAAGGGTAAACTGGAATTGTAAATTTTACTTGTAAAAGTAAGCAAAAAAAATTAAGTTTAAAAACTGGGAATAACTATTTGATGAGCCATTTCTGCTTAAATAAAGTGCATTTAACTAAGTTTAACTATTGTTTTTTATATAATTTCAAATTTAAATATGAAGAAAGAGCAAACAGTAAATACTTTCCTAGAGTGTGACTTTGTATTTTTTAAGCTTGATTCAGTTCATTTCATAATTCATGTTTAATACTGAAGTTGTCAAAGTAATTAAAAGTAATTGAAAGTATTTGACAAGAATTGAAAGGAATTATATAGTAATGCCAAATACTTTTTAAATACTTTTGGGAATTTGTAGGTATTTTTGTAATGGAATCGCAAATTCAATTACTTTCTGGTATTTTCAAGTATGACTTGCCATTCCAGGAATGGGACTGTAAAATTTTAATTCCAGTACAGGAGGCTTAGTAATGGGAATTGCCAATTCTTAAATACTCGGTATTGGTAATTAAGAGGTATTAAATCCATTAAGTAATGAGTATTTTACAGCTCTGGTTATGGTGGACGTTGCGCTGGGACAACTGTTGGTTGTGGTATACGATGACCTGTGGTATCATCACTAAACTGCAATGGTAGTCCTATTTCTAGGCCAACTGTAAAAATAATTGTAAATGAACAACACATAATACAAAATTCTGTGGTAATTTTCTTCGCTTACCTGGGATTTGCGCGACGGTAGGGTTTACATTCGCATGCATCGCTTCTATCATTATCATGGATCTTAATGGAGGAATGCGTTTATTACCCGTTTTGTTTTTGTCGGTTTTCTTCTTAAGTCTCGTCTTCATATTGCCTTTTTCATTTATCCTTTTGACGTCATTATTTTCCCATAAATCTGACCGTACTCTGCGACAGTATTCTCAATAGCTTCTTGTTTCTTCGCTTTTTTCGCGGGAAGTTGAGATTTTCCAATAATTCTCGGGGTATTGTTTTACCCTCTCTGCAATGAATTTACAATCAGATTGCTCATCGCCATTGGCTTGTAGCTCTAAATTGTAGTCTGATAGTTCTTCGTCAGTTGCCATCTTCTTTAATCACAACACAGTTCACTAAAATGTCAAAAGTGAAATCAAAACTCCGAGTGTCAGTACAATTTCTATGATCTATATGAATACGCTACTGCAAGTTTTGATTTTTTCGGCGGCGCATCGTATCGTGGGGCTCGCGCGTGCCTACGTTTTCCTTTTTTTTTGCGAGGGTTTGCTTGCAAAGAAAAGGAAAAGATTATAAATAGGAAATAAACCAAAACTTTTTCCTTCAACCTTATGCTTGTGAGCTCTACATTTTACTTTTACTTTTTGAAAGAAATACTTTACTTTTATAAATACGACCTATTGAGTTCCCGCCTGCATTCCCTTTTTCATCCTGCCCCATTTAAATTAATGTTGCGTGATTTTACTCGCTCTTGGTTTGTACTATACTAAAATTTCTTTTAAAAGATCGCTAGGAAATGTTTACAAACTTTAATTTTTGAAGTAATTTTATACCAAAATATAAGTATCAACATAACATATAACTTTGTAAACTTATTACGTTATTACGTTTATCATTGGAAAATTCTCTATTGTATTTTTTTATAGTGCTACATAAATTACAGTTTTAATTTTAAAGAGAAAACTAAGTACTAAGCATATAATTTTGTATAAATTTAGTCAAATGATGAAATTGAATCATAAAGCATTCTATGCTGCATCAAAATCAGCACAAAAAATGAATCCCTGAGACCGTCTACCTCATTTTGTATCACCGTCATATCGAAATTGCAATAAGACAATGCCGTAAATCTCCTGCAAATATTTCTGGTATATTTTTTAGATACCTATCAAAGCACTATCGGTATAGCGTCCTTTGGAAAATAGATTGAATGGCCTTGTCGGAACAGCTCCCAGAAATATTCTCGAGAAACGAAAATGGAATGTAATTCGATACAAGCAGTAACTCGTGGTGTACATGCATGTAACAAGGCCATTACCATTCACCCGACCTGAAACAAACGCACGAATGATCCGCATATATTTTTGTGTGCCGTGTATTCAGGAAATCCATTTATGCGAACATACTCTGGCAATTAAATTAAATGCGTTTGCTTTTTTTATATCCCATTATTCAAGACGTAGATATACCTTTGCTTCTCGCGTAAAGAAAGCTCCCGCGGGGGGTGATTCTATCTCGGAGGGTTAGCGCTTTTTCCGAGAAATTTAATCGACCCACAAATGGGAAAACAGACAGTGAGGTAATGTTCTCAATGGAAAAAGTAACGCACGGGGTGTGGTGTTACACTGTGAAACAAGGAAACCAGGATAAGAAATTTTGAGCCCTTACGCACGGCAAGATTCGTAGGCGAAATTTATATCTTCACAACGACATTTGCCATCCCAAGATAAGTGGATACGCTTTAAAGCTCCACTGTGTAACATAAGTGAATAATCCGATTACGGAGACATTCAATGATTCACAAAATCTTCTTAGCATGTGATTATGCGTACAGAAAACCGAAAAATCCTATCAGTCCTGCATATCTCAGCTTGGGCCCAGCAGGATTTATCTAATAAAATGCAAAAAGGAAAGCCAATAGAACAGGATCAAAATGCTGGGGGCTCATTATAAACACGAGAGAACATCACAAGTAACAAGCTAGACAGGCGGCAGGAATATTGTCTTCATCTTTAAATTTACATTAATTCTGGGGAGAAGCAGTTACAGACTTACAGTCATCAGGATTCAGAAGGATAATCTAGGAGATGTCAAGGAACTTATTAAAAGTTCATAAACTGAAATTAACCAGTTGTCCCATTACCTCCTTTTGACGTTTCCCTGAGTAATTGAAATTACCTGAGTCGTTAGCAGAGGTAACTTGAAATTGGAGCTAAAATATCCGAGAAAGTTTTCCTTGAGAATTAAGAAACTAAGAAGGCAAAGTCTGTGACTGAATAAAACTTTGTAAGGTCCAGTAGTGGAGAGCTATATTTTCCTAGTTCAATTACAGTTTAATTTTTAAGGGTGCCGGATTCAGTTGGTAGCAAATTGAAAATTACTCTGATAATAGGGATGAATTTTACTGTAGTTGTTATCTTTGAATCCAGAATCATTTTTGAATCTTTATTGATTTTAAGGGAATGAAAATTTAACAGTTAATATAAGAAGACGTTTTATCAGAGCATTAGGGAATTACCAAAGGTTAAAAACGAATGAATTATTTGAATGTTTGTAAAACTTAAGTTTAGCTCACCAGTTCCTGCTTTAGTATTTTCAATTAACTTTATTCTTTCAAAAGTACGTAAGCCTAAAATATTTTATATGTATGGAATCAAGACTTCTCCATTACGAAAACAGATTTAATACATTTATGTCTGAATAAGATTAGATTAGTTAATCGAGGTCTTTACACTGCAGTTATTTATTTGTTTTTGTACATCGTTTTCTTTTATAGTTTCTTTGTTAGTCCTACTGTCTCCAAAATTTTATCGAAATTCTGGACCAAACTCCTGGAATCTACGTTGTTCTGCAATTGTCTGGAATTGGCATAGGACATGGTCCGATGTTTGATCCTTTTTTGAGATATCGATGGTGATATGTTTATCCGATGGAGGTGTTTATTAAGTTTATATTGTTCAATTAAGACTCCCGTAATAATTCTGAGATAGTTCCTAGAGAATTTGAAAAAGTCCAGGCCCATACTTTGTAAAGGTCCTTTTACAAATTTTTTTTCTGGTCTGAATCCTACCGCTGAAATCCACATCTGATCCATTTTCTTGTCCGACCAGTTTTTTAGGGTCAGCTTTGTGGTAATATGAGCGGTGCTGCAAAATGTTTATGGTCACCACTGACATATACATATATAATATGAACTGCTTGATATGAAATTTGATATAGGCATAATTTTATAGATTAATTTTAAAAATTCCAAATATGGAACTTTTAAAGTGAAAATAAGAAGAGAACATGGAAAGAGTGCCCTTCTCCTATATTACATAATCAATCATGTAAAAAGTCGTAAGCACAGGCTTACATTACAACTATCCTTACACATAAAATTTTCAAAGGGAAATTTCATCGGCATAGTGTCCTTTAATGCATGAACAGACTGTTTTCCGTAAGCCATTTGGGGGAATGAAAGGATACTGCAAATAATTAGCACAGCCACATATTTCTTCATTTTTAATTTTAATGATGCTATCAAATGAACACCAATTAAGGGAATTTTTCATATATTTTTGGAACTTGAAGAGCTTAGTTGTACAAGACAATTTTTTCACACTCCATGAGCAAAGCAAAAGAATTTAGGTTGTACGTGACCTCGGTCCAGTTTTATGCTCACTCACACCATATAGGTTGAATTTGAAGTTAGATACAAAGGCGAGAGGACAATAGTTAATTTGTCAGGGTATACTGACAGTAACAAGGTTTGGAACTACGGGCGGCCATCTTGAGCGTGACGGAATTACGCGATTGTGCTATTCTGAGTTCAACGTTAAACTCAACTAACTTCAAATAATTTTATATTTAGAGTTCGTAAAATTCAGTTTATTATAAAATCCTTTAGGCTTTCATTTTAAATCACTGAACTGACAAATAAACTAGGATTTTATCAAAAACAGATGTTTTTAATTGACAGTTGATTGTTTAAATAAATGCGCTGCTTGATCTTGAAGGCGCTGTTTGTTGTTGACGTTTTTAATAAAAACTTCACATACTTTTAAAATTTAGTCAACTAGAACTAAAATGGAAAACTTAGTTTTAAAAAATGTAAATAAATGAATTAATCATCGGTAAAACTTTATTTAATATTGCAATTGCCATAAAAAACGTCATTGATCTGAAAATTTGGCACACTAAGAAAAGGAATTTCTTAAAACTTTTGTCAACGACCAGATAATAGTAATAGAAAGCAAGGTCAACGATACACGAAATATTCTGAAGAAAGAAGCAGCATTAAATTAGAGATTAATTTTGTGCAGGGGTGTGCAGGCCTTGGCATCGCATCCACTGGGACCTGAAAGTTCTATTGTGAGTACCTGTCCAATTTACTCCCTTTCTAAGTACATATACATGTTTGAGGTAGAGTAATCTCCGTCTGTCGAGTGCTCCGCAAATGCAGAACAGGTGCTCTGAAGTTTCATGAGCATTCTGATAGAAGCGGCAGGACGAAGTCACAGCGAAGCCCATCTTGAAGATATGGACAATGGCCTGTGGAGAGCTCTATTATCATTTTAAGCTCTGTTCTCTTAACTAGTAGCAGTCCTTTTGTTTTTCCGCCAGATGTGTTGATAAGCTTTTTTGCCTAACGAAGTCCTTGTAGTATTTCTGTAATGTAAATGTTAGCTTAAGTAATCAGCTAAGTAGTAAATAAGCGTAAACTTAGCCTTCAGTTGACAAGAACGTTCATAGATAACTTCACCAGCCATGAAAATGTTATGCCATTCTTGAATTTGTTGTCTTCCGTTTTCTACGCTCTTCGATGGCTGATGTGGCTCCACGATAATCCTGTACAGATTTAAGTAATCCGTTATAATGAATAATGAATTTATGCTTTTAAGTACAGTTTATTACACTTTCCTAAAAAAAGGACTCTTGAGTTTTTTCCCAGCCATTTAGGATAGCTATGAGGTAACACTTTAAAGTGCCATAAACTGGCTCTGGTCCAACAAAGGGGTTTCCACTCCTCTTTTGACTAGAACGTAAGCAATTAAACAGTGGCGTGGTCTGATATTCAAAATAAAATGCAAGAATCTGATTTCGTCAGACAAAATAAGGAAAATCATGATCAATGGATTGTGGTGAAAATGGCATCTAAATCAAATATATCCCACTGCAAACGAGAAATAGAGCAAACCGGAAATAAAGGCCCCATCGATATATCACAAGACTTTGTTTGCTTCATGTAATATAAGCAGCATTTTTTAAGTGAAAAATAATATACCAAAGATTATAATTTAATTACTGTAGGCCACAACTTCTACATCTGAAATGCAGTCAACATAAGAAATCCATCCAATAGTCTTAACAACGGTCGTAAAGAAAGGTAAAATAACGAAAACTTGGCACAAAATTTACAAGAAGAAGTGACGAATACTAGCAAAGTTATCGAAAGTCGGGTGATTATAAGAGGCCAAAGTGTATTGGAAAGTTGTCGCGATCAAATTTTGATGGAAAAAGCGAACAATGAAAAGCTGTTTCAACTTAAACAAGATATTGAAAAAGCAGAATTAAGCCAAATAGAGTTGGGAAAGAAATTTCTTGAAGATAGGGAAAATTGTGAGCAAGAAATTCATAAACTTCGAATCCAAATCATGGAAAAAAATGTTTCTATGAATAAGTTTTAAAGTTAAGTTTTTCTTGTGTTCCAATACTTTACATAAACTAAACTATTTTGTTTATAAATGTTTTTTCAATTAAATAACGCCGAAATGTTGTTCTGTTTTTATTGCTCGCTTCATGTTGGAATTAATTCTCCATTATTGCTGGATACGGCCTGCGACGAGGAACATTAGGAACTGCAAGATAAATACTTAATTACACTCGCTTATTTTGATATGTAGAAAGAAAAATATACTAAACCAGTTCACATCTTTAGAGATATTATGCAAAACAGCAACTTCTGTCACAAAATTTTTCGCTGTTGGTAAATCCACCCTCAAGCGTTGAAATATGCATCGAAAATTGCTCTTAAGTTCTCCATTAAGTGGAAATATGGACTTTGTTTGGGATATCCACCATTGCCCAGCAAAAGACCAATGTTTTTTTCTCTATTAACCCCTTTAATTTGCAATTATTCCAAATTCGTGAGTCATGATGTTACTATATCCAGAATCTTATGGTCTGATCTGCATACAATCTAAAGCAATATTATTAAATATCGTTTAATTGAAAGCTTAGTAATAGTACTGGCCTGCTCATTTCATGAATGGTATCCTTTTCTGTTAAGACAAGTTCCTGCTGCTTCCCCTCCAAGTCTTCCAATTGGTGCCTAAATACAATCGATTACACTAATCACATTGGGAAATAAGGTCTTACTAAAAAAAAAAAAT
Source organism: Dioctria rufipes (assembly GCA_963924295.1). Taxonomy (NCBI): domain Eukaryota; kingdom Metazoa; phylum Arthropoda; class Insecta; order Diptera; family Asilidae; genus Dioctria; species Dioctria rufipes. Next base: position 243,103,770 of record OZ002741.1, read on the forward strand.
CGTTTAACTGCCGCAATTTGGCAGTTGAAGTGCTAGTAATCTGCAGATTTTAGTGACTATCCTACTTACAGTAGGTTGTGACATGTTATGCAACTCACCTCGCGACTAACATAGCTCTTACCAATATCTTGTTTATGAGCATTTCTGGTGAAAAATCCTAAAGCAATTAATAGTTGTAAGTCGTGGCTGATTGGAAGTCCTCTATTATTCCTTATTATTAATAGATCCTGTTTTATTAAGTTAATTATGAACCGAACAGACTCTTTCCGCGATAATTTGAATACAATTTGTTATCAGTTTGATGAAATTTATCGACTCTTTCTTTATAAGCACGAGCGTCTTTTAAATCAATGTCGTCGAAATAGTTCAAATCAAATCAATGTCAATATTTAAAATTTATATTTTGCTATACGCTGGAAAAATGTTTCTCTTAGATTTTTATGGTATGACAATATGAATATTTTGAGGTTAAAATGAGTTTAAATGTAGGTATACTGGGTAAATCCTATAACGGTTTCGGAGATAACAGTACTTAAACATATTTGGGTAATGTTTATATTGATCACTCCGTTTCTGGACGTTACACTTATAATAATTATTTAAAATTCTGTTAACCGCTGGACCTTTCCAATGGTCTATAAACTTTTCTTCTCCTCCCTTCCGTTTTGAAGTTATCAACAAAGTTAAAGTTTCACAATTTTAAGTCGGATTTTTTTTTATTTAACTACTCTTTTTATCAAAACACGCGTCATCAACAAAATCAAAAGGAGGACAAAGGTATTCTTCACACTCAGCAGAAAAAAGTTAAGACTCATAACGGGCCTATTTACTGGGAACTGTCCACTTAGATATCATCTCAAAAATATGGGTAAAGTTTATAATGAGACCTGTCGCTTCTCTATGGAACACGAAGAAACCGCTGAACATGTCCTGTGTGACTGTGAGGATCTGTGCCGTATAAGGCTAAGACATCTAGGAAAGGCATTTCCACTGCCAGACGATGTGGAAAAAATGGCCCCAAAAATGTCATAGGCTTTATCAAAAACCTTAAGTTCGAATGGGATTTAGGGGTAATGTCATAAAAGATCTTATAGATCTTGATGAGAGGCGTGAGTTCTGTCCGCAACGCCCCCCCCCCCTTTCCCTCCAAAATAATAATAATAAAATGGCTACAATGATCATCACTTACATTTACACTTCGATGTCATAGAAATGTAGCCATAATGGCAGTGTGAATCAGTGTTTTCCCTGATTACAAAATAATTATGCAACCCTTATTAGTGAAAAAAGTTTTCCTTTAATGATGTTTTCATTTATGTATGTCTAATGTAGTACAAACAAGTGGCCATAAAAAGTAAACTAAAAAAGTTGATATCCTTTAAAAATTAAAATAAGAAAATAATTTTGTATATCTGCATTGCACTGTTAAGCTCCCATCATGAACTAAAACTAAACCGTGTCAGTTCAAAGAAATGCCAGTTGTTCACTTACTTTGTGCATTACCGATAAGTGACTTTTACATTTATTATATTTTCATTATGTTCATCGATGTAGTCATAAAAGAGAACTTCATAAATCCGGATATTTGATGCTGAGGGCTGAGATTAAATTTGGTTTGCCGCATCATAAAAACAATTACATATGTCCATACTGGCTAAAGGTAATAAGTCCAATGTTGCCAGCGTGTCCTTACTATCGGCATGATAAACATTTTCCTAAAGATGTATTAGTGTTCCTTTCTACGGATTTTTTTTCTCGGCGGGGTGTGCAACGAATGCCTTGAAAACCCTAAGAAGCGCCATTATATATATCCAACTATGATTGAACGCAGAATTCATCGAAATCAGATTACAAACACACATATATACTAGCATACCTACATATATTGTGTCTAGTTTAAGGTAGAATCACAAGACGTTATTGTATTTTACTGAAAAAATGCAGTTATTGTCAAAGACCTTGACTTAACCATTTTCTATAGTTTCTAAGAAATAATTAAATAAAAATATTTTGTTCGCATTAAATCTCGTCATTTTAGCATGCCTCAGGTGAATGCTTGTGCAAAGATGAAATAGACTGGAGTGCAATTGCAAGTATGTAGATGGCTACAATATGTTATGCAAATTGTAAGCCGCAAAATGATAATTCAGCAATCGCACCAAGTTAAATGCGTAAACATTCTTTAAGTTCATATACTCACAAAAAAGGAAATTTCAAACATTTTCCTTCTCATTTTAATTTGTTCTTGAGATTCATTAAAATTATACTGTTCTCCTTTTACTTACTCGTAAATTCTCGGAATGTGCTTCGAATTTAATTACTTTGGGTTTAGTAAGAATTCAAATTATGCCATATTCAAGTGCCGGATTTCCTCAACGGTATGTAGGTGTGTGAAACCTCCTTTAACGAATAGTGCGCCTGTGAAATCTTTAAGATCACCAGTCACCAGATTGTCAGAGATGACAAATAACTTCCACATGTGTGCTTTCTTATGTGCTTCGAAACTTTGATTCCAACTTTAATTTCGCTTCTATTTTAAGAATTGTGAAGCATCCACAGACAATTTTTGTACTTACTCCCCTTCCATAATTTATAACATCACAGCCTTTCCCTTATTGCGTTGATAAAGGGAGATGGGACGTTCTCTTGTCACTTCTCGAGGTGTAAATTCACCCTCGAATTGCTTAATAGACCATGATTGAATCCAAATAGAGTGGAGGTGTACAACAAGAGAGACTCGATTCGGGTAAAGGCGGAATTACTGGAGGTTACTGACTGCTGTGTGAAGTAGAGGAACAACATTGTTGCGGGCCATTGATTTTGTAGAATACGATAATATTATAGACAGAGTGGGTGTATACTTCATTCTTTGAAGAGTCTTTAACAGTAAAGCAATCACAGATACTTCATGACTACACCCTTATAAGGTATCAACTCATCTGGCACACATTGAAGTAGGTACACATGTTTGGGGGAGGACTATAAAGAGAAATTGCCCGAGTTCCTTCACGACAGTTCGTCATCAAATCGACGGGTTCATTTTGAGGACGTTTAAGTCTATGGATAAAAAGTAAATGGAAAATTGTCATTTTACTTATTGCAGACAGACTTTCATTGAATTACATTTAATTGCTAACATATAAGAAGCTTGATTTCTTTCTACTCTTTTATATCTCAGAAGTTATTCACATACGAATCTTCAGAAAGGTAGATAAATTACGACGTTTGAGGAAATCGAACAATTTTGACTGCAATTATAAATCGGAATAAATGGCTTATTGGCGTATAAATTAAATTGAAATATTAAGGTAATCAGCATATCAGTGACATTTTGGTGGTATGCGTGGTCTCCCATGAAAAATCGTCGGGAGTTAAAGAGTCTTAAAAATATCAAAATTTTGATTCAACACAATACCTAAAAAAATCACAAATATCCAAAATTTGATCAGGGTGAGTACAGGGTGCTTCCATCAAGGTGAGTCATAGCGCAGGTGAGTAGTATCACCTAGTCAAACAAAAAATTGTATCATATGTCTATACCTATCAACCGTTTCGGAGTTACGGCGCAATTCAGAAAAAAAATCTAGCTTTTCACAAAACACCCTGTATCTTAAAAAGTACAGGGTGTACGGTCACTGCTTAAAACTGATTGTATGCAGAGCTTCACACACACCTATGTGGTATCCGTAGCCGTTAAAGAGTTATATAACCTATTCTCAAACATAATTTGTTCCCTAGTGACTGAAAACACGTAATATAAAAACAATCTCGGCTAATTACGGTCGTGAGCTAGTAACTCCCTGTCAAATTAAAAATAAAAGTTTGCAGCTTTTACAAAAAAAAAAAAAAAAAAAAAAAAAAAAAAAAAATATGTTAACTACCTTTTTCAAAACAAAATTTTGGTCAAAGTAAAAATGAAAGAAAGCAAATCCGAAATTTTTAGTTTAGACCACAACAACTCTTGAGAAGAGAGCAGCACGGAACTGATTGAGTCGTTGGAAAGGCCATGAAGCTCTGCATACAATCAACTTTAGACGGTGACCTTGTAAAGCCTGATTGTGAAAAATTATATTATTTTTTTAATCACCGAAACGGTTTATATGGAACCCCCCCTGCCATACAATTTTTGTTTGTCGAGATGAGTACTATCACCTCCAGCTCTATGGACCACATAGGTGGAAACAACATGTATAGGTAGGTACAATTGATCCGAGCTATTATTTAAGAAGAGTCAAGGACAATGGACTTATAAACGAAGAAGTAGAAGAACATCAAAGCGGTATGGATATTTGAAGATCTCGAAATCCCAAAATGAGCCTTTTTTGTTATGATTGATGACGAATTTAGCAAACATATAGAGTAAAGTACCTTGTACCGAGAACTCTCCCTCTTTTAGTCGTATTAATAAGTTATTTCTGCGAATTTGTGAGCATTCGTGATATTCTTAGGGAGACTGAGTCAATTAATAGTCCAGTCAGCGACTGATCTGTTGACTTATCAACGACTGATTGATTTTTAATCATTAATTACATAAATGAATATAAAACTAGAATTACTTTCAAATCTTAAGTTCATACATTTCGCCCAAAATTACATGAAAGCGATGGAAAATAAACAAAGTCCGTTTCCTTTGAACGCTGACAGTGAACTGCGTGAATGCCTCCGATCAAAACCCTCGAGAATACTTCACAAGCCATGAAACAGACTCCCTTCCTACCACATGCGAAGCCCAACGTAGTCCTTACATTCTAAAATATTTGCAGTTTTCTTATGTAAAACTGACAAAAGTTTGATTTGAATAGCTCCTCCGCCCTAAACTACTGTTCATACAGAAAAATTGTGTTATGATAATTTTAAACTTGCTTTATTATCTTCCGAACCGTGGTAAAACTTTCATACCTTTCCTAAAAAAATTATTAAAAACAAAATTATTTGAACCACATGACTACGATTCCTCAAAAAACACTGCGGCTGAGGAATCATTGTATATGACGCGTGCCATCATGGAATTCCGTGGTCTGATGAAATCGAATGTAGTTGCATACAGATTCGAACGTCGGCTGCACATACACACATGCAATTATTACTCAGCTGAGGGTTAATGAGCGTAAAATGGTAAGGTTACTTTGTAATCAAAACTATTTTATTACTTTGTTAAGTAAGTTATATAGTAAGTGTAGCCTTTGGGAAGGTAAGGAACCAAGCTTTAAATTACTAGAAGATTATTTTTCTGTATGGATAGTAGTTTAGGCTCTATAGCATATATAAAGTTAATGTTTGGCACTTTTCCATAAGTACCAATATAGAAAGTTTTAGAAAATGGACTCACAACGCATACATATAGATTTCTGTTTCATGACTTGGGAATTATTCTCGAGGGTTCTGCTCCGAGTGGTCATTCACGTCACCTCCCTACTCATTTATTACTGAAAGTCTTGTATGTGGGTGTAGTACTTTTCGAGATTTCCGACGAACCGGTATTGCCCCTTGATCGGCATTACCCCTTCTTACCTTAGTAATATAATAGATCGTGCTGTTCTCAAAAACGATCAGCTGTCTTTTGGCAGTTCAACTATTCAATAATTTCTCAATATTTCCTATTACTATTACTTTTTAATTTTTTTTTTAATTTATATCTAATAGAAGCGTAATTTTACAATAAATATTTATGTTAAGGTGGCCTAAATAGGTTGAAAATTTAATACTCTTTGCAGAAAATATCAGAGTAAACATTGCTATAAATTTTCAGGGCTTTTAAAACATGTTTATAAAAGTAAAAAAAAAAAAATGTTTTTTCACTTTTACCAGACTTAGGACTTCAGTAAATAAATTTATTGTTAATTTAGCACACTCAACATTCCATCAAAGTTTTAAAATTTTCGGAATCAATGTTAAATTTTTAGAATTTAATTTGCAAATGTTTTCTTTACAAAAACTGTACACTTTAAACTCTTTTCATTGATTTGACCTATCGCATTTAAAGTCTAACAGATTCGATAGGTCCAATTAAAGAAAAGAGTTTATAGTTTACAGTTTTTGTTAAAAAATATTTTGTGAATAAGGTTTCTTTTTTTTTTTTTGAAAAAAAAGAGGTGAAATGGTGAAATAAAAAAAAAAGATTTAAAAAAATACGAAATTTTTATTTTGAACCATCATAACTCTAAAGAGGTGAAGAGCATTACTGGTTTAGTAGTCGTTGGAAAGATTCTACTTACAATGAGGTCTTAACGGTGACGGTACACCTTGTAATCTTTAAGATACAAGATTTTGTGAAAGACTGGCACATTTTCTTAATCAACTCTAACTCAAAAGGTTGAAATACCCCCCCCCCCCCCCTTCCTCCGGCCTAACTACTCTGTTATACAATTTAATATTTGTCCAGGTGCCGGATTCACTAATACGTAGAGTTGTGAAATTGTGGAGTTGTTAGTTCTTTTGACACTTAACTCTCAACTTGGAACTCTATAACTTGGGGAATTTGTATTGAGAATTACCAAAACTCTCGGCTATTTTGATTGTGGAGAAGTAAGAAGAATATTTCTTAACTGACAGTATTGTCTGTTTTTTGTTCTGTAATGTGATGGTACCTAGGCACCTAGGATTTTCAAATTATATTATGGCTCCACTGCATATCTTGGCTGGAAATTCTTGAAATACTTGCAGAGGAATATGGATTTTGATGTCTCAAGGTACCCTCTAAAAATTTTAAATCACGCGAAAATGGTCAATTTGATCGATTTACAGTACAGAACAGACGCTTTAAGAATATATTTAAATATGCACGTTAAAGCTTTTATCTAAGATGAAATCGTATATATGTACATACATTTTGTCCCCTAACTAGATATGTGATTAGTTTTTAAGTCCGATAAATGGTCTTGGAGATAACTGCAAAAGAAGTGAATCAGTTCTTCTTAAGATGAAAAAAATAGCCGAAGTACAAAAATGGACATATTTTTAACTCATCATTATGAAGAACTGGTAAGTCGTGAGAAATCACTATCCATAAGAAAAATGTTCAAAACAGAGTACTTATGGATGTGTAAACAAAGAACGGAAGAAATATATGCAAACTATAGGAGCTGGGATGTATATTATCCAAGTGCCAAAAAATCGTTTTTCGGTGGTTAAAAGTCAGCTATGACGTTTAAATTATCAAAAATAAATTAGACCATTCCATTACCCGCTCCTTTCTCTTTAATTTGATACCAAACATGACGTATTTTTGATAACCCCCAATAAGGAGTAGTGCGACAAACACCCCCCCCCCCCCCCAAATTCTCAAAAGCCCCTTCCCAACAAATTGTTCACCTATATTTTTGTACTCTAAGTCCGTAGGAAAGAAATCCAATGTTTTACGACCGTCCTTCAATATTGTGATACTTCTCACGTTATCTCTAACTCCAGAAGTATGTTAGAGAATCGCGAATGGAGATTAAGGGAGTTTTACTCTGTGTTACAGAATCCGGCCGCAGGTGAGTACTATCCCTTCCTTCCGTCTGGAATTCTTACCAGGAAACACCCTGTATAACAAAATATAGATGGATCTGATTCCACAGACTAAAATATTTCTTCTTATTATGTGCGTCCAATGGTTCGCCTCATACATTAAATATTAATGTGACTTTCTTTTCTAATTCTTTGCATTCAAATCCACAAATAGCTAGAGCTTATAATAATAGAAAGGATCTACATAAATTTAGCCTTCACACTATGCTTGATCTATACTGAAACATGTCAGTTTAGTTTGATCATCTTACTACAGGAGTTATTCTGATAACGTTAAAAATATGCAAAGCAGATTCTTACTTATTTCTCTGAGAGAGATTAAGTGATGAGATAGACTTTATCTTCTCGCTTATTATAAATTTAATGCAGGAAAATTGTCGGTATACGTTTTTCAATTGAGTGATATTGACTCACCATTAATCCTTAAGAATATTAAGAATGTTAATGTTCTTGTTTTCGAGATTAGAGATCCACCGATTTCATTTTTTTTTATCATATTAACGTATCAATAACAAATGATTGCAAGAATGTGCAATACTCTAACTTTGAAAGTTCAGATTAAGAAATTCAATTTAATAAACGCTCTCAATAATACTTTAATATTGTTTCTGATGCTGTCGGGTCTATTTCATATCTTTTGTATTTAATGAATCTTGCAACTATCATTTAATGAAGTAAAATAAAAAATAGTTGCAGCCTTTCTGGAATTTCATAGAAATTATTTTGAAAGAAAAAAACTGAAAAGTTTTAAACCCTTAAATTTTCTGTCCTCTAAGGGATGGAAATTATTTTTTCACACTCAGATTTCCATAGAAATCATATTTAAAAATATAAAAAAAAAAGTAAATGGAAAATTTACATCAACATTCAGGACGGTGATGATATAAAATTTTTCGCAAGAGATAAATGCCTGAGATAAATATTGAATGATAAATAGCTGACGGCTCATAGTACAATAAAAGTGAATAGATTGCCGTGAAAAATGATTGTAGTAACAAAACAGGAGTTCCCAGCGCGAAAATTGCCCACAGATTAGAGTCAAAGAGCTCCTGAAACTGTGAAACGGTAAAAGTAATCGCATCATTTAAAACACATCTTGTTCTGATGAGACTCATAAATTGCTTCCAATTAGAAAGATGTCTTTGTCTAGTTGATGCCTATCACCATTCTTTCGGGGTACGTGAAAGTTCTTCCCGGCTGTCGGCTGTTTCACTTTCAGCCGGAGCAGATAGTACGTGGTGACAATTCGAGAACGAGGGAGACATTAATCACCAAAAATTCATTTGGGAACAGAAATCGTAGGACATTTTTGTGATTTACGAGGGTCGCTCATGTCGGGCATTTAAGTTACATTTAACACTGTCAACTCTTTTTCCAGCATCGATCCATCCGGGACAAACAGATCACCACGTCAAAAATGTAATAGACAAAAATAGAATTTTCATTGCTGTTGCACGGTCGCTTGAGAAATTACCTCGGACGAAATATTGGTCGCGTTTTTGGGGTTGAAATTTTTTTCTTTTAGATATGAAATTGAATTGGTACATTCCATGAAAACGGCAATTAATTTCTTGCTTGGAATGTCACACATTCCAATTTCTATGGTTAGGAAATATTTTCGAGTTTCTGGGATGTAAATATGAGTGAATGAGAATCCTTAAAGTTTGGGTATAGTTTCACCCATTACTCTAATTTGATATGATAGTAAAACTTTTTCAATGAGCAAGTGTAACGAAAACTTGTATATTGGTGTTAAAGATTAACGTTCTTATGATAGTGGTGTATATTGGTTTCCTTGTAAATGCAAAACATAACCCTCGCAGAAATTGCTCACAGTTTTGCCTTGTCTTTCACGGGGCAGTTATTATGTAAACCAATACTAACTTGACTGAAAAGCATCAAGGTATTTGAAGAAACATATAAAAAATTAAGTTCTGATGAGTATTCCGATGAGCATTCAGTAAATCTCATTGAATCGCTCATTGAATATTATGAAACTGCTCCCTATATACTATACCAGTAGAATAAATATTTATTTTTGTCATCACCGTCTCAGATCATTTCTACTTGGAAAAATTTTGGTTTTTTTTTTATTCTTTCACAGAAAGATTGTCGCCCATATGTTGAACAAGACGTTATGCCAATTTCTTACGCCTCAGCGCCTCTGAGTTTGATTTGTAACCAGAATTTAAAATCGGAAAAATACATATATGAAATCAATCGTAAATTCAAATTCTTATTTATGAACTCATCATGACACTCATTGATATGCTCATTAATAAGCTCATTGTGACGCTCATTATGTACTCATCTAATACTGTAAAATGCACAAAAGTGAAGCAAAAGTATAAATTTCTAAATAAGTAAAGCATATGCAATATATTATGTACACTATTTGTAAATAAGTAAATAATTAATTTTTTTCCCGGTTTTGATTCATACGCCAATAAATCATCAGGACGTACATCTGATTAATCATGAGGAGCTCATTGATGATGTCATCATGATTTGTCTACCAGGGAAGTAGATTATTATTGATTTCGCGTTATATAATTTATGTGGCAGATCGTCCTTATGATAAACCAGAAAACGTTTTGAGCATCATGAATGTATCCAATCGTTTCACAAAATTATATTTAAATCTAGTACCATATAAAAGGATGCGATAACATACCTGATCCACTGAAATGTTTCAAATTCAATTTTAATTTTAATTTATTCATCGGATAATGCACAACAAAACATAATCTTTTCAGTATGTATGTCAAGAACTTGTTTTAAGAACATAAAAGAGGAAATTAAATTAAATGATATTGATGATAGCGAAACACAATAAAAGAAAAGTATACATGCAAGTGAAATATTAGTACTAATCTATATCTATTTCTAACTGTTAACTGATAACTTATTAAAATATTCTGGAGACTTATCAATCTCGTCGGATATACGCCTAATTCTCGTTCAATAAATATTGGGAAAGAAGCCTCTTAATGATTACAATTGACTCCGTGCGTTATATGTTCATACGAAAAGCAGCACTAATGCTAAGGTATGGACGATGGTTGGTGTAAATAAGCCTATGAAGGAAAACTACTGCGTTATTTAAAAGATATGTTTTAGAAGAAAAGTTCATCTTTATATTGACTTATGTGGCCAAAACGTCAAGGTCCATATACGAATAATATGCAATTATTAAATGCGATCTCTCATCTTCGTGAACAGGGCAGTAAGAACTAAACTTCCATAAGTAAAAAAGGAGGATACTAAAAGTACTGTGATGATTTTAGTTTTTAGTAAGTATTCTAAGAAGTATGGGCAATAAAGTCGATCGTAAATTTTTCGCAGCACGCCTTATATATAGTACACAATCACAGCAGTTCATTAAAAAGTTCAGCGTTATACCAAGATTTTTTATACGATCTAAGTACCCCATCGGTGTATTTCTAAGAACAATAGGACAAAAGAAAAGGCGTTCAGTATAAGGTTTTTAAATGCTGGCCATTAATTTATTTCATTCCCAATCACTATTGACTTTAAAAATACAATTTTCAGACAAGCCACGTTGTCTGCATATATGTGAATATTAGCATACCGTATAATTTCTGGGAAGTCATTAATATAGAGGCTAAATAGTATTGGTTCTAGAATATAACCTTGAGAGATGCCCTTTCTCAAATTTATTCTATTAGAAAGTAGTTTTTAATATCCACTTGCTGCGTTCCTCTAGATAAAATGCTGTAAATAACTGAAAGTGTGGATGTGGTGAAGTTAGAATTCAAACAAAGCTAATTCTTGCAATTATTTGTTGTGATTTATATTGATAAAATTTTTGGAAAAGTTCAATGGTACTAGAATTCACAAATATCTGTAGTAACTCTGAGTAACACTGTTTCAAAGCTGTGCTCCTGACAAAAGCCAGATTGACAAGGAAATAATAACAAACGTCCTTCAAGATGCTCAAATATCTGAGCTGATAGGAGCTTCTCCAGGGCGTTCACAAAAAAGATAATAGGATTATGGTTCGAAATTCAGGCACATTGCTTGGAGAGTTATTTGCTGCAGTTGCTAAAACAGCTGCCTTCTTTTACTTAGCTAGAAATTTTGAAGTAGTTAAAGCGGTATTAATATAGCAAGCAAAATTAATTTCACAAAAAGCCGAGGGATATTAGTTTTCAACTGATCGAATTAATTATATTACAGGCAGCGATCCCACCAAGTGGGGCAGAAAAATAGTAGAATCGAAAAAAATAGTAGTAAATTTGAAAAAAGGGAGTAGAATTTCAAATGTTTATATTACGTTATATTATTTATATTATAAACTATTATAAACAATTCTGTTAATGGACTAGCACTACCGAACTATTAGGTGTAACGCTATTTGCAATTTGTAGACTTACAGAGCTTGCTAATACTCGCTACACCTATCCTACTAAGAAATGTGGCAACTGCAACAGATTAGAAACGAATTTTAATAACTGCGTAATCAATGTGACTGCTCCCCTAATGGATCTCACGCGTAAAAAGTGAAGCGTGTGGGCTCTAACTCTAGTATAGCCATCATCCATGCATTAGATTAATTCAGAAATTTCATAAAGGAAATTTCCGTTCGCGATCATGGATTCATGCTCATGATTTTTTTTCATTTTATCTTATTTTATTTGGGTATGGGCGGTATGCTTGGAACCGGGTAAAAAGGAATAGAATTCGGAGACTGCGGAGTAAATTATCCATGGCAAGAAAAAGGTAGTAAATCTACTCCAATTGGAGTATGGTGGAATCACTGATTACAGGCCTCTAATAAATTTCCGCACCGTAATCTGAAATCATCACCTGATTAAGAAGTTGAATAACACTGCTGAAGACGAGGTAAAATGCTCGTTTGGATTATTAACACTTTGCACTCCGTTGTCACCGCTGCGGCGACAATGTAAAGTAAACATACAGCTCCGTTGTCGCCGCTGCGGCGATATCGAACAGAAACATTGTTTTTTTTTATTTAAATATAAATATTTTTTCACAATTTCTTGTAGGTGTGTTCGTCTCGATGTCGCACATCTTTTAGTGGTGTTGGTTTTTTGGTTGGCGCCGCGCATCCGGCAGGACAGGAGGGCAAGGTTTCGAATTCTTTTGCTTGTAACTCCTTATAAAAAAGGCGCACAGAGCTCGTTGAGGGCTTAAATGAAAGCTACCGTCTGGGGCTACGAGTGTTTGCTGAGAAGTGGCGGTGCTGCTCGTTGGTAGGCGAGGGGCGGAATATAGGGAAATAAATTGCTGGGATAAGATCCAAGGAAACCCATTCGATTGACTTGGTTTCAAAGTGGTTTTTAGACAATCGCCTGTACCACGTTATTCGATTTTTTGGAGGGGCAGGGGAATTTAGTTAATCTCAGTAAATTTCTGGGAAAAATTTGAGGCCTTCCGTACATCAGGTCGAGGCATCATTGATTTTATATTGGATCGAGGCATTGCTGTCTACCTCGAATGTGCATAATATTTATAAAGAAAAAATATCCAGCAAATTTCTAAGAAAAAATTTCCAGCAAATTTCTAAGAAAAAATTTCCAGCAAATTTCTAAGAAAATAAACGGAACGTTCACTGTCGAGCTAAACGTGCTAAATTTTCTTTAGTTTTTCATAGAAGTCTATGGTTAGTTTGTGTAAAATGGAAGAAAATAGTAATCTAAGTTATGAATTTTCGGAAAGTGAAGATGAATTCGAATTTTACTTATACATACAACGAAATTAACATAAATGAAAATAATGGATATAGTGAGAGTGATAGTGATGACAGCGATATAACAGTTCATTAGGGTAGGGGAAGGGAGGGCTGAGGAGGGGTGGTGGAAACATGCTTACTTATAAAGAGGGAAGAGTTGGCATTTCTAATTACTTATTTGGAAGTTGAAAGTAAGCCTCCCTTATTAATTATTTGGAAGTTTACAGGAAGTATTCCTTATTAATTCTTTGGAAGTTTAAAGGAAGCATTCCTTATTACTTATTTGGAAGTTGATAGAAAGCATTCGTTTTTACTTCTTTGGAAGTTGAAAGGAAGCATTCGTCTTTACTTCTTTGGAAGGTGAAAGGAAGCATTCGTCATTACTTCTTTGGAAGGTGAAAGAAAGCAATCCTTATTAATTATTTGGAAGTTGAAAAGTTTCAAAAATTTGTTTGGTTGCCATATCTACTTAAATGAAAATAATTTTTCAACATGATTAAAATAGCTAAAGAAAGTTCCCAACTGGAGTCAAGTGAAGGTCAAGGATGCATCAAAACTGATTGATTTTATTCAGTAACGGACTATTAGTTTTAATATTGTACATAAGTACACGAATTAGCAGAGAATCCTGGCTGTGCTTCAAAAAATTTGTTGGTTATATTTCACTTAAATATTTCATATCCTGATACTACACTCGTGCCACGAACAGTGACGAGTCTCTTCAAGAATACAAATCTTTTAAAACCAGCGATTGCGGATGTTTTGAATCAAATATTTAGGCCCACAATGACTAAAATACAACTGATTACTATTACTGGGTCATTTCATTGGATTTCAACCCATTAACAAATTTCATTCACCTTTTTACGAAATAAGAATTCCACAAATTTACTTTCTGCGGTGCATGCTGCCTGAATTAACGAAATTTGAAATCTTTGTAATTTGTTGATTTTTCATCTGCTGAGATATATTCAAAATTCAGAACTACCACAAAGGCATGGTCTTTAGTTTATTACAAAAAAAATATATATACACAAAATTTTTTAAAACTAAAAAATAGAGATAATACAAATATCCTTTACCCTTACATGGGTTGGGTACGAAACACAGACAGAAAAAATCCAGAGTGACGTAATCCAGAATGACAAAATTCAGAAGAGGCAAAATCCAGAAGTGGCAAAATCCAGAACTGAAAAAATCCAATAGTGACAAAATCTATGAGAGACAAAATTCATAAGAAATCCAGAAAAAATCCGGAAAAGATATTCCGGCGCGCCAATAACTTTTCTGACTTTTTTTTTGATTTTTTCTTAGTTTGAATTCTTCATGAGCTTGGAGATTTTTCGTTTACGTTAAAAATAAACAAATTTTGTATATTTTTTATACTTATTCACCTCCCAATATCACTTCAACATACATATTCATTTATTTCCGCACTCCTTAATAAATGAGACCTAGGCACAGACCTAGATATATATCATATAAGCCCTAATTTATAGATTTCAGAGCAGGATAATACCTCACCGCAAACATTTTTCTATGGATTAGTAATTTCCAAAATTTAAACTTTATTCTAATTCGAATTATCATGCATTTTGGACCTAGACCATTTCAAAATCAATATCAACATTTCAAAATTTCATATAATGTTTCTTGACAGGCGTTCACAAATCGTGACCCATGTTCATGCATTGTTGGATTAGCCTGTTTCGTTCACAAAGATGCTAGGTTTCCTTCAGATGAATATGTCATCACAAAACTCCCAACTAAATCAATAATATAGACTAATACAAAAATAACGACGAAGTGTAAGTATGAGAATTGCAAAGCGAATCTCATGCCATTTTTATATTTTTTTAAAAAAATTTTAATTATAACAATTTTTACAATTTTGAGATTTTGACATTTACGTATTTTGTCTTTTCTGAATTTTGTCACTTCTGAATTTTACTCATTTTTTTAATTTTTCGGGATTTTATACTCTGGATTTTGTCATGTTCCCACCTTATATGTATATATTTCAAAATGCGTCCTTTTATATTTCTTTAATTGTTCATGCTGGTAATATTGTAAGTAAAATATTAAATTCTGATGTTGTCATCGTAATGGGCTTAGAGAAGAGAATAGTTTTTTGCCAATAAAAGTTTGGTTATTTTTGAAACAAAAAAAAAAAAATTGTACAAATTTCTTGTGCTGAAATTTTTACATCAAGGATATAAAGGTTTTCTGCTAAACTGTGGTCTGTTAGCACTCTTTTAAAACACAATACCTCAATTACCTTAATATCTACTTCCGTTCAAAAATATTGTATGAAAAGTAGAGAAGTTTAATATAATTTTCAAAGCCGAATTGTGCATCACGCAAGAGGAAGGTGAACTGTTGAGTGGTTGCCAATTGTACTGGTTGTAGGTTGTTGTATTGTGGCAACAAAAAGAATTCGTTGTAGATCAGCAGTTCATTAATTATATAAATATATATATATCTATATGTATATCCTAAACTTCTTGTAGGATAAAAAGTTGAATTTTTTTATTATTTTTATTTATTTTAATGATAATAATTTTTTTTAAATTTTAAAATACATTCTTTATTTTTTTATTATTCTTATTTTCTTAAATAGTATAATAGAAAAGGTTTTCCTTTAATAAATTTACTATATTTGCCCTCTGGCGTTTATAATTAATACATTTAATAAATTTGCCCTCTGGCGATTCGATTAATACTAAAACATCCTTGACACATATTCTATATTTTTAAAAACTATACATCCCAAAAAGTTTTGATGTGTATTTTCTAAAAATGTATACAGTAGTGTGTATCTATGTTCAAAGTTTTTCTTCAAAGTGTTTTTCCTTTAAACGTCAAATTGAATATTTTATTTTTTTTTTAAACAGTCAGAGCAAATATTAATCTGACAAACAAAATTTATATTTTATTCAATTTTCAAATAACGAACAAAAATAAAAATTATTTTATAGCTTCCGCTACAGATTATATCAAGTTGTTGGTCAAGTCTTTCGAACTAAAAATTCCTTGTATCAGATGTAAATTTCGATTTTTTTTTGTAATAATTGCTAAATCTGGTAATATTTTCACATATCTAAATTCTACAAAGAATTCGGCTAAACTAAACCCCCGAATCGAGAGTCATGATACTCTTTTAATATTACCTTTATCTTTTCGGGATCAGTGATGTATTGTGGTGTGAATAATTCTAAAATTGTTACATCTTGCATTTCTTTATACAATTAATCACCGTTTTGTTCAGTTCCCAGTAATTATTTCCTGATTCAGATGATTCTTTAAATTTCTGTCAAGGCTGTGATCAAAACAGCTATAGACAGGAGTAATTCATATTAAAAAATACAAACGGTTTCAAGAAAATCTTCAAAACTGAAACATGAAATATTGCACATGAAAAAAATGTGTTGAATTATGTATGACTATAATCCAGTCAATTGAGGTTTTTGTTTAGAAACTGCAACGAAGTAGAATGCATTCCTAATAAAAACCATAAAGCTAAAAAACAAGCGCAATACAAGTAGTATGCATGCACTAAAGGAATATTTTTATTTTTCCAGTAAATCACAACTTTCCAAACTCAGGAGGTAAAAACATCCACCTAAGAATATTGGATTTTCCACTGAACGTCAAAGCTATAAGATATTTTCCCATTCAGAATCCAATATGGCTATCAGTTTTCTTATTTTAACTGAAATTTTGCAATGATTTCATAAAAAAAGAGACACACCACACCTAGGTCGGTACTTCACCTGATGGCTGAAAAGATGCAATTCACCTTCAAGTTTCACATCATTTTTAGCTACGTCAAAGCTGGTACACGCCCTTATAAGGAGATAACACCTTGACTCTAAGTCGTCAACACTTTACATGCCATTGCAAAAATGTCGCCACACATTTGAAATTCACTTCAAAATTCAAATTCACGACATGAAAGCAGCATATCGATTCCGACAGACACCATTTCTCGACAAAGGAGGATCTGGTTCGAAGCACTCCAACCCTGTGATATTTCATTGACTAGCAGTGAGACAAGTGGAGGGAAAATTCAATTTGTCATGCATTTGTTAGGTTTTATTTTTCACTGTCGTTCATCCTCTAAGTTTTGACTGTAAAAGAAAAAAAAAGCCGTTCCGAAGAATTTAAAAAGGAGTGGCAAGAGGTAAAAATGTCAGAATGAATACAATTTCCCAGGGCTCTGCTAAACTAGACAGATAACGAGAGAGAACGATAATATGCAAGTGCCACAGGAAAATTTCTGTCACGTCCCAGCAACTTATGATAACATTTTGCATATAGTCGTACTCGTATCTTCCATACCTATATTTCATTATCAAAATTTTATCTGGGACGGCTGATTTATACCCTTCGGTGTCAACGGAATATCTACCAAGGTAGTAATTAAATGAAGACGTGTATTTGCTGGTAGGTATTCATGGATTAAACGTAATTGGTATGGTACTTACTTCAAAAAGCAGTATAGCGTTGAATCATTTGGGAAACTGTTTGAAATATTGATTTCAATCGCAGAAATGGTATCGGTCAGGGGTGTAGGGGTTTGTGCTGGGAAAAATTTAGGTGAGTCCAAAACAAAAGTGAAAATAACTGCTCTACAGAATTTTTGACTTACGAAAATAATTTCATTTCGAATTTTCTATACAAATCTTCTACTTACGTATCTAAGTAACTTCACGATTTTTGCACCCACACGTGAGTAACTGTCAGAACTTCCGCAATATTTTATGATGGAAAATTAATTAATTATGATCGACTCTGTAATTAAATGCCACACAAATGTCAATATGCTACAAAGAAAAACTATAGAATTGGATAAGACCAATTCTTACAATGCCCTAGATGAATGCCAGTATGTAATTTCGTAAGGTCACTCATCTGTACAATTTTTATATGGCAACACCAAGAAGGGGTTCCAGGATGTAGTTTTGTTTCTAACTTAAATTCATAATTTTTATTAAAATGACGTGTACAAAATATTAGCTCTCTATGTTGACGCGTTCTCAGGCAGTGTTCAAATATTTGTGCAACAGTTAATCACTAATTGCGTAATTAATTTATGTACCTACTTACGTGAGTTACTTTCAGTGTAAACGAAAATGAAAATGTTCTGATAGTTCTTTACATATTTACTTACTTACTTACCTAAGTTACAATCGCCGTATAAAACTAGGTTAACACCAGATAGGTTAACAAATTGTGATGTACATTCTGCTTAGTGGAGCGGTTAATTACTTATTCAAATTTTCTTGGCATGCCACATAGCTGGGAGGCAAAATTCTTATTACAGATTAAATAGATAATTTGAATTTATTAGAAAACTATAACAGACGTCCTGGGTAGTGCATTTTTAAGAACAATGTCGGGCAGTTCTCCTTGTCGATATATTAAATGTACCACTTTGCGCAAATTTAAATGACTATATCGTCAGAAGAACCAGTCAATGCAGATCTCTGGAACAGATTGAGGGAAAATATCACGATTAATCCATATGTCTCAAAAATTTGTCCAATAATCAACAATCGACAAGCAAAACAACCATCTGCGCTATACGTGTGAAGATCTACACAGGAAGTATAAAAAGTAAAAATGAAGTTTTACTTTGTATATGGTCGTAGAGATTTACGAAAGTAACATTAATTAAAAATGTGAGATTCACTAACCAAACCTAGTGCCTAGAAGACGCCCTGCGGAGCACAATGATATTAAAGAGAAATTTGTTCAAATGATATCATGACATATATTTTCAATAAAGCTTGTTCTAATTTGCAATGAAATTTAAGACTTTAATCATAACATTGTTATTCCAATGAAAATTAGACAAATTACCGACCGGGAGGGATGTATCTTTATTGCTTTAATATTGTTTTACCCTTGATATTTGCGTGACTCAAAGGCATTACAAATGAAGACATACGCAATGGAGAAAGATATAGCATTTACTCGCCCAATTAACCCCGGAGGAATACAATGCACACACAACATTTTATCCATTTGCCCCATCAAATGGCATCTGTATGTGGTTACCGTATCTTTAATTGATATTGCACATGACCATTTTCAATAAAGTAAGGATGAAACCTTACCTATGCGAGTAATAATCACGATTCGGAGTACTATGCCACACGTGAAATGTACTTGACATGTTCAACCACAACATATTACGGCAGCTATTTGCCTTAGACATTGGTTGGTAATGGGAACGGTGAACAGAAGCCGTTTGATATCAGTATACTATTTCTGGTCATGGTATGACATTTAAATTATAATTTTTCATTTGGTCTGTGATTATGACTTTTGAATTATATCAACTGAGAGTGAAAAGATCTGTCAAGTTAGAACGAATTAATATATGACATAGAGGGAATTTACCATAATATATTTGTTAGATGAAGTCATAGAGTATACTTAGGTGCCAGTCTATGTTTATGATAGCCCAACAATAGGCTGACTTATGAAGCAAATTGACCTTTCGGTTGCAAAACATTAAAGTAATTTACAAATTGAGAACGAAAATAATTCAAAACAAAAATTTTTATTTTTCAGGTAAGTACATTTGATAATTATTGGTTAAGAGCGCATAGAAATGGGGTTATTTTCTTAACACCCAAACTAGAAGAATATTTAGAAAAACTTTTTTTAAGCAGGTCTCGACTTCAAAAATGAGGCGGTTGTTTTTCTCTTGTATTTAATAATTTTATTTGAATCGAAAAAATAAAAATTCTTCTATTCCATCTGATCGATTCTAAAACTTTCAAGTTCGAGTGCACCATTGGACAAGATCAAAAATTAATAAAAGATAAACTAATAAAACTAATATGACAGCCAAAAAACAATTATGGAATTATATGAGAATTGCATCATCCCATACAAAAAATTTAAAAATCACAAAGAATTATTTATCAATGACTTAATTTCCGTAATATTCCTTTAGAAAATTAAAAATAAAACCAAAAACATTTTTAAAGCAAGTAAAAAAGCTAGAATTGGTCTATGCACCAATTCTTATGATACCCTAGATCAGGGATTCGCAAACTATTATGGGCAGGAGACCCCTTTCCCAAAATGAACTGATACCTCAGACCCCCATAGCCAAATTACTTTAAAATTCCTATCTCTAAGTCTTTTCCTATTGATACAAAATATTTACCAATTTAAAAACTTGGCGGTTGGTTAAGTGAGTAAACTTGACATGATTTTCTCATCAAAATTTAACAAAATAAATAGACGTAAAATATAAAATTCAGTAAATATCAAGTGTAATTAATAATTATTAATACAAATTACGTAAAAATAATTAGGTAGGCAATTATTTTTTGAAAAAAAAAAAAACATTAAAATCGCAAAGTAAAGATAAAAAAAATAAAAAAAAAATCTGTGTGATGGATGAACCTGGTGACTTTCTACCAAATTAAATCCGGTTCAATATTGGTGCAGCCTTAAATCTCCGCGTTCGTTGATTTTCAAAAGGGTCAAAATGTTTGTAACTACACTGAAGCCTTTTTCGTATGATTAAAGAAAAGCGATAAGGTAATTTTATTTTTCAGCAATGTTCCACAATGCAGGATACTGTGCTTCAATGTTGCGTTGCAACCAGAACTTCTGATAACCTTGGTTGAACTTTTGCTTCAGCTCCTCGTCTGTGCTGATGGTAATCAACTCTTCTTGCATTATCACATTGGCTTCTTCCATGACTGTGATATTTTACGAATTTATTATCCATTGAGGAATTTGTAAAGTTAAGAGATCCTCAAACCTCTTAGTAAAATCCTTGTCTAATGCGTCCAAGTGAGTGACATATGGACATATGATAAAAGAAGCATTTCTGGTAATTTTCAGATATGCGGAAATTGGTAATTTTGAGAAATGCGGAAAGTGTTAATATTTCTGCGTAAATTATGTTTATAAAGGATGAGTTTACCTATAAAGGCCGATATTTTGATTTTGTTTTAATCAAGTTGAGATCGTCACCCTGCAGCTGCAATTTAACTTTGTTCAACATACCAAAGATATCAGTCAAGTAATAAATATCTGTTTTACAATTGTTCAGATTTTCTTTCAAACTAGGATCTTTTTCTTGTAAAAACTCCACCACAGATTCAAAAAGACCTGAAAATCTTGCTAAGCAAGAGCCTCTTGATAGCCTGCGAAATTCAGTGTGCAGAAATAACCGAGTAAAGACTTCGTCGTTTTCCTCACATAGCTGACCAAATAACCGAGAGTTCAAAGAATTGCTTCGAATCTTGTTGACAGCATTTATAACATATTGTAAAGACTGATGCAATCTAGGACTCTGATTTTTGTTACTAAGTGCTGTCTGTGAATCACGCAGTAGTAGATGAGTATATTATCATTCAAGCTCCAACGAATTTCAAAACACAAATGAACTTTCAACCTATGTGCAAGCTTGTTATTTAGTAAAATATCAGTAGCATTTTTGGAATTCAACTTGATCATGATTTCGTTAGTGTTAAATCACGTATACGCGTCAAATACAGAGCAAGTCAAAACGTGGCTGTTCGAACATATTATCATGCACGAACCTGTCCACGCTTATTGACTTGCCCAGTTTTATATCTTGTACGAACTTGTGCACGCTTATAGACTTGTTTAGTTTCTTAAAAGTACAACAATGATACTTCCTACTAAAATATTAGTCATTCTTATAATAAGTTGGTCGACGTAGCACAACTTATACAGTATCTTGAACGTTTCAATTAAGAGCTTGTGTTAATTAATAAGGGTGGAATTTTAGACCTCGTCGACCCCAAAAATCAGTTTTCGTTTATGTCGACCCCTGGGAAACCACTTTGGGAATCCCTGCCCTAGATGAATGCCCGGATAAAATTTCGTATGTTCACCGATCTATGAAAGTTTGATTTTTGAAGCAGTTTTTCGCATATATTTCTAGAAGGATTCGTCGGACAGAAAAAAATGATTATAACCAATTTTATAGGATTTCATATTCTAAACAAGTTTTAGTACAATAAAAATGTCTAGGACTGATCGTTTGCACAGTATATGTAAAAAACCTAAATTTTTATATGGCAACACCAAAAAGGGGTTGCCCGATTAAGTCCATTTTTAATTTTTTTTTTGCTATTACTATGAAAGCACCATGTACCAAATTTCACCTGTTTTTGGAATGAATGTTCCAAGCCTATATATCTTAATACTGGTATCTGTAGCAGCGCAACCACATCCAGCGAAGATCAGTATCAAACCTGAAAGGGACCATGACAAAGTATCATTCTTATCAGAGCCAGACTTGGAGGACGGGCGATCGGGCGCTAGCCCGATGGACCATTGTTCGTGGGGCCGATGGTTGGGGGGCGGTGGTCTCCCGGATAATCACAACCACAACACGTATTTACCATATGTAACTCTGGTTATCGCTGCGGCTGCGGTGGAACGAGAGCTCGGATTTAAAACTATGTACTCAGAAATGTTCCAAATTACATTGCGGGAAGGCAAGATAGCTGGTGGATGCTTCCAACATATTATTATATTTGGAAAATCTCGTGGCTTCAAAAGTATTCACTTTTTTTTAACGCATTTGAGATTATTTTTAGCGTACAAGTATAATTTTTATTTAGAAAAACGCATGGAAAATGTGTTCTTAAGGTTCCGTAAAACAAAGGAAAAAACGGATCGCACAGACGTTTTTCTCGAAAACGGCGCGACGTATGAATCTGAAATTTAGCAAATTGTTGTTGTTTAAGTGGCGGATACTTGTGCTAAATACACACAGCATAACCCAAGCTAATATTGGAAAACAAAACGATGAAAATTATAAGAGAGCAGAAACGGATACAAAAGAAAACGAACTGGAAATATAAATATGCCGGAAAAAGAAATAATAAATGAAATATGAAAGAATTGGAAAAATAAAACATTAAGTGAAATTGTTTTTGTAGCTTTGTATTTTTTAAGTCTCTTGCAGCTTCCAAAATGATTAAAATTTGATTGATTAATTAATTTCATTAATTCTCTAAGAATGTGGATGAGCATGTCGACATAGGTATCGATTTCTCAGTTCTGATTGACGTATCACATATCAGACAAAATTACTCCTATATATCCTGACACTGAAGTGGAAACAAGCTGCACTGAAGTACAATACACCATTGCCTTCATCAGGCGCAGTAGAGCGGTTATTTTCCTTAGCAGGCTTAATCAACCATCCGAAAGGACAGGCTCTTAGTGACTTTAATTTTGAAAAATTAGTCTTAACTAAGGCAAACTGGAATTTTGGGAGAACTAAAAATTAATTGAAAGGGTAAACTGGAATTGTAAATTTTACTTGTAAAAGTAGGCCAACAAAAAAATAGGTTTAAAAACTGGGAATAACTATTTGATGAGCCATTTCTGCTTAAATAAAGTGCATTTAACTAAGTTTAACTATTGTTTTTTATATAATCTCAAATTTAAATATGAAGAAAGATCAAACAGTAAATATTTCCCTAGAGTGTGACTTTGTAATTTTTAAGCTCTTGGCCTACAAATTTTTTAAAGCAAACGTACTTCTCCAAATTGAGAACATCGAAAACAGGGAAAAGTTTTTATTACAATAAAATTAAAAAGAAAATTGATTCAGTTCATTTCATAATTCATGTTTAATACTGAAGTTGTCAAAGTAATTAAAAGTAATTGAGAGTATTTGACAAGAAAGGAATTATATATTAATGCCAAATACTTGTGAAATACTTTGGGGAATTTGTAAGTATTTTTGTAATGGAATCGCAAATTCAAATACTTTCCGCTATTTTAAACTATTACCTGCCATTCCGGGAATGGGACTGTAAAATTTTAATTCCAGTTCAGGAGGCTTAGTACTGGGAATTGCCAATTTTTAAATACTCGGTACTGGTAATGGTAATGGTACTTGAATTTTACAACTCTGCTGTATGTACACCATTGTTGTTAGACGCATGGTCACCTATGCGGCCCTGTGGTTATTGGTGCCTATGTGGCTATAAACGATCCCAACAAATTCCGTCTACCGTCTTTCGTGTTGAAGATAGTGTGTGGAGGAGGAGGTGGGGGGGGGGGGAGTGGATAAATACATTAATGTTTTCAATAACTTGCATTCTATACAATACAACAAACTTTTTGCTCTTACTCTTAGTTTGAAATTTGAATCCCGTCCCGATCCCGATACTTATTTTCATATTTCACGACTAGTCAGGCAGCCGAAACCATTGAGAGTTCTTGTAATTATTGGTTCTTTGACTTTAGTACATACGCACTGTCGTTCTTTGCATTCCACGAACTGAATTTATTAAAGTAATTTGAAATTTCACTGTACACTCGCATTTGATCGTTGATTTCCATTAGCTTCCTACTAATCGTTCTACTGGTTGCCGTACATTCTATCTACTTGCAATTTTAATGCAATTTCAATGAAATTTTTACCTCAATAAATACTTTATCATATTTAAAACATTTCTGATGTGCGAAAAAATATCTTTCGTGTCCATTTTTTTGTTAAAATTTTCAATTTTCTTAAATACTGAAACCAAGAAATCCAAAAGCTAATTTGATTGTGCCGATTAGTGATAGCCGCTTAGGCGTTATATCCCTAGATGTGCAATTTGTACCCATGCCAATAAATTTCGTTAAAGTTTGTAATTTTGTATGCTTATCCAACTATTAAAAAAAGTAAATCTTTCATTAATGTTTACCACCAACACCCACCCTTCACAACCAACTCATCCCGTAAGATTGTAGACTATAGCTGTGCTCTTTTTGTACCTTGTTCTAGAATTCCCATATACTGGAGAGAACAAATTGTTCTGTCGATTGAAGTGAACTATTTGTACTGTTCGGTTCAATTATACATACATCTTGTATGAAAATGTGTGAGGCGCTCTTTTGCGTATCATTTGTTCTGCTCTGTTCTGCGAACACAAAAGTACATAGCTAGAATTTGCTCGAACCGTCTATAGCCAACAATAATCCAATAATGCGCACGAATTCTGAAGAAATATGGTCGATTTAAATTCTAAGAAAAAAATGAATTTTCGCTTATATTGCAAAACATTTTTGGTTCGTGCCCATGATATATTTAGCCGAGATCAGTGAGGTTTTGAGGTTTGCTATGAGCTCTTTCATACATCATTTTATTAGTACTACCGTCGATATCTGGGTATTTCTTGTCTATGGTAATATATATCTAGTTAAATTGGCACAATTTCACTTGTTTTTTTTTTCGAAAAGCGGAAAGATGAAGAATTTGAGGGAGGAAGATAGCGAGTTTCTATTATATCCAAAGTAGAATGCTTGGAAGAAGAAATACTATTACCGAAGAGGTAAATGGAATTTAATATATTATTCTACATAGAGGTAATTTGTCTTTAATGTTTGTCCTAGCGCTTTCGAGATTTAATGTAGGGGTACGGCGAGACTGGATTGGTGGGACGTTATACCCTAATTGTGCATTAATATCAGTGCTATCTATAAGGTTGCAGGTAATTTTCAGGAGGAATAATTCGTCAATATAAGCTCGGCGATTTTCGAGGCTTAACAATGAGTACCTACGAAGTCCTTCTGGATATTCTAAATACGTTCGATCGAATTTGTAAGTAAGGATCCTTAGAAATCGTTTTTGAACTCTTTCTATTGTATTTACATAGACTTGATAGAATGGATTCCAAATAACAGAGCAGTATTCTAAGGTACTTCTGACCAAGAAATTATAAAGAGTAAAAAATGAAAGGGGTGTTTTGAAGGACTTACAGCTACGAAAACCGAAACGTAATAAATGAAAAGATCGCCGTGTTATTGTATTAATATGCCTGTCAAATTGGAATCGAAGGTAACTCCCAAATCTTTTATTTTTGTCACACGTGTTAAGGAAGAATTTGAAATATGGTAATCAAAGAAGAGTGCGTTTTGGATTCTGGAGAACGTTAAGCAACAACATTTATTTATATTTAAAGGAAGTCCATTTATTGTACACCAATCATGAAGTTTGTTTAAATTATTTTGTAATATTAAGCAATCAGCCATAGAGTAAATAATTTTTAAGATTTTGGTATCATCTGCATACAATAGGCATGGAGATTTTATTGTTAATGGAAGATCATTAATAGAGATTAAGAAAATGAGGCAAACAAGCCTTGTTCCTTGAGGTACCCAAGATGTTTGAGTGAAGGTATATGACTTAAATCCATTAAGAACTACAAGCAACCTCCTGTTTTTTAGATATGAATCAAACCAGTGAACTGAATTTGTATAGAATCCGAGTCTACTCAGTTTTTTTAAGATAAGCAGCTGGTCCATTTTGGCAAAGGCCTTAGAAAAATCTGTGTATATTCTATCGACTTATAAGCCTCTGTCTAAAGCCTTTGCAATAACATCAAGGTACAGGGCTAAATTGAACAATGTGGATAAAAACCGTGTTGATAGTAAATGATTTTTTCAAAAACTAGTGATAAGCTATTTGATTTACTTATTAGGCGATAATTCGTAATTAATTTTGGGTCGCCTGCTTTAAATATTGAGTTAATGAATGAATTTTTGAACTTGCTTGGAAAAATGCCTTATTGAAGAGGTGTGAAATGGATGTTTGATAGTCCGTCCGGGCCAGCTTTTTTATTAATATCAAGTGAATTTAATACTTTGTTTACGTCGTCTGTTGTACATGGAGAAATTAAAATATGAGTTATGGGTTAATTAATTGTGGGTGTTCTTATACACTGATTTAAAATAATCAGCAAAAAGATCACATGTTATTTGCGGCGATGAAGCATTAAATCGTTGTAGACATTTCGATGGGGAAGGAATTGGTTAATTTCATACTCTTTGTATAAGAGAAGAATATTTTCAATATGTTTTTTATAACAAGCTTTTATTAGCGATTTCACTCTATTTCTCA
The DNA here is from genome assembly GCA_963924295.1 of Dioctria rufipes. Lineage (NCBI taxonomy): Eukaryota > Metazoa > Arthropoda > Insecta > Diptera > Asilidae > Dioctria > Dioctria rufipes. Next base: position 243,130,910 of record OZ002741.1, read on the forward strand.
AATATGAAAAGGTTAGACAGTCATCTGGGGTCTTATAACCCTTATAGACTTTGCTGTATTTCGTTTTCAGTTTTATTACTAAGATAAGATTGTATGAAAACCAGGAAGGGTATCTGATTGATTTATGTTGTTTCTCTGGGAAGTGTGCTTGAATATTTGTATTTATAATACGATAAAATTCTGTGCAAGCTTGGTTAGTATATTTAAATTATCTATGATAGAGAAATCAATTTGAGATAGGTGCGTATTTATTCTGGCATAATCAACACTGAAAAAAATTACGTTTTAGGATTACGTTCTCATGAACAAATCGCAACTTATTCAATTTTACAGAAATATCAAGTGGTGGATGATGGGGGTCTCAACTTTTGAGATAGGTGTTAAGGTACATTCTATTTTTATGTCAGCGCTACTCAGATTGGACCATACCAGATCGACTAATCTGTTGTTCAAATTTGTGTGCGAATTGTGATGTTATAGAGAAACAAAAGACATATCATCTAACAGAGTTGAGGATATTTGTTTAAGCTACTGATATTCTTCATAAAACATAAAACAAGTATTTACGTCTAAATGCCATTCTATGGTGGGAGCATTAAATATATCTAAGACATGTAAGTGTACAGCTTGAAGTTCAAAACATTAGAATACAACCTTTTCGTTAAGATTGTTTTACAATTTTTATCTTCATATTTATATTTTCTATTTTTCTTTCGAAAATGCACAACACAATTCGCAGTGATTGTTTTTTTTTTGTTTTTTTTTGCTAAGAAAAACTGTCAAACTCCTTCCGGAATATGGGAATATGTATGCAAATAAAAATTATGAATGAATGTAATGATTATACATTTCCGTCAGACCTATACAGTATTTAAGTACATTGGAACCTAAGTTCCAATACCAGTACCAGGACCTGGACTTAATTATTTTTAAGTACAAGTCGTTCCGGTACTAATACTTAAAAAAAATTCAAGTACATATAAGTCCAAATACTAGGTCTGGTACAGATAAGTCCCGTATATAAATTTAAGTACCCTATAAGCATCAAAATACACACTTACAACAAATACCACGATAACGGGGAGTACTTTAGCTCGTGTAAATAATTTAAATACGCATTCTAATAAGAGAAGTTTAGGAGCAGAGACCTAGCTAAAGTACTTCGCGGTATTTGTAGTAAGTGCGTACTTTTGTACTTATAGGGTACTTAAGCTTATATATGGAACTTAAAGGTACCAATACCAATACCTGGACTTGTATTTCAAAAATTTTTAAGTAAAAGTATCGGAACTTGTATTTGAATCTTTTTTAGTACCATGTACCCGTACTTTCACTTGTACTTATTTAAAAGTACGGTACTTGTACTTGGAATTTTACAGGTCTTATATCTGTAAATTGTATGTATAATAATAGTAGACAGGTGGATAATTTTAGTAACTTTTTATCCCATAAATAATATGATACTTTTAAAGGAGGAGTAGTTAATGTCGATAAACACTCGTGGGGTGTAGTAGTAACGTCAAGCAAAGTTTGTTCGTTCAACCAAAATGTCAACTCTGGCCAAGTTATATGGATATATGTACTGTTATTAGCCCTAGCAGATACAGTTGGTATGCTTTCATGAATATATGCAAATCAAATATAAAAATACTATCAACCAATCTGCATTAAAATTCTTTCGTTATTCGTTTTCGATAGTATAAATTGTTTTAGTCTTATATTCAATTTATAAAATACGTGTTCTTGCGTTTCTATCAATCGTTGATTATTTCACTTCAATTCAAGAAACAGAATTTTTGAAATAAATTTTTTTTTTTTGTTATAAAGAAGCATAAATTTTTTTTTTGATGTAGTACAATTTCTAGTTTCTAATGATTTTCCCGAAGTTTTTATATGCAAAATAATATAATTTCCATTTAAGTTCGTAGCCATCAATCCTGAACTTCACAGTTTCATCGTTATAAGCCAAATATCGTTGTGTCCGAAAAATCGTTATAAGTGCGGTCGTTATATGTGGATTGCACTGTTATAGGCCAGTTTACAATATTTTGCAATACCCTGAAATGACGCACAGACCCAACTAGCAAGAATGTTCAACGCATCATTTTCGACTTCCTGTTATTAAGAGTTAATTCCTTTGGGCTGCTCTAAGGAAACAGTAAAAAGAATTGTAAAAAATCTACTAGATCATCACACCACAACCTAATGGGTTATCACAGCACAGAAATATTGTATAAAAGAAATAAAGCCAAAGGGACCATAGTCTGTGAATGGAATTTTTGGCATATGCCTTATAGGAATTTCAGTCCAAACAAAACTGATTTCTTTTGAGCATTTCAAAACCGAGAGATTAGATTTTTCCAAATTATATAGAACGCATCCTCTTTCAATATCTTAATTTATTAAAATAAATAAATTTCGAACCAAAACCTACTTAAGTCACATAATTACGAACTTCCAGAAGTCCATCAAAGTATATCGTCGCTTTCTCTTATTTACACAAATTTGTTGAGCAAAACTTTGTTTTTTTTTTTTTTTAATTGTAGATGAAAGTCGTGTTCATGCTGGAAAATATATCATCAAGGCTCTTATATTATTAAAGTGCAAATACACAAAAACTAACACACAAAATTTAGAAAACATCTATTATGCTTACATACGTCAGTTCCCTTACACATCCTTGAATTACCTTATTATACATATTTTGGTAGACTTCATAGGTAGGTAAATATCCGTCATATTATCAGGGACTTTTAAAATTTGTGAAACGAATTAGCTTTTGACTGAGCATAACGCCTCAGGGTGAATTTCCTTTTATCTGCCAAGGACATAACAACAAAACTCTACAGGATACTCGACTTTTAATTTGAAGGGCCTTCGGTGCGCTTTATCGCGAAAGTCCGTTCAGTTCACTAGGTGACTTTTAGGGATACCTGACTTGCTGGAATCGCCAGTCTAGCCGTTTTTGATTTTAATAAAAATATATACATTAAAATATCCTTACAGGATTGAAGGAAGAGGATTGAATTCCCTTCAAATATGAATGATGAGCACGAACAGACAAAAAGCGAACGCTTTGAAGTTTCCCGGAGAAGTGATGCATTCCGCCGTTGGGTAAGCTTTGTTGTTTGTTTGTGCTACGAACTTTTCGGCTTACTGAAGGACTATTGAATCCCGAAAGTTAATCATACTCAATACCAATCTGCTTTTGAAATTTCACCCGCCGGCTTCTTTTGGGATAAAGCATTTCCAACCATCATCGAGTGCATATGAATCGTTATACAAACAGGAAGTCGAGGAAGGAAGTGTGGTTAGGGAATTAATTTCTGTTTCTATCATCTGGCAAATATGGTTCGGATTCAATTTGTTTTGATATAGGTACATATATCCTTGTAGAATATTATGATTGCGATGCATGAGATTAGGAGGACTAAAATTCGATATGCTTTATGCTTTGTCCTCAGGTTACCATTGGTTTTCCATTGATTTTGCAACAATAATGGTTTTATGTTTGTATGTAGCCTTTTGAAATGATTCATTAGAAACTATATTAAGTTGTGGTTTTTTTTCTATGTCTATTACTTTATATGTCTAATCCCAGCTAGCATTTATGAGGACAGGAATATGTGCCGATCACTTACTTCATCCCTATCCAAATCGCCGACTACCTACTTAGTATTTATATGCCGAGGAATATTGCAGCAATGTACCCATGATGTGCCTGTTGCTATAGTGGGGAACACTTTTCCAGTGGTTGCATACTAATTGGGACCATAGCGGCTACATATCCTGAACGTGTCCATTATGCATTCTTGATAGTGGCAGATTCATGTCTTGCGATGCTCCCGTCCATAAAGCTCGGAACTTAATTCCTATAAGGAGCAATGTTTGTTCTTTTTCTGTGTTGGACTTTATATGTATTAACTTTGATAGTTTTATATTATGAGTACATGTGAACCAAATTGAACTTGTGTTTACAGAAACAAATTTTACATAGGGATGACTGACTCTGTTGGAAAATTAGCTTCGCAGAAAAGTTTATTGTTGAAATGTCATACGATACTTAGAACGCGCCTTTGAAACAAGCCCAATTTAAATTAATGAAAATAAATTTTTTTTTTAACAATTTATTTTTTTTTCATAACTTATGCAGATTAAAAATTATTTCCAAGAGAATCATCATCTAAAATATGACAAAATAATACAGTTCAATTTGATTTCCATGCAAGTATTAATAAGATATAACAGTTTTGTTTTTAGGTTATATCCAATGTTCGTACATAATAAAATAAAATTCCCGAAATGTTAAGCTCTCTTAGATATAAGGATATAAGAACATTCAATAAATTAGGAATTATGCAACACTTTTATGGAAATAGTATATTTTCGTTTATATAAACAAGTCATATATCGTTTTTCAATATTTTGTTTGAGTGTGCTCAGCGCACCAACAAAATTTCCCTACTACTTAGTGGTATGGGCCATAACCCCTGGGACAGAATGAAAGTAGAAGTAAGTTATAAGGTAATGCCATTAAGTTACCCCAATGAACGTAGGCCTCGTATCCACCACGCAGAAGTTGGTAGACTTTCAACGTTACCGCAATTACCCTGCGTTGTCATTTCACAGATGATTAATATTTTGTTTGTTTTAAAATTTTGTATGCTGAACATCATGAGTTTTGAAGAAAATTTAATTATGGTTGTGAAAAATTCAAAAAATACTAATATTGTGGTCCCAATTTATTATTAATACAGTTAACAAAATTCATTGAAATATCATCTTGACGCAGTCACAAATGGCCATTGTGTTTACCATGTTGGTGGCTACGATTTTGACACTTCATCACCGCATTTGTGTGTCGTGGCTGCGATGAATTCTGATCCAAGCTCATTCTTATGGTTTTTAAAGGGGGTGGTGTTCTCTAACCTATGATGGAGTGTAGTGCTATCACCTATTCCCTACATTTTAAGGAACAAAAAAAACAAAAAAAAAACGAATTGAAAATTTTCTACATTTTAGGGAATATTCCCTAAATTTTAGGGGAAAAAATAAAAATTCCCTACATTTAAGGGAAAAAAACCTACTTACATTTTAGGGATAAAAACCTAATCTACGTTTTCAAAGGAGGAGCTTTCCATAATCTTATCGACTAGTACCTAACCTTTGTGGCACAAATTTTAGGGAATTACTTTTTATTGCAGTACGTAATGAGAATTAAATAATTTTATTATCACCTCAAATCACAGGTAAAGAGCTGAACAGCCGTCTGATTAGTAATTTGACAATTTCGAAATGGCCGAATCAATTTCTTTTTCGGTAGTATTGGTATGCTGCTCGTGCTGCAGTTCGAAACTTGGCATATCGCAATTTTTCCTCCCCCCAAATGCCTCTCACCAAAAAAAGTGCAGTGTGTACGCCTAGGCATACAGTACTAATACATGAAGGAAGGTACTTGCTATAAGTTTTATGTCAAGTTTATTGACCGGTAGTCAGCTGGTAGGACCTCAGATTATATTGCAAAAAGGATAGGCTATGAGGAAGAAAGACTTAAGCATTTTCTTCATGTAATAGAGCCGCATCGATGTGTTTGCTTATGCATGGAAGTATATGATATGTTTAGAGCGGGATATTGAAACTCCAATAACGAAATCTTGTCTATTAAGAGGAGTCAGTACCAAGATTTTCAAGTTTCATACATTTATCAATGCGAATTTCTGGCAAACTATTTATAGCAGAATAATGATTTATATTTTAAATTAACGTCGGCAAAAATTAAAAATAGTGTATTGGAATGGAGATATTAGCTCGGAAACTTGTAAAAAATGGTAAAAATTGAAATCTTTTAAATCAAATTTCTGTTAGTAGGTATTCTCATTTCTTTAGACTGTACATATTTTAGGAAGATAAGGCCTGGATCTAGCAAATAACGTCGAGTTTTTTTCATTTTTAGTGGCGTTTTGTTTAATTGTTTAACTCTAGTAGTACTTGATTTTTCTCTCGATATTTCACAGACGAGAAATTGCAATATTTATTTGACAGCTGTTTAAATATAAAGCAAAATAGTATATTTAACAATTATGTGCAAAATAAAATATAGGAGAGTTAATTCTCGTTACAAATTTTCAATTTCTTAGAACTGCAAATTTTCATTTTCGTGTTAAATTGTCGCATGTTGGGTTTCTGTATTTTACGCTAGATTTCTCTAATGTGACTTGTGGTCTAGGTCTAGGATAATTTTATATGAATTTTCATACTTTCAGGACAAAATACCTACGTATCGTAAGTTTTATTGCCTACAGGCTCGCTGATATCTAAATTGAAATTTTTTCTTAGTATTGACTCTTCTTAACTACCACGACCATCTGACATGAAAATACTTTGGAACAGTTGACATCTGGCATGGCCCTTTGTATCGACAATGTATCCCCATTAAAATAGGCCGCAATTTGTGGCGGCAGAAATTTGAAGCTGTAAATTCAAAATTACAATTGTTTTCTTTTTATTATTCTGCTAAGAGCCTGGGATTTTAAAGCATTAATTTTTGTTCTTGCAACGTTCCATAAAATATTTGAAACCACTCCAAAGTGTATATGTGATAAATGATGGCTGTTGCATGTTCCAGTTGCCATAAAATTTTTCCTTAATATTGCAAAATTTTGATGGGACAAAGACTGTTCCTGCTATATTCCGGACATTCACAAATGCTACCTCAAAATTACGGATATATTGAAGTGGCAAAGTTTTCCCTAGCCATGAACCGGAAGTATACGAAAACAACATGTATGTGACAGGGATTTATATGTGAATGATATTAGCGGGAATATCACTGGGAGCTATATAGTCGAGATAATTTGTTGTAAACGTTTCTCAGTTTTCAGAAGATTATTTTACTTTCAATCTCACTTTTCTTGTGCTATTATAAGCCATAAATGTCTTTTTAAAACTGATAACTTGTATTTGGTTTCATCTGAATATTAATAATACTATTAGGTATGGACAAGCTTAAGTTTTATGAGATTTGATATTTATATGAAGCATATTTATTTTTATCTTCTCTTAAAGAAAGGTAATTAAACAGGGAGTCCCATGAACTCTACTCGGTCATTTTACTCCTTGAAAACTATGAAAGATAGGGTGTTGCGTCAGATTAAACTATCCTAAATTAAGTCAGGTTCACTATTTTGGCCTCAACAAAGTACGCCTAACAACGGCAATAAAAACAATATCTTTGGAAAATGTCTTCCATCTTCTATATAAGGGGTAAAGTTTTAATCAACCTTCCAGATAGTCAAGATTGTTCTAAACAATCTGTTCTATCCAATGCGCTTATGCTGGAGTGTAGGAATCTTCTTGACTATCAGCTATTGCTCTTTTATTATTGACCGTAATTTCATCAACGTAAAAATTATTTCTTCTGTTAGACAAATGGCGGCTCGTCTTGCTTTCTCTATTAAAACCAGTTAAGCCCGCCTATAGACCGGCTGCACGTTGATCGCAGTAGCTCAAGTTATAAAACTTTTTTGATATATAACGGACATTTAGGACATCCGTACGAATAGGCTCGACATTATAATAGAAATGGAATGCTGTGGTATTACAGCTTTGATAGATACGCTCAGTTCATTTTGCATTTTTACGCAGAGAGGTACAAAAATTATGTTAAAAATATTTGGTTTTTTTTTAAATAGTTTAAAAAAATATTTTGCGTTTGTTTTGAGCAGTGAAAAAATTATTAGTACGTGCTTACAAACCTAAGTTAGGTGATAGTGATAGTGCATAAAATAATTCTTATCATACAACATTACACTCATCAATCGCGCACCGTCTAAAGGCGGGTTTGCCAAGGTAAGGGAAGTTTTTCGAGTATTTAGGAATGAGGAAATTCATATGCTTTTATTTTTCTAAACACGCCATTGAAGAAGAAGGGACCTGTTATCCGTTCGTCGGTATGGAGAAAAATATTAAATTTTTCCAAAATGTCTGATGAGGAAATAGAAGAAAAGATGAATTCAATTTCTACGGATTAATCTGAAGAAGATAACTATTGGAGTGGAGATTTTGATAATGATGACAGTGTGTGCGATTTTCAAGTTCCATTTGAAGAACAGGCGGAAATCGACGAATTCGTTTTCTTAATTAGGAAGTTCATCGTCCACTGAATTCCTCAGTGAAGCCATTAATATGAGTTTGAATTTCAGCAATTTCTGATTTGCATTCGAATCTACACCGCCAACTCGCACAAATGAAACATATGCAGCGAAAGAGATACCACCAGATCCATAAGATGAGTTTCAAGTAAGGCAATCTATTGCTCCATTTTTAGCTATTAAGCGGACATGAGGGATGCAGCAAGAACAGCCACAAGCAGAACCATCGATGTCTTCACCTTCAAATGTTACTCAGCCAGTAGAAATACAGTATGAAAAGCTGCAAGAAAAACCATGGGTACGTTCACTTTCAACTGTTGCTCGAACGAAACATAGACCTGCTAAACGACCCCGGTCTCCTTTGCCAGAACAGGAAGAAGAGGAGCCCTGCGGGGAGTCAAACGATGGTGGATTCGTTGGAACTGTAATGCAGATAATACCAAAATCGAAAGAATTCACAAACATCGTGTGGAAATAGAAGCATTTGGAACTTCATCGGAACGAAGTTGTGTTTCAAGGGGAGAAAAACTTCCAGACAGTTATAATGAACTGAAAACACCCTTTTAGAACATCAAACTATTTTTTGAATGACGACCTCTTGGAATTGATTGCCCGTGAAACAAATCTGAAAGCAATACAGAAGGACATCAAACGAAATTTAGTATTACTCGAGTCGAAATTAGACAATACATTGGCATATTAATATATATGTCTTTATATCGATATCCGAGTGTTGAAAACTATTGGGGATGGAATTCATTTCAATCTATCAAATCAGTGATGACATCAAAGCAATTTTATCCAATCAGGAGTATTCTCAGTTTCAATAACATTGAACACATGAAAACTGAAAAAACTGATCCGTTTTTTAAAATTCGCCCAGTTGCCGATTTGTTAAACATAAGATTTGATCCAGTTCCAAAACAGCCACGACTGTGCGTAGACGAACAGATGTGCGTTACGAAAATGAGATCCAGATTTAGACAATATATGCCAAACAAACCACATAAGTACAGAATGAAGTTGTTTGTTCTTTGTGATACAACTGGATTTTCGTATAAGTTCGAGGTTTATGTTGGTGCTGGAAATAACACCATTTTTCCAAACAAACCAGTATGGGTGCTACGTCGAACGTTGTTGTTCGATTTAAAGAATCATATTCTATACTTCGACAACTTTTACACCTCGCTACCACTGCTGGTATATTTACGCAGCCGAGGGATATATTCATTGGGAATTGTTCGTTACAACCGTATAAAGAACTGTAAACTGGCCAATGATACAGATAAGCAGCTGAGTAAAGAAAAAAGAGGTTACTCTGTTAAGTATGTTGGTCCAGCATTCGATATCGATATTTTTACGGTTTTGTGGAAAGATACGAAAAACGTATGATTGGCATCCACGTATCGTATCGTATCCCCATATCGTAACAGTATTCTCGGATTCCCCTTAGATATCTAAATTTCTCACCGTAACTTGTATTTTTGCACAAGTTAATAAATCTCAAAAGTCCTGAGTACCTCTACAACAAGCTGCAGTTTCTACGATCACAAAGAGGTGCGTTCTTATTTTGTTCAAGTTCCTCGCAAATGGAATTTATTACCATCAGAACTTCAGCGCGTGGGCTCCAGCAGGGTTTTTCTTAAATTGTTAAAATCAACCAATTTTACCTAAATGCACATTCTTTCTATACTTTAACAACTAATTATGTAAATATAATCTATTTTTTGTCTTTTTTTTTTTCTGAATTTTTCTTAACTTTTTTTTTTTTAATTATTCGTTTTTTTTATTATTTTTTTTTTTTGATAAATGATTAGATATTATTTTTTTCTAATTAGTTAAGTTAGTAGTTATTATCACTTATTGACCTACCTGTAAATTATAAACTAGTGTTCTGTATATTAATAAGATTTTCAAATTTTTGTACAGTTGCCAAATAAATATATATTATATTATTATATTATGCTGGAGTGCTCCAATTTTGCATAGCTAATCCAAAATATCAACCCGCAAAAGCTGTGAGGTATGACAGGAAAAAGAAAGAGTTCCTTGAGATCTATTGCGCGAATATTATCACATGGGTGGTGTTGATCTGATGGATGGTTTACTAGGACGCTATCATATTCGTTTGCGCCTATTTTACCATTTTATCAATATGTCGATCGAAGCAGCAAGCGCTGGTGCAAGTTACCTGAATGTAAGTCTGAAACGCAAGTTATTTGTATGAAATGCAATGTCTACTTGTCACTATGAAATATTTTCATACATTCCATACGAAATAAGAATTCATATTATATTTTTTAAATCTTCATTTAATATATTTTTTTTAAATAAAATACAGCGACAATTATTAATACATATCTTTCATTTTTTATCCATATCCAGGCAATCCCACCTCTAGGCAGCTTACCTTTTTGCTCATCTTGAAACAAAACTATTAGCTAGACTGAAATTTTGACTACAGTTTTGAACTCCACACTCCAATCACTACGCAAATTAGAAAGACTTTGGACGATGATCGCATTGTGCTCTTGGTCCTTCTCGACATCACGAAAGCCTTCGATACTATTGATCATATGATGCTTCTTAGCAAACTAAGGAGCTTCTTTGCTTTTGACTCGCCTACGCTGAAGTTAATTAGTAGGTTTTTGGAGAATCACTCGCAGCGGGTTAGAGTCAATGAAGTTACTTCCACCAGGCTTCGCTTGACTGCTGGTATACCACAAAGATCAATATTAGGACCTCTTCTTTTTAGCTTGTTGATTAATGATTTGCCTACAGTCATCAAAAATAGGTCCGTCCTTGTACGCTGATGATGTGCAAATATACCTTGATCGTCCCATTGGTCTTTTAGAGGACTGTGTTAGCAGAATCAATGAAGATCTTCGTAACATCTTAGACTGGTCAATTGCAAATAATCTGACACTTAACCCCCAAAAGTCTCAAGCCCTAACGGTAGGTAGATGAAGTTGTGACCCTTCCCATTTTCCCCCGATAGAACTCAATCTCTCAACCATACCATATGTACAGAAAATGAAAAACTTAGGCATTATACTCAATTCTCAAATTGGTTGTTGTGACCATATTAAAATGATCCTGAGGAAGGTTTATGGGGTGCTTCATCGATTCTGGCTGTATGTTGATCTGCTTCCCACCAACCTTCGCATGAGGCTGGCCAGGACCCTGGTATTGCCGAATCTAATGCATGGTTCAATCATCTTCCCCAAATTCGATTCACGCTGTAAGCGTAAGCTTGAAGTAGCCTATAACGATTCCATTAGGTTCGCGTTTGGGCTACGTAGACATGATCACATCTCTCCTTTTCGACATATAATTTTGAATTGCTTATCATTTTTATTTTGGTTTGCTTTACTATTATTTTTCTCTTTCTCTTTTGTTTTCCTACTCTTGTTTGTTATTTTCTCTCATTTCTATTTTTTAGTTGTAGTTTTAGAATAATGAATTTTTCTTTTTTTTCTTTTCGATAGAAACTATCATCTCTTCGATTGACTTTAATCTTAGTGTAATTTAGTAGTACTAACAAAAGGCTTTTGTCTTATCGTACTTATGGTAAATAAATGTTTACTTACTCCAGATTTACCTCCGTCTAATTTTTTCAAATAAAAAAAAAAAAAAAACTGCCTACTAGATAATTTTACAAATGTAAAATAGCTACGACGGGATAATTCTGAGCGTCCATTTTAGAAACTATCGTAGCAATTCTGTTATTTTCTCAATATAATATCAGCAATTTCACTTGGAGTATAGTAAACCATATTGAAAATAATAATATGTAATAATAATCACAAGTGAGCAACTGATAGTCATTTAATGATAACAATTAAAATTGGAAGGGATGCATCATATTATGATAGATCAACGGTAAATCTTGTGTTCAATTTACAAAAAAGTTACTAATGGCCCTCTGCAACGAAATTCCTATAGCGGTTTTGTCTTCGCTTGGTTGAGAGAGAATGCACTAAATTGAACTAATGCAAATCACTTGGAATACTTGCTGTAATTAATTACTTTTTATGTCCTTTAAAGTTTGTTTTATTACATATTTTTGCTTAAATAAAGAACTAAAAACAGATATTATGATTTGATTTGATACAAATGATTCGACCTAACTTGTACGTACACTATGTGCACACTGAGACACAGACTGTTTAGAATAAGCGCGGCTACTTGGAAGATTGACAAGAACGCGTTTTTCGTGAATATTTATTTATTTATTCTTCAGAGGTCCTTGAGAGCATAATTGGAACGCTATTTAGATGAATGAAATTCTTTACACCCAATACAAAGGTAATCTTAAAAATTTTACCATTTTAATTATACAGATATAACATCTTTTCGTGCATTTCTTTGTACAGGAAGAGTTCTTGATGGATAACATTATTAAATGATAATTACATAAAAGTATTTTTATAATTAAGCAAAAATCTATATAAAGTCGTTTGCATCAAATATGTCTTTTGATGAGTCAATTGATTTCAAGCCAATTAACCAGTTATCGCAAATCTGTTTAATTCTGCAGGTATATTTGCATTTATATTTGGACGCCGTTTTAAATGTTTAATGTTAGTAAAAATATTCTAGTTGAGATAGTTGTTGGATTTGCAGTGCATTCAATCTCCTCATTTTCATCATAACTTTCATACCAAACTGAGTCAGTAATATAATTCAGACAGTTCCTTTTCACAGGATGTTTTTGTTTTTTACTTCTTCACTGCCCTTGGTAGCGTGAGGCTTCCACAACTATAAAAGTAACAGAAAACTATTAGGTAGGAAGAAAATCGCAGGAACATGTCGAGGTGGGACTCGAAACCACGACCCATGGGATGGTATTAAATCAACCGAGCTATTGAGCTATAATATTTAATAAATAATTTTATAATATTGGATAAAATTTGAACTCTTTTTTTTATAAATTTAAAATTTTATGGATGTCTATTCTTGAATAATTTCAGCAATTTAACTTCGTTATTTTTTTAAGCTTTGAAAGGACTTCATCAGTTCTTAGGATCTCACCATATATAATTTCTTTAAAGCTCGACTTAAGTATCTAGTACACGAATTCGGAGAAAAGAACAATTCCAAATAAAAAAGGATCGACTTTATTCCGCTAACTTACAATATCAAAATTCACTTTAAGACTGGATTTAAAATTAATTAATTTTCTACACCTGACATTCAAGGACGACAGGTCAAAGAAATTCGACCTTTTTGTTATTGTCTGGATAAAATTCTGATTGCTTGGAATATTTTTGATAAATTTTCTGTTTGTTGTTAATTGAGCAAAAATTATTCAGTACTGGTATGGGAAAGTCGTTGCAGGTTATTTTATGGACACGTGTTGCTGTGAATCTGTAACTCATATGATAACTAAACATCCGAAGGATTACTAAAATTTACAGTAATTTTTAAAACAGCTGACAAAATTAAGATTAATATAAAGATAATAAAAAAATATATATAAAGCGCACTCTTCTACCAGGATGAATTTTATTCGATGAGTCTGCAATTTGATGTAAGGATTTTTCAGATTGTGCTTGTCTTCGATACTAAAATTTATAGTATACCAGTTTCTACATGAATGGATGGCAAGTTACTAATCGAACAAGGAGTAATCAGTTCTAATATTCTTGTGGAAATATTGTGTTTTTGCAATTTACGGAACGTGCTCTATATAGTTTTATACCCTAAATGAAATCTATAGGGTACACTAAGTTTGTCATTCCGTTTGTAATATTTGTAGAGCAGAATGGATTGGACACCCACGCATTATATTAAAAGTTATTTTGATTTTTGTATGTTCGACTATCCGTCCTCACAATAACCCTAGAGCACGTTCATTTAGAGTGCTGAAATTTTGCACACAGCTTTTGAAAAAATAAGTAAATTTGCGATCGAAAATAGAAAAAATCAGGTAACTCCTTCGTAGGGTTGCCATATAAAATTTCATTTTCCACCATATATTTGGGCACTACTTGCAAACGCGTCGATATAGAGAGCTAAAAAGTAAAACTAATAAATAAAATTTAAAAAAATTAACGAAACCGTGTAACCCCTTCTTGGTTTTGCCATACACAATTTTGGGTTTTCATTTTATTTAACTTTTATTTTCATCTAGGGTGTATTATTATTGTTGTTAGACCGATTGTAACTTTTTCTTTTATTATTATTAAAATTACTCCTTCAGTTAATCTGGCGAAAATGCACCTGTATAATTGAGCCTGGAAATCAAGATTGTCTCCCATCCAGATTTATAAAGTGCAATGAACTTATTTTTCGTAAATCAATACGGTTTCATTGCTCAATAATTTTTTCCATAATTTGCTAAAGATTTGTATCAAGCTGACTTAAGTAATCCGAATACAATTTTGGCCAATGGATGAAACTTGTTATTAGCCAGATGGCTTGGAGAGCAAACTATGTATCTGAATACAATGCGTATACAAATATGAATGAAATGTTCGAAATAAAACAATGAAAGGAGGTTGAAATTGATTATTGTTTAGGATCATTTATTAGACAGACAATCGAAAGGAAAGGTTAAGGTTTGGAATCAACCTGACACCAAGACGAGACAGGCTAACATCAATGCATGTCTTTTTACTTGATAAATGTGGCTCTACTAGCATTATTTCCGTGTGTGTTACAAGTGAAATTAGAAACTTAGTAAATCTTACAGATTTCATCTCGGGTATCAAAGGAGCTCCTAACTGACTGTAACCACTGAATTTAATGGGTATATAATTTATCTGGAAGGATCTTGTCACTTATAATTTTTGAAGAGCGCACAATAATAAGTCAGCAAGCTGGACTTTGGAAAATTTGATTTCTGTATAGAAAGCATTAAAACCTAGACAATAATAGTTAAAAAATCTACAGAATGAGAGAACTTTTACCTCCATTAATATGAGTTATACCTAAAAATGCTAACCAACTTTAGTATACTGCATAAATATTTAAATTAATAGAGTATCTTGTGTCTTAGCAATTCTCGATGCCGAATTTTGCATAACATTGGATAGTTGGACATACTTAATGTGAGCACCGCTGTTTCTATTTATTTCTTTTATAAACAATGTTCTCCTTAGCGCTCTGTTCTATTCTTGAAACGCCGAAATTTTAGCCTTTGCATATTGATTAATGGCTGATTGAACAGAAGATGAGATCGCTAGGAGTTACTTCAGACACTTGGACCACTAGAAGACCCAGTGTCCACACACAAGACCTTTGACACTTTGCTCATAAATCCCAACCGGACTCTCAAACGAAATTTAGAATTGGCTCCCAACCCTCTTTTTCGGCTTAATGTAAATCATTTAGTAGGTTTATGACAAGGAATCTATATCGCTTGCCGAAGAGAAACGCACAGTGACAGAGAAAGTGAGTCAACGTTTCTGCATCCTCAGCATACAGGGTTGTCAATAACCATTCTGTGTACGTTTCCCCTGAAGGATGAGTACCTATAGTGAGAATGAACATGAGGGTGGTTTTCATGGTTGACTTATTTATTATTTATAGTGTTTCTATTAAGCTTGGTTTGAGTTTCCTCCACAGTTCTTTCGTTGTTCTACTTGTGGGATAATCTAACCAAAGACAATTCTGTTGACAGTCGCTAAAATCCAAAATATTAAAGATAAAGTGTGCAATTCCGATTATGTAAAGACAGCTTACGAGACTGCTCTTAGACGAGCGAGTTCATTCACCTCTTTCTTTCTGCTTATATTTCTGTGATCTGACACCCATAGAACAAGTACCTTATTAGACCAAAAAAGAGAATTTAGGGTAGTGTAATACTCCAGTATCAATTTGAAGGTAAACAAAGGGTGGGCTTTTAATATAGCATACACCTAAAATTAACTACATAGATAATTTTCTATAAGAGGATTGAAGTAAACTTTCATACCGTCATGAAAAGTGCCTACAAATTTGAGTATACTTACCTTTTATACTTAAAGAAAAGAAATACGACCCCATTAATCGGTCACATATGGCAGCTGTCTCATTATTTTTGTAAGTAACTCCTATACTTACGAAGTCAGCAGGAAAATTTCTCGGCAGCCTGCACTGAGGTCTGCGAACCAACCAATAAACTAAACACCTACTCGCTTCACAGCTGCTAAGTGTACTGGATGCATCCATTAAAAATTGAGTTTCATTTGTCTGAAACCTTATCAGTATTTTTCTGAACTGAATTCTGAATTAATATATTCAAATTTTTCCAGTCTGTTGAAAATATCCCAAATTTGTTAAAATAGAATGTAAAATATAAAATTATTGCAACATAAAATTGATACAATGTCCTCCAGGGTATTTCCTTAGATATTTCATGGTCTAAAAACTGGTGTTGTTTGTAAATCTTCCAAAAACTTACTCTACAGACATTGAAGAAATATTAATTTTAATGTAATGTAAACAAAACTCTGACAGTTCTAATAACGCTAAACTCTCTAAACAAGTCCTTTTCATTATTTATTTGTCCCCTGAGCTTATATTCCTTTTGACTGGAAACTTGCATAGGTACAAAGTAT
Organism: Dioctria rufipes; assembly: GCA_963924295.1. Classification (NCBI taxonomy): domain Eukaryota; kingdom Metazoa; phylum Arthropoda; class Insecta; order Diptera; family Asilidae; genus Dioctria; species Dioctria rufipes. Next base: position 243,147,606 of record OZ002741.1, read on the forward strand.
GATTCTATATTCATCGTTCAGATGGTCCTGTACGTGGACGTCTGTACTTATCTCGTTTAAGAACTACAGTTGAGTCGAAATATCCATATTTCCCGTTAAAATTTCATCCTCCTCCCAAGGGCTTTTAATCAAAATGGTCCAAATAGATGTCGTGCTGGTAAGCCAGTGGTCAGGGCAAACAAGGCCACATTTGTGTGAATGGCGAGCTAGCGTTACTAACGCGCTTGCTTGTTGCTCCCCCGAAAATTTTTAATCAATAAAGCTAATGCAGAGTCGTTTTCGGCAGGAAAGAGAGTGATGTTGCCTGGGGTCATATGCTAAGGAAAATAAAATACACAGCAAAAATTGGTGCGGAACTGAGTGCTATGTCTTGGAATCTTCGATCTTTTTACCACCTTAAGGGCGGCCAAAGGCTTGTCAAGGAATTTTTCGCTTCTACTGCTACATGCTAGCTCTACCTCTGTATATATGCTGGCAACTTTAAGCCTGACATGAAAGAACCCTTCAATGGGGCTCTTCACACTGAAACATGATGTGCTTTTGAGTACCGACGGGAAATTGAAAACACTTTGTTAGCTTTGTGGAAAGTTGTTTGCGGTGGGGAAATGAATTTTTTATCGCATATATACCTGAAGGATTTTCCTTGGCAAGGAATTCGCTTTCCAATATGTGGCGAGGAAAATAAATGGGCAATACTTATCCGTTCAAGGAGTATTAATATCTCTACATATGGCCGCCCTTTTCAATTGCAAACAAAACATGAGAGGACACTTAAATATTCTGCTCCTTCGATCTGTAGACTGTAAAAACACGTACACACATACATACATACATATATACATAATGTCCGGTCCATACTGAAATTTTATCTTAAATCACGAAGAGGATTATTCCCCCACCACAATTTAATCCAGAATACATAAAATAGAGACCAACTGTTGCTGACGTTTCGTTAATTTCACAAAATAAAGGACGTGGCCGTGTTCACTGATTTTATTAATGCTATGCTGGGCATGAACTGAAAAATATCCATTTCGTTGCAAGTATGTACGCAAGCAGAACCGATTTATTATGGAAAGTGAGTTATTTTGTCTGAATTTGGATCGGACATGTTTGTAAGAATTTTCACTGAACATGTTCAAAGTTGTCAATTAGCAGCAAAACATCAAGTAATTGAACGAACAACTTTCGAGAATTATTGAAAAAGTTATTTAGAGGAAGACAATCACAATCATTGGCTCTTTTGCATGAGTTCGAATTAAATCTCTGATGAAATAGTAGGTTAGTAATAAAATTCAGAAATACTTTTTTCTATTGTCTTAAGATCTACGGAATTACTTTTCTCCTTCAATTTCATTAAATTTCTCCAGTGAAATGGAACATATGGCTAAGCTCATCTGTTTTTTGGCAAAGTATTTAGCGAATTTTCTACCACCGACGAAATATCAGTCACATATTACAGCATCTTAATTTAATTGTTGTAAGTAATTTTTTTCACGACTGGCAAATGACTTTACATTACTCAGCAGCAAAAACAATTTGTCAATTCATTAATTATCACTAACAACAGTTATATATTGGGTTTATTATAGATCAATAAAGTAGCTGATGATGAGCATAATACATTATGTATAAATATCAATATATTCTTATGTGCAATAGAAAAGAGAAAAGGTCAAGCGACATCTATTGGTTGGACATAAATAAATTTAGGCTACATCTATTGGTTCCGACAGTAAATAGTTTCAGATTCGAAGAATCGATGTTTCTGGAATGGAATCATCCGGAAAATTTTAGACAATTTATAGTCACTTGTCACCGGTAGGAGTGAGTCTTGTCTCAGACGGTGGTGTGAATGTAGTACTCAGACGAAAGTATTGGATTACGATAAATATAGTACTAGCGATAATTAAAGTAGAATTGATTTGTGATTGTTTGTGAATTTGAGTGATCAATCTATGTATATAATTCAACCCTTGGATATCTGCGAATTCACAACCTCTGACAATTGTCGACTAAAAAAAGAAACCTATGCGGCCGCCCTACTTCCAGAATAATTAAATTAAGTGGTTAGTACTTACTAGAAAATAATTTAGGTATAGCTTACAAATTAGGTTAGTTTTTCAATTATTGTTCATGTTTTATGCGTATGTATTCCTGTATTTTATTAGAAATTTTTTTTATATTTTTATTTTTTACCTTATCTTGCTTGGATGCCCCTCGGCGTAATCCTGGAAGTCCCGGTAAATGACGTGACTACGCAAAGATGAAATTTATTGCTGGACGTCTAAAAAAATGACTTTTTCTTCTTGGTCTTCCTTAGCTCGAAAATAGACCTTTAGATTATTTTTTTTATGAAAAAGCAGATTGGTATCACGAGGATGACTATCCCTTTTTGCTTAGCGTTTATAGGATGAAATCTGATCCTTTGACTTATTTTCGCCAGTGCGTGAAAAAAAAATATTTGTTGCCTGCTTCGTGTCTTGCCTGTCTTTTGGTTCGGTGGCACTGCTAGCGTTAGTCTTTAAGCCTGGTTCGTATTAAGCATTTTTATTTATTTATTATTTTGTAAAGTTTGTGTGATAATTCAGTTTTGCAGGATTATTAATTTATTTTACATATTTTTTTTATGTTATTTCTATTGCTATTTTAGCTTGCATGTTTTAATTATTCATTTTATGTTTGTTAAGTTATTTCTATTTCTATTTTAAAATTAAGGAAAGGCTGTTAATTCGCATATGGCCTGATTTTATTAATCTGATCTATTATTAATACTTTTTAAAATTTATCTGTATATGTCGGTGGCTTTGTATATATATCATATGCCGTAGGTTCATTTCTGCCAACCTTTCACTGTGTAATAAAGAAAACTCTTGAATTATATTTGAAATATTGTTTTTTGAATAACGATCTAAGGCCATGCTCGTAACAATATAATATAATATAGCAAACCCTTTCAAGATATCTTCCGGAATCCTAATAAGGACACTTACCAACATAATAAGAATTTTATGCGTAATTAGTACACTTACTAGTAGGAACAGAGAATGGGTATCTTTAGCCACGGAAGAGGCGGTGGCATGGCAGTTTAAGATATGGGGTCCTCTAAAATAAATTATATTGTAAACTATTTTAAGCTATCAATAGGAATAATAGCGTAAAATACAATCGGAAACTCACCACGGGAATCTCGCCGATTACAAGTTCAAAGGCCGATATACTGATTTTCAGTTACGAGAAGCAAAATATCATAAATTGGCGCTAAGAGAAATTACGGTCGAATGTCATATTTAAAGTAATCAAATGATTTAGGAGGATAACTAATCTTAACCAGAGAAAGCTGCCAGTATTACGTTAGCATGACCGAACAGTATAAAAATTTTCTCTGATTACCAAATAGAGGTTCGCTACTGAAAGTATGCCATGAAAAAATGCGTGAAAATAAAAAAAAATCTTGGGGCCGCACACCAGTGACTATGCAATTTTGCAATAACAGTTTTTCACATGTTAATTTGTATGAAAATCTGTTGCAATGTATAGAATTTTTAATATATCCCATGGTCTACTTTCAGTAGCCTTACTTGTAGGTAGTAGGTTATTTTACTGTTTGAAAATTTGGTCATTAGTTGGTCTACTATGGTAGAGACTAGGGGGCCCCATGCATCATGCGATCCAGGGACCATGCGTAAAGATGGCACTGAGAAACGGAGATGCTTGTTTTATCAAAAGTCAAAAATAACTGCTAATGAAGAATATAATGTGCCTTAGCTTTTCTTAGTCTCACATTCATCCCGGTTTCCTTTTCACTTTTTCGTCCAATCCTTTGCCACTTATTTTTGAAATGGTTGTCCAATCTCGAATTATCTAAGCCATGAAGTAGAACTTAAATGATAGCATAGTGCACCGGTTAGCGGCCGACCTTACACACTTCTTGCCTTGTCTAATACAGTAATTTTTTTTATGAAAGTAACTTAGATTTCGTTCAAATACTATAACTTCAATAACTTTTTTCCAACATGCTATTTTTTATAACGGTTAAAAAGAAAACATATTGGGCTGTAATTTGTTATAATGCAAGAAAAAAGTTAACTTTTTGAGCCAACGATCAGAGACGTCTTAGCAATATGGTTATGTTTGATCGCCTACCATAGAAGTTGATTTGAATGAAATTTTCCATTTAAATTGTTATAATTTAATTTTTCTGTGGGAACTATAGTCTTCGGCTCTAGCACTTATTTAAGCTGAAATCGTAGTTCTTTCTCCATGAGAAAAGAATTCCTTGTAACCGGTCCACTAATGGCTTTTAATGTGTTGGTGTCATTACCGACTTCATGGCTTGTATATTTCGAGGATTACGCTAATCTACATTAGGGTAGAAATGTATGTATTTGAGAATGTTAATACTCTGGGGTACCCTATGTCTAAATCAACAACATTGGTTAAGCAGAAAAAATTTATCCTAGGGGGTCAAGAATGCTTCAAGATTATATCCTGCTACATGCAACTTATATAACCTACAAGCAACAAAATTAATCACATATACAATCCTAAACAATAAACTTAAGAAAAAAAAATTTCTATAAATTAAATTAATCGATATATCGGTTTTAATATTAAACAAGCTTACTGCGCACGAACACTTAATGAACATTATTACTGAATGTAATAAGATTTCTTTGCTTGCATTCCTTTATACCTCGGGCTTTATCACAACAAGAGCTTCGCCGTCATTTATGGCGCCACATATATGTTATCACCCTCATCTATGCTATTTTGCAGTATGCACGGTTTTACCATTTTATTCTGACTTTTTTCCGAAATACCTTTGCGTAAGACTCCGAGGTTATTTAAGATCTGATCGATGATGTCTACAGCGCTGTAAGTATGATCAAGGAGCTTCATCAAAACAGCTGATTAATAGTATATTACCTAATGATAAAACAAGACTTACTCAATTCTAATAATTATTCAGGTTTAATCTATGCTGGGCGTGTTCTTATTTATTATGATCCAGTTAGTGGCATAGGATAAGACAGATGTATAAAGAATGATGTGGAGCTAATCTTACTACTTTAAAGCATGGTCATGAAAATCCGTAATAATTTATATACCGCAGAATTTAATAGGCTGATTGAAAGATATATTCAAATTTTCAAATTTAAAATATTTTTATAAGAAAAGCCAGCGAGTGCGACTATACTCAGCCTAGTCCATTCCATAAAAATAACATATATGCGGCCCTTAATAGTAACATAAATACTATAATTTGCAATAAAAAGTTTATCCTGTAATACAGCATTCGTCTAATTGTGATCTACAATTAAACAAAACTTAGCAATGTCATTATCTTTTTGCTTATTAATTAGATCCCCAGATCCAAGCAATATGCCCCATTAAACAATGAATTTCTGGTCATTAAAAAGTCAACTTGAAAATTTATTTTAAAAGGGAAGAATAGATTACAATTCACTCCTTTCACCTTTCATCATTTTTTATGGGTCAAGATATTCAATTGAATTAATTTCTTTATTGATTAAATCAAATCCTTGTTTAATTTGGGTGCAAACCTCTATACATGAAATTTTAAGAAAATTATCCTTACATTTTTATACATTTCACTATTTACATTTCGAGACAAGCAATAACATAGTATTCAAATTTTATTTTAAGATACAAGCCTGGAAACAAAACACGGTGTAAACATCTTTCAAAATCAAGTGAATTTGAATTGATTTTCCTATTGAATAACTTTTTTCTAATTGTTATTTAAAATTTATTTTCTTATGTGGATTGGGAACCATAACTCTAAACAAATAGAAGTAAATTGGAAAAGTGCAATGTACATTTTATGCCGATTACTTTTTATTTTTCAACGTAGTCACCTTTTAATGTGATACACTTTTCCCAACGTTCGGATTATTTCTTTAAACCTTCATAAAAAATGCGATTTTCATCCACATGAAAATGGGCTTCTGATGATGTCCTCGTTTTAACTGAACTTTTTCCCTACGAGCCACGTTTTCATGTTTGGAAATAAGAAAAAAATCATAAGGAACAAAATGTGGTGAGAACGGTGGATGCAACAGCAGTTCGTAACGGAGTTCATGCAGTTTCAGCACAACGATTCCGGCTTAGTGAGCTGATGCGTAGTCGTGGTGGAGCAACACTTTTTCTTAGCCAAATGGGGGTCTAGTCTCTTTTAATATTTGGTCGAATCGGTCCAATAACTGTTATCGGTCTTCCTCTCTCCAGAAAGTTGATGTAGATTGTTTCTTTGGAATCCCAGAAAATCGTAGACATAACCCTCCTGGCCGATGGAACCACTTTTGCCTTCTTCGGAGCAGATTCGCCTGTCCATTGTTTTGATTGCTGTTTGGCTTCAGGTGTATAATAGTGAATCCAGGTTTCATCCACGCTTACGACCCGATGTAAAAACTCCTGCGGATCTCGCTTGAAGAGATCCAAATACTGCTCCGAAGTTTGCAGCCGTATCCGCTTGTTGCCCAACGTGAACAATCGCGACACCCATCGGGCAGACAGTAAGCTGCATATTACTTCGCTTTTATTTCTTCGCAACTCTTCTCGTCCAAAAATAAGAATCGAATCACCGATCGATACTGTTCTTTTTCCATTATACCGCACAATACCAAACACATTCAACACAAATGATTATCAATTCAAAACTAAGCTATGAACTTATTCAAAACTCTTGTTTACTGTCACTTGACAGATGACGGTATACAATGGTAATAACAACATTTTCCGGCAGGGCCATCTACCTTCAAACACGGGCACTTATTGATCCACCCTCGTACATATTAGATTTATTAAATTTTTAGTGTGGTACTCTCTCCGACCTCTTATATCTTGACTGAATCCGACATACAAACATGCCCTACCTGAAGGCTGAGAGTATAAAAGTGTACTAACAATTGTTTTACCTATTCATTTTATTATCTCTAATAGATTTTATTTAACATTTTTAATTGTGCGAAATAACATATAGTATATGTGTACATACGTATTTTTCTATACATATGTATTAGTCTACACTTATCCGTAATTTGATATACTTATCCAAATTTTGACTGATAAAAATTAGAATAATTCTATTTAAAAAATAAAACAATATAGATGACTGGTATGTCAGTCGCAGAAAAATCTCTAGAAATTATGGTAGCTCTATCCTCCTCATAACTCTTCGAATACTTTTAAAAGGGTCTTAATTTGACAAATTAATCACAATCGTGAGGAAAAAATCATTTTACATATTACTAATTACAAGATTTCATCTTCGATGTAAAGAACTCGAAGGCTTAACAACATATTTGTATGTACTAGCATTATCACGTACCATTCAGTCTACGACTTAAGGGTTGCTTAATGATTGATAGATTAAATTTTTTGATAAGTACATACATAGGCTACTCTGGCATGAAAACACTAACTGAAAGCTCATTCAATGTTAATGTTAAAAATGGAGACCGGAGCATTCCGTCAATATGCACCAACTGTAAGTGCCAATGTAGAGGAATATTCATATATTGTATGAATAAATTCTATCCGTTAATTGAAAATAAAAAAATCTCCCTCAATATTCCGGGCAGCACTCGTATTCCACAAAATGTAATATTCCAAGTTGTTCCCGAAACATGTAAAGCAATTTAGAAGTCTTTAAGGGAAAATATTTAAGGCTAAGTTGACTATAGATTTCTTCAAAAGTTATATTTTTATTTTAAATAACATCTTCTATAAAAAAAATTAATACTAGTTGGTATTTGTAATTTCGGAAGAGAAACATTTCCAAGAATTTCTGAAGACTGAAACTCACGTGATATTTGATTAGAAGATCTACAAAGAATTTCTAAAGTATACCTTGGGCAGCGCCCTGAATTGTCATAACTGATTCCGGTAAAGATGCATTTGTGGTATCCCGAAATTCGATCTTTTCTTCAGTAATCAAACAAAGCCTAGAGTGGGAAACACAATTCAACCATTTCGATCCGATTCGCATAAATATCAAATTTGCTTATATGAGACATACGTGCAGTTGGACACATTACACTGAAATGGATCTAATCGAAACGAAGAAGTTGAGCAAATTTCAACTTTTACGGATGACATAACATAGAAAAATCATCTGTAACGATTCTGCTATGGTAGTATAGGAGTGAGTATTAGTGGACATGAATTCCTGTCTGTCAGCCTGAGCTGACAGATCAATCTGTGAATAGCGTTAACACAGGGCAGTACGCTGGCACCTCGGCTATCGCGGGAGATTTAGTGGGGTTGGTTACCTTAATCTTGCCGCTGTCACAGCCCATATACAAAAAATTCGTGCCTTACACAAAACAGGGTACACCATCCGGTTCAGAATGGACGCTTATACCACTTACCTTAGCACACTTGGAAAACATAGATGACATCGTCTTTGTTGCCCTGGCCCATCCACCCAACGACACTGTGGGTACTAAGTTTGCAGTATCCCTATTGATTGGCCTGGCCTGAAGGTAATCGAGGAGTGAACTTCTTCAACCCTTGTCAGCGAGAAAGAGCTCCAGGAGAGTGAGAGGACAAACAAAGAAACTTTACGGTGCCATTACGGTATAAGAAGAACTTTTATTAACTAATTATTTTTGAGATCTTGAGATCGAAATAGAATATCTTAATACTTTTCAACAAAAAAAAAACCTTACATACTGATGGCAAGATAAACATATTCCAAACAAATCACATGTGAACGACACTGAATGTGTAATGAGAGCATTGTCCCCACTTAGGAAGATTAAATATTAAAGTTCCAATAAAAATAACTTCATAAGATTACGTAATAAAGTAATTAGTTACTTCAATGCAATGATTACTTATTGTCTTGTGGATTTATTTGAAGTGTAAAAGCCAAGATGCAAAAACTCATCACGGAATAAAACTCTGAATTCACCAAATTTTGCACGTATTCTTCATAATCAGTGCATTAATTTTAAATTACAATGAATTTGGCATGAATAAAATTTTGGAATTTACTTTAGAAAGGATTGGAAAATGAAAATGAACACATTTAAGCACATTGTAGGTATAGCAGTACGAAATATAAATTCTTATGCGTACATGAACTAAGATTTATAGTCTCAAGCTAAAGGTAAAATTTATATACTATATCTAGTATATATAGTATATAAGAAAAGTGCTATATATATTTTACATACCTGTATATATAGATCAAATTTGTGATTTCATTCAAATTAAAAAAATATATATATACTCCGCTGCTGTGGATCCATCGTAGAGACGCCCCAGAGATGTTACGCGATGCCACTGGCAATATATTGTGAAAAAAAAAAAAAATCTGTAGCCATTATGTCCCTTAACCGGGATATTATCCTTACGCTTAAAAGCTAACCTTCTATGCAAAATTTGACTCTAGTGGGAAATTCATTGAGCATTCCTTGTCACACCATACTGATGTTGGTTTGGTGTTTTCCGGGGCCTATTTGGCGGCTGGATGATGTGGTTTGACCTATTGGTACTCTGATCTTACGGTGATGTGGCAGGGTTATGCATATTTCAATGTTACTACTTTATAAAATATACGCTGGAACAGACGTGAATAGATTAAAAGATTTTGAACACCCTACATCTACGGCCCTAGGACAGAGATCGCCATTTTCAGCGGGGAAGATAAATTCCGGTTTAAATTTAAGCGGGAGAAAAAGAGCCCAAAGAGCTCCAATAAGTGATCTGCAAACATTTTTGTACAGAAAATCAAGGCGGGCTTTCTGTCGGGTACTAAAAGATTCCGGATAAAATTTTTTATCATAATCCAGACTTTAGGCACACGATAACTGGAAATTCTTCAAAATTGATCATTCACCAACTTAAATTCGGATCCCAGATGATGACGCAAAGTAGGTTAGTGAAATCCTAGTAAAATTTGTGTTCGGAGAACGGAAAATTCAGGAGGGTTCTAGGATAATTTGTAGAGTATAAATACGGCACTACTCACATCCAGGAGGCGAGTCTTATTTCAGACAGTGAAATGAACGAAGTAAACTATTTGGATTGTGATAATTAGACGTATAGTACCAGCGATAACTAAAGAGTTGATTTGATAATTTTTTGTGACTTTGTGAGAGTTAACAGTAAAGTTAAATAAAGAAAGAACTTTTCAATTATATCCGAATTATTGTGTTTTAACGAATTAAGGCCACTCTCTTAATAGTATTTTGTAAAATTATTACACGAATGGGTATCTCGCAACATATGCATTGCTTACTTCCAATAATTTTATCGGGCAAATCTCGATGACAACAATATATCTTGATTTTTCTTTTTCGTGCCGTCCAGAAACTTTTCTCACTCTCGATCTCTTCTTTTCATCTTGACAAATCACACTTATTCAGAAGAATCTTCTTCTTCCTCGTTCAATTTCATTCACCCGTCAGAGCTTACTTGTGCAGTCGTGTAACAAGTGGCGCCTTGTGGGTTTGACCTAGTTATTGCTAGAGGACAGAACCACACGATGCTGCATGCTGCCGCGTGTGGTCTTGCAACCATAACAATTGTCTTTATAATCAAAGATATATGAAAAAGCTTTTGTTTCGGAAATAAAAAGACATGAATTATGCAACAAAAAAAGATCGTTTTAATGGATGGCTGTAAGGTGGAAAGACTAAATCTGGCAAATTATTAAAGTCAACTCTTCGAAACCGAACGAAATAATTGTGTTCATGCATTCGCTGGATCGAAGTTTCGGGATTGTGTTTGGCACTTAAGATTTTGTTTACCCTTTGAGTAATCCCCATTTTGGTGATTCATTGACCATGTCATATATTCTCCAAATGTATCGCAGGACACTTCGGTTTCTTTACCAAGCATATTTTTCTGTTAATCAAAGCATCCCCTCTCAGTTTGAATCGCCTCGTCCAATAAATCTGTTTCGAACGAATTATTATACTTTCTCCATTGCTTTTTAATTCTTGGTGTGGTCTTTTGTTAACTTGTAAATTCTGGAAGAAAAAAAATTAAGAAGAGATGTCTGATCTACTTTTTCCAGGTAACAACGATGGAAAGAAGTGGAATGATATTCTCAAAGACTCGAGAGAAAATGGAACGTGTAAAATATTATCAGAGTTCTAATTATATGCCCCAAAGCACATAGAGCCTCACAATTTAAATTACAAATCTTATTACAGTTACATTTTGTTAGCACTAGATGTTAATTATAAATTGGAGATGTTGTGTTTTTTTTTTTTTTTTTTTTTTTGCAAAAGTACTTTACAAGAGAGGAATTTGTTGTGTAAACTACCTCTACCCTTCAAATAGCATTATGAAACCGTTATCTTTCACGACACATCATTGTGAAGCAAAAAATATTTAATGACAGATTGGCCTAGGACAGACGTATGGTAGAAAAGGCTTTTGAATACTTTCTAAAAAGCTCCATACTTTTCTAAATATAGTTCACTTCTCATCTAAAAAAATCGTTTTTATTATACTGACTGCATATGGTTTCTATAGTATATTGACCACAATGCGATATACACTCGTATTTGGAGGAAAACATTCTGGATGCATCAGATGAAGAAAATATAATTACTCTTGTTCGAAAACGTACCCGACCAATAATAGATTCTCCATTCTCAAAATGGACTAGGAAAAGTTTCTTCTCAATACAAAAAAGATATAATAAAACTAGTATTGTTTTCGATTGCAACAACAGCGGCAACTCACTTCATATTTTACATAAGATTACATTTTCTGATCTCTTTAAATAAAATGTGGGAAAAATTTCTCATGTCTTTGCTGGAGCGAATGAAAACTTTAGATGAGGCAGCGGGTGGACAATTAATCGAAACTTACACTTCAATTTTACACAACAATTCATCTGAAATATGAATCTCAATGAAATCAAGTTCTTGGGGTACCGAATCGCAGATAAAACTGTTAACAATTCCTTCGAGGTTTTTGATATCTACAGCAAGGATGCATTCTCAAATGTCCACAATGCTTTGAAAATTATGGCATTGTTACCTGTGACCAAAGCACCGAATGAGTGTTCATTTACTATTTTCCGTCGTCTCAAAACCTGGTTCACAATGGGAGAACGGATTAGCTACTCTAAACATATACCTATCACGGCATAAGCATAGAAGTCGATGCAATTCTTAATGAATTTTTTTTTTTACTGTTTGTATTTTTCTTTTTGAAAGCCCTCCTCCTTTGAAAAATCCTTCGCACGGACCTGAGAGTGGGCTAAGGGTTGAAAATATTCTTAATATCCCCTCTACCATGAAGCTCGGGATCATGTACGGATAAATTTATTCCACTGTTTGAGATGTCCATCCATTGCAGTTGCTTTAACTCAAATTTTTACTGCCTTTCTCTGAAGTTCGTATTTTTCAAAAATAGTACAGCACCTACCCGATATTGCTTGCACTTTTGTTAACTAAGGTCTCTATAAATTCTCACATTCCAGTTATATTTTGAAATTATTAAGTTTCAGAATTTATCCAAGAAGACGAGTAAATTTTAGAATTTAGTGACAACTCTTAAGTGAAGTAAACCAGAGTCTGCATTTTACGAACACATGCAAAGATAATACATGCTACATAAATATGAAGGTAAGAAACACAAATGTTGTACGTACATAATGATAACAAGAACTTCTAAATTATTTGGGGCTTTTCCAAACGGATATGTGTGTTAGCTTGCACCGCGCGTGTATATCTCGAGCAGAATCCAATCTCCTCCTTATGAAAATAATAATAATTATAATAATGTAACTGAAAGGGACTCGCACCAAGTGCCCCATGAAATGTACATTAAAGAAGAACACAGATGCTGTTGAGTGCCTTTAATGTAGAAATTACTGTTCGGTTTGACTTTCCCAGGCCTTCATGTACACGTATACACGTACACCTACAAATTTATATGATATCCCATCCGCTTTGGCAGAGAGGTTATTTCTGCTTCGGACCAAAGTAATCACACAAACTATGGATAACCCACAAAAGCTCCTGTAGGTCTAAGGAGGGTGCAAATTTCCTGTAACTCCCGTCGCTTAAACAGCAGTAATTGAACAGCACTTATTGGTACATTCATTCTATGAGTATTATCGGTAAACATCATAAACGTTTAGAGGTTTTTCGAGTGGTCAGGTCGGAATTACAGCAATAGCAAAGCGAGAGCTCGTTGATCTTCATTCAATTCGTGACAATTAAAATTACAATGAAGGGGATATTTGGAATTAAAATAGTTTTAACGTTGGGCGAAGAACGGACATAGAAGAGCAATCAAATAATCATGGAATGGGATCATTTAAAATCATGTATGAAAATGTCGGCCCTTAAAAATTCGTTTTGTAAAAAACAGTAGCTATTACGATTCATAAGTGCCATTCAATACATAAACAACAATTTTAACAACTTTTTTGTTTGTTTGCTCTTTATCTAACTACAGAAACAATGAACACAGTAACGGGAGATTCAGAAAGGGCTGATGTCCTACGAGTTCATATTTCCGAACACTTTTACATTACGTTTATTATAAACCTAGATGAAATCATTAGGTCTTCTACATAAGTGTGTTCATATAATATACGTTTGAAGCGCATGATATAATCCTAATGAATTAGTTACATAACGAGAGAATCTATCCATCCATATGTGTGCCCGGTTGTCTATCAGTCTATTTGTTTGTCCATTTGTCCATCTATATGCATATAACATAATTGGACTTACAGCTATTCACTTAAAATGGGTTGAAACTTTCCATATGCCAATCTATTAACAAAATTGAATTGCAAGTCGACGATGGACAAAATTACACAACTCCCTTTTATACCCTATAGATGAAATCAGAGGGTATAGGATATACTATGTTGGCTAATAGGATTACAATGATAATAAATATTGATACAAAAATATACATGAATTAGAAACACTTTTAAAGATTCATTAAACATTTCAATTTATGCATATCTATCTGTCTGCCTTCATGATAATTTGAGAACTTTTTGACATAACGAGTAATGCAGTAGTCGAATTTCATTAAGAAATTTTCATACAAAATCCGGCTCCTCTTTTCTGATGATCTGTTCGGTATTTTCTGAACATGGAAACTTTGTAAGGTATTCTCTTCGTTTGATTCGATGGACCGTAGCAGATGACGTTCCAGCCTTATATATTAACGACATGTTGGGATTTCGTTTAAAGATGTCTACCACTTTTTGCGCCAATCTTTGATTTACTGAACTTGATTTCCGTCCTGACCCGAACTTTCTCTAGACAATACAATATTCCCAAAATTTACTGAGAGCATTTTGGATGTTCGACTTCGGCAGTTTTAACTTTTTAGCTAAGCCTCTTTGAGATATTTTCGGATCTTTCATATATGTGGAAACAATTAATTTTTCTAACTTCTATTTTCACTGCATAATGTAAAGAACAGCTTTACTTTATTTATTTTTATTCCTATATCAAACTTTTTCGTCACGATAAATCTGAAAACATGTCAAGTAGGCTTGACCCCTTACGATCCAATTGTTCATTCATCTGCCAGTACCTCATTAACCAGGACCTGTCTTGTCCTTCTTTTCATACAATCATTCCCATTGGTTAGACATTTACATTCAAATATATTGCATCTTTGGTTTTAGCTTACTACAATAAAAACTTTGTACATATTGGCTTGCAATTATAAGTGGCCAAATTTTGATACATGCAATTTTACCAGCGTTCCCTAATTTTGTTTAACTGGTGATGAGTAGGTAATGGAACTTATTTATTTATTAAAGATTGATAAAGAGTTGTAGCCACCAATTTCAAATTAAAATTGCTTACAGAAAATGAAGAGCAGTCTATTTGCGAAAAAAAAAACTCTACATTCTCAGGAAACCCAGGGTGCTGTTTCTGATCTTCTTCGCATTTTTGTAAATTATTTTTGCCTCATATTTTAGTATTTCACCACAATTGTGTTGTACCTCAGTTTTCATCATAGTTAATTTTTTATTTATCATTTTTATTTTAAAATGAATTTGTAGTAAATAAACCCCAGAATTCGAGAAAAAAAATAACAAATTAGTCAAGTGCCCCCGAGGTGGTTGTAACAAAACGTTTAAACTGCGATAAGTAAATAGGTCTGTTCGAGAAAATCGCGGGTAAAACTAGAGAGCCCTGGGGTTATACCATCATGTTTTTTGAAAAACCTAAGATTACCCCGAACTTACACTTAAAATTTCTTGGCGTAATGGTTTGACATTTATCATTTGAGAACTGTCATTTCAAATTTGTTGATTAGGGCATATAAATTACTTCTTGAGCAAAATTTAGCTAAAAATTAGAAGTACAGATATAGAAAAATAGCTAGAGATGATTTTTCTTGTTTTCACATATTTTATAAATAACTTTTCACGATTAAATGTACTTAGGAGAACTGTCAGAGAAAGGTCAGGGTAAACCTAGCTGAACTTCAAAAGCTTGTTCGATGAATGCACAAAACCCCGGGTAAATATTGGAGGGGGAAACTTACGCGGTATTTTGATCAAACAAACTTAATATTCGACATTTATTTAAAGAATTGCAGTTGCTCATATCTAAAATAATCTTTTTCATTTGTAATGCAAAAAGCCATTTTCAATTTATTTCCCGTAATGCCAGACTCGTTGTGCTGAATAAAATCAAAATATTATTTTGTCGTATATTTTGATGTTTAAATTAAACAAAAAATTAAAACCAGCCTTAAAACTTAAAATAATTGCAGGGCTCTACTGAGGCTATGTTTTATGATCAGTTAAATGAGATTGCTTGGGCTGAGATTCTGTCCAATAGCTTCTATCAGGAAACACATGTGTTTTCAAAGAACTTGCTCTGCAATTCAGTGTCAATAGTGAGGCGGATGTGAAGGACTTGAACTGAAAACCGACCAGAGAGATGATTCTGATCTTTTGTCGTACTTCAAAGTCAGAATATACGACAAAATGAAAAGATCTTTTCTACTGGTTTATCTCTTTTTTCATTCAGCTCAGCAAGCCTTTTATTACGTAGAAGGAACCGAAAATTATACTTCACATTACAAATTCAAAAATATTATTTCGATTTTAATCACTTGTATTGCTCTAATAGCTGTATAATATAATTTACGATATTTAAAAATTTTGTCACAAGCTCGGAAACAGTTCACAAATTTGTGGTGAAATGTCAAAACATGTGACAAAAGCATACGCCAAAGCTACGACAAAAGATCAGAATCACCCCCAAGGACCAGATTCTGAAACACGGAGAGTTGGAAAGTGTGCGATTCACTAATATTGTTAGAGAGTTAAGTGAGAAGTGTCGTAATATTGAAAGACGGCTAATTGTGTGTGGAACGGTCGAAGAGCATTTGGGTTTTCTCCTACGGATTTAGGGTCTAGAATATAAAAATATGGTTGAGCAATTTCTGGGGGAGGGGCTGAATTTCCGCAACTTACCAGTTCCTCATAAAGATGAGTTGAAAATCATCTTAAGAAGGACTGATTCACTTCTTTTGCAGTTATCTCCAAAACCATTTACCGGACACAAAGGCTAATTAGATATCTAATTAAAGGACAAATTGATCTTACATACAAGCTTTACCGCACATATTTGAAATTTTTACAGTATTTCTTCTGTATTGGAAGACTGTCAAATTGACCATATCTGCGTGATTTAAAATTATTACCGGGTACCTTAATACACCAAAGTCCATATTTCTCTGTAAAGATTAGTATTTAATAATAATTATAATTTATTCCTCGCTGGATGATATACACAAGAATTACAATCTTTGGTAGTATAATAAAGAGGTGGCACTAAATAAGGTTATAAAAGAAACAATAGATAAAAAAGAATACACAGTAAAAATACTAATAATTAGGAGTGTAAAAAAAATTAGAGCAAAAAGAAAAAAAACCAATATAAATGAAACATAATATGAATAATTAAACAAAAGTAAAAACATAGAGAAAATCAAGTTGAGTGGGTGTTAATAAGCTTTTTGAATGCATTGGCAGTGCCTGTAGCTTGCATATTAAGAGGGAGACAATTCCATAAGCGAACTACTTGGATAAGGTAAGAACTTTCCATTACTAATTTATAGAAGCGCGATAGGATTAGATTTGTATTGCGTCGGGATGATATGAATTGGAACATTTTGTTAAGATGCACCGGCTTATTTGACTGGAGTAAGTTATACAAAAATATCAATTTTCTTTTATTTAAATACGACATCAGTGAACAACCGACCCAACGATGCCAAAAAGCTGAGACATGGACGAACCTTCATAATTATATATATATGTATGAACCGAATGCAGTCATTGAAAGAAATCTCCGACCTTCGTGCACATGAGCTATTCAATCTGGGAAAAATCAAACTGCCGAAAATGAAATGAGGCAATATCAATATTTTAACTAATTTACAAATTGCTCTACTTGATAGAATGTTGGCTGAAAGCAATAATCGTCGCAGTTCTGCATAAATTTTTCTAATCATCGCACCACCGTTATCACAACACTTCATATTACAGTGAGGGATGATGGAAAACCATTTTGAGTAACCGGAGGAATATCAATTTCATTACAGGTTGAATTATAGAATGTTATACACTATGATTTCCTTGGATTCAATAACAAACGATTACGCTTTGACCAATTATATATCCAGTCCAGGTTAGCATTTATACGTTCGATGTAGTCCTCGAGTAGACCGATTGGTCTGCTTAGATAGATCTGTACGTCGTCAGCATATGATGAACTTAGACATCGCGAATCACATCTGGAAGATCATTTTAGAAAAAAACTAAATATTAGTGGACCAAGTATTGAACCCTGAGGAACATCACGCGGGAGAGTGAAATCACTAGACAGTATACCATTGATTTTAACTCTCTGGCTGTGGTCCGACAAAAGCCTGGCAATCAAGGTGATGGCAGAGCTACTAAAATTAATTTTTTTTGAAGTTTCTCTGTAAGTAAGGTGTGAGCAACACAGGCAAAAGCTTTAGAAAAATTCAGCTATATTCATAACTTGTTTTTGTTTATATAGCTAGGATAAGCGTTGAATCCATAATTTATTTTAAAAGCTCCTAGATACCTAGATTCCTTCCCAATATTCTTCTTAACAGCAATTACAGAAATTGTAATCCATGCTTTAAAGTGTATTTTGTTCATGATTGCTGATGAAATATTAATTATAAATTTAAATTAATTAATATAAAAGTTCTGTGGTACAATCATATGATGCCTTGATGCTCAACATAGCCAGCCGGGTTTCATATCAGGCATATTTCTTTACTGTCAGTATTTCGTGCTCATCAGCAGTCTTGATCTGAAATCGATAGTCAAATTGTCTGTGTTACCATGAAAGCTGATTTGTTTGACTTATTTTTCTGGTGTAAAGAAAATTGCTTTTATCTCTCTTGATGAATTTAAGTTTAAAGTTGTTACTTCTATTTGTAAGAAATTTCCTTTATACTCTTAGCAACCATATAAAATATTTTAGAAAATCTTGGTGGCATTAAGAACCTTTGTGTTACTCTCAAGTTCCCACATGTCTACGAAGTTTTGAAGATGAGTAGTTTGTTTTATAATTAGATGCAGCTCTAGTTCAACAGAATCGTGCATTATAGTTGGGTCGGTTAAACGTAAAAAAATAGATTAGCGATGTGTATGAGGCGCAGATTTATCACTCTTTGTCGTTGTCTGACAGGGTGTTTGGATGAAGAAATTTATCTGCCTTTTCGTATATGTACAGGGTTTTGATGATTGATTCTATAAATATTTATTTTTGTTCTGACCTTTATGGTATGACGAACGTAATACAGCTTTTTGTGTGTATTTTTACTGTCTGTCACTACTTTCGCGACAGCCAAATTGTCTGCCATTTTTACCATTGTATATACGAAATATCTTTCTTTGCTGCTACACCAAAGAGCAGCCTTTATGATATCATTTTTGTCGATGGATTTTTTTAAGCCTTCGAGGCCGTCCTGCAGCGCCTTCCATTACTGGAAGCGAGGGAGACTTCTGAATAAGTTATCAACAATGTTAATATAGTATAATATAATGGAAAGGTTTGTTTATGAAATGACGTAAGTATTTTGGTTATTAACACTCCGTTTATAGGATGCAAGCTTATGCCATTATCATTAACAAATTGAAATAAATCAAACAATCTTTCTTTATAACCTTTTGAATTTTTTTCGCCATCAATCAATAAAAATCAATTTCTAACCAATTCATATTTTGTAAAAAGATGTCGCAACTCAGTACGAATACCTTTAAATGCTTCATTAATTAACCAAATAGCTGAGCTAGATAAAAACTGCACGTTAGTAAGGATGCCCAACAGGATTATTCCCTGTCATCAATTATCTTATTAGAAGTTAAAAAGGTGTCTCCTACCACTATACGCACAGTAAATTGGAAACGTATATTTTATTCAAATATTTTTGGTTTATTCCAAATTAATTTTTTGTTTTGTATTCTCCATATTTGAAGCTTATGAGCACATCTTACAGGTAGATAGATATGAATTGGGTTTATAACAAAAGTTCAAGCTTTTATTTGAGAGGTTTTATTTCCTATTTGTTCTGATTGGTTTTTCAGGAATGTATTGCATGGATAAATATATGAGACGTGATATGGTGGCTTTTTGAAGTTTTTTGTTGTAAAACTTTTAGTATAATGATAAGATTTCACTTCTCACACAGCCAAGTTATTCTCGCTACATTTCCTTATATAAAATTCCACCATGTATTTCTCACAATTTGCAAATAATATGAAGAATATTATTTACAAATTCTTATATTGCATAAAAAGAAGAAGAAAATCCAAAAGTCGAAAAACAAAAGTAAACGCAAGAGGCCGATTAGAAAATTTTATGAATACAGTCCTGTCCAACATAAACTATTTATTACGGCAGTAAGAATAAATACCAGACGGCGTATTTCGTGACATGTTAGTTTTACTAAATATGAAACAAATTAGGTCCGTTTTCATGTAATAAGATAATTTCATATTTCTTGGTTAATAAACTTTTTTTTTTGCGTCAGTTTCATGTTGTTCGTTTTGCTAAATAAATAAATCAATACTAATTCATTCCATTTTCAAGGACGAAAATTTCAAAGCGGCGAGTAAATTAACCAAAAATTCAATTAGGAAAAAGAATATTTTAGCGGTATATTATAAATCGAATAATTACTTCATTGATAACAAAAAATTAATGGGTTTCAACTAGGGCGGTTGATACATTTCAAAGCATGCGATTCGAGTACTTTGAACGTTCATCGGTTGTGCCGAAGCTTTGAAGTTTTCGAATCCTCGAAAACGAATTTTTCCCTGTGGTGTTAAATTATAATTATCGAAGTGAATTGAAATAATGATTGGATGGTTTAAACAGTGTCAGTTCCCTTGAGTTTTTCTGCGGGTATTGGTCATTTACTTATGGTAAGAATATATGTGTAAATATATCTCATTATAAAAGTGGAAACTTAACATGGTTTAAAACTTTTTAACGCTTATTTCACACTCTTATCTTTGAGCTATTTAGTTAACATTTGCCCAAAATACACATACTTGGAAGAAATTACACTTTTTAAAATTTTATATATATTTAATATGGCGAACGCACCCAATAGTTTTTGGTTAGTTTCAACTGAAAATTGAAATCTGGAAATTTTTATAACCGCAAATTACGAATTTGTGATCAAAGTAAGCCGATTCGATTCCAAATTGAAGTATGGGGACGCAGATTTAAATCTTGTTTGATTTTAACTTCATTTGTTAAATTCCTTTTAATATTATTTTATCCATTTTCACATATCCATAGACCTAGTGTGATTACACTCATTTTGTTTCGCTTAATTTTTAAATTCAGCGCTACAAATTTATTAACTGAACAGGCACAGAAAATTTCAAAATTTTAGACACATTCAAAGTTTTCCTAATCTTTAGAAAAATTAAAAACGGCGGCCTAACGAAGGAGTGGTAGGATTTTATCTTTTACTATTGGGAAAGCGCCAAATCAATATCTAAGTTTTTTTTTAGATCGCAGGTGTCTCTGATATCGATCTGCGTATATTTTTATTAAAGGTCAATATGGTGGCCAGTTGAAGGAATGGAAAATATAGCCCATTCAGGGATTTAAAAATAATTTTTTATACCCTACATGAAATCTAAAGGGCATACTAAGTTTGTCATTTCGTTTGTAACACCTAGAAATAATGATGGTGGAGAAAAATAGATTGGAGACGCATGCATAATATTAAAGGGTATTTTGATTTTTGCATGTCCGTCCGTCCGCTCGTCTGTCCGTCCGCCTGTCATTCTATCCGTATGTGGTAACTAAAGAACGCGTGCACCTGAAAGGCTGAAATTTTGTACATGGGGTTTTAAAAGAAAAGTGAATTTAATTTCGAAAATGGTTTAAATCTGACAATCCCTTCTTGGTGTTGCCATATAAAATTTTTGGATTTTTACGTATACTGTGAATACGATCAGTCCTAGACGGTTTTAATGTAATGAAAAGTTCTACAAAATGTGAAATTCTATGAATTTGGGTATAATCAAGTTTACTATCCGAAGAACTGTTTTAGAAATATATGCAAAATACCACTACAAAAATCATACTTGAACAGAGAGGTTACCATACAAAATTACATACGGACGGACATTCATTTAGGGTATCATAAGAATCGGTCTTAGACTTATTCTAGCTTATTAAAAGGTTTTTATTTATTACTTTGTTCTTTGTAGACTTTAGGAAACGTGACGGAAATTATTGTCTTGTAATCGGGACTGCGACGTACATAGTTGTGTTAAATTTCATTGTATTGCAATATTTGACCCAAACTGCAACTACCATTGACCTTAATAACAAAAAACTTTCAATTTTGTCCAAAAATCCGTTATCTCGAGATCAAAGAATTCTCAAAATACTGAATTGGCTCATAAATAGTTAAATTTGTATGAAATATTTCATTTTGAGGTCTTTTCAGATAATTAACTTATTTGAACTAAATATATTGTTTACTATATTGTTTGTTATAAAATCAGTTAGAACAATTTAAAGAAATTTAATTTAATAAACTCATTTTAAAAGTGAAGTTAAGTGTTTACAATTTTGAAGAAAATATCTCTGTTTTGTCTTTTAAAAATATACTGAATCTAGATTATTTGGCGGTCTTATGTATGCTCAGGAAATAAGTAAATAACATAATAAATGCGTTACGAAATTGATCGAAATCTGTGTTTAAGTATTTTTCTGTTATGACTTAATTACTTAATTTATGAACAAAGAAAAACCATATATAAAATATGAAAAGCTCAACTAGCGTTTCACAAGAAAATCTAGGTACCACACGAAGGATATTATCAAAATAAGAAATGTTCGAAAAAGTAAGATCAGCGAAAAATAGCAATAGTAAATAATAGAAATTCAAATCTGTGAATAAATTGTCTGTGCCTTAATTAACTTGGAAAATTCAAACAAATATATTAAAATACAAACCGAGCACAAATCATAACAGCATTAAATTATGTGGAGCTCCAACACATTGTGGCTTAGTTAATCTATTTACGTTTGAAAAAGTCATGACATTTTGAAAACTAAAAACACAAATAGATCGCATTCCATCCAATACCATAGAAATATATGTATATGTTAAAAATATTCAAATCCTTGTCAAAATTTATGGACACATTTCAAAAATTAGGAAGTGCTGCAATAAATTGACACGTCCGCCATCCCATCTACATGGCACTATACGATATTAAAAAGATACTCTCCAAATCCCATATTAAAGATTAATTAGTTTTTTTTTTTTGGGGACGGAATCGACCTTCTTCCAAATAGATAAACATGTCCCGTCTACAGACTGGCGACATAAATCTTAAAGCAATATGCCGTCACTTGACCTAAGGGTTGTCGATGGCCATAAATTTCCGAAAGTAATTGGTGCAGAGTTAAAAAAATTTAAAACACTTTGCAGCCTTGTTCGTTGCACTAAAACATTTCTCCTATGTAGTCTACCACACCGCCACGCCATGCCGTTCGACGTTGTAAGGCTTGATGACATCCAATAAATAAAAGTAAGGAGCTATCCAGAAGAAACGGCAGGAACTATTCTTGGAGTGCTCCACTTTAGCGTTAGTAAAATTTTATTGGGCGTCTTTAGAACCCCTGCTGAATTTATAATGTTATGAACGATTAAGAGTCATAGAATTCGCCTTTTGTCCCAGGAATTGTCTTTGTGAATATTCTGCAGACATAAAGTGAAATGGACTGTGAACGCCAAAGGAAAGGAGAGAGCTACTACAGAATTGCTCTTGTCGGTTTTTATTATTTCTTCCTTTCGTCTGAGCTGTCTGATAAGTGTCGATCCGCTTAGTTTTATGTGAATGTAAAATTTTGTTGTCTTCATTTTTTAAAACTTTCCTTACACTTTTATTAACAGATAATTTCCTTAGAGGTTAATAGTTTCGAATTATTGATGCATCTTACCATTTGGATAACTGGGATAATACTTAATTTTATATGAAATGCACAAAACGTAATAGTGGGTGAGTATTAAGTGAAATTTTCAAGGAAAACCCTTTTATACAAATCGATTATAAATAATATTTTGAAAATATTAAACTTTAAAATTTTGTTCACACTTTCCTATATTTTACAACGGAATTTTTATTTTCGAACTCTGTGATATTTACCGTAATCTCGAATTAAGTTATAATGAAGGCATGCGTAAAGTTATAATTGCAGTTTATTTGAGCGTATGGTGATATTTACGAAAGTTCACTAAAATGGTTATTCTTAGAATTCTTGAGAATACTACTCGGAAAATTATCACAGCTTCTTCCGGTGTACCCCAGGGTAGCCAGTTGGGTCCATTTTTGTTTATTTTCTTTTTGAATGATATTTCAGCCAATTCTAATCTTGCAAAATGTCTGATATTTGCTGATGGTATTTATTGAGATTATTTTTTCTCAATGCAAAATTGTGAGTGAACTGATCCCATGGATTTCGTTATAAATTTGACGGGACTTTAATTCATAAAGTAAATGAAGAGGTTAAAAAAAACCGGAACCTGCGCTTTCTGTAGCGTATTTGTGCCGATTTCAAAGATATTACAAATACGAAAAACTTTTATTTTTCAATGGTGCGTGCGGTCGGTCAATTCGTGAATATGCCTCTATAGTATGGGGCCTGTGCTATGCAACACATATAGATTGCTTAGAATCCGTTTAACCGTAGATACGCTTTATATAAAGCCAATTTTCATATTAATAAAATGCCCTCCTATAATGATGTTTGCTCTTACACTGTAAAAAATAACTTATTTAACCCATGTATGCCAATGATTCATTTGCAAACCAGCAAACATGCTACCTGTATTTATCCCGTTATGTTTATTCCATATGTCCTTTCCTTTTTGACTTCATACCGAGAGGTCTTAGATAGATCAGATAGTAAAACGAGCAAAAATTACACTATTTTGCATATTATTGGGCCCTCTTCTGTAATTTTTCATAAAATAATATTTTATGTTATTTTGTGGCGACAAAATCCCTTCTCCATAAAATATTTTAAAAATTCCTATTCTGTCGTGGTTCCATAAAATTATTTTATGGATTCTTGTACAAACACGTAACCTAAAATATTTAATACATACCACCGCTATGTTTTCTATTACTTTTTGAACATATGGTCAATTTACATTTGCGTGATACTCTATCAAATCACCCACTAAATAATCATTTATGAAAGCAGTTGCTTTCTTAATAGCTCTTGAGATACTTGGCTGTAAGATTGCTAAAATATGACAACTCCTGACTGGAGTTTCATACGAACCAGCCCGAAGAAATGCAAAGCAGACATCCATTCCGTTCACTTTGAGATTCCTAACTCAAAATGAACGGAATGAATGTCTTTCCGGTATGAGGCTCTAGGTATTCGAAAAGTATTTGAATTTTTTTGCTTACAACGGAACATTTTGGGTATAAATTGGAATTATTAGTACGTTTGCAAAATTAGTTTACAAATTTAATTATCCAGCCGGAGGAGCTTTTGAAGCTTAAGGTTGGGCAACTCACATGGATCGTAGGAATCGCGAAGATATCGAATCCTATGATCTCTTCTGCATAAAATTAAAACCTAAGACAAATATAATTAACTTTTTATATTTTACCATACCGCACCAAGTGTGAATTTCTACAATTTTTGACAAAATTGTAATTTTTATGCATGGCGGTGGACATTTTAGGTTTTAATTAAAACTAATTTCGCGCAACAAATGTTAATTGGCGCATGTCATTTTCATAAAATTTGTCGAAATAACCTTAAAATGGGCTGCTTAGGATTCTTTATGTTATCCCCCACAATATTTTATGTTACGATACATAAAACAAAATAAAATTTCTGGTACAGAATAGGATTTTAGGGAATTATTTTATTTTAAGGCATAAAATGACACAAAATGATAAAATATTACCAACAGAATAGCGCCATTGTGATTACAAAGGCATACGGAATTAGTTGGATGAATTTTGTTGTGCTGTGAACATGGACTCTGCATCTAAAATATATTCGTAATTCTACAAACAGTTATATTTCTGATCAGTTTGCTTTGTTTTATATTCAAAATAGATTTTACAGGAGAAGTTGCCTGGATATCGCAGATATATTGGTAGCAATAGCAAGTTTGCCAGATAATATTCAGTTTCCCAGTGATGTTTATTTGGAGCCCCCTGAGTTCAACAGGGAAACAGATATAGATTCCGGCGATGAAGATCAATGACAGGCTGGAGTTAAAGTAAGTTTGCATAATAATGAAAACGAGATTGAAATTGTTGTCGAAGCTGCAATACCTGAGATGAATGAAGTCGAAGCTACAATTCCTGAGATAATTCAGCGTCACAATTTTTCACAAAAAGGAGTCCAAGCAATGAAGATAATTTGTCGTGTCAACCCGCTAGGCTTTCATTGAAGGAAACGAAATCTTGCCCGCTAATATTGGGGAGGAAACTGGACCACTTGATTTCTTTCAGGTTTTTATAAATAAAGCATTTTTCGAAACAGTTATTTGTAATAAAAGAGAAAAGCTATGCCATTAGTTCCGATGTTGAAGACTTTTAGGCGTCCTGTTGTGTATAAATTTTGTCAGGTTACAACGGACTAACTCGCCGACGGATGTACTAGGAAAAAAGGATGATGTTCGGAATGTGTTGGTAGCAGTGTTGCCACTCGAAATCTTTCTAGAGTAGCTTTTAAGCGTAGCCTGAAAGTGGTTCGAGTAGCCACATCTGAAAAAATTATAGAAACTATGGGACAGTGTTAATAACTTTAAAAATAAATCAAAGTCGACATTGCCCTAAACATATAATCTCCATAAATGAGCTCAGAAATGTTAGGAGCTTTCAAATCGGTATCGGTGGGTTCAGTAAGCAAGCATAAATACTACGCTTACACTGCTACATTCTGAGAATTAAAATAAAAATAAAAAATATTGGAAATATTGTGGCCACATATTCAAAATTCTCTAGCGTAGCCAAAATATAAAGGGGGTATCCCTGTAGCCAAACGTTACCCAAAGTATCCACTTGCTACGATCGTAGCCAAAGTGGCAACACTTGTTAGTAGCAAGATGGATTTGACGAAATACGCTCGAAGATATATTTACGAATATACATTTTTGCTAACAAAATGAAGGTCAATTTTCCCGAACTGCATTTCTCCTTTTATTTTCATTTTTTTTGCGGGACCTAATCTCGTAAATGGGTTCAGAGATATTCAGTTTGCAAGGACCGAAATTATGACGGAAACCCGTTTAAAAGATATAACTATGTTTACTCACTTTCTTTATCACTGTCCGGCTCTCTTAAGAAAGTGTTTCAGATTCTTTGGCTCACACCTCCTGGACGAGCTTCATGAATACGTAGGGAGGAAGGTTGGGAACCAATACTTCACTTTGTAAGGTTGGGACCTATGAGCAATTGCTTATAAGTCTGGAGAGGGCCTTCTTCTGGCTTACGTTCTAGAGACCCTTCGGGTCCCCAACCCCAAAGTAATGAACAAAAATTCTAGGAGATATTACGAAAACTACGTGGACAAGAAAAATGAAATTATATTGACCAGATGGAAAGGACCGTTTCCATTTTGTCCTTTGACAGATAGGTACTTTAAACTGAGATAAGTTATACTACAATCTGAAATTTAATCATATTTTAACATAACAGCCACATAAATATTTTATAAATATTAATATCTTTTAACTGAGTTAGTAAGCAAATTAGACCGAATTCTTGCAATAGAGCTTGCAATTTCTTGTTGTCATCATGCTCTGGCTCGCAAATCTCACCCGCGTTGTTTAAGCCAGAAGCATGTTTCGGTGCTGGTTATAAGTACACAATTATCATTGATTGACATAATAAAATAGGCAAAGTTAATTCACTTATGTTCACTACACTCTTTTGCAAATTATCACCTTCTTGTTTATCCTTTTGTCCAACATTAAAGCTTATTTCAGGCATAAATATACTTTAAACATAAGTTAAACTAACTATGTTTAACTCAGCAACTTTCCAATGCAATTGCAGTTAAAATATCCTGCTGTTTTGATTTAAAGAAAACAATGTACATACATTTTCTAAAAACTAAAGTTCATTTTGACTTAAAAATATATCACTTATTTTGTTCACATGTAATGTAGAAAGCTTACATGCAGAAGAGAAGGTATACCTACGTATTTTACACCGAATTCTTTATGGAAACGAAAACAATATTACAATAACAGGTCCAAAAATTGGCCCAAATGCCTTCAGCTAAAAAACTACATCGCTGCACTTCTCTGAATGGTGAACAATCTTTTCGTGCTAGTTACTTAAATATGAGCAGAAATTTAATTATTCGCAATAAAACAAAAATATGGTTCATAAATGAAACAAGCTACTTGGTATTATTATACCTTAGATGAAATCTTTAGGGTATACTAAGTTTGTCATTCCGTTTGTAACACCTCGAAATAATGATGGTAGAGCAAAATGGATTGGACACCCATCATAATGTTAAAAGTTATTTTGATTTTTGCATGTCCGTCCGTCTGTCTGTTCGTCCGTCCATCTGTGCGCACGATAACTCGAGAACGCGTATACTTAGAGAGCTGATATTTTGTACACGGACTTTAAAAAAAGAGTAAAACTAAGTTCGAAAATGAGACAAATCGGACAACTCCTCGTGGGGTTGCCATACAAAAACTTCGTTTTCCACTATATATTTGGACACTACCTGAGAACGCGTTGACATAGAGAGCTGAAATTTGGTACATAGTTTTTCATAGTAATAGCAAATAAAATTTAAAAATTGTAATAAATCGGGCAAACCTTTTTTGATGTTGCCCATATACAAATTTAGTTTTTTTTTCGGATAGTGTGAAAACGATCAGTCCTAAACATTTCTATTGTACTAAAAACTTGTTCAGAATATGAAATCCTATAAAATTAGTTATAATCATTTTTTCTGTCCGACAAACCGTTCTAGAAATACATGCCAAAAACCACTGCAAAAATCAAAATTGCTCATACGAAATTTCATACGGACATTCATTTAGGGTATCATAAGAATTGGTCTTAGACCAATATTAGCTTTTTTACTTGTTTTTAGAATAAAAAGTACATAAGGTCCTTGCGGCAAATAAAATCCGGAGGGTAATAAGGCACACATTTAAAAATTCCTACTAAAATGTATCGCAGCTACCTCGTACTTTATGCACACATGCATTAAGTCGACACGAACGCAGTCGAGGGGGCGTCCACAAGCACGCGCCGCCATCTTGCCAGTACCGAACGCTACGTCACCGAAAAAAGTATGTGGCTGCTTGGAATTATACTTTTTGGCTAAATAAAATCATAAGTTCCGTTGTTTAATTGCTATTTCCACATGTAGTGACTTGTTTAGTTTGAACGTTAGGTAATGTAGTTTATGAATTCAGTGTTTATTTTCGGCCACCATTCTGTTTATTTGATTAAT
The DNA here is from genome assembly GCA_963924295.1 of Dioctria rufipes. Lineage (NCBI taxonomy): Eukaryota > Metazoa > Arthropoda > Insecta > Diptera > Asilidae > Dioctria > Dioctria rufipes. The sequence continues at coordinate 243,176,645 of OZ002741.1, forward strand.
GTGTAATTTTGTAAAATATTCTCATAGGTCTAATAAGGCGCACTGGAGTAGACCGTGGGCTTCTCAATGAAACTAATGTTCCTATATAGGATTATGATTGTGACATTATTTTTGTTCAAAAGAATGAAGACGTTTGAATTTACTCTGTTCTACGTATAGAAATTTATAACTAAAGCTGTTGGGGACTGTTGAGGGGTAAAAAGGCCCATTGTTATTTTTATTCCAAATTTTTAAAAATAACCGAGCTTTATTGATTTTCTTAGTTTTAGCAAATTTAAAAGGAATCATTCCGCTGATTAAGATTTTGAGAAAGTTAGTTTTTGCTTTGGGCCTTATTATACTGTGGTAGTTTAATAAGGCCCTTGGAAAAGGTTTTATAAAACTGAATCATTTTTTCAAATACTCACTTCTGTTATAGCGTTTTAAATTTTTTTAGTTCTGCAAATAAATAAACTTCACGGAAAACTTGTTTTTGTAGTTTTATATAACAAAATACTTGATTTTTTGCATTTTCAAATTAATGAATTTAATGAATTTATATTGTAAGTAAGTAAGTATTTATTTAAGAAGAGTACAGTAAGACAAAAGTCTTTTCATTAGTTCTACTTATACTAACATTTTTCAACACTAACTAGAATAACAAAAGTATATTTCGTGAGCTTGAGCATATATAAGTAATGGTAATAGAAATTATGAGGAAAAAGAAAATAATAATTATATTGCTAATAAGATCCATAATACTATTTCTAACATAAAACAAATACAAAAGAACTAAATATTAAGACTAAGAAGAACTAAAAATAAAGAAAATCATAGAGTATGTGCAGTCAACCAACTATAATAATAATAATTTATCTGGGTATCATTACCGTAATGATGTATGCTGCCAGAGTAACCATTTAAGGGAAGTGGCCGAGCTCGTTCTCTGGATCAAAACTGGAAGAACATTCCAAATGCGACCAGTATAAACAAAGTAAGAAGATTTCAGGACCAAATATTTGAAGCGAGGCAGTAGCAAGTCATTACGTCTATCACTATGCAAAAAATTTATAAATTCGTATAGGTATGCCGGTTTACATGTGTTCAGTAAATTGTAAAGAAAAAGTACTGATCTGCGTTGTAAATATGTTTCCAAAGAGCAATCGAGGATTCGGTGTTGAAAGGCGGAAATGTGATCATATCTACGAAGTCTGAATGTGAAGCTAATGGAATCATTGAAGCCAACTTCGAGCTTACGCCTACACCGTGAGTCGAGTCTTGGGAAAATATTGGAACCATGTGACAGATGCGGGAGTATCAGTGTCCTGACCAATCTTATATGCAGGATTGTGGAGAGCTGGTCAGCCTAAAACCAAAGTCAGCGAAGTACCCCATATATCTTAACTAGTTTCATTTTAGTATGGTCGCAACAGTCTATTTGTGAATTGAACATGATGCCTAAGTTTTTAACTTTCTGTACATATGCTATGGTGATGCGATCGAACTCTATCGTGGGAAAATTGGTGGGATCGCAGCTTCCTTTGCTTACCGCTAGTGCTTGAAATTTTTTGGGGTTGTGCTTTAAATTATAGTCGATTGACCTTTTTAATATATTATTATTATTATCTTCGTTAATTCTGCTAACACAGTCCTCTAAGAGCCCCATGGGATGATCAAGATATATTTGCACGGTATCAGCGTACAGATGAATGGAGATATTTTTTATAACAGTTGGCAAATCATTAATAAAAACACTGAAGACCAGAGGTCCCAGCATTGACCCTTGTGGGACTCCGACAGACAAAGAGAGCCTAGAGGAAATAACTTCGTTCACTTTAACTCGTTGTGATCGTATCTCCAAAAAGCTGCCAATTAATTTCAGTGCCAGCGAACCGAATCCAAAAAGGCTCTTCAGCTTGTTAAGATGTTTCTTGTGATCAATGCTATTGAAAGCTTTCGTGAAATCGAGTAAGACTAAGAGCGCAATGCGGTCAACATCCAGAGCGGTTATAATGTCCGTAGTGATTTTTAAGAGAGCTGTCTCACAACTTTGCCCAGGACGAAAACCTGACTGCCAAGGACTCAGGGAATTCATTCGATGGATATTAGATTCTCCATGATTTTTTCCTGTACCTTCGCTAGAAAACATAATAAGCTTATAGGTCTGAAGTCCTTGACGTCGCTAGGAGTGGAATTTTTAGCAATTCGAACCACTAACGCTTCCTTCCATAGAGAGGGAAATTCGCTGAACGTTAAGCAACTATTGAACATCTTTGCAATAGGACCAATAATGAAAGGTAAGATAAGTCTCACGAATCGCGGTGGGATTTCATCGGGTCCAATAACATCGGATTGGATAGATAAGACAGCTATGGCGGCCTCAATGTCATCAACGCAACGAAAACTGAACTCGGATCCTGAGCGAGCAGTAGGAGTGTTCTGAGAAGATGGCGAAGCACTGGTATAACACCCATTAAAGGTAGCAGCAGTCAAGAACTCATTGAGCTCATCTGCGTCTAGGTCACATACTGATCCATCACCACTATTAACTCCAAAGTCACGTAAGGCACTCCAAAGCTTCTTTGGGGGACTCTGCAATCTAACTTGCAAGTATAGTATAAAGATTACGAGACTTTTTATATAAAGATAGGCTGGTGGGAGTTTTAAGTCTTCTGTACTGATGATATAAAAAATCGCGTTCGCAGATTATTTTCTTTATCTCAAGTGAGAACCAGGGACAACCTTTTATTTTTATACGTTAAGTCTGAATGGGGGCATATTTATTTAGTAAGAATGAGAGCACATCATTGAAAGCGAGTATTTGTTGGTCTAGAGCGCGTACCGGTGGACTAGCGTTCTGCTCCAAGATTACGTTCCAGTCTATATTACTGCATTCCTCAAATAAGCAATCGGTATTTATAGATTTGAAATTACGATATTTAATAAGGCGAGAAGGAGTTGATTGAGATGGAATAGGTAAATTATATTTAAGGTATAGGATGTCGTGATCACAAATTGCAGGGGGGGGGGGTAGTTGCATTCCAATTGCATTCCAACTTGAAAATAAAATTATACCATTTGATTTTTAAGTGGACATATTTTTCTCAGTGTACACGTGAATTATGCAGGCATTTTATTTTTATCTCTCGAAATGTCGATAGTGGTATTTAAAACCTGCCATCCTCGAAATCGATTTAATATCAGCACACAGTCGGTACTCTGACCAAAATTTAATTTAGTACTGTGGACATAAAAATAATTTTGTTAAGTACTATTTAATACATTTAATATTCCACCTTCTCATAAAGTTTATGAAAAACGAAATAGCAAAAAATCGTAACCCAGCAGGAGTAAGTTTCTAAGATGTATGAGTAGGTAAACGAATCGAAAATTACGAAGAGAAATACATAATTCTCGAGGCAAACAATATTGGAAAAGTCATTGGTTACCTATATATGTATGTATGTAATGTGTTGTGTATATTCTAGATTAATAGATAACATCAAATCACACAAAATTGTTCCCTTCTAACTTATGATAACACAATAAGAATTAAAGCACTTAAGCAAACAAAATTTTCCCCTAATTGCTATACTATTTCAGGTGAAGCTTATAAGCTGCACATTAAGTTTCACTTCTTAATAATAATCGTAGAAAGTTGTTCCTAATAGTTCCCTTTTCTTAACACCATTATCTTCCCAGTCTCCATATAATTTCTTGGATATTTGGGTAAAGAACTTTCGAAATGTTTCGTGATAATCGAATACTCTTATATGTAGATATGTTATGAGTCTATTTATGTCTGAAAGTAAGGTATGGGCGCTAGCCCTCGGGAATGTATTCGATAATCCCCTTTCTTTTATTAGGAAAATTATCAGAAAATATATACTACTTAAGAGGCAAGAGGTATTCATTTGAGGTGTACTTAAAAGATGTCTTACGTTCCATTATCAAGTAGTTTTATCATAGATATAGAAACAGAGATAGAAATCCGCTTGCTTTCTATATCCATATCCTAATGATACACAAATATTTTCTCAATAGTTGTGAAACTGAGACCAGAGAATAAACTATATAACAGTATCAGATCTATTCGGAAATGTATTCAAACCCTGCAGGGCACTGATTGTTTAGTTTTTCATAACTACGAACAATATGTTCATTGCAATATTTCTCTGCCTTAGGAAGATATTTATGTGAAAAGGTGTTTCCAATAAAGCAGAATATTAATATTTGATAGAAACGGGTATATCAGTTTTTGAAAACAAATTTACTAAATATTATCAATAATGTTAACTAGTAACTAGTCAAGAAGACAAGCAACCAACAACAATTAAACGCTGTATACAAACTTTTGACATATAAACATAAAAGTTAATATCAACTTTAAAAAAATGTGTATAGGTATGTATTATACTGTTGAAGAACTTGTTTGTATTGTTCTTGTTCTACTATAGCTAATGGAACCAATGAAACAAAGAAACTAACACGATTACTAACTTGCTCTTCTTACAAGTGTATCTCTGAAAAGTTTAAATTTATGGATATGATAGTAGATTTTTGAATCGCTTTAACTCAGTTGTATAAAACTGTAAAAACCTTTTGAAATGTTGGACTCTAAAAATAAACAAAGTTGGTCTAATTTCATCGTTTAGAACTACTCCACTTTGTCTTAGATATGATTCAAGCAAAACTTTATCCGAAATGCAATTAAACTCTTCCTTCTCGTATAACCACAACGAAACAAATTCCTTCAATTCAATAAAATCCTCGGCGATCCCACTGTTCCCTCTCAAATGATATTCTACTGGATTTCTTATTCGACAAAACTTTTAGTATTTTGCGCTTATAAGTCCGTTTATTAACTTCCAACATTCAGCAAGAGAGTTGAAGTTCTTGAGCAAGCGATTCTATCCATAGTCGCCATGTATTCGCATGTATCCATTTCATGATTTTCAGAAGGGTGCAATCAGAACAAAAATTGAATTAAGTCACCGCAAAAACTCATTACAAGTTCTGAAATTAGTTTCTAGGATTCAGAGCGTAGCGGATGTTTACTTTTTATGCTGTATTTCAGTTGCTATAATGTGCAGTACTATAGTGAAGTGCATCTATACTCAGTTTCAGGCAACAATAGAGAACATTTTTAACAAAAACTAATTCCAGAAAATTTATCTAATCTGACAAATATTTCTCGTGTAGATGGATTACATTATTTTAATGGTCTTCATAGCATACATTATGAGTCGGTCATTTTTACTTTATGAATTTAATTTAATTTTTATGTGATAGATGGCAATAAGTACTTAGTAGGAGAGAGTCGTGTACGTTGAACCAAATGTACCTTGAACCGAGCGCTTTATTTTATATGTGGACACGTTGATTATCGGGCTGTTAACTTACCGTTTATAGAGTATATAAATCCAATCCAAAGCCTTTGAACGTATCATGGCAACGTTTCAATATGGTAATGAACATTCAAGAAAACAGTTGTGTTTTTTATATTGAAAAGTTTTTATTACAACAAGTTTTCGAAGTGAATTTCACACGTAGTAAGTTGCGTTTATTTGCGTGTGTATTAATTTTTAATTACCATTATTTTTTATCTTTTATACATACACAGATTATTCTAAGACATATTTCGAAATTTATTTTCTTATTCTCACACCATTCGATGGAGTGTTCCTTAAACCAATTCAAGGTATATTCTCATTTTTTGTTTGTGCAAAGAAAAGTTTTGCCACAGCAATATTTTCTCATTTTATAGAAAACTCCCGGGAACTAAATAGGAAATACTCGGTAACTGTGTGCATGTAAATGTTTTAAAAACTGCCAGTTGGTATATCTGTGAAGCAACTTTAATACGCTATTTGGAAGTATACAGATCGCCAAGACGTGGTACTTTTAAATACAAATCTGACATTTCTGGGCGTCAAGTTTTAAATGTAAGTAGATGGAGGAAATCTTTCCCTTTCACCATGGCTGCAAGGTTATACTATGAGCCTTACAAAATTAAGATAAGTAAGCTAGCATATAAATTTGACGAAGAAAAAGAGAAAACTAGGACTAGATCTTGGGATGAAAACCAAATGGCTGGGAAACAGTGAATGACTTATTTTCTATAAAGTCACTCAGGAAACTAGAAGCAACTAGTCTCTCCAGATCATCAAGCTTGAATAAAAGCAATATCGAGTCTTTCTTTATAAATTTTCAAGGTTGTGTTACCGTTATAACTTTGCTCCAGACAAGATTTTATAAATCAGATGAGACGCCCAACTCAGCAGTACCTACATGTCGATAAGTGTTAACAATGAAGAATGAGAAACAAATCAAGATCATGACAACTGGTGAAACAAGGGTTAATGCGACAATGATTGTAGTAATAAATGCTATAGGAAATTCGATTCGTCCAATGTTGAGTTTTCCGTCTATTTCAAACCACATATACTGAAAGGTGCTCCAGCAGGATCTATTCGAGGTGCTAACACATCTGGGTGGTCTAATGATCATACCAAGCCGTCCGTAGAAGATAACATTCTTCTATTTTTCGATAACCACGAGATCCACATTTCAGTCCATGTGATAAATTTAGCCAGACAACAAGGAATTGTACTTTTAGAGTTTTCACCACATACATCGCATAAGTGTTTGGGCCTCTATAAATGTTTCTACAACCAAGCTGGATGGTAGGTAACCCAGGAAAGTCTATAACCCTAAATGAAATATCTAAAATTGTCGGTAAATATTATCCAAAGGCCTACAATAATCAAAAAGGAAAGGCTTCCAAGCCACAGATATTATTTAGACTATCAATCCTGACGTATTTGGAGAACATGAGTTTCTACCTGCATATGAAATGAATCGACCTTGGCCAGAGTCTCACGAAATGGGGGCTAGTTTGATGATAATGTTCTGGGAACACAAAATCTTTAGTGTCGTAGTAAACCAAACCCTACAGAAGAAGGGCAGAAAACCTGGAAAAGCCCAACTTCTAACAGAAACACCTGAGAAAAATGAAACCGAGAATAAAAATTAAATTAAATTTTAAAAGGTTAAACAAAAGATGGTTTTAAAGGATGCATCCGTTGAGTCCGGCACCATCACGACCAAGACTAAAACTATATTGACTGTTTCTAACCAATTGGATGATTGAAGTGGAGACATTGATTTTAGTGGAGATAGTGACAGTTGAGGTACAGAAGTACTTTGGAAATTTGTCCGTCTAAATTAATTTCACTGTTTTATAATTATTTTCTTGTGTATTTTATAGGGAAGTTATTTTTTTTATATATGATTGTTGCGAATAAAAATTCTAATTTTGTAATTTCCTTTTGAAAAATTATTTTTTTTTTAATTAATTGTAAATAAATTTCTTACTGGCTTCAAGTACTATAACCTGAAGTTTAAGGTACATTGCCTTGAACCGATTGGAGCTAGAATACTAATGTTATCATTTTAACGTTTAATAATATTGTTCAAGTATCAAAATTTATTAAAGTTATTGCTTTGATATTGCATTTTATTATAATAATAAAAAGAAAGTATATTAAATTCAACTTCTACTACTACAGAATTAATATTCAAATTTTGGTTCAAGGTGCACCACTCTCCCCTACCTACTTTCTGTAAATATCATTATATACGCATACATGGACTAATTAGTTTAAGCGTTTATTTTAAGTAAGAAGCCAGCGCTATCCTCTATTCGACAAAACATACCCCGCATAGTGTTCTTTAGAGAGATGTTAAAAAAGTTTTCTAGAAGAACTAAAAGAAAAATAAAAAACCCGAAAATTTTAGATTGTAATTGTTAATTTAGGACTGCTAACTCCCGATGATCTCGAGAATTTGCTGTTGGATTAAAAATTGCTGGACTCATGGCTTATTGGTAAAACGTATTGTATCTCGATCCCAAATGCATAAAAAAAAAATCAAATGGATGAAACAAAATAAAAGACTTGGTACTTTATTACCACAATATTCGTGGTCTATGGTCTAAATCACGTCGACCTTGCTTGAACTCATATATTGTTCCTCACTATGTTATTGTTTTACAGGATGCTGAATTACTGGATAACGACGTCCAAGTTTTTTCAACGAAATCGTAATCCTGATGAAATTTCTATGCACGGAGTAGGTATTATGATCCCAGTCTAATTTCATATGCATCAATTTAATAGATGGGACAAAAATACTGTAAATTTTAGTTGTTTACAATTCCTCCTGGTAGTCCTTCAGCTTCATATGAATATGGTCTCAGATATCTTCCTGTTGTTTAATGGCAAACTTCTGATGATAATGACTCCATGGTCCCCAGTACATCTTTTAGAAATCTGTATGTCTTCCTGGATGCTATTGCAACACTTGGACTTTCTCAGGTAAATAATATTAAGAATTATCGAAATAAAAGCTTGAACTTGTTTTTTACCTCGAATGCGTCGAAATGTATAGTTCGTTGGTCTGAAATGTCATTGGTTCCTATCGGCGAATACCATCCAACTTTGAACATGATAGTGGACTTTGATTAACTTTAAAACAGCTGATTTAACTTAAATTTATAGCTGGATGACCCGAAGATCCTTTGTACCATACTGAGCTGAAACGCTTATGCAACTTAAAAAATAAAGCTTGGCGCAAGTTTCACTTCTGTCAATCTAATGATGACTTAATACAATAATTTTTTTAAAAGCGAAATTCATAGTCCGCTCTTGATGCCTATGATATGTACCTGTTCAAGATGAAAAATGTAAACAGATCAGATGCTAAACATTTTTAGCGTTATGCAAATACCAAAAAGAAATCCAATAATTTCTTCCTGTGTTAGTATTTAAAGATAATTCTAGTCATGATCCGTCAGTAATTTCTAGTTTCTTAGCTGATTACTTTAGCGAATGATTTTTACCTTATGACGCTCAAATAGATTTTGTTTATAAGTGGAAAGTGGAAATGAGTTTTTTACTCTTTCGAGACCCGTACAAAATACGAGTCTACAGGCAATTCTCAACCTACTGCATATGAGCAGATAAAGTTAAAAAACAAGTATCGAGGTACTGGCAGTTTCTGACCTAAAGCCGAAGACCAAAAATTCCATAAAGAAACTTTTGGGAGTATAGGTACTGTGTGTAATGGGTTTCGATCAGCAGTAACAGGGTGATCTCATCAGGACAACACGATTTTGCGTATTCTGATTATTCAACGGCATATCCTAAAGTTTACATCCCGTGCATCACTATTTATCAGAAATCTGTTGGGAACTCCATATCTAAGCTAGATTCGAGATACGCCCTACTGTCCTAAACTGTCCTAAGTTATGGAAAGAATCGTTTATAGTCCCAGTTTTGAAATCCGGTAAAAGGGAGCTTGTTCTCAACTGTTGTCCTATTGTTAAATTGTCTTATTATTTGTCTTATTATTTGAATTCCTGTATTTTCATTGTAGTGGAGCTCTTAACACTCACCAGTATGGTTTTCTGAATTAAAGGTTAACAACAACAAGTCTGCTCCAGTTTACATCTACGTGTATCGAACCGTTTGAGCGTGGTTGCGAAACATACTGTATTAATACAGAATTCAGAAAGGCTTTTGACAACCTTCCTCACTATCTTTTGTTATTCAAATTGACATCTTTAGATGTTCCAATTTGGTTGTTGAATTAGTTATCATCCTATTTTAAGGATGGCAAACTAAATATACAGCTCTTTTGTGCTCTGTTCCAAGAAAGAATGGCTTACTCTGGTGTTGCAAGGCGTCACTTAGGGACCCTTCCCTTCATACTATTCATAAATGATGTTTCCTATGTAGTTGCAAAATCTGATTTGCTAATATACCCTGATAATTTCAAACTGTAAAAATCTATTGATTCCCATTACGATTGCCACAAATTGTGGCACGTTCTGGATAAACTTGTTAAATGGTGTACAAAGAGTTCTCTCGTTTTAACCGTTGATAAATGTTAGGTAGGTAACCATTTTCTCTCGCTAGCGAGTCCTTTCAAATGTGGGCTATGCTATGAATGGGTTTATACTTTTAAAAGTTGATAAAATATGTGACTTTGAGGTATTGTTTGACTTCAAAATCACCTTTAACTTCCACATAGATCACATCGTTAATAGTGTGAGCTCAATGTTAGGTTTTGTACTAAAGCTCCTTTTACCACTCCTCCTTATACTAAAAAATTAAATTTAATACACCTTTCTACTCTTGGAATTCGTAGGTGAATATGTGATAGAAGCTTTGTATTTCAACTTGTGAAGGGTGACATCTACTTGCCTCTGATACTTCATAAAATTTATTTCAATTCACGAGCTCGACAGTTGCGGTCTTATGATTTTATTTATGCGTGTTCCTATCGCACCAACTATAGACGTTTTAAGCCTATGTCTAGAATGTGCTCTACATTTAATTTGAATTGTCATTCGCTTTATTTCCAATTTAATAGGTTTTAATTAAGAAAACTCCTTACTAATTCTTCAGTAGCTTTCATTGTGTTATTGTAATAATATATCATGCTGTTCAATGATCATTGATCATGATGTGGGGTTTGTTTTTGAAACAGCATAATTCAGCATAATTGCAAACTGATAAGTCAACTTTCTCTTTATAACGTGCAAATTGAGCGAATATCATCATACAGTCATCTAATGGGTGATTGATTTTATAAGTTTTGCAACATAAGTATAAGCAAAGAAACTAGTATACCCCAAATTCAGGAGACCTCAAAGATTTCAATCCATATATTGCTTTTGCTTGCATCTTACAATGAGCATGCGGAATTTTCTCCAAAAAATTTCAATCAAGGAATATTCACTGAACTTGTCAGACTGCAACTATTTAATGGAATTCTCTACTAAATTTCTAAGACTCGAGCAAATTTATTGAATGATAAAATATACACAGTAAAAACGCCACGCCAATTCGTTTTCTTCTCCAAAGCAAATCTAATTTACAAAGTGGATATCGGATATCAGAGCCACAACAAATTATATGCAACATTTGTAGCTGTAATAAGAATGAGTAAAACCAAGATAGAGATAGACTCCAAGTCACTTATAATTATGGTAATCACGAGTAGTTCGCTCGCCCAAAAGGAATAATTTATGCGGGCGGTCTGTTTCATACTTTGTAACTGACTCAAAGGAACCGATAGGATGTATCAATTCCAGCAAACTCAGCAGATGGACTGCATGCTAGAGAGCAAAATTATTTAGCTACTGTATAATTTAATCAGATCTCACGCTGAGATTTAACGATTGTGTATATCTTAATTAGGGCTCTGATGAGAATAAATTACAAGAACGATGCGATATGAGTTTTAATCAAGTCTAGTACTTACAAAGGAGCAGTAGCTCAACTCGCCTGTTCTTCTGCAAAAGTACCCGAAGTCCTGCATAAATCTTGTCCATCCAATTCAATCATTAAAGATTGTCTTTAAAGTGATTTATCAAATGATGCATATATTTTCAACTAATCCCAAAATGTTCAGTACGGTTCGGGAAGGTGTTCTGAGCCCGGAGTTTATAAAAGTGTTTTATGAATACCGTTCCCTGGATGAAACATATACTTAGAGGGAGAGTGAATTAATGCGCTGGTGGGTGTTTCTCAAACACCTGCTCCCATTGGATCCTTAATGATTTATAGAGCCCACAGGAAAACACGAACAAAACTTTCCGGTGGTTTCTCCAATTTAATGGCAGCTTCAGTTTAGTTGACATTTCGTTAAATTTTGTGGAAAATCTGCATTCTGCTATGAACTTTTAAAGTGACGGCCTTTCGAAATAACATGAGAATTTAATCAAATTAAAAGCTTTTACGCAAAGTAGTGTAAAGTGTAGCCAGGCTTGAGCTGAAGCAAAACGAAGAGAAATAGCAATTGGGAAAGAAATCGTGTTCATCTAGAGGCGCATAAAAAGGACACGTATTTTAAATTAAGGACTTTTCAGTATTTTAAATTTGATTATTTCCTTCCATCACCATAAAAAAGGACTCCACGAGTATCTAGTGAACACAGACGATAAAGTGAGCTGCATTATCGCTGCTGGCTGTGCGAAATCAGCGTGATTTTTGTATTGCTCATGAATCGTGACTTGACCTTTCTTTTATTCATGTTTACCCTAAGTTCGTTTCTCCAAATGTAAAGTTAAAACTGCTCCGGACAGACATCTTTCAACATTTCACAATGACAAAAGTCTTAAATGCCAGGAGTTCTGAAGGGCATCCCATTGAATTGGACCAGCAATAAAACGAAAGGATTGTTTTCTTATCTGATGGCATTCGATGTGATTTTACGTCTCTAGAACGCGCTCGAAATTTACAACAAAGGCACGTTATGACCTTTTTATTATGTTTACTGGTATTTCATGAAATCTCAAGTTTTATTACAATCTTCGAGCACGGTTATAAAAGCTCAATAAGAGGTGTTTTTAGAAATTCCTCTACGTGATAAGAGATTTTATGTGGAGATATTAAAGAAAGGCGCCGACCACCATACAACTGAAAGGTTTAATTTTAGGGTGAAACCTTTCAATGAATATCATGTTTTGTAGAGCTGCAAAATTCATTTGATGTGTACGTTTTTTGTGAGCAACAAATTTCATGAATAATTACTTGGGTACACCTATACACTGTTAACTATAAATAATTAATACAAAATGGGACCCACAGTATCATTGCATTTCTGAGGAAATAATAGAAAAATAGAGTTACTAATTAAAAAAATCAGCAGAAAATAAAGCTCTTACGTCCTTGCTAAGCTTGGATGTGGCAAACTTCTCAGAAGTATTGTGGTCAAATGTATCTTTTGACTCTGTAAATAGCCTTGTTGGGTGCGGTGATTATAAAATAATGTAAGGGTTCTACTGAAGTGAAAAATAAGTCAATTGTTTTTTAGCTACCCCAGAGTTTTTCATTCTCAAATGTTGAGCTATTTACGGTGGGACTACTGAAGAATAAAAAGGAATCACAAAGCTGTGTTCTTTTGAAATTTATCTTCTGCATTTATGCCTAAAGGGTAGTAGGTGATCTCTATTCCTAAAAGTCATAAAAACCAGTCAGGAGAAATTAACTATAGCATTTTGAATGTAATATTTCTCATTGTGAATATAACATGCATACATACATATATGTATGAATATAATAAAAGTCCCACAAAGTCACACATATTCCTATAAGCGAAGGTTGGATGGACCAAATAATATGTAAATATAAGTTAACAAAATTTACTTTTATTGCTGGAAACAATTTTTTGTCTAAAGGCTAATTGCCAATTACTGTATTAAAATCTCCAAGTGAATTGAATTAAAAGCAGAACGAATTCTTAAACTTTACCTAATCTAATTCTGTATGTGCGCTACTGAGGCTCAATCCATCATTGGCATTTTTGGCGTGAAATCTACGGCAAGTAGAAATTCCGTGTGAGGTGTTATGTGATCAGGTGTACTGTTGAATGCGAAAGTCATATTAGCTTCTGATGTCTTTAGCTTTTATATGTATTAAAAACAACCTTTTCTTTAATTATTTTTCCCGACGGGAATCGAACCCACACTTATTAGAATAGAGAATAGAAGAATTTTAAGAACTTTTATTTTCAACCATTCTAAATCAAATCATAAATACAAGAGGAAAAAATAACCGCCTCGTCCGTGATTTGAAGCCGCGACCTTTCTTGTATTTATGAATTGATTTAAAATCGTTAAAAATAAAAGTTCTTAAAATTCTTCTATTCTCCATCTTTGACCGATTCTAACAAGTGTGGGTTCGATTCCCGTCCGGGAAAAATAAATTAAAATAAAAAAATATTGAATTTACAATTTATTTGTGCGCTTTCATCGTTACTGGTTAATGCGAGCTGAAAACAAAAGTGGCTCAGTAGGGTAGTTACAAATTAAGAAATACAAGAAGGAAAATCATGTATCTCGTTAGCTCAGTGGTAAGAGCAGTCGCCCGGAAAGCGGGAGATCCCTGCATCAGTTCCCGGACGAAGCGGTTGTTTTTTCCTCTTGTATTTATGAATTCATTTAGAATCGTCAAAAATTAAAGTTTTCTAAGTTATTCTATTCTCCATTTTAAAAATAACCAGTAAATACCTGCTTTGTTATAAAATTTTTGCTCGAAAAAAAAAAAAAAAATTCTCCTGCGACTGACTCCCTAGTGTTCCCAACTTTTCTACTACTCCTACTGATATTCGTTTTGCCTTCATTTAACTTTCCATTCCGAAACTAGCTTTTTCTTGAAATTTAACTTCAACAATAAAAGAAATATTTTAGATTTTGCTTCTTCTCTACTTCACTCGCTTCTTTCTGCCCTATTCTCTATGACTTTTCGGGACTAATCTTTCAAAATATGAACAAGGAAAATAGATATATTTTGTAGAAAATATTTGTAAATTGTAACAATTTCAGATTTTTTCCGCAACTTAATTATGCTGCAGATTATTCTACGATACTCAAGGACCAATTTAGGAAATTTCGAGGTTAGTACAAAAGAAATGCTTTAAATTTAATATTAATCAGGTTAGGGTGTCTCATTTCTGCTTACAGTAATCAAACAATTTTTGCAAAAAAAAAAAACTTTACATTTATATTTTTCTTCTCATTCCGCATCCGACATATACTCCCTCGTTAGAATCAAATGCAATAGATATTTTCTAAAATGTCTGACATAAGGAATGAATTTTCTCACTTGTGTTGTGCCTTGTTGCATATCTAAGAGAGCTGTGAAAAAGCTCTTCCGGACTTTCTGATATATGTGTTTCTATACAGGGTGTTCCGAAGATTACGGATTGGTCATGCTTATACATACAAAAAATTGAATGAATGCGGGGGGGGGGGGGGGTCGTAACGGTTTCCGAGATAACGGTATGTAAATGGTCTATAATATTTTTCCCTCAACATTCCCATTTTGAAGTTATGGCTCAACAAAGTTAAAATTCCGGAATTTTTACTCGTTTTTTATTTATCTACTATTTTTATTAAAAATCACATCATCAGTATCAACTTTTCATATTGAATTAAAAAAGCGCAAAAGCTTGGCTTTGAAATGCCCTCTGTACCCGAAACGTAACCCTTTCTGCATTTTTGCACTTTTTCTTAAGCATCTCCAGCGAAAATGGCTGAAAAAGTTCAATAAGCGCCAGAAAGTAGGCAATTATCTTTTGGAAATGACCTTTTTCAGCCATTTTCGCTGCAGATGCTTAAGAAAGGTGCAAAAAATGCAGAAAGGGTTAGATCTTCTGTACAGAGTGTGCAGAAGTTCAACAATTATCTATCTACCAAAGTTTAAATCATCATCATAGGTTGTAACGTTCAGAAGCTACAAGGTAATCTAAAAAAACATTCCCAAATATTTTAAAGTCTCGTTATCTCGGAAATCGTTACGACCATCCCCCCACCCTTACAACTTTTTGTTTTTCTAAGCATGACCTATCCTTAGCCTTCGGGTGCCAGACCACATATGAGACACCCTGTATAGCCCCTCATACTATATCTAAAAATAATTTTTTTTCATAATTTCTTATAGTCCAGTCAGTAGGGGTTTTTGCCATAAAAAAGGTGAGGTAGTTGTCATTTTTATATATGTTAATCAGTTCCAGGCCCCGATGAAAAGTCCACGTATAGACCCTTGAGGGGTTTCGCTCGGTCCGCCTTCTTGGATTAAAGGTACCAAAAATTGTTTTTTTTTTTTTTTTAATTAATTCCTCAACGGTTATCCTACGAAAAAATGCAATATGAATTTGAGGAAGACTAAATTCCCTACATTTTTCTGTAAGAACATTTTCTTTGTAAGTCTGATGTGTAACGAGTTGTTCTGTTTTATAGCTTTTACTTGGATACTGTGTTTTGACCATTGTAGCTAGCATTTTTAGCGAAATAAATAAATAAAGGCGGAAACGTGAACATTCGTTTAAACAAATGTATGCATATAGTACCATTTATATAGGGTGTTTCGTCCATGGGGGTACATAGGACAGGAGGTGACAGTAGTCCCCTAGTCAAACAAAAAATTGTATGGAAAGGGGGGAGCGGCATGTTAACCGTTTCGGAGTTACAGGGTGATTAAGGAAATTCAGTAGTCTTTCACATAGTACCCTGTATTTTAAAAAGTACAGAGTGTACAGACATTTACAAAGCTCATTATATGCAAATCTTAATGACCTTTCCAACGACTGCTCGACCAGCCCAGTACTCCTCTCCCCTCAACAGTTTTGGTGAGCAATCCTGAAAATTTATATTTTACATTTTTGTCGGAAGATCAACCGTCGAGGATTTTTTTTTTTAAAAAACAAATCTTTGGTACCTTAACTCCAAGATGGTGGACCGCGCGGACCCCTCTCATGGGTCTAAACTCGGATTTCTCAACGGGCCCTGGAACTGATTAACATATATAAAAATGATAACTACCCCACCTTTTGTAGTGTAAAGGCCTTATTTATTTCCTATTGACTGGACTATTATGCTTGTTTACTATTTCAAAATTAAGAAAAAAAGAATTAATGATGCTTCACGCTTTTTGCAGAATTTCATGAAATTAAGTGGCTTCAATGCACCACTTATTTGAAACTTTAACTAATAAAAATTTAATTTTTCATTGGAAAGTCGTGTATTTAAATTTCAACGTATAACCTACTTCTAAATTAACTTTATCGATACGTGAATTTGTGTTTAATATATTTGCTGTGTACCTACATACATAGAAAAGCCAGTTTGAAATAATTCGGGTGTCGCTAAAACCATAAATATTGAATAATTGGAAGCAAAGCAAAAACCAAAAAAAACTTAGCTAATAAATGTGAAGGACAATCACAAGAATTTTTCGGAATAGAAATTGCCCAAAATTGCCAAAACGTGAAATGCAAGTCTTTAAGGGGAACCTTCATTCTCATTTCTGCCCAGTCCCCCTATACACAGAAAATGAATTAGGTTTGACTAAATGATTTACCGATTTTAGACACCAAAATTCAAGAAAAACACCACTTTTGATTGCAAAAATAAATTGGCTTATTTTCAAACTAAATATTGATTTCATACGCAATAGTATGTGACATTGGCAAAAGAGAGAGAACGGCACGTTCAAAAAGTCTACGGAGGACAAAATCACGTGGATTTTGCAGGTGCCCAAGTTTATGTATTTTTTGGTTTCTCATACTAAAAAATTATAAATCTGGCGATGTGTCTAAAGGTACGTGCACAACGAAGTTAGCCGCATTAAGAGTTAAGAAATAAAATGATGTCTGCGAACTTGGAAAAGGTGACCTGTTCTTAAGTCATGAAATAATATGAAAAGGTCAATCCTTTCTCATCCATAAATATGGCATTTTCCCACCTTTTCTTCCACCTTACATATTGTCGAGAGTATTTAAAGTGATCGTTAATGGTGGTTTTCTTTTCTTCATTGAATATTGGCTTTTTTTTTCAAAAGACCTTGGACATTTAAAGTTTTTGTGCTCACACCAGCTTTTTTTCGCAATTTGTCTCACTATTGCTGTTGAATTTACGCCACTCGTACTATAGAGCGCTTTTCACGATCAGTTATTCACTAGGTCTGCCATGGGTCTTCCTTTGTCCATTATTTTCGGGATCTTTTAGTACAATCATTACAACATTACGGTTTCGTTTTATAATTGTGGCGATTTTTGTGACACTATAGCTCTCACTTTTCAGATTTAGAATCGTTTCAGTTCACTTTCACTTAGTTTTTTACTGCGAATCATTTTTACAACCCAACCCACTACTCTGTAATGACTGCTTCAGTTTATCTAAACCGGTAAATACTAAGCAAATTTCAAATTCACTTCTTGCACCAAATGCTTGCAAGTGCCGATTTACATACTCTATCCTATCTTTTTGAAGCACCCTTTTTTCAGGTAAATACGAAAAGTTCACAAAATTTTACTTTAAGTTTGCCATTACGTTCAACATTCTGAACATCCGTTGCATGTACTTTATAACCCACAATAAAAGTTTTTCTGCCTCTTATCTGTTTTGAGAAATGGGAATATTTCAGGGGTGTCTTATCATTTTGATGCGGAGTGTAAACTATGAGAGTGTACATAACAACGCTGTGGCAGGGCGATTTAAATTTTAATAAATTAAACAAATAAAAAACAAATTAATTTTTCTTTTCAATAAACTTTATTAACACAAGAATTTATTAAACAACAGTTTAAGTTCTATTATCGCGATTTCAGGGTCTAACTTCAGACAGGTTAGGTTAGAGTGGTAGCAACCGCGTGAACCTTACGATCAGCCTCTCCTAGATCAGTTGTGGGCTTCAAACAGATGATCGTTGGTGTTTTACTAATTATGAACATAAATATTTTTTTTTTTTTAACTTGATTCGATTTATGGGTTTAAAATTTCATCTGATTGGTTGAGTTTTACATATTTTTGTGTAGTAAACGTTTTAAAGGGTGCTCTAACGGTGATATACAGAAACACAATTTTTTTGTGCCACATGAAATAGCAAACGCTCAGTCCATTGTTATAAGTCAGTGGTCCTGATGCAGTATGTAAACAGGTTTCCTAGGAAAGAAGTGAGAAGAAGCAAAGAGATATCTCTCCAAGGGTAGAGATATCTCTTTGGTTCTTCTCACCTCTTCGTTAGAAAACCGGTATGCATACTGAATCAAGAATAGTCGTGTAGGATGGTTCATTGGGTGCATGCGCTTGTGCGACTAATAATTTCTATGTATGAGCGTATACGCGTAGATGAGCAATAGCGTTCATTTCTTAGAAATTTACAGAACATGTTTAGGCAGAACTTTTATTCACTTTGGTGGCCGACTGGAGCAATTTTCAGATAATACCTTCATGTGTGCCGTTGTCGGCCTCCAAAAATGTATAAAACTTCGAAAGAAAAAACCGAGTAAATTTCTAAGAAAAAATTGAGGGTTTCCTTACATCACATCGTGGCATCGTTTATTGCATATTGGAGCGAGACATTGCTGGCTTATCATTTGGTTACGGTAGCAAGTCGATGCATCGCGGAGGCATCGTCGATTTTATATTTGAGCGAGGCGTTGCAGATTTTTGATCTACCTCCCCAGACTTTGTATGTTATTAGTTTATCTATGCTCTAATGCTTTTCATGAGAAAGAATTTTGTTTGTAAATATATCTGACACATTCCTGTAACCTTTTTCTTTGAAATAATCGAAGGTTTCTTTACTCACTCACAGATACGGATAGAATCTATCAATATAGCACGAAAGTCTCATATAGATTGCGAAATTCCCAAAATTCTAATCACTTCTTATTTATGGGGTCATCAGCAACACTGAGAAAACTACCTTCATTTGAAAAATGTCATATTCCCATACTACTGTAGGCATGCCATACACTACTTGTCAAACACAAGTTATCTTCTCCAGAATTTAAGGATTTACCACGTAATTGAAAACCTTGTTTTGAACACTACACCTCGTCTCGTTTAAATACTTTATTTAGCCTAGCTTCACCTCGTCTCGCTTCATTGTGAACGTACCCAAATGCAGACGAAAGAGGATTACTTTGAAACGATGGAATATTTACTCAACTAACTCCCCCATATAGGAGGAATACACAAACTGCACAAAGCCTGATTGTCTTTTCTTCACCAACTTTTTTTTTATAATCAGAAATATGAAAAATTGCCGTTACTTTATACACCAACAGCGCTAAGATGCGAAACGTATTACTTATAGGTTAGTTTTCATTAAAACTCTTTTAATTTTTTTTTCTGGATTTATTAATTCTATGATTCATATAGCATTTGTGCCACGGGGGTATACCGAAAAATGTGATATTCTTCGTTCAGTAGTTGCGATTTAATAAATACTCCAACAAGGTTTTCTTTTTAATCATTACGTCTTGACAAAGAAAGCATTTTATAGGATTTTCAACCATTTACCCGCATCGAGGAAAACTAAATAAATGCAGGAAAATTCGACTGAGATTGTTTTAGTCCTTTGGTATACCTACCACCCGTGGTTGGTCTCAATGAGACAATAATTTAAGTCCGTCGTCTAAAAAAGGGGTACGTCCAGAACTAAAAAATTTGATTACTTTTGCCCAGCATGAGTTTTTTCTCTTTTCCTTCGTTCAATTAAGCATATTTCAACATTAAAAACAGATTTTTGTGGGTATATGGTTAGAAAGAGCAAGGGAAGTTGTATTAGTTACACTTCCATACATATACATATGTATCTAGGTACCTTTATTCAAAATCGTGAAATCTATATTCAATTACGCCGAATATAAAATTCGGATTTGTGACATTCACAAGGAAATTCAATCAAGAAAAGTCAATCAATAATGATTACTTAAATGATGCATCTGGCTTCAGTGTATTTCTCAGATTGTGTACTAATGCATTACTGACTTCCAGAAGACACTAGACATGTTGTTTTGTAATGAAGTTGTAATCGAGAGCTACAGTTAGATTCCGGCATTTTAGGTGGAATAGTGTAGCGGTATTGAATAAAAAGAGATGTGGGATTGTGTTCACTAGTGCCTTAATTTTCGAAATAATTCCTAGTTACAACCACGACATACAGTAACAAGGTATGATCATTCAGGGTATCAAGTACGTGTGACGTCACACGAATCGATTCTTAAAACGGGAAAAATAAAGTGATAATATTTATGTAAATTTATTCCACTGGATCCATTTGAAAATGATGCAATGCATATAGTTAATATGAATTTTTTTTACCATAAATATGCATTGAATTTGTTAGTTTAAAGCTCATTTCAAGGAAATCAGTTCGGATCAAAATGAAGTGCCACGAAGGATTTATTGATAAAAATATGCAAAATAAGACTGAAATACCTTTTGTTAGTGGTAATGGTAATTTCTATTTTGCAATGCATCATAACGAAGTGTAAAAAATGGGATTAGTGGCAAATTAAAATGTGGAATGCAATTCTAATAAACTTCCTTCAATTTATCTTTATGTCTAGAAAGTAAAATGGTACTTATTTTAAGATTTTAAATGGATCCAGTAGAATAAATTTACGTAAATATTAAACTGTTTTTCGCTATTTAAGATACGCGTCATGCGAATCGACTAACACAGAAAATGGCGAATCTATGGTGCTGGATAGTCTAGTCTGTATACCGTGGTAACAACCTTAAATTTTTGCGCATGTGTAAAACTGGAGCATATGCTAATGGTGATTGCATGTGTTGCGTATGCTCTTAAGCGGGAAATATAATACGACAGCTGTCAGCGTTCATCAGCTCAGATATAGGAATAAATTTAAATCTGACCTGATTAACGCTGATGACCGTAGGATTGTGGTTCTAGTTTTTACTTATTTTTATGCCGTTTTTGATTGCAGTTAATATGCCGAATATGTTTATGTTTGTTGCATATATGATTGCTGTCGAAATAATGAGAGCTTCTTCAAGTCAAATCAAGTCAAGAGTGTTTTCGCCTTTCAAACTCTTCGCTACCTTCCGTTTTTGTATTTAATTGATGATTTTCCTCATCCTACGAATTTGGCTTATTTAGGGAGTTGCAGTTTATACCTTTGGCCGCCGTGAGTTCAATTCATTGCCTTCTATTTTCTTCTTTTTGATCCATCCTTGCTTTGGGTGTTGTTCACTTTTCGTAATGTTATTGGTTCTATTTGTTCCTTATTTTGGGACAGACTGGGAGGGAGTAAGGATTGGATATGTTTAGGGTATCTTAGGAGGTTAAGGAATGAAAGGTTCCTATTTTGATAGGGTTACATCAGGGACATTCCCGGGCTCCTGAGGGATTAATTTGGGATTACTCCCTGTAGTAATCTCCTTTAGTGTCATAGAAACATATTCTACCTTCGCGGAGGTAGATGTATCTAGTATCATATTCTCTTCAGAGAAAACCTCCTTTAAATAGTTTCACAGCCGCAATTTTGTCTCAAGTTCCACACAAAAATTGCAAATTTAGCATATTTTTTGTTCTCGACTTGTCTTGTACAGATGTTTCAAAGCATGCCAAATTATCCCAAATAGTATATTTCGCATTATCCATGAATTCTCCTCATTTATTTTTTTAAATATTCCAATTTTTCTATAAAATATCAATATGGCGCATTTCTGCCATGTTATAACATTTTTTCATGTGGAACGTAAATTTTTCTCAATATTCTTTTATCTGGTTTCTTTCTCTTTCCCTCTTATTATAGGAATTAATTTTTCTCTTTTTTGGAGAATATTGGCTTACCTAGTGAATTCCACACCTTTTAGACCTCATCAACAGGTTGCTTGCATTCGAATTAATTAAATTGATTTTTCACCGCATCAAATTGATAGTAGCGATCGCAGTTTTTCAGTTCACAAGTGTCGTGTTTATTGTGATTTTCTCGCCAATTCAATGGGAGAATTAAAAATATTGCATTGTTTACGTTTGCAAGTTATTGTTGTTGTACTGCCAAGAAATTCGTTTTTTTTCAGTTTTGCAGGAAAACCACCTAATTCTGTAGGTTTTCGTATAATAGTTCATTGAATTAGCTGAATTATATTAATATATGTTTGTCTTTTCATTTCAGATAAGTTCCAGGAGGCATCTGCAGAAATTGTATTGGAGGATACATAAACATTTCCATTTGAAGTTATCAGTCTGATAGCCTGATACTTTGAGAACATCGGTGCTAAGTATGAACAAGCTGTGACTTGTTAGTTGGTTTCCATAATAGGAGGAGTGAGGTCATATTTACCGTGTCTGTCACACGTCATGGATTTCGAATAACGTGTCAATATCAAGTTCTGTTTTACGATGCCCAAAAGTCCCAAAGAAGATCATGAATTGTTCAAATAAGTGTAAGGCGATAATGGGGTGACTCTGAAGACAGCCTGCTAGTAGGATGAGCAAATTAAAAGCGGAAATGAGTCGGCCGAGCAACTGTCGGGATTCATTGAAACGAGCGATTGCCTATGTGTGAGCTTAGGGAAGAACTAAACATCACGCGTGGGTCCGTGCAAAGCCAGAAAAATGATTTAAAGGCTTCCTCTTTCATAACATCTCGCTTCTGATATGTGAATTTCTTGCCGAAAAACAAATTCCTGTCTATCCACATCCACCATACTCTCCAGATTTAGTACGATGCTACTTTTGGCTCTTCCCAAAAATAAAACCTGTAATAAAAGGAAAACGTTTTGACACCTTTTTCGACATTTAGAGGGCCACGACAGAGCAGCTGAAGCCCCTTCCGAAAGAAGCCTTCCAGAAATGCTTCCAATCTCGGAATCATTGTTGAAATACGTATATCGCTAGCCTCCATGCCACCAGGGAGAGTACATTGAAAGATATTAATTTAAATTTTATAAACTTATTATCTTGTTTGTCATAAAACCATGCACCGTATTTTTTGATCACATCTCGAATGTGATTTCGTTAACTGTATTGTATGATTATGTTGGCATATGCATGTGCGAACGCGTATATAAGCAGGACCTAATTACTTGCACATATGTACGAAAGTTTAGTACCCTGACTCCGATTATTATTTACTACGTTTCAGTATTTGTTTAGTATTTATTTTTGCCGAAATATGATGCGCAGTCATTCGCGTATCATCTGGCATGCTGGATACCGGATGATTGTGTTGGCATAAGCAACAATGCATACCAACACACTTTCTTAAACTTCTCAGTTTGGATTCAACGAAGACAGTAAAGTTACCATTTCCTCATATGTACTAAAAAAAGTAAGAATGTTGTAATGTTGTCAACTAGGCATCACGCTGATAAAGTCAATTGATCATAGAATACACCCGATATAATACAGTACTACAACAGCACTAAAGGGGGCAATTCTTAATCACCCATACCGGATGGGATTTGTTGATGATCCTGTATATAGAGGATGCGAAGAGGAATTCGAAACGGTAACTCACTTTTTTTGTCACTGTCCAACCGTCTCCTGAAAGCGTCACTAATTCCTTGGCTCCCATCTCCTGGACGAACTGCATGAAGCCAGTTAGGAGGATCCGGGGCCCAATATTTAACTTTGTAAGAGCATTTAGTTGGAGCGTATAAGCAACTGCACATAAGTCTATAGAATGAGCAATGGGCCTTGTTGTGGCCTACGTTCGAGTGTTCCGTTCGAGGCCTCAACCTCTGTTCAATCCATCCATCCAAGGGGGCGTAGATAACATGGACAAAACATTGTCTCACTACTCAGTAAGGAGTATAAATCGTCGATGGCTCTATATTACAACATGTTGGATATAGTGTATTTGCAGCTTACATAATTCATTCGGAGAATAATCCAATGACGTACATTTCCCCAAGACCTTGGAACGCAGTTAGCAATGCCATCCATCCAGCGTATATACCGAAATTCCCAAACCAGCAAATATTTAGTTGCAAAATTGGGAATTCAGTCAATGTTAGGTCACCCAATTATATCACAAACATCAAGTGCGGAAGCAGTTGGATCACCAGAAAGCGGATCAAGAGATGCATCTGAACGTATGAAAGTTATTGGAAGCTGTTACATATTGCGAGCTCTAACTAAATGAAATGAACAAATAAAACACTCGTGTAATCCACATATAAAATTTTATTTAATTAAACTACTTCGAATAATAACACAATTTGAGCTTCTTACCAATACTTCTAATTCAGAACTCGTAATCGCCAAAACACAACTGAGCAATCTGACCCACTCGCAAAGCCGGGTCACCTGTTAGAATCTTTACAGGCGGAGGCGACTCTGACCTAATGACCAGTGCAATACCTTGAAATTAATCGCAAAGCATTATATCAGTCACTGCCGTCAGCTGGAGACCCCAATACTGTTAGTAAACGAACAGTAAGCCTAGCTGAGCATTTCACTATGCGAAGTGAATTACTTAACCCTGGCTTATTGCTTAATTACAACAGCAGTGGATGCGACAGTTTTTTAATAAACAATTCGCAATCGTCAAGCATTTAACTGTGCGAAGTAAAATGCTTGGATACTGCAAATTGCTTAATTAGTCGTACACCTGCTGCTAGCTAAAGGCATGATGTCACAACCACTCCGAATTGAGTATTGGGCCACGACTTGAGATGATTATGAAATGCATCACTTGTGCGAGGATAGACAGACAGATAGACAGACAGACGAATGGACGGATGAACGGACAGACGGACATACAAAAATCAAAATAACTCTTAATATTATGCGTGGCTGTCCAATCCATTTTGGTCTATGCACTACAAATGGAATGATTTTATCATCTAAGGAATAATAACTAGAGGCAAACTATAATGTAAAAGTATCCGCAGTTTTAAGAGTTGGTCAGATATTGCAAACTATGTACGAGTATGTAACCCAAATAAAAAAATCATTTTGATGCATAAATTTTTAAGAATGCTCCTGTTCCACTAATCCTACAATATTAAGAAACAAAACGAAAGTAGATCAGTGCGGGCATAAGAAAGCATGAAGAAATATTCTAAAACTATATGAGGAGAATTGAAATAGATGGTCAAGATAGTCAGGATCGCGATGAATGAGCGGATCGCAATAAAATATTTACGAAAAAAAAACTATAAATGTGGAGAATGGTACACAAAACTGATTCGTCCCAGTAAATAATCACACAATTGTATGCATCTGGTTGAGTAGTAGGATGTTAAGTGTAGTAAGACGATACCAGATGGCAGCTTGGTGGATGAAAAAAATCATAGACGAGATCCATAGATCTTCGATTTTTCGTCGTTCGTTAAGACCTAGTGTAGCTCGCAGGCACTTCGTCAGTATGAAGACATCAAATTCATTTGAAAAGTGGTTTGATATTAACCATTTGCATTACAATGCTTTGAAATTTACAAAAATCTTGGTTTATGGATTTCGAAAGCGTATGGATTAGAACACGCAGCATACTTATATCGGTGCTACATCATAAGATGACTGAATTTCATACACGTATATAAACTCTTTTTATTTGGCAGCTCCGTATCTATCTATCTTTATCCTAGCTACATACATGCACATATTTACAAAAGGTAACAATGACTACACTTAAAATAATTTTAGAGTCGAATTCTTTCCAGCAATAGCATTAACAGTCAATTAACCCAGAATCTAAGTATCAACACTCTCCTTCACATATATGTACTTTTTTCCATACTCAACAACACTAACTGTTAAAACGGATGAAATATTTCACCCTCGACCTCAGAAGTTTTCAAAGCATTGTGTTTTAAATTAATTTGGTTTTGTTTCTGTAAAGTTGTCCTCCACCGAAAAGTTTCACTGCATAATTTCAGACTTTCTTCTCGCAAGCCTTCGTTTCTTTTGGTTCATGTGAAAAATGAGAAATTAAAGCCAATATCTTTGCCACATGAAACACATCAGAAAAATAAACGTGTCAAGTGGATGAAAGGTTTTCTACGGGAGTCGAATACATAACATGAAACAAGTTTGAAAATGTGAAAATTTTACGAAAACTACTCAGCTGCATTGGTGAAAAGTTTCTCGACAGGCGCACCCATCTTGAAAGTTCTGTTCGTTTCGTGAAATTGATGGAACAAGAACATGTTCCTCTGCTAATGGTTCTACAAGTGATAACAACCTTTCAGCATGTTTCGAGTGCATCAGTTTCTTTCTCAAGTTGCTTCCAAAGTTATCTTAGACGTCGTTGCCCGTTCCGTGGACATCAGAGAGGTCTAGAAAATGATTTCAGGTCAGTGATTTCCTCTTTTCTACCATGTCTTTTTTTCCTCTTTTTTTAATAACTTTTTTAAGGTCTAATGAATTTCAAAAAAAAAAAATCCTCTGTCGTTTTCAAACTTGTACACTTTCAATAATTTATTTAAAGTTGTTACAGGTGGAAAGTTTCGAATTATTTTTTAAATATATTTTTCGCTTTGATGTGTAAAAAAGCTATACAAAGCATGCAAATTCTGCGAAACCTTCCTTCATGCCACTCAACTCCTTTTATTTTCTGATGTTTTTCTTTTTCATGTTATGCATTCAGGATTATTTCCTTATTTTACGTTATTCGTGTAGGTAGTTTCAATTTCAAATCAATTCAACTGCAATTTATTTCATACAAGCATCATTACACATCTTATCGGATTTTACAAAACTCAAAACGGAAAAGTAAATAGTTTTATCCTAGTCCTAGCAAGTTCAACAATAGAACCTTCTTTGCCGAACTGAGCAGGGGTAAGCAAAGTAAAAAGATTCCAGAGGGGAAGCCCTCAAGGCAGTTGTTTATCACCTTTGTTGTGAGTACTTATTATGGATGATCTCTTGCTAACACTCAGTCAGATGTGGTAAGAAGCGGTATGTTACGCCGACGACCTGGTGATCTTGGTCACTGGTAACAACGAGTCTGAACTCTGTGGACTCGTCCAATTACGAATTTACTCCGAAAGGATGTAAAATTCACTTGGACGGAGAATTGCCAAGAAGCATTCCAAAGCATAAGAAATACTATAATTTCCGCACCTATTTCAGATCGCGATCCGACTGGTTATACACTAGGTATGGATTTCGGACTTTGCGTAAATCCACTAACAACAGATCTAGTGGATATTTACTAAGAAAAGGAACATTCCCAGATTGAACCAGCCCTCTATCGGCTCTACGCGTTTGGAATTGAAGGACTGGGTAAAATATATAAGTATCATATTAAACAGTAAACTAAGGTGGAAGCCACATCTTGAGGATAAATAAACGTCCTAAAGGCTTCGCGATGTGCTGTTGATCCCATAGTGGTGACTTAACCTTAAGTAGTCGCATGGGGTCAGAGTAATTTTAACCGCGAAAAAATGTAGAATACATTCTCTCTTGACCTCTCGTCTTCCAGTAGCTTTTCATCTTAGAACACTATTTTGAAAATCGTCATACTCGAACCACTGCAACATACGCATGCTTCTGTACTATAGTGAAGTGTGACCTTAAAATTTGCATTTGGTAAATATTTCTCATAGTTTAGTTGTTTATTTTCAATTTGATATCGAGTAGTTTTCACAAAGCATAGTTTACTCGTTTATCCAATTCGAAATCGAATAGTTTTTACGAAGACTTTTCGAATACATATGACCCTTATATATAGCATCAATACACAAAAAATCTTCGAAATAGTCTCGAAAAGACAAATCGATATTGAGTCGTTATTTCAATTCGAATTAGCGCTCATTTTCTTTCGCTTTCAGCTCGATATCGAATCGAGAACAACTTCGAGATCGAAGTTACACTTCAATTGAGCGGGTCGATTCTAATTCGATCTCCAATAGTAATGTTTGCTGGGAAGTTTTGTTAGCTACATCTATCGAAATTTCGACATTTTATAATATTTTCGAATGAGTTCTAGTGAAAATAAATTAAACGTATGTTGAGATTGTAGTTTAGAGTGAATAGTGTAGTTATTCTGTTGTACTCCGAATAGTTGTTTTTATTTTTTTACTTTTCTGTAAAAACCAGCAAGAAGTTCCCCAGTGTATAATATAAAATAATTGTTATTTTATTTTTGTGTTAATTTAAAGAGAAGTTTTTTGTTTTTCAGGTTTTGTTAAAGCAATAACATTTAGTTGTCGAACTGCACTGTTTTTGTTTTTGATTATTTTGTGATTTACTTTAATTTCTATAAAGATTGTGGGGTCAATGCTGACTCCATGCGCCTACTTGTGTGATTTTCATATGAATTTATACTAGCGTCATCCGACCCATGCTAACCTACGGTTCTGTGAGTGGTGGAAGGCATTGATTTCGGGCAATCATCGTAATATTTTGGAGAAGATTCAAAGATTGTGCCTCCTTAGTGTAAGCGGCGCTCTCAAGTCAACCGAATCTAGGGCATAAAGCCCGTGTATATACACGCCAAAAGGGGCCGTCAATTGCAGCGTTGAGGCTGCATCTCATTCAGAGCTGGATTCAAACTAGTACAAGAGTTTCACATGAATCCATCTTTGAATTCTGGCAGTACTTCCTACCTGAGATAGACAGCGACAGCGATCAACTCACCGAGACTATGCTGAGAAGTCGAAAATTCCAGACAGGCCAGAATAGGAATCACATTCCGCACTTCAACCATTGAGAAACCTTATCATATATACAGACGGCTGCAAATCGGAAGAGATCACAGGAGATTTTGCGAGGAGTCTCACATGGGAATTGCCGTAATACCTTGAAAGCCATGTCATGGTTTTCCAGGTGAAGGTCAATGCCGTCTTTGAAGCAGGAAGGTATCTTCATAACTTAGGCACTGATAATAAGTAGATGGCCATTTTCTCAGACGGTCAAATAGCTGTTAGGGCCTTGTGAAAACCTTCTACAACTTACAAATTTATATTGGAATGTAAAAGCACCCTGAACTTAGGAACAACAAGGTACTGGTACTTTGGGTGCCAGGTCACAATAATATTAGCGGGCAAAGAAGGCGGGCGAACTTGCTCATCTTTGTGCAACCTCGGAGGTATCCTCCTCCACAATTGGGATAAAATCAAAACACCTTATCTCTAATATCTCAGCTTGGGCCGACTGTCAACACAGTCGTCTTTTATTAGATGGCCCTGCATTTTTAACATATGACGCTCAAATAGATTTTGCTTATTTTAATTACTTAACGACGCTTCCTAAAGTTGATATCCCGTGCTTCACTATTGATCAGAAATCTGTTGAAGATTCCATGTCCAAGCTGGACTCTGGTTGTTCTGCTGGGCCTGATGGGATACCCCCTATTGTCTTAAAGAACTGCAGTGGAATGCTTTCTTACCCGTTAACATTTTTGTTTAATTTATCACTGCAGCTTGGTAAATTTCCTAAGTTATGGAAAGAGTCGTTTATTGTCCCAATCTTTAAGTCGGGTAAAAGGGAGCTTATTACCAACTATCGACCTATTGTTAAACTGTCTTGTATTCCCAAACTATTTGAAGCTTCTTTATATGAATTTTTGTATTTTCATTGTAGTGGAGTTCTTAATGCTCATCAGCATGGTTTTATAAAGGGAAGGTCAACAACAACAAACTTGCTTCAGTTTACATCTACCTGTATCGAATCGTTTGAGCGTGTTTGCCAAACTCACTGTATTTATACAGACTTCAGCAAGGCTTTTGACAAGCTTCCTCACTCTGTTTTGTTATTTAAACTGAGATCTTTAGGTTTACCAATTTGGCTGTTGAACTGGTTATCATCCTACCTTAAGGATCGCAAACTTAGGATTCAGTTCCGTTCTGCCCTGTCTGAAGAAATAACGGCTTACTCCGGTGTTCCACAGGGTAGTCACTTAGGGCCCCTTCTCTTCATATTATTCATAAATGATGTTTCCTATGTACTTACCAAATCTGATTTGCTAATATACGCAGATGATCTAAAACTATATAAATCTATCGACTCGCATTGCGACTGTCTCAATTTGCAGGATGACCTGGACAGACTTGTTGAATGGTGTGAAAAGAGTTCCCTAATTTTAAACGTTGATAAATGTAAGGTAACCATTTTCTCTCATAAACGAGTCCCTGCGAATGTTGTCTATGCTATGAATGGGTTAATACTTTCAAAATTTGATAAAATATGTGACTTGGGGATATTGTTTGACTCGAAACTCACATTTAACTTTCACATAGATCGCATCGTTAATAGGGCAAACTCAATGTTAGGCTTTGTAAAGCGTTGGGCAAAAGAATTAGATGATATCTATATTACTAAACTTCTTTTTACCACTCTGGTTAGACCCATTTTGGAATATGCCAGTCCTGTCTGGTCTCCCTCTTACAAAAATCACTCCGATCGTATTGAGAGCGTGCAGAGGAGATTCTTACTTTTTGCTCTAAGAGGTCTCGAATGGAGGGAAAGACTTCATCTTCCTCCTTATAACGAAAGATTAAATTTAATACACCTTCCTACTCTTGAGACCAGTAGAAAAATTTGTGACATTAGCTTTATATTTCAACTTGTGAGGGGTGACATCGACATGCCTTTGATGCTTCAGAAAATTAATTTCAATTCACGATCTCGACACTTGCGATCTAATGACTTCATTTATTTGTGTTCTCATCGAACCAACTATGGACACTTTGAGCCTATGACTAGAATGTGCTGTACTTTTAATTTGAATTTTCATTCGATAGATTTTAACATTAATAAGACTCAATTAAGAAAAATCCTCAATAATTGCTCTGTACTTTAGCTAAATTTAAGTATTGTGTCCTGGGAACTTTGTAGCTAGCATTTAGTAAAACTAGAAAAGAACTGTGGGGCAGACTTAACCACAACGAAACGCAAAAGATACTGGGACTAAACAATCCAACCCCGAGTGCTATGGTGTCATTTCTCACTGGTGACTCCTTTCTCAGAGATCATTTACATAGGTTGGGGCTTGTTGCTAATCCTACATGCATGGGACGGGGGTATAAATCTGAGACGCCGACTCACTTTCTTTGTCACTGTCCAGCTCTCTCAAGAAAATGTTACAGATGTTTGGCTCACACCTCCTGGACGAACTCCAAAATGCCGGCAGGGAGGGCTGGGGGCCCATACTTAAATTTATAAGAGTATCCGGTTGGAAACTACGAACAATTGCTCATAAGTCTGTAGGGTCAACAATAGGCCTTTCTATGATCCAGAAACCCCATACAGTGCCTCAGCATCGGTTTTCAATCAATCAATCGAGATTAATTATGCGCATATCGGGATTGGGCGTACAGCAATTATATATGGTATATGATGGAATCTCTTTTATAATCTACTAACTTTAAAAATTTTAAAACCATCCAACGAAAGTTTACAATTTATGCACTATTATATATGATTAGGTTTATCTTACGCTCATTTATTAGCAAAAACAAATAAAGTATGGTCATATAAGGTCTAATCCTTTCCTAAGAGTAAGTTTTTAAACCGAATCACAACCAAGAGACAACGATCAGCTGTAGGAAAATAAATTTCGTGGGGCAATATCTATTATGATTATCAAATAATTATCATAATTACTGGAGTTTAATATTTCAATGATAAGGGTAATCACAAAATTTCCCAACAATACTCTCCCAAAACTAACGAGTGGAGGCAACTTACTTATCTTCCTAATTTTAGCACCACTCTGATTACCTGGAAATAATTCTCGGAAATACCAGAGAACATGCTTAGAGATCCTTTAATGACAGTAAACGACATTATCCTTAGTTTAATCCCTGATTTGTGAAGGACCCAATGTGCGGGTAAGCACATTAAGAAGTGCCTTCCTTCCCTAGCACCCAGAAGATAGTATCTTATATGTGCGCCAAGTACTATAGCCATATCATGGAAACGAATAATATCTTGAGGGTGTCAAAGTATTAATGTCAAATGTTCTGCGTAGATATATACATATATGGCTGTAGCTATATATATCTGCACTGAGATACACAAATACTAAGATGTTGGAGGATATGTCCTCTGAATAAAGCATTATCCGAGCCCGAAGTATAATATCAATAGAAAAGTTTTTGAAAGCCTGAAGATCTTGTGTTATTTATTATTTCGGGCGGGTTTGTAAATAGCTTTCACCATTTCTCTTTTATTATTGTATATCTGAAATGATGAAAGCAATATGAAAATCCTTTTGCCCAAGAAGCAGTCTGTAAAGAATCGCAATACAGTTGCTTCATGCTTACTAATTTTTTATAGCAGATATGATGAATGTTGAACGATATACATACTAATCACAAGGTAGGCATGGAGTCACGTCCGCATTAGTTTTATCTTTGCTGGCTGTATATGTGTCACTGCTTGTCATATGACGAAGTAATTAATTCTGTTAAAGTGCCTTAGATTTTATTATTACAATCGTTTCATATTGGAGGTTGGGCTAGATATATTTTGATAAGATATTCCCTATATCCCTATTGTCGTTTAACTTCACTTCATTAATTGGCAATCATGATTCTATTAAACATGGACGAACTGCGGTATAATGTAATTCATATAGAACTTAAACAATTATAGTAGACATTTAAAGAATAGCTTAGAATTCATTAGAAATCAAATTTAAATTATTGCTCGTATGGTCTGAGCGATGCTAGATTAAATCATATCATCAGTTGAGTCGCAGGCCTGTGCTGACCAACTTTTCGACAAGTTATAGCAACACCTGCTTCCTCTAATGGATCTCCTCATGATAATGTGAAGAAGCACTCGCGACTACGTCGTGGAAAGGTTCGTACTCATCTCCTAAGACTCTCCCTCAGATGGAGCTGAGCTCTGAATGATACAACGTCGAGAAAGAAGTCATGATCAGTCTACTATGGTGTATTCCAATGCTATGTCTGAGTCTAGTGCTGACATGGTGGATACTGTTCTGAACCTGACTCTCCTCCTGGTTTGATTGCTCTAGCTCACGATGGCCCTGCCTGCTTCTGTATCGGGTGATGATTCTTTTGTGAGAGCTGACGACATCATTAGGAATTCTGTTGGAATTGATGCCTTGGGACTTGTACGATTGCCAAAAAGTGTTCTCATATCTACGGTTCATCCGGAGACAACGGAAGAAGATTTTATTTATCATGTTTCATCACATTCGAGCATTCCGCAGAACAAGATTTCATGTAGGAGAATTAACTCAACAAATATTTCATACGGGCGCAATTTTCCACATCATGTAAAATTTTGGTTTCTGCAGATTGATGTCTCCGAATAATTGCACGTCTAATTTGTTCGTAGAGATCAGGATGAATCAATTTCATCGTCAGGGAGATTTCGTTTTAATACGCGAATATAATTGGATTCCGATCAAAAATAACCATGGTGTTTGGGATATTTACAGGTGCACGCTTTGGCGTGGTGTATTTATCCGAAACATGGCTGTGGGCAAGAATGGTTTATGCTGAACTCTTCGGTCCTGAGTTTAAGGTCTACTATCGGTGTTCTTTGTTCGGTTCAACGAGGTATTCCCTGTTAACAGGCTGATATTGATGGCGTAGACAATCTGGAACTACTGACTATTGTTCTAAGGCTTTACCTTAATAATGTATTTGTTATCATGTACCCTTCTAATTAAGGTGAAGGTACATGGCGAGAGACTGTGTCCTCCAGAGACCAATTTTTTGGTCTGTGGAGTCCCAAAGACCCGTGTATTCTGAGACGCAAAAAATCTCTAAAGAAACCTAGGATGTAGAGATTTTTTTGGTCTGCGGTCCCCGTGGTATATTTTAAAACAAACAGGTCTCCAGGTTCGGCCATCGGTCTCTGAGGTTTGTTCATTTGTCGACGCCAGGTTTCCGGAGACTATTTATGTTCTGGGGCCGGATTCACTAACTCGGAGGGTTGTGGAGTTGGAGAGATGGGAGTTCTTGTGACACTTAGTTTTCCACTCGGAATTTTGTAATTTGTAATTTTGTAATTTTGCAAATTAAAGCTTGTATGTAGAATTTTTACATTTTGTCTCCTAATTAGATATGTAATTAGTTTGTGAGTCCGGTAAGTGGTTTTGGAGATAAGTGCAAAAGAAGTTTTTTTGGTACAAAAATGGGCGTATTTTCAACTCATCATTATTAAGAACTCTTAAGTCGTGGAAATTCACTTTGCAAAGATGGATGTGAAACAAGGAACGGAAGAAATATATGCAAAATATAGGAACTGGGGTGTACATGACGCAAGTGCAAAAATCAGTCTTGCGGCGGTAAAAAGTAAATTATGAAGTTAAAATGATAAAAAAAAACTACACGTCTCGATTAACCGGTTCTCTCTCTTTGATTTAATGCCAAACTTGACATATTTTGGACAACTCCCAATGAGGGGTGGTATGACCCCCCATTCCAAAAAGCCCCACCCGAAAACTTATTCATCTATGTTTTTGTACTCTATACCCGAAATCCGAAGGAAAAAACCCCAATATTCCACAATCCCACACAG
This sequence comes from Dioctria rufipes, assembly GCA_963924295.1. Taxonomy (NCBI): domain Eukaryota; kingdom Metazoa; phylum Arthropoda; class Insecta; order Diptera; family Asilidae; genus Dioctria; species Dioctria rufipes. The sequence goes on from OZ002741.1 coordinate 243,211,411, forward strand.
AGTTAGCCGTCCTTCAATATTGCGATACTTATCACGTTTTCCCTAACTTCCCAAGTATGTTAGAGAATCGCGAATAGAGAGTTAGGGAGTTTTAATCGGGGAAAACAAAAATTCTCATCTCCCAAGCTCTCCGCGTTACAGAATCCGGCCCCTGATCAGTTAGAGAAGACTTACACTTCTCGGGAAGGAAAAGGAATAAAGTGGAGTGAGTTTGAGAAATTGTTAGAAAGAATTTAATAAAAAAATTATAATAATTAATGGATTTAGGGCAGAAAATTTGTTTCGTCAATTGAGTTCTGGTTATTTTTGTTTGAGAACAAAAAAAAAAAACAACACGTAAATTTGTTTATCCCGTAAAATTTGTACACCAGCTGATATTTTAAGCCTTTCCACTTTTCCCATGACATAAAAATATTAATAACTTTTGAGATAATTCTTTTTAAGAATCTCTTGCTTGACAAATACCTAAGAAATATCTCTGGAGATCTCTAGAAACCGAACTTCAAATTTAGGGTATACACTTCGTATACTGTTTTGTTATGGTCTCCGGAGACATAATTTTTTGGTGTAAACATTTAAGAGATTTTAGTCTCTGTAAACGGTAGACTGAAGGATAAAAGTCTCTCACAGTTTATCTTTTCGTTTACGATTTGCTTGCCTTATCTATCGACAGGACTACTAACACTATGCGGCCCTGTGATGATCTTATAATTTTCGGGTGTTTTTAATATGCCGACTGTTTCCTGGGAATTTGACACTGGTCAGGACGGTTTTCGGCCGGCTTATTTCTCTTCTCCTCAGCAGTTTCTCCGCTTCATTTTCAGAATTGTTTCTATAGGTCACTTCCACTTCAGTGGCATTTCAAAATATTCGGATATATTACTTCAGTTGGTGTTATCTTCGGATTATGGTGGTACTACGGCTAAGAGATGTTTATCGCCTTTGCTCCCGGAGTCAACTTACAATCCACCTCTTCATGTTGTCTTCTATTTTGATCCAATATATTTGAATGTCCCTTACTCTGACGATTGTAAAAGCTAATTATTCTAAAATTGATTATTGGCTGTCGTCTGGTAATGGCCGGAATACGATAATGCTGTGAAGTTAATTTATGACTCCATATAACTTTTTTTTTAATGTACCAATTTGTAAATATAAGACTAAAAGTTTTAATCAACCATGACTTAGTGATTTATTACGACATTTTGACATTTTGAAAGTAAAGGGTGGAAGAGATTTTGTTTCTCAAGGAGAGATGAGGTGAGGATTACTTAGCTTACTCATATAATCGCGGACGTTTCGTAGCTGCTTTTAAACCCTCTTATAGGTTGTACCTATATATGTAAATTGAAGACTATACTTTACGCGATAGCCCTAAGCAATTTTGGATATTTGTCAATTCTAAACGTACTCCGATGGATTCTCCTCATGCTTATCCTTAAATTATACTGAGACCTTCAATTATTGACAATTTTTTTTGCTGAGTTTTTTCAATCAGCCTTTAGTGATTCGAACTGTTATACTTATTAGTTTTAGCAATGTAACGCACTTGATGCTTCCTTTGATGTCTTTTGAACTGAATGATTTTGTTTTTGATGATGCCATAATTTCTAAACATATATCGTATTTGGCGGATAGTTTTTTGTCTGGCTCGTATGGCATCTTATCTTCTTTGTTGAGGAATTGCTACATTACGATTATCTCCATCTTATGTCACCTATTTAAATCATGTTGTGAATCCGGCGTTCTTCCATAGTACTGAAAACACTCTTTAATTTTAGCACTTTATAAAAGGGGGAACAGAAATGACCTAACTAAGTACAGAGTAGTTGCTAATCTTACATTTATTCCTAAGATTTTTGAGGGTATTGTTTGTTGGACACTCTATTACCACTCGAAGCCGTTTATAGGTAGTTTTCAATATGGATTTACTACGGTTAAGTCAACGGCTATCAACTTATTGGAGTTTTCTAAGCACTGTGTGTCTGCCATCGATGCAAGAAAACAAGTAGACTTTGGGTAGATTTTATTAATGCATTCGACAGGATTAGTCATTAGAAACTTTTACATAAGCTTATTTTTCTGGGATGTTTTTTGTTTGGTTTGTCTTCTGGTTAATTGCGTATCTGATAATCGTACCCAACAGGTCTCCTTTCGTTATGTACTGTCGAAAGATATCCTTAACTCTTGTGGAATACCACAGGGTAACAATATAGAGCCACTGTTGTTTGTCATTTTATCAATGGCATACACTTGTTTTTACCTAACAGCAACATTCTCTGTTATGTTGACATAAAGATTTTCCGAACTATCTCGAATGACGATCACTGTGCTCTGATTAGTTCTGACTTAAACACCTCCTCTTGGTGTTCTAATAATTTTCTTCCTTTGAATATCGATAACTGTTTTGTTATGTCTTCTAATTTTAAGCGTGGACCTGCGTATCTCAATTAAATTATCAATGAAAGTATAGTGTCCCGCCTTGATAACACCAAGGATTTGGGTGTACTGCCAATAGGGCTAACACAGCTTTGGGCTTTGTTAAGTAAGAGGTGCGCTCACGAGTTTATTGATTCATTAAGACCGCCAGGTATATTTTATTTGAATTGAATAACAATATTTTGGACTTAATTCTTATTTGCAATAGTCAGCCTTTAATTATATTTGATAAATAAATGAATAAATTTATTTAAAACAAACAAAAACCAATTGTAGACCTCACATTGATAAAAACAAATTCACCAAAATTGTCTGACAAGCTAACTTTCTACCTCGTGTTTTTAGTGGAAATGTCATTAAGAGATACAAAAAGGCAACATGGAACGAACTGCAGCAATGAACCGTAACCATGAACGGTATACGCAGATATGCTAAATAAGTTGTTGATATTTATGTCACAAAATGGCCCCGCAAAGTTTGGAATAGCTGATGGGGAAAAAAATCGAGTAGATTGGGTTACAAGTAATCAGTAAATTAGTATTTTCACCGTGGACGTGTTTTTTAATCCACCATGAAAACACTAAAATTTGATTCATCCTGTATCCAAGACCTGACAGGCTAAACATACAAAAAATACTGGTCCAATATTTTTTAATACTTAACTAATTCTGAAAGTTTCATCGTAATCTGAGGGGGTGAGACTAAAAATTGAAAATTTTGATCATTTTGGTATGGAATTGCTGTATATATGTAGGAATTTATTACATATAAAAACATTTGTTAAGTTTTGAGGTTATGGTATAAAATATGACTCTTCAAGCTCGAACTCTCACAACGAGACTCTCATGTTCTACCAATATTTCCAGGCATATAATGAATATTGTAGGTGTGCTGCAAAAAAATAAAAAAACACCACAAAGCAGCCAGTTGCGATCAACAAAACAATTGACAAACGTCAGATGGCATGTTCCCCTCTTTAAATAAATTAAGGAGTCGGCAATGCAGTACTACCGCAGAGTAGCCAACATCAGAGCGAAAAAGGATCGACAATACAAACTTTCGGCACGATCCACATAATTAATTATTCTTTTTAAAGGAAATTAAAAGACTCCATATTATCATTCGCAAAATGATCAATCATATTTTTCGAAAATCATTAGGACGTTGTACTATTTCAAAACTTGTCAGGAATGGCTACATAGATAAAGCTTATTTCTCGTCGTTATGCAACTATAGCTTATACTTGCTACGCACAGCTGCTAGGGTCAATGTACTCTTTTGACCTAGTACAGCTGCTAAGGTAAATGGAATTTTCCATTGCTACGTACGCACAGTTGCAAAGGTCAACGTACTCTGGTTGCTATGCGCAAGTTAAATAATTTACTGATGCCGTGCGCATTTTGTAATAATTTGTTGGTGTCGTGCGCATTTGAGGGGCCGCACGCCAGCTCGAATTTCCTCTTTTTGCATCAAGCTCTCACAGATTGTGCATCATTTGGAATCGACCTGGCTTGTGCTAATACTTTAAAATTATTAACATTTTTACTTTATTCTGGGTAATGACTAGAATAAATACAATTAACACAAACTTTATTTTGGGTCTCGACTGAAACAAAATATCTTGTTCCGGGGCACGACTAGAACAAGATAATCACTAACTATCTATTTACCGACGCCATAAAGTCAATTCCACATTTTAGATTGAGGGGTTCGTTTTTGATTAACCATTAAATACACTTTTGGATTGATTATTTATTATATTTCACATATCACATATTCCATTTAATATTTATATATATTTGGTGCCATTCCTGAAAGGTGAACGCTTCAAATATCACTCAAAGTTATTATAATTTGTTACAGTGTTGATGGAATACATAAGTTAAATCTATTTATTAAATGACCCAATTGAACGTATATAATTGAAATCTATTTGTTAGATGACATAGTCGCAGTATATATTTTACGGTACATAACTGAGTTTGAAATCTATTAAATTTATTTCTATTCAAAGTGGGAATTATGGAAGTAAGTTTGACGTGTTTGTGCAATAAACGATTTACTTTAAATATTCACCTGCGTTCTTTTTTATATTCCCCATTCTTATATATATTTCTTTTGAGTGATTTTATATCGTTAATAAGTTATTGAAGTCCCATATCATAACTAATTTATGTGCCGTATCTTGTAGCCATACTTGTGGAATTATTTTATGGCTTTATTTGAAAGATACATCATGCAAAGCTCAGATATTTAGTGATAAATAAGCCAACAGAAATGGAAGTAAATAATAAATAATGAAAAATACTTGATTACACATTTATTTGGAGGACCAAATGAAAATAATTTTGCTATGATTATTAATTATTTTTGAAGCATATTGTTTTCTTGGTGACATAGCGTATTTAATAATAAGATTACAAATTTGGTCGTGTTAAACTCCATTTTATGTGATGAATAGAAGAATTTTTAAGAACTTTTTTTTTTTTTTGCATTTCATAATTTGTAATTAGTCTATTGAGCAACGTTTTGCTTTCAGTTGGCATTAATCAGTAACGATCAAAGCACACAAATAAATTGTAAATTCAATTTTTTTTCCCGCGGACGGGAATCGAACATACACTCGTTAGAATCGGTCAAAGATGGAGAATAGAAGAATTTTAAGAACTTTTATTTTTAACTATTCTAAATCAAATCTTCTGCCTCGTTAGCTCAGTGGTAAGAGCAGTCGCCCGGCAAGCGTAAGGTCCCGGTTTCAAACCCTTGACGAGGCAGTCAGTTTTTCATCTTGTATTTATGATTTGATTCTATTCTTTATCTTTGACCGATTCTAACAAGTATAAGTCTAACCATCTTTGATCCATCTATCTGATTCATTGTATGAAGTGAAAACTCTAGTTTTGTTTAAAATTCAAAGTTGCATATGAATATTAAATATCTGAATTTATTATTTAAAAAGACTTTCTCTATTTAGGGCAGTAATTTGTGACTAAAAAAATTTCTGGCACCGATATGATATTCAAAAAGCGTTGCTATTAGTGTTCTTTCATTTTTTTTCTTCCTGATGCATACCACTCTAGGAGATTTTACAATAGTAAACATTATCTAAAAAGAGACTCAATTGTTATTCATTGAAATCATGCCTTCAATATATAATCATAAAATATTAGTGTATGTGCCAATATGCGTTCTCTTCATAAACCCAAGCTAAACCTGACTTAAATTTACATCTAGATTATGAAAACCTTAAAAATAAGCGGTTCGAGTTAAAACCACCCAATGACCCCCTAATAGAAAGCTCAATACATTCTCTATCTCTCTCTCTGCTATATAATACAACATAAATTCTTCGCAACATTTATGACTGATAGCTTTCCTTGTTTAATTATTCTAATTCCTAAACAGAGCTGGGAAAGTACCAAAGAAAAAGTACTTAAATACAAGTACCGAAGGCCTGAGTACTTCAGCGTAAGTGCAAGTACCGCATGTATGAAAAGTACTTGTGACTAAGTATTAAGTACTGAGTACTTTTTGAAGTACTTTTTAAAGTACATTTTTAGAATCTTGGTATGTTGGCAGTAATATAATGAAGTTTATAGAGTTGAGTTAGTAGATATTAGTAAATAAATACCTTTTGAAAACTATAATATGTATAGTAATCAGTGGCTACTATTTATAGTATTTCATAGTTTTCGGCGCTGCACATTACTCTACTTTTACCTCTCATTACTGCACTCATAAAAACTATTAGAGGTCGGCACATGCACCCATTGTCATCTACAATAATACACAAAAATTCTAAGGAAAAAATTTCCAGTAAATTTCCAAAAAAAAATTGAGGCCTTCCCTACATCAGGTCGAGGTAGCGTTGATTTTATATTAGAGCGAGGCATTGCTTGCTTACCCTTCGTTATGTCATGAAGTCGAGGCATCGACGATTTTATATTCGAGCGAGACGTTACTAGTTTTTGTTCTACTTTGACGTGTGAGTGCGACGATTGCTTTGACAGTTCTTTGCGTGCTTTAAAACTCATCATAAGAGGAGTTGCGCTAAAGATTGTGTTTGCTTTTCTACGAAGTGCATTTCAAAAGAATTGAGTAATAAGAGTTAAGGAACGAAAATGTACTTTAAGTAGTACTTAAGTCTTTTTTTACTTAAGTATTGTCCAGCTCAGTTCCTAAATTATCGTTCATACTGGAAACTACAGTAATTCTATGCTTAATTCTTTGCATTGGCAATGATAGTAAAATTTATACACTTTTCTTAAAGAAAATAAAAAGTTTAAAGCTTTATTTGGAACACACGAAAATCGATTCAGCATAGCAACTGTCACAGTGATGGTGTCCTGGCTGGTGTTAGTTTTGTATGAAAAATTCAAAAAATTTTAATAAAGTAACGAAATTGCATAAGTGACAATTAGAAATGTTGCAGAAGTTATAGGACTAGTACGAGTCAACATGTATTTCTACTTCATGAATTAGGAAGTATATCCAGGGGTTTTTGAATGTCTAAGCATATCAAGCTTTATGAACGAATGTAATATGTAGGAAAGTCAAAATATTTATAGCACATAGAATATCTTGTAAAAAGTGCGATTGTTGTCGAATAACCACTGTTGTTATAATATGCCAATTAATTATGCATTTTTCATCTGATATTAAAAACATCTTTTTTTGAATCTTATAGTTTTACCTAGCATAAGCTCTGAACTAATGGCTTTCAATTAACGCTTGGCTGTTGGAGAACAAAAAGTATCCCGCTGTTTACAAAATTCTACACAAAATTACATCCAAGTAGCTTCAGGGAATTACAAGACCCTCAATTAGCTTAGTTTCCTATCTGAAATTATTAATTGATTCTCCAAATTTGATTATAAAGACTGAGCATGGTAATCGAACACAATACCTTTTGGTCCAAAATCAATTCAGCCTACCGCAGTGAGGGATTATCATTCTAATGATGGCCATAATCCGCCAGCCGAAACCCTATTGATTGATTTTAAATTGAACTTCGGGCATTGTTTCCCATTACAATTTAATTTGCAAACCAAATCTCCTTTAGGTACGCATATATTTTTACATGGCTGTGCTTTATGAAGAGGGGAAGTTTTTTTGCTGGCACAGTGTGCTGTTTTATTCCAGTTTTCTAGAAATATTTTCTACAGTTTGAATGTATAACAAGAGCCCACAAGAAAAGTTCGTGATGCGATGAAAACTAGTAAAACAAACTTTTCTCTTCTCGCCCCACAATATGTTACCATCAGCACGTTGGAGGTTTTTTTGCAGGACAAAAGTGCATTACAAGGATTCGTGCAAGGGTTTTTAGCAGCTTAGAAGTTTATTTATTGGCTATTCAAGCGGATTAAGGGCTTGTACCACTATCAAATCGAGTTTTTATTTTTTCAACTTCATATATACCCATTACTGCCTATAATAATTCTAATAATTAATTTTTAATTTATTTTTATTTGTCTTTTTATAATAAATATCACTTTCCATTCAACTTTCAAATATATGTCCAGGTTGTGACCGCGTTAGCTTTGTCAAACAAATGTATGCAAAAAACTTTATAAGCTGAGTCAAGGGTGTACCTAATTGGGGTAAGGACTAAGAAGGGAGCTACCGCTCCCTACAGTCAATTGTACAATAAGAAGGTATCAAGCTGTATGCAAAAGCTACCAAAGAAGTTATAATTTCTCCAGGACCAAAAGCGATTCTAGATAAATATCCACACATATAAGCCACCACGCTGTTTTGAAAATATGCAAGTTATATCCTTACGGTTGCTTTTGCATTTCCTTATAGCCCAGTTCCTTATACGGTAAAAATGAGTCTTTTATATTCCGAAGTTAAGTGTACGATTTTAAGCACAATTCCACTACGGCAACTGCAGAACAGTCCTTCAGTACACTTCAAAGAATGAAGACCTTACTGAGGAGCACTATAGGAGGGAGAGGCTGACCAGATTATATCTGATGAGCGTGCATAGAAATTTTGTTAAAGAAAAGCGGGAAAAGCTGGAAAAAAAAATTTCTGAAAAATGTTTTAACAAACCCGAGAAAATTATTATTAAAAGAAGTATCTTCATAGAAGTCGCTAGATCTCGCTGCAATCTCACCGTCCCCCAGAACCAGGATGCGCCGTTGAACTGAGTGATTTATTACAATGGACTAAGCTTCTTGCTATTTCATATATTTTCTATTGATGTTCATGCATAAATATTGTGTTTCTGTATATCAGGGTTTGAGCACAGTTTAAAATGTTTACTACATAAAAAAAAAAACATGTAAAACTCAAATAATCAAATGAAATCTTACACCCGAAAATAGAATTAAATTTAAAAATTATCTTTCTTGTGTTCCAGTGATATTTTAATCGCTTATAATCACTCTTATAAGAAATTAAACAGATTTAATTATGAAAAGGTTACTTTTACCTGAATCCTGCATATGGTCAAGAGCGCTGGAGCACGGAAAACACTATCTTTTCCTTATTCTTCCTGTGGTGATTGCATTTGCAACCAACATAAAAACATCAGGTGATGTTTGGGGTAGCTCCAACTCTGCGAAAGAGAAATTATAAAACTTGTGCCTTTCTGGCCTATAGGAAAATGACAATACGCTCAGTCAATTGTTATAAGTCAATGGCTGAGTGTAGTTGAAAAGCAGAATTTCGTAAAATTTCACTTTTCGTTTGACACAAAATTAATTATATGGGAATAAGGATCAGCAATATGCAGCAATGTATGTAACCCAAACGGATGCAAAAGCTCGGACAATTTGAAAATAAATGAACTGTAAAATGGTGCCCAAAATTCACCGATCAGGGAAGTTTCGATAAGTAATTCAAGCTTTGAAAATAGCTAAAAAGCCTTTAAAAGATAGAAGTTGGAAAACTATAAAGAATATTATACCGGCTAGATGGTGCGAGTGTAGGTAGAAAAAAACACATTTACCTAGAGGTTAAACTCGTTAAGAGAAAAAGAACAGCTAATATAGATTCACACAAAGCAAGGACATGCAAATGCCACCTACCAAAGCCAGATGGATAAATTCCTGTTTGTAAAGCGATGCTTGTAAATATGTTAGGAATCTAAGAAGAGGACATGCACATAGCCTTAAATATAAGCAGGGGTATTTCTGCCTGATAAACATTGAAATTGGTATGACAAAGCAACACAAATTCTCTATTATAGACTCACAATTCTATAGGAAACAAACTATTACAGATTACTCATATGCACATTCCGATCTATCTTGTCGCAAAGTGTGCAAATCAATAAATTTATTATCTATTCATCCAAAGGATACAAAGATTCTTATACATCATTTAATTGTCGTACAAAGGCACTGCTGTAAGTGAGCGTTACCATTAGTTTCTCCTTACTTCGCTTTTTATTCGTTTATCGCCTCGATAGAAATAAAGTATTTTTTTAGGTATAGATAAAAACGATTATTTAAAAATCTAGAGTGCACTGAAAGAAAAAACCTGTAATTCCCGCTATAAAATTGAAAGATGCCCACACAAAATCTCTCCAATACGAATGAAGTATTATTATGATATGCAAAAGTATTAATTTTTGGCAGCAATTAGTTTCATAATGAAGTGTATACTTAATATTACGACAGCACCTTGTTTTTCTAAGGGATGTTATTGATATAATCCTTAATAAATTCATACGTTTCAAATCTGATCCTTTTTCAGCAATTCCCTTTCAAATCGAATAATATGAAAATTCAATTATTTTTTATATACTTAATTAATACAAATCTTAAACCTAAACTAGGAATTTTCAAGTAAACTTAAACAAATTTCTAGTAACATGAAAATCTCTTATTATTACCCTCATTTGAGCACTCAAAAGGGAATGCAAGAACGCTTCTTTGGAAATCCTCTGCGCTTCTCCACCGTATCGCTGTTCAAATAGTTTTAACGAGAGCATGTCCGCAGAGGGAAGCGCTCAGTTACAGATTCTTGGGAAGCACCCTTTGAGTGCTTCTTGTAGAGTAGAACTCTTGGAGCGCTTCTTGTAGGGTAGCATTCTTGAAGTGCTTACAAGAAATACAGAGGGAATCAGAATGAGGGCTTTATTAAAACTTTCAGTTGTATTCTGAATTTTAAATCTATATGAATTACAAGGGCATTGTTTGCTAAATGAAAAAAGTAATATTGATAAATTATATTATTGAGAAATTTTAATAACCACACACTAACAACTAAACTGACTACTGAAATTTAAATTAACCGCAGTCTTCAACTGACTATTAAAGAATGAAAATTGCTGCGCTTTCAGATGCATTTATGAGTCATAACATAAAACACAGGTAGGTTATGAATAAGCCTAAACTCAGAGAAGAGATCTGCTTCCGCAAAGATTTCTTTGTCTATGGTAAAAGGGCGCTTCGGAAAAGGTATTTTCTGGCTATGGTGTGGAAGGTATTTTCTAACATGGTGTGGAAGCGCTTCCCTTTACAAGAGCTTGTCAGATTTCTCTCTGGGTGGGTGCTCTCCGCAATCAATTGAAAAATCTTATGTAGGCAAAATCTGCAATAAAAATGTAAGTTGATGATTTGAGAAAATGTTATTTTTTGCTTTATTATCTTCAATAACAGCGCCCAATATGAAATAAGCTTGATATGTGCCATTACTAGTTAACAGTTTTAGTCCTTCAGTTTCAAGCTTTTGTAAAACTTTAACTAAAAGACGAATAAATGGATAATTTTCATATCTCCTCATATCTCCTTTGTTTCTTTGCTTTAATAGTAGTCAGTAACAAGATTTGCAAGTTTCATACATTTTTCAATGCGAATTTCTGGCAAACTATTTGTAGCAGAATAATGATTTATATCTTAAATTAAAGGTAATGAAGAAATCTAGTAAATAACGTCGCCAAAAATTAAAAGAAGTGTATTAGAATGGAGATATGTATTAGCTCGGAATCTTCTAAAAAATGGGAAAAATTGAAGTTTTTTAAATCAAATTCCTCTTAGTAAGTAATCTCATTTCTTTATGTTGTGGCTATTTTAGAAAGAGAAGTTTTTCATTTTTAGTGGCGCTTTTTATAATTATTTAACTCTAATAGTACTTGTTTTTTCTCCCGACATTTCACCGGCGAGAAATTGCAATATTTATTTCAAAATGGTCTAGGTCTAAGCTAATTTTATATGAATTTTCTCAATTTCACGACACAAACTTACGTATAGTAAATTTTATTACCTACAAGTTCGCTGGTATTTAAATTGAAACTTTTGCTGAGTACTGACTAAGCAGCATTATCTTGATGCACTTTTTAGAATCTTAAAAAAAAATATGCATTATATATTTAAAATTTTAATTTTATTCCTAAAGTAATAAAAGGATTCACCTTTTTCAATAGTAGTCGTGTCGAGTCTGCGCAAGCAAATCGACTGAAAATTCACACTTGAGTAATAATCTTAAATTATATAGTAAAAGGGATAAGCTATGAATAAGAAAAACTTAAGCATTTTACTTTAAGTAGTAGAATCACATCGATATGCTTCTTTAGTCATGGAAATTATAAGCTATGATATTTTCAAATCGGGCACATAATTAAGTGGTTGAAACTTTATTAAGTATGAAAGTAGAGATTACTCTTTAGGATTTTTTACCGGGGTAAACTTATATTTGTTCAAGAAGGAATTTATTTGGATTCTCGGTATATAGCAAAAGTTAAAAATTTTATTAATTTGTTATTACATCACACAACCCATTATATTTTTGGTGACAAGTTTCAATGGAGTCGGATTGTTGTGAACCGAAATGTAAAAGTAAAAAAAAAATAATCATTTTAGTAAATAAATTCTTGTAAACTGGTAAGTAGGAACTGACCAAATTATTGAAGTAAGGTGATATATTGAAAATAAAATTGTTTTTTTTTTCTTACATATGTGCATAGCTCATAACATTTGCACTTCGGAATATATCAAACAATACCAAACATTGCGAAAAAAGATTGATATAAACTTTTAAATTAAATTAGCTTACTTATTCTATAATGTAAACAATTTAATTTAATTTTTGTAGTACATAGATATGAAAAAGGATCAGCCATTTTTTTTCAAGACAAAGCTTTTGATGGTCTACTGAATAAAGCTTTACAAAATATTTTATTATTCATCAATCAAGAATCTACTCGTATAATAGTTTTTGTTTAATAGGAGTAAATAAACAAATATGACTCTCGTATTACCGCTCTATGTTGTAAATAATCCTCAAGAAAAAGAGAACAGCACCTACCACAGCCGATAACAATGAAAGTATAGGAATTTTTTTTCACAATAAGGTAAAAGGTGTGTTCATTATTCAATTTAAAGTTAAGTTAAACATTTTCCAATACTAATCAATTTTTGTTTGTAACCCGCAGACTGACTACGAAGCTGATAACTATGAACTGAAACATTTAGAAAAGTCCAAAGCAAAAAAAAAATTAATTTAACCAAAAGTGATATTAATTGATTTTTAATTATATTCAATAGTTGAAAAGAAATAATTATATCTCCTTAAAAAAATTACAAAGTTTTTGAAAATATTTTTATCAATTGAACTTGTTGAACTTGCAGCATATATTTATTTACTTCGTAATTAAAATATTCCATTAATGAATATATTTTAATTACGAGGTAAATAAAATATAATTGCTAGATCCTAATTTTACAGTTATGATGTCTAAAATAAGAGACGGTAGCAACTACAATAAATGAATGCGGGTATAAAAGTAGACGATAATGACTATACTTTAGACGCAATCAACTACATTATATTTATGCGGCAAGTAAAAATATAGTTACTGAAACTTTACCTTCACGATATGTTGTCTAAAATATAAGACGCAAGCAACTACAATATAGAGGAATGTGTATGCAAGTGGTTGCTAATGACAACTATATTTTTAGCTAAACACAACTGCATAATAGTCGCAACCAACATAATAATTAATTGCAGATATTAACAATATCGTTTTGATATCAAATTAATTCTGTCGCGCGAAACTATATGGTTGTCAACGAACTTGCTCGTCTTGGAGCAGCCTCAGAGGAACCTGCCTCTACATTTGGGATTGCACCAAAACACCTTGTCTCAATCATTTCAAGCTGGGCTGACCGCCAATACAGTCGCCTTTGGTTAGAAGATCCCACGGGTAGGACAACAAAGGAACTGTGGGGTACACCAAACTCAAATCAAACGAATAAGCGCCTAACACTCAACAAGCCAACCCTGAAAGCTCTGGTGTCCATTCTCACTGGGCATTCCTCTCTCAGGGGCCACCTTCACAGGATGAGACTTGTTGATGATCCTATATGCAGGGGTTGCGGAGAGGTGTCCGAAATACTGGCCCACTTTCTATGTCACTGCCCGGCACTCTCAGGAATACGATACAGAATTCTTAGTTCACACCTCCTGGTAGAGTTACATGATGCCGGTAAGCAGAGCTGGGAACCAATACTGAAGTTTATAAGAGCGTCCGGTTGGGACTTATGAGCGATCGCTCATGGGTCTAGAGAGTGAACAATAGGCTTTGACTTGGCCTTCGGGGGACCTGAAAATGGTCCCAAACCTCTTAAATCAATCAATATTGTTGTCAATATATAGACGGGAAATCTAAAAGCGTTATAATAAATATAGTTATGAAAACTATGAACCATGCAATAGCGTATAGATTTTAGAACTATTTGTTAATAGTCTAGGTGTCCAGTTCTTATGACTGTTTGAAATTATAGTCGTGGCATATAGATTATTCGTTCAGTGCAGAGATGGCTAATTGATCCATTTTTATGTAATCTAAAATCGATGGATGATAGTAATTTAAAAAGGACGATATTATTTAAATGCGAGGCTGTGGACAAATTCAAATGGAATTCGAACAATTAGAATTAGAACAATTCTTGTGTACACAGTTAGAGAGTTATCAACAGTTGGCGAAAGAAGCATTGCAGTCACTTCTACCATTTGCAACCACCTATATGTGCGAAACGGGATTTGCCTTGCTTTTGCATATAAAAACTAAAGCGAGAAATCGCTTAAATGCAAGTGATAATTAACGCCTGTCTCTTTAATAAAAAAAAGAGCCTCGCTTCACAAGTATAATAATGAACAAGCAACAATAGCCTAGCCATTAAAAAAAATAATATTATTTTGTATTTGATATATAAAATGTTCAAGTTTTCTTAAATAAACAATAAATTTCGCGGAGATCTATTTTCAGATTCAAAGGGGTGTGCCTCCCTTAAATGGTTAAGAAACACTGATCTAGCGTATCATAAGAATTGGACTTTTATACCCATTCTAGCTTTTTTACTTGTTTACTTTAAGTCGCTTTCGGAATGTAAATGATAATGGCCAGTTTTAAAGTTCATTTGTGCATACTATAAATGGTGTAAGATAAAGTGTAATAAAAACGTACCGTGTATGTAATATCTGGCCACAAAACGGGGCTTTCAGATAGGCTAAACTAACGTTGTCATTCTATTTGTAGTGCATAAAATCAATGCTGCTAGAGCAAAATCGATTTAACACCAACCCAAACTTTAAAACTTAGAAGTTACTTTGATTTTGGCATGTCCGTCTGAAAGCCCAAGTTTTGCACACAGAATTAAAAGAAAAAAAGAGATATACAAATTTAGAGTGTTCTAGAAGTTTATATTGTACTCAATAGGTCTTTGGAATACAAAATCCTATCATTTTACTTACGGACGAACCGCTATAGAAATAGATGCGAAAAACCACTTAAACAATCAAACTTTCACAGACGGGTGACTTTTCTACGGGCATTCATCTAGGGTATCGTAAGATATTGGTATTACAACAAGATGTTCGAATGAATTGAAGCCATTTATTGGGATTTTTATTTTAACAGCTGTTATCAAATTACAATAATTTACCGGCTGCAATCCTAGTATAATTTACATACTCTAGAGACAGCTCCTGTATCTACGAACAGAGATAAGTTTACCTTTTTGATAAACTGCTTTAATTTTGCAAAAAAGCTTGTTAACCATCATAGGTTTAAATATAAATATAATCATGGACATTCAAATTAATAGTATTCCTTTAGCGGATTGTGTTGTAAAAAACAAAAAAAAAACCCCTGCGTAAGTTATATGCAATCTTTTATTTCTCCTCTTCTGCTGTTAAAATGGTATCCAATTTTCTCTCAAATAGCTCGCAACAGGTGGTCATAAAAGGAGTTCCGTCTTCTCGAATGCATTTAACATGTGGAGTACCTCAAGGTTCAGTCTTAGAACCTCTTCTTTTTAGTCTTTATATTAACGATTTATGTGACGTCATGCATGATGTTCAATTGCACCTTTATGCAGATGATGTACAGCTATACTTATGTAGATCTCGTGGACTGATTAGGACTGTATCTGCAGAGTAAAAGATGATATCTCAGAAATTTGTATGCTTCATAATATGGAACTACCACACGTAAACTGTATAACCAATCTGGGAGTGAAAATTAATAATCGTTTGAGGTGCTGCGATCATATCGAATCTATAGTAAGCAAAATTTATGGTGGGCTTAGGAGACTCTGGCTGTCTGCAAATATAATGTACTTCCCGTCAACTTGCGTTTGAGACTAGTTAGGACACTTTTAATGCCTCTTTTTACTTATGGCAGTTTAATATACATGAGACTGGTCTCAGTTTGCAATCGAAAGCTAGAGATTGCTTTCAAAGACTGTATACGTTTTGCTCTCGGTTTGCGTCGATCTGCTCATATCTCTCCTTATAGACCATTAATTTTAGGTTATACTCTAGATTTGTACCTAAAGAGTAAAGCACTGATTTCCTGCATAATCTTATTCGCACAGAGTAACGACAATTTTCTGCAGCCCTGAGAGGACGTAAACTTCTAATTCCTCTATTCAATTCATCCATCCTTGAGGGATCTTACTTTATTCAGGTTGTACGCCTTTGGAATTCCCCCCCCCCCCCCCATGCAAAACAGAGTGTTACTTCTATCAGTGAATTTAAGTAGCTTGTAACGTAATCGTATTTCACTAATTACCAACTGATTGTGTCGAACTCTTTTCTTCTTATCTTTCCACTATGTTTTTCTTTTCTTTCCTTTCCCTTTCTATTTTTACTATTTTTCTAATATATTGAAAGTATTATGTTTTATTTTTCTCTCTCTTTTAATTTTAATTTTATTTTGTAGTTTACTAGCTAACCTAGCCGTTCTTTGCATTGTACTATTATAAGATTTCTAATCTTGTGTACATATCAGGTAAATAAAATGATTGATTGAAAATGATTGATTGATTGATTGGTTATTCAACCATTATAACAATTTAATTAAGTCGAAATAATATTAGGTAAGTACTATAAAAATTAGCGTATACCTACTGATTAACATAGATTTCGCCAGCTATGAATGACCAATTCCATCGCTCTAATTTTCTTCATAACAAAGCAGATTCTGTGCAGCTAATTCATCAAGGTGTAATTCTATGCTACTTGACTATCTTTGACTACCCTTTATACACGTTACTTACTAATACAAGACCCTTTGAACACTCTTGATAAAAATTGGAATTTTCCTGCTTTTCGGCATGCCTTTCATGTTACTGTAGTTAAAAGTGATCACGTATCAGCAAAAAATTAGTTGTTTCCACTTCTATTAGGAAGGGATAGTTAACATGGTAACGGTAAGGTGAAGTTTGTCACGTAATATGAAGACTGACTAAAACAAAGTAATTTTTTCTGAAACATAAAAGGTAAAAGAAAACAAAAAAACGAATTTATCTTACGAAAATTTTAATTCTGTTGTTTAAAAAATGATTTATGTCCCGGGGGCATTACTCAACTGAAATAGGAGGAGGAGATATTCTTCTAAACTAAAATCAGCTCATAGCATATTGTGACAGCATGTAATTTTATAACCAGACGAAAATAAAGATTTAAATTGGAACAGGAGTTGAAATACCGCATTACTGTTTCTGTTTTCTTTTCAAGTCCAGAGCTTCTAAATCAGTAGAGAGCGTATAGAAAGCCGCAAATTTTTTCGCATAAAAATTATTTTAACAGTTCTCTTTTCATTTCATTTTTGAATACCTTAAGGCAGCAAAATGAACTCAGCGAGCAAAAATACGGGCACCTTTTTCTATTTAAAAGCATAAAACCTAAGCATTCCATGTAGACTATATCTCTACGTAGAAAAACTATATTGTATAAGTTCGTGCTCCAAATAAAGTTCCCGATAGAAATTGTAGTTCATGGAGTGCATCAAATTCCTATGAGATCCTGAATTTAAATATTCATTTGAGCGACTGCCACTGCAATACTAAAACATTTTCCAGAGTCCTTTATAATTTTACTGGTCGCCGGGGGAATTGTGGATTGTCTGGAATGCATAAGCTCGTCAGTTCGCATTTGTGTAAAGCTCGTAACTATATAAGGAAATTTGCATTTCGTTACATTCTTCATTTTAACTCAACTCAACCGGTACAACCTTTGGGTATCTCATGAATACGTAAAATGTCACCGCGAATATTTTCTGAATAATAGTCTTTGAAGATCATAAGGAAATTATGGGCCAAGATTATGTCGAGTGTAATAATCCCCACTATGGAATGTGTAAATTTATTAAAAATGAATTTTATACTATAACTTCATTAATTCAAATTAAGTTTTCAGCGGCATTGTATGTATGTATTGGGATATTGAATTGTTATGCAAGTACGAGTATCGTCTGCATTTGGGAATATTTTTTTATGTTTTTTGTAGTGATGCTTGATGTTGATGCAATGTTTATTTGATATGTTTTTCGAGATATTGTAGACGGGAAAGTCAGAAATATGAATAACAGAAAATTCATATTATTCAGAAAGCCGTATGTTATTCCATTGAGTTAGGATTTTGTGCACAAAATATTGCTTGCATGTCAATACATGTATATACCGAGCTAAAGAAAATTGTACCAGAGGTCTAAATTGTACAACTCCCTAATGAAATAACACAGCCAGCAACAATTGCACATGAGCAGTGCACATAATAATTACTTTTAATTAAAACAATTAATAACATGCTTGAAATATTTGAAAATTAACATTTATTATAAATTTACGAAATTTGTAATTAGATTAAATTAATTTACAAACAATTTTCACCGAAACCGTCACACTTCAAACAGTCGCTATGCTAGCTATTGTTACTATGCTAATTATTGTTGCCATTCGCCTTTAAATATCGTACTTTGGTGCCGTACGCAAACCATGGCTATATAAACAGCAATCTGACTTGTTTCAACCTCTTTTATAATTTGGCAGTGCAGTGATTAACTTGGTGATTTCTTTCCTAGTGTTCTAATTGTTATTAACAAATCAGATTCTTTATTTGGTTCACAATTTGAGTAAATATCTTTTTTTCTAGTTACCGACTGGATTAAAGAATTTATTTTGAAGGCGACTGAAATAAATGTTATTGTTATGGGTAGCGACTGCAATAAGATTTTATTGCTAATACGAAAAACTTTATTGCGGGTATCGACTGTAATAAATATTCTTATTCCGGGTATCGACTGTAATAAGAAATTTACTAACACAAAACATTTTACCGCGGTTATCGACTATAATTAAATAATTACTAACAAAAACACTTTATTGTGGGTATCGACTGCAATAAAGAATATTTCAATCTCAACCTCAATAAAATAGAAAATCAATTAAATCAAGTGCCAAACATTGACCAGGTCAGTACAAACATTATCATATTTTCTATTAACATTATGTTTTGAATTTATTGAATTTTGATATATGTAAATATTTACATATCTTATTAAATCCTAATCAACATTTCCCTTCTTTTCCATATCGTTTACGTCTTCTCGACGTTAATTAGGACAGCAACTAATTGTGGTTAAGTTGAGATTATCTAATATTTACGTCCGATTTACATAAGTGGAGAATGAGTGAACGTCGTTTCAGCGTAAATATTAGGGAAAATCGGGAAATCGGGCAGAGGATATATTTCCTTGATTTGGTAAATTTAACGTAAATTTCACGTCGAATTTACGTAAGTTTTCATTAATCTCGACCTAATTTCTACTTCGTTTAACTCATGTCTGTGCTAATTTAGAAGTGATTTCATTTTATAAGAATTGTGTGTGGTTTGTTTCCCTAGTAGGTAATGTAAATATTATGAACAAGGCACATAACTCTAACTTAAATAATCATGAAAAGTATTGCTTTAATAAAATATATAGAAATTATGGGCTCATGTATGTAGAATGACAAATATTTTATTGATAAATATGTAAATAATTTTTCGAAAAACACCAACGCGATTTAAAAATATTAACTTTTAAGCTTTTTAAATCTTTCTTTGGTTTGCCATTAAGAAGCTAGATATTAATTTAAATATTCTTAAATCGTTCTGAAAACTCATTTATTTGGGGGTTTTTATCAGTGCCTATGGAAAAAATAAATTAATGTATCACGCAATTTTTCTATTTATTCCTTTAATATATGGCGGTCATGTTTTGTTAAATATGTCGCATATTATAAAAAATAGTTTGGACTTCATATTTTTCCTTATACTACGACTTTCCTGGATGGCAAGGCGAAATAACCCAAATTTTTCAGTGTAAAAATCTATCTTTAGGTAATTTTGTGCTCAAAAGCAATGATAATTTTTTTGCTATAAAAAAATTTCGACCTGAAATAGGGCCTTTCGCCCTAAATTATGTGATTTCGCCGTAAATAAATAAAAGACATTTGACAATTCAAGGAATTAAATTGATTGTCAAATAGAGAGACGGTAAGGATAACTCAATATTAGTAACACTCCTATGTATTTTATTTACATCTTAAAAAGACTAAGCCATGTGATTAGAATCAGCATTTTCAAACAAGATTTGTGAAAAGGCCCGTAAATGCAAAAGCGTGTATTCCGCATGGTTGGGAAACAAATAATGAAGTTTATTGGCACAAATCAAATTTAGCATCTTTGAGAAAAGATGCAAATGGTATTTCAGGCCTGGCTGGTTTCGATATAAATATGTGGTAAAAGAAGTGACATTTATAATCTTGATTAAGCGTTTCAATAGGAAAAATTGTTCATTAATTCCGGTGATACTGAAGCGAAACAAAAGTAAATGAACTTTAATTTTAGGTTGAATTATTACGTAATTTCAACTATTAAGAATCTCGCTAAACGTTCCCATTTAGTCTAATTTATCTTGATGTTATCTTTTTTCCGAATTTGACCTTTGAGGGCGAACAGAATCGAATATGGAATTATTTAGAGAATATTTCCGTTATCTTGCCTTGAATTTGGGAATAGATCCAACTACAAAGTCCATACATTTCCTTAAATTTGACGTCAAAGTTAAGTAAAATTTAGGAAAAAATAAGGAAATTTGCCTCAGATTTAGGAAATTTTCTTTATTTATTTCCCTATTTTTCCTCATTCTTATGAAGTAAATTAAAAAGGAATTATTACGTTATTTTTCCGTAATAATTAACTACAAAGTCAAGATTATTTTGAAGGTCTAATTTAAGGAATTATTAAATATAATTTCCTTCCTAATTTACCTTAAAGAAAGTGGTCTTTGAAGTTAAATTCTTAAGTCTAGTTTACGTAATTTTAACCAAAATAGGAAATTCTGCCTCTAATGTTATTGTAATAAAGATTTATTTCAAGTGTAGTGAACCTTGTAAAAACAAAAGGTATAGTAAGCATTTTATGAAGTATTGTGAAGTATCAAGTAAAGAGTAAAGTTTTAAAAATCTTTTTTTAACCGCCGTAGTAATATTATTCATGGAATATTGTAGTGAATATGTATTGTATCTACTGGCAAGTGTACCAATATGAGATGTACACGTCCTATCCCAGCGAGTGCCAAAAGTCAGGTTTGGACATCCTTTCATATCAGAACCTTCGAAACTTATAATAAAAGCTTGTGGTGAGGAAAGATTTTCATTAAACTCTTAAAACTCCAATTTCGGAAATATCTCATACGTTTTATTTTTAGCAGGCAATCCATGCGCAGGCGAGCTTACCACCATAAAATAAACAAAAATGTAATTTCATGATCACTTTTTGAAAAGCGTTCATGGAAAACTAATTTTAAATATGGAAAACTGATCAAACATGCTTTTCTGTAATTAAGTTTCAAAAGCAATTTGAACTTGCAGTTCTTGGAAATATTTGGCAGGCGGAGACATAATAAATAAATCTTCCTTATACTGAGTGTGATACTTGTATTCTGTGCCTCAGAGAACCAGTACTATTTTTATATGTAAAATTTGACCTAAGAAGAATATAAACTTAGGATTTGCATTACTTCTTTATTAGAATAATTTTAGGATTCACCGCGAGGATCTTTTAAGTGACGCAGTAATTATTAATTCCCACAAATATCGTGGTTTGGATCACATTCACGGAAACCGAGATCTGTTCTTGATTCGATAAATGTGTTTAATTTCATGTACTTTTTTATTTTATTTTTTTATGAGAAGAAAAAGTAAAGAAAAATGATAGAAAATATTATCATCAATCTCCTCTAATCCATCGAGGTCATCGGGTAACAATAGTAGCTCTTAATCAAAATTAGTTGCGGCTCACTCCAGAATCTCAGAGTTCATATGGTGTCTATCAATATTATTCTCCTTCAAGTAGTTTTCGATTTTCCTGCCTGGCCATTTCCTTTCGGTTTCTAGTATTGAGAAGTAAAAACACTATTTCTCTGGGTGATGTAGTGTGTGGCCAATCCAAATGTCTTTATTACTCAGTCTTGCGAGCGATTAAGATATGACGCGAACAGCTCTTATGGGTATATAAAGGCAGCATATTGAACCTAAAGCTCCCTATTTCGGAAATTTGAGAAAAAGCACTTCTTGATTTGTTTACCGTCAAATTTAACAAAAGTTTGACTACCTCAGTTACATTGTTTCATTTTCGTTGGGCAAAAAATCTGCCATCTTTTACCACATCGGACACTTTTCTGTACTTGCCTATGGAGTCCGGTCTATACGTTTTTCAGTTCGGATTGCCTCTCGATTGTCTATTTTAAAATTTCTGTATAGTTTCCTCTCATCTTATCTATTTTTCAGGTAAAGGATTCCGAGTGTTCCCTACCACACCATAATAAGGTGGTGATCACTACCGATATCCACTCCTTTGAACTTTGTTACGTTTTCTAGAATGTGTCATCGCCGAAGACTGACGACATGCACTACTTGATTTCTACTCTATATATCTGATAACAGCCATAGGTATCTTTGTATTTATATCTGCTTAGGGTCTAGTAAGATCTCAAAAGTAACTATATAATAAAGAAGTCTCCATTGATTCGTGAGTACATAGTATTTTTAAGGTCTTATTTGGTGTGCCCCAGTTAAGTCATCTAGGTCCTCTTTTAGTTTTCATTTTTACCAAAAATGTGGTCAAAAATTTCTCTTTTGCAGAACCTCAGCTGTATGCTGATGACCTAAATTTTCTCTTACTGCTTTTGCCCTCAGGTAGATCTGAATATACTTTCCAATTGGTGTAGGTACTTCTAATGGATCTAAATCTTGTTAAGTTTATGTATTAGTTACACAATTGATGGAATATTAATTTATTGGCCAATATAAATTAAGGACCTGGGTGTCATTTATGAGAATAGATTGGGTACCTTAATGCATACTGACTATATTTTATGGTAAAGTTCCGGTATTTTTATACCCTAGATGAAATCTATAGGGTATACTAAGTTTGTCATTCCGTTTGTAATACCTCGAAATAATGATGGTAGAGCAAAATGGATTAGACACCCATTCATAATATAAAAAGTTATTTTGATTTTTGCATGTCCGTCCGTCCGTCCGTCCGTCCGTCCGTCCGTCTTACCGGCCGTTCGATAATGAAACAAATTCGGCAACTCCTTCGTGGAGTTTCCATACAAAAATGTTGTTTTCCGCTATATGTTTGGACACTGCCTGAGAACGCGTCGACGTAGAGAGCTGAAATTTCGTACATGATGTTTTTCCTACATTAGCAAATAAAATGTCAAAAATGGACTAAATCGGGCAGCTTCTTCTTGGTGTTGCCATATAAAAATTTAGGTTTTTTACGTATAATTTGAAAACGATCAGTCCAAGACATTTTTATTGTACTAAAAACTTCTGCAGAGCACGAAATCCTATAAACTAGGTTATAATAATTTTTCCTGTGCGACAAACCGTTCTAGAAATATATGCGAAAAACAACTTCAAAATCAAACTTGAATAGATCGGTGACCATACGAAATTTAATACGGGCATTCATCTAGGGTATCATAAGAATTGGTCTTAGACCAATTCTAGCTCTCTTACTTGTTAAACCTAACTTCACTGCTTAACACTATACCATATGCGTCCCGACTTGGTTCATGGGAGCAAGCGTGGGGGACATACGTGCCCCATTTCTCAAGTGGTTTTCCTCAGTCAAACAGAGTGGAAAATACAAGAGGGTTAATAATTAGAGAACTTTATTGCAGTTATTTAAAATAACAACAGATTTTAGATAGAATTTGCAGAACAAATAAGTTTAACCCAAGAGCAAATAAATTCTCAATAAGACATTTTAATACAAAAGCTTTCAATTCCAATTCAAATTAACATTTATTATTTCATTTTGTCATTAAAGACAACTTCTTCAAACATTGGCATTTATATAAAAGATATTATAAAACATAAGATAGATAAACTTTCTGAACACATGATCAGTGCGAAGGCCTTAGGGATGAGTAAAACCAATTACATTACGTAATTGGCGCAGTCGGTCGGTGTGACTTGTTGCAGGCTATCTTCAATAACTGTAACAATGTTATGCTCTCTATCTACATCACCTAAAACTGGTCGTACATTACGCCGTCATTTTAGAAAACGATTGTTCTATTGAGATGTGCATAGTAGAATAGGGTGGCAAAATTTTTGCTGCGTTCGATCTTAGAATAATTTTAACTTCCATCTTTGTTGTCTGTGAGTTTCGATTGAATACGATTTACATTTCTTTCTTACCTCCAACTCCACATCTTGGGCATCTTGGATTGCTATTCATCAAAGCTGCCTGTGCTGAAATCTCTATCACTGCTCATGTTAATGAATTATAGAAAATTTTATAGAAAACCACTTTAAATCAGCAATCGACACTGTTGCTTCAAACAAACTGAGCAATGTGATGAGTGACGGAATCTGCTAAAACTAATTGAAAAATGCGTCATTCCATTTCTTAGCGATAAGGTTTTACTATTATTTATTCTGAGAATTTTTGGGCTCACGATGCTTTATATTCGACTAATTTTGAGCTAAGTTTTTGCCAATATTTTGAAGCCAAATATTGTTTTTAATGACAAAATGAAATAATAAAATGTTGATTTGAATCGAAATTGAAAGCTTTTGTATTCAATTGAATTTATTTCAGTTAATTGTGCAAGGAAGTCTTAGTTTGAAAATGTACATAGTATGACTTAATTGTAGTAGTGATCGCAGAAATTTTAACAATAATAGAATTAAAGAAAATAGATAACTAGATACTAATAAAATAATTCATATGTAACCATAAAAGTAAGAAAAATACAGAAATCTTAACACTAATTTCAGGAAAGAAAAAAGACACTAATTCTAATTCAAACAAATAAAAAAAAGGAAAATAATAAAAAAACAAAATACAAAAATTCTCAAATAGCAAAAAAGAATATATTATTATATAGGTAAAAGGGGGAGGAGAATGCGTAAAAAGGGGAGGAGAAAGCGAGATAGGAAGCATTTGAGGAAAGGGAATTTTATCTCAAATGTGTTCTTGTTAAGATAAATCTTTTATAATACCTCCATGAGTTTATTTTTGAGTACTTGCTTACTCACCGGGACATGACGCTTTAGTTCGTTAGGTAAAGAATTCCAGAGTCTGACAGCATGAACGAAAAATAACCGATGGCTCTGAAGATAATTATATCTAGGTACCAGCAAGTTGTTGATGCGACTCGATGTTAGGTAGTGCACCTTATTAATTAAATAATTAGGTAGTCCGATCCAAATTAGATTGAAAATAAATATACAATTTCGTATCTTTAGATAAGTCGTGAGAAAGCATACCAGCACATTTTTAACTACATATGAGACCTGGTCAAAGCGTCGCAGGTTATATGCATACTTTAAGTTATTATAGGAATGATCAAGGATCTTACAAGTGATAGTCGTATGTCAAAGGGTGTAAAGTGGCTGGAGTAATACAATCGCTTCAGCGTACTATACACTCGTACGGAGACATCTTTTATGTGGTCATTCCATGTTAGATTTTGGTTGAAAAAAACGGCAAGATTTCTTACCGCCTTTTCATATTGTAACGTTGAGCTCCCTAAATTGATACGAGGAAAATATGACGTATCCAAGATGTTCTTGTGAATAACCAAACACTTGCACTTCTCAATATTCAAATCCAATTTATTAGATGCGCACCAAGAGAATATTGCCTGAATATCGGCGTTCAAGCAATATACACCATCTTCTATAAGTCCTAGAGGCTGAGAGATATAAATTTGTACGTCGTCAGCATACAGATGTATATTAACGTGTTATATCATTAATATACATAGAAAATAGTAGAAATGCGAGTCTTGAACCCTGGGGACGCCACTATTAAGGCATAAAAACTCTGAAAAGCGTTCACCAATATTCACTCTTTGAGATCGATGTATTAAAAAAATTTTAATAAATTTAACCGATCTGTAACTAAACTGAAATTTCAATCTTAATGTGCGACAGAAAATTACATGATTTACCTTATCAAAGGCTTTTGAAAAATCTAATAATGTTAGGAAAGATAACTCATCAATCTAAAGGTTGGCTCGAAATCTGGATTGTGAAGCAGAAAGAATACTGTGAGACTCAAGGAAAACCACCATTTGGTCAGCCACGATTCCTTAGAAGCCCTTACATAAACAAGGTAATATACTGATTGTACGGAGATCCTCAACCGGACAAACTTTTGCTTTATTGGGTATGGGGATAACATTAGCTTGTTTCCATCTAGGTGGGAATTGAGATCTCATAAGTCAGGAGTTATAGGTGTCAGTGATAGGTGGTAATGCAAAATAAATAATTATTTTCAAAAATTTCAATGAGATCCCGTCCACTCCGGTCGGATAAGATTTCATGCTACTCAAAGCCTTCGGAGTTTTCAATGTGTTGACATAACTAAAATCGAACTGCGGATTAACAGTCCTATTACTAGTTCCAATCGACTCGAAGGACATTGAAGCGATAGAGTCAGGAACGTTGGAACTTAAGGACTGGACAAAATAATCACTGCATTCATTTGGATAAAAATTTATAGATTCATTATCAGATTTGTGAATACCACATTCTTTTATGGTTTTCCATAAAACTCTTGCTGGTAAATTGGGATCAAATTTAGTGGCATAATAATCCGATTTGGCTCGTTTAATAGATTAAAATATTAAAATGTCTTATTAAAAATTTAGGATAAATTTATTTGCTCTTGGGTTAAATTTATTTGTGCTTGGTGTTCAGTCTACATTCGAAGAATTCTATTCGCAGTTTTATGACTTTCAAGGTTACGTCAAGTTGAGAGCGATCTATCACCAATAAATCCTCCAGTACGAAATATTGTTAGCCCCTGTAGCAATTATTCTATTTCGAATTGTATCACATCCCTACAAATAAAAAGAAGAATCCACAAAGAATCATCTTCGTTCATAAAATTATTTCGAACTCCCCGGGCATTAACATGTCCAAAACATTCAATCCAAGGGATAAATTTCTCTAAAAGGTACAAACAAAAGACAAAAACCTGAGAAATAATTAATTAAAATAAAAAATTAGAACAAACTTACCCAAATCATACGTATCTCCAGTATGTTTACAAATCTTGTAATGACATTTAGTGACATTACGTCAGCTGGTATCATCGCAATCAGAAATGGACTAAACGAAACCAAGCCTTGCTAGGGCAACATATAATGAAGTAAGGACTTAACTGTTCGCGGTGGCTATAAAAAGGCCGCGAGCCTTATCAAAATTACCCATTCCGGTTTCAGAGTCTAATCTGAAAGCATCCTCCACCAGAGTCTAATCTGAATTCCTATCCTTTGAACAAAAGTATAATTTTGTTCTTTCCTTCTTTTAGAAGTTTAATTCTATTGCTGTAAAAGTATAATTCTACTAATATCCAAACTCCAAGAAAATCTCATATTTGCTTCCCACTCGTGCAACAGAAGTATAATTCTGCTTACACGCCTCAGCACGTTGCAACCGAAGTATAATTCTGCTACATCGTCGCTCTCACACTATATCAGCGATATAATTCTGTTTTATTAAATATTAGTTAATGGAAGTTTAATTCCAATGAACTAAAATTATTCTCTTTTCGTTTATTACAGAAATAAGGAGAACGCTTTGGGGAACAAAACTAAAATTGAATTTTTCTTATTTAAATTTTTTAACTTGTTTTGTTTTTTATATTGTTGAATTTTTATATTAGTAGTAGTTTCAGTGGATTTTAAGAGTTATAAGTTAATTGTGATATTTAGGTTCAGATACAAGAATAAAAATTTATATTTGAATTAAACATAAAGCCGAGCTATCTGTTTTCAACCGGCACCCTTTCATATGCTCGAGACTAGATTTCACACTTGGTTTAAATTTATTTGCTCTTCGGTTATAGTTATTTGTGCTAGAGTTACACTTATATGTGTTTGGGTTAAAGTTATTTGCTCTTGGTTTAATCTGGGAATGTCACACTAACTAGAATATATACGAAAATTATCAATATAAATTTGAAATTCAATTATCCTTACTAAAAAGGAAACAAATTGGTCCATAGGTATCATTTTCATTATTTTTGATTTTTTTTTTGTGTAGTCACGGTGTATAAGTAGTTGATGATCGTTATCGTATAGTCAGCTCCTGTAAATATCACTGATTTGCATGTCTATTGTAGTACAATTTGGTCTGTTTATTGCTTGAGTAATTACTGAAGGTAGGTAGTTTTTGTATATTTATACCGGAATAAGAAGCATTCCTTTTTCTCATGGATCTTTGCGTTTAATTACCCACAGCAGATAAAAAAGAGGCATAGCACTGCAAGCAGTTGGGCTTTCGTTTTTTTTTTTGTTATTCTATATAACTAAACTTATATTAAACTAAAAAATAAAAGCATTTAGAAAAAATATTAACAATATTTTACCTTTTGAAAATTTCCACAATAGCACGCGCGCGGCTATTTGTACCCCAGTACCACTAAACTGAACTTTATACAGACATAAAAGGACAACAACCGATAGAAAATTACTTATTATTTCCTTAGTCCAATCTATTTAAGAGCATGTTTTATTTGCTTTGATATGTGGTAATCAATCTCTTCGTAGGTTAAATTGGCAGGATAATTTGCTACTTTTATTTAATATTTGTGTACCTGATACCTCGCCAACGTCCATATTAGCGAACTTTATACGGATAGCATGAACCATATCCCACTTGCGCTCAAAATTTCAATATAGTTTTCCATAATACAGATTTAGCTCTTGACCGTTCTAAGTATATTCAAAGATTTAATCTATTCTAAGTGTACATTTTCTAAAGAAATTCTAAATTTATTTAATTTGCTTCCGCTTCACATGGTTGTGTTTAATTTAAGAAAATTCTCCATAACAATTTTCTATTATTTAGTTTGTCTTGAACATTTCCAAGTTGTTCTTCTCTTTTATATGTAGATATATCATACGTTCATATAATATCTTTTTGTGTGAGTAGTACTCTGTTGTGTAGACTGTAGATATAAATAAATAAATAAATTTTTGTGACTGTGCTCAAGGATATTTTAAGGTCGATTTCTGAATTCATATCAATCGTTAATGGGAATGTAATCGAAAATTTATCCTTTA
Organism: Dioctria rufipes; assembly: GCA_963924295.1. Lineage (NCBI taxonomy): Eukaryota > Metazoa > Arthropoda > Insecta > Diptera > Asilidae > Dioctria > Dioctria rufipes. Next base: position 243,240,737 of record OZ002741.1, read on the forward strand.
TTGCATCTGTTCGTTTTTTTGTTATATTGCCTTAAAGGAATTAGCGTTAGAATTTTGTCAGTCTATTAATTTGAAAAAGTTGGCATAAGCACAAAAATGTAGTAAAATAAAATAGTAGTACTAAGAGTGTACAGTTTTGATATGAAAATCGCAGTATAATTTTTATTATTGTGTTAAGATGGCAGTTTTGTTTGGAGCCGCAAACAGCTTGTGAATTGGAATTCGTAAGCTCACAAAAGTAAGAAATAATTTATATAAGTTAGCCACAACTTATTAGAGAGTAAGTTTATTGGACCAATATCTCACGGAGATTTAAAAAGTTCAGAAAGCAAGCAAATAAATGCCACTATATGCACAACTGCATATACTTTCGTTTTTGGACCTTAGTTGAAGATTTTCTCAATCAGTAGTTGCGGTTGAAGTCGTGGTTGCCACAAAAAATTTGAAAGCTGAGACAGAAGTTTTGAGAAAAAGAACTTAATAGTCTCAAAATATTGATATGAAGAATTTAAGGTTATGCTTTGATTGTAGATTTGTTAATTAGTATAGAAATATATTGTCAAAGTTTTACATCAATGTAATTTTTACATAAACCATATGCACAAATATATGTACATACTGCAAAAAATAATATTAAATCGGTGAAATTCTTACAGGGATAAATAGCTATTAAGAAACCTCAACTAAGGGATTTCTCCTTTTTCTTTTTCGACTTTAATAACGCTAAGCCCAAACATATTGTCTTGAATTGTGAAATATGAAAACATGAAAACACAATTTTCGGAGACACGCGATGTACCCATGAATCAAATGGAGGCCTTCAGCTCTTATTTTATATATGATTTGTTCTTGCTGCCTGGCAGCGTATGTTTCAGGAGGATAAATGAGACTTCACTAGTCATGAACTAAAGAAAAATTGAGGTTAACCGAAATGAACTCCTTGAACTGAGAGTTATAAATGATGGCGGTGCAAGAATTCAAGAAGTCGTACCGAAAAATCGTATCATAGCGCAATAATGTAGCGATGTAGTTCTATAGAATGTTGTTGATAGAGTTCAGTGGTGTACTGCTCATGCTGTATATTCTCAATTCCCACATTCCCACTTTATAGGTAGTCATAGTCATGCTATTAAGGAAGAAATGACATGCCATTGCAAAACAGCACGGTTGCATGATGTACGGCAAGGACAAATTTGTATTGAAATAATGAAAATATTTTCCGCATGTTTATATTGTGTTGACCTAAATTTATCGTCTTGAATTTCATCAGCATTTTTCTTTAGGTTGCATAAAGCTGTTTAATGCATTCCGAGGAAAACTAATAGAGTTATAAAAGTGTATGGTGATTAAATTTGATTGAAATACCTGTTGATTAGGGATAACACAAATCGATTGATTAATACATTTTCAAATCTGTTAATACCGTTATAAATTATTAAAAAGGTATATATTTTGAGAGGAATTTAATATTCTAGAAAAATCTGATTTTTATTAGTTTGATTAAAATTAATCAATTTAAATTGTTGGTGAATTGAAATTATATATTTATATATATGTTCTACTTCTTGCAAGGCGCAAAAAAGTCACGAATATTAGGTACCTTGTTGCTAATTTCTGTAATTCCAATTAATGTGGCGTGGCTAATAAAAGCTCCTAGGGTATAATGTGCTTTAAAATTGTTACCTTTTTGGAGTTATTTTAAGCTCTCGAGAAGGCTCTGCACAAGTGTAAAGTGTCCATGCGTTTTAATCTACATAGAGCTTGAGCAATTACGAAAACAGCGGTACAAAAATATATCTCATAGCACTGAAGGAGGGAAGTTATACCATGATTTTACTATTTTTTCATCTATAAAACTACTGAATGAATCCAGAACTGCTGTTAGCTCATTTCCAGTTAGCCAGCCTACACTGCTGTAAATGTAGAATTCTCTGTGCTAATTCTAGGGCCTACCTATGGCTTTTTCTACTAGCGTGTATATTAAAATATATACGATATATGGGAAGATAAAATTCTGAAAAACATAAGAAACGAATTTTAGTTTTATAGCTATACACCACAGTCGATTCAAACGGCTTGTAGTAAAATAAATAAATAATATAAAATTGGTAAAATAAAGGTTAAGTTGTGTTATTGATTTTAGAAATGCTTTTTTGAATTAACTGCTTGATACCAACCTCATTCATTTCGCGCTGTTCAATTATCCATCGGCACACGTTCGCCACTCTATGATTAATTAAATTAAATACATGAATATATGCTTTTCGTATAAAACTTTGGTTCTTTTACCCTTTCTAAAATGTGTGTACCAAGTTTCATTCAAAAAGGTGGTTAATAAAGGTGAAGTTATACGGCGAGAGACTATGGCCTCCAGAGATCACCTTTACGGTCTCTAGAGACCGAAAAAATCTTTAAAGACTACAAATCTCTATAGGCTTTTCTTGTCTTTAGTCTTCCGTCATGTATTTAAAAAAACAAAAAAGGAGGTCTTCATGTTCAGTCTCCGGTCTCCGAAGTTTGCTTATTTTTCTCCCCCTGGTCTCTGGAGACTATTTGTTTATTCGGAGACTATTTGTTTGTTCTGCTTTTTCAATTAACTGTACTCGAAAAGAAAAAGGAATAGAGTGAAATGGGTTTGCCAAAATGTTTTGTTAATTTTCTAGAATTAAAAATTCACAATCTCGCAATCCGACCATCGTTCTTCTTTTGCTGAAAATTAAGTTTTTTTCCTTCAATGCATGCTGAATTAAAGCGCTTGGAAATTATAAGAAATGCTTTTTTTAAGAAGAAAAATTAAGGATAATACAAATATCGTTTTATCCTGAATACCTGAAATACTAATAATTTTGTTAGTAAATTATTGAAGCCTCAAGTTGGTTATTTTTGAAAAAAAAAGTCGCACAAATTTGTTGTGTTATCTTTATCCCGTTTTTAACATTTGTACCGGGGCAAACTTATATTTGTTCAAGAAGCATTTTTTGGATTTTCCGGTATATAGCAAAAGCGACATGTTTTTTTTATTTCTTTTTTCAATTACACAACCCATTTGATTTTGAGTGACAAATTTCAAGTCTTGGTTTTGACTCATTCACAGGTCCCAAATAGCAAAATTGAGTGACTTGAGAAACAAATGAAAAAATAGAACAAAAAAAAAAAGAAATGGAAAAATGAAAAAAAAAAAACCAAAAAATTGAGAAAATTAGAATTTTTGTTTTTTTTTTTAAACCCAGATTTATTCGAAACGAATCGAACCTGTATACGCCCGGAGTGGGCTGAAAAAAGGAAAAGGAAGAAGAAAACGCGTTTCGTGTTAGCAGGAAAGCTTACACTCATAGGTACGGTTTGGTTTTCTGCATGCCGTAGACGCTTGAAACAGATCAAATTGATCTCATCTCATATAAACCCTTATGGTGTCCAGAAATCTAATTTTTTGATGTTTTGAACAACAGTCTCTTGCCGTGAAAACATTTTGGAGATTTTAGTCTCGGTAACCTGGAAACTAGAGACCAAAGGGATGTCATCGTGTATCTTTACCTTACATCGTGTATCTTTACCTTAATAAAACTAGCTTACTATTAAATTGATTACAGCACTTCATATTGGAGAGTTGATTTGAAAAATTTAAGTCTTTGGAACCAGTTTTTCCTTAATAACATGGCAAATGAACGAAATTATTTGCGGTGAACAAAATTATACATATGTAGTCAAAAAGCCGGCTATAAAACATTGAAAATTTTGCAGTAATGCAATATAAGATTAATCCCAGCTTAACTGATTATCGACAGGGTACCCGAAGATCGCTTAATAAAACCCCTCTTGGCGGTTGGCATTTGTTTCCCTCAAGTTTTTTACCATTTTATTTATTTTTTTTAATTTTCTTCTCTTCTTTTAATATTATCATTTGGAGAAAGATAACTTCCATGTTCCCAGCTATTCCTATCAAAATTATTGTATTATTAAATAATTTTTATCAACTTACTAACCCCTGACTAAATAACTTTTTGCCCGAGCGCCTGAAAGTCTGAATGCCTGAAGTGCCGTTCGTGACGAAAGAGTTTTAGGGTAGTAAACGTGGATGGATTTACATGAGGTTTTTTGATTTAGAAAATGTGAATGGAGAGCTTTTGGATTTTCTCTTACGTTTTGGGAGTTTGGGACCGTGTTTGATATGATTGGAGATTCGAGATCGGAGAGTCGATATTCGAGGTCCGAGAGTCTATATTCGAGATCCAAGAGTCGAAATTCGAGAGTCGAAATTTGAGAGTCATGATTCGAATATCGAGAGTCGGGAATTGAGAGTGGAGAGAGTTGAAGAGAGTGTATAGAACTTATTACTAAAAAGTGGAACATAAAATATATTAAAGAAACCTTTAAAATAAATAACTTTCGCAAATAAATAAAATAATTTCTTCATTCTCAGTGAAGAAACGGTTCGTTGTAAAATAAAAAATGCTACAACCTCGATTAAATCTTAAAAGTTTGGATTTGAGTTGCTTGCAGTTAGACATTTGTGATTATAATTATGGATGCCAAAATTTTTAAGATTTATTATAAGTTGTGACATTTCATACTTTATAACAGAACTTCCTTGTGTATCCCACTGAGAAAGAAAAAAATTACTTTTTACTTGTTAGTGCAATTATTTTACGAAATTTATTTCTTTTAAAAGTTTTTTTAATATATTTTATTTTTAATTTATCTTTACGTGTAATCTTCTGTCGTCGTCGTAGCTATAGATAGGTGATATGAGCTGCTGTTATGGTTTTTGCTCATCTGCCAAACGTTAACGGGAGGGGGGGGGGATTCTGGCCGTTAAACCAAGATTAGTGTAAAGCTGAGCCACACTTTCGATACACACATAACAATGGAATATTATTGTATATGGTTGCGCAAATGAATGCAAATGAATATTAAATAAATATTATTGCCAATATATACAATATTTGTAACTATTAAAATAATTTTATTGTGGAAATTTTCAACGCTAAACTTTTATGTAGATTTTTTTATTCCGTTACAGCTCTGCAACAAATCTCTTTGTGGTAATATCAATAGTAAAAAAATGATTTTTCCAATTTCTTTATGATCGAAAAGGAATGATAACACCAATGGAATTTACATGAAATTTGATGCTATTCAATATCTGCAATTCTTTTATAATCACTTTCTTTTAATAGTTTCCACTTCATAGAAAAATTTATTTTATAGTTAAATTCGTTGATAAATTCCAACGTTCTCACAAATAATCTCGTCTTATATGAAACGAAAAAAAGAAAAGCTGACTGTAATACAATGTGTTGGATAATTTTTAAGACTTTATAATACAGGGTAGGCCATCTGCTGGTCCTTTTTTCAGTCGACTATTTTTAGTACTTAATGTTAGTGTACTAAATAGTTCTTTGACATGTGAAAAGTTAAAAATATGCCATTTGTAGTCATGGAGTCGATAACAACACAACAGCGTATTTTGATTGTGCAAGTGTAATATGAAAATGGTCACTCAAAAAGATCAACATTTCGTAAATTACGTGAGAATTTTGGTTGACGTGGACGTCCTACTGAACGTGAAATTGGAAAAATTTTTGATCGTTTTGAAGAAACTGGTTCAGTGGAAGGTTATAGACCGTATCAACATGTTCATCCAGTTCGTACTCCTGATGCAGTGGCAGCTGCTGGTGAAAGTGTTAGTAATGAACCAAGCACATCAACCGGGCATCGTTCACAGGAACTAAACATTTCATGAACCAAACTACGACGCATTCTGCATGTTGATCTTCATTTGAATCCATACAAAATTCAAATAACTCTACAATTGAAGCCACCAGACCATTTGAAACGTCGTCGTTTTGTTGATTGGATGCTTGAACAAAATCCAAGCTTTTCATCAAAAATCATCTTTAGCGATGAAGCAAATTTTCATCTGGATGGGTACGTCAATAAACAAAACCTTCTAATTTGGGGAGCGGAGCATCCTCATGTTATTCACGAAGCAGAAGTTCATTCTCCAAAAGTGACTGTTTGGTGTGATCTGTGGGCTGGTTGCATCATTGGACAGCTTTTTTTGAAAACGAACAAGAAGATGCCTTTACTGTGAATGTGAAACCTTATCGCAACATGTTAACTGGTGCTTTGCGACACAAATTGAATTAATTGGGTGTCTACGACGTTTGGTTTCAACAAGACGGAATGACACACCACACAAGTCGTGCAACATTCCTTTTATTGTCAACAAAATTTGCCGATCGCTTAATTTCAAGAAATTCTGAAGTTCCTTGGCCACCAAGAATCCCGGATTTAACACCGCTTGGTTATTTTTTGTATGGTTATTTGAAAGGAAAGGTGTATGCTAATCATCCACAAACGATTCAACAACTTAAACACAACATTCGAGCTGAAATTGAGGTCATTGATCCGCTATTATTGGAAAAACTCATCGACAATTTTGATGTTCGGATGCAGGCCTGTAGACGAAGCCGTGGTGGGCCGGTGAATGATATTGTTCTTCATGCATAAATGGCATAGAGCCACCTTTCATTATCAATAAAAACTTTTAACTTCTCATCCCAAAATGTATGTTTTATTTACAAATGAAAACAGGACTAATATATGGCGCCCGCCCTTTAGTATTGCTTAAAAAAGGTTTCATACATAATTAAATTGTTTCTTTTCGTAAAATCCTAGGGTGTTTATGTTCTGAAAGGTGATTGGAGGATAAATTATACCTAACTGGTTTATTTTCTTATAACTGTCAATACCATATAAATTTTACCAAAATCGATTAGAATGCTCTCAAGTTAAGAGTTTTTGAAGAGGCATCGTGGCCTTCCTTTATATACTTATGTAATTCTTTTTAAATCAGAGAGTCCGTGCGACAGATTTGCAAATACAGTGGCAGCCAGCCAGGGATTAAAGCACTGGATGCTGTGCTTCTAAAATCAAAAGGAGTGCTATTATGCAAGACCTGCCTTTAGCAATGGACTACATGGCACAAGGTGAACCAATGGTGGGTATATGGCCACAAGAATATGTCAGGCGACGAGATGGTTGATGATTTGGCCAAAGCAGGCTCTGAAATTGATTGGTTGACAGCGATAACTTATGCGAGGATCCCAATTGGAGTTTTCAAAGAGGAGATCATTAGCAGCGCCTATCAAAATACCAGCCTCCACAGGATCAGCAAGGAAACCTACTTAATGCAATGCAATTGCAGCCTGACTATGACAGGAAAAGGACAAGAGAACTCCTTAATGGCAGTAGAATAAATACCAGGAATTTAGTAGGAGTTATTACGTATCAGTGGGCCATAGAAGATCATGCTAGAAGACTAGGAATTGGGGTGAACAATTTCTGCAGGAGCTGTACGGATTCAGCGGAAATCAAGTCCGTCCTACACGCTTTTTGCCAGTGCCCCACTTTCATAAATAAGAGAGTAACTACTTCTTTCAAGTCTAGCGAAGAGTTTAGATATATGCAGAGATTCCTAAGTGAAGCAGCATGGATCTAGCCCAGTTTCAAAGATTTTTCAATGAGGTCAAGGGGCACAATGAACCCACTGGAGGTCTATGTGATGCAGGCTGCTATTTTAGCAGCATCCCTCTTACTTAACCTAACCTAACTTAATTATTTTAAATAAATTTTACTAAAAGAATGCCATTTATTTATATAATAGAGTGCTGAGAGCCTTGACCCGCGAGTACCCGCATATACATTCTTATGTATATATAAATAAGAACCGGTTCACTTGAGAATCAAATTCGCAAGAGAACAGATTTTTTATAGGATCATACACTACTATGAATATGAATTTGATATTTGTAATTTTTTAATTATAGGTATTAGTAGAGTTGCATGTGATAATTTTAATTAACTTAATTTAAAACTTATGAAAACTATATTGGTTGGTGTGTATATTTTACCCTGTCCAAAGGCTGAGCTAACGGTTTTGGTTGAATATCAGTACAATCAACATCAGATATTTGTATCTACCTACGTGACGAACGGGGAAAATATAAAGTGAACTGTCAGGTAGAGGCATCTTTGAGATATATTTAATACTTCAAATCAATAATTTGTGGAAATAAAGAGAAAATCTCGCCTTAGCAAGCTTCCCTCCGAAAAACAGGACCACAAACTGGAAAACCAAATATTTTTAAGTAATTTATTTCCCTTTGTGATTTTATTTTTTTCCAATACTTTGTTATCGTTTTGGTTCGCCATTAACTATAAGTAGAAAGCCAATAGCTTCAGTTTTATAGCAGTAATTTTTACAAGACATTATTTCCAATTTTGTCTGCCGGTAAAAATTTGTGATTCTTTTGTATTTTTGAACTCACAAACGAAAAAGGTAGACCCGATTTTTTTTTTTCTCAATAAAACTTGGTCTAGTTCCTTATCCTGAAGTTGGGTCCTGCACGAGTGCGATACCCTGTTTTTAATTACAGCAAACAAAATCTTATATTTGCTTTCAAAAAGAAACATGCATAAATTTGAAATAGTTGCGACCTTATGCCGACTATATGAAAAAGAAATGGTCTTTTTCTTGGGTCATAATGTTGGGTTCTTTTCTTAGAAAATATTAGTTGCACATATTAAAAAGGAATGCAGTTACGTGTAAGATTTTTGTACTTAAAGGTAGGTTACCGTCGAGAGGCATGAAAAATGCGTGAACTATGGAAATTTTTTTAGATAAAATAAATACTTTTGTAAATGGGCTTTCACGTATTTTATTCTTCTATCTATGGAAATGATATTCCAATTTAATTTATACTAAAATTACCCAAAATGGCGACTCTAGCTCCCATCAAACAAAGCCGTGCACGGCGTGTTTTGGTCTGCGCGGGGCGTTTCACAATTCTGCCAGTTCATCCAAAGAAAATAGGGTTGAAATGATTAAACTAGATAAAATTTGGAGAGCCTTACCGGCTTTCGTTTAAAAACAAAAAAACTCTGAATTATAAAATGCCAGCCCTTTGTAAAAATAAAAACATTTTTTTGTCCTGTTTTTTTTTTTTTTATCTTCAACGGACGAAAAAATCTATTTCTAAATCAATTTTTGACAAAAATCGCTTTGTGATGGCCCCGCGAATTGCATTTACTTTCAATTGCGGAGAGATCCATGTGAATCGGTTCATCATTTGAGGCTGTAGAGCGCCCCGCGCACTCAAAAATATTGTTCCCAGAAAAACTCACATAAAATTTAACGTTATAAAAAATCTTTGAAAGCTTCAGCTATTCCATGTAAAACAAATTAATTTTGTGTTTCTTTGTATGTACCCGTAAAATTTATAAAACCTTGCAAAATATTTCATTTAATGAAGAAATTACCAAAGTACCAAAACATGTGTACAACTATGAGAGTAATACTGCAAATAGGTATAAATTTAAAAACAAGAATGACCCTTAGATCATTTACGCTCGAAAACCATAACGACAAAATCGATATATTGCTAGATAGCATGAAATATTATTAAACCCAACACTTTTTAATCGCAGGTTTTTACGTGCAATGGACCAACAATTTTTCGTAGATTTTACGTCCACTAAAGAAATATGCCCGCTCCACAGGATAAAGTTGAAAACAATAAATTTGCCTCGAACAATTTTACTTCATGCGAGATTTAAAAGATCCCATATTTCCAGGCTTTACTTTCTATGCTATTGAGCCCAGCAGGTTTTTTTCTTTTTGCTTTACGAATTTTTTGTGCCTTTCAGTAGTAGCGCAGGAAGTATTTGCGAAAATATCCAAATTGAAATCGACCCTATACGGTAGGATAAAGGAATTCATTAGTTTCAATTGACAAAACTTAATGAAAAGCTGTAAATTTTCAGAACATTTGGGATAAAAAATATTAGTTGATGTTTTTGTTTTTTTGTTGTTTTTTGAATATGAATATTTACAAATGAATTTTGATTGATTTCAAGACTGAGATTCAGCCTCTTATGGCCGCTCTGGAACACGAAATGCCCATTCTGAAAAATGCCGGCATAAGCCATTCGAAAGAGAATTTAGTTGACTTAGAAAAACTAAATTTGTAAGGCTGTGCATAGAAATGAGACTGGTAGCGTGGTAGTCAGGAATATTTCAGTAACGAGCCCCACAATGCATTCAGTAATTTACTCAAATCTACCAAAATCTAAACAATATTTTCCTTATGCTAAGCATTTACTTACAATTGAAATTTATATTATTTACAATTCACTAACTGAACGAAAACCTAAGTCGGGAAGCTTATGAAGGAATCTAACCTGAGTTGATACGTATGTACATATACCGCAGAACGAACCAACACTACGAAGTGAAAACGGCCAACACCAGAATTTAACGCTCCTTAAGAGATGAACTCTTGATGATAGGTCTTTTGGATGCCTGAAAAGATCGCGAAACCTTTTCCCAGAAATTGAAATCTTATGTCTAAACGATTAGCATCCATTGGATCGTTTTAGAACTCTGTCAATATATTTTGGGACTGTTTTTGGAGCTGCCGATTATTGTTGGAAACGCATTAACGCAGACATAATTTTTAATGTGAAGGTGTCAAGGAAGTAACGATAGTATCCTATTTAATTGAAATGGGACATTTCACATCCAGCTGTTTTTCTTATGTAATATCAACGTATTATTGTTGAATATTGGGCTAATGATTTTAGTTGAATCTGTTCGGCAGTGAGACGCAATGTATTAATAATCATAAAACCGTTAAAAGAGAATGCCCAATTTTCATACAACTTTCGGCCCGACATGAGCAGACACGAGAGAGGTCTTAAACGATGATCTATCATACTCTAAACGTATTTTATTGACAATGCTTATTTCAATTAAGCGGGTTAAAACTTTGGCGATCGAATGTAGCTTGAGAGACTTTCTTGGGTGAAAAATTGGACTTTTCTACTTCTCGTGATTGTGCGAAATTAGTGCTTGGTGCAAATTGACGTCCTATGAGAAATTGTAGCTGGTAATGAACTGAGGCGAACAATAAAACCTGATTTGCTATCGGACCCTACCGAACTAAAGTCGATCTAAACTGCGAAAAATCTAGTACCCAAGTTGTAATAAAAAGAGGTAAATACTAAAAAAGTGAGTAGGGGGATAACTATTATGTCTCCGACTATAGGAGTGTGGGTACTCAAACCTCTTCTCAGGACCTAAGGAACTCGATTCTGTACTCGATTTTCCAAGCCTTCCCCCGCTTAATCGAAATAAACATTTTTAATAAAATATGTTCAGATTATCATACTGCATCGTTTAAGTCATCTCTCATATCTGTTCATGTCCCCCAAAATGAGCATTCTCCTTTGTTGTACATATGATTAGTTAAATGAAAATCAATCCTTCTTAAAACAATGATTTCAGTCACTTATCTTTAAAATTTAAACAATAAATAAAATAAGAGAATTAAAAAAAAACATTCTTCTCTTCGTTAACTAAATTTTTCATTAATGGACATTTATAGAAGACAAATCAATTTCAAACTTAACGATTATTTGTTGGCAGTTCTTGCGTGAACAGAATTCTAGAATAGATAAAATCATTCTTATGTCACTTATCGGTCGAGATGCAAACTCATGTACCTATTTCCAAACACACAAATCTAGATCCGCTTTTTCTTTTATTCTTAATTTTATCACTAACGAGCTTTATAATTCGTTTAGTATAACGAAAGCTACACTGGCGGCCAACTAATTAAGACATCATATAATTTAATAAAGATTTTCCTTTTATCTTTTATTAATGAGAAAAAAAGTGAACAAAATCCTCCGTTAATGCTACTAGGGATTTATACTATATATGATAATTTACAAAAGCATTTATTTTTTAAATTTTTATTAAATCCTTAAAATGCATATAACATAAAATGTACTTCTTTCAAAATTCGGACAACTAATTAAGACGCTCCAAATTAAATTAAATTATTATAAAAATTCAAACTTAATTAATTTAGAATTTAAAAGTCGAAAGCAAAATATTCAGTAAGGTATCGTGTACCCATTATTTTTAATCATTTGAGCACATCTTCGCGGTATACTATTAATAAGCTTGCGAACCCCTCAAGCGGAATGCTATTCCAAACTTCTCTAGTTGTTTTCCATAGATCTCGCAAATTGGAAATATTTCTTGATCCTGCTATTACCTTAAGTGTCCGCCATAGATTTTCTATGGGGTTAAGGTCAGGACTTTGCGGTGGCCACTCAAGAATATCAACAAAATTATCACTGAGACATTGTTTCACCACTCGTAATGTATGTTTAGGAACATTGTCGTGCATAAATTTCCAGGCTGTTTTCATCAGCATAGGGTATCATTGTCTCGGTCAATATATTTTTGTAGACATATCGATCCATTATACCCTCAATTTTCACTACAGGTCCAACGCCTTGTTCAGGTATTGCCGCCCACACCATAATACTACCTGCACCATGCTTCACTGTTTTTGTGGTATATCTTGGATAAAGAGCCCGATTAGGTCGTCGCCTTACATACCATTTTCCATCAGATCCAAACAGATTTACCTTTGCCTCATCTGTCCAAAGTGTAATTCTTCAGAATTGAAGAGGCTTGCTTAAACGTTCTCTTGCGAACTTCAGCCTTTTTTGTCGATTCTTGGATGAAGCACAACCTCGTAATCCAAAGCCGCTAAGACGTCTTCTCATGGTTCTTTCGGATACTTCTATATTGTGGCTTTCTTTAAGCATATTTTTTATTCGCTTTGCCGTTAAGAAAGGGTCAGTTGCGCTGGTCCTGTGGATAATGCGGTCTTGAGAAGGTGTTGTTTTGCGTGGCTGAAGTTTCCTTGCCACTTTCTGTGTCGTTGAAAATTTTTCATAATGCTTTATTGAATTATACACACAGCAACGGGACCACTTTATTAGCTTTGCAATTTTAGAAATTGTCTTATTTTGCTCATACAGTCTCTTTACTATAGAACGTTCCTCGGGACTGCATTCAGGGTCTTTCTCCATTTTGAAACTACAAAATTTTATATTATTTTCAAAATAAAATCAAAAGCAGACATAATACCAGTGGGAGATGTTAAATAAATGTTTTTGAAAAAAATTTCAATAGAATTAAATCACTGTTAACTGAGTTGGCACAACTTAAATCACGCTGTCTTAATTAGTTCACGCACTTTTCAAACTAATATGCACAGTTTTTGTTTAAGCACACAATGCCCATGAAGTTTAATAACTGTACTTTTATTGCAAATATATTTCAACGTAATATTTGGTGGTAAAATGTTGCAATCAAGGTAGAATGAAATGAAAACTTGTACACAATTTCGATGTGTTTTAATTAGTTGGCAACAATTCTCTCAATTCACAGCAAATCGGGTATAGTTTAGGAAAACCCAGAAAAATTTTAATTTTATTGAAATATTCACAATTGCTGTCACTTCCGTAAAAGTAAACATTTTGATGTATAAATAGTACCGGCACCAGATGCGTGGTGCAATTATAAAAAAAAAAAACTCATAGACACGTTTCTCATACAAATGCAATTTATAACGCCATGGCCTGTAATAAAGACGGCAATGGTTCCAGACACCAGTTGATAAAAAAATTGAATTATATCTTAAGATACTGTCGAACGAATATGTGAATATTAATTTTAAAACAGTAGAATCACCAGAAAATTTCCACTTTGAAATTTGAATATAAAAATTCGACAGAGATCACGTAGCCATAAATGACGCAAATGGTGTCATTAAATTGAGAAATATGTTATGAAAACGAATCAAGATTTTTCATTGGCTCGAATGATAGAACTTATATTGGATATTGTTCCGTACAACCCGGGTTTTATCCGGATTTTATCCGAATTTTATCCGAATACCAGGGTTTCATAGGTAAGAGTCGAATAAACCAGGTATTCGATTCTTTGAAATCGGCTTGTGGGGCATCGGGTAGTGAGAAATGCGGTCTTTGGAATCGGGTATTGAGAAATCGATTTGGCTTAAAAAATTTTTACGCTTTAAAATGATTCTGTAGGAAACAAAAATTATGCTTGGACGATGTGATTGTCCTACACTACTATGTCTATGTCATTTCAAAATATTTCTGAATCCTTATACATATACATCCACAAACTTATTTAGAACTGTTTCAAGGTCGGTATATGCAAACCCCTTTACAGATATTAAAAAACACACAAAGCGTTGTTCGGGTAGCATTCCGACGAATGTACATCGAGGAATTAAATTCTTTGATTGTGGCTGCACTCGCGAATTCATTATTGAATCGGATTGCCAACCGGATTGAGAACCGACTGTACGTACGCTGATACCCGGATATTAAGAATCGTGAATCGATTATATTCTAATAGCCTGGTAACTGGGAATCGACAACTGAATTACACTCGGGTAAACTTAGAATCAAATACCCGAATTGTATAAAACTGCTTAAAATATCATTTAGTAATTAGCTAAAATTGAGCTACGAATAAAGAACTTATTCATTGTACCGGAAGCAGAATGGAAGGGAAGGCCTTTTTTCAACCAAGAAGGTGAGCACATCCATAGACCTGCAATTTGTATGGATAGCGAATAAAGAATAAATAAAAGAATCCTTAGTAAAATAAAAGAATCCTCAGTATACAAGATGAGTAAATTCTCGATAATGAAGCAAACAAATAATATTTGTTAATAGTGAAGAAGATGACTGTATAGAAAGATTTGTGATATGGCAGTAGTATACAGAATAGTCAAATCTCCTATTATGAGTGCTGTATGAATTTCCGGAACCATTTAACAAGGTTACAATAAGTTCTACGGGATCATATGGTAAATGAAATGCTCAACAAAGGAACTTTATAGCTGATATGTGGATTGCCGTGATGTACGATGAGTCTTGCTAAACTCATTTCATGTAATGTTTGAATCCTAGATACCTCCGGAATTTGGTCGCCTAAAATCAAGGTGTCGACCAGTCCAAAACCAAATAATGGAAGGTGAATAAATTAAATACAAATAGGCTACTATATACATAATTGCTTTCCGAAGTCTTCCGGTACGTTCGTACTAAGGACGAAATCAAAACTTTACAAATATCCGCGTGAAATATTAAAGATTCTGGGCACAGTCACGGCTGCAAATTCAACAATATCCTGATAATAAGTGATGTCATCACAAATTTTTCAGCCTAATCAAATTCGTGATCCAAGTAATATTACAAGAAAATGTAAATATAGATTAGCTTACAAATTGATGTAATTCTTACCAGTGTCATCTTGACTTGTCTATATAAACTTTTTAGCTTTCTTTAATGTGGATGCAATCTTATTGATTCCATGCTAAGACATTGTCGGGTGGTAATTAAAACGAAAAATAAGAGTAAAGCGAACAAATAAAAATCTAAATTATCTATAATTACAAAAGTTTTAATAACAGAAAACATTTTATTTATGCTCGAATGAAATTAAAATAAAAGCAAAATCAATTAAAACCGTCCATTCATAAGATTTTTCTAGCTTTTACACAGGTGCTCTATTTTCTTTACCACTACTTTATTAAAATTGCAGAGTAATATTCCTGTTGAGTTAGGGGAGTTTTTCAAAATATCACGGTAACTTTTATAAAATTTATAGCTACGCGTCTATTGATACTGTTGGTAGCTCTATGAACCATCTGTTACCTACCTAAAAAAAAAGGAAAATCTCATCATCCCTTCAGAAGTTATCAAGGGAAATTTGTACATACACAGCCCACGAGCCATGTTGTTCCTGCTGAGTTTCGTCTTAGTCTGGTAAAAATAGAAACAAGAATTTAATAAAAAACTCGGTTCATAACAGAAAAAAAATTCAAGGAAATTTCCTTTTAATTTTGTACTTTTTATTTTCACCTCAAATATCTCATCTATGCATATCACTTCCGAAACGTGGCTTTCTGATTCCTAGCCAACAGTATTACACCAGATATTGGCTTCTCATAGTTGAAAAATTCTTTGCTGGCATCAATCTCAAAAGTATGTAGCTCAACGGGGGAAGAGGAGAAGCAAGCCACACGTCTTCGTAAATAAAAGCCTACAACACGGGAAGTAAACGAGAGCCTGACAAGAATTTATGAAATTCACTTCCTCAATAAAATCCAGGAGCTGGAGGCGGTTTTGCTGTTTGCAGAACTCTTAAGTCAATTCTTGAGCGTACTGAGGAAAAGAAGTAATAAAACATGTTGATCTTGCATGCAGATTTCAGCTTAAATAGCTCCTTGATGTGGATGACATATTTAACTATTCTCATGTGAACGAAGACGAAATTACGAGACTAAGATTAATGGCAGCGGAACGATGAGGAGACCACCCATATTCCGATTTGTCTTAGGATGCCACATAGTGGGTACGTGTAACAAATTTATTGGGAATGATGTAGAGCACCACAGGCACTAGAAGATGAGAGAGCTCAACCTCCTCCCAGAGGATATCAGACCTTGTACTGTTCGCTGACATGCTTTTGCTTTTGGTAAGTAATTAGAGAAAATTACTCTTTTGACATTCACTTAGATGCTCTATACAGAAACATAAACAAACTGTATGAGGACAAATGCACTTCATTCTTGGATGGAGTATGTTAAAGACTGATATGAGATGTGCGGTTTTAAAGTTTCGCACAATATTATGCACACCAAATTTATTATAACTATGCAACAAATATGCGCAAATGCATCATTCCTGATTCAAATAGAACATGAGTTTGTGGTTGAACAGCACTAATCCAATTTTAATAATGAATTGATTTATTTTACGAAATTTTTTGTATCACGAATTTTAAGAATTTACATGGATTGTGTTATAAACATTATTCGAAAAGCAGCAGAAAGATTGAGATAGATGCGTCTGAATGAGGGTAAATGAAGACTGTTTCAATACTCAACTAGTAAGATCTTGGAGATTTTATAATTTGCGTAGAAAAAAAAATTTCTAAAATTATACCAAAAAAACACAGTGGCCACTATTGCAGAATCCGTCGGGAGAACTGAGTTTGCGAATTTGCCAGTTTGTGATTACCGAAAACGTTCGAAGTAAAAAAATCAAGTTTCCCTTGATTATCGAAAGCAAGTGAATCGAATCCTGATACTTGAATGTGGTAGTTCCGCCGGCAGATTGAAAAATCGCATCTTGAAGGGCGGCGGGAATCATTAATCTGTTGGATTGAGCAATACGGGCCAATATTACTAAGCTAAATTTAATTAATGCAAAATAACCTAAAGGAATTACGAATAAAACTGAATTATAATAACAATTTGAGAATCCATGAATCTTTCATATGAATGCGTGAGCTGGTACATTACTCCACAATCTAATAACCGATGGAATGAGAAACTGTCCTTCATGGTTAGGTAGTGAAAACTTTTTTGTGCAAGAATGAACCGAAATGAGTTCACCGACTTTCAAATTTTAAAAAGTATTTTTTTACTTCACAGTCCCGAGATATAACTGAATAGTGGTCAGACTTTTCCAGGGTACGGGCTATTTCTAATTTATTCAAGTTGTTGCAGTCCACTCAGTCGCTTAAGTATGGTGAGCTAGAAAAAAGGTCTACTTAAATAAATATGTACCTATGTATGTAATTCTTTTGCAGTCTCATAAGAAAAAATTATTAATGCACCTATTTCATTTAGCAATGAAGTTTGAGGTCGGGGATAATTTTTTAATGATAATTATTTTTTTTTATATAATCCATACCCACAAATTTAAAATAATGAGGCTAAAATATTTCACTAGTATTACCTGCTTCGTATACATAAATCTTCTCTCGTTTTAACATTAGGACGATTTCGTTTTTCGAGCTTCACGTAATTCATAACAGAAAATATACATTCAGCAGTGGCACTGCTTTGGGGACAAACAACTAATACATACATATAATGAGACAATTCTTCAAATATAAATGTTGAAATAATAATCATTTGTTTAGTTAAATTTTTCCTGAGTTGTATAATATTGTCATTGTAAAAGGAATCTAGTTTTTCTTTTCAGAGCAAAATTGGGGTACTCCATTGAGAATTTAATTTTTCAATGGATACCTTGTTATACGGAAAGGCATTTACAAGAGGAACAATGAAATAGAAAAATCACCACTTTGAATCTTTTTATATCGTTTTTGTCCACGAAATTTTTAGCACAATAGATTTTTAACCAATCGAAAATAAAAATGGAAAATAAATTGTACTTTAATAGTCATAAATGTATCGCAGAAAGTGGTAGAGTGGTAGACTGTACAATTTTACCTCAAAAAGTGGTAAATCTAATACTTTAGTCATAAATAACAATAATAATTTATTAGCAATATTATCGCTATACAATACCACAATCTTTCATTTACAAGTTCACAAATATATAAATTTTAAAATTTACAATATTGCTATCTTTTTAATATATTGCCCACAACCTTTTTTAAATTAAAATTAAAATTTTGTTCACTTTTCAATTTAGTCGGAACCTCATTAAATTTCTTGAAACTCATATACCAGTGCATTCTGTGTACGAGATCTATTGTATAATTGTAGTCTTAAGTTCTCCAACGCTCCTCTTAGATTATATGGTTGAGCATCTGCCATCTACGTGATCATATTTCGATGATATTCCCAACCCATTTTTCATTTTGAATATAAAATGCAATACATTTAGCTCAATTCTTTGTTTAATATCAAGCCAACATAGAATTACACGCATTGCCTTATTTTGTAATTTTTGTAACCTGCTCAAATCTCCTTGATTACATATAAACAATATTGCAGAACAGTATTCAAAATGTAGTTTTATAATATTCTTGTAAATATTTATAGCGGTAGCCATCGTAACTTTCTTTTTAAATCTCTTCAAAAATTCAATCTTTTTACCAAGTTTTTTTAGCAATATTGTTTATATGTAATTTAAAATTTAACTTTTTATCAAAAAAGCACTCGTAAGTATTTATATTCATTCACACATTCCATTAGTTCACCATGCATTTCAACACACATCCGTATTACTATTTATCGTCATAAATTTTGTTTTACTTATATTCATTTTCAATTTATTCATCTGTCACCAGTCACAAAATAATTCTAAATCTCGTTCTATTTTTTCTTTTTAAATTCATTGGCATCTTTCTCTGATATAATATATGTAAGTACAACAATGCATCGTCAGCAAAAAGTTTTATTTTTGAGAATTTCAACACTGATTTAATGTCACTCACATATATAATAAACAAGATAGTTCTAATTACTGATCCTTGTGAAACGCCCATCTATTATACTTCTATTTTACTGGAAACTGTATAATTTATTTTGGTGCCTTGCCTTCTTCCATACAAGTAGCTATGAAACCATTGAAATTCCTTCTGACGAATTCCAGATTTTGCTAATTTATTTAATAATATGTCCCTATCTACAGTTTCAAATGCTTTTCTTGGGCCTAAAAACACAGCAACATCCTATTTGAGGCATATATTTCTTCCTTCCATTGGCACACTACCCAATTAATCGCCTTTTCACAGGAATGTTTTCTCCTAAATCTAGGCTGTTCTAATATAATAAATTTATTTATTTCCCAGTAACTTTCTAACTGTTTTTGAACCACTTTTTTAAAAGTTTTTCAGAAGCAATGTTGGTGTAAATTTTTCTGCTTTTTTTGTGTTTTCAACTTTCAGAACAGGGATAACAATTGATTCTTTTCATAAACTAGGGAATTCTCCACACACCAACGATTTATTTATTATGTCAACTAAAGTAACACCCCAATTATTCCAGTTATCTAATATGGTGCCTATTCTAATTGAGTTATAGTCCCGTTTTTATTCATGTTTTTGCAGATATCTATCATTTCATTATACTCCACCCTTCTAAAAATAAAGTGATAGTCTACTTCTGTAATCATGTCCGCATTATGTTCTACCATTTCATCAGGTTGCTGGCATTTATAGTCACCAAATTGAATTTTCTTTATTTCAAGTTTCACTTCAGGGGCAACCCGGAAACACAGTTGCATCGATTGTGAAAAGCCGATTCTCCCGTCTAGCTGGTGTCGGTCTTCCATAAATATGTTTGCTTTAGAATGAGCGTCTTACACTAAGACGGAAGGCGGAAACTCAAAAATGTCTTGGCGGTCTACAAGTCGATCGCGATCGGCTTAATGACCACCCCTGATCTACATACATTATTCAACTTACATGATTTGTACCGACCCTGTCTTTAATGATGCAGAATGTGAAAAGCAAAAGGTCAAAGATAGAACTCTGAGGTACATCGCGGATACAGGTTGAAAATTAAAATAACGGCCCGACGCAAAATAACCTAATTTTCGTTAAAAAAAAAAAATATGATCTTATTTAGGCTTAATACTGTTTCATTACTACAAGAAAAACTATATATTGTATCATCATATTATGTATACTATTGAGAATGGTTGACTTCGCCTGTTAATACCGTTTTAATCAACATCCAAAATGTAAGATAAGAGACTCAGAAATATTGCACAGATTTCAATGAATTTTTCGCGTTGTGTTCAGGAAAATATAATTTTGGATGAAGTCGTTACAGTAGTTTTCTACCCATATTGTATAAAGTACTAGATGCACTAACTCGTTTAGTACTTTCTATTCCAAGGAAGAAATACAAATTTTTTTATAGAGAAACCTTCGCTTGAACTTTTTATTTTTGAAACATAACTTATTAATTACTCTCCAAAAATTAGCACATGAGAATGTGAGTGTTTAAAGCATGTAATATAAAAGCAAAACTAACAAAGAAATAATTTTTAATACCCCAGTTATTTGAATGTTCATAAACACATACATACATACGTAATAGGCAGCTGGAGCCGAGGGTTTAGGAATAAATAATTCTCAGATTAAGAAAAAAGTTATAATTGTTCTAATACCAATAATATTATACCCTAGATGGAAATAAAAGTTAAATAAAGTGAAAACCCAAACTTTTTTATGGAAACATCAAGAAGGAGTTACCCGATTTAGTCACCAGATTCCGAA
Source organism: Dioctria rufipes (assembly GCA_963924295.1). Lineage (NCBI taxonomy): Eukaryota > Metazoa > Arthropoda > Insecta > Diptera > Asilidae > Dioctria > Dioctria rufipes. The sequence goes on from OZ002741.1 coordinate 243,261,696, forward strand.
CTTTTACTGATAGTCAAGTGAATGCTTAGAAATCGAAATATACATATTTTTAAGGATTGCCAACATATATTTATTGAGATGAATTTTAGCTCAGAGAAACAGTTAATTTGGAATATTTTGGAGTATTGTTGGCTAAGGGTTCACTTCAATGGATGTGCATATAGTAGTATAATTAGAAAAGAGTGAGAATTACGAAAAAATGAAATAAATAACTTAAAAGTGGAATTATATGTGTGTACTTATGTATGCATATGAGTGATATTAGTAAACTATTGCAAAGCATTCATTAAACGGTAGCCGTGCTTTGAAATGTATTAGTATGTTCAGAAGTCTTATGGAAAATAACACTGACATATATACAAATATGGACTGCTCGTTGAATCAAAAATGCATGAAAGCAAATGGCACCACTTTCATATTCCTGTATCTTTCCATGAGATCATACTCCCACAGAACATAACGATTAGGAACGAGAAATTGTTTGAGATTTAGCGGTATTTCCAGAAATGGCAACTGTGTAATCAAAGCCTTCTTACCGAAACAGCCTTGTGAAAAACACTTCCTGCGGCTCATAATTAAAATTAAAAAAATTCAAATAGTCCCAAATACTTTTGTGGTAAATTCGGTAAATCGCACTAACATGCATATAAGTAAATTCCTAAATAATTTAAATATAGCGCCAGTTTACGACAGTTGGTAGCATTGACAGTGAGGGCATACTTTATGAAATCAAAATTGGTGCCACATGAAACAGGAGATCAGTCAGTCCATTTATATACATGTCAGTGGAAAATAACATCAAAATTACTAATACCAAAACAAAGTAGTCTAATGCAATTCGTTATAACAACTACAACAATACCATGCTTCTTAGCTTGAATATGGCAAATCCTAGTTTATATTCATCATACTAACATATGTTAGCCTGCATATCATGGAAAAATTCATTTCTTCTCACTTCTTTATAGAATCCTAATATTAAGATAAGTTGGATGACAGTAGTGCTATCCAGAGGATCATCTATGATGTAACATTCTTATTGAGTTATATCGAGCATACAATATGTTATTGGAGTACCCTGCATGTTGCAAATAATCAAAAGATTTTGGATATGGTGCAGAGAATATGCCTCTTTAGTGTAAGTGGGACACGCAAATCTTAAACATAATGTACACCCATCATACGGATAGTTTAACATATCTTTGAATTGATCTAGTGAAATGAACTGAAGAGTAAAGTTACGTCGGTTGATATTCAATGAACTTTTGGGTGATGGTTGCACTGGTGAAATTAAGATGGATTTGATCCACTTAACGTTTCTGACAAGGTTAGCGTTCACCACCTTGTGAGTTGATACTGTGCTATATGCCAACTTCAAGACACAAATCCGTTCTAGGACAGAATGATCATCACACACACTGTCTACTATAATTATTGACAAAATCTGTTTTACACAGATAGCTCCAAATCTAAGGAAACTACTGGAGAGCCAGATTTCTGCAAGGACTTTAATGTACTTTAATGTATTTTGAAAGGCATATCACGGACTTTCAGGCAAAATCAAGGCCATCCTGGAAACAAAAGGTCATATTCTTAGTTTTGTATAAAAAACTAAGGATACTGACACTTTCTCGGGCAACTAAGCTGCTCTCAAAGCTTGGATCAAACCTTTCGCAGCTTTCAAATATTTATTGGAGTGTAAAACCAGGGGGTTTCAATTGAGAAAACCGCTATCACCTTTTGAAGGAAACTTCATTTAAGTCAATGGTTCTCAGCGAGAATTCTTACCAGAGATCTTGAGTAACGTGGTCTTGATTGGATTGTAACGTCTTTGTTCGGTGATGTCTAAACTTCTCTCCGCGTTGCAGGCTAATGTTGTGATGAGAGGGTTCGTTAAATAACGACACATTTAAAAGCAGCTTAAAGCAGTAAACGACTGATACATGTAAGGCTATTTTGAGTTGACTATGTTAGATGTGGACAACGGTGTGTTCTAGTCGATATGAGACTGCCAGTCCGAACAGCTGAGTCTCAACTAGTTCTAGAATCATCTAAGCTGAGATAGTCCCTTTTCGGCCCCGTGCTGTCCCAATTACAACTCGGACGTGTAGGAAGTACAGGCGTACTATATGACGTCTTGAATGCAGGAATGAGCAGCAGTCCTTGAGGTTTGTGGCGCTTCGACTCAGACTGTTCCAATAGCGGGCGTTATTGGTAATACAGCGTGTGGACTTGCGAGGTATTTCTAGAAGAACAGCGTTACTAATAAATAACACCCTTGACCCGGTTAGACCTGTCCGAGCTGACGATGTCACTAAGGCGATATCTCCGGTGCGGTGGCTCTTAGCAGTATGCTACTGCCTTCGTAAAAGGGCGTTCAACTTTGTGTCAAACCTCGTTAGAAATGTCAGCTGAAAATAAACTTATTGACCTGTAAAACATTAAAACCATATTTTGTCTCTTTATATAATCCAGTCCTCGCATGCTTTATTGAACTGCCTTGAAAGGGTATTTCCTTGTTTTTTTATAATTTATGTACTTTATACATAAACATGGAGAGAACCATGTTCACTCGCTGACATTTGAACAATTAATAATATTCGTTTTTTTTTTGTTTTCATTATAAATTTTTCCGACGTCTACCTATGTAAAGTTCCCTTGGGTCACCAGCAAGGTATCTCAAGGTATTTTTTAAACGGAATTTATTTACAGAAAATACAGCGATGTTTGCAATCTATCAAATGTGCAGTTTGGACGAAAGCGTCGACACAAATTTCTTTTCGCGGTGTATTTAAGTATACCTTCTATAGATGTTAGATCAAAAGAATATCAAAGGAAACGAAAAGGTCGTCTCATGACACCATTTATCGTCTCTATAGACTGCAGTTCACTGAAAATAATTTCAATTAATTTCTATAATGCATTGAAAATGGCAAGGTTGTAAATGAACGGACTCATTTGTCATATCAACTCATCGCTCAACTCAAGACTTTAGTCCGCGCAATCATTGAGTCTGCTCAGCAATTGAGCGGTGGTAAACGCTCGAAATTTGAGCGGATTTAATTTTGAGCGAACTCACTGCCTGAGCGGCTTGAGTGGACTCAAATCTTGAGCGAACTCACTACTTGAGCGGAGTCATCATATCAGTTGAGCGGTCTCATATCATGTTTTAACTAACATAAGGAGAATCTGATTTAATTAAAATTAAAACTGAAACTGAAATTTCAATCAAATAAGAAAAGCTCACAAAAAATCATTCATTATATTATATTAATTTATCTTTTGCTAACTTTCTTAGCTAACATTTCTTCTACGCTACGCCATTTTGGGATTCAGATTGTGAAGGTGACCAAAATGCAATGGAGTATCAGAAATTGTTTTTGGAGTATAATTTTTCCACAGACAAAACCTCGAGCATTTTTGAAAACAAACGTTTTCCGGTGACTCCTTATAGATGTCGTCTAAATGAGGAAAATTTTGAAATGCAAGTGATGCTATATATCAATCGACAAAATATAAAGTAAGACAATGATTCTATGGAAAAATGTAAGCACAATTTCCTTGAATTGAGTTATAACATTTTCAAGTATGGTACCGAACACTTTTTGTGTGCCTTCGCCCGGTGCAGGCTGAATACTCTAGGCTCTGCCCTACTATCTGTGGACGAGGTGAAAAACCTGCATCACCAAGACCTGATGCGCTTCATCAAGACGACAGGAAGGTTTTGGTGAATGGCCTTCTAGCAGGACAGTACAATAGGCCGCTATGGCATCCGTGCTTGGGATAGGGTCTCCTGTCCTCCCGCCTTAAAAATAAAAAAATAATGGTACTTTCTTTACCTACAGGTTTCACCAGTTGTTGAATTTGCACATTATATTGAGAGCAAGAGAAATGTTGGCTAAGCTTTTCTTATTTGATTGAAATTTCAGTTTCTGTTTCAATTTTAATTAAATCAGATTCTCTTTATGTTATTTAAAACATGATTTGAGTCCGCTCAACTCAAATGATGAGTCCGCTCAAGAAGTGAATCCGCTGAAATCCAATCAAGCAGTGAGTCCGCTGAAGATTGAGTCCGTTCAACCAGTGAGTCCGATCAAATTTCGAGCGCTGAACCAGCGCTCAACTGTTGAGCGGCTCACTGCTTGAGTTGAGCGATGAGTTGAGTCAAAATTTGAGTCTTTTACATCCCCGGAAAATGGTAGGTAAGCTTTCAATAAATTATGTTAAAAAAAATACAATTAATTTTTAGTCAATTTTGAAAAAAATTTATGTTAATTATCATGGAGAATAATTAGAATAATTAGAAAATACAACTTATCAACTTATGTAGAATGCAATAATCGATGAGTTGAACAAGATTCCCTCCGGACTTTATTCATTTAACGAATCAGTGTCTCCTTACTCTTTAATCAAACAAAATATATGTTAAATTTAAGAGCAACTAACTTTAAATTGCACTGCTCAAGTAAACGGTGTTGTCAACCTCGTCCAAAATCGACGAAGCAAGACGTGCAAAGAAGTGTCTTCATCATCCTACAGACTGACTATCTTCGAAGTGAAGATCTCTGTAGCGGAGTCTAGCATACTACAGGTAACCACATTTTGAGTGAAAAGACGTGTAGGAGAATATCGTCAGGCTTGGCCTGTCGTCTAGGTGGGCTATCTACGATTTTTTCAGTTGTGACCACTAGCGCCACCAATCTTCGTGACATTGCAGATTTGCAGTATGTGCTGTGCACACAATGGTTTGAAATTCAAAAAAAAATTTTTTTTTTAGCAGCGGTGAATACGGCCAGAAAGTGAGGAGAAAATATTCAATCATTAAGGTAAGCATTGTGAATGTGTTGTGTGACTCATGCTTGAAAATAAGTCAAGAGGAAAATTCAATCCTTTAATATGTTTGGTTGTGGTGTCACTTGATACGGCAATGGCGCTTGTCATCAAGGTAGGCCACTTTGTGTAATTAGGATTGGCTTACTGTGATTGTGTGCTTGGAAGATGACCGAAACACGACCAGCACCAATTCTAACGAAATTCGTCAATAAAACACCAGCTAAAGGAAGATGACCGTCAAAAAGTCTAGAAAAAGACCTCTTAGGAGATTGCAAGAGAGAAGTGCATTTGAAGTGCGTCAATATAACGACATTTGCCGGAAATGCGATTTCGAATAATATACCATTAGAATTTTGCTAAATAACATAAAAATGCGAAAAACTCAGCTTTTTTTTCATTCAATTAATTTTTCAGGTCATTTTCAATCATTTCAGCACATTTTTCATCGACTGACCAACCTTGACAGGAATTCACTTTTCACCCAATCAATCTGTAATGTTCAACATAGTGTTCCTTTTTCCTAGACTAAATACTTCCTTAAACGTAAGTTTTGGGCAAAAGTCAAATGGGTGTCCAACCCTGACGACACTTCCCTACATATTCACACGGACGCTGCAGCTTAGTCCTGGGGATCGACATATCAAATTACCCCCAAAGCCTAATGCTGTAAGATGAATGCCTCTATGAAACTTCGTATGGTCACCGATCTATGCAAGTTTGATTTTTGAACTGGTTTTTCGTATATATTTCTAGAATGGTTGGTCGAACAGAAAAATTTATTATAACCAATTTTATAGGATTTTGAATTCTGAAGAAATTTTTAGTACAATAAAAATATCTAGGACTGATCGTTTTCACAGTATATTTAAAAAACCTAAATTTTTATATGGCGACAACAACAAGGGGTTGCCCGATTTAGTCCAGTTTTGAAATTTAATTTAAAAACTCCATGTACCAAATTTCAGCTCTCTATGTCAATGCGTTCTCAGATAAGTTCCAAATATATAGTGCAAAATGAAATTTTTGTATGGCAACCCCACAAAGGAGTTGCCCAATTTGTCTCATTATCGAACGAAATTTTACTTTTTTTTAAAGTACCGTACTAAATTTCAGCTCTCTAAGAATACGCGTTCTCGAGTTATCGTGAGTAGAAATAGACGGACGGACAGACGGACATTCAAAAATCAAAATAATCCAGATTACATTCTTCTCTATATATCTTATCAAAATTCGTGGCAACATTAATTAAGATGTCCAATATTATGTCCCCTTTATAATATAGGAATTGTCTAAATAATCCAATTCCCTGAAGCGTACAATATTAATTTCCTCAACTAAGACGTCTTGAAAAGAAGTTCCTAATTTGTATCAACTCTTTACACGACACGGAAATTTTTCAACGAAGAAGGAATGCAATTTATAAAATACACATTGAGACGGAGGAAATGAATGCAACTAATGTCCTTAACATCTTACTTAAGCGCAAGCTCCTTACCTTGAGCTCTCTTGCTATATGACCTGGATTCCCTGGACTTCAACAAACCCCGGACGTTTCTACTGAGAAATGGAGCATGAAATGGGTAAAGTTTTTGGTAGAAATTATCTAAGCAATGAAGGAAAACTTTTACATTTAGCACCGTTCGTGCTATCCGGGCAATGAACAGTCTTCAACTTTTATTTTAATGGCGTTCGTTCTTAGAGCATACAGTTGAAATGTTTTGCTCTTAAGATGCATATAAAAGTTTCGCTCCCTTTGACTGTAATGTGCAAGCTGTAATTTGTCATAAATGATAGAAACGTTCAAACTGTAGCACTGCACTCCTTTATATGCATAGATATAACTTCCGTAAGATGGTATCTTGGTAATAAGAAAGTCAAACAAGTATTTCCATAATACAACTAATAATTTAGCTAGTGTTTTCTGCACTAGACAAGGGGAAACATCTACATGGATTTCAAGGTTAGGGTGGCTAGCAGTAATATGCAACTGTCTTGACTGGCACATGTACTTCAAGTTAAAAACATTGCCAGTAGGCATAGAATAAGCTGGATAATAACCCATAATTAGCGAAATGGTTGCTTTCATCGAAGTGTGTGTACATATAAGTGGGACTACATATTTTGCACGAAGTAGTAGGGCACATTGAAGTTTATGTAAATAGTCGACTAAAAAGTAAAATTAAAAATCTCTTGTTCATTCGAAGTAGGTGTAAAAAATGTTAACTACACTTCGCGTGGAAGATGTTATATTCATCTACTGATACTGTGGCAGGAACATATTCAAGTTGTTTTAGAATACAATAGGAATCAGTCAATAATTTTAGAGGACCAATAAGTAGGAAGGAAATATGCCCAAAGATGATATGAATTTAATTTTAATGTATACTCTTTTGAAGGAAGTACACAGTGTGGCAATGTGGAGACATATGGGAACTAATAGTTGAGGTTGATAACATATGAAGAAAGGATACAACACAGTAGTTAATTTTCTGGTGAAGACAAATTTCGAAAAATATACCTTTACAGCAGGGCTTCTTAAACTTTTTTCATTCACGACCCCATTTATGATTGTGATTTTTTGGCAACCCAAAAAAATATAAAATAAATCATAATAAATAATCATTTTGTGATGATTTATTGATTAGGCAGGGAGGGGGGGGGGAAAGCATATCGACCGTTTCGGAGTTAGAGGGTGGTGAAGAAAAAAAGTTAGTCTTTTACAAAACATTCTGCATCTTAAAAAGTACAGGGTGTATTGTCTAAGTGAGTATCCTGCTCTACTGACCACCATGGAAAAAAACACCCTGTTTGCATATGAAAAAATATAGTTTTAGAATTTGTTTAAAAACATACAATAATATAAAATCAGAAATTGCACAAAAAGTTCGAAAATTGTATTTATTAAACCCACCAAAATTTCGCTAAGCGACCCCATTTGGGGTCGCGACCCATAGTTTAAGAAGCCCTGATCTAGGGTATCATAAGAATTGGTGTTACAAGGATAGGGTCCCTACTCGTCATCACCGATTTCATCAAAATTCACAGTATATGTTGGGCTTGACTAGAAATGAAAGTGACACAAATGGGAGTTCCAGATAGTCAAGCGAAATCGAAATAATGCACGATATAGGTGAACCCGGGGATAAAAGTAATACTTTTCGGGGAAAACTTTAATGATTACCGTCTTGCGTGTATATTCGCAACATTAAAGCCACTTTCTTTTCGTTACAATTATCTATAATCTGTTATCTTTCATACACAGAAAACTAGAAGTCATTACCCCAATTAGTTAGGAGCATTTTCAAAAAAAAGAAAACTGCGAGGTTTGGTAAACTATTTCACTATTTTCAGACCTACCACCTTTATCTCTCGGCCAAATTTCAACCGATTTTCAAAATTCTTTCTGCCAAGTTCATTATGAGTTTTTTATGATTTTTTGGAATTATTACAGATTCCTACGGCAGCGGGTTACAGAGTGGTAACCCGTGATGGGTTACTTTTAAATTATTATTATAATAAAAAATAAATAAAAAAAAACTTCTAGGGGTGTGGGTATTTATTTTATATTCTACCACCTGTGTAGAATATTCGGACACAATCTCATCAAAATCGGATGATAAATTCAATGTCAAAATGTCATTCATATACAACAATGGGAAAGAGTTTCTCATTTCTCGAATTCCGGTGTTCTGAGGGAGATGAGGTAAATATTATCCGATTTGCAAAATTCCTTTTGCTAGTTTTTGTGTTTTTTTTCTAATTTTTTGAACATATTTTCCGTCTTCTTCTGAATAAGTTGCGAAATGTAATTTTCGACGGCCAAAATTCTGTCTGAAATTTCGAAATGTTTTTCTACAACTTATCGATTAATCCAATTTTTTGTTTTTTTTTATGGATGCGCTTTTACTAAGAGATTATCTGTACAAAATTTCAGGAAGATCGGATGTCATTTACCTATTTAAAAAAAAAAAATCACTTTTCGCCATCTACCGGCGACATGTGAAAACTCACGGAAATTCCACTTACAGAATCAAATATCTACATACCTCGTCTGTGGATGGCATTAAACCCAAATGAATTTGGCACTTTCATTCAAATTCTGTTGCAATTTAACCGCGACAACTCCCCTACATTATGCATTATTTTTGTTTCATGTGGCCATCTGGGGCTTCCACTTATGTCACCTTTAGTCAAGCCCTACATATACTGTGAATTTGGATGAAATCGGTGGAGACGAGTAGGGACCCTCTCCTTGTTAGACCAATTCTAGCTTTTTTACTTATTTTTGGTTAAGTTAGACTAACGATAAACGTGAGGATTAGGTTCATGAAGCTGCCGACTACAATAAATACTTCTTTGGATCGCTTATGATACCCATTTGCCTTTGGTTTATTATCTCCTTCTTGCACTACTTACGGAAGGTGTTCAACGAATCTAAAACAAAAAGTGAAATTAGAATAAAATATAAAGAAAAAATAATATAAATTGTTTGTATGGTAGTAGGCAAGTCACAACAAATGCATGTAAGCAATAACAAAGCATAAAAAGCGAACTAACTTTATGTTTCACAACATAAAATCCAGGAATAAACACAATTGCTCATGCAGTTATACAAAATAATTCACTTTAGCAAAAAATTCATGAATACGTTACGTGAAAAATTAGCAACAGAAATTCATATTGACAGGAATTCATAGCATCAGGAAAAGCGAAATTTTTCACGTAATTTATACAGAAATTGACATAAAAGTTCATACTAACTTTTTATGAATAATCAAATCGCTCAACGAACTTTCACCATTTTCACAAAATTCACTTTTAATGATAAATAGAAAAAATAATAGAAATAATAACTCTCGCGCGGTATATTTCGCGATATTATTCGCGTATTGCGATTCTTAGAAATTCATTAAATTGACAAAAAGCATGGCCAGATTTACAAAACATAATATAATTATTCGAGTTTAAAACAGATATGTATGGGAAATATGTAAAAAAATGCATTTGCAATTGGACATCAACTGACAATAGATAGTTTTCATGTTTTAGTCAAATTTAGCGAGATAATTGAAAATTTCACATTATGAATAGTCAAATTTAAACAATTTTGGCTGTTAAATTGGGAGTCATTGATTCAGTCCTACTTCTTTTCAGTCGAGTTGTGAAAGTGGGAATACATCCGACGAGAATTTTCCAACTTTTTGCAATTTATTCAACAGCATCAAAATAATTCTCATCAACAACAAGAAGTAAGTACAGATGCTCATCATCAAGCAGATTATTTTCTTCAGCCATAAGGACTAAAAGGAGTATAAAGGTTAAACTTGCAATTTATTTCATTAAGTACCAATTTCACTTAGTTCATTGTGTAAATGTATGCCGAATTTTGATTATGAGTATTGAATGAATCTAACAAGAACGATTGGTTAATTATTAATAATTTCTTCAATATCAGCAATGTGTCTATTTCATTGGATTTTATTTTTCACCTAGTCAAACTGATTTTCAATCAAAGTGAATCTTCAGACAACATAACAATTCAAACCGAAATTTATACTGAGCACTAATTCCTTTGTATTTTGTTTTCAGCAAAGTGAATTGGGTTAGAAATATTTCAGTTGTGAATTTAAATCAATAATTATGTAAAGTAAAATTTGCATAATTATTCTGTTCAATTTAAAGTGAATTCGAGAAATAGTCTAGTAAAATGATTTTAAATTGTAAAGTAAGCTTTTAATGAATTAGCTTAAGTATCTTTTTAATATAATTTAAATTCTTATAACAAATGTAAGTTTTTAATTAATTGAGTGATAACAGAATAATAAGGTTTTTAACCACTACACCCAAGCAACTTTTCGCCTCATTCGACGTAAATTAGGGCCGCGACTAATTGTGATTAAGTTAAGATTACCTAATATTGACATCCGATTTACCTAAGTGGAGAAGATAGGACGTCGTATCGACGTAAATAATTTTATTAGAGAAATTAAGGAATATTTCCCTATAGGGCAGGGGACACAGTTCCTTGATTTGGTAAATTTAACGTAAATTTCAATCTAAATTTTCTACCTAGTTTAACTTATGTTAACTTTTGTGTTAATGTAGATGGAATTTTATTGTATAAGTATTGAGTGTGTATATTTTCCCTAGTAGGTAATATAAATATTATGAACAAGGCACATAGCTTATAACTTGAATGATTATGTGAAGTATTGCGTTAATGAAATAAATAGAAATTATGGGCTTATTCAAAATTAATTTTTTCAGCTTCTAAGCGCTCAATTTAAAGCGACAACAATTTTACTGATAAATATGGAAATACTTTTTGGAAAAACACCAACTCCCTTTAAAAATATTATTTATTTAAAAAATAATAATTTTAAAGTTTTTTGAATTATTCTTTGATTTACCATTTAGAAGCTTGAAATTAATTTAAATATAATTTAATTTCTCTCCCTCGACCTGAAAGTTAGTTTGACTTAAAATTTTTCCTTATACGACGACCTTCCTAGATAGCAAGACGAAGTGAAATAACCAAAATTTTCGACTTTGCGGGCAAAAATCCCTATTTAGGTAACTTTGTGTTCAAAGGCAATCATTATTTTTTCCTATAAGTAAATATCAATTAAAATAGCGCATTTAGCCCTAAATTATGAAATTTCGACCTAAATAATGAAATTTTGCCCTAAATAGGCAAAAGAAATTTCCAGAATCGAATTCTGTGGCAATGATCCACATTTTTAAATTGGTTTTGTAACATTTTTTTATAAACGATACTACCAAAGCTGATTGTACTTCTATTGTACTTGAATAAAAATTAACTTATGATTTATCTAAACTAAAGATTGATTTGTCATGTCTAATCAGAGGTTTGTCGATAAGGCATAGGTTGTTGATTAAAATTGTTAGCCATATTTCCTATAAATGTTTTATTTAATTATTTCACAATAAGGCTGCGCATATTAGGACACGTTAAAAATATTTTCGACACATTCACTAATAGTGAAATAAACATTTTGTTTCCGTTAACTTTGAAGGCAGAATTACGTAATTTTTTTTAATTTACCTTGAGGCTTTCATTTTTTGGAATTCGGACATTGAGGGCGAACACATTCGATTAGAGAATTATTTAGGGAATATTTACGTTAGTTAGTTCAAGGCAAAAGAACTTGGGAATAGATCCAACTATTAAGTCTATACATTTCCTTAAATTTTCCTTTTTTATTTTCCTATTTTCCCTCATTGTGTGTGATATTACATTTTAAAGATTATGATTTTCTCACATCCGATATGAAAAAACTGATTGTCTGTGAAACAACAAATAACAAATGTTTTCGCCACACAAATCCACAAGCTCTCGTTCTACAACCCCCTCTTGGTTTTGAATATATTTGTCCACATACAAGTGCCTAAAATGACAAAAGTGCCTAAAATGACAAATTGTATAGAAAAAGAAATACTTATCTAAAAATAAATTAGCACAACTTGCACTTTCACGCCTAAGACCAGCCTGTTCTCCTCTCCAGTATACTTGATGCTAAAATAAAAAAAATTATTATTAATTCGAATAATAGTAAATAGATTGTCAACAAACTTACTTGAATCGTACATCCCTCCCATATGTTTTAAATTTGCAATGACGTTTTAACGATATAACGTCACCTGGTTTTGCCGCAGACAGAGTTCAGTGGAATGCAACTTTGAGATCGAGCGTTGCCAAGGCAACCCATCACGAAGCAGAGACGTAGTGGCTTACGGCGGCTATAAAAAGGCGACGAGCCACAGCAGAATCACCCATCCCCCAAACCCATCCAACCAATTCCCAATTTTTCGTTTTGTTTCGTAAATCGCGTGTGAAGAACTTTGATTGATTGATTGAGCCACCCATTCTCGTTTCAGAATTTACTCGGAACGTATCCTCCACCAGAATTTAAACGTTTCCTATCCTTTGCAAAAAATCTAATTTTTGCTTCCTTCTAAGTAGGAATTTACTCCTACTGCAGAAATTTACTTCTTCTTTATTTTTATACACATCTGAGCAGAAATCTAATTCGGCTACTGCTCCCGTGCTCACACGGGCAGCAAAGACAAAACTTCTAACGGGTTTTCCAATAAGTGGTGTTACTTTGATATTTAAAGAACATGCCATTTTTTGAGATAAATGATCGGATCTTTATTTCATTATAAAGAGGAAGGTATGCCGTTAATAACGGAAAATAACATCATCCAAATGACCACCACGACCACGCCTACAGGACCATATCCTTTTCATGAAATTTTCCATAACCAAATCGGAAAGTGGCTGCCCTATGTCCTCGATAGCCTCACGAATTCCATCTTTGAGATCTTGAATCGACGCTGGGCTATTGGCGTAGACCTTCTCTTTCACGTGGCCGCAAAGGAAGAAGTCACAAGGTGTTAAGTCACAAGATCTCGGTGGCCAATCGTGATCACCTCTTCGAGAGATAACACGGTCCGGAAACTTTTCCCGTAAAAGATCAATGGTTTCGTTGCATGTATGGCACGTAGCGCCGTCTTGTTGAAAGTAAACGTTGCCCAGATCAATACAATCCAATTCCGGCCATAAAAAATCATTAATCATCTGTCGATAGCGCAATGCATTCACCGTACCTGTTGCTCCAGCCTCATTTTCGAAAAAGTAAGGTCCAATGACCCCGCGGGACCATAAACCGCACCAAACCGTCACACGTTGAGGATAGAGAGGCTTTTCAACAATAACTCTTGGGTTTTTCACCATTTTTATAGTGAATTTTAATAATTTCAATGCGTTGTTGAATCGTGTATCGTTCCATTTTTATTAATGGCGTAGTTTCTACTTGTCAAATATCAAAACATGACAGCTGCAAAAGTGACATCTACCGAAATAGCGGGCTAATTAAAATAACACCTCTTATTGGAAAACCCTTTATTTTGTTACGCTTACACGGCGCAGTAGAATTTAATTCTGGTTTCACGCAAACATAACTTTGACAAGCCATATTCTATTGAATTAATTCACGTATTTAAATTGTGGAATTTCTTTTTCTTCTTCCAGAATTAAACCAGGATCAGAAACACAGTGGCGGCCTGGAATTTTACATTGAATTTTAATTTGTTTTGTGTTTTCTTTTTCTTTTATTGAATTTTATTGAATTTCTGGTTAAATAGTATTAGTAGATTTAAGTTTCCATGAAGTATTGAATTGATTGTGGTAGGTTAGGTTTGCCTCTGAATTATATTCAATTGAGATATTAGCATAAGCGACATATACGTATATATATATATGTATTAAATAAATTTTTTATATTTGACCTTTAAAAGTTGAGTTATGTTTTACAACCGGCACCTCCCTTCGCTGGAGCACAAAAAAAACTCACCAAAAAGCGGGATTTAAAATTCCAAAATTTGCATTCTTTTAAATGAATGTGGAAAAAAAGAATTATATATTGAGTATATGGTTAACTAATTTTAAATCATCAGAACGAGATGTATCAATCAGAAGGGAACATTTTTATCTCATGAAACTTCCAACCCCCCCCCCCCCCCCCATCCTTCCGTTCTTAATTTTTTAATACGAAGTCTTTATTCTGAGCTATTTTATCTACCAGGAGAAAGATAATAATAATAATAATACCATCTGCTATTAGGATTGTACACAGAGAGAATTAAATGTATCAAAAAGAATCAAGAAATTTGTCATATTCAATTTAATGCGAGAATATTAGCAGGAACAGAATAGTTTTTTATGTCCATCACACTGTTTTAATTTTCTAGCCGGTGTATAGTGTGTTTTGTTAAAAATGCAGAAAAATTGAACTTCGTTAATGGTATTTATAGTTACAAAGATTTAACGCCGCATAAATGTGAAGTGAAAATGGTCAAATTCAATCGTAAATTCAATTACTTAAGTATAATGAAAATAATGAAATGGATAATTAGAAATTATTGGTGTGGACAACCTAGAAAAATCTCAGAAATTATTCATTCAGTGGGGTTTAATTGTGCTTGGAGTTTCTTGATTTTGTACCATTAGGTTGAAAATGGAAACCTTACTATGAATTTTGCGGAAGCCATAAAATTTCCAGCTTTTCACTTAAAAAAAAACATATTGTAAATATAAAACCACCATTTCTGTTAAACTTCTCTAAAAGTAAGAAATGTTAGCAGCAAACCCTTTTTTCTATCATTTATATTAGCTCTGTTTTGTTTTTCCGATAAAGATACCAAAACCTGTTTCCTCCTTCAGAAACACAGATAAATATTTATTTTTCTAATGCCAGAAGAAAATTGAATTGCATTTTTTTTTATTGCAACTCGACTTTTGGTATCCTATTATAAATGCTTGAAGAGAGCCTTCAATCTTATTGGCGATACTTATCTTATAGACTCGCTCGACCACCGCTGCAATGATAGATGCTCGATAGCTCCTTTATCGCTACATGCCTGGTCAATGTTCTGATCAAACAAATAATCCCTTGTAAAATGATAGCTGCAAGCAATACCCGCACTGCAAACTGCGCACATCCGTGAAATTCCGTGATGCTTTTTTATCCCGAATTGTGCGAATGTGGAGCAGTCTACCATCTTTTGTCTTTCCTTCGGCAAACAATCTGGAAAAGTTTACGGGTAAGGGTGACATGCATCAACACCTTCGCCACTTTCTTCATATCTGCTGATCCTTTCCCTATCTCCTTCTTGCCATGCTCTTCTTTGCATCATAGGATATCCCCTGAGCTTGGCTTAATAATATAAAAGAAAAATGTACTTGTAAAGGGACTTCATATTTTTTATTTTCATTTCTTTATAAAAAGGAAAAAAATATGACTCAATTTCAAGAAGATCTTTTAAGGAATCTTCAATTTTCCCTGACATAGTTGAAAATTTTTTACCTTTACACAGACATGAAACACAGTTATGAAAACAAGAATTTCAAATTACCTATTCAATTATTGTTTCTGTAAAAAGGAAACAATTTCCGACATTTCCCTTCAGGATGGTGAAAGCCACTTTGTGTGTAACTTTTCTGTATAGACACCATGGAAAGCTCCAATGAGCGAGGTAACCATCCTTGAAGGCCTATGAGTAGCACCGAGGTATGCGGCTTCCCATCTACAGACTCACATTTATGTATGTAGCTACATCAACTGAGCCGTGTAATTTAATTTTAACTAGAGTCACTCGATATGCAATAACCATGCTACTTGCTATGCTACTTGTACTTCACTTCCTCTGCCGGATGCTATCTACTCTGGTTCAGATCAGGGTGCATTTCGTTGAATATATATATATATGTGAAAATACATTTACATAGGTATACTGCACTGTCTTTTCTAAATTTTTCACCTTTGCAAATCAGACATATTTTTAAAATGGCAAAGACTTAAAGACTTCAAACTGAATTTTTGAATAAAGGGAAAGAAAATTACCGAGAATTTTAAGAGCTATATGTAAAAGGAAAAGGAAAATATTTTGTAAATGAATTTCATTGATGAAAAACCAGGAGAAACTCATATTTCCGTGTTTGCTTGTGCACCTTTGATGGAGTTCATCACGCATAGAAATTATTGCCTAATCTACAATGCATGGTAAAGCGACGACGTCAAAACGATATCGTTTGCTGAAGAATGCATATAAATACACGAAATGTGTAAGGTCTGGTAAGCTGCCAAACTAACCAGCTGTTAACCTGTCAATTATCATAAATGTAATTACTTTCTCGATTTCATTGCAGAATTACATCAAAGGATGTAATATTTTACACTATAGTATAGTGAACTATGAAATTGTTTGGGACAAGTCGAATAATATAAAATATTGCTTTGAAGGCTGATAGTACAAGTTCCAGTTTACAGTTGTTTTGTTCCCCTATATGGTTCTAAATTATGTTGAATACACCTGAGGTATTACTACATCGTTTTTGCTGATTAACTACTACACATAAGCTCGTGCTCATGTCGTCAAATGAATGAAAGAAACGAGCCATTTTTGCAAGCATGAATTTTCAAATGCAAGAATCCATGTCGTTTTGACATACATATAAGTAGTTACTATAGGATCGTCGTAACCTTGGAATTTTCCATTACTTATAGTAATTTTTGTTTGCATTGCAGCTTTAGCCTGTATAGATAGATAGATAGTTTATGCAGTGTAAACATGATTAAAAATGAATTCGTGCGTGTGCATGTATTTCAACTTAAGCGTACTATTATTGCGTGAAAATTTAGCTTTTCACTGCGGGTACAGTCCAATATGAAAATCAGTCCAATTTTGTTAATAATAGTGGGACGAGAGAGGTGGTATTATGTCTGACAAATTCGAAGTACTTACTTACGTCTGAACTTCCTGGCTCACTCATTTTTATTCTTCATGAAAAAAAAACTTTGTTAGTTTATTAAGTCGTAAAATTTTAATGATTTATTTAAAGATATCATATGATAATGGTTTGCAAGATCGCACTGTTACACTGTCTAACACTTAACTTGAAATGAAAAACAAGGAACGAACACGTCATTCACATCTCTTGTGGGCCATCGAGCATTAGTATTTTTGATGCAGTACGTAAATCAGTTTTCTCGAAAATAGGTAAAAGAAGCATATAAATATCTCTACACTTTCGAGAGATATCTCTGTGCTTCTTTTACCTCTTCTCTATAAAACCTGATTGCATATTTCATCAGGAATACTCATGTGGGAGGGGTCTTGATGCATTATGCTAACAGTTTTAACAACAGAGAATACGCCTCCACACGGTTATTTTTGCTACAGGCTTCTTATTCATACACGAATAGGAGGCTATTAATGTGTGCGTGCACTATTTCATTTCGAGTCAAGTACTAGGACATGAAGGTACACAGTTGCGATAGAAGAAAGTGATCTTTTTCCTAGAAAACCGGTTTGCATACTGGATCAAGAATACCAGTGTGGAATGGCCCCTTCATATATAAATGTGAGGACTACAATGAGAATACGAAACGTACGACGTACGACGTACATATAATTTTTTTCTTTTAGGCAATTGGTGATAAGTGATGAGATGAATCGATTTTAAACCAGACAGTTGTTTGATCAGAATGTTATATGTGATCTCATAATGATATGACCAAAAAAATAAGTTAAAACACAAAAGATAAATTACTAACGTACCATGGTCATTATAGATTAGTAGATAAAATAAAAAGTATAAGTCAAAACAGTTGGAATCACATTTATAATAGAAAATTCTCAATTTTGGAGTTATCACTAATTGATCTGTGACAACACAAACATAAGTAGTACATATAATATCATGTTATGCGATGACGCTCTAGATGACGGACCGTGGTTCATAGCAATCCTACCTTACTACTCTCAATATACCGTGTTGAGGAACCTGATGCCAGATTAATCAGTACCGTAGATGCCGATGGTTGATGTTTTACGATCCGCTAATACAAAGGTCTGTTTTGGGTATATGCTTTTATCATTGAGACACGACTCATATACTGGCTATACATTGCATCATCCAATCTTTTAGTATTCTTTATCAAAACAAAAAAACAAAACTGGTAATCAGACGCCCTTTATCAGTGCATTGTAATAATATTGACAAAGTCATGAGCTTGGAACGCATTTCTTTGTTGAAGATTATATTAGTACCACTCTAATGTAGATTAATTATGATGTTTCTATCAGAGTATAAAAAACTTTCCCCACCTTGTAAAATATGTTCCCTGCATCTTACTACATAATTTCGCTACATCTCTTAACCATGATTTTGTATCGGTTTTTCCTCAAAAGACCTCATTCATTACAGTGTTGAAATCATGTTCTTGTACGAAAAGCGGAGTATATATATTCTGACGTATATTCACTGCAAATTCATTTATTTATTATTTTGTATTTTTTTATATATATTTTTAAACTTAAAAAAAAATTTTTTTCCAAAACTTAAAAAAACCAAAATTTATTTAAATGAATATTATTGTGTGCATGTGATGTATGTGTATAAGTTCTTCTCAGAATTTCAGTTTGGGACCACAACTTTGTGTGATCCCTCGAGAAACACTTTCTAAGCCACAAAACAGACTCCCTCACTACCACATCAGAGCCCTAACTTAGTCCTAACTCCTAACATTCTAAAATATTTGCAGCGTTCTTATATAAAACTACTGACACCTATAATGACTAATGTCCATAGAAAGACATTGCAGAAAGTGAATTCACTTTTATATGGCGTTCTCTTTAGGTTTATATCAAAAACTGTAACTTAATTGAACGCGCACTGAATTAATTTCGGTAATCATATACGGAGCTCCGCGTAGCAAAATTATTTTGCTGGTACGTCTCAGCACAAGAGGAGGAAAATTCTTCCTTCCCTAAAAACTTCTCGTGTGGGTTGGCCCTAAATAAGCCGTCCGATCAGAAATTTCACAATTTCAAAATTTTCGGAACTATTTCCTTTCTATTGATGACATTGGCAGGTCTAGGCACATAAGTGTAGCAAAATTCGCGTGCAGTATACTCATAAACTTTAAGTCTGTTCGCGTACTAGCTTCAAATCGTTTTGTAAGTTCGTACTCGAAAACTGAGAGAGAAATTGTTGACATCACTTTTCCCCTCCGTTCAATTTATTACTTGATTTGACTACAGAAAAATCGTCAAGTAAAAACTTCAAAAGTGTCAGATTTCACAACTTCCACTAGTTTTTAGTTATTTTTGAGTTTTTAGCTATTTTTCAAGTTTTTAGTTTACTTCAAAAGAAATGGATAAACCTGCTATTCCTCCTTCAGTGGAAGTAGAATGTTCTACAAAAACATTTTACGTATTCAAAGTGGTAAATTAAATTTGTTTATTGTACTTGTACTATAGAAAGTAATTCTCCGGCATGCATATTTATTTCAAATAGGAGCACAATAACTCAATAATTTATATAATAAATCAGGCAATCCACTTTAATTATTTGACGTTACACAAGTTTTTACTCGGAGCCTTTCGCGTACTTTGCGAGTGTCACTCGCAGTTTCTCGCCCTATCATATAATTTGACTTTTTTCATGTTTTTATTTGAAAAAAATATGCGAACAGACCTATAGTAGTGCAGCCGTCGATATCAGGTTATTTGTATTTCTTATCCGTCGATATCAGTGACAGTAATCGAGCACAAATATACTTGTAATCTTAATCTTATTATTTTACGGTCAATGGAGAAGTTTTTAGGGAAGGAAGGATTTTCCTCCCTTTGTGCTTAGACATACCAGCACAATAATTTTGATACGCGTAGTTACATGTATAGTATGATTGCCAAAATTAATGGTGTGCATGTTCAATTAAGTTAGAGTTTTTGAAAGAAATTAAAGAGTATTCTACTTGTTTTTACATTTATTTCACAAACATTTTTTCTTCTCGTTATAAATTTACTGACAGCTGTTTCGATCCCTGTCGGAGCATCCTCAGAGGAGTAAACAAGTGCTACTCCTCTGAGGATGATTCGATAGAGAGTGGAACAGCTGTCATTAAATTTATAACGAGAAGAAAATTTTTTTGTGAAATAAATGTAAAAACAAGTAGAATACTCTTTAATTTCTTTTAATAATGTTTCACAAATCGGTCACGAAAGATTCCATCAAATATATAGAATTTTTGAGATAAACAATAACTGTATCACAAATTCACAGCACGTAATGATAATTTAATTATTATATTATCACCTCAAATCGCAGGTAAACAACTATACAACCGATCGATTAGAAATTTCACAATTTTAAAATGACCGAATCAATTTCCTTTTCAGTAGTATTATTGGTATACTGCCCGTCCTCCCGATCGAAATTTAGCATTTCGGAATTTGTCCTACCCCCGAATACTTCTCACCCGTAAAAACTGCCTATAATCACCCGCGTGTTGGCCTTGGCTTACATCCGATTTGAGGTGATAATATAATAAAATTCTCATTATGTGCTGTGAATTTGTGATACACTTATTATTTATATAAAAAATTTTTACTTGTTTGAACGTTTACACAGTTAACCTGGTAATCATATAAGGAATATAGTGTAGCAAAACTATTGTGATAGCACGTCTCTGCACGAGGCCAGCAAATTCCTTCCTTCCCTAGAAGTGAAGTGTGTTGGTTGGCCCATGAGCATTTCGCAAAATTTGGGAAGTGTTCAGATGAAAGCCAAAATTTTTCCCCATAATGTTGCCTTTCTTTTTCCGAAAGTTGTTTATGTCCGTTCTTAATTAGTCTTTCAATCAAAGTATCCATTTCCAATAAATGTCTTCTTTTCTATTGCACTATGGCACGTAACCATATTATTTAAATGTTATATAAATACATATCTGTTATATAAATGTTGAAATACATACTCGTTTTTGGTAAATTAAACACCTTACAATTGTATTTTTATTTTGCAGTAAGATGACCATGACCCACCCCCCCCCCCTAATTTTAACGCTAGATCCGCGCCTGCATTGGAAAATTTTCATTTAACACATTTCCAAATAGAATAGAGTACAAAATTTGTAACATAACAGTGGACGGAAAATTTCATTAAGTCCTTTGCCACAACTTCTGATAGTTCTACAGTGGTTAGGATATTTAGCCCAATACTATGCTAATCGAAACCATCCCAAGAAATTGTGCCATTCTTAAAACCTCTCTCCACGCTTCTTCCTACTCCACTTTGCTAAGAGCATTGTTTTATATCCTAGATGAATTTTATATAGGGTATACTAAGTTTGTCATTCCGTTTGTAACACCTCGAAATAATGATAGTAGAGCAAAATGGATTGGAAGCCCACGCATAATATTAAAAGTTATTTTGATTTTTGCATGTCCGTGCGCACGATAACTCGAGAACGCGTGTACTTGGAGAGCTGAAATTTTGTACGCGGACTTTAAAAAAAAAAAGGTAAAATTAAGTTCGAAAATAAGACAAATCGGGCAACTCCTTCGTGAGGTTGCCATACAAAAATTTCGGTTTTCACTATATATTTGGACACTGCCTGAAAACGCGACAACGTAGTGAGCTGAAATTTTGTACACAATGGTTTCATAAAAATAGTAAATATTCTTTCAAAAATTGTAAAAATCGGGCAACTCCTTCTTGATGTTACCATATAAAAATATAGGTTTTTTACTGATACTGTCAAAACGATATGTCGTAGATATTTTTATTGTACTAAAAACTTCTTCAGAATATAAAAGCCTATAAAATTGGTTATAATCAGTTTTTCTGTCCGACGAACCGTTCCAGAAATATATGCGAAAACCATTGCTAAAACGGGGGACTATACCAAATTTCACACGGGCGTTCATCTAGGGTATCATAGGAATTGGTCTTAGACCAATTCTAGTTTTTTTATTACTTTTTTTTTAAAAGAGCCAATAACACATTATAGAAAAAAAATTAAAGTAGAAGATAACAAAATAAATTTAACTCACCTTATTTTTCTTCACCAATCGCAAAGCAGCTGATTTTTTCTGGTTATTATCATTCCTAACGATAAGGAATAACTACTCATTATCATAAACTCGTAAAAATGATAATGAACAATAATTATTGAATTTTTAGCAAACGGTTTGTTATTGTTATTGCCATTGCCATATAATAATAATAATAAAATTTTAATTTTGGTACAATACTTATCATCTTTACTTAGCAAAAATTGATAAGTTTTGTCGACTGATAAAGTTAGTGAAATTTTAAATGTTTTTCGTGCAACCTTTATTACCTACACTTATAAAAAAAACAAATAAATTGATAATTTGCTAAGTAGTACTTAAGTGATAACTGGTTCGTACAATAGGGCCCCGACCTTTTAAAAGAACACATGTAATTTTTCTTAACATTGATTGCTCCGGTTGGTAGTATACAAAGCGTTGATGCGCGAAAAAGTTCAAGAGTGGCGCTCACCCAATTTAGAAGGTATATACTTTTTAACAAAATAAAAAGTAAATTATTTACAAATGGTATTAAAATTTCTTTTACAGTTTCTAGATTAGAAGAGAATTTCCTATTGTATTTCATTAACTCAGCTCAATACTTTTGTAACATTTGCCGCCGTATTGAAAAAACCTTCAATACCATTAAAACGTTAAATAACAAAATTCGAGAAAATAATTCAGTTATAAGTAAAGCAGACAAAAGAAATTCATTCGTAATAATGACAGCAGGCATGTATAATAGTAAAGTTAATGATTTTTTAAACTGTGATAATTTTAGCAAACTAAGCTGTGATCCAACCAGATTGTTTAACCGTGATATTAGAATAGACCTTGACAATAATAAACTCTTACTGACAGATAAAAAAATTGCATATTAAAAAAAAAATTAGCCAAATAACATCTAAGTTATCAGGCTACCCAAAAATCCATAAGGAAGGTATACCCATTCATCCAGTAGTATCTGGTATAAATAGCCCAAATTAAAAGCTAGCTAAAGAGTTTAAGAACATATTAAACAAACGCTACACTACAGTTTAACTACACAATGAAAAACTCTTTAGATATTGTGGATAAAATTAAAGATCAGAAAATACCAAAAAATGCCAAATTAGTTTCATTTTATGTAGTAAACGTATTTACAACTGTTCCAATAGAAGATTGCACATTAGTTTGTAAGGGAACTGTTTAACTCGAACCAACAAATAGACTTTTTATATATTACTGACTTAGTCTTAAAAAAAATTGTTTTGTTTTTAATAAAGAATTTTACAAGCAAATTGACGGATTGGCTATGGGCTCACCTATATCTCCGCTAATGGCGGAGATGTACATGAACAACTTAGAACAAAGGATTTTCAATTCGAAAAATCCTATCCTTGAAAATGTATAATTCTGGTATAGGTATGTAGAGGACGTACTGTATCTTTGGAAAGGTAGTTTGAGACAAAGTCATACACAAAAATTCTTTCACACACTTCAAATATAAGCACTCAGTATTTCATAACTTGGTGCATAGAGCAGTATTTACACTAATGGATCAAAA
The DNA here is from genome assembly GCA_963924295.1 of Dioctria rufipes. Classification (NCBI taxonomy): domain Eukaryota; kingdom Metazoa; phylum Arthropoda; class Insecta; order Diptera; family Asilidae; genus Dioctria; species Dioctria rufipes. Next base: position 243,285,496 of record OZ002741.1, read on the forward strand.
TGATAGAGAAGAAGAAATTAAACCAGTTAAGAATATAGCAAGTAATAAAGGGTTCAATGATGAGTTATTAGTTGGACTTTTAAAAAGAAAATTAAGAAATAAACTTATGGAAGAAATTACTTGTCTAAGCAGTATTGTACCAACTGAAAAAACTTGGGCCTCATTACCATATTGCGGAGAGATATTGAACAGAATCGCTAAGGAAAAGTGATATACACGTAGGTTTTAAAACGGTAAAAGATCTTAATAGCCTGTTGCCAAGTGACAAAGATACAACCGACAAATTAAATAGAAATGGGATTTATTGCTTAAAATTCACAACATGCCAGGGGTTATACACTGGGCGAACAAGACGATCTTTCAAAGAAAGAATAAATGAACACTCAGTTCTCTAAGAAATAATAATTTCAAATCGAGCTTTGCTAAGCACGTATTAGAAAATAGGCACATTCCTGGCTTAGAACGGGAAATTCTGCATTTTTGAGAGAAAGGTAGAAAGCTAAACTTGCTAGAAATATGCCGAGCTCTATTAAATTCAAATTATGCATGCTTCAACGACCAAACGGATCTTCATTACTCGCCGCTATGCAAACCATTGCATTAGACTACATCAGCAATTCACAAATTTTTAGTGTACTGATGATAGCCGAAAAGCTGAAACTGGTCTACATTCGAGGTAAATAATTTTTATCAGAAGTGTAGGAGGCAACGTTTTTAAGTTCTATTATTTAGAAAAAACTATGCCCCTCTCGAACTTTAAAAATTATTCGGATTTCCAATATACGTTTTATGCGTTATTTTTGGTTATACGTAGCTTAGGCAGAACCATGGATATGGGCATTAACCACACTCAGAGAAAAATAATTGGTTAAACCATCGAAAAGAAATTGTTTAGTAACAACTTTGCAATTTTAGTTAAATTAAACAACGTTTTGTAATATGATTGGATTTTCCTATTAATGTCGTCATTATAAATGTAAATGATTTTTGTACCTTTGGCAACTTTGGCTACTTGCCTCTCGGTTTTTTTTTTTTAGTGATGGCTATGAAGCCGCAGTTATTGTCAGCGAAGTCCACTTGGGTATACTTGTTATTATTTGAATTCCCCGGGTCTAATCGCCAATTGGGGTTTATTCCTTTTGTTAGTAAAAAGCAGCTCGGAATTGTCAATAGAAACGCACCTTTGACTGTCTCAAAATCGACTGTATTTTTCATCATTCATTGCATTTAATTTATACAAAAATTGTAAAATTGTCCACTCAAAAATTTCTTAACAAAAATTTACAAATCAATGAAGAATGAACACAAAAATTGTCCACTCAGAATATCACAAAAAATATCATCGATAAACAAAACAAGAGAAACATCTTGCACAATAGATTCTTGCTAACGGCCACTTCAAATGCGTCAGTCAATGAAAAAGGATATGGGCTTTTCCGGAAATGGGAACATTTCAAATCAGAAATAATTCCTATTCTCAATCAGAAAATTAAGGATAAATAAAATACAACCCTTTTACTACAGCTCAATTCAATCGGCTCAGCTAATGGTAAGTGATTTATTTTTATATTACATAATTTACTCTAATACATAAAAACCTATCTGTACTAGATACGTGTGATGTAATAGTTGGGTTACTTCTGCATGCTCTCATGCTCCCGAATATTAAACAATATGAAAGAAAAGGTAACGGAAAAAATTTATTTTGAAATCAACTATAAAGGATTCACAAAATTGCTTCCGTATTCATGCGATGACTTCAATTGACATCGAAAATAAAATTTGTAATCTGAAAGAATTTTTACGAACCAGATATGAGCAGTTGCAACCAGTAATAATCGCAATAAGTAAAGATATTTCAAAGTGTAAAGAATTTTTCGTCCTTTATTACAATATAAAATATAAATTTAATATTTTTTTATCAAGGTTAGATGCTTGTTTCAAATACTTTCATATTTTGAACTAAAAATATCCGAAATCGTATGAAAATATTTGGATTTTTGTACAAAAGTAGATACTTCTGTGATATTCATTTACATGAAGACATAAAAATATTACTAATACACTACTTCCATTAATTTGATGTTATTAAAGTTGAAAATTTGAAATTTAAATTTTTAAATTTGTGAACTTGAAATGGAAATAAATACATTACTTAAATTTCTTTTTTATTTAGTTAAAAAACAAAACTTCCCAACAAATATCTTGTTTTGCAAGTATTTTTCAATACGTACTGTTAAAATACATTTTCTTATAATAAACAAAACATTGGGAAAATCAACAATTACATTGTTGATGAACAGTCCGACTGTTGATAAGTCTGTTGTTAACCAGATGTAAGATTCAATTCAATTCAATACAATAATTCTTTATTACGGCCCAAGATACAATAAGATTAAAATCTTTTAATAGTATCCTATATAAAAAATAAGGTATAAACGGGACTAGAATACTTATAGACTACCTTAAAATAATTAGAACTAAATTAAGAGAGAGAAAAAAAAATATGTATATATACATATGAAAATTGCAAAGTTAAATTTAATAACATTAAGAGAAGTTGAAAAAAAGAAACAAAATATATGCCTAATAGGAACAAAGAAAACCTAAAAAGGAAGAAAAATATATTAAAAGAATATATGAATTACAAGAAAGTAAGAAAAATTAAGAAAAATTAAGAAAAATTACTTGCAAATGAATGAATACAGATCTCGGGCTTAAATGGAGAACAGCTAAATCGCACAATTGAGAAGAGTCGCCTGAAAGTGCCGACCGAGCCCGCGCATTGAACCCGGGAGGGTAAACTGTTCCAGAGGCGAATAACCTGAACAAAATAAGAACCAGTGAGATTAGTAGTACGACAATGCTCCAGCAGTAATTTGCGACCCCTGGTGGAATGTAACGGTTGCAGAAAATCAGCTAGATAAGGAGGCTGGCCCAATTGCAATATCCTGTAAAGAAAAACCAGGCTCCTACGTTTCAAATATGTCTCTAAAAAACAGCCCAGCAATGAGAGACTGTAATAGGATAGGTGATCATATCTGCGCAGCCCGTAAATAAACCTAATACAATCATTGAATGCCACTTTAAGTTTTCTAGAGCACACAGAATCTAAGGCTGGGAAAATAAGGCATCCATTAGTGAAATGAGGGAGCAAGAGTAGTTTGACCAAAGTCATACGTAAGCTTAGTGGCATGATACTAGCATATAGCCAAAGACAACGAAGGCCAGCATAGATTTTAGATAGTATGGCACTTATGTGATCACAGCAGCTCATCCGGCAATTAAGGTACACTCCAAGATTTCGAGTCCTACTAACATATGGGATATTGATGCCATTAAGTAGAATTTCTGGCAATGCAGCAGATTAATTTGTCGTGGATAAAATGCAATTCACTGGGATTAACTAGGGTTAAGACTAACAACACTGTCGATTGACCAGCAGTAAATTCGTTGGAGGTCGCAGTTAATGCGGCTTACACAATCTTTGATAAACCTATAGGACGACTCAAATAAAGCTGGACATCATCTGCATATAGGTGAATTTTCACATCATGTGTCACCTCTGGGAGGTTATTTATGTATAAACTGAATAATAAGGGACCAAGAATAGACGCCTGTGGTACACCACAAGACAGGGGCAAAATATCTGAGGAATAACCATTATTCACTATAACACATTGGGATCTACCGAACAGAAAATGTTTAATTAAAAGAATGGCAGAATGGGAGAAACCAAATCGCAAAGAAAGTTTCATCAAGAGCCTCCTGTGACAAACACTTTCAAATGCTTTAGAGAAATCTAATAAAAGCAAGATGGATATCATATCGTTATCAAGAGAGGTGCGAATGTCAGTAGTTACCTTAAGTAGAGCTGTTTCGCGGCTGTGATGCCAGCGAAAGCCTGACTGACACGAGCTGATTAGATTGTTTACACACAAATATTTCTGAATTTGCCAGTACATTAATTTTTCTAGGATCTGTGAGAGGAAGCATAATAGACTAATCGGTCTAAAGACGGCTGAGGATGCAGGTGTGGCGCGTTTAGGAATAGGTAAAACGTTGGTTATTTTCCAAGTCGTTGGAAAAGAGGACGATGCTAGACACACATTAAGGACATGCTGCAGGGGCCTTATAATTATTGGCAAGATTAATTTAAGAAATTTCGGCGACACCTGATCATGACCAGATGAATTAGATTTGACAGAAAAAACCGCCTTTATCACCTCTTTGCCATCCACACAACGAAAACTGAAACAATCAGAGTTTTCAGAATCAATCAAATGACGAGGCGACTATGATTGAAGATTATCACTACCAGGTGCATGATGAGCTACAAAGTAGTTATTAAGAACATTACGCAGATTTTGCCATAATGTTTTAGATGGTAAGTTACAATCAAACTTTTTACGATAGTAAGATTTTTTGGCAGCCCGTATCTTGGTATTAACTTTATTCCTGATTGTAACATACAGCCTATGGAACTCACTGGTTCTGCAGCGACGGTATCTCGAATAGACATATTCCTGTTCAGCGATGAGAGACCTTATTTCGGCGGTAAACCAGGGGGAGCCCTTAGACCTAATTAATCTATGGCGCAGCGGCACGTTTCTGTCAAAGAGATAATGAATGAAGGAAGTAAAAAGCTCGACTTGTCGGTCAACTGATGTAATACTATAGATGTCTTCCCAATGCAGTAATTGACACTCTTCAAACAGAGCCTCAATATCACCACGAGAATAGTTGCGAAAGGAAATAGTTTTTAAGGGGTTATATTCATTGATCAACACGTTGAAGGACAGGAACAACAGGTCATGATCAAGTATACTAGGGCTTAGTTGATTGAAAAACAAAGTAGAAGAGTGATCAGATACGAGGAAAAGGTCTAGCAATGAGGGGTTAAGCGTATTGAAAAATGTGGGTTGAGAATTGACTACGTTTAGGTGGAGAGACTGAGCAGTTGACAGAAATAGCCCAGTTTGAGCACCGTTTCTAAGCAAATTAACATTAAAGTCAACACCAATGATAACTTTAGAGTAGTACTGTACTAAATATGAGATGGCATTGCAAAATTCCTCAGAGGCATCAACACTAATGCAGCCAGGTGGACAATATACTGTACCCAAGATACACCTTTAGGCACCTGTGTTAACCTCAACACAGAGAAACTCAAGGGGCCCAGAACTAGAATGCGCAACCACTCTTACCTTAAAACTATCTCTCACAAAGACCACCACTCCACCACCCATTCTATTTATACGATCAAGTCGGAAAACATTAAAATCTGGAATAGATACCAGGAACGATGGAAAATCTTCGTGTAACCATGACTCAGTAACAAAGATTGAGTGCAATTTAGAGCAGAGTAACATCTCCCTGATTTTGTTAATTTTAGGCCGAATACGTGCGTTATCGGATACTCAATAATTATATAGTTACTCAACAGGTATTTTGTAAATTGACAAATATACTGGTTACTGAACCATTTTCTTCTTCTTCTATACAAGTACCTTGGTTAATTTTACTATATTCCTTGATAGGCTCATTTTCAAAAGATAATTCTGGTTGATTTTACCAAGTTTTTTCTTTGAGTGCAGAATTTGAATGGCATCTAAAATTGGTCACTTTATTATTCTATCAAAACTTTAAATATTGAACTTAATTCTAAATTAAAGTCCTGTGATTACATAATTATTATTATTAATTTATGGCAGCGTTCGAAAACTTTTAGCATCTTCAAGTTAGATTCCCGAAATATGGGCAAAATATCGTTGACATTAATCATTCCACATTTGAACAAAGAAAGTTTTAGTTTTTATCAAATATTATCCAGTATTTGTCAAGGAGGACATACATATATTGGACTTTATCGATTCCACACGGTACTACCTAATTCTTACTTCACTCGTCATAAACTAATCTTCGTTCAAAGGAATGTGCTCATTTGTAGATGCATCAAACCTACAGGATATATTCAGGAATTTATTGTTTGTTAAATAATTCAAGTTAATCTTGTGAAGAGGGTGCGCAACTATGATTTAAAAACGGTATAGCCTGGAAATATGCCAAAGTTCCAAGACACTCGTCACCGCTCGCAAATATCAATTGCACAAAATTTTCATTTAAAAGATTCGAGTCGAACAGATAAGCAAGTGGCTACCACTCTCAACAAAGAAAGTTGCTCAACGTTCAACTTTTGCCAGTCTCCCAAATTAAACGAGGTCTTAAATTATTTATTTTCTTTCTGGTTGCAAATGGTGGCAGTGTAAAGCTCTCGAATCATCCATTTCGGTTAGTAAAAATAGCGAAATATATTTTATTCAAATTTACGAATTCATCATAAATTGTGCAAAATACCGGAATTAAAGCACTACGTACTTTGCGTCTATTTAAAATAGCAGTCACAGAACAGATGCAATACAGACCATGTAAGTATACAACTTCATGAAAAAATTAAGAACGTTTGACTAATAAGCCAAGCTCAGACGGTGTACCGAAAAGTAGTGTTCCATCAAAATAAATGGGAGTGATTTTGTTTTAAAGACATGACACAGCCTTGGGACTTAGATGCCTTGAATTCTATGCGATTCACAGTTGTGGCATTCCTTCTGGAGTACCTAAGAGTGTTGAAGCAGTAAGCGAAATCAATGGATAGGCTTAAAAGTGAGGAAAATCAGATCATCAAGAAAAATAAAGAAGGGGGATAGAGAGACATTCATATGGTGAGGTTCTGCTTAAACGCTATCTAGTACAAACGGTATATCAGAAAAAAAACTTTAAATCTATAATAGAAGAAGAGGAAGAGATCAGGTGCTTTAAGTTTAACTAAAAGGGATGGATGCTAGACTCTATCAAAGACCTTTAAAATACCTATGGTAACGATTTTGGATCACCACAATTGTGAAGACTAGGGTTCTACCGTTCAGTAAGAAAAGCCAGCAAATATCCAGACGAGCTTACAGTCCGGAAGGCATATCGGCGATCGTTAGTGAACTGTTTGGTTTGTAGATACTTCATTAATTTGGAGTTAATAAAAGATTCGATAATTTGAAGGATCGCTACATTCTCTTTTCTTGGGAATAGTCTGAACATGAATTAGTTTCCAACCAGTTGGAAATTTGCTTGTCGAATAAGACAAGTAGAATGATTTGCGCAGAGATCTCGCCAAAAATGAGGTACACCTTTCAATTAACAAGGATGAGAAACCATGAGGACCTATGGCCTTAGAGACGCTTATCCCCTTAAGGATCTTGAACACACCTCTCCTAAGAATGTGTATTGGCTTTTGTATACATCCACACGGGAGATGCAAAATAGGTTCACAGTATAGAAAAAGAGAATTTTAGGCGAATCTACCTACCAAAATATTAGCTTTATCTATCTTCACCATTGTTAAGAAGTGAAGGTATAGAGGAATTGGTGAAGCTGTTCCTGATGGGGTTGATCAGGGACCAGAAAACTTTTTTTTTAGTCCAGCATTTCTGTTAAAAAGAAATTTTTCTCTCCAGATCATGGACTTGGAGATGCTCTGGTAGTTTTATCGACTTGTTTGAATTCTGGACATGAATGCAATTGATACGCGCGAAAAGCGCACTCGTTCGTTTTTATTACTTGGTTGAACTTAGCGTTAAACCTATAGCAACTTTGCTGTTGTTGAGACCTGCTGTAGGAATAAGGAATGTATTCGTGCATGCTAAGGTTTAAAATTTCACTAAGTTCTAATGTGAATTCATCAATATTGCTCGAAGAAAAACAGACCGATCAATCAATATTTTCTTTTTGTTTAACGTGTGAGCTAAGTATTCTAGTAAAACTATTGCATTTTATGATATAAAAAAAATATGTATTCCAAAATAAATCGTTTACTTTAAATGCAATAACTTACTACACTAAAATACAATGGTTTGTTTGCCGTAGTGTAGTTTTGTTGAAGTTCTCCAATTAAGAGTTGTAATTGTTTTACACCGAAGACTCATTAATTGGCAGCTTTTTTCAATTAAAACAAACTTTCCATCACTTTTACCCGAATAAGCTCTATCCTGTTTCAAATACCCTGAGGAAGGCCCCGTTCATGAACATGTGTACATGAATTATACCGGTATCAGCACTTCCTGTTTGCTCTATAAGATTTAACAGCCACGATTTAAAGTGGAGCAAGAGTTGAGCCACTATCCATAAGGGCTGCGTTCTTATCAAATTTAACGCTTTCAAAAATTTTTAATATTTTTAATAAAAAGGGCAGTAGAATAGATTTTGTTGTGAAAACTTAAAATCTATTGCAATTTGTTTTTAGTGGTTTTCAGGGAGGGGTGCGCGCTCCCAGCTGGATCCGCCACTGTTTCCGAGTTACATACCATTCTGCAAAATTTGAATCCTTAAATATACCGACAGTAGATGGCCCGCAAAGTGATAAATTCATTGTTTCATTTGAAAATGCCAGTTTATGTAAATTTTTTCTTGATTTTTTTATTTCTACTTACCAATGGGAAGTAAAACATTTAAAATATACTCATGTAAAAAAATCGTCATTTATTAAGTTTATTAATACTGAATAGATAGCACTACTATCTGTATCTCAATTTCAATATAAGATGAAGCGATTTAAGCACTTCATTCCATTTTGATTATGATTATGTACACATACTCTAGATATAAAATTATAGTAAGTGAAAACACTAACCAATTGCCGAGAGTTCTATACATTATGACACATTGCAATTATATCCAATCCCATACAGAAGGGCACTAATGGAAAAATAATTTCAAGCTGGTGGTACTGGGGTTGCTATCGCTTATAATATTTTCATACAGGGGAACACCAAATTTTCGTCAAAGATTAATGGGTTTGACCGAATTTGAATATTATCTGAACACTCAGGAAACCCGTTCATATCCAAAACCCCTAATCGACTTTATTTCTCGATTAGGACATACGGTAATTACATAATTACCACCCTCTTTTGTTTATCTTTTGTAAAATGAAAATCGGAATAATTACTAGTAACGAAATCGAAATATACGACCGACCGACCGACCGACTCCAGTAATTTAAGCTCTTTTTGGGGTCGATTTAATAATAATTTATGTCATGCATTGTGAGAACATTTATGACAGAGTAAATAAAAAAAAAATTAAATAAATCACAAGGCTGACGTTCAAACAAGAAAAGCTTTTGATTTATTCTAACGATTGTAACAAGAATAACACCCCCTCCAGCCTACCACATAACCCACCTACACTATGAAACTTTGTAGAGCCAAGTTGGATGATATCTCTGCGAATTCATTTAGAACTGTCAACGTTCGCTATATGACACGGATGAAATGACATCTTCCATTTATTTTGTTCTTGAAATCATTTCAATTGCCGCAACACGTCAGACGCTTTAAGGAATTTTGAATAATTGCTGAGGCAAAAAGGGAACTCATGGGAAGTCAAGTCGAGTCATTTACGAATGTTTAATTAGCATACCTGCTCAAAAGTGTTTGATATTTTCTGTTCAGACAGGGAAAATCGTTTCTAATTAATTTTAAATGGAGCCTCTCCAATTTTGAGTGTTTACTCATTATTTAGTGATTTAGGGGATTAATATAATTAACAGCTTCAGATATGTAGACTTGTTTTGCAGGCTGTGAGCGGGTGGTCTAAATATAATCTTACTTTCCCAAGCTTCGAGTAGTAAAATTTTCCTTTCATTTTCCTCCAGCCTTGTTCGATAACATCATTAAATATCCACTTATCGATTGAGTCCTGGGTAATATTTTCGCCTTTATTTGTAAGAGTTTATTAAAAGCTGAAAAAGAGGCTTATCTAAGTCCAAGCTTTGATTTTAATTATCTCCTTGTTGAGAAACTGGTATAGTGTCATTTCTTCTAATTAGGTTCTGTATAGGCACGTGTAAAATTGATTTGATAATAATCAGGCCAACAATTAGTTAGAAAAATGAAATGGTAACTAACTAGGGTTGGTTTACCTTTACCTAACTTTTGTAATATGATCACTCGAACTGCTACATATATTAAGATGAATTCTTAAATCAATCAGATTTTGTAAAATCTGCAATAGAATTATGCCACACTTGGCTCGAATTCGCTATTCTGTTTAGAGCCTGTTTCAGTATTCTATTTGACAGCAGTTTCTCCACATGTTACATGCACGACACCAAAACTTACCAGGAATATTCAGCGTCAACCTTTGTTTCTCTGAAAAGATAATTCAATACGAATTGGTGGCCAATTTACAGCTCTGGTACCACTACATTTCATAAAATATACATGAATACATCTGGGATAATCTATGAGGTAGAGATATTTTCTACAGGACACTCAAAAATCGCCCTTATGATTGAAATCCAAGCCATATACGTTTTTTAAAGATTTTAAGGCCGCCGGGAGTATTATGAAGTATTTTTGTAATTAATTTTGTGTATTCTGTAATAATGAAAGTTACGGAAAGTCACTGTTTGAACAAAAACAAAATCTTTCAACACTCAACACCCTGTCAATGAATTCAGTATCCTCCTTCACCCTTTTTCTGTGAACACTGAGCATGAACAGATCGCTTACTCGGAGATTACCCGAGCCAGTAGAACTGACACTGACAGTGTTTGACACTTACACAGGCTCGTGTAAGCCCCTATTGACTACTCTTTTTTATTGACTAGTCTGTACTGACAACATTTTTGACAGGTCAGTACGGACTAGTCAATAAACTGCCAATAGACTGTCAAACGAAGGAAGTTTACGTGTCAAACCTCATTTAGAATGAAAAAATTAGATTCCTTGATCGAGTTATCAGCAAGAGAACAACTTCATGCAATATTGAAATAAAACAGGTATATTCGTTGAAAAATTTAACATTGCCAGATTTTGTACAATATAAAGAAATTTCGTCACGCATTTGATTGTATTTGATAATTATTAGGAAGACGATTTAGAGATTTTTGCTAGTGGAAACCATGATAGCAATCCCAATTTAAGTGACACTATACTCGAAAAATGCACTAAAAAGCCATTAAGCATAGATAAATATTTCAGTGCAATAGAAAATGTGTTGGAGTTTACATCGCAAGCAACAAAGAGAGCAGCTAGCGGCGAAATTGACTCGTTTAGTCAATCCCTCAGGGGATTGCCACAATAAGATGCTTTGCTATTTATGCAGGATATACAGCAAAACTTAATGAATAGGCGATTGGATGCGGTTTCTGCAAGAAAAAAACAACGCATCTTTAGGCCGATATCAACATCGCCTGCCCCTTTGGCATTATCAACGTCGATTTTATACCACACCAGCGCAGTCTCCGACATTATATCTACTGCTTTTGAATCATCTAATATCAGTTTTGAAAATCCAACCACTGAACAATATAATATACGCAGTATTTTTAGTGTCGGAATAAATAACGAAAATTAATAAAATGAGAAATAAAAAGTTTATTTTGAATTACATTTTTATTGTTTTTTTATATAGCTTAAGGAATATCTGTTGTAAGCATTGGTATATATGTTGCTTTTAAAACGGTCGGAACAAATACACCCCACAATACAAAAGTGTCAGAAGTGGGATGTCATGTTGAAAAGTTTACTAGGCTTCCTATGGGCCGTCCTACACCATATCGCATACTGCACGCGCATTTCACTTTTTGAGGATGAGAGACGCTGCGGGAAGAGGAAAATTTCCTAGGAATGATGAACTCAGGTGTTCTACTGTTTACAACAGCTATTGACTATTATTTATCCTTGATATGTTAATTCAATTCATTGGGATGTTCAGTTGTGAGCTCTTTTATCCGGTGTAGATTCAAGTCTTACTGCTTCCATAGCTACAAAAATCAAAAGGGAACGTGATCCGGACTATCAAATGAAGATGTTCAGTGTTGGACTATGGGATAGCCCAGATTTTAAGTATAATCGGAAGGTAGTTGAATATATTGGCAGTGATCATACTGAAATTATTTTCATACTTGGAGATGGATTAAACTGCATCAGTGACGTAATTTACAAGCTTGAGACTTATGATGTGGCTACAGTTCGTTATAGTATTCCGACATATTTAATGGCGAGATATATTAAGAGTGAAGGAATAAAAACGATATTATCTTTGAAAGGTGCTGAAGTTTGATTTTTTAACACAGAATTTGTTAATTTTGTGATGTCAATTCGTCCGGAAGAGAAGATTCCTGGTCCGTTGAATAGTTTGGGAGTAGACAGTACTACAAAAATACCAAAGATTTAAACAATGTGCATTAACCGATAATTATCTTCTTGATGAAGTAATCTGGAGACAGAAAGAGCAATTCTCAGATGGAGTTGGTTATGACTGTTATGTGTCGGATGAAGAATTTTCGCAGGCCAATGAAACATTTCAGATTAATACTCCTACAACCACAGAAGCTTACTACTATAGAGTGCAAGCACTTTTAAGAAATGAATTCCAAGAAGAGACTTGGGTTGCCCTAAAGGAACGAGCACAATCGGATCATCAACTACAAAAAAAATTTCATAATGTAATTTCCAGCTTATTAGATACTAGTTATTACTATCCAGATATTAGCTCTCGAAAAGACAGTTCATCCTACCTATGTAAGTATAAGTTTATGTGATTAAAGAAAAATTTAAGTGATAACAATTTTTGGGTTTCTATACAATTTATTTTCACTGAACAAAGTCCATCAGTCCATATTGAAAGTTTTGAGCTAATTGCTTTTGTTTAAAATAATTTAGAGCGTTGAAATAATTTTTGTGTCGATGTATGGCAAGCAGTGGCTGTAATTATCGGATGTATCTAAAAATATAAGAAAATTATTTCACGTAACGATTATCACATTTGGGTATTTAGCAATTCTTGTAATTCAAAAATTTATTCGTAAGACACGCTTAGAAAATTTGGATAATTTCTGTTGTCATCATCCAGCAAATCTGCCAATAAAGTCAATTTTATGTCGAACATTACTATTTTGGAAAGAAAGGGATTTTTCGCTGGAGTCTTTTCTCTCCAATACAAGTACGCCTGAGATCTACAGTGGTATGAGTTTTATAGACTGCCTGACAAATGCAGTGCCTTTTGGGTAGAACTCGCAACGCTTTATCAGACGGCAACATTGGTATCTACATGCAGAGCGCCCTCACCGCACACATGCATATATACTGACAGCCAGGCAGCCACCAAGGCGCTGGATGCTGTTCTGGTAAAATCTAAATTGGTACAGTTATGCAAAGCTAGCCTTAAGGTATTGGCTAAAAGGCACAAGGTGACCCTATGCTGGGTAGCTGGCCATAAGGATATCTCAGACAATGAGATGGCTGATGAGTTGGCCAAAAAAGGCCCTGAATTGGATAGCTCCGCAGCGGTAGCTTTTGTGAGGATCCCAATGGGAGCAATAAATGAGGAAATCATCGGGGGCGCCTATCAAAAGGCAAGCCTCCGGTGAACCAACAGGGATACCAGCCAAATTGCGAGGCAATTGTGGCCTGCATATGGCAGGAAAAGGACAAGGCAGTTGCTTAATGGCAGCATAACAAACACCAGGAATCTAGTAGGGGTCCTTACGGGTCACTGGGTCATAGGTGACCATGCTAGAAGACTTGGGATAGAGGCGAGCGATTCCTGGAAGAGCTGTAAGGACTCGGAAGAAATCGAATCCGTCCAATACTTGCTTTACGAATGCCCCGATCTGATGAATAAAAGAAATATGCTAATGGGTAGCTACTTCTTTTCAAGTATGGGAGAGTATATGGGGTAATATCACCTTGCGATTTTTTTTGTTTTTTTGTTTTTTTGTTTTTTTTGCTTAAGATAGGGGAGTAACAATCTTTTAATGGGGAGAAATAATTGAATCGGTCTGATGAGCATAGTCGTGAGGCACAATTGATGATTTGTCGACTGTGCGGAATAGTATGCGTTTGTAATCTTTATTATTCTTTGTATAAATTATACCGACACATATAGATTCCAGCTTTCAATTTCGACTAATAGAAGTCTCTCTATCCCAATTTTAAGGCTGAGCAAACAGCTGTTTGTAGAAAGCCCGTTAGAAGGCGCAGTAGTTAGTGTTTGGCTTCTCTACGTCTCAGAAAATCATGTCAAATTTAGTGAACACGAGGTGATATTACACATTAAAGTCGCATCACTCGCATCATTTGCTTTGCACAAGTCGTACCACGTGCGGTAGGCTCTGCAATCAAATTCTGTAGAATACATCCGACAAAATTCCGTATAACTTCTGTCATTGTTAAAAATTAAAATTTGTCCAAATTTCTTTTATTTTCAGGGTAGAGTTGCATACGCGAAAATAATTTTTTGTGCATAGAAGAAAATCAGAGAATCTAAGTAAGGAATGAAGAATCCGAGAACTTTTTCAGATGGATTATTTGCCACCCCTCGAGAACATTTAAATTCAAAATTTATAATTCTTCGCAAATTTTTCGAGCTCTCACGAAGATAGCCGTGAATTCTGTTGAGGCATTATCGCATTGAGATTGAAGGAAGTTTGTTAATTTATTTATGAGATCGTGTATTTCCTTTATGTTCATATATAGGTACACTTGTTGTAGTTTGTTGCACACGGGTTCAAGATTGCCGGAACGCTTCAGGCTCGCATTTGCGTATGCCTAAACGTCATTTTGTTTATTTGTAATGATCAAAGGCCAGGGGCAAAACCCTCGAGAATACGTCCCAGGCCATGCAACAGAAATCTGTATGTGTCCGTTGGGAGTCCCTCTAAAATGTTCTATATTGATACTTATGGAAAAGTGCCAAGCATTCACTTTATATATGCTATAGAGCCTAAACCACTATCCATACAAGAAAATAGTTTTCTACTAATTTAAAGCTTGGTTCCTTACCTTCCCAAACGCTACACTTCCTATGTACCTTACTGAACAAAATAATGAAATAGTTCCGATTACAAAGTACCTTACCATTATTTACGCACACTAACTCTCAGCTGAGTAATAATTGCATATGTGTATGTGCAGCCGGAGTCCGAATCTGTATGCAGCTACATTCGATTTCATCAGACCATCAGCTGAGAGTTTTTTTTTGTTTTTTTTTAGGAATCGTAGTCATGTGGTTTAAATACTTGTTTTAAAAATAATTTTGTTAGGAAAGGTACACAAATTTTATTTCGGTTAATATTATCAGAAGGCGAACGAGCTATTCAAATCAAAATTTTTCCAGTTTTACATAAGAACACTGCAAATATTTTAGAATGCCAGAACTCCGTTGGGGCTCTCCTTTTGTAGTGAGGGAGTCTGTTTCATGACTGGTGCAGTATTGTCGAGGGTCTTGCCAAGGGCCTTCTTGAGTAAATCAATGCGCTTAGTAATCAGTTTCATTTCGATGTTATTATACATAAATTACTGTACTTTTCAAAGTAAGCACACGACAACTCAAGTTTACGAATATGATGTCTACCTAGATATACCCCAATGAAGAATTTTTATTTTATTATGGCCACGGGAATGTTCTCACAACTCTTTGTAAAACATACTGTTTTATAAAATTGTTGCTGAAAATGTTATACGAGCTTTAAAAAAAACCCTTATAGAGCTAATTGGGCGGACTGTATAAAGCAATAATAAAGAATTTTAGCAGTCTGCGAGAAGGTGTTTAAAACCCTTATAAAACCACTTATACCTACAACTTGGTTGCGTAGATATTTTATACTAATTGTGAAAACTTCCCTCCTGCAGTCATTTGTGAAAACTTATACGGATTTGTGTAATATGGCTCTATTGTTGCCTTATTCTTTCCTTATGAAAAATGTATTACAAATTTCCTTCTAAAAAATAGCTCGAAAAAATATAGCGCGCCTACTAAATTCTAAAAATAAATGAACTTAAATAAATTTTTATTATTAATTATATTTTTAATGTTAAGGACCAAATCGTTTAAAAAAATTAAGAGGGAAATCATCAAATTTTGTTGTTTTATTCGCAAAAAATGTTTGCGTGTCAATTAACGAAAAAGTTAAATGTTAAAATGTTATTCGCTGAAATATATTTACTTTTTTTTTATATTAAAATGGCCGAATGTTTTCACCACACTTTACAGCTGTTGTAAAATAGTTTAGATTCGTCGAATATCTTCAGGATCGGCAATGTCAAAGTACACTCCATATACACAGGTTAATTGATATTTGTGAAGAATAGTTCTTATTAAAATATTTAATACCAATGAAAATAGCTTCCATTTTTTTATAAAGTTCTCATAAAAGTTAAAAAACTGCTTTCGATTTATTTTAAAGGGGAAATCCCTTGCTCAATTCAAGTCGCAACCAAATTCGAAATTGCTCCGGAAGCTAAATTGTTTTAAAAGGCATTTAAAAGATTTGTTTCGAACTATTATAAAATGCTTATAGAATAAATTAGTTTCCGGTGCAAAACTGTTTTGTAAGAGATTCAGAAAGAGTTCTCAGTGCTACCATATAAAACAATTTAGCACCGGAACTCAATAGGAAGAAGCAGTACCTCTATAAAACATTTTAGTTTTTGTGTAGCTGTTATAAAAACTTATAAAATAAAGTTTTCTTTCCTGCAACTAAATAGCTGCAAAAATGTTCATTGGGACCTCCCTGAAAATAATCCTGCCACCGCCGATACTTGGACTCTAATACATACATATAACACATAATTGTCAGCTAGAGAATATCCAATGTCTTATGCTGTACTTTCCATCTAACCCATTCATATGTCACAGTAGTTCTTATAATTCCTCACTAAATGTTGCTCTTTCGATTTAGTGAAAAGAAGCGCGATATTAAATATATGGCGGAATTAGGATGTGTTCCGATATTGAAGAAATGCACACTCACAAAGTTCCTTTTATTCAACGTAAAATTTCGCTTGCCCTCATGTGTCTTCATTGATTATGGGTTTCATACTGGGACCAGATTCGTCTAGTTTTACTATGATTTCCAGGAAATATATCGGAAACAAATGTGCAAAGGGTTCTAATTCCATTTGGCTGACTTTTGGGAAACAAAACAAACTATCTAGGATAAAATGTGTCCAGTACTTTTTTTCTGTAATTACTATTAAGCTCTGTTGAAATATAAGCACCATTAAAATTTGTACACAATCTATATGTAGAGCTTTACAAATTTCCTTTTTCCCACTTCTGTACATTTTTATGAATTATTTTTGTAATATTTATATACGTAGATGAACTCAAAAAAAAAAAAAAACAAGTAATAACTTAAAGCATTTATTAATATTTTATACAACAATTTCTATTCCCCACATAATCAAAAATAACCTGTACCTTCCAAATAACCCAACAAATTAATGGAATGAAACTCTATTTTATTCTCCATTTCTTGAATTGGTTTCTAGAATTAAATTAATTACTCGGTCAGTGTAATCAACTCTGTACAACACAAACACAATAAAATCTAAAATTATCGACTGGAAAATTCAAATTTCCTAAGTTTTTCTTTTTAATATGCGCAAAACCTACAAAATAATTGAAATTCCGGGGCAACCGGAGCTGCATAACCTCTAAACGTTAAATTTTAGTCATTCTTTAATTTTCAAACTTTTTCGAGGATTTTATTTATTTTATAAAATTTTGTAACTGACAGAACATTGTATGCAAATGGTCCATCACATTCTTTTGAATTCCTTTCAACATGCTGCCCCAAAAGTACGTGACAAAAATGTTTTATCCACGACATTCCCCTTGGCTATGACGACTCAAAAAGTTAAGAAACGAAAATTAGTTTAGAAGCCGCTCTAAAAGGACGCTGCAAACGAAAACCCAGGAAAAAGGGCACTTTGATCCATTTCTTGCCTAGGGGTTGCGAAAATCGATTTACCAAGTACATGTCGTGTTTTACAATTCAACAAATTTCCGCCCTAAGTGATAAGTCAAGGAAAAGGAAACCCAACGTCCTGATCCTGATGCTCCCATCGAAGGCGATAGATTGGACCACACATTTGCGGAAAACTGATAGAGTTGTAGGAAAAACTGGAAAATTTTATATTGAAAATATTTCTGATTGCATTATGGTTTACACGTCCTCAGTCCTAACAGCAAATGATGATGTAGATAGATTTGAGGTAGCGATTACTTCTTTTTCGATTTTTTTTTATTCAAAGAAGAGCACGGATTCTTATCGTGTGTGATTGCAAGTTTGTATTTGTGTGTAAAAAATTTTACTATTATTTTAAGATGTAATTAATAATAACAAAATACAATACAATACAATACATTGATTAGAATGAAAACAGAAAAAGATAAATTGGAATATTTACTCGATTTGGTGGCAAAGGTGGGGTGATTAGGATAGGTATTATTGGGATAAATTTTCACATGCAGGTGCATCACCGGAACGCACTTGTTGCTGAGTACAGTACCATTTTGACATGTTCTTCATGACGAATCTTGATAACCATCTCTTAATAATGCACTTAGTATTGAAGGATGTGAACTGAAGTTTAGCGACTGTCTCTCTGACTAGCGATAGGAACGGTAAAATTATCATTTGTCATTTGTTTATCACTTAAGCTTCCACTTGTAACTATTTTTTATTTCTAACATCTCATTCTGTTCTACATTTCCCGTCCTTCGTTATCACTAGCTCCTTCAAGCCAAAAGGGGTAATTTTGGCTTCACTCATTTACACAAATTACATTATAAGCGAATTTCTGTTTGTTGTAATGTTCTATGAATTCAAAAGTAAGTATTTGTGAGAAATCGTAACTTGAGAGACAGTCAGTCGAATTTTGTAGTTCTAGACGGTACTTATAGGCTATGTATTGGTTACAAAAATCAAGATTTTCAAATTATTGAAGAGGTCCTGGAAGATCTGTACAGAAGGAAAGTGCTTATCACAATAAATATTCTCAGCATATTTTTCCATGTGAATATTAGCTAAAGCATGTTAAAAATATATCTACCATCGTTTAGCTCCCCTAGATTTTTGTAATTTTCCATTCGATAATTTTGATTAATTTCATTTTTGTTTACATAGACCATTACATATAACCTGATACAGAATTTATGATCCAATTTTCTGGAGATGATAGAGAATCTAGAGTTATTAGAATAATTTTTCAGATATTTCCCGTACAACCTTCGGTTTAAGAGCGATAAGCCATTAAATATTTTTCTTCGTATTTTACAAATCCCCCCTTTTTTAGAGCTGCATTAGACTGGATTTTTCAAAAAATTTATCGAAAATTATAATACGATTGCCAAGCCGTTGACTAATTTAACAAGAGATTTTACTTCAGATATGAGAAACCTGATTCTTTTAATCTGAAGGACTGCTTGTGGAAAAACCCAATTCAAAAATTGCTTAAACTAAACTATATAGGGGAGACCGGGGACAAAAGTAACAGCGTCATGAAAGTAACATGGCCCCTCTTAACGCGTACGAACATGCTGAGCAGTTTTGTTCTACAGTTCAAATGCGTACGTCGGTGCTTTCTCACATCAGTTAATTTCAGCTGAACAGTCATATCGGGCGCACATTTTATAGCTGGATTTGTATATTTGTGCCATTCATGTAATTTTTTTCTAATTTTTTATTTTTCTAGAAATCCATAGTTAGTTAAGGTGTACCTACTGGGGTGATTATTTGCATATGTATTCCTGAATGGTGGTTTTGCAATTCTATATATTTTATTTCGAAAATTCCTGTGTGGTTTTCAGGTAATGATATAATTATTTTAAAAACCATTACCGGGGACAAAAGTCATACGACATTTGGGGATGAAAGTAACATGTTACGTTCGTCCACGTGAAAATTGGGTCTGTGTATATTTTTATTTTTTATTTTATATTTATTTTAGGAATGCCTCGATGCCGAATATGGACAACATCCGGAGGGACAGTTGATACAACTACTTATAAGAAAGCATCAGAAAAACACTTGACCAATAAGATAAGCATCAGACCAGCCGCAAAAAATTTCTCTCTGCCTTGTCACTCTTTCGAGGTATATTAATAAACTGTCATCAGAAAATACATTGGCGAGGGTTGGCTACCGCAGTTGCAATGAAGAAAAAGATATTCATCAATACGATATAATAAGTAGTTCAAATCTATATTAAGGACTCTCGCCCAAGGAGGTTAGAAGATTGGCTGACCAGTTGGCTGTGAAAAATAATAAGAAATTTCCACCGAATTCAAATGAAAATCAGTTGTCCGGCAATGAATACTTTACAGGGTTTTTAAAAAGACATCGCAGCCTGCCTCTGTCAATAAGTTTTTCGATAATCTTGCGGAGGTGATGGATCGGTACAAGTTCGAACCAAAAGATATTTGAAATGTTGATGAGACAGGTATCACGACCGTTGAGAAACCAACCAGGATTGTAGCTAAGCGGGTAGCAAAACAAGTAGGTACACTAATATCTGCTGAACGTAATAGACTAGTAACAGTGGCCATCATGATTAATGCGCAAGGAAGTCATACGCCGCCCTTTTTCCTTTTTTCTCTAAAGAGGTGCCAGGATCATATAATTCGAAATAGTCCCGAAGGGTCCATATGCAGGAAATGGCTGGATGCAAGAGGTTGCATTTCTATTTTTCTTGGAACATTTTAAAAGACAAGCAAGACCAATTCCTCAAGATAAGTGCCAGCTCTTGCTCGACAATCACGAGTCTCATTTGTCCATCATCTGCATTGATTTTTGCAAGAGTAATAGGATTGGCTTGTTATCTTTTCCACCACATTGCACCCACAAGCTTTAGCCTCTTATCCGAGCGGTGTACAGACCTTTTAAGAAGATGATCAACACTACCGCCGATAACTGGATGCATAATAACCCCGGTAAAATGATAACCATGCACAATACTCCAAGCATTGTAAAAGAAGCTCTTCCTCTAGCAGTCACTGATGTAAATGCAGTATCGGGATTTAAATGCACAGAAATAATCGACCACCCTTGACTTCTGATCAGATTAGAAAAGCATCTTGCGCACTTCTTAATCCTGAATCAGGTTCTAGTGGATTGCAAATGCAAGACAAAAGGAATAGTCCTTAATGAGATGCGATAACCAGCCATGCTGATCTTGGACCTAGTACTTCACAAGCACAGCCTTTTTTCCCAAAAATAATCGACTCTTTCCGCGAGCTAGTCCGAAGCTCCAGACAAATAGGGGACGTAAGAAGCGAACGACTACAATCTGAAAAAAGGGGCAAGGTACAGTAAATAGCTAAGAAACATTACAAAAAAGCAGGAAGCAGAGATACGATTCATCGGATGAGAGCTACTGCATGTAACTAGTTTTTATGGAGTTTTTCGGTAGTCGCTGCTCTGGGGAGAAACGGGTCCAATGCCTAGATTGTAAAGGCCAGTCCCATGAAGATTGCACCAAAGGTGATCTACTCTATGTATGCCATAATTGTGATTCGGAATAGGTAAATACCATTATTTCCCCAGGATGAAAGTAACAGTCGACGTATCTCGGAAAAATCCTTATAGTTCTTTAACAGCTTCATTTGGAAAACTGAAAACTAGGTGCATTTATAGCGGATTAAGCCAGCTTAATTAATTTAATTGCATCTTTATTACGTACTTGACAGCTGAGCCAAATATAAAAAAATTTTCTTTTGTCTCCGGTCTCCCCTACATATGCCTGTACAATTAGTTTTGAGAGATGCAAGTAGGTATACGAAAAGCCCTATATGAGAAGGGCCATATAAGCACTATCATTCACCAGAATTATCATATTACTAACGTATAATAAAACACCAAAAGGAATTATGGAAAATTGCGTTCTCTCTATATTTGTTTCCATAAAGAGAGGAAAATATGGGGAAAGTCTCCATCTTATCTTTATATTTCTCACCTTACTCATTTCGAGCCGCTTGTTTCCACCGTAAAAAAATAACCATTACATTTTCATTATTTTTGTGTAGTCAAAATTTAATCAGGTTACGTAATCAAAGTTGTGCTTTTTTCTTTTTGTTATTATCGGTCAAATCTTAGAGTATTCCCTACATGTATACCTACTTGAAAAAAAAAAATCATATAGTGAACTTATATAATCTTAAGCTGTTTTCCATAGAAAGTATTGTTAGCAAAAAAATAAAAAAATACATAAATGACAAGTACAAGTCTGGTTGATCTTCTTAAATCAACTTTAAAATTAGAAAATATATTTGTCTAAGAGGTTCATTGTATATATTGTATAAATTTTATATTTCTGATCATTTCAGAAAAAAATATTTATACACTATAAAGGCAACTATATCACCACGCAGATCTTCCAAAAGCTATGTATGTACAACTTTGCACAAGAAGATAAAAAAACTGCAAAATTGCCAAGTACTCCTAAGAAGGATTATCATAAATACCAACAAAAGCATGATGGAACTTTCCTAAAATCATTTCCTTAGAGACGTTGTCTGTGCAAAGCAAATAAAATTTCATAACTTCACCAATTGCAGCCATGGAACACCTGTACAAAAGTGGAAGTGAGCTTAAAGGTGTTCCTAAGAAATTGAATTTTCTTGTAAAATAGGATGAGACAAATAAAAGCCTCGTTGGAGCGATTCATCAAATGGGTGCTGCTACGAGCTGATGGCGTATTCTGCCCCGAGCATAGAGAGCTTTCTGGGAAATTGATGTCTGCAAGGATACAAGCGATACATGCTAGCTGCGCAGAAGTTTTACTAAACAGCAACCTTCAAAAAGCTTTTAAGAAAAACTCTTTGCACTCCTACCATTTTCCGTTTTGCTTTGATTTTGTTAAAGTGCCTGGAAAAATCTTTAAATTCTTTAAACCCGAAATATATCCAAAGGACTTTGTCTGACTGAAGTTCGATGTTATCTGAATGGCATGGGGGGGGGGGGGTCACTTCCATCGATCGAACTACTGCTACTGGAGCAGTTGAAAAGTGCATTTCTCATCAAATTCAAGCGCTCACAATTCTTGTCTTGCATTTGTTTTTGAATATTTCTGCTCCGTCTGCCGAATTTTCAGCAAAGAGAAGCACAGAAGTGGCCTCGTTTTGAAAAGATCATGATTCAGATTCAGTAACTTAAAAAATTTGAATATTTTATGGAAGAGAAGTATATGGAGAAACAATTGAACAACTGCAAATAAGATGGAGTTTCTAGATGCAGGGTGTGCAATTTGCAGCGTCCATATTACGTTTTCAAATATGCAAAATCTTCTTCCAGATTTAATTAAGTTTAATTTAGTTTACCTCTTGAGTTTTATGTATTTGTATTGTGAAGCAAATTCAATTTTATCCTTTCATATGGGGTCATGGTTTATTGTTTTATGTTTCTTTTATCGTGATTTTTAACATTAAAAATAAACTTTAGCAATGCCGATAAGTCACCCAACAAATAAAAAAATTAAAAAATGAGACACTGAACTTTAGTAATAAGTAAATGAAAACAAAAATGGTTAAAAAAAATACAAATTACCAATTTTCTAGGATATTTGTTAGCGATTATTTAAAAAAAGGAGACTCCTTGAACTCAGTTATATCTCATACTCTAGTCCTGCTAAAGTTATTCGAAAATGTGTAACATATGGACGCGTTTTGTGTTATTTGGATTGACCTTGCGCCTTAAGAAGACATTCTCCTTAATTACACTGATATTATATTTTTTTCTTGTTTTACTAGCCAGACTGCTGTAATTGCTAATTAGTCCAGTCAAGAGGAGTTTCTGCCCTACAAAAGTTGGAGGAGCTGTGATTTTTATATATATTATTTAGTTCCGGGCCCCAATGAAAAAATCGCGTTGTCACCCTTGTACGGCGGGAGGGGTTGGGGGTTTTGATCTGCGCGCTCCATCATCTTAGTTTAATAGTACAAAAATTTGTTTTTTTTTCAAAATAATTCCTCAACGATTGATTCTACGACAAAAATACAAATTTGAAAAGGACTAAATTCCATACATTTTTTGTATAAACACTTGCTTTTGTAAATCTGATGTGGAACGCGTTACAGCGGCGGAAACCGGAACAATCTTCAAAAAAATGATATACGTATAGTACCCCTTATATAGGGTATTTCCTCATGCACAGGTCTAGCATTGAAATCAGAGGGAGGGAGGGGGGGGGGGGTCATATTATAAATTAGTTTGAGCAAAAAAAAAACATCCAGCGCCGTAAGTCGCTTAGTTTAGCCACCGCAGTACTGCAGTCCTAGGAAGGTTTCCGCATTAAGCGGTGTGCATGATGAGTCATATTTTAATATAATTCTTTACAAAAAGTCATGAATAGTAGCTTAGAATGCCAACTACACGAGTCATTCTAACCAAACTTTACTCAGTTTTACACACTGCAATACATAATATGGACTGCTCGATGTGCTATTTCATGCGGGTATAATTTTGTGTGTCAAAAGTAGTTCTTACGTCGGTGCCAACATTGAAAAAACCATTGGAAGGAAGTTGAAAAGTGATTTTAATAAAATCTTTTGAATCTTTGTTGAGTATCTATGAATATATTGCCTTTGGTGACAGACTTTTTATCACTAATTAACTCAAATAATTATTTCGACGAACCTACTTATTTATTTGTTATTTACAGTTCTCTCTCAGTTGGTGCTTAGTATTTAGACCGAAAGAGAACGCTATGTAGAAGTGAGACCACTTTCTGCAGTGTATTTCTATGGACGTAGTCAGTCCATATTATACATGTCAGTGGTTTTACATAAGAACGCTGCAAATATTTTAGAATGCTAGGAGTTAGGACTAAGCTAGGGCTCTGATGTGGTAATGGGGGCGTCTATTTCGTGTCTTTCGATGGTTTTGGATTACACAAAGTTTGGGTCCCGAATTCAAATTGTGAGAAAAACCTATACACATACATCACATGCATCCAATAATATTTATTGAAATAAATTTTTAGTTTTTAAGTTTTGGAATGAAAAATCTTTTTGAAGTTGAATTATATAAATAAAAAAAAATAAGATAAAATAATAAATATATTTTTTCAAATAACTCAATAAATTAAATATTGTTATCTTCAAATTTATGGGAGGAATCGTGACACTCTCCCCCCCCCCCCACGGATCCGCCACTGTGTTTCCTCCATGGTAAACAAAAGGTGATAGTAGTCAAGTCACGATTTATATTGCGGCCAAATTCCTTTTTTTGACAGCTAGTTCTTCAACCGAATGTGTAAAGCTACTAGACCTTTGCAATAAAGTTGCTTGCAGGCATTAAACCAAAAAACTAAGTATGAAGAATCAACATTATTTGCGATCCAGATAAGTACTTTAACTTTATCACCATCTTGCTTTTAGGTACTTAACCAATAAACGAGATTTAAATCGATAATAAGAAGAATTTAAGGACGTTGCTTCTTGAGCTAGAAAAAATCAAAAACTGAATTGTTTATTACAATAATAAAAAAATTTATACACAAATACAAACAGAATCTTAATTACTAAGTTCATAACCAAAAATTGCTTACGCGGTGTGATATTCACAGAACAAAAATTTCTTGCGTACAATAGTTTCGGTTCTCATAGAATATTTTCAGTTATACCCAATTTAAGCGGTGTAATGAACCGCCTGAAGATGTAATTGGAGTATGTGTACATATTCTGTGAGAACGGAAAGTAATGTCGCTGTTTGTTGAATGAACGGAAGATTAAGAAAATATGCTAGTTTTTCACAAAATAGCCAGTATCTTAAAATATATAACATTTACGGTCATTTACAGAGCTCATTGTATACAGAACCTCATAACCTTTCCAAGGACTGCTCAACCCGTACTCCTTTCCCTCAAGAGTTAAGGTCATTTAAAGTACAAATGTCTTACTTTTATTGTTTTTTTTTTTAATATGCCTAATGTAATTTCCTTTTATAAAAACTGTAAACGTAACAAGCAAAATCACTTCAATTAGGCCTACTATAAGGGGTACTAGGTGTCTTCCGAGAAGACGTTATTATATGAAGAACTTCATAATCTTTCCAACGACTGCTCAACCATCCTCGTACTTCTCTCCTGTCAGGAGTTATCTAAACTAAATATTTCTGATTTTCTTACTTTTTTTTTTTATTTTGACTTTTTTTATTACAAGTTGATTAACATGAATTTTTTTTTTGTGAAAAAACTCTGAACCATAGATTCTCCTCTTTAATTTTAATTTAATATTTAGTATGAAAAATAAATTTACATAAGTTATTTCATGATATTGATTGTGATATAAGGGCCTTAGTTTGGAATTGTGGCGTTTGATTTTATACACCGCGAAAAAGGTATGTGTGGACTTTAACTATGATTTACAAAAGTCGAATTAATCACAACCGAGTATTTTTATGGAAGTATGGAAACACAACTCAAGTCCCACAGTTTAACTTTTTATGTTTGTTGTAATTACACAAATCAAATTTCACTTTTTATTTCTCTAGTAATTTTTTTACTTTATAACTCTCGAAACAATTATATACATGAAACTATTCTTTCGACTAAAACTTAATTAATTCAACTCACTCTATTGGTAAAAACTAGCTCTGCTAGCTCTCAAGACTCAAAAGTAACTCAACTAATTCTACTGCACACGATATTAATCAGTTTATTAAAAAAAAAATGCAGAATCGGCTACGCGTAATTTCTATGCCAGAATTTTTTGATGTTTCCAAAGAAGATTATTTTTATTTCCTACTTCGCTTTGTTTACCTGTGAAATAGGTCATTATTGCGAAGGTAAGGTACTCTGCAATAAATTCTGATCAGCCAGTAGGTAATTTTTATTTATGCTGACCGGGCATTGGTCAGTGCACGTAAAACGCTTTTGTTTTATTTAGATATGGATTAATAACATATGTAACATTAAGAAGTTTTAGGAAAACGTTTTGACATTAATCATCGATAAATGATGAAATGATTATACAACAGAACCAAAGGATAGGTACAGTTGTAAACTGCTATAGATGTTACTTATCTTTCACGCCTTTATACTTTTATTGTAATGGAAAACAAATTTACTCGTTATATGTCGTCGCACATGAGATCAAATCAGTTCGATGTAAAAACCTAAAAACAGATATTATGGTCTTTATTCTGATAGTTACGCCAGGTATGTAAATCTTGTTACTTGATTTTTACGGACTCGGATAAAATTAATTTTCGTTTCTTGGTTTCGGGAATATGAAAATTAATTTTTATTTTCTATCTATGAAAACAACCCGCAGGAGACCCGTGAAAATCCCGTGATAATAGTCACATAGATGGCTTAACTATCACAATTAAGGCCATTTACTCATCTGATGTATAACTGTAGTTTCTCCAGAAAACCGTACCAAGCTGAAAATAATGCTAGCTCAAATATATGCGCAAAATTTATGAAAAACACGCTTATGACTATAACTGGAAAAAGTTAGGATATCCTTGGACACTCAAGCAATAAATCATACTTACAGCTTAGCAATTAAGGCTGCAGAAGTGATCTCAACTTATTTGCTACTAAGATTTTCGAAAATTCTCAGTAATTTTTGGCTGCCTAAACTGTGGTGATCAATATTATATCAAAATTTTTAAAAGTGCTCTAAAATGAACAGATCTCGTTAAAATTCTTTATTGAATATAAAAATATTGCATAAATAAATTAAATTCCTCTCTAAAAAAAATCTTTTTTAATTTTGTTGTGTTTTATTGATGACGAAAACTCGAATCTTATAACTCGGCTATCCTGGGAAGTGACATGTGTCGTTAGTATTCCATCTTTCATTTAGTTACCAGTGTGACGATTAACGTCATATGAAAAATATTCCATCCCGGTTGAGCATCTTTATGGTAGTAGTTAGTCGGAAAAATATTTGGTCCCCCAGCAATCGTCGACCCTTGATACCCCGATTTGTACTTTTGTGTCCTATCCACAAAGCCACCAGCACCTTGTCTCATTCCACGGAAAATTCACTTTTAATTCATGGAGATATATTGATATTTTACCTAAAAGGGCCGTGATGAGAAAGAGAAATGGATAACACATAATATAGTATTAAATTTCACCGATACATCCGCAAGTAGCCATGAAATTAGAAATAAAGTCTATCGCGACCACAAGTGAAATTACTTGTAATAATTTTGATAATCAAGCCAAATACCTATAAATAGGAAAAAGTAGATTGAGAAATTGTTCCAACATGCAGAGATAATGGGTATAATAGCAAAAAATAAAATAATAATAAAACTAAATAAATAAATAATAACTAAAACTAAAAATACTCTGACTTAATAAATACCTAAAAAGTAACATGAAATATCAAAAACACATTTATCGAAAGATAGTTAATAATATTTAACTAACTTTAATGGTAGCATGGTAGATGCATTTCAGGGATAAAATATTTATAATTTCAAACAAATTCGAAATTCGGCTTTTGCAATTTATTACCCATACCAGTCTCAGCAGCTTACATCACGTCTAAGTTTACATAATGTTTTCACGTAGTACTGTATCGACCAATTCAAAATCAATCTGCATATTTGCATCGTAAGTATGTAAATCGCTTTTAAATAATTTTAGCTTTATCAATAATTTCACTTGATCGGATACGCGTTAGTTCCTGCATGTTACACAAGAATTGTACATATACAACGAAGAAAATATCTAAAAAAAAAAAATCAAAAGTAAACTCTCCATCCTTCGTTTAATATTGCGAAAAATTTAATTTAAGCATACCATTCCATGGTATGTAAGATATTAGCTGTGTATAAGAGTGTTGCTTCAAATTTCCAGGTTCGCCCTCCTTCAAATATAAAACGGAAATGTAACAGAGAGCACAGAAGTATTTCCATAAAAATTCTTTAAATGCTTCCGAATATGTTTCGGCTCTTATGGATTGATTCTTTTCTTTTGAAATCTGGTTTCTGATGATTCTTGAGAGTTATAAAATATTTTGCTAAGGACAACGCGAATATTAGTACCATTGTGAAGTTCAGGGGGTACAAGTAAGCGTAACAAACTAAATTAATCTAAGTTAAACGGCAAATATTAGTTACCATTTAAAATGTATATAAAGTGTGATTGATATTTTAGAGGGGTGGTTCGAAGTTCACTCAAATTCATAAGTCTAATAACGACATTTTTCAAGAAACAGATGACTTTTTCCAATGGCTCCATGTTCCTTAAAGGAGTTGAAGATGAGAGGGACAAAATTAGCCCATATTTCAATAACTGGATAGCCGGTATCCTTCTGCGCTCTCAATTAATTTTTCAATGCGCTAAAAGCAAACTTTCTCAATTCAACTCCGATCTTTCGTATATTGAATATTAAAATAAATACAAAACTAAATAGACTATTCGAGAGATGAAGCTGAATATATGATTGATCAATTCGTCTATGGAATTGCGTTATGTAAATCTGTAAAATAACAATTACAGGAAACTCAGGATGCATCTGAACTCTTTGCTTTATAACTCCCCTAGACTTGAAAAGAACTAGTTACCTAATAGTCTGCCTCTTTTAATCATCTAAGCAGATAACTCGTAAAAAACGTATTGGACTGATGTGATTTCCTCCGAATCCTTGCAGCTCCTGCAGAAATCATTCGTTGCTAGACCTTCTAGCAGGATCTCCTATGGCCCAATGACTCGTAATGATCTCACTAGATTCCTGATATACGAGTATGTTCTATCGCCATTAACCAGATTTCTTGTACTTTTCCTGTCATATGAAAGACACAATTGCCTCGCGTTATGGCATGTTTCCATATTGATCCACCGGAAGCTTGCTTTTTGATATGCGTCCCTGATGATCTCCTTTTATATAGCTCCGATCAAGATCCTCACATAAGCTATCGCTGTGGAGCTATCCATTTCAGAGCCCTTTTTGGCCAACACGTCAGCCATCTCGTTGCCTGGGATATCCCTCTGACCAGATATCTAGCATAGGGTTACCTTGTACCGCGAGGTCAATTCCTTAAGGCTGGTCTTGCATAACTGCGGCATTTTGATTTAAGCCTGAGTTAAAAAGTCACGCTGTCGTGAGTCGCGGACGCTGCCGCTAAACCTGTCAAAAGTTAAAATGTATGAAAGTACTCAAGCGCAGGTACAGTGTGTCGCTAAGCGTGTTGCTGACGCGCCGGTCGCATTGCTTAAAGTTGAAAATGTTTCAACTTGAGACGCGCAATACCTTGACAGCTGGAGTTGAGGCAATTTATTTTTGCACGGCAGAAATTGATTCTTTACAAAGAAATCAACCTGATAGGATAAAAAATTTTATGAAAACAATTGTAAGGAAGTATTTCAACACATGCTCCGGGTGTCGAGAGCAGCTTATTCGTTTTTGCTTGCGAAAGTTGTGTATCATTTCCGATTCGACGAAATTCACGCTAGTATCAATAGAGAAAGAGAAGCTTCTTGCAGTTATTTGCCTGTTGACTGCCCTTGAATCGTTAAGATAGTAAATCTGTATACATATCTATGGAATATTATCTTACATCGTCAACAAATTTATAGATTGGTTAGAGAAAGATTTGATTTATCGATTTTGACGACCTGTTTTTGAATCATAGATTTTCTGAACAAAATAGCAAGCGAAATAATTAAATTTCCATCATCAGAAAATAAAGAAGTAATAAAGGCTAATTTCGAGTCTTTCAAATGAATGGCGAAATTGGAGCAATTGATGGTAATGTACACAACCAGGAAATCCTTCACTTCCGTTACACTACAAAGTACTTAGTCTGCTTCATTTAATTTCCTAGCCCCGTTCATGTTTGCAGAATTTTTAAAGACCCTGACCTGTACAATAACGTCACAGTAAAGCAAGCTAGCTTGTGTTCAACAGGACAGAAAATTCTTTGTTATAAGGCTTATCCTTTTCTGACGTGGAGCATTTCTCTTTACATAAATCGTGGCTGACTTATAGACAAGCAGAAATATTTCAATATGAAACATACTTCATCTCGTGTTGTAGTGGATAATCTGTTTTGGAAAATTCCATAAATTGAGATACATAGATATGAATTTAATAGAGCGAATTCCAGTAACACCTTTGGTAGCCTTTATTTTGCATAACGTGTGCTTAAGCTTCAATGACAAAAATATTGAGGAATAATTATATCATAGTGAAAGAAATTATGCACGAGAAAATGTCCCAAGTGATATTGAAACACAAATCACAGAAGGTATGGAAATTTAATAAGCAGCGGTAATGGAGAGAAATTCAATGGCCGATTACTTTAGGCTAGCTAGAAAAAATAACTATACAGGGTGTCCCGTAAGTGGTGTAATATCCAAAGCCTATGGATAGCTCATGCTTAGACGAGCAAAAAATTGGGGTAATCCTAATGGTTTCCGAGATAACGGGACTTAAAGATATTTGGGTATGTTTTTATAGATCACCATGTAACCTCGGAATGTTACACCATAAGATGATGCTTTAAACTTTTGTCGATACAAAATCGTTGGACCTTTCCAAGGGTCTATAAATTTTTGCATCCTCTTCTCCATTTTAAAGTTATGGCTCAACAAAATTGAAATTTCGGAATTATAACTCGTTATTTTTTTTTTTTAATTTAACTATTATTTTTATTAAAAAACATGTCATGAATATCAATTTTCCATATTGGATTTGACAAGCCAAAAATCTTAGCATGAAAATGACCTAACACATGGAATTTTTTCTGCATTTTTTCACTTTTTCTTAATCATCTCCAGCGAAAATATCTGAAAAAAATCAATAAGTGCCAGAAAGTAGGCAATTATTTTTTGGAAATGACCTTTTTCAGTCATTTTCGCTGGATATGCTTAAGAAAAAGTGCAAAAAATGCAGGAAGGGTTACATTTTCTCTCATTTTAAAGCTAAGATTTTGGGCTTCTCAAATGTAATATGAAAAATTGATATT
The DNA here is from genome assembly GCA_963924295.1 of Dioctria rufipes. Classification (NCBI taxonomy): domain Eukaryota; kingdom Metazoa; phylum Arthropoda; class Insecta; order Diptera; family Asilidae; genus Dioctria; species Dioctria rufipes. The sequence continues at coordinate 243,317,273 of OZ002741.1, forward strand.
GATGACATTTTTTTTTTGATAAAAATAGTAGTTAATTAAAAAAAAACGAGTTATAATTCCGAAATTGTAATTTTGGTGACCCATAACTTAAAAACGGAGGGAAGGGAGGAAAAATTTATGGACTACTGGAAATGTCCAACAATTGTCAATCGAAGAAGTTTTAAATCGTCATCATAGCGTGTAACGTTCCGAATTTCGGAGTGATTTATGAAAACATACCGAAATATCTTAAAGTTCCGTTATCTCGGAAACCGTTAGGATTCCCCGCACCCCAACAAATGCAATTTTTTTCTTCCGGTCTATGTAAGACCTATCCGTAGCCTTCATACAATTTTTTGCTCGTCTAAGCATGACCTATCCGTAGCCTTCGGATATTACACCACTTACGGGACACCCTGCATATTGAAATGGATATTATATACATATCTGTCTATCTGTGCATAAATAAGGTAAATATTTTTTATAAAAACTGTTCATATTCTAAAAAGATCTAATTTCTTACAGGATAAAGATAAGATAAGCTAAGATAGCGTTAACTAGCAGAACATATTAATCAGTATTCAAAATTGTTTTAAGGTTAATTGAAAGCTTTAGCTAAGTTAACTTTAATCTCAGTTACCTTTAGTTTTCAGAACCTTACTTTAGTTACTGTTATCGTCATTCTAGTTCATATGATAAATTGGCAAAACATCCTGCGATATTTGTATTTCCATAAGTTCTATACTTAACTACTGCGTTATCTATTATGTAATATTCTCTTTAGGCAACTTACTACATATACTAACTCTTCACTTAATATAGTTATTGCTGTACCCACCGTTTATTTGCGTGTTGTTCTTCACCAACATATCTCAAATTATTCACTAAATAATTTGGTGTAATTTTATATTTGATTTTAAAAGTAGTCATTAACACAACATTACCATATTATCTGCCTAACTTTATCTAGTTTAAAGACTCAAAAATGTATTGAGAATTGATAAATCTACATAGAAATAATAAACATGTTTTTTTTTCTTTTGTGGCCCAACAACAACGTTTCTTAATTTTTCGATAAGTGAAACCCTTTTTAATGTCCAGTTTTTCATGGAGTCCTGATTTGTTTATAGGTTTTTTTTGTAACATTCGGTAAGTGGATAATTTGCAACAAAAATAATAAATATTATTTATTTGCTTTAAAAAATTAATTGCAAAATTAACCCAAAACTTCCTATGATAACTTAAATTTACCTATTCCTGGTCAAATAGGACTGTTAGAGTGTTAGTCAGAAGATGCGAAAAAGACTTATATTTAGCTATTTAGATACATAATTAGGAAAATAAGATTACTTTCGTGTTCCATCTCAAGTGTTGTCCTGAACAGATTTGTGCTGTAAAAAATTTTTATTATACATATTTCAGGTATTAAATTAAGGCAAATAAGGATAGTCTACCATTGCAGTATTTTTGGAGGGGCTGGCGGCGGGCTTCATCTTGAAGAAAAGTGAATCTCCTCTCCAGTACGAAAAAGCAACCTGCACTGCATCTATACCATCCTAAAAATAAAAAATAAATTAAATTAAAAACGGAAAGCAACTTTTTACAGGAAATAAGAATTCACCTCTGTTCGTGGGATCCACATTGTTGTCCCGGATTGACAATAAAACTTATTATAGATTTTGGCTCGGCGCGCTCAGATTATAAACGGCCTCAGCATCCCATTATGGCATAAGTATGAAGTACTATTCGCCACTCTATATGAATATCTACCTAGGAATAAGTTAATTGTTAATTATTTGTTTGTTTATAAATATCAATAAGAATCATGAAGAAACCGAGTTCAAGTACTTTTCATACTGAACATTCATATGTGCTGCGCCTGGTACTCTAAATTAATAAGCCTTTCTTTTTTATTTGAGATTTCATGCATTGCCCCGCTTGCTTTACATCGTCGTTACAATGGTAAATTGGTAAATTGTAACGACGATGTAAAGCAAGCGGGGCAATGCATGAAATCTCAAATAAAAAAGAAAGGCTTATTAATTTAGAGTACCAGGCGCAGCACATATGAATGTTCAGTATGAAAAGTACTTGAACTCGGTTTCTTCATGATTCTTAGTCAAATCAGCACCTAGCCTCCCAATAATTAAAATGCAAGGATCCCGAAAGAATTTCATATTCCGAGAATAAAACTTCCGAAATCAGACTATTCTCAATCCAAGGTAAATATCGATTTGAAAAAAAAAGGAAACAAAAACGTATTTAAAGATTTTAAATTACATTTAAATCATCTGTTAAACAGAAGATCTTTTTATTGAATTTTGAGGGAACCAGAGCAGATAAAATTTTTCTGATTATAGCAGCAAAAAGTACAAAAAAAATTGATTATTTCCAGAAGGAAATTAAAAAAAAAATAATTAATAAAATATTACCGATTCAAATCGGTCAGTTCCGACTGAGTAAATACCTGGAAGAACTATCGAACTTTCCACTAGGGGGCGGGGATTAATTTGATAAAACCGATGACCTTGGTAGGTGGAGAGGACAGTTTTTTGACTAAACGGCAGAAGTAGAGGGATGAGTCTGTTCAGTTGAAAAAAAATAGAAAATAATAAAAAAAAGGTAGAAAAAAAAAGGAGGCAAATATTGATTCAGTAGTACGAAATAGTTGGTGCGAAGAAAAACCAAAGGAGTAAATTGGTGTCTAAATTTCGCGAATAAGGAAGGAGGTCTATCCAGGACTTAAGATTCACGGAGACGTAAAGATAAGTTCTGTGCTTGTATTTTTATCCTTTATTTTGATTTTAAAAACTTAAGCGTTTCGAAAAGAAAACAAAAGAAAGTGAAGTCCCCATTTACAATAAATAAATATGTATGTGTTTTTGCTGCGCTAACTTGCTTGCTACACTGAAAAAAAAAAATTGTTAATTTTATCAACGAACATCGGTTATTGAGTTAAAATACGTTATTTGAATAAATTTTCTTTATCACAACCAATTTTTACAATTTCTGAATTCTCCAAGTGATAAACATTTCAATGTCTGAACGAGTCGCAGTTCATACACCCAAAAAACTTCTTTCATTGAGAGAGAAAAAGAATTCGTTGAATTAATGTACAGTTTTATTGGTTTAATAAAAATATTCTTTTCTCTGTAAGTAAGATAGAAAATATTGGTTTACGTACTTTATTCATTGAATTAATGAAATGTTTCATTGGTAGTGTGCTATTTTATTCGAAGCCCCGTTAGAATTAGATTTAAATGCCGCTTGGTAAAAGCATTCTCTATATTCGCGATTCATTATTTTTGAGAAGTTTAACAGTGTAACATAACAAGCGAATAAATACAAAGGGAAAATTTTACTATTTTATAATTGTACATATTCATGATATGTAACGTGCAGTGCAACAAATAACGGTGAGAATATAGTCATATATGTATAATAATAATATTTTGCCCTCGATATGAATAATTCCAGAATTTATTTTTCTTTACTAAAATATTGTGCTCCAGTAAAAATAAATATATTGTAGATTTATTTATATTGACAGCAAAACTTACTCTTTCTACTTTACACACGAGCTTTTCTATAAGGATATTGAAAAAAATTCATGAGAATTTAGTTGATAACAACCTAACTAGCTACCTATTTTGAACAAGTGACATTTAAGTCCTGTGTTCTGTCACTCTTTATCAATAATTGAAAATTTGTGGGTGTTATAATTGTAATTTATATATTGATTATTGTTTTTCATTATATTGTTTTGTATATACAATTCCGATTTTACTAACATTACATTTTAAGTGGGCACATCATTTAGGCTCATAGAGTATTTCTAGATGCAATGAATGTATACAAGCTTTGCAAAACATTGGCAGTTTTAAAAAGCATGTAACTCAAAAACACCATTTCTTTAATATTTGTATAAATATAATTTAGATTGTGATACTAACGCGGAAAATAGTGAAAGTGTTGGAATAAATTTCGAAATACTAAATAATTTTAACGAAGAAAAATGTGTTCGTATTTAAATCGGCAACAAAATTTACTCTAAGTTTTCATAATAACAATAATTTTACTAGAAAAGACATCTTAGAGGTTCAAGAGAATTTAATTGATTGCACTGTAAATCCATTACTAAACGTATTTAAATCATCAGTGGATGAAGTTAATTGGATTATCGCTTAAAAGTCATTCAAATTATTCACACAATATAGAGAAAACCGCATCCCCGCCAACTGTTTCGGCCAGGTCCTTACCATATCCGTCTAGAACACCAACACCAGGGCCTCTTAAGACACACATGATCAAATTGTCGAACATTTTAAATCATACATCAAAACGGTTGTTACAATTTGAACTATATGAAAAAAAATCAAAAGTTCCGGACGATCAGCGATCTCTGCTCATCAATTGTGTAGCTCAATACTTCGATGATATTAGCATACATTTAACCAAGCTACAGATTGGAAGACGTCCGGTTTCCTACAAAAAAATTGGTAAAGAATTTTTGCTTTCAACACTTTATAATATTATTTTTTGCAGGATTTTTATAGAACAGGCAAAAGAGGAAGGATATATAACAAATATAGCAATATGAAAACTTCAACTAAAATCTTCTCGAAAATTGTTGATATGTTAAATTATTTAATCATATTTTATTAAATTGGCAATTTAATATTATAACATTGTTACTTTTGTATACCATAGAACCGCAAGTTGAAGCTAAAAGTTATGCACGTTTACTTAAATACGATAACTTAACTGCACAAGAGTTTGATCATTGCTAGAGAGTTTGCAGTCGGTACCAGCAAAATGAAATAAAAAAATTGCAAAGCAGTGCCGCGATTTTTTCATAATTTGCAGGTTGAAATAGATTTCCAGATATTTCGAAACAATAACCGCTATATGTTAGAAGATTTTAAAAAATTATTGGATTTTCCAACATCCGAAGGTTCTATTAACCTCTTCATGCCCAAATTATGATCCAATTCGTATACAAATTTGTTACTTGGTGAAGATGTATATTTTAGGTCAATTTTGGGGATATGGAGTCATATGACGCCAGTTAGTTTCTTGTTACCTATAATACCGACCATTACATACATATGAAAGTAACTTCGCACGGTAATCAGTATTTTCTAATTCAGGTAATAATTAAACATCAGAGTTAAGTAATTATTTTTATTATAATTGTCACACTGTATTTTTAATTAAATATTTAGTTTTTTGCATTAAATTCTCTCATACATACATGGCAAATCGGTTCATTGCATTTGCAACACTTGTACCGCATTCTTCGAAAGTACATTGAACTGTGGCACCTTGGGGCAGATTTATTATCTACATATTCAGGGAAATAACCATTTTCGTCATTGCGTATGCAGCCTGGTGTCATCGCTCGCGCCACCACATTCACGATACCTTCATAACGCAGCTACACACTTGCTGTATTAGTCGCAGAATTTATACTTTCTGTCCATGTAAAAAACGCAGAATGACAAAATCCAACGGAAGTACCTCCTGCAAAAAGGCTATTTGTGGGGAGCTTCATTTTAACATTTGCCAAGATTGCAAAAGCTAATTTTCTTCATTTTTCTACTTTTTAATTTAAATAGTATGATGCTAATTTGAGTGAAATAAATAAATCAGATATTAAAATATATATTAATTTAATTTATACAGAAACACTGATTTAAATTTAGTTATCTAGCTGTAAATAATCTCATGACATGGTCGGCATTTTAATTCGAAATTGTACTCTAAAATAAAATCACACACCTCGTCCCTTAGCTAAAAATTACCGGTAGATTTAGATATTTAGATCTTCGGAATTCCCCATATCTAGCGATCAATAAAGAAATGAGCCGCGAAATCGCGGATACCGAGATTACCTGTGATTGAAGGCCAGCATAGCACTACTTTATCTCTTTTGTCCATTAGCCCCTACCTAATGTTGTTTTACGCTTATATGTAAGTATGTGTATGAATTTTGACTAATAGAGAATTTTACATAATTGAAAGTTGCTCATCTATACCGAAAATATTTTAACCATCTCTTTCAAATATACGGGAGAGAAGGCCACTACATTATCAGCAATCAAAACGTTAGCAAAGCTATTTTTAACTCACCGTATGTAAAACCACAGAATTCAATAATAGCTGTAGGCCTTCCCATACAAAATTTTTGAAGCCAGCATAACTATGGGGCAGAGGAGCAAACTTTTTAGGTTTACTTTTTACATTTCACTTTTTACTTTCTACTTTTTACTTTTAGTTTTTACGTTTTACTTTCCACTTTTTAATTTTACTTTTTACGTTTTACTTCTTACTTCCTACTATTTACTTTTACTTTTTAGTTTTAATTTTTCTTTTACTTTTTTACTTCTTCTACTTCTTCTTCTTTTGCTTTTTACTCTTTACTTTTTACATTTTACTTTTAACTTTCTACATTTTACTTTTACATTTTACTTTTTATACCATAGATGAAATCTAAACTGTATACTAAGTTTGTCATTTCGTTTGCAACACCTTGAAATAATGGACACCCACCTATATAATAAACATGTTTTTTTTTATTTTTGCATGTCCGTCAATCTGTTCGCCCTCACGCTAACTTGAGTGTTTATTAACATTTTTTTTTAATTAATATTCAATTTTTTATATATTTTTTATGGTTGTAATACATTCAATCTTCTGTTAAATTTCGTTTTTTTTTTAAGTTTATAAAAACCATTTCCATATTTAAAATAAATGTTAAAGCACAAAATTTTTGTTATTAGCTTGAAATATGACTATAAGTTATCAAGTTAAAAACATATTATTGCAATAAATATTTTCCTTTTATATGTGACAGATTCCCTTCTGTAAATATTTTTCTTAATTTGTAGCAGCACCAATCGCTCGCAACATAAAAAGCATATTTTACGCTGGCTTCACTTTTTGCATGCTGTCATCGGGATATAATATTATTGAAGTCTATGTGTAAAACAGTAAATTAAACGTTACTTACATAAAAACTCCAATGGAAATAATTAAAAACTACATATGGCGACGTATAACTTCTATTTTGACAAGTAAACTCACTTTTTTAAACAAAGTAAGCGTGGCTTTCATTACTGCTCTAAAGTTCGGAGCCAACTGACACTATGTACAAGTAAGTGCCACAGATTTATCGACGTTGGCAAGCTCATCCTTATGGCCACCTCACCAGAACTTACCCTATCCAAATATCTACCCACATACATAATTCCTCCATACTGTTCATCTGTTTGTTTATTAGTCTTTTAAGACTAGTCAGTGCCACATGTCTCCTTAGTGCCTCTCCTAAAGTATTAGAAGGTCTTTTCCGGTGAACTGCAGTAAGTAATTGCCACTCTCCATCTATGTCAAATTTCTCTTGCAGTTTATATATCGTGGGTGATACTGCATAGCTGCGAAAGTACTAATGTCACTACCGCGTAATTTAAAATAAAAGTAAAATTTTCAGCAAACACTAAACTTCTTTTTTATTAATGTAATAATGACAAAATTATTGGTACTGAACTCTGAGATAGGACGACAACAATCATATACTTGGATTTTAGTCGTTAAATTGATAAAACAGGTTTGTAGTCTCTTAGCTAAGTTACCATTAACTTCGATATTGGATTTTGCTACTCTGTGCAGTTACGCTGTTATGATTATGATATTACTAGTCTCGCAATTATGTAGTATCACCGACCATATGTGCATCATATAAATTCATTCATATATACCAAATGAATGTATGACTGAGCATTCACCTAATGAAAACTTTGTATATCAACTGGAATCTTACAAATGGAACTGAATGATTTTCTAGGAAATCACAAAAATTTACAAATTCTGCATCTATTAAATTTTCCTTTCTAAGAATGTTTGAAATACTCAGATTGTTTGTCGTCAATAAATGAAATATAAAAAATGCATCTGCAAATTCTTAACTTTGAGAAACAACAAACGCAACAGTTTGAATTTGAAGTGTACCTACATCGATCTGCTGATTACCATTGTTTGAATGGTATTTGTTCGATGCTTCTCTCTGCTAAATTTAAGTATATAATTTAAGGGAGTCCTTCCAATCCTGCACATTCCATACATTTCATTATGCTTGCTGTCAATTAATTATCTTTTCCTTAAAACCTTGAACCTAAGCTATAAATGCAAAACATCATTCCGCTTGACTTAACTAAAACACATTTGAGAGTCTAAAAGGAATGAGAAGTTACTAATCTGAGCTGCTTCTATATCTTGTCACCTTCGATTGATTCTTTATATTTCGTAATTCAACTTTCCTCGACTTTTATCTCGCCTTCTTCATTAAATTTAATGACAAACTTTTTAAACTCTTCGTTAAGACTTTTACTTCCAGTTTTTAGATTTGGTGTGTACACATGAGTCCTTTTTCATTTTGCAAAGCTTAAGCTTAGCTCTATGAACCATATAATGAAAAACTTCAAATTCGATTTTAATTTTTCGGACAGACCAACTACGTTGCAACGTCCTGAGGACTTGATGTTACTCATCATTCCCTTTTGCAGTTGAAAATTTTCCCTTTACTGTTGAATATCTCCCTTCCCATATTTCGCTTGACCATCTTTGATCAATTTATATTTTCTAGCTATCACGGTGCATATGCTTCCCATCGCATTGAAGTTTTATTTTACCTACAGGAGAGCTTGGCTTATTTCTTCCCGAATTTCCCGAAATTGCTTTATTACTAGATGAAATAGGAATAATTTTAACGTAGCGTGTATAGAAAATGTATGTAAACTTCCTCATTGCTTTTTATTGGTATACATCAATGCTTTTAGTGCGATTAACTAAGGGAGCAGTTGCACTTATACCTAGAAGTATATTTTTTTATACATTTTGCATAAAGTGCAATTAATTAATTATTATTTTATTCCTCTCAGCATTTTTGTTAATTCATTAGTACAATTTCCCGAGTTTCAAGAAGGTTTTCGATCTATATCACACATTTTTTGGAAACTTTAGTATTAAAAGAACACGCAGTCAAATTGTAATGAGTTTTTTCGCAATGTAGAAATTACTCTATTCTACACGGGTTTTTATACATATCAGTGAGTAAAAGTATGTTTAAACAACTGATAGCTGGCATATGGAATAGGTTTGTGCATTGAGCTTTGGTTGTTAAATCAAAGATACAACAAACAATAAATGATTGATACCTGCTACGTATGAATATAATTGTACGGTTTTGGTTCCTTATTTTGTACCTTAAACTTCGCAAACAAGAATCAGTTGATGTTTACCGATGCTAAGTATATAATGGATATAAGGTTGACCGGCACAAACCATTATTACAAAAAAAAAAAATAGTTTGTGATCTTTTCAAACAATTGCTCTTTTGTACGATTGTATCATTGTACGTACGGAAAACTCTGATCACCTCCCAACTAACATTTTGTGTCTCATGTTTCTGAATTTGTATTTTACACCTCATGACGTCGCTATAACATCGTTGATTCGAAAATGTTTTGTCGCATTTCCCATAGGGTAACATGCCTCAATGGGCACAACATATAAGTTATGAATACGTAAATGTGACTCTAAGAGTTCCTACATAGTAACAGTGCCTACAAGTGTACCATTGCTTCATGATTACTTCCAATTTTGGAATAGTTACCTAAATGTTTCCTTGTGTTGTTCGTTTAAGTTCCTAGGGGCATAGTTTGTAGGTCACGAAAATGTAAATGTGCCCAAAAAACTTTCTCAATAAGAAATGTATTAATAAAGGAATAATGTCTGGATAGTTAAAATTTTTAATTTTTAGACATGTGCGTATCATGTACTGTCATTCGCAAACTATCTGCCACTTTGGGCTTAAAACAACAAAAAATCACACTGTGCCTTGAAAAATCTTTTAAAAGTACTTTCTAAAAATGAATTTGATTATTTACCGAAAGATAGTAGGTGCTTCCAAGTACATTTCAAATATCACAAATATTATAAATGGAAGTTACTGGGATAATAGACTGAAAAACAGTATAACAAATATTTTATCACAAATTCAATGCCCCAAAGTATCTCTTTAATTGTTAATATTGATCTTTTGCCCATTGCATCTAGCTCAAAGAGAGAATTTAGCCAATTCTTTGTGCCATTGATGAACTACCTACATAAGCTGCCAGTTTTTGTTGTTGGAATCTATCACTGAAAAACAAGCCTATCTTAAATTGATTTCTTAATGCATTTGTGGAAAAAATGTCTTCAAGATTTAAAGAGAATTCGTTTGAAAATTAAATGTTTCGTTTGCAAGAGCATTTGTTAAAGATTTATGTGTATGTTAGGCGCACATGATGATAGCCAAACATATAATCACTGAATAGGTACTCTTACTTTGTGGACACATCTGACGGCACACAGTGGCAACAGTTCCTTAATCGACACATTTATAAGCACTGACTAGGAATTCTGACTATGTAGGGACATCTGGCGGCACAAAGCTATAAGAGTGGCTATATAGAAATGGCACCAAATAGAAACATTACCTGGCGGGTATAAATTCAAGGTATAAATTGGAAAAAATACCTATGGGTTAGCCTTAATTAGGGTTGCCATCTGTAAAATTATGGAACTAGGACAACGAGTTCGTAAGCCCCGGACTTATTAGTATAAAACCCGGACATTCTTCGCAGATAAGGCTGCTTATTTTACTTACTAATGGTATGGGTTCAAATTGTTATACCATGTCTTTTATTATTTATTTACTATAAAATTAGTCAATTTACAAAAAGCAGTAAACCAATAAAACAAAATGATGCCAACGAAACTTAATAAATTTCCCTTCCTACGAACAGAAATAAATATTCTTAAAGTTAAAAATACAATTGCACTTCTGTAGAAAGAAAACATAAATTATGTAATATTAACTAAAGGGACTAAGAACATCAACTTACACATTTTATACCATTCAGTCTGCCATTTAGCCTTCAAAACAACAAGGCAGCAGTTTTGAAGAAGTAAGAATTAATAAAAATCAACACAATTAAAATCTTTGCAATTTTGCTTTAACGAGTGACGAAACCTTTTGTGTGTCAGTGAGTTTCTTTCTTTCGTCCACTGTTGAAAAATTAGTGAAAACATTCTCTCTAAGTTGGTATTATGAGATAGTATGCTAAAAAATACTGTGCAATCTTGAATAACCCGGTGCACAAATGAGCGTTCGATGTTTTTAATAAGTTAAACCAAAGTTGATTTGCCATTAAAAACATTTCTTGGTCGCTTAGATTTTGGTTCAAAAGTTTTTGAATTCACCCAGAGATCTATCAATTTTCTGTGATCAATTTCGATATTCTTGTGTTGTAGAAATAAAACAGTATATTCAATTGTAGTCCATCGAGTATTCTCAAAACATCCAGTAAAACTTATCAAATTGTTGTAAACATGCACTGTGGAACAGCATGTGCTTTGTAGATTGCAGACGCCTACACTTCTCCTTTTCGTTAAAAAATCCGTTATTTTTCTCTTTAAAACGTCCTTTAAACGTTCGTATTAATTCTCTGTTAAGTTATGCCCATCCCCTTACCTATTTTTTTTTCTTGTTTTTGTTTTTAATTTTTATGAATACAAGGGACTTTTTATATGGGTAGTCTTTTTCTCTCGTGAAATGTCGTCAACTTGGGTTACTTTCCGTATGTGGATTAACAAATTATAATATCGAGATTTTACATTGATTACACGAGATTTTACATTGAATATACAGGCATACAACACAGGTTACACAAACATCTGTCGTACTGCACTTTTCGCTACTGAGTAAGACTGGCTGAGACTTGAGAGTTGTATTGCGGACGGGCATAATTATTTTGTTTCCAAATTTTCGGAAAAATGTATGCAGTGATTTCAAAACGTATCCACTATTATTTTTATGATATAACTGCCAAAATCACAATGATATCACTTAGTGTTTTCCTATGAAATGGAAACCCCTGATTGGCACATTAATAGTAGATAGGTCAGAATTTTTTTTAATGAAATATTTTGACTCGTCGAATATGCAAATTAACCTTTTTGCATAAAAAAATAAAACTTTTCCCAGTTGACGATTTACGATTTATAACGAATTAAATTTAAACCCACCACATGCTGTAATAAATATATAGAAAAGCCCATAATCTGTCTGTAACGGGGATGAGTGCAGCATGTTTCTTTTTAATGAAAAAAATATTACAAACACTTAAGAAAATCCAAGCATGATATATTTTTACAGAAATATATATTTAAAAAATAAAAATAATATTAAAAGATATAAATATAAAGAAATAAATAAAAACAAAGTTAAAAAAAAATTTAATAGAACCAGTAAAAAGCCTGGAGCTGGTCTATGACCAATTCTTTCGGTACTCTAGATGCATTCCCGTATGCAATTTTGTATCGTCACCCTTTGATTTTTGAAGTGGTGTTTCGCATATATTTTTAGAACGGTTATCGGCCAGCTAAAATTAAGCATACGATATCTAGAGATGTGTCGTTCCGAGGAATTTTCGGAAGAGGATCCGGATCGTGATCATCAAATTTGGACCCGTTCCATCGTTCCTTTCGTAATTCAATTCAAAGAAAGATGTTGTGAGTCCAGCTGATTTTTTATTGTAGAAGTAAGAACTAAACTAACAACATAGCTTCCATTTAAAAATATGAGCATATAAATATAAAAATATAAGCATATATAATTGTCAGTTTTTTGTTTTATGAGGAAGTACTTGGACAAGCTTTGGACAAAACCTTTCATGTGGGACTGAAGTTTTTGGTATACAAAGCTTCATTTGTATTAATTGTAACATAAATTAAATGTAAAAATAACGTGCCTCAGTTTCACAATTGATAAAGAGGTTGGAGGCGATGCGCACTTATACAATCCATTATGCATATAAGCTAAACTAAGTAAGGCCGGACCAATATTTGTGTTGGGACTAAATTTTGCTATTGTAAAAGGACAGTACAGTATACAGGTATTAACATCTAACAGAATTCATAAAGGAGCAGTCGATTTAATTTAGGAATGAAAATCTATCGATATTTCTACACATTGCCATTCATTCATCACTTAAATTTATTTTTACTATTTTTTTTTTTTCATATAATTTTTTCTATATTTGGCGCCCTGCGGTACTAACATTTGTGAAGATGTAATTAAGGCTTCATTCATATAACTACACAAATTTTATTTGATGCTCGAATTCCTTTGCTTATTATCTGTTCTAAGGGGTGTACGAGCAAAATTAAGCAAGTATCTACAAAATACTAAAATATGCAATCAGAAAAGGCGAAGTGTAATGTGCTCAGGTCAGTAAGTTTTTTTCCTGCATAAATTGGTTTAAACATAGGAATGAGGAACGATAGTTTCACTAATTATGGACCCGTTCCATTCATTCCTTGTATGGACCCATTCAGAATGTGAGATATTAAAATAAATTAAAAAAATTTACAAACTTAAGAAAGAATCCCGTTCTAAGAACGGACAACTTTTGCTAGTTGATAATTAACTTGTATCAGATTTGTAAAGCAAGCAAAAAAATATTATCATAATATTGGAATAGAACAGATACTTTCTGCAAATGAGTAATTCAATTTAGTAAATATAGATGGCTCGGTAGTAAATAAAAATAGCCTGAAGTTTATGGACTTGGATAATGAATGGAACAGATTTGCCGCCAATGTTATAACTTTTTATGCGTTCATAAATTCGCACACTTTGCAACACTATTTCATTAAAGAATGTGCAAAAAGAAAGAACATATTAATTGCAAAATAAAGGTATCCATTTATCTAAAATGAAAGTCTTTAAAAATATATATCCTATTGGATTCACTTGAATCCAAGTGGCAACACCGCTTGAGAGTCGCGTCGGTCTGTCTGTTGGCGTTATCAGGTGCACCATACCCGTACAGTACATACAAATTTTAAAATTTTAATTAATTGGTTTCCAAAATTTTAAAATCCAGACGGTACAGAAAACCCCGTCCGGACAATCCCCGGACACGCTCCAAACTAGAACAAATCCGGAGAAACCCGGACGAATGGCAGCCCTAGCCCTAATGAACACAAATTATATAAATTGCCTTGTTGGGACCATTTTCTATAAAATGTAACATAATGGCGATATGGTAATTTGAAAAATTTCTTAAGTATTTTTGAATGCAAAAACCTCTTTACATCTTTAAAAATACGTAGCACTTTAATCTATCAATATTTTACAATTAATTACTGACATTTTTTTCTAAAAAATTCTTCGCTGAATTTTGAAAAAAAAATATATAAAATATTTCAATTATTAAAGGTTTTGTAGGCGCTTCAGTTATTTCGAAGTTTCTTAACTGATTTAGCAGAAAATTTAATTTGGTTTTTAAGTTTGCACCCAGTTAAAAAACAAAAACAAGATTTGATTATATTGTAGATATAATGCATGTATTTTAAAAGAATTTCAAAAATGTTTGCATCATAAAGAGTTCGTAATCTAATTTTACAAATATTTACGAATAAAACAAGTACCTACCTATATTTATCATTATATCAAATATATATATCGCGTACATATATTAACGTAACCGTTGGACTCATTTACGTCACTGCTACCAGGCTGTTACGTTTTTGTTTAGACAATAAAACACTCAATGATAACCCTTTGGGTCCTGGTGTCCTCTCCAGAGGACACTCTTGGGCAGACGCAAAATCGTTTTAATTTTCAGAAACCTAAGCTGCTCTTAACACTATTCTGTCAGAAATAAACTGCTTTATCGGCTAACCAATTCCACTGAAACTAAGTGAGACTTAAGTCAGTTGAATTTTAGTTTCAACAGCGGAAATACTAAATGAAAATATAATTCTGAGTTTGTGTTTCCCAAGTGAACGAAAAATATGAAACATCGTGTGATTTTATGTCTCTTAGTTTTTTTTTTTTTTTTTTGTATAAATAAAGGATAAACAAACTATATAGTGCTTCAGTTCAGTTTATAAACAAAGCAAGATATGGACCCCTTAATAAGTTTTATGTCTGTCCTCTGTAGAAGACTACGGGATTTTTATTTTCTCATTTTACTTGTGTTTTTATGATTTGCCACTTATCTATATTTTTACGTACATATTTGTATGAAGTTTCTCCCCTTTTGCTTTAGGTTGCTCTATTTTGTGAAAAAATGGCTAGCTCTAGAGGTAATAAATTGACTGAAGAAGAGTTGTTTCAAAGTATTGAACACTTATCAGACATAGAGCTAGATAATGATGAAGCTGAACATTTGGGACTAAGAAACCCACCATTATCATTTGATGATAGTGAATCGGAACAACCGAGCTTTCTCAAGAAAACTTGAAAAAACATGTCAGATAGAATCCTTTTGATATCACCAGGACATAAGTTATACTTTGATAACCTTTATTCCACGTATCAACTAATGAAAGTACTGAAGAATCGCGATATTTATGGCATTGGCATTGGCATTGGCATTGGTCAATCGTTTCAGAGATCCACCATTTCAAGCCATGGTGAATTG
Source organism: Dioctria rufipes (assembly GCA_963924295.1). NCBI lineage: Eukaryota > Metazoa > Arthropoda > Insecta > Diptera > Asilidae > Dioctria > Dioctria rufipes. The sequence continues at coordinate 243,332,785 of OZ002741.1, forward strand.
AATGCCAAAGGAAACCGTTCTTCAGCTGAACCTCGAAGTACTGATGGAAATGTAATTATAACGAGGTGGTATGATATTAAGCCAGTGCATATGGCATCATATTATGTTGGCATTGGACATCAAAAAATGGCAAAAAAGAGAAAAGGTAAATTGAAATCCCAAGTAACAATTTTTCCAACTTTTGGTGACTGAAGGTGATGGGTAGCCTTATAAGGGGTATATAATGGTTACTCAGTTTTATAAGAATTTGAGTGGTTATATAAGTGTTTTATAATATTACCAATTGGCGAGGAAATTATATTAGAGTTTTTTAAGGTTACTAATGGTTATCGCGGAAGTAAGTTACTAAAGGTTTTATAAGTTGGTGATGGAAATGTTTCAATCACCGGTCTATATCACTTAGAGTAACCATTACTGGAAGGTATATAAGAAAGTTTTATATTTGTTTTCATAACCACGTTATATAATTTATTGGTAATACATGTTTATTGCGGTATTCGTGGTTACCCATATATAACTCTACAACATTCAGTAACTTAGGTGACTTTAATAAAAATTGTCAATTTTCCGTAATACATATACCCACTATAAAATATCGTACAATTTTTTGGTGGCGCTTTGGTAACTATGGTGATCGTTATAAAAACAAATTACTTTTAGTGTCAAATGGAGCCATTATAAAACTGTTTTTATTTATTTAAGGCAATATAACCAAAATATATATAAGAACACTAACGTCTATTTTTTTGTCACTATAAGATATATAACATTACCAAAGGTTATATATTATGACTAAAGGGTATATAAGGACCATTTTCGAGGCTTGGTAGTTCCTTTAGGTTATATAACATATCTAGAAGTTTTATAAGGGTCATTCAGTTTATATAATAGAGCCAGAGTTTATATAAAACTACTTGAAGTTTTATAATGGTAATTTGTTCATTTAAGTACAAGCCGCCATTTGTTCATCTGTGCACTGCAGATAAAAAAAAAATGCCGGTTAAGCTAATTTTTCAAATTGCAGATATATGGCTTCCGTTTTATTTTTGTATGAAGAAAATACATCATTTTAGGTATATAACATTTCTAAATTATGTAATGTTACTTTTATGAATTAATATCACTTAAGTGAAAATTATAACTTTAGAAATATTTAATTAAAATTATTAAATATTGCTTATTTTAGGAGGGGTCTATATTTTTTAGAAGAATCTATGATGATATTCACAGTAAAATTTTAATTGCAACTGAATTTCATAACGTGTATGCCGAAAAATTGTAATTCTAAGGTGTAAAAGTCTTAAACCCTTACATTATAAAAATGCAATACAAAAAAATATCGAAATTCTATGTTAAGATAGGTTTCGTAAATATTTGCATTATATTGTTTTATAAAGGTAACGAAAAGTAATTTCCCTAACATTTCAATCACTAAAAGTAATCAGTGTGAAGAATTTCCAAACGTTGTGGAAAGGTTACCAACACCATTATATATAAGTTTATAAAGGTAAATTCATAAAATATAACCTTTATCTATGCATCACCCCTAAAAACAATTGTTTTATGAGTTATCATAACCGAAATTATTTTTTTTATTTTCTTTGGAATTATGTTTTATTTTTAATTTTTCTTTAATGAATTTATGAATAAACAATGTGATTTATATAAATTCCTAATATTGAACATATTTAATTTCCCATTAAAAACGATTTTTGTTTAAAACCCCTCGAGTTACCTGTCTTGATTTACAACCGTTGAGTCCCTAATGTCCTCTGCAGAGGACACACTGTAATTTCAAGGTGCAAATATGAACACGTACGAGATATAGTTTTTCTGATTTATATTGACCAATATAGTAAAAAAAATCATAATGAAAAATTCCGCCGCTATTTTTCTCTCAGGACTGAAAGGGTTTATATATATGGTAACACTTTAGACATGATGCCCACATAATTTCTATACTGTGTTGCTTCATTTCCGTAACAACTTCGGAACGTCATTGTTTCGTAACATGCGTTTCTTTATGGGCCCATGCTAGACAGAAAAATTTAACCACGACCATTGGGCGTAAAAGAGTTCTTCCTCGTACCCTATCGTATCGTCTACTGTGTTGAATTGGCGTATCTCGAGACCAAATCGTTTCACCTTTTGCAATAAAGTCTGTCAGCGACGATTATTCATGACTACCTGTATCACTCTTAATCAGTTCATTATTGTTCTCGACTTACTTTCCTGCTTCGATCTCATGATATTCTACTAAAAAAAACATAAATATATTATTGGAAGTAATTTATAGTTCTTATTATTAACATAATAAATAATGAAAATATAATTCCAGTTTCTTCGTTGTCCACAATATTCGAAACATATGAAATCTTACATAATAGTTATCTGCATCACAATCTTCTCTTAATACTTACAGCAAATAAGTTTTCTATTCTTCAGTGGTCAACCTATCATGGCATATTATTTTCTACTTTATTACAGACACATATCAATCAGATATTTTGCAAATTATATTATCAATTTTTCCACAGAAAACAATACTTCAAAGTTTATTGTAAGTTACAATAAAGCCCCACAAATCTGCAGTATTTACAAAATATTCAAGCGTCCACTTTTCTTAGTTAAACTAATGATTATGCTCTTGACCGTTTCCTTTGATAAAAAAAAGCCCCCTCCATCTCCCATTACATCAGTCATAGAATATATCAAAAAATCACACACAGGGTGGATTTTGTAAGACCATTCCAAGTCGTTGTGGGAGACCGACAACAATGTCGTTCCACTAAACCGTCTTTCCAACAAGGATCGATGGTGTGGTATACAGGCGGTTCAAAAACGAACAATGGAGTCGGACTGTGCGTATACGGCCCCAAATGAAAAGAGCCATAAATGGCTCAACCATTAATATCCTCTCGGACAGTCACGTTGCACTCAAGGCCTTAAAGTCTTACACTGTCAAGTCAGGGATAGTCTGGGAATGTCTAAAACCCCTCAAAAACCTATCAAGGAGAAACAAACTTATCCTCATGTGGGTACCTAGACATGAGCGTCACAAACGCAATGAAATTGCTGATAGCCTAGCCAAAAGAGGAGCGAAACTAAGTTTGTCGAACCAGAGCCATTTTGTCAGTTCAAAGTGTTACCTCAGACCTGCCCTAACCGAATTGGAGAATAAATAAAACTCCCTGTATTGGGAAAGACCACAAGGACTTCGTCAGGCAAAAAAGTTTATAGGCACCTCTGGCGGAAAAACAAAACAACTTCAACTCCTTAGAAGAACAGAGCTCAAAATGATTACTGAGCTCTTCTCAGGCCATTGCCCCTTAAGGTATCACGTAAACAAGCTGGGCTTGACTGAGACTTCATCTTACCGTTTCTGTTAGGGTGCTCACGAAACCTCGGAGCACTTGCTCTGCAACTACGAATCATTGGCTAGGCGGAGACTACTACACCTCGAACATGCTTTTTCTCCACCAACCTAGGTGTGGAACCTCAATCCCAGAATGGTTCTAGGCTTTATTAAGAGTCTGAACCTAGAAAGGGAGTAAATGCAACGTGGACTCACAATAGATCTTTCAGGTCGCAGTGATTTCGAGGCTAACGCCTACACACCCCTTCACAAATCTAAATCTATCAAAAAGTCATTTTCAGATAGTGGGCAAGACTCTGCTGGCGTGTTGCAGCAGTTAAGCAAGCTTAGTTAGGAAGACAAAAAAGGCTGGTTATTGTATCTCTTTATATGTAAAACCATGTAAGGTTATTGGAATATCCTATTGAGCAACTTTGTAAGGTTTGGTATTGACATTGGGTAAATAACCGAATTTATATAATTCAATATCCCGTCTTGCGGCTATGAATAATATAAGTAATGCAGACGAGGGTGCTTGGGCGGGTGTCTACTTTCCTGTGCCTGATATTGGGATGGAGTACTCACTTGGAAGACACACGACTGTCTTTCAGGCTGAAGTCTACGTCATATCAATGGCAGCAAAATTAGATCGTGATATACAAATCAAGAGGAAGGATATTGCTATCCTTTCGGATAGACAGGCTTCCCGGATTACTCTCAGTGGCCCTCGGTTAACATGTAAGATTTCAGGGCATCTGTGGATAAGTTGTATATCCACTAAAAGGTGTCCCTTCTGTGGGTTCCTGGTCACGTGAGGATCATAGGGATCATGAAAGGCCTGAGCTTTTAGCTAGGACTGGCTCTGATTTCGCGTTCCTCGGACCGGAACCTGCCGTAGGCGTTGCCACCTCAAGTATCGGGTCTCTCATCAAAGCGGATGTTCATAGAAAGCATCAGCAGAGATGGGCAAACCTGATTACTTAGGTGTACAAATCTGTTTCTTGTGGCCCCAATGGGAATATCTCCGATTTTCTCAAGGGGCTCAAAAGGAAACAATGTAGAACTGTGGTTGGCATCATCACCGGCCACAGCTCACTTCACGCTCATTTAACAAGGATGGGAGTTGTTTACAATCCTGCGTATTTATCCTGCCTGGAGGGAGAGCCCGAATAAACCCAACACCACTTTTTTTGTGTGTGTCCGGCCTTCGTCGGGAGCAGACTGGATACCCTAGGGTTTGCCCTTCTATCTGTGAATGAGCTGAAAAATCCTCCTCACCAAGGCCTGATGCGCTTCATTAAGAGGACAGGAGGGTTTTGGAGAATGGGCTTCTAGCAGGATAGCATAATGGATAGCTATAGCTTCCTTGCTTGGGTCTTACAAAATATGCAGATCTGACGGGCGAAATCCATACGAATGTCTTGATCCCTCAGTTCACTGCATCACATACGTTAAAGTCTAAAGTTATGAAATGTCAACGCCCCAAAATTGATAATAAAATTGGCACGTTGAGCATCCACCTTTGTATAAGCTTGGTTAAGCTATATTTTGGTATGAGGTCCCAAGTTGCGTCTTCATACACATCATACATGTAAACTAATTAAGCATGGATTGGTCATAATATCAAAGTATACATTCAGTGCACCTTCCCTTAATCTATTCCCCGTGGATGAAGAGACAAGTAGTTGTTTTTATATTTTCTTTCATTTCAAACGCTGCAATTCTAGGTAGACACTAAATTTCAGCGAAATTTTGGGAAGATAATTGAAATGTGGCCAGAAATATTTTTGAAAGGCAAAATAGCAAAGTTTACGATCTTAATGAAGTTTACTTAGCCTATCTTAATCAGATTAACCGCTATTTGATCATGCCAATAACGAGATTAGCATAAATACCTAAGCATGGATCTTACTGCAACTGTTGGTAAGCAGAGAGTGATCAGAATATAGTATATTGTATAGGGGAATTTAATATTTCTCAGCAGTATATTATGTGAAATCGCCACAATTATTCTACCTAAGTGGTGATACTATTTAATTCCACGATAACATATTCCTGCTTTCAAAAATCGGGAATAATTCCCTGAATATCTAGTAACTCCACATCTGACCTGTTTCTATACACGTAGGTAAGAGTTAAATTTACTTATCTTTTATTAGTAGGTAGTTAAAATCTTTTAGATAATAAACAAAATGCAGCATATCCAAAATTTAATCGTTATGAATGAAAACTTCTAGTGCAGGATATACTAGGCTCTCCTTGTATAAAAACATGGAAATTAAATTCAATAACCTCACGTTTATGCAAAATGTGTGGTTAATAAAGAGTGAATCAAAGAATTTTAACGTAATATCTAGTTAACGAGTTAAACTTAACTTAATTAATTTTGTTTGCGAATTACTTGCCACGATAACTAAAATCGTTTACCACATGTTATTTAATTTAATCAAGCGCTCATATTTGAGGTCATTGTACATGAATACCTTCACTAGCTGGTGACATACTTTTTACGGTCCTCTTTCTCCTCCTCCCCAACAAACCCTAACCAGTTTTTCCATCGGACAACCCACACTCCAAATAAATAATTCGATTTTTAAAATTCACCTACATAGTTTCGAGGTCACTAAGAGCAGCTTTAAAATGGGTTTACGAACGTAAATCCATTTGCTCTTCTCCAAAAATATTTTTAGCATTGCTTTACACCCACAAAAAAAAACAAACGCAGGACTTTTTTGCGAGAAATGTTATTGGTGGAGCCCAACATGACGTCTGTTTTTAATTGAGAATGGCTACCCCATGCTAATAAATATTCGCCAACGACACATAATGTTTATTCGCTCGGCGGAGGGGTGCCGTAATTAATTTTTTTCTCTCCATTCTGCGGCCTATTTAATCACCCCTCACCAACATTTCGTGTGTTTTCCTTTTTTCATCCTGTAATAAAATTACGCTGTGCGGATAATGTTTTCTATTTTCGCTTGGCATTTCCATTTCTGGGCTGAAGGCTGAAGGAAATGAAATTAGGAACAACAGATCTGATGTCCGTTGAAAGCTGTTTCCCACTATACCGAACGTTGGTAATCTGTCAGACTCATGACGCCGTTGTCTGTAAGGGCATCCGATATTGACAGAGCACTTTTTCAGGCTCAACTTCGCTCTTCGATTGGTATTATGTTCTTAGGCTTTGCAGTCATTATGTTTTATTCATGAGATTAAGGATAAATGCTACATGCTGGAAATTCAATACAGGATAATTTCCCGCTACAGATGTAAAAGAAAAATGATAGTCGGCATTTTAAAATGGAATACAATATATTTGCGTATTTGAAAGGGAGGATTCGATACAGATGCAGGTACTATACTAAACTTTATCATATATGAAAAAATGAGAATTTCAAGGTTTATAAAATAGGAAAAAATTAGGTGCTGTAGTACAAGTGCAATACAATATCATAAATAGTGTGCATACAAATTCTGAAGAAAATTTCCCAAGTATATTCATAAGGAAAAAATCAATGCACTATATCTGTCTTTACCAATGTTCTTTAGCAAATTTTCCGAGGGAATGGGAAAAACGACAACCGGATTATTTTCCATTCTCATGTATTTTTCACAATGATAGAGAAATTTCAATAAACCGGCCCCTCCCTTTTCCACCTAATGTGTTACCATCAGTTCGGTAGAAAGCTATATGAGTAACGATGGAAAGGCCTCCTTTAGATTTTTATACCCTAAATTAAATCATAAGGTGTACTAAGTTTTTCATTCATTGTAACGCACAGAAAGAATGCTGGTATTCCAAAGTGGGTTTGACACCCACATATAATATTAAAAGTTATTTTGAATTTTGCATGTCCGTCTGTTCATCTGTCAGTCCGTTCATCCGTCTGTCAGTTTCTCCATCTGTCCGTCCTCACAAAATATCGAGAACGCGTTCACTTAGGCAGGCCGCACAGTGCACAATCAGCGACTGTAGTCAGTGACTAATAAGTCAGTTGACTTTGTTCATTACACGCAACAGTATTCGGTACCGCAAACTGCTATATTTTACGTCAGTCAGCAACTAAAAAATTAGAAGGAAGTTGACAACTGGAAACTGACTGAATCGAAGCGACTGTTGTGCTCAGTCTGCATCAGCAACATTAATACCAATCAGTTGATTTTTGCTGATCGCATGGAAATGATTTTGATAAAGAAAAATTTACTTTTCTGATGTTTATGTACTTTTAGGGCTTTGTACAACAAAATTAAAAGATGGAATCTTTATAAGGTTGCTCGTGCGTCCGTCTGTCTGTCTGTCATAGACGTTTTTCTCGAAAACAACCTGAATTAGAAATTTAGCAGAATGTTAGATCTTCATGACGTGCACATATGTCGATAGTCAAAGATTATTAAATGGGCGCACTACAAAAAATTATATTGTTTCCTATCATAGTATGACAGGCTTTCACGAATTCCAAAAAACAAATTCCAAATTTTTGGTAAATTGGTTATAAAGATTTGTGTGAAAAAATACCGTTCTTAAAGCTAAAATTTTAATATATTTTTTTTTTGTCAGTCTCATAGCTCCTTTAAAAAATTTTATTTTTTTTATTTTTTAACCTCTAAGACAACTCCCGTTAATAAAAGCAACTGCTATAAGATCACTGTTGTGTCCATCTATTTAGATGACATTGAAATTTGACAATGCAGGGTAATGTTTAAAACGTGAGAAATATAGATCTAACTAAAGGCAAATACAACAATCGTTATTTTTATTTATTAATATCCCAGAACAATGTGGTGCAATTAATAAATGTGGTGCAATTTCAGTTATCATAGGCAAATGTGGATTAGATTTAAATTATATGTAATTAAATTAAATTGATCGATTGTTCGGTGATAAAGTTCTGGTACGAAACACTAATTGCTCGAGCCTGTCTCTCCCTTGACTAACCACCTACAATTTTCATCCATTCATCAATGCTTTTCTTAGATATTCGGTAATACGTTTGAAGGACTGGGTCTTCCAAAGCTTTAAGCATTCAATGTTATACAGGGTGGGCCAAAAGTCACCATGGGGGCCAAAAGTCACCATGGGTAAATATGGTAGGATGAAAAAAAGGAGGGGTAAGGTGGGGTGGGGAAACATGCTTACCTATGAAGAACAGACAGTTGGCTATCATGTAAAAAAGGAATGAAGAGAAACGGTCAACAGGGTGTGGAGCAATGTACAAACGAAAAAGTTAGTTATTTTTAAACCCCATGTTGACTTTTGGCCCACCCTGTATCATCCTTTTTATGCCCTATGAGCCATTCAAACTTGCAAAGGGAGGTGAACATACTAAATTGCATATGGACCCAATTCTATTTTTTTTTCTTACTATCTTATTTACATGTCCGAAAAATTAATTAATGGCCGCGTGCAAAATATCGGAATGTGAATATTGAGTATAAATTTGGGTGAGCCGTAAGTCGTTAAAAGAGGTTTCGACAAATTTTAAATCAGTATCATAGGACATAACGTTCAGAAAATACAGGCTGATATACAAAAACATGCCCAAATATCTTTAAGTCTCACTATCTCGAAAACCTTAACATTCCCTTCCTTCACCCATACAATTTTTTGGTTGTCTAATCAATACCTATCCATAGCCTCCGGGTGTAACACCCAACAATGACACTTTGTACATATATATACAGGGTGTAACTACACATCACGGTGTACCGCAAGGTTCTGTACTCTCTCCTACTCTCTTTCTCATTTTTATTAATAATCTGCTAGCTCTCACAATGACAGTACACTTGATTTCGTGTACTCGTTCGACTCTATAGCTGATTCCCGTGCGAAGGTTATAGCTGACAAATGAAGCCACATGTTCAGGGCACTTAACTATGACCTCACAAAAATACTCGCATGGAGCAGAGCGAATCGGGTCTTGTTTGATGTCTCCAAAATGCAATGTTCGTCTGTTATCACTTAAACGTACTCCAACACCTGCCCAACCCATTTCCGTCGATGGAGAAGATAACGCGAACTCACCATCTCTTAACATCTTAGGCATTGAAATATCCAACAATCTTAGTTGGTCCGATCAAATTTTTGGTATTGCCAAAATCACGATGAAATACCTGGGCTTCTTGCAACCATGCAAAATATATTTTACTCGATCAGACTTGGCGCAATTCTACATGTCTCATATCAGGCCTAGATTAGAATATAATTCCCATATTTGGGCATGGGCTGGACGTACTGTAATGTCCGCATTCTGTCTGTCCGATGTCTGTCTCTTTTTTATCGCTACTTTATGGTCATTCCTCTGACGAAATTTCTAGCCTGATCTCTTGTAGAATTCTTCCCATGCGCACTACACGAGCTGTAACGCAAGCTTATCCTCACACCCTTGAAGTCAAATCCGGCCGTACCGTTAAATTCCGTGAATCATTCTTAAGTAGAACAGTATGAATGTGGAACAGCCATCATATGCCCCCCCCCCTAATTATGAGACACAAACATTCAAACGTAATGCGTACCATCACATACTTGATTCAACCCAATAATCCTCAATTCCCTACCCCTTATTCCTTTCCTGACAAGGCAGTGCTACGGCATCATAAGGTATCTCCTGAGCTTTGGCAACATCAGAAAAAAAATTATAAACGTAGCAATTGATAGTCCTCATGCGAGCCGTTTTTAATTGAAATACCAACAGTACATCGTTATTGTTTTACTTAGATTTATTGGCGACAGATTTAATTTAGAATTCAAAATGTAAATGACTGTAAATCTTCCTACGAGTAAGAAACTGACGAAGAGGCCATTGCGTGTATAGGTATATATGTATGTAATTTTTGCGCGTCTAACGTGAAGATTTTTCTCAGTTTCCTACATATGGTTACATCTCTGTCTACATGTACCTTAAATGTCACTTTTGTTTACGTTCGCCAAAGAAACGAACCTTAGCATAAAAGCTGTAGCTAAGATTAAAATTGGAAAATATTCACATTATTTTATGTGGAAATGTGTATAATATTGTATTTTTGTCTTTTTTAATACAATAATAAACTGGAAATTAGAATATTGGCAAATGTTTATAATTTCGATAAAAGTTCTTAATTTTTAATATGTTTTCTCGACCAAAGATGGTAATAGGCTTACTGGGAAACCGGGAGCCTCATAGGGTTGTTTTATATTACTTACGCTCACTATGTTGCTGCTAGTATACAATTTTGCCTCATACTTTCAAAAACCGCGCCAAAATCACTTACATAAACTCTTTATTTTTCCATCCGCCTGCAATGCGAATTTCTTATAGTGTGCGTATATATATATACACATCTTTAAGTTTGGCAGGAAAATTGTTGATGATGGACCTCTGCTTTTGTTACTTACTCGTAGAAATTTTCTCCAGACACCAATCAGTTTTAAAAAAATTTTTGTCTTTATTACCACATTTCATTCCAATGCAAACTACATATTTTTCCCAAATCACTTATTGCTGTTATGAACATATATCTGTATGTGTGTATCAAACTTGGATATCTTATCAAAATATATCATTGATTCACTTAAAAGTGGGTACCAAGTTGCTGATATATATACAGAATTTTGCAAGGCTTTAAAATCAAATCCACGTTTCGTTTTTAACTAAAACTAAAATATCTCGATTTTTTTATACAAAATTCTACTTAAGCTACAGGATAGAATATGTCAAGATTAAGAATGCTATTTCGAAAATTATTGTAGCTTCTTTCGGAGTTCCCCAGGGTAGTAACTTGTGGAGAATATTTTTATTAATTTTTGAATGATATTTCAGCCAATTTTATTCTTGAAAAATGTCTGATATTTACTGATGATTTAAAACTATTTACTGAGATTATGAATTTGAATGGTTGCATTATTTTGCAACACGATTTGACTGTTTTATTTCTTTGGTGCATCAAAAATTGTTTTCTTCTAAATGCAAAATAATGACATTCAATAGAACTGATCGCAATGATATCGTATAAAATTGACGAGATTTTGTTTCATAGGGTAGGAAGTAAAAGATTTGGCATTTAATTTTAATATCAAACCAACTTTCGGTAATCGCATTGAATATGAAAACATCAAATATATGTAGTATGTATGTAATATCTCCGAAACCTGGCATTTTAAATGGTAATTGTACCCATTACAAAAATATTGTAATCATAAAAACCCTTTGTTTGTCAATAGTGCGGCCCATTCTTTTCTATATCTCTATAATTTCGGACCGTGTTAAACAAGTTATAACAAAACAACACTTAGAATTCGTTCAGAAGTCTTTCACTAGATATGCTTTATATATACAGTAAATTTTCATCATATTGAATGTTTAGTATTTTTTATTTATTTTTTATTTGTGTATTTCATTAAAGCCATTTTTATAATTAATTTTTTTTAATTTATTTTTCAAGTATAGTAGAACTCCTATTAATAACCATTTGTATAATTTCAATTAAATTACATTCTTAGTTTTCGACTATTATATATAATTATTTGAATAGCGTAATATTTTTCTTCTAAGTCCTTCGTTGCCATGTTGAGCTTGTATCAATGACATTCTATACATAGAAGAAGCAGTGAAATGATTTTCTGGTTAATTAAGGACCCTTGAAGTACTCAGCATTTACTAGAGAAAGTCCTTAACTATTCTGCTGAAACAGTGTATTCTAATGAGAAAGAAGTGTTCCCTTATTATTCTTTATTAACTCTATACGCTGATAATTAAAGAATATTCTCCGTTCATAGATGTTAAGTCTGCACATATAAAAGATTTCGAACAAGAGCTTGAAGGGAAGATACATAATATCCCAGTAACCAGCCCTGAGCCGGAAGAAACAGAAACATGGCGCTAATTTACATATGTATATACATAGATAAGTTATATATATGTATATTATGTATGTTCGTATGTACGAATATGTGTTAAGTATCCTTTCATGTGGTAACCAGGTACTTCTAGAAGTTGATGCAATCCACCACTACGAGTTATGTTATAATAATCTTTTCATATTAGACGATTTTGCCCGGAACAGCAACTTCACCTGGGGCTAGGGAAGTCTACATTATGCACATATTAAATCAGTCCATTAGCAGTGCGTCTGCCTTTACTTCCCAGTCATTGGCTTATCCAAATTATTTTATACTGAAAACTTTCCTCTTTATAATTGTATTTCAACAGTGATATTGACGTGCAGGATCATTGGAGGGGTATACTTGCCACTCTCCATTTCCAAATTATTACTGTGATGCCTGTTTAATATATGCGCATTTATGAATAGAATTAAGTATTCACATATAAGTGGTGTTCTGAAAAATTAAGCACTATGAAACAGTAAAGAGGCATACGAGACCAGTGGTGTAAGATAACTGAAATAATCTCCTACTTTAATCAACGCAAATTCTCGCATTAGTAGACGATACTATGGAACACTTTCAGATGAGGATTAGAATGAGTCGACATTTAGTCCATATGAGCTGAATAGGCACTTTGCTAGATAGACAAAATTTGGCAACTGTACTGAATCAGTGAATTCGCATAATACCAACACTTTTAGTTTTCATTGTATGAAAGCTAATAAATTGCTTCATTTAATTTATTCTATTAATCTTAATTACGTCAGCGTACCAATAAATTGGGCATGTGTCCAAAAGCTCTTTTGATGGTAACTTTTAAACATGAGAAGATTTTGCTCTTATTTAATTTTCTGATTGCTGTCCAACCTTATGAATGCTAATGCGAGAATTGTTCAAATAGTCTATTTCAAGTACTATATGACTATCCGAAGTACAATTACTAAGTACAAATTCTAGAAAAAAGTGGAGTAGAATACAATTCCAATCGCTTAGATTTACTACTAAAGATAATTAAATAATGTCCTGCATCATATCTGATGATTTGACACCACTTTATTATTATAGATAAAATATTTTGCCATACTGTCGTTAAAAACTATTTTAAATTTAATGCTAATAACTTTTATTTTCTTCTTATTAAATGCTAGATTTAAGGATGCACATTACGTTATCTCGTGCAGAAGTTCGATTTTTAACAATCCCGTCATTTGAGGACTATTTAATGTCTACTTACATACAAGATTGGCTACGTGAAACAATGTTAACAATAGTATTCGAAAAGATAAGCGAAATTTTAATATGTATAAATGCAGCCCAAACTTGACTCCGGTGAAGTTATGGTCGATTCTAAGTTCAATTTTATGATCTTGATCCAAATGCTCTAAACATACATGTATGTACATTGGACTGCATATCACACCACCGTTAGCAACATAGAAGCCTCTGCCATTTATTCTGAAAACTCAATGCAGGGGTTTAGTTTTCATTGCTTATACAATTTAGATTTTAGTAAATCTTATTAATCTATCAGATTCTACTGACGCTGAACATATTACCAAAATATTTAAGACTTATTTCTTCCCCATTTCAGCTTATAGAAAGTATTTTTAATTCAAGTTTAACTACGTCAATCTTGTTAGGGGCTTGGATAACGGCTAATATTCTTCCAATACAAAAGAAACCTACAGTTACAGTTTCGTCTAATTTTCGGCCCATTAGCCCCTTATGCTTCATATCGAAAGTGCTTGAATGAATTATGTATTCGCAAAGAGATGATTATCTGAAGTTGTATAAATTAATTACTGTTTGGCAATCTGGCTTTCGAAGTGGCCATAGTTATGAGACTGCTCCTTCATAAAGTTACAACTGACAAACGCATTGCTATGGATAATATGGAAATTTGTGTCCTTGCCCTTTTAGATTTCACCAAAGCCTTCGAAAGTGTTAATAATCTCTGCAGAAGCCGTTGTCAAACTCCAACTTTTCTAAATATGTATGTTATATGTTTCATTGATGATTTTCTCACTTATAGACCTTAAGGGCTGTAAGTCAGAGAGTTTGGGAGATGAGAATTTTCGTTTTCCCCGAATAAAACTCCCTAACTCTCCATTCGCGATTATCTAACATACTTGGGGAGTTAGACAAAACGTGAGAAGTGTCGCAATATTGAAGGGCGGCTAACTCTCTGTGGGAGGGTCATAGAGCATTGGATTTTTTTTCCATTGGATTTAGGGTCTAGAGTACAAAAATATAGATGACCAATTTTCGGGGGAGGTGCTTTTGGGGATGGGATGTCTCACCACCCCTCATTGGGAGTTGTCCAAAATAAGTAATGTTTGGTATCAAATTAAAGAGAGAAAAGCGGGTAATCGAGTGGTGTGGTTTTTTTTCTCATTTTAACTTCATAACTGACTTTTTACCGCCAAAAATCGGATTTTTTGCAGATGGGCCATATACACTCCAGTTCCTATATTTTGCATAAATTTCTACCAATCTCTATTTCACAGCCATTATTACTCGGTTGTGAACATTTTTCTCATAGAAACTGAATTTTCACGACTTCATAATGATGAGTTGAAAATATTTCCATTTTTGTACCAAAAAATCGCCAATTTTTTCAACTTAAGAAGAACTGATTCACTTCATTTGCAGTTATCTCCAAAACCGTTTATCGGACTCAAAAACTAATTACATATCTAATTAGGGAACAAAATGTAGATGAGATTTAATCCTACATATATGCTTTAACGTGCATATTAAAAATTTTCATGGCATCTCTTCTGTACTGGAAGACGACCAAATTGATCATTTTCGCGTGATTTAATATTTTTAGCGGGTAACTTCAGACACCAAAATCCTTATTTCTCTGTAAGTATTTCAAGCATTTCCATAATTTGTTTTCGTAAACATAGCCAGGATATGCGGTAAGCTCATAGTTTAATTTGAAAATCCTAGTTACCTAGGTACCTTCATAAAATACAATAAAAGCAGACAGTACTGTCAATTGAGAAATAGTCTTCTTACTTCTCCACAACTAACTCAGCCGAGAGTTTTGTCGAGTGGAATAGAGAAATTGGTAATTCTTAATAGAAATTCCCCGAGTTACAGAATTCCGAGTGGAGAGTTAAGTGACAAAAGAACTCTCATCTCCACAACTCCACAACACTCTGAGTTAGTGAATCCGGCCCCAGGACAGTAATAATTAATTATCAATTCACTTCATCAACATTATACTTTATGTGCGGTACTACGCAGGGATCAATATTCCACTCGTACTATTCGATCTGTTTATAAATGACTTTCCAGCAGTAGTACAGGATATTAGTTTTCATCTATATGAGCCATCTTGTTGGTCTAACAAAAGACTGCAATCAGCACATCGACTGTGATCTGCGTAATACCCAAAATTGATCTCTTAAGAATGGCCTAATACTGACTGCGGAGAAGCGCAAGCTACAGTATTCCGTTCTAATATGAATGAATTTAGACCATTCCCTTGTTAAGTTAGACAATTCGGCACTGCAGTATAGTGACAAATTGCGTAATTTGGGGGTGATTTTCAATTCAAAGATGAAATGCTGTGATATCAGTCACAATTTATCCCAAATTTATAGTGCACTTCATTGTTTATGGCTTTAAATAGGCTACCAAACTCCAAATGAAACTTGTCGAAGCTCTGATATTGCCTCATTTTACATTTTGTAGCTTTATCGTTAGTTATGTAGATTTCTGTTGCTCTTGCAAATTATATACGGCATTTAATTATTGGTACCAGAGTCATGTTTACCCTTCAGAGGTATGACCCTGTACCTACGTATCAACATTTACTTGTCAATTGCTCACTAGATACTTATATAAAGCGCAGATTGCTTCTATTCCAATACAAGGTCATACATATAGTCCATCCATCTTATTTGTGGGTACACATATCCTTTCTAAGTTCTGTCATACACCTAACACTACTACTTTCACGGTTTCGTAAACTTATGTTTCAGCGTTTTTACTTCATTTCAGCTATCAGGATCTAGAATTAATTCTGTTTTTGTTTGTTTCCAATAAGTGGGTCTTACGCAGTATTTAGACGGCCTTTCTTTCAATATCTAGTGTGACCCACTGGTATGCATAACATGAACCGCTGACACCACTGAGATCGCTTACATTATCATGGGATCAGTTTTCTATAGTTTTGGTTTAACGACTGGATTCCACTGAACTTAAAATAATAAGTTCTATAGGTAATTCACCATCGTTCCGTTTCAGTTCAGTGGATTTTCCAAATGAATATATAGAATAGAAATAGATGGCAATATAAGCTTTGTAATCCTTTCTCTGTTACCATAGCTACTTTTAGGGATAGGCAAACAAAAATTGCTTAATTTTATTTCCTTGAAAATCGAGTTTAAGAGATTCTTGATGTAGTATACACACATGCGTTTACATGTAGTTGATTCACAGATGCATTTTTGTATAAATTTATGTAGGTCTAGATTCATTCTAGTATTTAGTAATTTATTGATCCAGCAGATTTCACTTCAGGGCTCAGACTATAAACTTCTATACGGCACTAAAGCCTAGTGTTAATCTGTACCACGCCATAGCAAATAAAATAAATTTGTAGGTAATTAACAGTGATCGGTTGTTTTAGATCATAAATTATACATGGCGCAGTCGAAAAGTGAGTGTCAAATATAAGAAATTGCACCTTGATGGGCAGAACGAAAGTTAAATTATTAGAGGACAAAAATAGAAATTTGAGAAAAAAGTGCAACCACGAGGCAGACCGCCAAAGCAAAAAGTGAAAGTGAAGTTTTGATGCTCAGAAAAGAAAATTCTGAACTTTTGCTGACTTTTTGTTCACATTTTTGAATCTATTGAATCTATATTTTGCTAAAAGATGGATTAAAAATCATCCCTCAATAGGTATTACTTGGTTTCATATACAGGACAGGAGCATGGGCGAAGTATGCCTTTCTATGTATTCAAGAAAAATTATATAAATAGTACATACATAGATTTACTTATATATATTTTTATATACACTACCATTGCTACAAATGTAAATAGCTTAGGTACAAACAGAAGTAAAACAATCCATCTCGACGGGCAAGTTAAAAGCACAATTTGAATGCCTACGAGTAAATCAATACGGGAGGAAAGCCATTACGGTTTAACGCCACGTTGAAAATAATGAAAGTGGATTAAAAGTAAACAGTGAATCCAGTTGATTGTACTACGGCATCAAGTGCTTACTCCGTAATCCATTTGATAAATAAAGAGTAAAAGACTGTCGGCGACATAAAATGAACAACTCTGCAAAAGGTTCAAAGTTTTTAAATGGCAGAGCAGAGTACATGTGGATAAGCTCTTAATTTAAGAAGCTTAAGAATTCAGCTGGTTTTAGCGCACTTTCATTTACCGATATTGTTCCAAGTTTCGATGAACAACTGCTAGCGAAATGGAGAAAAATAAATAGAAAATGGAAGGTTTTAATCTTTGTTCTTTTTTTTTGAAAAATTTTCCAGTACGCTGCTGTTTTTTTTTATGTCTATTTTTCCGAGCTATAAAGTTTTCCTTTCGGAGTTTTATTTTATTTTTAAGTTGTTAAGAGAAAGCGAAACATATCGGGAACTGGAATTAGAAAAAGCTACATAGAGATAAAAAAAAAAGTGCCGAATTGAAGCAACATATGGCTTCACCTCCTACTGTTAATCTGTAATTCCCATTTTATAAAACCTGGGTTTGGTTTGTTTGTGGAAAAGTTTTTCCATTCAAATTTGAGCGAATTTACTAGGTACCTATAAAAGACAAAGTTTTTAGCTCCTCATTTCAACAATTAAAAGTTTTCGCAGATGCCAGTATCAGGTTTGAAAACGTCAACGTGTTGTCTGAAAAGCGTCAGAAAAGCAAAGAGTCTAGTAACAAAAATCTTACTTATTGATTACAATGAACTTTATTCTTTTCCGAGAAGTTAAAATCTATACTCACATAAATGACAGTGATAGACATCCTTAATGGGAAAAACTGGGATGCTTATACATATATTAAATACGTTAAAGTAAATATAACGAAAATTTATAATTTATCTATTTAGAATGCTTGAAACTATGTGCATTAATGCAATACCTTAAGACAAGACACATATACTTGGGTAATAAACTAGACTGATACACATCTAGCTTCATTTAGAGACCGAACAAATCAATTTTATATTACTTCAAGCTATTTTAGAATGCTTTTTGAAGAATGCAAAAATCAAGTTATGTTAAGCTATGCTTTATCAAGTTTGAATTGTAGGATATGTAAAATAGCCCCGAAAATAGTAATAGAGTTGACAGTGCGGCCCATTCAAATAACAAATCAATGGCTTATTTCTTTTGAAGCGAGACATTGTTCTGGATAGTTGTTTTTTCTATTACTAAGCCAAGCACAGGGGATACGCTATGATGCCAAGCTCATCATGGGGCAGGTTGGAGATAGGAAAAGGAATAGGGGATATGAGGAAAGTGGCGGAGGTATTGATGTATGTCACTCTTGAACCTTCGCAGATTGTAAGCCCGAAGAAAACCAGAAGATAGCAGACTATTCCACATTCGCACAGTTCGGGATAAGAAGTCATCATGGAATTTTACTA
Organism: Dioctria rufipes; assembly: GCA_963924295.1. Lineage (NCBI taxonomy): Eukaryota > Metazoa > Arthropoda > Insecta > Diptera > Asilidae > Dioctria > Dioctria rufipes. Next base: position 243,351,631 of record OZ002741.1, read on the forward strand.
TACGGCGAAAAGTATTTTGAAGGGTGAAAGGATTTGAGCGGTTTGCAGCTCGAGTATTGCGTGTATGCATTAATCTACAAGGGATCAGACTAGATATTTCATCGGAACGTTGGCCACGTATATAGCGATAAAAATAAAAAGGCATCCAACATTGCGGCGGTGCTCGAGTGAGTCGATATGAAAAGGAATTGTCAAATCACCAATGAACGTAAATGTTCTCTTTTGGGCAATATCCAATGAAGCTAAGGCTGTAAGACCAGCCTCGGCACGGGTGTAAGAATTGTATTCCATTCTATATGTCTGATATAGGAGAGGTAGAGGAGCGCTAGATTTGACGGACTAAATAAATATTTCTTAGACCTTTTCAGAAATCCAAAATATTTTTATGCTTCGTCGGCAACAGAGAAGATGTGATCTGTCAATTTTAATTTTCTGGTAATATATGACAAGAATTCTTAGTGATGGTGAATCGTAAAATTATGCTCCATCAAATAAAATGGAGCTAGTTAATTGGTGATCTTTTTTTAAAGAGGTGAAAAAGCTTTGGGTCTTAGATGCAATGAATTCGATGCGATTCGCTTTGTTCAAGCGAGAATATTGTCAAGATCGTTATTCGATGATCTAATAATGCAATCTCATTTGACAAATATGGAATTCCCTTTGGAGTCCGTGAAAGTTTCAAAGGAGTATGCTAAATCAAGCATACTATCATCGGCAAAACTGTGGATAGGATTGAAAGTTAAAGAAAGCATTGGAAATTGCCGCTTTTAAAATATTTTACCAGTTTAAAAAAAAAAACTGTATATTTACTAAATACCTCTGCTGCTTACGAAGAAATGATAAGTTCCGATTCGTTGTTGATGTATCAACTTTAAAGAATACCAGTCCTAGTACAAAAAGACACAACAACACACAATAAATACAACTAAAAAGATATTTTTTACTGTTAAATTTAAGGTATTATACACTTCCCTGTGAAAAAATTAATATGAGTAAAAATGAGGCTATGCAGAAGCCCAATAATTGCTTTGTAAATTCTGAAAGACAAATTGGATCATTTCCATGAATTATTTTTTTTGAAAAATTGCTGGAAAATACTTCCGAATCCAAACGATAAAAATGCATAAGTCCTCATGGTAGTGCTAATTTCCACAACGTCGCATATTATTTCATACATAAAGCAAAATTCAATTGAAATTTAAACCATCCAATTGTCCAATTGTTTTTCATATGGGAAAATACTCTTCGAGTAATGAATTTTAGCTCTCCGTATGTTGTCATCACTGTCTATGCCTTAATTAACAAAATTATTAAATTATTAAAAAAAAAAAAAACCGTACCCAGCACATGAGCTTTATGCAATATGGCTCAGTTGAAAGCTTATGGTCGAACATTTGTAATGTTTCTTTCTCACTATAATTTCATTCAATTTTTGTTTAAATGGTTTATAAAAGAGGACAACCTTTTGAAAGCTAAGGAACTAAGTTCAACATTATTGGATTATTGGAATTTTCAGATTGACTGAAGATTACTTACGTAAAAAGATTAATTTAATCCATGCATTAAAATGGGGGCAGCTTACTGAAAATCGTGTAAAATGAACAGCTAGTGATGGTCAAACAAACATAATAAATTTTAAATATTTTTCTGTAAATTGGCTGTCCTTAATGTATCCTGGCTGTTGTTTACACTTCTTATAAAAGCAACAACTTATATAGCTTTTATACATGAAAATAAAAATTCCGTTAAATTATTTTTCGGACTAAAATGATTTGTAGACAGCATTCAATGTTACGCAAAAACTATGATCGATATATAAATAGTGAATACCTCTTAAACCCATTTAATCTAAAACTAATGGTGAATGAGTTTTTAACAAATTTAATTCTGACTAAAAATTACTAATTTTGCTCGTCTATTTTATGTACATTTTCACAATTGCCAAATCAATATACAAAGACTGTTAATACAGAACAAAAGTAATTGGAAACTTTTAGAGTCACAGTGGATATACTTCCGCCTTAACTTCAGAACTGACAGTCAATTCCTTAACTCTGCCCTACCTGGTTAGCGGTCACCGCACATTTAACCATGTTTTGTCATCGGAATATTTTATTTTGGTACTTAGAGACATTCTCTAAGCTCGTTCCTTCTGTTATTATTACATACGTTAATCAGCAGACTCATAGTATTCTTAGCCTTAAGGATTGTAAGACATCAGTTGCTTTTATAACCCTCCCCAGACCAGTCCCGCTGATACCTTAATTGTTTTTCAACTTAATTTTAATGCAGCTCCACAATATCTTCTGTTTAACTCATTTAAATGTAACACAAAAAAGTCTCGACAGTTCGGAAAAATGCTGAGCAACCTGCATTCAAGATTTTGGAGCACCCTTGAGAAAAAGTGACCAATTCGATAACAAAACTCAAAGCTCATAATATTGAACTACTTGAAATACGATGGCTTGCTGGTGATGTTGTTGTCAATGGTATTATCCAGGTCGAGGGCGAAAATGACTCTTTACTGTTTACTAAACTTTGTCTCGCTGCATAAATTCAGGAATCTTCGATTAAACAAATATTCAGGGTTTATCGGAAGGGAGGCAAACACAAAATTCAATATTCTGCGTTATAAAGTTTTTATGTGGTGTTTATAGTGAACAATTGTATTTATATTCGATGTAATGAAGGTGGTGATACTTTTTCTGTAACTATCCGGACGAGTTAAACAAATTGAAAGCGTTAGTCAATGTATAATTAAGGATTAATAGCTTCAACAAGGCTTCCGGTAACTTGAATTACATAAAACAGAAAACATTTTGAATTCTTTAAAGCAATCTTTACATTTTTATTGTTGTATTTCCAAATTATTTGCAAATTTTTGGTATTTGTTGTACGTTTGGAATTTTGCACCGACCTTATCTTATTATATTTCTTACTTTGGTATATCAATGGTCTGTCCAAAACTATTGCTTTGATTCTCGCCAGTTAATCAAACCTCATTTATATATAACTTTAGGTACTAGCTTTGCTTAACCTTTAAGTCTAGTATTGAGTAGACTTCAACTGCAGAAAACATTAACGTCAAAATATTATTGTAATTTTGTGATTGCAGACGAATTTGTTTAGTCATAACTAGAGATCACTTTCTCAAAACGAGCGCTATGAAATTCATTTTAGGAATAAATTTAACATAGATCACAAGTCAAATAACGAACCTTCAGTCAATCGTCCCAATAGCTCTCCATCGGACCAGATTCGTGCTGTTGCCTATAGTTCATTCAAAAATCGCCCATTTAATACGACCTTTATGGTCTTTGTCCTCCATTTATTTCTTGGTCTTCCTGAGCAACGAATTTCAGTCGAGAGCATGCTTTGCAATATTCTTAATAAGTTATATTGCAACCTGCGACAAATTCAGTTCTATTTACTTCGTTTTATCTCATCGTCAATACTGCCCGGAACAGTTGTGTACAAAATTTATAATTTTAGACCCGGTATTTACAAACGTATTTTTAAAGTATGAAAATATTCCAAGGTTTTAGTACCGTTCTCAAAGAGCCGCCAATATCCAAAGAGGACACAGCTGAAGTATTATTTGTTGCTGTGGAACGTTCACTCTCTTCAGCTACAGTAACAGATGTTACGTGAACTGGATTGCAGTTTTCTGCAGATTGAACAGAAACTGATTCAAAAGAATCGCGTACCTACGTAAAATTAGCACCGCAACTTCGCCTGATATAGTTCGGAACTATCTCATAATTTGTCGTTAATTTGTCGTTAATTTGTCATGAAAACCATAAATTTGTCGTGTACTATTTTCTAAAGGAAACTGGATGTGGTGCTAAGTTGACGTCAAGCTAGCACCACATTCAGTTTCCTTTAGAAAAAAGGACAAAACAAATTTATGGTTTTCACGACAAATTCCGAGATGTATAATGTTCCAATCCGATAAGGTTTGGCCGAGTTCCAGTGAGTTGCGGTACTAATTTGACGTCAACTTGGTACCACATTCAGTTTCCTTTAGATAAAAGGACACGACAAATTCTTGGATTTCATGACAAATTAACGACAAATTAACGACAAATTAACGACAAATTCTAAGATGTGAAATTTTCCAATCCGATAAGGTTTGGCCGACTTCCAGTAAGTTGCGGTGATAACTTGACGTCAACTTAGCACCACATCCAGTTTTCTTTAGAAAAATGGTGCTAACTTTACGTACGTGAATCGCGTCACTGGGAATATGGTGATGTCTTCTGCGGTTACTTTGCTTTGAAGCTGGCTTGCGACGATGTACATCAGATACAGGAGAGTTAGAATCTAATCTCTGCCGCACGAGAGGTGATGGATGGGAATCAGATGATTCCTTATCCACTGGAGCCAACTCCTTGACATCAGTCGCCATGGAGCTGATTAACCTTGAATTCTCATAAACAGCTGATGACCATGACCCGATATCACTTTCAACACGCCTGCGGCGAACGTTATCGATTACTAGAATATGTAGGTAACATGTTGTTGGAATTATGATATACAGATGGTGAGTCATTTGAACCTTTATACATAGAATATGAAATTTTTCAAGAAGTTTGTCGGAATTCATGCCCAGTACATCCACAAGTTTAAACAGATTGTCAATTTTGCAATTTAAATTATGAAGGTTTTCAGAAAATAATTCACGACCAGTCCATTTCATAGATAAGCTATTAAATTTATCCGCAATAAGAGACTGAACGGTAGAGAAAGGGTGAAGATGTTCAGTAAAACTTTTTAAGGACCTGAATGTGTGGCAAGGCTTTATATCCGAGCATTCACTGCAGGTAGTAAGTCCTGGAATTGGTGCTCCGGATCTGAAGCTACGCTTCAAGCAAGAAGTGTGGAAAGATTTACCACAGATTACTGTCACATGCAACTACATCTTCTGATTTTTTAATGGACTAGACTTTATAAGTCGCTATTCTCAGTTCCCGCGATTGAAAAAAAATTACTGATGTGCAAGAAACAAAAATAAAAACTTTTAGCCGCAATATACCAGGCCGTTGAAAGGTTTGAGTCCGTGGAGGGAATATGTCGAAGTCTTTTTCATGGTACTTCATGAGAAACTCGTCCAAATGTGAACAAAATTATTTATTTATTTTTTAATTTGTCGTTCTATATCTGCCAACAAAATAGCAATAGAAACTGAAAACTATTTTCGGAGGCCCATATTTTCGTCTTAGACTTCAACTGTATTTAAATGGATGGACTAGCATCCTTTAAATGGGAATGCGAGAGATGATAACCACCATAATCTTGGTAGGTGCAATGACCAACTGTAAATTAATTATAAATTTGGGTTTCACAAAGTCATGAAGTAATACGTTTGGCAAGCTGTGGGAGTCATTGCCAAATTTAACATTGATAACTGAAGCTTTCCATTATTCCTAAAGAGAGAAATTCGGAGGATTTTATGAAATGCAAGAGATCTCAAATGATGTCGACAAATGATGTTAAAATACCTCCTAATTGCAAACATCCGCCCGTGATTGGATTGTAAACAATTACATATAGTTAGAGCTAATAGCTTCCTTCCTGAATAAATAGGTACATATGTATATGCAGTCCATCGTGAAGGTATATATATATATATATGTACCCAGCATAAATTACAAAATACCACATCGAATATTATGTAACAGTAATATGAATAATGAATTGCTTGCAGGATATAAACAGCTCAGATATCTCGTACCAACATTCTAATTATAATCTACTAAATATTCAAGGTAAACTAAAAATTCTTTGGAAATCCATCAAGAACCTCAAAATATTTGATTTTATTTACGTCAATTATCCTAATTACGGTTGAGAAACAAAAACACATCCTGCACAGGAAAACAAATTTTATATCATACCTAAGCGCTAGCAGTTCGTGCTCAACTATTACGGCAAGGCCCAAGATTGGTGGCAGCCAATTAATCATAGCAAATTGTTACCGAAATAAAACAATTAGATGTAGACAAAGCCAACACGATAGAATTTAATCCGACCCTGGGGTAGGACTAACTCTCGAATGCAAATTTACTGAAGAAAGTAGAGACGAACATTGAACAATGGCTGAGTCCTAACACAAGAAAAGGATCAGCTTAGGACGTGAAAGGCATAGGTGGATGGGCAAGAAACTCTGTTTATCTTGCCGAAAAGTTCTTTCCTATTCAAAACGGTGTGGCAGAAGTGTTCTTGAACTTTCAGTAACTTTTTGGGGGTGAGAGATTTTGAGGAAGAACAACCCATCGGCAGACAATGATAAGCTAAAGTTATTAGCACAAAACTTCGAGTACTTGTGTTCTTGCCGAGTTCTGTTTTGTTAAGTAAAAGTTAAGAGTTTTGGAGCAGCTTATAATATGCTCCGAGACCGGTATATCCTATTTTTGCTCCTTCAGTTTCCTTCGAGCTTATTTTGTACCGAAACTCCTCGCAACCATTCAAATCAGTTCAAAGGTTTTGTAAAAGTTGGGAGAGGTATCTTAACTCGAGTGTGCAATCCTTCCAGCAGATAAGGGATTATTCTGTTTGCTGTATATATATTGTTTAAGATTGTTGCTCATAGCTTAGGTTTGGTTGCCGAACGTGCTTCAAGCGGAATTCAGTAATTAATCTTTCGAGGTTTTATTTGATATTAATACAAAACTTTATCAAGGAGGTGCTGAAGTATACATATAACCGTGTTCAGTTCTACGCTATATAGTAATGTAATGGCAGCTCCAGTCAATGGTAAGGCTGATGATAGAGTGCTTTCTGATAATTTTCTCTGCACATACAGCTATTTCGCATCATTGAGAGTGTATCTTCACAAAAACATTCTAATTACTCAAGAGTTTATTTTTCAAGTGACTTGTACAGGAGTGCATTCGACAGGATAATATTAAAGGAGAATGCTGTGTTCGTTTCATATATTTAAACAACTTCCTTGATTGAAATATCGCAGTGCGTGAATATGTATATATGAATGTACAAATAATCAAGAAAACATCATCTGCAAAGAAGGGAGACTTTGCATTTCAAATGACAGTGGACTGATCGAAGTTCACAATGTTATGAAAGTAAGCACATGCAAACAAATTAGTGAATTTGAAAGAAATTGAAATTTACAGTGGAATTAATCGAAAGAACTAATTTTTTCCTCAGGTTCCCTACACAAGTATCTAGAACAAAGAACTGACCGAATAAGGACTTTACATGAAATTGAAATTCGAATATCATTGTAAAAAAGATAACTGCAGAGTTATCTGCTTACTGACCACTATGTGCAGCATCTTTACTAGAATGAACCTGGAAAGAATTGAGGATGCAATCGATTAAATATTCGGAATGTAATACGATGGGTATAAACCAGGATGTAGGTACATGCGGTTATTACAACAACACCTTGCTCGGAATATGTTCGGGAAAGTTAATGCTTGCAAGCTCTAAAAAAATTAGTTTGACTCCGTAGAGAGGAATATGGAAAGCTACAAACGCGAGAAGCTACATATATCGATTGGAAATTCTTTCAAAAAAGTTCAGATATACTCCCATAGTCATCATTAACCCCATCTACATAAATAACCAAAAAAAAAATGGAGACGGTGGAATTCCTTATTACCTTGGTAGCCTCACTAATGAAACTCGCGGCAGAGAAAAATACGTCACCTCCTGTATCAGGAAGACATGCAATACCGACGAGCGTAGACCTAAAGAGAATTCATTTGAACAGCTGTTCAATAGAAATAGTTTACCTATCAGAGTACGCGTCTTTTAAAATAAAATAAAAATAATTCAAGTTTTGAAAGATGGAATTGCATGTAGCATTTAAGGAAATTGATCATGTATTGTGACTAGGAGAAATATAATTCTTTTTTCTGAAGAGAAATGTTTAAAGTTTTCAATAACCAAGCACGTTCTTTTCTACACACTGGTGAATAAGGGCAGTAGTTCACTGTTTTTTTATGTTGGAGTACTCACTTGGAAGACACACCCCTGTCTTCCAGGCTGAAGTCTTTGCCATCATAAGGGCAGCGAAGATAGCCCTTGTTATGGAAATTAAAGGAAAGCTGATTCCTATCCTCTCGGATAGTCAGGCAGCCTTGATGGCTCTAAGTGACCCTCGGATAATATCTACAATAGAGGACGACTGCAGGACGTCTGTGGATAAGTTGTGTGTCCACAACAAGGTATCTCTTTAGTGGGTTCCTGGTCATATAGGGATCATAGGGAATTAAGGAGTAGACCTCGTAGGCAGGTTTGGTTCTGCTTCATTCTTCTTTGGGCGAAACTGTGCACTTGCAGGTGCACAAAACCTTGTCTTGATGAGCCTAATAGGAATTTCTCTGAATTTATCTGGGGACTCGGAGGGAAGCAATGCAGAACTGTAGTTGGCATTATTACAGACCACAGCCCGTTTCACGCTCATCTAACAACACAGTAAACAAATTTAGCTTTAAGTGAGTGGCAGAAAGTTGTGTCTCAAGGTATTTTTTCGATAAGATTAGGGAAATCTCCACCTGGGAAAATGTAGATTAAGTTTTTATCCCCCTAAAATGTAGCGAATTTTCATTTTGTTTTTTGTTTTTTCCTAATATAATAATAGGTAATAGTTAATAACTACACCTTTAAAAACATAAGAATGAGCTGAATAGCTCATCCCTTATGTGCCATCATACTACTATGTATGTCTTTTTCATTAAAACATATGGTATGGAAGTTAGTGCCGAGACGCGCGGCACCCTGAAACAAAATTGTGAAAAATCATATATGACTTATTTTCAAGAACAATGTGTGAAACGAAAATATATTTGCGAGTCTTCCACAAAAAATGTAAACGAATACCTAATTTATTCAATATTCTCCTCCTTATATCCGAGAAAGCGTAACATTTCGGGAATTTTACCTACTGTATAGGTTTTCTGGTGCCAAATGCCAAATGGAATGTTTCATTTAGGAAATGATTTGTCTTAAATTTAGGGAATTGTCCTACTTTTTTACAGTCAATGATGGGAGCTATTGACAGCGCCAAATATCTGTCCTGCCTGGAACGAGACCCTGAGACAACCAAACACTTTATTTGTACTTGTCCAGCCTTTACCCGGAGTAGACTGAATACACGTGGGTCTGCCCTCTAGCTCAATGGATGAACTGAAAAAAATACCTCACCTTGAACTGATGCACTTCATTAAGAGGACAGGATGGTTTTAGTGAGAAGATATTTAGCAGGTTAGTACAATGGGTCGCCTTGGTCTCCCTGATTGGGATCTTTTGCAACCCTGCCTTTAAAAAACCTTTCGTTAATTTAATCCGGATATGAAACTCCAGCGAATAGTTATGATAAAGCTAGTACTTATTGAACTAACTAAAAAGGCCATAAATGTAAAAATTCGGAATTTCTGAATGACAACCTTACGGGACGGCTGCTTAATTTAGTCAATTTGTAAATTTTAACTGAAACATTAATGAAATTATTGCACCTAAATTTTGAGGTCTCTGTGTCAACTCGTTTTATTGCAGTATCTAAATATTTGGAATTTCTATAAGGCAACCGTAAGAACGATTTCCATCTTTCGCCCGTTTCGAAGAATATCTACAATTTGTGTGAGAAAAACTGCGTAGGAAGAGCCAGGTCTTTAAATCAATGTGATCTCGAATTATGAATGGACAGTCAGACAGATAGGACAAGGAAAGGGACATGGCATACGTCGTGAATCATTTTTATATATTGGGTGGTTGTCCGATCCATTCTGCGGTACCATTGTTATTGTTATACATTACAAACACAATGATAAACTTAGTGTACCCAAAAATTTAATCCTTGGTATAAATAGGAAGAGTTGCAACTCAAAACTCTTTAGATAGATACTACGCTAGAGCCAGGAAGAACCGTTTTAATTAAAACCACATCTACAGGGAATCTATCAGAGAGAGAAAAAAAGAGAAAGAGAGAGAGCGAGAAATAGAGAGGGATAGAGAGTGAGCTACTGATGGAGAACGTTGTAAGTAACCTAAATTTTTACGAACAGGGAATTTCTACAGTTAAACTTTCACCTTTGAAGCAATATTGATACTAGTCAGTTTGGGTACCAGAGCTTAAATATAAAAAAAAAAAAAATATGAAAAAATTGAATTCACTATAACCACAAATATTCAGAGTAATTTTATTATCAGATTTTTAAGGTAAAATATATAAAATTTATAAACAAATTGAGTGTGTGATACAGATACGGAAAGAGTCTCACTGACTGCGGATGGCACTTTCGGAGGTTTTGCTTTATTTTTTTTTTGTGGGTGTATTTACACATTTTTTTCTATACCACCTGAATTTTGTAATCTGCTGTTACCCTGATTTTAATTTAATTTATTCCAAGTCTTACCGATTTTTTTAAATTGTGCTATTTTGTGGATTTTTCTTAAAAGTGTGGTCTTTCCGGCATAATTAGCTAATTACGGAGTGTTTGTTTACAATAAAGGGTAACTCTGTCTTTTGAACCATTAAGTCTTCCAATTTCCTTATTTTAAGAAATTTACCAGATCTCGTCTTTTACAAACTCTGTACACCTATGTATGGTCGATCAGGTTTAATATAATACCAAGCTTGGTAAATGCGAAGTACTAAGTTTGTCTATTAAACATTTTTCTAATTAAACAATGTGCATAAAAAACCACTGTATAACTTACCAGAAAGGTATGGTACGACTCGAATAGAAAAAAATATTATTTTGGTTAGATTTCCAAATAACTGTTGTTGCTGCAAACTGATCTTTTCGACTAAACTAAAATTATGTAAATGAGAATAAGTAAAAAAACCAAAGGATTCCCTCCGAACTGACACATCCAGTTCTAACGATGATTTCCTGCAAAAAATCAATTATATATTCGTAACGATAAGGATTAGTCAATATGTATATCGTATCCATTGTTATATTACCCTTTCCCTAGACGTCACTCTTGACCGTTCAGGCCGATTTCGCAGCTCAATGAAGAAGGGTTTGGGTTTCTTCTAATTTAAATTGGGCGCCACATGGTTTTCGATTTCTTTACTAATTTCTTTTCTTGAGAGGAAAACCATTAAACTCTCAATTAAATGTATGAATGAATAAATTTCGTTAGCTTTTTTTTTACAAAACAAGGTGTAACTAATGTAGATGTACGTAGCTAAAAAATTAAATGAAATAAAGCAAATTCGATTATTAGGAAATGAGGCCGAATCTACTTTTATATCTAGGTTACGATAAAATATAAAATAAGGACGTCACCAGAGTTTAATAGTGTCCCACGACGAATCCCACCTTCCAATTCCGAAATTTTTCAAAACAAAAAAAAAAAACGACCACAAAGCCCTGATAATTTTATCTTTTGCCCACGATTGCTATCTAATCTTTTTGCCTTTGTAAATTCGTCGACCGCCGGATGACCAAAAGAAAGCCAGGCTCGAGACTGTTCTTTTTGCTCACACCACAGTGCTTTTTTTTTACGTCCTCCAGCTGGACAAAGATTCGACATTCTGTTAATAATGTTTCCCAATTCGGGTGCTTCGCCGATCCTGCCAGGGAGGTTAATTTGCAGGGTGTAAATAAAATGTTTTTGGTAGTAAGTCTCATTCAACTCTAAACGGTGACATACATTTGCCTTTCTGTTTGGCTTATTCATTATTAATCGGTGAATAAGAACCGGTAGATGAAAATTTTTTTCCAAAGAATTACTGAAACGAAACGTACGAATGAAGAATAATTTGGCTCTGCTTATTCCAAAATGTCTAGAAGGAAATAACAATTACATGATCGATATTAAGTAAGCTAAAAAAATCAAGTTTTCCTATGATAAATAAAAAAGCTCCAAATATTGATCAAAACAATTCCAAAATCGGTCACTTCCTTATAGTACTACTAAAACAATTAAATTCTAGTCTTACTTGTACATAATTACTGATTTTCTAACAATATATATTTAGGCTTAACTTAGCACTTTTAACGGTGATAGAAGGTCGGAACCACACAAGAAGGGTTCAGCGTCCAACCTTTTCAAAACTTCAAGTTCTCCGCTTAAAAATCCTTCAACGAAATGTAATATCAGTTAGACTCAAAAGGAATCGAATAACGTTTTTAACTAATTTTCCCTATACATTCAGTTAGGAGACTCTTCATTCTTTCTCTAGACAGGATCTATAACACACTTCTTTTTGGCGTCAGATATTTTTGCTGATTTCCTACCTATAGTATAATCGTGGAGAGTAATTCAATTATGGAAGTGCCACCAGAGACCTCTTACAATAAATACAAACTTTAATTATTGCCAAGACTGTAGTGCATCGCATTTCATAACAAAACTAGAATTATGGCAGTTGGGAGAGTTCAACACTGAAAACAATAGAAAATGTTTTTCTCGCCAATTGATTGCTAATTAAAGGCTTATATTTTGGGTACAGAATTTTAAGCTGTGCTTCTTACATTTGATGTTCAAGATATGTTCTTTTTAATAAATAGTAGTTAAATGAAAAAAATATGGGAGGATAGGAAAGGTATTACGGATTATTGCAAGTCGGACTCATAAACAGAAAAATGTAAACAATCATTGTAGAATGTACCTTTGGAATATATAGTGGGATTAATGAAAAATTATGCCTCGTAAAAAGAGAGGACCCCCCCCCCCCCCCCGTCCACACTGCACTACCCCTAACATATTTTACTTTCCTAGCATATACCTTAATCAATAGCTGGGGGGCTGTCAACAATTCTTAAAATATCCTGTATTACAAGTTGTCATATATTTTTTGGATCACATATACACTTATTTCATAAGCCCTAAGGCCCTAAACCTACACTTAAAATTTTCCGAAAACTGACGTTTAAAAATTCTGGTTTTACAACAAATTGAAAACGAATACAAGTATAAAAACAATAAAACATGCAATAATACTTCGGAAAAAGCATCAATAAAGTTGTCCCTCATCAGAATATAAAATCAAATAAAGGGTTGGAACTGTTAAAAAACATTTCCATACGGCAAAGTGTTCGGCTTATATCTACAAGAGTCCAATTAACCATGATATCAGAATTATTGGACAACAACTTTAATATGAATGTATTATGAAATTCTTTGTTAATATGTACCTGGAGCTTTTCCAACTTATTGAATATAAAAATTAATTTACTTTAATTGGAAAAAGACACTGCTAGTTGGTTTCATCCTTTCCGAATATTTGGAAAGATACAATTTAAATATCCAAAGTATTTGAGTGAAAACTGTGACAACCTAAGAACATCTTCTCACTGATTTCTCTACAGACCTTCAAAACTTTATTCTTATATATATCCTATAATAATTCATGTGAGCTCGTATCCATTTTGTGTGGTATACCATAGGGATCCATACTTGTTCCTCTTGTGTTTGTTATTTTTATGAATGTTTTGTACTTACCATACGTGTGTCTGCAATTACATTCTTTATACAGTTAGTATTGAGCTGTGTATTTCTAGACGTTTGGATTTGGTGGATGTCGCAATGTACCGCAGGAATAAAACCTAATAGAGTTGCCCAATTTAACCATTGCTAAAGCTATAATCATCTGCAAAACTGATTTAGATTTTTTTTTTTTCTTATTCCAACAGGTTTCTTGATAATAATAATATAGTAATAATAATTCTTTATGAGTCATACAGTTAAATAAGCATTTTGTTCCATAGATCTTTAAACTGCTCAAATCAACTGACAAATTATGGATATGTGTCTACTATTTTTTCTCCTTGGTAAAGTCATTTAAATTAGACTTCAAACTGAATAAGTCACAAGTTGACGTGTTGCTGTTGCGTTTTATCTAAATGGAAGTGAATCAGGTCATGAATAATGGACCCAAAAATCCAAGCATGTCATCTGAGTCATTATGCCACCCGTAATAAAAAGTTTGTAGTCCTGCATTTGCTCGAATTACTTCAATGTACAACTTTACCTTAAATTGGCTTTAAATACTATATAAATGTAGACGAAATGATATCACACATGCATTTAATACTTGAATAACATCCTTCTCTACGCAACAAGGCCAAGGACATTACAATTTTCCGAAAACTTTGGAATAACCTCATTCGCCAACATATAATAAAAATCAAATATTTATGGCGAATCTTTCAATATTTGCACATCTAGTCGAGGCGGGTAATAAGTGATATCGGGCTTTTATGCGAAATACCCCCTGAATGCGGCAACATGAATTCCGGAATTATGAATGTACTTTTTGTTGATATATTTCCGGAGTTACGCCACTATAAAATATTTACGGTCGGTCCGAAATATTCTTCGATTCTGTGGCGCAACATTTAACAAACAGACAAACAGCAAAAAGGAAAAATCCGTACAGAGTGAAAATTTATGACACACACATCGGTGCAGTTCTGGATTAGCACTTTATTTCTCTTCGGTATTTGTGGTCTGTAGTATCCGGATGTTTACGATACGATACGATGTCGAGATGAAAACATTTTCCAAGTTTATTTATGGCATTTGAATTATGTTATAGCAAGAAATTTTAATCCATCGTCTGGCTTCTGTTTCCGCCTTTCCGGAATGATTGATGAAAACTTGATTCAATTCCAATCGCTAATCCAGATTGCATTTGTGTGCGAGCAATCTCTTCAGTAAAAATACCGAAAGTACACAAAAAATTAAGAATATTTTTCTGAATTTATCTCTTCTCTTCTTTCTCTGCCAGAGAAAAAAAAAAGTCAATGCTCTTCTTGTTCATGTTTGCAGCTTGATAAGACGTTTGCCTGCCCCAGGTGCAATAAAGGAACTCAGGGATTTTTCCTTCGCTTAAGCTGACATTTAATTATGCTGCAAGCATCTAAGAATTTACTTAGCCCATAGTAACCATCATTTAAAGTCTAGATGGAAGAGCGTCTCTAGTCAGGATTATGGAAGAAAAATAACTTTTCCTACCTCCCTTGAAGGTTTCCACGAACATAAATCAAATCGTTTGGAATATTGCGCTGAATCTGATTTATATACGCGTAGTAAGGTAGTCCCAGATCATAACGCCTTTTAATTTCTATCTGACGGAGTTTTATTAACTTTTACCGACGTTAAAAATTTCAATCAAGATGAAATTTCAAATATGTCTTTAGGTTTGTCTATTAATCCTTTAATTTATGACCAGCTTATGATTATAATATCGCAGACTAAGAATTAATTGAAATTTTAATTAGGCTCACTGTGAATTCATTTTCTGGCTTATATTATACTTCAGGAAATACTTGGTGTATTTTCTTTTGTACTAGAACTGCCACATATTGAATAGAAAATCTTGTTCTGTGGAATAAAACGAACTATTGGTGTAAAAATATAAGGACATTTTAACCATTGATATGAAAATATTAGTCCTTTTATGCGTTCCTTACTATCGTTTCTATTATAATTCTGAAGTACGGAAAAGGTTTGGGAAATCTGTTATTTTTCGGACTCGGACGTATTTTAACGGGGCTATAACTATATATGGAAATATAGTGGCTAAGTTTCATCTCATTAACACATTTCTTATTACTCCACCTATTAAATAGATTTCCCAAACACGTTTTATATTCTCATTTATTATTATTATCATAATTAGGCATTTTTTTTTTCAAATGACGCCTACTCTCATTTGAAAAAATAAATAAAAAATACGTATGTTAAATTTTGTATGATGTTACGGAACCCTTCATGCGGTTGGCCGGTTATTTTAAGTTATGAGTAGCGTTAAAAAATTTATTTTTAGCCAATTTGAATCCGTTTTTCTTATCCATTTCGAATTGAATATAGCCATAGCTTTCATTTTCACAGCATTTGCGAAATAAGTAAATAATGAATGAATACATAGCTCTTTTGAAAAATCATTTAATCCGCGTACCGCGAAAACGAAATTATTGAAAATCTTGTAATTTTTTATTGCTTCTTTACTTTTCACTCCATCCCAGTTTAATTTTAAAATTATATCGTCAGTGAAAAACAATCCAAAACACTTTGAAACGTTGGATTTTCCAATTATTCGCTTGATATAAGCAACCTGCAAAGCCATTACTACTTTACAGTAAAACATGAGTCACCATACTACTAAAAATATTTCACAATTTTCGGAGCTTCTCGATGCATCGCATATGCCTTCATGGGAAGGTTTGGAATTTTTACTAAAAATTCGATTCTTTCCGCATACCTTCCACAGGAATGCCTTGTAGGTTTTCCAACTGGGCAGTAATAATCTAAATTTATTATATTTGTTTGGCTGGCTGTTTTGTGTGACTACATGTGATGGTTTAAGGTGTACCTAAATAATCGATTAATAGTCGAAGTGATCCAAAGAAAGTCTTAGTGATCGAGAGGATGGATGTTGGAAGAGAGGAAGTGAAAGTCTCAGTGAATAAATGAGTGTATGAGTGATCCTCTCACTGGGTATGTTTATTTATATGAACCTTTTAAATATTTTACAGGTCCCCCTAGTATGCAAGAATGTGCCTTACGACCCCCTGGCATTTAGTTTAAAGAATTATACAGTGAAGCTTATATTAGTTAATCTAAACGAACAATGTAACAAAGACATAACAAACATAAATATATAAAAATATACAAATTGTTTAACATTTATTTTCCCAGAATTGTGTAGAGAAATACCAAATCATCTCTTTAACACATCATTTTGGAAAGGATAAACATAATATTTAGGAACTCACTTATAGACATAATGCAGTATGGTCGACAAAAGGTCTTTTGGGATCTATTGTGCAAATCCACAAGTATACAAGTCGATGACTGCTTTCAAAATAATACTGGTAATAAAAGATCACCATATTCTGATTGTACGAACGATTTTACTGCACTTGTAGAATTATTTTATTCATTTCCCAAAAATTTTGCAAAATAAATTTGATGAGCGTAACCAACACTCATATAGGGAGCTTTGTACAGATTTTAATTTTTGAAACAAGACGTTAATAACAGGGTTTGGTACCCATGTGCAATGAATAAAGGCAACAATATTTACGCAATGATTTATAATTCGTTTCGATTGGGATGAAAAGATGCTTTTACAAGAGTTTAAAGGTGAACATTTTCCACAACACATTTTTAAAACACCTTTCATGGAAATCCTATTTGGAATACCTATCAAAATCAGTGTAAAGGAAGGTTTTGCTTTTTAGAAGATTTTCGCATATAATTCGGCCATCTAAGCTTCATAGACTTTTTGATAAAATTTTGACAATATGACCATTACCGCGGTCATCTTGAAACTTGATTTTTTTTAAGCTATTCCAAGCATCTCTGGGGATGCCTTATTGATTATTTTCTTTATTTTATTTTTTTTACATATATGCTTTGGGCATAAAAATCTATTACAGAATTTTTCAACATTCAGAAATTGGTATAGTACATAATTACTTTTACCGACAGCCTCTCTTCATCTGTGCCGGGTTATACAAGTCCCTGTCCTTTTTTTTTCAAACATACTATGCAAATTTTTAGTTGATTATTTGATTGCCTCACTCTTTATATCTCATTTAATGCAAAATAAGTAAGTCTACGAGACCTAAGCAACATTTCACTTAATCTTATGTCGTTGTCTAACTTTTATAACTTGTAACAGATGTTTGCAAATAGTGAAAAAATCATTACCAACACAGTTATCGCGTTCTATTCAACAGAATTGTATAATATCTTCTTGTTAAATATTGTCGCTTCCACAGCTTTTATCTGAAAAGTTTACTTCGCACCTTGATTCTTACATCCTTTTTGCAATTTTAAATCAATGTAACTACTAAAGAGGAAGAAAATAAACAATTTGTAGACCGGAGCTATAATTTTTTAGCTACAACAATCTGTCGACAGATTTTGTTTAGAGATAATTTCGTTATTCACTTCATGCTTAGTTTATATGAACCATAATATTTTACTTAGCTTCAAACAAAGTAATTGTATATCATCTGGCTGACTTAGTTGGCCAAGAAATATGTGTCCATTATAAATATCTAAAAGATTCCCGAAAGTATACGTAGATGAAAAACTCGTTATAAGTACCATAATAATTAAAAAATAGAAGAAAGTTGCTCTAATTTTCATAACATAATTTCTAATCTAAAAAGTTTACAATATCAACTTCAAGAGTTCAAAAGTTGGTCGTAATATAAAATATAATTTAATTTGTCGCAGTAAATCGGGAAGACTAAAGTTTCGAGCAAATAAAATTTCTTAAAAATATTTTCTTTCTTTCTTTTTGGGTACCCGAATTTTAAAAAAATTCTCCTTCTTACCTAGGCTGTGTACTATAAGCTAAGGAAAAATGCTGAACACTTAACAATCAAATCAACAGGGTAACATTATTCACTTCATTTCCATAATTGATTATTTGCTTTCCAAAATACTTTCCCTAAATATCACAGTCGTTTTCTTGGCCAGTCACGAAGGGAGATATTCGCCCAACCAGTCACCGCCAGCGATTTACTTCGTAGAGAAGTTGGCAATATTTACCTACCAATGACCTAAATTATGGGTACTTTTCCCCAAAACAGAATTGACTGAATTTGCTGCATTCTGATGAACTACTAAAAAAGTTAACTATTTAAATTTTTGGCAAAAGCTGTTATTCCAGTTATGTTTATAAGAACTCAGAATCGGAAAGAGGATGTTCTTCGTACGATTCCCCTATTAGGAGTATTCCTATACGTATACATATAAATCTCTTACCACATCAAGAAGACCTTGAATATTGAGAAGAGCAGAAAGAGACTAACAGCTGAGTTGCGTCTTAACCAGGGATTTCTCCGAAGGAGAAAGTAAACACGAACAATTTTATGAAAATTTCATGTTCTACAAGCTACTCGTAGTATCGATTTCAGATTCAATATATGCTGACATCTTACGGAAATATGTTCAACCTATTTAAATACATGCGCTCTATAATTTCGCTCACAACCTTAGAAGGACATCGAGTAGGTCGTAGTTTGTAAACATGTAGAATTGCTTTATCGTAGGTACTCCTCCCATGGAGTGACAAAAACGTAAAAGTTTTCACTCTCTTCAGTTCATTCACTCACCAAGAATATGACACAAGTTTCAATATTTTCGCATAAATTTCAAGATATTTTACGGAAATTTCTGAAAACTGATGATCATCCCCAATATATTGGTGCTAAGTTTCATCCCACAAGAATATTGCTGCATAAAAACGCCATGAAAGCATCAAGAAGTCGTTAAGGGTAGCATTTAAAATATTCATGAATTGTCACGAACTCTGGCCATAACATTTTACCTCTGTGGGTATATTTTTCTGGAATTATGGAAGAAGTTTGCTGTCAAACTTTTCAAAGACATTTACCACTGTCAACTCTTCCCTTTTTGTGTTGTTGAGCTCTCTCTCTCCCAATCCCAGTCCCACAACACAACGCTAACGTATAATATTTGGGATATTAAGGAATGATAGCTCCATGAAGGGTACACTAGAAAGCACCTCCCCTTTCCTCCCCTATGACACCCAGCCACCCAACAAAATCTCTTGTTTTACACTTATGAAAAATGACTAAAGCATGTCAGCTTGATTTGATAAATTTTCGTTTGGGTGGCTGAGAAATTTCGTTGAGGGCGAGTTAGATTATTACGAAAGCAAAAAGTCGTAATCATAACTACCCACTGGGAACGAGCTTATATGAACATGTAAAAAAAAAAGTACACATCTTGTTGTCTGTTTGGAACTGATTTTGGAGAGGGGATAATAAGCCAGGAATTAGTTTGAGGGCTTAACAACTCGCAAGAAGATGGTTAATTTAAGTGAGTGATGTTTTTTGACGAGAAAAGCTAACAATTATTTTCTGAAGAATTTTTATATATACTATTCTTTATTATTTTCAAGATAACTTAAAACAAAAGCGTTTCGTTCCGCAATAACATCTCCCTGTTCAAATTTTGTGAAACGTTAAAAATATTATTGCAAAATTTGAGCGACCTGGACAAAATTATAGCCCTCAATTGCAGGTGAATGGAAACGCAAAATAAGTAGATTAGTAAGTCAAGAAGGTTGAAAATAATTTATCTCCTCACAATTATATCTAGGTTCACTAGATTATACATTAAAAATTAATCGATTATCCAACCAATTAGAGCCTTAATTGAGATATAAATTGTTTTCGTTTAATACCAAAAATAAATCCTTTAGAACTTCGACTTTTTGTGCGCAAGCTTAATCAAATTTTTTATCTACCAGACTTCCGTAACTAAAATACGGTAATAAAAGTGTTTAGTTGTCAATACACCTACGGATAGCCATAATCTGCGTAACTTACATTCCGAATAAGCTTAATCAGAAAATTGCTGATAGATTACACAAAACACAGAATTATATCATACGAAGAAATGTACCTGGAAAGATATTGTGACTTGTTAGGAGGACCTATCTGATGGGTATCGATCATGCATACATAGATTGAAGAAAGATTATTATTAATGCGAGCGAAACAAACTTCTTTAAGAGCAATACTCTTTTTGGCAAATGAAGAAAGTAACAACAGATTCAAGACAGATCTTCAAGGGTGGATGGGCCCAGGGGAAAAACGGAATTTTCCCCTTGGGCCGGTGAGATTTATAAAATTTGGGCCGGTAGTATTAAACCAACACTTTTATTTTAAAATAAAATTTTTGAAAAAAAAAATAGATTTGGGCCGGTAAAGTCAAAACTATAACCTAGATAAAATTAATATTTATAGATAGATAGATAGATAAATTTATTAAGTAATAAACATAACCTTATACGTCAGGTACAGTATAAAATTAAAAAAAATATTAAAATAGCCCAAAAAAACAGCCATAAAAAACGATATGCAAACAATAAATATAAATAACAACAACACAAATAAATATCTTCACATTGATTCCGGAAGATGATTAAACAACTTGGGTCCCCAGTAGTTTATGCTTTGTTGTGATAATGAAAACCCCAATCACGTTCATATTTGGTGTTATAATCACATATTGAATTTAGTTCTCACTGATGTCTTGAAAGGACATATTAAATCTGCATCTTTCTTTGCTTTGCTAAATTCAGTTGCAGTATTTTCTCAAGAATCTCACCATCGAATGGATATATGGAACTGTATTTCCAATGACGTTAAACATAGAAAGCTTCAAATCATCGGTGAAACACGTTGGTGGTCAAAAGAAACTGCTTTAAACAAACTATTTGGGTATTACGGTAACCCAGAATCCTGTTTATATATAAAGGTTTTAGAGGCGTTACATACGATCGAAACGAGTCACAAAATAGATCCCGATGTCAGGTCAAGAGCCAGTAGTTTGAAAAATGGCCTCTAAAAAATGAAAATCTCCTGATCGCTCATATTTTTTTAAGAATATTTCAAATAACTGGGTCATTATCTAAATATCTACAGACAAAAGGACTTGACTTACTTAAATGCAACAGTCTGGTAGAATCATCATTAACTCAGCTAATTGAAATTCAGAGAGATGCAGAAAGCACCAAAAAGATGACGGACACATTTGTTGTATGGGCAAATAGACAACTTGATCTAGTCGAAGACTGCAATACACTAGACATTGAAGAAACCTTGCCCATACACAGAAAAACACGCGTGAAAAGAATGCATGACGAAAACATAGCAGATGAGAAGCCGACTGATCCTTTCGACAGCTTCAGGATTAAAACATATAATTTTCTGTTAGATGTAGTGATTGAGTCTATGAAAAAACGCTTTACAAATAACACAAATTTGTGCATGAACCTCTCTTTTTTGGATCCTAAAAACTTTGAAGACATAAAAAAGAATAGGATCCCAAACAATTTTCTGGAAAATCTTTCACAAAAAATTATGCCGTTCAATGATTCACCAACACCTGAGCAATTGCAAGAAGAGATTGTCACCCTTGCAAACAACTGGGAAACATTAAAATCAACGTTGTAAGAATCTTATGAATCTTTCCCGAATCTGGATGATTCTGAAGAAAATCATATTATCTGCAAAAATTTCCGAAATTGTGCGACCTGTTGCTATAAAACTATTATTAAATATAATTTATACCAAGAGGCTTAACCTGCATTGGCAATAGCACACCAGTTTCTTCTGACGTTACCAATTTCTCAAGTGGAATGTGAGCGTTCCTTCTCTTTGTTAAAATTTATCAAAAATAGACTGCGGAATAGATTGTTCAATGAAAATTTAGAAGCCTTCATGTTGATGAGTACAGAACAAGCGAATTTGAGTACAGTAGACAATGAAAATGTCATTAATGCTTTCGCTGAAACGTCTCCACTGATAAGAAAGTTGTTAATGTTTTCGATCTTTATTTTAATGAGTCATTTTTTTGAGTTTATTTTCTGTTAGTTTATTTTTTGTTTGATTGATGTCCTTACCTGAATAAAATCAGATATTCCATAAGTAGCTGTATTTTTTTTTAATTCGAAATTTTCACCGGTGTAACAATATTTTTAAACTTTGTGGCCACTATTATTGACGAAAAAGAGTTATTATTATTACTCCTAAAAATGTTTGCCTGCGGCTCCATTTTCTTTAGGCCGATTCCTCTAATTTCCCAGGCCAGTTTACGTCACCCCATCCACCCCTGCAGATCTTCATGACATTCCAGATGATAGGAGGAGTATGAAGGACAACCATTCACCACATTTGTATTTTTTTAAATCTATCAGAAGCTTATCGCCGAGGAGAAGATTTCAAAATTACTTAATATGGCCAAACTATAAGTATACTTTGCTATATACAATATTACTGGTACAAGATGTGCTAAAAAAAATAACTCTCATACATTAAACTTCGATCATCTTGATATAACACGAATATAATAGTTGGTATTTAATAGCTGTAAAGTACATACGCGGCAGATTATTAGAGCAGCGGTAATTATCGTAGAAAGCTATATTGCAAATCAGAGTTCACTAATTTATTGTCGCAGGAAATTATATGAAAAATTCAGCCGAAATCGCTTGTTTTACTGCGAATTTTGGAAAATGTACTGCCGTAGTCTACCACGAACTAGACGTTTCGTCGAAAACATTCAAAGCGTGCAGGACAATTTTGAACAGTACAAATTATAAGAAAATATCATGTGACAAGGCTCAAGGTAAATAAAGAGAAGAATCATTATTGGGGTACAGATCTTCCATTACATCTTCGTATAGTGACAGTCTGGTGTCGATTGTGGAAGCTGACTAAAACTGAGTGATATAAGTTCTCGAGAAATGTTTCAAAATTTCATCTCACTCAAAATGAATGACTTACGACTGGAAAACGTCTGACATACAGCAGGTGAAACAAGTGAATTTGTAAAAACCATCTTTCCCAGTTATTTGATCTCAAAAAGAGGTGACATAGATTGACCATCCAGATTGCCAAATCTAACAGTATCAACACTTTCTGTATCTGGCATTTTTTAAAGACCAATCACACTTTATTTTTTCTTTCCCAAAATAATTGGTATTTGAAATTTTCCTGTCGCAGTTGTCTGTAAGGCTGATTTTAGACTTATTTAATAATAATACTGATTATTTAATAAATCAATTAATAAATACTAATCCTGTACAGGATTAATTGATCTTTATATTCTTCCAGGAAATACATTCCACATACCTATCAAAATTAGAGATTTGAATTCTTAGCCTCTTGGCATTCAGTCGGCGAATAGGCTGTTTTAATGCTTTCACACAATTTCTTGACGGATTTCTAAAATAATGTCTAAAATTTTTTTTTTTCATTTCAAAATGTATATTTATATATATAGGATCCTATCTAATTCGTGCTGCGTCTAATGGCTGCAATAAATAAATTTTATTAAATGTAACGAAATACATGTATGTAGTAAATGCTCATAAATACTGGCTTTGATGAGTGTCCGTTCCATCAAGATTTTTGGTAAGCCTACATACATATTATGTACAGAACCTGGTAGCTGTGAACCACTCTACAAATCCATAGGGATCAGTCGTGGTATGTCCCGACCACGAAAAGAATTTAAGGCCAATCTTAATTTGTGACAAACGCCCTTCCCCCACGACTCCCCACCTATTCCCCTACCCCTCCACCGACGCAACCGTCAAAACGCTAGTGACGAGCGTTTGATATCTCCAAAGAGAGTAATGATTAATATTGTTAATATGCTATGAGCCTCTGGGGGAATGTAAATGAAGCCAATATTCAAATCTTGATAATTTACATGTACTTTCATAAATAGTTTTTCATATATTTTAAGTCACATTCCTCATATGTTCTGATAATAACAAGTAATAAAAACATTAAATCGTTTATTGTAGGACACATATAAGTTTTTGTATATGTGTCATGAGAAGTCACAATATTAAGACAGAAAAGTCCTCAGCAATGGCCAGCAGAAATAATTTTTGAAATATTGGGAAACCTATGAACAATACATATTTCCGGATACTCAAGTATCATCTCAAAAATGATATCAATATCACAGTTTTGCTTTTATGGTAAACCAATGACGCGAAACTCTGCAAAGTACTCACTTGTAATGTTAAAAACGTCGGCTAGTTATAGTACGTGCTAAATAGACAACATTTTTCAGACGATTACTCACGGCACGTATCAATTAATGTACTTAGAAATGAAATGTTATTTCACTTATAGGAATAATGCTGTGAACCAATTATTTTGTCATCCATTTTATTAAAAAATAGTGACAACAATAATAACGGAATCGCCCCTCTCATATAATAGTATATTTATAAAGGTATAAATGAAAAAAAAAAAAAAAAACATAAGATATGAATAATACTAGGGTTGGAAAAAATGACAAATTTTCGCTAATGGCTCGTTTTAATCCAGAAAATTTCGAAAAAGGGAAAACTGATTACTACCGAAGTTTTCTAATTTTCTATTAATCAGCAATCAATCTCCCACTTTAGCACTTCTAAGTATAACTAGATGGGCTGGTGCAATTTTATAACTTCTACCATTTGTAACAAATCGTGAGGCTTTAAAGACCCTTACTCTAGGCCTACAAATTGATCGCAACAAAAAAAAATCATATCTTATCTGACTTTGTTTTTTTGTTTTGATAAATTTACATATCTTATCGAATCCGACAGTGGTTTACTTTCAAAAGTTCCAATATCAGACAACAATAGTTAAAATTGAAGTTTTATACAGGGTGTCCCTGTAATTCGTGCGATACCCGAAGGCTATGAATTGGTAATACATAGACTTGCAAAAACTTGAGTGGACGGGGACCGGGCAGGGGGTTGATCCTAATGGTTTCCGAGATAACAGGACTTAAAGATATTTGGGTATGTTTTTATAAACACCCTGTAACTTCTGAACATTACACCCTATGATGACAATTTAAACTTTGGTAGATAGATAATCGTTAGACCTGTCCAATGGTTTATACATTTTTGCCGCGTCCCATTCGTTTTAAAGTTAGCCTCAAACAAGTTGAAATTCCGGAATTTTTACTAGTTTTTTTTTTTTATTTAACTACAATTTGTATCAAATAACCGGCCAAGTGCGAGTAGGACTCGCGCACGAAGGGTTCCGTACCATCATACAAAATTTAACACTATGTACTTTTTATTTATTTTTTCAAATGAGAGTAGGCGTCATGCCATCCCCCCCCCCCCCCCCTAGAGCTCCAATAAATCAAAATGTATACTCTAATCAAATGAAATGGAAAATACAAAAAAAAACATTTCTTTAAAACCATCTAAATCTGCACTAAAAAATAGAAAATAATTTCTCCCTTTACTTAATGAATACATCACAAAAGTTCTCAAAAGTTTCCTTTCATTTTGCATTTAATTAAATATAAAAATTATATTACATTTGTGTATAAATTTTAAAATTTTCAAGGTAAACAAAGAAGCAAGATCTGGGGCCTGATTCCGCAACTATTAGTTTACGCGTGCACACAAAATTTGGTGGACACCACTTTCTTTCGATTCCGCAAAAATGGAAATGAGTTTTTCTGTCAAAATTTTTTACACTTTAACTGATATTTTCTAACCGCCATTGTGGCCGTGAATTACCTCTGAGTTTTGTCAAGCATTATTTTCAAAATTATTCGTTCTATTATTTATATTACACTTTTCTAAGCCGTAGTCGCCTTAATACTAGTGAATTTATGTAACTAATTTCTTATGGCTGAACTTAACTTCTTC
Organism: Dioctria rufipes; assembly: GCA_963924295.1. Lineage (NCBI taxonomy): Eukaryota > Metazoa > Arthropoda > Insecta > Diptera > Asilidae > Dioctria > Dioctria rufipes. Next base: position 243,377,795 of record OZ002741.1, read on the forward strand.
AAAAAGACTATTTTCTCACTCAAACAACATTCAGCAAAGAAATATTTTCATTCAGCTTTTAAGTGTACACTTTCTCTCACGGTGAGTTTTTTAATGGTGTGCACTGGAAAATTGTTCACAGTTGCGGAATCTAGCCACTGGGCTGTTTCAGTTTTAACACTACAGTGAATAACAATTTAATTAAATGGAAAACTCTAGATAGTTTTTTAAAAAGTTATTTGTTATATTTATTATTTTTTCTTTTTTAGTCATAAATTATTCTCAAAAACGTTAAAATTATACAACTAAGAAACTTTCACTACAAGCAAAATGTTTGCATTTTTTTGTGATCGAGAGCTCAGAAAAGCTGGGTATTTTGATGAAAAGTCATGTGTTGGGAAAATTATCATAGCCGGGGCTAATTAATACCAGATTCAGTTTTCTTGCAAATGTTTATTTTTTATTTATTTTACACATATTAACCCTACCTAATTAGCATTACCCAAAAAATTTTTTAACCATTTAATTTGCAAGAAATTGCTGTCCAGCCCAGGAAATTATGGTGTTTGAACGAAATGCAAGCGATCTTTATATGAAACACACCATCATCAGTAAGACAAAGAAGAAGTGTTTAATGTCGGCTGCTACTGATGCACTATCCTCGCATTCAAGTCATACTTTATGGCTTGTATATTCCGGGGGTTACGACTGATAGATTTTCTATTTTATGCGGGACCAAATTTTACTATGCTTATGGGATCAGACCCTTATATTATATAAATAAAAGAACTCCGGCAATATCTGAATACTGAAACGAAAAGAGAAAGCTATATAGAGCGGTCCACAACTGATGGCACTCCCCCCCCCTAAAATAAATGTCTGGATCCGCCCTTGACTAGATGAAATCATAGGCTATATACTAAGTTTGTCATTCCGTTTGTAATACACAGAACTAACCCACAGAAATAATTAGGATAGAGAAAAATTGGTTGAACACCCACGCTTAAAATAGAAAGTTATTTTGACTTTTGCATTTCCGTCCGACCATCCGTCAGTCTGTTCGTCTGTCCATCCGTCTGCCCGCCCGTCCTCACGATAACTCGAGAACGCGTTGCCATAGATAGCTGTAATTTTGCCTACGAGTTTTCTATAAAAAAAAAAGTAAATGGGACCAATTGGGCATCACCTTCATAGGGTTGCCACATTTTACTAAATATTTGGACGCTTTATGCGAACCCGTCGACGTACAGACCTGAAATATGGTACATGGTGTTTTCATAGCAATAGTAAATGAAATTTTAACAAGTAAAAAAGCTAGAATTGATCTAATAGACCAATTCTTATAATACCCTAGATGAATACTCGTACGGAACTTCGTATAGTCACCCATTTTAGAAGTGGTTTTTCGCATATATTTCTAGAACGGTTCGTCGGACAGAACAAATGATTATAACCAATTTTGTAGGATTTCATATTTTCAAGTTTTTAATACAATAAAATGTCTAGGACTGATCGTTTTCACAGTATCCGTGACAAACCTAAATTTTTATATGGCAACAGAAAGATGGGGTTGCCCAATTTATTTCATTTTTGAAACTTATTTTTTGTATTGTGTTTTCATAACATGTACCAAATTTCAGCACTCTATGTGAACGCGTTCTCAGGCAGTGTCCAAATATATGGTGAAAAACGAAATTTTTGTATGGCAACCCCGCGAAGGAGTTTCCCGATTTGGCTCATTCACTAATTTAATTTTACTTTGTTTTTTTAAAGTCCGTGTACAAAATTTTAGCTCTCTAAATACACTACACGCGTTCTCGAGTTTTCATGCGCAAGAACGAGCAGACGGAGGGATAGACGGACATGCAAAAATCAAAATAAAGTATGCATAGGTGTGCAATCCATTTTGCTACCATCATTATTTTTGTGCTTTACAAACGGAATGACAAACTTAGTACCTATACCTTATAGATTTCATCTAGGGTATAAAAATGGACTAAATTGGGCATTCCCTGCTTGGTGTTGCCATATAAATTTTTTGATTTTTTATGTATACTATTAAAATGGAACAGTCCTACACGTTTCTATTGTACTGAAAAGTTCTTCGAAATGTGAAATCGTATGTAATTTTTTATAATCAGTTTTGCTGTCCGACGAACTGTTATAAAAATATAAACGAAAAACCAATTCAAAAATCAAGCTTCCATGTATGGGTTACCATACGAAATTACATTCGGATATCATAAGAATTGGTCTTAGATCAATTCTATATTCCCCGCGAGGAAAAATAAAACCGTTTCTTGAAAAAAACCTTATTTTTAAAATATTTCTTGTTTTATCTATGCTAAAAATCCGTTCAGTGGATGAGGTATGAAACACGAAAAAATCGCCATTTAATCACTCGTGGGACTTGTGTCAAATATGGACAAATTTGGTTAACAAATATTGTAATTATACCTACAACTTTACAACTAGAGCACATCGCCGTAAATAGGGAAACAGTAGACAGCCAAGCACTCAAGATCGAAAAGGCAAAACATGGGTTAGGCTTCAACCCATTCACACAGTAGCATATTGACATTGGAAAATTACACAATCCCAATAGTGAGTAATATATTGTTATCTAAAAGCCTCGACAATTCCACCAATTTTCAGTAGGGCTCGAACTAATATATAATTATAAGCCAATTAATTATTTATTAAATTCTACTCCTATAGCAAAAAAACAACTTATTTCCAGATAGTTTTTACCTCAACTCACTCGTAATTGGTCATCTCGTGGCTTTCATTGGTACTTTCGGAGTAGGAGTCCCTACATTATATATTGATATTTGAGTACGTTAATTTGGTTCCGGAATGTAGTTGAGAGGAGAAATATTTCTTTGGAATTTCTTCAATAGGCCCACACTTTATTAAAATTCCATTGATTTCGAAACAATGAAACCAAACGTGATTATTTTATAGTTCATTAATTCTTATGCGTATTATTTCCTTTAAACTCTGAAGTTTGTACATCAAAATTGTATTTATTTTATATTGGCGATAAAAGACCAAACCATCCTATTTCACTAAAGAAAATATCGAGATGAATAGGGAATTTATTTTTAATCGACGAAAGACTAGGTTCTTTATTATTCTCACATTACACTGCCTTTCAATATTGCACAAAAACCCAAAACAAAAGCTCAATGCCAATAATCTTCTGATACCTTTTCTTTGTATTTAAAGATTTCGATTATGCACTAATCCCACGAAAATTATAGCCATTATGTGATACTTAAGACACAATTCGGTCGGAAGTCTTAGCTTATAAGTTTTGATAGATCACCGAAAGAAATATTGTAGCATAAAAAAGTTGGAGGCATTATGGGCAGGGAAAATCCATAAATTTGATTTATTTTGTTCATTAAGAGTTAATGTATATTTAATTCTCATAATCGCCTAAGGCAATTAAAATTCACCGTTTCGGTTGTCCTTTCTTATTCTTGTGTGCGTAAGGCAAGGGCACTGCCATCGTTCCCGATAATTTATTATATTACTTCTCATACTTAACTTTTCTCGGCCACCCTCGGGCAAAATATAGAAAAAAAAGGAACTGAAATAAGGAAAGAAGGTGCCAAGAAACTCAATCCTTGTAATGGTGGGCTAATTCGGGTCTATTTCCAGCTCCTCGGGGAGCACAGGGCTTTTCCGCCAATATCATAAAGGGTGCCCTTCAGGAAAACTTCATGAGATGGTAACCACTCCTCTCCCGCCCTCTGTTGCTACTAATTTACTTTCACTCTTAAATACAGTTTTCATAAGAATCTGATTCGTTTCGGCAAGTTTATCTTGCCTTAATATTGCCTACTCCCTCAGCATATTTGTCTTAAAGATTTAATTACGGCAGTCTGCATATATGCCTTAACGGAACACAGAATGTGATTCCACTAGATGTTAACATATATCTTAGAAGCGATAGTAAATTCCATATGTGTGTGATTAATTCCACGCATTCGCTACTACTAGCATTCTGAAAAGTCTGATTGATGAATCCCAAGAGAGTTTAATAAAATCTTATAAAGTGTGTTTAGTTAACAGTTGGATGATAGAACTGTTTGGATACAGAGTAATAGACCGCTACGCCGGCAGTATAGAATCCTTCTGAAAATGGCTTCGGAGATTGTAATTACGAGAATCCCAGCGGTTACCCTTTACCAACTAACACTTATGTTCAGAAAAGCAAAACTTCTATCTAGTTTGAATTAAGGGACTCAAAGCAATATACACTCGTGTGTACGAATATTGTAGATATCTTAATAAAGTTTTACAAAAGACTTTGTATGCCAAATCTTTAAAGCAAAGAAAACCCTTACACACCTGAGCCTTTACTAGATTTATTGTCAAGAAGTGTTGGATTATGAATGCCGAAATAATTACGGTGATGTCACCTAGAGAGAGAAATCATTGGTTAAAAGTTCAGGAAAATTTTACAACCTTCGTAAGCTATTGAAAGCAACAACAGCCCTGGAGCTTTTGTATTTTCTTATATATGTAATATAATTATGATTAAAGCATGAGTGTCACTGATCTCTTCATATACAGGGTGGGCCAAAAGTCACCATCGGGTTTAAAAATTAAATTGGTAACATATGGTAGGATGAAAAAAAGGAGGGGTAAGGTGGGGTGGGGAAACATGCTTACCTATGAAGAACAGACAGTTGGCTATCATGTAAAAAAGGAATGAAGAGAAACGGTCAACAGGGTGTGGAGCAATGTACAAACGAAAAAGTTAGTTATTTTTAAACCCCATGGTGACTTTTGGCCCACCCTGTAGGAAATGAATGGGATCAATACTCCCAGTAAGGATAGCTGAAAAATATTAAATAAACAAATTTAATTAAAAAAGATTAATATTATTCGGCTGGTTCAATACTTATCGTATAGTACAGAGTGGTACGTCCAGACTTAATTCCGACTTAAAACTGCCGATCTGTCTTGTTGACTGCTCAGAACGCAAGTGACTTGATGCTTACAACAACTCGCTATTTATAGTTTATGCCTGTGCGTCTTTTGTTGGCTTTAGCGTTGGAGTCACGTGCAGTGTTATACATCTGATGCCAAACTTCGCGGATGTTTGTCATTGTCAAAGGACGCTATGACGATCGATGGTGAGCTTTATTTGTGTACAAATTATTGGATTTAATTTATTAATGTTTTTTTTATTTATACGAACGAATTGAAGGATTCTGGTGCAGCACTGAAATAGTAAGTTTAGTAAGTTAGTAAGTTTTGGTTTACGTTAAAGTCGCAGATCTTAAATTATCTATGACTGTGCTATTTGTTCACGTTTGTACCACTGTGTTTTCATTTGTTTTTAAGATTCTGACTCATCAAGCAGGAAACACCATTGAATGTGAGTTTAGTTATTAATTTCTTAAAATTATAAGATTTGTTCCTCGTCGGAACCATAAACTATCAGCTAGAAAATTCAATATTTTAACAAAAGGCAGAAATGCATTAACTTTAGTAGTATTGGACGACAGACTGAAATCCTTCATTTTACTAAGAATTATGTAGAAAACTCCGAGCCTACTTTAAATCTCTGTTTGTGGAAATTTCAAGCGTTATGCAATTGGTCATTTTAATATTTATGCAATAAGTAGGTAGGCCGATATAATCAAGAATAATTTCAAACCTAAATTTCACCTACTTTCAACAGGCTCTTTACCATTCATCATAAACTCTGCAGAGAACTTTGGCTCTTGAAATTAATCCCTGGAGATCCATAAATAAATATTAATTTCCGATATTTTGCTTACAGAACTTCAGATCGTCTTAGAAAAAACGATCACCTGATTATCCGTAGGCGTTGTTTTGACATCTTTGATAACCGCGTAATGTGCCTCCATTCATTCCAATCGCAACAGCTTTCATCTTGGATTCCTTCAAAAAGAGGATGATAGAAGAATAAACTTTGTAAATGACAAAATAGACCAGAAAGAACGGAATCCGAGAGGTTGGAATATGAAATTTAACTCCATTAGCCGTAAGGTATGAAGGTTATCTTTTCCAGAGTCTGACCGAGTAATTATCGGGTAAGTCTGGTGACACAAAAAAGAGTTACGGCAAACGTAATTAATGAAATATATGTAAAACTCTGAATATGTAAAAACAATGGTTTTCAGTTGATTTCTTTACCAGATCTGCTTTTCTACTCTTATCATGGATATAATATCACATAAAAATTAAATGAAAAAGTACTATGGCACATGGTATTAAAATCGTTCTACCGTTATATGTAGCCTAAAGCGTTAAATTAAAAATATTCCGAACCCACATTTTCCGTAGGGACAACAATTTAAAAACAGATGTAAAATTTGAGATTTTTCCTACATCTTTCGTATTTGCATTTAAGCAGAATTCAGTCCTGAGCACCGATGGCCTGTGTCAACTCCTAAGAGATTCTGTTACACAAAAATATTAAATAATTTTTTTATATTTAAATTAGATTTACCGATTGAACAAAGATAAATACCAGAAATACACGGTGTAAAAATAATGTAAAATTTAACGGATGGCTTGAAGTCCATAGATATTTTTATGTTTCGTGCTGATAAAAAGGGTTTAGGTACGGAATATTATTTTATGAAGAATCAAAATGCCTAGTGAAATACTGACATGAAAAGTTCTTTAAGAAATAAAAACCGTAGCAAAATGTTTGTAATTGTTAAATTTAACGGTTTATCATCGGTGGTCGGATCAACTTGATAATGTCTGGCGCCAATATTACTTACTTTTCCTGATCCTTTTCTGCTCTGCCGGGGTACACAGTGTGGCTGAAGGACTTTCAAAAGAGGGAAGCGTGTAGACTGCAGCTATATGTATCGAATAGTTTTACCTTCAAATAGCGACCGGCAAACGAACAAGGATTCTAAAGAAGAACTAAGCTTCATGGTGCAGTCTGAGAAATCGACCTTAAGATTAGCTGATCTCACCAGTTCATTATAAAGTGAAAAATTATTTTTATTTTTATTATAAAGTTTAGTAAATTTGATTGTTTGATTGTGAAGAAAAGTGACAACATAAGCGGTAGAATATAGATAATCAAAGAGATTGCATAACTAAGAAGATTACTGATAAACAAGAGGAGCAAATTACCTCATCGTACAATTCAAGTGCTAAGTACAAAAAGTAACCTGCCATTGGGTTGTAGTAGACAATTGGAAGGAACATAACTGTCTTCCAGGCTGAAGTTTTCTCCATCGCAATGGCAACGAAGATAGCTTTCGATATGAAGATCAAGAGAAAGCATACCTGATTTGCTATCCTTTTAGATAGTCGGTTGTGGATAAGCTGTCTATCCACAACAAAGTGTCCGTTCGGTGGGTTCCTGAGGAAATGGGGATTATGGGGAAAGAAAAGGCTGACTTCCAACCATGCCTCTCTTCCTCGGACGGCAATCCACTACAGATGTTGCCACCTCGGTTATCGTGTCTCTCATTAAAGTGGATTGAATGAAGCATAAACAGAGATGGGCGTACTTGTAGGTGTACAAAACTTTTTCTTGATAGTCTTAATATCAGTTTATCTGACTTTCTCTTGGGGCTTCGAACAATACAGAACTGTGGATGGCATCATCATTTATCACTAGTCATAGGTGTGTGTTCTGCTTGAGAGAGACAACCAAACCCTTTCTATGTGCTTGTCCGGTCTTTGCCCGGAGCAGGATGGATATACTTGGGTCTACCCTCCTATCTGTGGATGAGCTGAAAAACTTACCTCACCTTAAGAGGGTAGGATGATTTTGATGGTAGGGTTAGCAGATTAGCACAATAGCTCCCCCTAGCCACCGTGCATGGAATCTCTTACCTCTCTACATTGAAAAAATAAATAAATAAATAAAAAGTACAAAGAGAATTCAGGGCTTTGTGAAATTTGTTGTATTATTAATTTATTCATATCCTTTGCATTACTAATTCAATCAAATAATCGTATAAAAATACAGAGACTTGATGATCTGTCCAAGCAGTATATATATTACTTGATTATTATATTACTTAAATACTTCTCTTAATTTCAGTTCCGTTACTTTTATTGGAATTCATGTTTTATTTGATAATGTTTACCTTCGATGGCGCCACAATAATTTGGAAATTTTAAGCGGCTGTTATATAGTCCAACAATTCGTCCCAAAGTTTCTATAGTTGGAGGTGGTATCCCATATAATTTAACTGTTTCTGGTACTATTTCGCTCACTGTTCATTTATCTGTCTAAGTTTATGCAATCTTAATTTTTACAGATGGAATAAGAAAGACTTTCTTTTATAAAGGAAGTCATGCAACGGGCTTTAGTTTCTTTTCAAAAGTTTATTGCGACATTTAAAAGACTTAACCGAGGTGGTGAAATTTTAACTGAAAACCAACTTATGTAAATAATTTTAAGATAAAAAGACCAAACAGACTGTAAAAAATTCCAGTCCAAAATAATTAAATTTATATCTTTCATAGTATTAAAATTTACAATAAAATCAAGGTATTTATGTATAACTGAGTTGAAAACTGTTTTTAGAATTACCTTAAAGTCATTACTAATCACTTCTTAGGTGAAATCGAATGCAATTCAATTCAATTTATTAATACTCGTTGACTGTACACCAATCTTTTTTGTTTGCACTATTAATTTTAATAACTACAAGATAATAATTTTAATTGAGTTTTAATGTAACCAAAATATAATTAAACCTAAGTTACTATGCTTCTAAGTAATAGGCAAGATATAACAATTCACAGCTAAGCCCGAAATGGAAAGAAGTTAAGAAACCGTGAAGAAAGGAGCAGCAACACATATGAAAACTATAATCATTGGGATATGTTCAAAAATGTTTTTAAACTATTTCTGAATCACCTGGCTGAGGTTGTCCGTTGAATGTTAGCAGGTACAGAGTTCCAGATATTTGTTGCATGTACAAAGTAAGAACGCTGCCCGAGTACAGAGAGTACAGAGAGTTATAACCAATTTTATGGGATTTCGTATTAATACAATAAAAATATCTTGGACTGTTGTTTTCACAGTATACGTAAAAAACCTAAATTTTTATATGGCAACAGCAAGAAGGAGTTGCCCAATTAAGTCCATGTTTTAAATTTTATTTGCTATTGTAATGAAAACACCATATACCAAAATTTGTGGCAACCAAACGAAGGAGTTGCCCGATTTGTCTCACTTTCGAACTTAATTTTACTTTTTTTTTAAAGTCCGTGTACAAAATTTCAGCTCTCTAAGTACACGCGTTCTCCAGTTATCGTGCGCACGGACGGACGAACGAACATGCAAAAATCAAAATAACTTTTAATATTATGAGTGGGTGTCCCATCCATTTTGCTCTACCATCATTATTTCGAGGTGTTACAAACGGAATGACAAACTTAGTATACGCTATAAATTTCATCTAGGGTATAATAAAGATAACATACCAAAGTTCTTTCGTATATATAATTTAATGCATGAAAATTGAACTTATGTATGTGCGATAAGTTTTAATGAAACATCCATATAATTTTTGCTGATACGGACTGATGCGTTAAAAACGTCGCAATCCAAAGATGAAACGTACACAATCAATATAGGCTACGTCAAGTTTACGACTGCAAGCAGAGTCCAGTGACAGAAAAATTAGACTACTATAACTAAAACGTGGCATAACCAAGATTTTTTTAAGCTTACATCTAGTTTCTATGGATAATAACGCTGCAGTTAACCATAACTGTCAAAGACAGCCATAGACTTTGCTGATAAGATCCTTGATAAAGTCGCAACAGTTCATATGATCATTCAACATGACACCACCATTTAAAGTTATCGGAGGTACATCATTTACATCAATGTCATTTCTATATTGTAACATACAGCAAGATTTACTGGTACTTAGTTGCAGATTATTTACGATTGAACATGTGTAAATTCCTTGAAGATCGTCATTCATGCATTGTACGCCATCCTTGATCAAACCAATCGGTCTATCAAGCAATATTTGAACGTCGTCACCATACAGATGTACTTGTGAATCTGTAACCACACTAGGGAGATCATTTATATATAATCTAAATAGCAGTGGTCTCAGAATTGAGTCTTGTAGGACTTCATATAGCCGTAGTACAAGCTTAGAACAAACATCAAACAACAACAAATCGCCCTTTAATGTTTTTCATTTAGTTTGTTGGATATTTTGTTTTTAATTTGTTAATTTGGTACCTATATATTTTTTTTTTTCATAGTATTAACTTCTTATTTTTGTACATAACCGAAAAATAAATTCAATTCAAAGCAGAGAAATATCCCACTCGCAAAACTTTGGTTCACCAACTCAATGCAGGACAAGGCCTTAGGCTGACGGAAGAACTAATTCAACCAGCCTGATCGGAAAATTGAAAATGTGTAATTTAGATAAGTAATATAAATAAGAAGGCAGCTTGTCGAAGAACGTATAAAAATAGTACGAGTTTCTCATCCACGTGCAAAAGATTTAATACAGGTAGACGTAAACTAAAGTCATAAGATCATGTTAATGAAGATAAAGAGAACCATGATATTAAAAGTAAAGAAGGTCACATATAAATAACCGCCAACAGTTTAGGAAATACAATTGCGGACATTTTAATATGGGACAATAGTTGGAACAAGTTCTCTTTTACCTGTCTTAATAATTCGAACAATAAAAGACTTCTTCAAAACCTCAGGAGAGTTATAAAAATGCTCAACAGATGAGAAAAACGTCGGCTGCAATATTTCCACAGCTTTCAATTTTGCTTTCTTATTTCTTGTGGAAAACTTAAGAGGAGTCAGTACTCAGCAAAATTTTTCAATTTAGATACTAGCGAGCCTATAGGCAATAAAATTTACTATACATAGGTTTGTGTCCTGAAAGTGAGAAAATTCATATAAAATTAGCCTAGACCTAGACCACAGACCACATTAGAGACATCTAGCGTAAAATACAGAGACCAAACATGCGAAAATTTAAGACAAAAAATGAATATTTGCAATTCAAATAAATTGAAAATTTTTTCACAAGAATTAACTCTTCTAAATTTTGTTTTCATATAATTGTTAAATATAATATTTTGCTTTCAATTTCTAGTCAGTAAAATATCGGGAGAAAAAACAAGTACAATTAGATTCAAATAATTAAAAAAAAGCGCTACTAAAATTGAATAAAACTCTGCGTTTTTTGCTAGATCTAGGCTATTTATAGAAAGGAAAATATCAACTAACAGGAGTTTGAATTAAAGAACTTAAAATTTTTAAAAGTTTCCGAGCTAATATCTCCATTCCAAAATTTTTTTTTGTAATTTTTGTCGGAATTATTTACTAGACTTCTTTGTTACCTTTAATTTAAGATATAAATCATTATTCTGCTCTACAAATAGTTTGTCAGAAGTTCGCATTGAAAAATGTACGAAACTTGCAAATCATAGGATTGACTCCTCTTAATTTCTACTGTTAAATATCGTAAGATCCAAACTAAAGTACTCGCTCAATAGTATTTCTTGCTCAAATTAACTTACGTGTTCGCATCAAAAAGGCTTTCAAATAGAATTGTTTAACAAGGGATCAGATTTTCTGAAATGTGTCTCTTGGTAGTTTTTCATATCGAATCTAATAAACCCAAAGACTATGAGCTTTCTAAACCTTTTTCTCTGTAATCTAGTATACATCCACGGTGTACAGAAGACGAAGTAGGTTACATTATGGTCCTGACATAATTTGGATTTCTTCATGAAAAAAAAAATAACAAAACCAATTAAACGTATTCGATCGAAATGCCGACACAGACAACAACAACACCACCACCACTTCTTTGTTGCAATGTTGGGGAATATGTTGCAGTATGTGGAATATCTTATTTTCTGTATACCATGCTGCGAAAAAGCTTCTCGTGGATCCGGGAAATTGCAGTGAAGTGATTTCTTTATCTTGTGTCCTTCTTTTGAACATATCTTTAGATGGATTTTCTGGATGTTCGCTTTTCTGAAGAAAACAAACTACAAAAAGAATGCCTCACTAATATGTATTTGCTGATTTGAAAGTAATTGCCCTTTTGCAAGGACTGCAATATGGTTACAGAAAGTTTTATTATCTTGCGAATATAATAGCCGTAATAGAAATGATTTTATCAAAGCTGATTTGCCAGTGAGAACAATTTTTACGCGGAGACTTAAGTGAAGATTACTAAAGGTTGAATTAATATTATGATTATCACAAGTTTAGTATTGTTTAAAAATCAGCACGCAAATATGTTAAAACTACTCGTCTCAATATTGCGAAGCACTCACTAACTTTAAGTACAATTATTCCAACCCTTGCTACGGTGTAGTCTTATGGTAACTAATGGTAAATTTCACAGAAGGACTGCGGAAAAGTATAATTACTGATGGCTGACATACAAGACAAAAGATGTTAGATTGTTGGACATACATATTCGGAATGAAAAAGCACCAAGGAGGGTGAGTATTCATTGGCGTAACTAGATGGCGGCAAGGGTCTCCCCCGTCCCACAGCACATCATTCAGAACTATTTTGATAGTTTGTGAGGAAATTTTAATTGATAAACTTTGATATGTTTAAAATTTTGAAAATTCCGTAAAATTTTCTTTAATTTTCCGAAAAAACAGACTTTTTTAAGCCTTTTTGCTTCCGATCTCAACAGATTCAATAATAAGACTGATAATCCTTATAAGGAAAAAATATTTATTGCGGAATTAAAAAATTCAATAATATTCTTATTACGTTACATTATGAAATAAAACTGCAACTTTTGAAAATTAATACTTCGGGAAATCGACCAATTCGGATAAAAACTTGAAATTTATCAAGAACTTAATCGTGTCTCGAAAAGAAGAAGGCAGCCAGAGAGAGCAAAAGACTTTGTGATAAAGTCCATTGTAAGTAAAAGTAATTTAGTAAACTTGCCATCAGATACAAGGCCTTCCGAATATTAGAAGATACAGTCCCTGTCCAAATTATTAGACGCACTTAAAGTTTTAACCAAGAAATGTAATCAGATCCTTTTAAATCGCTCTATTTGATATTTGACATGCGTTAAGCCCTCTACCTGGATTTGTATTTGTATTTGTGTATCTATGGACTGTGTTATAATTTAGAAGTGTTTTTTATTATTTTGACAAACATTTAAGTTTTGTATTAAACTTAAATAATATTTAATAAAATGGGTAAAAGCAGCGATCTGACGAAAGGAAAAATCCACGAAGTTAAGGCCTTGATCGATGTGAAAATATTTTCGAGTCGAGAAATTTTCAGGAGATTGAATATTTTTTAGGCTTCTGTAAGGATGATTAAAAGAAAAATTGAAAATGATAAGGATTGGAGTCCTCAAAGGAGGAGCAAGTGTGGTCAATATTTTCACCATGGGCTGAACGACTCCTCAAGAAAATATGCGTAGAAAATCGGTTTGCTTCCACGAATGAAATTAAAAGTGAATTACATCAGAGCAAAGTCAGAAAACTGAAAACTGAATTTGAAAGACTGTAGACCCGCTCGCAAGTCTAAACTGACCACTGCGATGAAATCAAAATCGGTTAAATATACCTAATGTTTAGTTTTATACTTTATTAATTGCATTTGTCCGTAATTTAATTAAAATTACGTAAATTTTCATAGATATGAATATTATTTCAGGTGTGCTTTAGTAATGAAAACACTTTCAAAATAATTGCTAATAAAGCGCAATACGTCAGAAGGCGTAAAATATGGGAGATTTCATGCAGGCCGAGTAATACCGACAGTGAAGCACCCTACAAAAGTGATGATTTGGTCAGTCATCTCTGCAAAAGGAACTGGACGTCTGTACATTGTAAAGGGTACAATGAAGCAAGACCAATACAAGGATGTCCTCCAGATAAGATTGCTTCCTCAATTGAGGGAGTCATTTCCCAGTGGAGAAGACTTTATTTTCAAGTAGGATGATGCTCCCTGCCATACGGCAAAATCTGTCAAAACTTTTCTCCGCGAAGAAAATGTTTCTCTTTTCGATTGGCCAGGCAATTCTCCGGACATGAATAAAATTGAGAATCATAGATGTTTGGAACCATAGTCCGGACTCTCAGGAAACTGTTCAGTTATGCAATAACACTATGCCGATGAGGATGCAGGTGTTAATTGCTGCCAAAGTAGGAAGCGCAAAATATTAAGCTCTTAAAAAGTCTCCGAGTTTTTTCCAATTTTTCTTATCATAATTCTTTAAAAATACATGTCCTAAAACATTTTATCGCAGTTATGAGTTTTATTTACCTTAAAGCCTAAAAAATGCAATAATAATTTCAGTAGAGTCCTTCTATTTTAATTGGACTCCATTAAGATAAAATTTTAAAAAATTTCTGGGTGCGTCTAATAATTTGGCCAGAGACTGTACATATCTACAACCTAGTGCTAGACAACATTATCATTAACTTGAAAAATTGGTTTGAAAATCTACCATAACATGAAGAAATAAGTCATTATAAAGTTAAATAAGTTATTCGTAGAAAATTATAACATATTTTCAATATAGACACTTCCACCTTACAGTCTGCAACAAAATTAATACAGAGCAAGTTCCAAAATCAGAATATTGTAATAAATTTGGAAAAACTGAAAACAGACATTAATAAAGATTTTTCTGCCCAAATTAATACAAGTTGCTGCAAGCAGCTCTTGATCTTTTCGGCCGGCTGTGAACGGAGAATTTCCCTATGCGTCGAGTAAGGAGCATCTATGCTTCGAATATGAATGCTACTTGGACATAAATATTGAAAACGAAATAATTAAAAGCAAAGTAACAACGCAACAGGTGCTAAATAAATTTTCAGAATAAAACCATAAACTAAAGCTTATATAGAGTTTAATTATAGGGGTATCCGTTTATTAGTGCTCAATAAAAACGTAAAAATTTGTTCTACAATTTTTATTTAATTCTTTTTTTTTAACGTATGCAGATGGTAAAGTTCCTAAGTACATTGACACTGAAGTACTAGTAACTGTACCAGGACTTGGACTTAAAATTTTTCAAGTACAAGTACAGGTACTGGTAATTATAACTCCCTTACGTAAGCTTAAGTAGCTTAAGTACCAAAGTATTCACTTACTACAAATACCACCTCAACGCAAAGTACTTCAGCTCTTATAAATTATTTAACTGTTCCATCTAGAGATTCTTCAAGCAATCTTACCTCTTTCAAGAAAATAGGAAGAAAATTCGTGCAATATATGAGTGACAGTAGAACATGCTGAATCGATATCCTCTGTTGAGAAAGTGGGCAATCAAGTGCAACATCCCGCTCTCTACCACCGCACCTGTGGGGAATTTATTTTCATTTGCAGATCTTGTAAATGCTCCATATAGGCAATCATTATCCGTTGCGACATTTGAAAAGCTTGTTCTGCTAAAGGCTAACTCAAATACTATATAAACTACTTCCAAAATTATAAATTAATGCAGCAAATGCTATACGATTCTGTTTCCTTTCATATATTTTTACAACATATTTTATGATATTTCGTAAATGGAAACCTCACCCAGTCATATAGCTGGCTATAGATTTTTCAAAACTTCTGATTTGAGTTTTCGAAAGTTCTTGAACCTCTATCATTAGAATTACGTAATTTACTAACAAGATCTTAAGTATATACTTAAAAACTTATATGTGAGATTAATAAGTATCAGTACCAGTACCTGGACTTGTACTTGAAACTTTTTAAGTCCAGGTCCTGGTACTGATACTAATAGTTGAAATAATAACTGAAAATTAGGCAGGTCATCACTATCATATCAGTTTCGTCTAGGAAACTTTAGAATACCCATTGAGTATGAACAATTTCCAGAAAAATATTGCAAAACTGTAAGATAAGAGTAAAGAAAATTTATTTCTTATACATATGTATGGCCAGTAAATAATAAATTATCTTCACAAAAGATTATCAAACTGTACAAGTGCCAATTAAACTGAAACCAATTTCAAAATTATGGAAATAAACAAGTATCACTTGGAATCTATTATTGACATACGAAGTCACCTAACATTAAACGGGCGTATAAATATTTAAAAGTGAGTGGTTTTTGGCATTTATTTGCAGAACGGTTCGTCGGATAGTAAAAATGATTATACCAATTTCATAAGGTTTTATATTCTCAAGAACTTTTCAGTACAATAAAAATGTCTGGGACTGATCATTTTCACAGTACACGTAAAAAACTTATATACTTATATAGCAACACCAAGATGAGGTTGTCCGATTTAATTACTATTTTCATAAAAAGATTGTGCACAAAATTTCAGTTTTCTAAGTCAACACGTTCACAAGGCAGTGTCCAAATATACAGAGAAAGACGTAATTTTCATGTCAAGCCTACGAAAGAGTAACCCGGTTCGTCTCATTAGCCCGTGTACAAACTATTGGTTCTCTAAGTGAAAGCGGTCTGGAGTTATGGTGCGGACGAACGGACAGACAGATGGACGTGCAAAAATCAAAATAACTTTTAATATTATGCGTGGGTGACCAATTCATTTTGCTCTACCATCATTATTCCTATGTGTTACAGACTACATAGATGACAAGCTTAGTACACCATATGTTTTCATCCGGGGTGTAAAAATGGGGAAGTTTAAAGTTTTTCATTATTGATGTTATTTTATTTTAATATGTTAATGGTGTATATTACTATGTTTTTTTTCTAATTACTTTTAAAAAGGCCCATGGCATTTATATGGGAAAGCTCTACATAAAGGTAAGCATATTCTTGCAGATATCAATCCCAAAACGACATCCATTTGAACATTTTCTAAAAAAGCGTTCCATTTATTTAAACCTACTTATAAGATAAAAGGTATAAAAATAGAGTAGAAAATTATATTAAAGCTGAATGGCAGAAATAAAGCTGTCGATTCCGAGCTTCCAAAATGATGGATAAATAGAGAAAATCTCGGCTACTCAGGAAATGTACCGGAGAGAAAATGCTAAAACAGCTCTAAAGTTCAAAACGAGTTCACTACCCCTCGCAGGATGTCAAACATGAAATTTTGGAGTTAGTATGCATGTCTTTACGCAAGCATGTCCAGGTCCTGAGAGATTAACTTAAGTCCCTCGAGAGAAGGTGGCTGAACTACGAGAAGACAATTAATGCGTATCGAGTAAAAAGGGACCCAGACGGGGCTAGCATATTCCAATATGGATCTAACAAATATGTAGTAAAGAACGTTGGTAATATAAGGATCATAAAATGCGCGAGAAGTGTGCAGCTATCAACAATGGAATCAATATAATCATCAAATGACAGCCATAGATTTACGTTGACACACAAATTCCTAGCTTTTTAAATTTGGATAATGTACACCCACCTATGGAGTAGTGGAAGAAATGAGAACACTTTTACAAGAAAACGACTGACTGTACATTTATTGATATTTAAAAAAGACAACTGAAGCAGCAGTAAGTATTGTAATGAAGTTATATAGACATAGTAAGCTTCAAACTGGTCACACTCATAGTGGCTTACATTTCCTCAGAGGTTAGTCAACGTTTTCATATACAAACTTCTGTATTTGTAGGAATGCCGTCAAGGTTGGCCTGTGGTCTAGGTCGGCCATCTGCGATTTTTGTAGTTTTGACAACTAGAGCCACCAATATTCGAGCGCAGAAAAACTTCCCTCAGCATCAACGATATTTTAGTGATATTGCAGATTTGGAGCGTGAACACAAAGCACGTGTTGTGCACTCAGAGGTTTGAAAAAAATTTCTTTTTACCAGCAGTGAATACGCCCAGAAAGTGGAGAAAAAGTAGGCAATCATCAAGGAAAACATTGTGAATGTGTTGTGTAAAGCTCATGCTTGAAAACAAAATACGAGGAAAATTGAATCCTGTAATATGTTTATTTGTGGTTTCAAATGATGCGGCAATGGCACTTGTACTCAAGGTTGATCAGTTTGTCCAGCCAGCGTAGGCCCATTGTAATTGTGTACTTGTAAGACGCTTACGTCCAGTACCAATCGCAATAAATTTCTCCAATAAAACACCAGCAAAAGGAAGATTCCCACCCAAAAAAGGGCAGAAAAAGCCCCCTTCCGACAATGCAAGATAGAAATGCATTTGAAGTGCATCAATATAACAACATTTGCCGGAAGTGTGATTCCGAATAATGTGCCGTTAAAATTTAGCTCAAAAATAAAATAAATTTCGCTTTTTATTTCATTCAATTAATTTTTCCAGGTTATTTTCAATCATTTCAGCACATTTTTCATCGGCTGACCTATCTAAATAACACTGGCCCAGGGGCGCACCGAGGGGGGGGGGGGGCGAACGGGACTGGTCCCCCTCCAGAATGTCAGTTTTCTGAACATAATTTACAAATTATGTATAAAATGTGGTTTGTGTATTATTCCAAAGTCCGATAAAATAAACTAAAACCTTTTAATATACAATAGCAGTCCTTAAGTGCTCAGATGGGTGCAGGACGCGACGTTAGAGCCCTATTTTTCCGAATAGTTAGGACTTGGGACACCTATGCCCCCCCCCCCCCCCCCCCCCAAAGCCAAATCCTGGGTGCGTTGTTCAGCAAACGTGTTCTTTTTTCCTAGACCTTTCCAAAGATGTGCTTAGATTTACCAAATTCTTCTTTAAACGGAAGTTATGGGCAAAAGTCAAAATGTTGGCCAAGCCTGCTGATATTCCCCTATATATGTATATTATATGACCACAATTATTCCTACGATTTCCCCCACACAGTAGATCATCCAAATATGCGGCACTACAAGGTCCGAGACCATATAAATAACAACAGAGCAGTGAAGACTGACTACTATCAACCTCGGCTCGGCACCGAGTAGAACTTCTACCCCAACTTGTCTGCCAAGTCACCAGTTCCACACCCAGCCAATC
The DNA here is from genome assembly GCA_963924295.1 of Dioctria rufipes. Taxonomy (NCBI): domain Eukaryota; kingdom Metazoa; phylum Arthropoda; class Insecta; order Diptera; family Asilidae; genus Dioctria; species Dioctria rufipes. Next base: position 243,396,685 of record OZ002741.1, read on the forward strand.
GTGAACTGTACCTAGCTAAATGATAAGGCTGAACTACAATAGACATATACGTAAGTACATTCACTTACGTAAAGCGAACGCGCCCTTTAATTTAACAGGCGTACTTTCGTTAAATTTAAATATCAAATTTTCCGTAAGTATAGTGGGCTAAGAATCGCTCATTCCGTAAGAACACGATATGTCCAAACAATTAAATTATTACTAAATGACTAAAGGTGCAGTGTGAAAATTAAAATGGAATAAAAATGGTACTGCGAATTAATAGAAAGTACAAATCTTCAATTACATCAGCTTCCATTTGTTAATTTTTACACTTTTACCGCTTTTTAAAATTGAAAACATAAAATATCAAGATAATAACTCTTACGGAATGTGATATATATTTAGGATAAAAATATCAATTTTCCTTAAGTAAACCTCAGTCTCGTTCAATTTAATAAAGTTATTTACTTCAATTGTAGTTCAGCCTATAGCCGTTACCAGTTCCACCGCTAAGGAAGTTCCTACGCCACCGCCGATAAATAGCCGTCGATCAGTTCAGAATTTGCTAGTTACCTCCAGCAGATCGACAGTGCATATCTCTTCGTGGGCTACTACAAAAACGAACTCACGCTACTTTTGTGGTCCTATTTCCTATCCTAACACCATGTTAAACGGTACGACATATTTTTGCTTCTTTCGAAGTCTGACGTACACATTTCTTTTGCGTAATATAGTATAAATTGTCAGATGAACTCTTATGTATAAAAACTAATACAACTCAAGTCGAAAACTTTGTATAGTTAGTAAGCCATAAAGTAGGGCGATTATTGTATATGTATGGGAGGAGTTAATAAGAATGGAATTCAAATAAGAACATTCGTGGTGCTCTCATTTTCCAGACGTTGCGGGATTATTCTTCTGACTATTTGTCGCAATACACCACCCGAGATATTTACAAATATTAAGGGAAATTGAAATATCAATAAAATACAAGATAAAATTAATAGGCCCAAAACACCTTCCTGGAGTACACCAGAGGGATTAATAATCGCCAATTACAAAATTCCTCCTTTCGAATTAGGATCTTGCAACTGCAGTCGTCCGACAAGATCTCGAGCTCAATTCGAGTTGTGTTTCTGTCCTTTTTATAATCTAAAATATCATCGCAAACTATATTTTAATTCAAGCGAAAATTAGATTTTCACAATAACAACATAAACAGCATTCAAGCGGATTCATTTATTTAGCTCATTTATACAGCTATGGACTTGACCCATCAATAAACTGATATAAATAAAATTCTGTAAATTTACTACAATTTCTGTCTTTTAATCTTTTAATTTTCCTCTTTATAAGTCTTCATATTGTTTCGCTTATAAGTATGTATGTAAATATCTTATGAATTTATATACCCGTCGAGAAATTATAAGAAAAAATCGAAAAAGAATTTATATGTAGAAATTAATTACATTTAAAAAGCAGAGGAATATAAAAACCGCCAACTAAGCGTAACAAAAACAAAATACTTTTATCAAACCCGATCTCAGCACAAATTTACAGCTAAAGCCCATCGCAAGAAAAATCATTTTTCTTATCTAACTTTTAGCCCCAAAGAGCCCCAGAACTTTTCCTGATAACGATGAACAAAACTTTACAGATTACTTAGTTGGTTTTTGAGGCTGTTTCGCTGGAAATCCGTAAAACAATCACAAAGTGAATCTATCTAGGATATAAAGTCACCCCTACACAATCCACTTGCTATCAGTTAACAGATCTTTACTTCTGTGGCAATATTACTGGGAGATTCCTTAATGGAATGAAGTAAGCACTTTTTTTTTGCTTAGACAAGCTTTAAATATATTTTTTTTTAGTAGATAAAAATCAATAATAAATGTTTAAAATGGGGCAACTTAAAAAAAAGAAGGAAAAAACGAGAAAAACTCATTCCTTGCTTTAAGCTGTAAGGTCACGGATATGGGGATTTTCCAAGTAACAAATGTCCTTTCGATAAGGGTTCAGAAAAGATAAAATTTGTCTTAAATGTTTCTTCATGCTATGGGGACCAAGCTCCTACTCATATGGTTAAAAGTTTGGATAGGATATATATACTAACACCATATGTAGACAGTGAGTGTTTGGATAAAGAGCCAACTGGCCTACTTGTGTCATTTCAATGAAATTTTTAATAAATTTTTCACCGATTATTATGTAATCTCTTACAAACTCTGTAGGAGTTTACTATGTCTAGCATACAAAATATCTCGCTGCAGGTTTATAGGTTTTTCAGTTTTATGAGCCAGCTTCCATGTTAGACTTGACTTGTTTGTCGCCTTCTTATTTATATACCCCAGTTGATATCTATATTCGGGTCAGGGAGAACACTGTCAGGATAAGTTCTCATATGAGAACTATACAACTGATGCGAGTATTTCCAAGTGGTTCAAATGCTTTCCTGTACCGACCTCTAGTAACTTATCTCTTCGTATTTGTTTAAATCTCGAACAATTATATATTTCGAGAGGGAGTTATTTATGTAGGGCTTGAACGATGACATCATAAGGTATACATAATTAGTTATTCCATTTGTAATGCATAGAAATAACTCTGGTAGAGTATAAAGTTATTTTGATTTTTGAATGTCCATATGTCTGTTCGTCCCTTAGAATATAGAGAGTACAGGAAGTGTGATAAGCCAAATTTTTTCTGGTTGTGTTAGATTCTGTTGTCGCTGTGTGAGAGCTCAGTACAGCCGTGCAGTAGAATCAACATAGAGACCGATATAACAAGATATATGGTTGAGAATACTGCGGTTGCTCCCTCCGAAAATTCATATACAAATTCAAATTTATTTAAAGTAAAAATTTGCATATAATAAGGCATAGACTTTTAAAGAGTACATAGCATAAAATTCAGAAAGTATAAAACAACAAAATAATAACAGCAAGAAAAATAACAATAAAAGGAATTCATAAGACTATAAAACTATAATGAACTTATATAATAAAGAGAGTAAATAAAATAAGTAAACAATTCGTGCATAAACTAACAAAATGCCTAAAAGAAAGTTTTAATTAATACAACTGTGTCCGCAAGCCTATCTCGGAACCCGCCCACAGTTCCGGAGCCGTGAATACTGATAGGCAGTGAATTCCAGATCTTAAATGCGTAGACGAAGAAACTGTGCCGCGGCTGTCTATCAAAAGATGATTGAAGGAAGATAATTTTTGAAAAAATATACATAGGAGTCCTGGAATAAATTAGTTAGAATAGAAAGGCCATCAAATTAATTTTAACCCTGCATTACTAACCTTATAGTATGTTGCGTTCTTACTAACCATGGGTGTAATCCACCCACGACTTTATATTCACGTATACGAGGAACCCTAATATCAAAATTTCAGAATATAGTATTTTTAAGTAAATACAACAAAACTGCTATGCTATAAAAGAAAAATAATCCATTTCATTAATCCATTTTTATTTTATAATGCTATAACTGAAGGTAATATTTTTATTTGAGGAAAAACAAATCAAAAATCAGAGTTAATCGTTCTGGAAAATTAATGTAAATTCGCTAGTTTAGACCTCACATTACTCGCAATGGTATTTTTGGATAGCTGAAATAATTGAAAAAAATTAACTGTATAATATATATTGTTCTTTAATTACCAAAGTGGATGTCAAACACTCAAAAATATTATACTGTTATTACTAACGTGGGTGTTAATCACCCAGGCACTTTTTATAAATAATTGTTTCGACACTCCGCCTACAGAAGGAATATTGAAAATTATTTCAAAATGTTGATAAATAAGCCTACTAAGATTACACATTAATATGAAATCCGTTGCTTTTATTTTACAGTTTGCTTTTTCAACATTATCTGAAATTGTGTGGATTACACCCTTAGGTTAGTAATGCAGGGTTAAGAAAATTGCACAAAGAATAACACAAGTTCTCTCTAGAATGCTCAAAGACATGATCATATCTACGCAGGTCAATACATACCTAACAGTCGAATTAAATGCCACTAAAATTGACCTCTCAGAGAAAGAATCAAGTTTGCAGTGAAGAACGTTGGCATATGTTATGATTAAGCATTTTACCACTCTCAGGCCAGTAATCTGTGGTGTGAAATTAGCGAACTGTCTCAAGCGTCTCAGGCATTCGTAAATACGTCCAACCACATAATTCATATGATCATTCCAGGTTAGGGTCCTATTGAAGATAACGGCGAGGTTACTAGTCGCTAGGTTTGGATTTAAACGGATTAATTTTCAAATCGTTTTCTGTTGACCATCGAGATATAGCTGAAAGTTCCAAATTAATCAAAGTAATATGCTCATCCAACCTATTGGGATCAATAAATAATAAATAGACTGAATAGAAGAGGTGCAGGCACAGAGCCTTGGGGGACGCCACAACTCAAAAGCAACCAGTCAGACTCATAATTGCTAATTGAGACACGTTGTTTGCGGCCGGAGAGAAAACCAAATACGAGTTTCGCTACTCTATGGCTAAAACTATACTCATTTCGAGGCTTTTCACAGAGTAAGCTATGGTTAACCGTATCGAAGGCCTTTGAAAAGTCTAGTAATGTGAAAAGTGAGTGAGTGAGTATATCAGAGTCCATGTTCTCCCTTATATCATCGGTAATCCTCAAAATAGCTATAATACAACTATGCTTTGCACAAAAACCAGACTGATATTTATACAGAAGAGAATTGCCCTCCAGAAATGCCAACATTTGTTCCCGCATAAGATATTCCATCACTTTAGATAAAAAGGGAAGAATGCTAATAGGCCGGTAATCTTCAGGAGAGGAACCATTTGACTTTTTGGAAATAAGAATATCACGTGCGACTTTCCAGGCTCCTGGGAAATAAGAAGTAGTTTAGCAAGAGCTAATGATCTAAGTCTAGACCAGTGGCAAAGGACCTAATAGAACTTAGGGCTTTATATACTTCAGGTTCGTCGGAATGATCAAGACTTGGGTATAAGAAGGAAAAGGACAAACCTTAATTGATATTAATATTACTAAACAGATTACGTTTGGACTTTTTACCGGGTTAAACTTAATTTTGTTCAAGAAAGAATTTTTTGGGATTCTCCGGTATATAGCAAAAGCTAAAAAATGTTCTAATTTGTTATTTCATCACACAACCCATTAATTTTTTCTATTTTCTCAAACTTTTCATTTCTTTCTTCTTTTTTCATTTTTTCATTTGTTTTTCAAATCACACAATTTCGCTATTTGTGACCTGTTGATGAGTCAAACCAAGACTTGAAACTTGTCACCAAAAATTAATGGGTTGTGTGATGAAATAACAAATTAGAACATTTTTTAGCTTTTGCTATATACCGGAGAATCCCAAAAAATTCTTTCTTGAACAAAATTAATATTACTGAAGGATGAAAAAAAAACTGATTTAAAATGTTCGAATCTAGATCACAGTTTGAGTGTTTAATTTTACCGACCCAAATCTGGTGTAGATTACTCCAGAGTACCTTGGGGGAAGATTAAGATTTAGCTTTTTCGAGTAAAACTTTTTTTTAGAATTTTTGATTTGACTGATGATAGTAGCATTCCCGTTGATTTTCACACACATAAGCTTTGCTTCTTTTAGAAATAAGTCTATAAATATCCCTGGAGAGCCAGGGCGCGGAGATGCGAAAAACTTTTCGTTGATGAATGGGGACATGATTATCGAAAGCGCTTTGAATATATTCTCCGAATAATTGTATCTTGTGATCGATTGAGGATTCAGAGTAAATAAAACTCCAGTCAGTGATTAAGATATTTTGTCTTAGTGTAGGCTGGTTGATAGAGTGGTAATCTGTGTAGAACAAAATCTCATTGGAATTTGCTCTAGGGGTATTTACTAAGTCATATATAAAGAAGAGTAGATTATTATCAGAGAAACCTGCAAGAGATAATTTATTGGAAACAACTAAGAAAGTTAGAATTAGTATAAGACCAATTCTTATGATACACTAGATGAATGTTCGTTTATAATTTCGTATGGTCACCCATCTGCGCAAGTTTGATTTTTGATTTTCGCATACCTATATCTCTAGAACGGCTGGCCGGACAGCAAAAATGATTATACCAAATTTCATAGGATTTCATATTTTGAAGAACTTTTCGGTACAATAATAACGTCTAGGACTGATCGTTTTCACTGTTTATGTAAGAAACTAATATATTTATATAGGAACACCAAGAAGGTGTTACCCGATTTAGTCCATTTTTGAAACTTTATTTACAATTGCTACGAAACCACCAAGTACCGAATTTAAGCTCTCTACGTCGACGCGTTCTCAGGCAGTGCCCAAATATATAGTGCAAAATGAAATTTTTGTATGGCATTTTCGATCTTAAATTTACTTTCTTTTTAAAAAGTGTGTGTTACAGCCCTCTAAGTGAACGCGTGCAGACGGACGAACATGCAAAAATCAAAATAAATTTAAATGTTATGCGTGGGTGTCCAATCTAGTTTGCTCTAACATAATTATTTCTAGGTGTTACAAACGGAACGACAAACTTAGTATACCCTTTAGATTTCATCTAGGGTATAAAATGAGGCAGACTCCGATTATTAACAATGACCAAATCAATTAAAGGGGGACTATATCCTGAAAAGCATGTAGGGAGACTATTTAATATATGGAGGTCAAGAGCAATTAACGATGAAAATGCTCTTAGTCGTACTCTTAGTCACTGTCCGTACCCCAGACTACCCAGAGAGTTTCTCAGCTGCTTCAAATGTAGGCAGCTGAACATATATATCTTCAATTTCCCAAAGAAAATCTACGCTCATGTACAAGAATCTTATAGGTATCAGCACTTCCTGTTCTCTCTATATTCTAAAGTCCATTCGTCCTCTTGATAACTCGAGAGCGCATTTTCTAAGACCAATGAAATTTATCACATGGCCTTTTTAAAAACAAGAGAAAAAGGTATAATTGGTCTAAGATCAATAATATTATACTTACCATGAAAATAAAAGTTAAATAAAGTGAAAAACCAAAGTTTTTTATGGAAACCCCAAGAAAGGATTAATAACAAAACTTAAGTAAAGTGTTTTTATGGCAACAAACACCAAGAAGGAGTTATATAAAGGGTATTATAAAAATGATAGATTTAAGCTCGACAACTTCTTAGTATGCGATATGCCATATAAAAATTTGATTTTCACTATATGTATGTTTGAACATTGCCTGAGAACGCAGTATTTCTATAAAAAAAAAAAAAAAACAATTTCAAAAATGGCTTAAATAAGGTAACTCGCTCTTGGTGTTGGCATACAAAAATTGAGGTTTTTTATTGTATACTGAAAAGTTTTTCACAATATGAGATGCTATGGAATTGATTATAATCATTGCCAGTAAAACTACTATATTACCTATCTCAAATGTCAGCATGCAACAAAAGACTTTCTACTTTTTCAGCTAAATTCGTGTGCGGTCTTTAAACTCTCCAAGCATGAAAAGCAACATAATACAATTGACATGTTAAGTAACTTGTTATGGGAAGGCAGCAAGTTTCCATTATGTTTCATATTCATATTTTAATGTGTAAAGTTATGTGACCATATGGTGTCTCCCTAAATTCTTAAGAAAAACATAATTCTGGAAAATATTTCTATGTTCCTAAAACCTGGAGCTCAGGCAATTTTGTAGTTTCTCTGAGTAGCAAAATATATCGATATTTTTTTGTTTGATACTTGTCATGTATAGACTTTACTAAGCTCGATATATTTCGATATACTATATTAATATTTTTCTTAAACATATACAACAATCAATTCATCTGGCAATTAACAGGGACAATTCCATATTTCGAGCCTTGCTTACATGTAGGATATTAAGTATATTAAGTAGAATTTCTGCCAGTGAAGACGAATCAGTGGTCGGTAGAAGAATTGGGTAAGCATTGGGATTTATTAGGTTTATGGGAAAGAACATCACTCGACCAGCGGGAAATTCTTTGAAGGTTACACAGTTAATATGGTGTACACAATTTTCGATGAGACCTACGGGATGACTAAAATGAAGCATCAGGTATACTTTTTCGTCACAAGTTACTTCAAGAAGATCATTTATGTATAAACTCAATAATAAACAGTCAAGGATAATGCTCTGTTCTTAGAAAGAGATTTTCTAAATACATATGTCGGAATTTCACATGCACCTCGCTTACTAGTTGTTTCATTCCAAGTAAAACAAAAACAATCTCTCTCAATAGATCCTCAGATATTGTGAAGCTAATTGCAGAATGTCGCAATAATAAAAAATATTATAACTGTTATAGGGTCTTTGGTTATATATCATTGATTCTTTTTGGAATGGTGTTCTGTCAAATTCTCATCCCCTTAAAAACATTTGTTTATGTTGATTCACTGCACCAATTGGTTCATGAATTGATCGTAGTTCCAAAATATACATGACATACTTTTTCGAAATAGTAAAATCTATGCTGATGTATTCTTTATTTGCATCTCATCGACAATAATGTGGCTTCATTCGAGGAAAGCAATTGATATTTTCTTTCTACGTGCAATAGAAAAAGGACAAGCGACATCAACATACTTCGCATGGAATGACTAATTAAGTACGGACATAAACATCTTTCGGAGAATCGTATCACAGAAAGGGAAAGCGACATCTTTAGGTTCGGAGTATCGAAGTTTCGAGAACGAAATACATATTCGGGAAGGTTATAGGACAAATTATGGAGTATATGTAAATACGGTGCCTCTTACCGCCGGGATAGACAGTGTAGTGAACTTAGTAAACTATTTGGATTCCGATAATTAGAAGTACAGTACTAGCTGATTTGCTGTTTTGCCTAACTCAAGAAAGCCACTATCTTTTACTTTCGAAATTGCTGTCCGCATTTTTTTCTCTGATACAAATTATTGTATTCCAAAACATATTTCTATATGCCTTTCCCTTTTTTCCATTATTTAATGGTTAGTCATAATAATTATTCTGCTTTCTCCAGAAGGGAACTTTTGTTGTATTTTGCTGCTTTCTTACAGATATGTATGACGACATGCCTTGAAATGAATCCCACTTTTGATTGTAGGTTTTTCCACCTGTAAGATTTCATGAATATGTATATATTTTTCTTCCCATTGGCCAAAAGTAAAACACACTTTTCCACTTTTTGTACAGTGTTCATTGCAATACATTGAGTTCAACATTTTGTATCCTTTTCAAAATTATCGAAAACGGCGTATTTCGGATCTCTTTTGGTAATCCATCTAAATCAAACTCCTCTCGTAGTTTTTCTCCTTATCCAATAAATGAATTCTTGTCTGTAGTGTATTCTTAATTATCGGTATCAGAATTATATCGTGAAACGATAAACATAGGATCATGAAGATCATCGCCCGAATCAAAATTAAGAGGTGCATCATCTAAAACATTCTTTGAAGGCGATCTGCTTACATATTTAATAGGGAGCTTCTGCAATTGTAGGAATGTTTCCATCATTGGCATCGAAATCACTAACTTAAAAACATTTCAACGTGTTGTTAGTATCACGTATAACACAAATCTTAGAATATAGACAAAATTTAATCACGTTTACCATAAAGAGTTTGTTTATTTTTTAATTTGAACGGACATTCAAATTCCATGGAAGTTTTCGTAATTTTTAACTAAGTAAGCCCTTTATCTTAATACGTCCTTTTCACATCTACGTAAAAATTATTTTCTTTAAATATTCTGCGATTAAAACTGTTTTCTTCTTTCGTTCCCTTTAAGGACATATTTAAGAGTTTCTCGATGTAGATCATTCAAAAGTTTCTCTATGTGGCTCATTTTTAATCTGAAATAAAATTAGATTACTTCCATATTACAATGATATGATGATAAGATAAAAAATTCATCTCAAAGTAATATACTTAGGCAAATGTAGCACTCTCAAAACAACGTCCGTATTGTATGAAATTTACCAGAACGCTGAATAAAACACTTGTCCACATACACCAAATTTGCTAATGATGATCATAATAATCACGTAAAGACGTGTCGGAATTTCCGCCATTTGGCTCAGACAAGTATTTAAAATTTACAAAATGCAAAACTTATCACAGTTTACGCCGCTTGCAATGCGATAAAAGTTATGAAGTGTTCCATAACTATAAAATTTAACGGAATTACGAAATGTCCTTTTTTTTTCAAAGCAGGGGGACGAGAGATCCCAAGCACGTAGGAAAGGGCAGCCAATTGTGCTAACCTTCCAGAGACTACATCACCAAAATCTTCCTGCCCTCTCAATGAAACGCATCAGGTCTTGTTGAGGTAAATTTTTCGGGCCATCCACAGATAGGAGGACAGATGTAAGCCTGTCCAGCCTGCTCTGGACAAATGCCAGATAAGCACACAGAAAGTATTCAAATGTGAGTCAGGCATTCTTTTCAGACAGGACAGACAATCAGGGCTGTCAACAACTTCCATTTTTGTTAGATGAACGTGAAGCGAGCAGTGGCCGGTGATGATGCCAACCACAGTTCTATATTGTTTCTTTCCTAGCCCCAAGAAAAAATCAGAGAAATTCTTATTAGGCCTATCAAGAAAAAGTTGTGTGCACCTGTAAATGCTCAGGTTAGCCAATTTCTTCATACGAACATCCGCTTTGATGAGGGATGACCGAGGTGATAATGCCTACGGCTGGTTCCGGTACAAGGAACGGATAACCAGAACCAGACCTGGCTAGCAGGTCAGTCCTTTCATTCCGTTCGTTCAGTTCCAACCCACTAACTTAGATGTTATCCGAGGGCCACTCAGCATAATCAAGTTCGCTTAACTATTCGATAGGATCGCAATGTCCTTATCCTTGGTATCCATATCATGGGCTATTTTCGCTGCCCTTGCGATGGCAAAGACTTCAGCCTGGAAGACAGTGAGTACTCCAACCCAATGTTAAGTTCAAGAAAGTAAACATCCCGATTAGTAACAGATCACGAGATGTTAGTTAAGGATGTTAATACTGATTTGGTTTGAGAGGAATGGCATATCTCAATATCGGACAAAAATATGATACGCCTCTTTGCATTGTAACCAACGAGTTGTATGTTGAAATAGTAAAAATTTTGGAAAATATGACGAGAAAACGAGACTACAAGCTGTTCGAATTGTTTTTTTCTTAACTACTATTTCTCTAGAGCTAATTTTGTTTTTTAATTAATTCCAATTTTAACTATTTTTTCAGACTCACAAATTATGTGATAAATATAATTGCATGAACAATGAGCTCAACCAGATTATTTTCCATTTGCATCCTCTCCTATACTCGCGAGTCGACATATAAATAAAAAAAAAAACATTACTAAAATGAAATTCAAGCGAATATAAATCCAAAATCGCAGCAAATAGGTATCAAAATGTATTTATTTCCAGGAATATTTAATGCGCCAGACAAATAATAATTAATTAGGGAATATCCTAAAGCATCATTGCCGGGCACATTTGGCTGCTTAAACAAATATGTGCATATTAATTACGGATGGTGCATCTACAAAACTTTATCTAATTAACATTTTCGGCTGACAGCAGTATTTAAGTGATTTAACAATATGGAAAAAAATGAATTGCATATCCTTTGCGACCTGATCAACTAGAAATATTCCTTTCATAATAAAATTCATCGGATCAAAACTAAACGTACGGCTGACTGCATTTGCTTGCATTTGCCCCGAGATAAAATCCTTTTACTAAGCACAGAACAGTTTTTATAATGCCTCCATTATTTGGATTTAAATTCCTTAAATTCTGTATGTATATTCAGCTGAAGCTCTCAATGAGCATCGACATTTACCCCGTGCAAAGCAATATTATGGATTGGGGTCACATAGATTTTCTTTCTGCTCCTTGATTTTTAGAGTAAAACTGCAGTCATTATCGGAAACTGCATGGCACTAACCACACAAGTGGGCTTTATTATCCCCGAACTCTAACATCCTTCAAATGCAAGCAAGCGACTTTATAGAATGGATAGAGCCGAAGAGCCCTAAAAACTATGCGGCCCATTATTCAAGATTGATGAAATCGCTCCCATAGTAGACCTTGTAGTAATTATTCAACTCAACTGCACGTTTTCGTTCAATGATTATTATCGAGGTAAGCGTACCATACCTAGTACAAGTTCTCTTTACCTTACACAGATCCTTTAGAATTGTTCACTATGTAAAAGAAATTGGAACGACTTGAGGAGAATTTTAAATAATTTTAAAACTACTCAGTTAAGTCATGCAATTTTGTAAAATGCCCTTCAGGAAACAGGATCGCTATTTTATACAAAATTATATAGAAATTTTGTCAAAGAGATGTTCAAGTTTATGTACGACATCAAATGTCACTGTGTTTTTTTAATTACTGCAGTAAAATTACCTGTAGTATAAAATGATGAGACATCTTTACAAGGAGAATTGAGTGTAGCTTACTGATCTATATATATATATATGTATATGGCGAATTAAGCCCTTACTTTGTCCTTGACTAGCACACCGAAATAAGAATGGATGCTTTTTCCTCCCAGCAAGGACTTCGACCCTACTCTCTCGTTAAGTTAATGGAAATGAAATTTTAATGTACTCGATGTGCGACTTAATGAAAGTAAGTTCTGGAATATTTAATAAGCCAAGAATATAACTTTTCGCATCTTTCAAGGCGCCAACGACAAGGACGACGACGAAATTTTATTGTTAAATATTGAACGAACTAAGTGAAAATATTCTGCAGCACGTTCATTGTGTTTAGTGCACTAAATGAAAATTTCTTTTCAATATTGTTCTTCGACAAGAACTTTTAAATTAATTTAACTTTCGCTTTATGACTCAATCTACAGTGCCCAAGATATTAGAGAGAATATTTATGTGTGTACACGTTAAATATTCAAATTTATCAGACCTGCAACATAATTTGAGGAAATATTCGTTAATGTTTATTTTTCTTCAAATCTTTTAAGCATTCCGATGACATACCTAAGAACTTATTACATGCTATAATTAGTGAAAACTATCAGGACAAATTTTATTGACCAGCCTAGCCCGGAATGTCTTGGATTCGATTAGTGTGTATGCATCCAAAGAAAACGTGGACTACTCATCTTAGCTTATCTTATCAATTCCAATGTCTTCCAATTTTGTTATCTTGTCCATTTTGTTGTCATAGCTTATCCATTGCAAGTAAGCGTGAGTCAACGAGCTATATTGTATAGGAGCCGTAAAGGCTTAACTTTTCCGATTTACAGAATACCGGATTAGCTTCGATATGACCCAGTTTCCATATGGAGAGCAAAAAAATTAAAAAATTATTATATATAAACGGTCTGTATGTAGACATAACAACAGCAACTCTACACTTCCTTCCTGCAATATGGCGAGACATTTTTCAGTGTGTGACACAGCTTACACCACATCTGGAGCAATGATATTTTATCTCGAGTGCATCGTTTTTTATAGCGCACAGCTCTCCAGGCTTTTTCAGATAGCTTAACAGTAACTCTATCTCCCATGACTCAGGAATTGACTCGATTAAATTGAAGCAGGCTTACCGGAACTGTGTACGTTAACGATATAATTATGATTTTTATTACGAGATTGAAATTAGGCGCTTTTTAAGTAGCTTTTATTAACTCACACACCACGGACTAAAAAACTTTGTTTCTGAGCGCCTGGGCGCCTGTGAGTGGTGTTCGTGTCGAAAGAGTTGTAGGGTAGTAAACGTGTATGAATTTAAATGGGGTTTTGTAATTTAGAATGATAGAATAGGGAGCTTCCGATGGGGTAAAATTTTCTGACGTTTTGGGGGGTTTTGGGGTGGCGGTGGTAACTACGACCCTTGGAATTGTCCAAATTGGGCTGTGTGTGATATGAGTGTAGATTCGAGAATGGAGACTCGATATTCGAGAACCGAGATTCTATAGTCGAGTGTAGAGATGCGAGAGTCGAGAATCGAGATTCGAGAGTCTAGATTCGAAATTTGAGAGTAGAGATTCGAGAGGCGAGAATCGAGATTCGAGAGCCGAAACTCGAATTTCGAGAGATGACATTCGAGAGTCGAAAATCGAGACGTGGTAGTGGAGTATGGACAGAGTGTATAAAATGTATGACTAAAAATTAGAACATAAAATACATTAAAAAACGATTAAAATGTATAACTTTCGTAAATAAATTGCACTAAAAAGTAAAATGTATATTTTTTCTTTCTCAGTGATATACAACAGAAAAGTTTGGGCATCCATAACTATAATCACAATTGTCTAACTGCAACTTATACCCAAACTTTTAAAATTTAATCTGAGTTGTAGCATTTCTTAGTTTGCAACAAAACTTTTCTTGTGTATATCACTGAGAAAGAAAAAAATATTTTCTACTTTTTCGTGCAACTTATTTCTGAAAGTTATTTATTTTAAAAGTTTTTAATGTATTTTATTAGCATTGGTAGTAGAAACTCATGAAGTTGTATTAAAAGCTCAATATCACAACAATCTTCTTCATTTGAATACAGGGTTTCATTTCGATTCATCGAATATTGAAAGTAGCAATCCAGAATATTATTTTTATATAATATGTAGAAGACGCAAACGATAATTTTTAATAAAAAACATTTTTAGTTCCCAATTTAATTGTGACATTGGAAGGTGTCGTAAGATTTTCTAGTTTAAAATATAGTAAAACTGAAGTTCTTGGTGAACGACTTAATAAGATGCACAACCAAAGCAAACACCATTACGAATGAATGAGTATGGTATAGTCATCTATTGGCCGAAAAGTCATTTCGCCTGATTCTTCATTTTTCAGAGCCTTGCATAAGTACCCATCTTTGAGATGCTGTCTGTCAGTTTTCCATTTACTTCCGTATCAATATATAATCTTCCAAAGCAATAAGGATAACCACAAAACATCCGTTTATTTGTAAGATGATGAGCCAGAATTTTCTGAAGCTTTTATCCGAATCTGCTCTTCAAGGTGTGAATGAAATCCCATATTTTCATATTTTCATTAACAATTTCATACCATATCTATGAGTACTTAAGGTATAAAAGCACTAATAGAATAGTTTTTCTTGAAAGCTTTATCAGGAATTCCAGCAAAAATTGCAATGCAATAGCCAAACGAATCTTTGTTGTAATAGAATACCGCATATGAGTGCCTGCGTGCTAAGTAATTGTTGGTTTGACCTATTACCAGAACATTGTGATGAAAAGGATTTAAAATGTAACAATCGTGTTAAGACAAATACAAATTTAAAATTGCAGTTTTCACATATAATTAATTTCGTTATAATTTAAAGTAAAAGTAAAGTAAAAGTAAGATTTGTATCTATGGGCTGCTCACTGTCTAATCATAATAACATCGAAACATGGTTCGACAGGACCAGTTAAAACGATATACATGATTATCTGTTCATCAATCGGAACGAAATACAATAAGATTCCACAGTATTACAAAGAACACGACATCCAATCTAGAGGGTATTATGGTTTTGCGTAAGAGTTCCTAGTAAATGACTCATAAAACCTATTTTCGTGGGTCCTAGTCCCAAGATTTATCAAATGTAACTTCGAATGCAACTTCGTTTTCCAACAAGACTCCGCTCCTAGTCACACGGCCAAAAGGGTGATTACATGAATACAAAATAATAGTCCTTATTGCACTCCGCAAGTGGATCCCATGATATACTGATAGTTTAACTTGATATTAACAAACAGAAAATGGTTGCTGCTACATGGAGTAGGTTTGTGTATTGATTCATAATTTTTTTTTTAATACAAATAAATTTGGAGCTCCTATATAGAGAAAAAAAATTTGGGTATCTTCTAAACACAGGTCAAATTGCTCATTATACCCCATTTGTCGGGTCAAACGAGCCATCCACTAGGACAATTCGAGCCACTTAATTTACTTCAAAAAACCCAATTTTATATGAAAATAGCATAAAATGAAAACATTCTCTATGCACTTAATACTGATATCATTTTGGTAGATTGGTGGTTGTGGTAGCTACCTACGACCTTTTTGATCTGTATTTCTCGCATATGAAATATTCATCTATTTTTTCGCATCCAGTACATGCTTCATGTGCCCAATTTGAGCAAAATCCATCCAGCTCCGGCTTTAGGCCTACTATATAGAAAAATCAGTGCAGTAGAAACAAGGAACATCATTTCGGGCTGTATCTATTTCTAATTGTAATTTAGGAATAGGTCATTTCTTTATCTTTGATATCTTTGGACTTACAGTCTTCTTTTTTATACGTTTGCCTTTTGTTCATTAAAAACCTCCTAATTGTTTTTATAAGGACTGCTAGTTATAATAGCAGCTTTCCCGATTTTGTTCTGGTAGTGCAAGTATTTGTTGCCCTAATTCGTGGCACTACTGGTTACAATTTTCTGGGGCTTTTTAGAAAATGCGAACATCCCGGCTGTTGTCCATCATCCTTAATTACTAGTAATACAATTTTTGCTTCAGGTAGGTGAGTGACTTTCCTTTCACGTGGCAGATTGTATCCTCACCATGCGGAAATTCAGTTGTTGTTTCGCCTGTTTCAATGGGAAGATTCCAGTTTTTTTTTTTTTTACCTCATGTTAGTGAGGGGAGTAAAAACTTTTAAATAAGCCATCCAGCGATAGCAATTTATATGTACAGTGAGAAAGCAGGTCTATTACATGAATCTCTCTAGCCAAGTTAATAAAATCCAAGTTTTTTGTGTCGGACGTGTTACTATCAAGAATGAGAAGAACAGGTTCATCAAGAGAACGTTTAACAAATTTAACAAAATGTCTTAACCATTCTGTGAATATATCGGTTTGCTTGCATCCGTCGTGGTGGATGACATGCAAATACGGTTTCCCATTATATCCGATCCTGAAGCTCTAGTTTCATCATTTTGAGAGGAAAAGTTATCATTGTGGATATAAAAGTGCCAATTGCAGTCATACAGATACCAGCCGCAGATAAAAGGCCCCTTTCGGCGAAAGTGATGCTTCCCACATGATGTCTTCATTTTAGCACATAGACATTACATTATCGAGAATAATTATAATTTTGGATGAAGCAAATTATTTTTAGTTTATGGTAGAGATCCGGTTTCATCAACATTGAAAACTTTGTTTGCTGGATATGTTTTGTGGTCAAAAATTTCTTTGAGCAGTGAAAAGTAAGTAACTGATTTATTGAATCCAATTGCTCTGGATTTTGAAGTTTCTTCTGGATTTCTTAGACTTATTTCTTTGTGTCGTTATTGAAATCCGTATAACCAGTTCCGTTCTTCTAAGTCTGGTCACTTTTAAATGTGTGTTGAATGTGAAGCTGAATTTGAAAGCGTATCGACTTACTTGCATAGCCCGTTTTAACCCCAACTTCCCCTACTTAAATTAGCTTTTTAATTGAAGAAGTGTTAAGTGTAGACTGTTTGCGGTCTCAAAACTGCAAATATTGAGGAATGCAGAAAGGTTTTCTCTTGTGAACAAAATAAACCGAGATATTGGCCTAAGCGATGTAGAAAAATATATTATGCAGATGTCCTCATATCGAAAATAATTTAAATTTTAACAACAAAAAAGAAATCTATATAATTAAAATCAATTGCCGCATGTACGTATGTTACATCACCACCTGAAAACGGCTCGACCGATTTTTTTTTTTTTTTTTTTTTTTTTGGTATCCGTGAATGTCAAGACAAGGGTTTTACGGAAAAAAAATTGAAACCGGCAACCCCTCCTTCTTGGTGTTGTCATACAAAACTTTAGTTTTTAACTGTGTATTTGGGCAATGGCTCACGTGTCGATGTGGAGAGCTCAAATTTTGTACGTGACGTTGCATAAAAATTGTAAATATAAGTTCAAGTTGGGATCAATCGGGCAACTCCTTCGTATGGTTGCCATAGGTACCAAAATTTCGTTTTTAACTATATGTTTGGAGACTGCCTGCGAACGCGTCGACGTACAGAGCTAAAATTTGGTACATGGTCTGCAATGGTAAATCAAATTTCAAATATGGTCTAAAACGGGTTACCCTTTCTTGGTGTTGCCATACAAAACTTTGATTTTTACTATATATTTGGACACTGCCTCACGCGTCGACGTAAAGATCTAAAATTTTGTACAGAGGCCTTTTTTAAAAAAATGTAAATTTAAGTTGAAAAATGAGATCAATCGGGCAACTCCTTCGTAGCTTTATCATACAGGAATTTCATATTAAGTATATATTTGGGCACTGCCTGAGAACGCGTCGACGTAGAGAGCTATACTCTCCCACACATATAAACGTATGCATGGAACCACATACAAGTATGCATACATGCACACAAGTTAATTATTTTCGTATTCTTCCGGAGAGAAAAAATGAAAAAGAAATCGATTTTTAAATAACAACAAAAACTTGCACTTTATTCTAATCTTTATTCCAAAAATATCTAAACATTCGTTTTTGATTTTACCGCCGTGTGATTATAAGAGTCTCGACATTCAGTTAAAGCTTTCAAAGACTGATCTTCTTTTGTTAAAAGTTTATTTTCTCGTCTTTCTACTTTCTGCAATCATCAGCGTTTTTACAAGCTCTATGAAATTAATTTGATATTTTTATTGTTATAATATGCTGTCGGTGCAACGTAAAATGTGGGAACTTGTTGTTTTTGAGAGTTTATACCTTACCAAGCCATTGGCTTAGGTTTCTTTTGAATTTTATAAGTTTCCGGTAAATCATGGGAATCGAGTGAGATAGCTTAGATATTTAGCTTATCTTACCAGCCTACCCGAGGCATCTATATTATCTAGCATATAATATACATCTAAGTTGTTCACAATTTTAACCAAACCTGTAAAGGAATAGTCTTGAAAAATGTTAAGAAATTTTTGTATTATTTACTATTGCCACTAGAAAATTTAAAATCTGCATACTTCTTTTCGGTGGGAAAGTATCTTGGTGTCATATGCTTAACCGCTCCTGAGGAATGATCGATTTTCGTAAATACAGACCTTTTTCTAATTTTTTAAAAGCTTGAAATATTTCAAAAAACATCTACCATTAGGATCAATAAGTTAGTATGAAAATACACATCTCTTCTTTATAACCAATTTTTGACCCACTGTCTTATATTTTATTTTAGAGTTTGAATCTTTAGCTAGAGTTCAAATAGCTTTTTATTTTAGAGTTTATTACTATAATCGCCGCCACTGCCAATAATATCATTCATTTCATTGTTGAAAGATCGACTACCAACTAAAGATATAGTTTATACTGTGGATCCTTCCTTCATCCTAGGAGCTAATTAGTTCGACAAGCAAGCTCGGCTGACCTTGAGCAATACAATAAAACGTATTGTACAACCGGCCAGTGATGATATTTTAAAAATAGATACAAAAATTGTAAATTTTCCTATTATTTCAGAAAAAATCTCCGAAAATCTACATATGTCTACTATCAAAATATTTAATCAGGTCAAGCACAGTTCTCCAATTTTGAAAAAAAAATATATATTAATTGAGAAATCATTTGCATAAATTTTAGAAATATTAAAGAAACACAATGAAATTATCGGAAACAACCACTATAATTTCCCCCCAGAAAAGTACTGAAGCGGCTGTGACAATTTTCCAGTGCAAGTTCAGTAAATAAATCAGAATAAAACTTAAAAGTTCCCTCACCCATGCTCTCCAGACGACACGTTAAATTTATTGTTCATTTCCTTAATGGCTGCATTAAAAATCCCCTGAAGGACACAAATGGAAAAATATGAAGGTGAATTTATTTCAATTACTTTCTGATCCCAGGATCAATCTGTTCGTTTCGGGTAGGTATTGTGCGTATATGCATAGAACCTGAGGGTGTTCTTCTGATGAATTTGTACGGTCATACTCCGTTTGCTTGCCACGTCTATCTACATATAGCCACCTCAGTAAGCGCTCGCTCTTGGAATAGAACCCCTTTCTTTGCGGGTGGTTTTTTCCTGAATATTTCGGCTTTGTATATGTAACTCTTGTTGAACGACATTTGGAAATGCTTTTTAGGGTTATTGAAATGTCAGGTTTAGGGCTGCTTTACGTCTTTCATGTCTCTCACTTTTCATCCCTGTTTCTGTACTTCGCCACACTGCTCCGATTACGAGCCATCATATCGATATCTTCTTGTTAGAAGCAAAGGGTTGAATTTATGAGTTTTTATTATAAGGCGTTTTTTACATTATTTTTAAAGTAAAATGCCCACAGAATTACAAGATTTCTTCCTTTTTATTTCCAGTTGCAAATTTAAGAATTTTGAAGTATACCCCTCTGTCTCTACTTTGCATGTTATGCAAGATACTTTTGTTTGCTGTTTATTATTTCAGATAAATTTTTCGCTAATTAGTTGAGGAAGTGGAGGCAAAATTTAAATCCAAATACTTTAGATTACATATTTTGACTGCCGCATTAGTATTCATCTTTGTATTTCAAATAAGTACCGAAGTTAATTAATTCTCGTGATTTATAACGCCGCGATAAGCCTATGCTATCCTATTTTACTATTTATTCAAATTATTTATTTACCGAAATATGAAGAATTCAAGGATTTTAAAATCTTTAAAATATTCCGTTTTTAGATCTGCTGAGATATATTCAGAAAATCATAACTTCGATTCTAATTATTCCAGTGGGTGGTGATTATTTTAAAAAGAACAGTGTTCAGGAAAAATTTTATAAAAAATTCCTTTTATAAAACAAAAATAAAAATTAAGGATAACAAAAATATCCTTTACCCTTAAATATTTCAAAATGTATCATTTTAATTTTTCTAATTTTTTTAATGTTAATTCTCAATCAAGATGGGATCGAAATGTGCTTAGAGAAAAGAATCTTTTTCGTCAATCGAGGTCTGGTCATTTGACTAAACTTTTTCAAACAGATTTTTATTTAATTTTAGCGAATGTTTTGAAAATATCACATTTATTTTTTCTTTACTTTTCCTAATACTTTCAAATTGCACGAGATGATTTTATTTCAAGGCTTCTAAGAAACTTGGTAGGCAAGGATATTTGAAAAATTTGCTGTTATAAAAAGGAGAATTGTAGTGAGTCGTAGGATTAAAACATCCTCGTCTTTTTTTTACGATTTAGTGATTTGAAATACGTCAGTTAAACATTGAACAGTGAATATTAAAATTAAAATTAACAAGGGGTGGAAATTTCTGCTTCTAACAAATATTTCAATTATAAAATAGTCCAATAAAGTTATATTTTTAACATTATGAATGAAAGTAATCAAAAAATATTTTATGATTTTTTATTACTTGTTTAAGTGTTATATGACTCAAAGTCGTATTTAAAACAGATACCTAGTTGTTAAGTTTAACTATCACTGCAGTGTTAAATATAATAATATGCACGGATATTTAGTAAAAAAATTAACAAACGATGTTATATCAAAATGTTATCATAATTTTGGAAATCACTCGCACAATCGTCACAGTAATTATTTTAGGAATATACTTCCATAGATGATAGACATGCTTCCATATTTAAAAGTAGGGCAAACAATTTGCTCATCGTGCCCCAAAAAGAATAATAAAGCTCCCTGATCACAAATAAATTATATATATATATTTTTTACATTACCTTTTGTATATATTTTTAATCATGATCTAAATAAAATTAATAAAAATATTTTTAAATTTAATAAAATAAAATTTATTTAAATTCTTTTAATATGGACCTACAGATTACAGTTATGTTTCGACTTTTTGATATATGCTGTAATAATAGTTATTGAAACTATATTTTTATATTAGTATATCATTTTATATAACTGTTGTGACTAAAACTAATTCCTAGAAGACACAAATTGCAAATTTTACATTTAAAAAACAAATGCGGTTTCTTTATTTTTATATGAATTACACAGTCTGCGGCTAAAAATTATCCAAAGTGTGTTTTTAATTATTGTGAGTCAAATTAATTTTATATACATAATCAGCGCAAATTTAATCTAACAAAAATAAAATAAAACTATGAAAGAAATTAGAATATCAGCCAATGAAAAGATACAATGGAAAAGATTCAAGGAATAGATAGAATGCACCTTAACAGTATAGAAATACTCCAGTTAAAGGTGAGTTCAGTAAAAAAAATTTAATTTTCTGTTAATTTTTTTATAATATAATGGTAAAAGATTTATGGTTAACTGTAATTCGTTTCAGTTCAATATTTATTATAAACAATTTCTTAAGTAATTGTGGATTATTTTATTTTATCAAATCTTATCTGATGCAAAAAAAAAACAAGTAAATATCTAACTATTGCGTATACTTCCTAAGAAGAAGGGTCCTTAAACCATAAAAAAATTCCGAAAATTTCTTAATGAAAGAACCAATCTAGCATAAGACTGTGCATAGGAATTAACCTTGTACTTGTATATGGGATTTGGTCATATGCAAACCGCATTATGGCGCTGAATCTTATGTTGGTACAATCGAAGCAGCAGCAGTTTTGTAAAGCTGCTGAGTATCTGTTAATAGAGATATCAAAGCAAAACAGCTGATGAAGTAGCAAAAAGGTTCTGAAACAGATAGCTCCAAAGCATTATTATATGTGAGAATCGCGATCGGAGCCTTTAAAGGGGTGAGTATCCAGGACGCCTGCAAAAATATAAGGCCCATTGGGCCGACAAATATACATGTTGTACGGATAGGCCTGCGAACATAAAAAGAAAACAGAAGAACTCTGTAGTGGGAGCAGAATCGAATCAGTTCAACACTTTGCTAGTAACCCACTTTAATGAACATGAGGGGAAAACTACTTGGTAGCTACTACTAATGTAAACAGAGTGTGCATGTACAATGTCTTAGCAGACTAGAATTTTATGAATCTTCGGGAGCAAAATGGACCTGAAGGAAGTCTCTCTAAATGAAATGGGCTGGTTATCTGCGGCAGCACCCGTCTCATCTATTTGCCAAACAAGTAGAAAGTGCATGCCCTATGAAGTAGGTAGATTAAAAGTGTCGCTTGCCAGAGAGAGGTTGCAGTCTCTACCGGAATGCACAGGCCGTGTATTTTTATGTCACTAAGAGCACGCCAAATCCTCTGAACACCGATTTCTTGTAACTTCACTTTCTTTCATAGTAAGTACTCTGAGTGCCCTGAACGTGTATTTTCATTATTGCTCAGAGTTCTTCAATAAATCATAGGTAGACCTCTTAAGCATTTAGAGCAATATATCCGTCAATATTACCAATGGAGTGCAAAAATATCCTAATGAAAATGTGAATACTTTTTTAAATTCCATAGTCCTTACTTTCCTTCACCCTTTATTTATTTTTATAAATTTATTATTATTCATTTATTTTTAGAAACAATTTTACATTATCAATTGATATTTCACAATCCATAAGTGTTGCCAATATAAAAAAAACTCTTTTTTCCAGGGTGCTCTGATCGTTTTAAAATATTTATTCCACTTACAAAGCTTACAAAAGATACACACTCACGACTAGGTATAACTGGATTATCAACTGATCTCATAAGCCTAGAATATGTGAATATAGTATCTCGTGTGACTGGATATGGTCTGGGGGGATTTATTGGAGAGTTAGTTATTTATGAGTGATTACGTACGTAGAACTAGAATTTATTCACTCAGACAAGTTCTCATGTGTTCTTTAATTTTTCTAGTTTGTGTTTATATCGAAAGCGACGTAGATAAAAATAAATTAATACTCTCACAATTTTACTGTGGTTATTCTTTTAAATCCCTTCTAATAATAATAATAAGAATTGAAATTTTTTGCAAAACAGATTATTTTTTAAAATGGGTGGTGGGAAAATGCTTAATCCAATGGATATTACGATGAGTGAAACATTGAAGTCTTAGCCGGAAAATATACGTTAATGGAAAGCATTATGAAAACAAAAAAGAGCTTCTCTCAATAATTCTAACAAGTGTAGGTTTGATTCCCGTCCGCGGAAAAATAAATAAAAATTAAAGTAAGAAATTCCCCAATATTATACTTGTTCCATTTATCAGGACCTTTTGCCCAGAGGTTTTAAGTTGTATCCGAAAACAATTTCAATACCCATTAATAAAAAAAAATGTTTTATCAATTTTGTGGTGACTACAGTTAACCATAAATATATTATTATTATTGACAGCTAGTACCTATCGCAGGTTTGCACACCACCTATGTATTTGTAGAAAAAAAAAATCAACAAATAACATAAAATAATGCTAAAAATTATTAACTATATTCAGTCGTCGAAGTAAATCCCACGCCTCCTTAACTCCTTTTTAATAAGAACAAAATCCGCAATAAAATTATTAATTAGAAATTTAAATATACAAAACCATACATAAAATATAAAAAAAAAACAATAAATAAAAAGAACTATGATATAATATCGAATTAAAAAATACAATTCGTAGCTGTCAATAAATGGGAGGCTGTAGTTATTGTAACAAAATCCGAGACTTCAGAGGATACTAAGATCAAGATAAGTCTTTAAAATTATTGTAAAGAAGATACGACTTTAGAATAAAACATAAATAAATAAATAAGGCGTCCACAACTAGAAATTATAAAATTAAATATCTCCTGTTTCACAGTACTATGCTATTGATTGCTTGATTGATTGATTGAAACTGATGTTTGGGATCCCGAGGGATCCCCCGAACGTAGGCCAAAACAAGGCCTATTGTTCACACTCTAGACCCATGAGCGATCGCTCATAGGTCCCAACCAGACGCTCCTATAAATTTCAGTATTGGCTCCCAGCCCTCTTTGCCGGCATCGTGAAACTCATCCAGGAGATGTATTCCTGAGAGTGCCGGTCAGTGACAAAGAAAGTGGATCAGTGTTTGGAACTCTTCTCGGCAACCACTACATGTAGGATCATATCCTGTGAAGGTGGCCCCTCAGAGAGGAGCGCCCAGTGAGAATGGACACCAGAGTTCTCAGGGTTGGTTTGTTAAGTCCTAGGAGGTTACTCGTTTTGGGTTTGGTTTACCCCACAGTTCCTTTGTTGCTCTACCCGAGGGATCTTCTAACCAAAGGCGATCGTATTGGCGGTCGGCTCAGCTTAAAATGATTAAGACAAGGTATTTTGGTGCAATCCCCTAAGAAAGGGAGTTCAGGGTGGTTTTACACTCCATTAATAGTTTGCAGGTTATGAAGGGTTTAGACGAAGCTTGAACAGCTGATTGGTTGCCTGAGCAGATGACTATCTCCTTATAGTCAGTGTCCGAATTAAGGAGGTGTCTTCCCGCTTCAAGAATGGCCTTGAACTCTGCCTGGAAAACCGTGGTATGGTTTTCAAGATGCATGGCGAACTCAATTTCAGGCTCCTCGCAGAAAACTCCCGCTCCGGTACCTTTATCGAACTTAGAGCCATCAGTATATATTATAATTGGGTTTATCAATAGTTGAAGCACGGAATGTGATGGCCATTCTGCCCTGGATAGAACTCTAGATTCAAAATTGCTTTCCAGTACGATCTCGAGAAGATGGTCCCTATCCCTATCGATGCCAGGTGCGATAGACTGCAAAAACTCATAAATGGATTCATGTGGAGCTCTTGTTTCCATATAAGGCCAGCCAAGGATAAGATGCAGTCTTAGCGTTGTAGTTGACGCCCTTTGCTTAACATGTATTTGCACTAGGTGTAAGTTGAGGATAACCTCCAGAGCCCGAGTGCTAGTTGACTTAAAAGCGCCGCTGCGCTGACCAGGCATAGTCTTTGAATCTTCTCCAATATCTTTCGATGTTTGGCGAAGTCCATTGCTTCACACCACACTACCGAACCATAGGTTAACATGGATCGAAAGATGCTAGTGTATATCCATAGCATCATCCGCAGTTTGAGTCCCCACTTCTTCCCTACCACTCTGCGGCACATTGAGAAAACTCTAAGAGCTTTGCTGGCTCTGTCTTCGAGGTGTGCTTTCCAGTTTAACCTTTTATCTAATATAATACCTATGTGTTTCACCCTGTCCTTTAACTCCAAGTGTGTGGAGCCAATCAAGGACAGGTTTAAACTGGGGATATTCCTCTTCATGGTGAAAAGGCATAGGTCACTTTTCTGTGGATTGATTGCCCAGCGCACGACTAGCCGTATCGCGCTTTGCACCAGTCCACAGAGTACGGGTTCATAGCTCCCGGTGACTAAGATTGTCAAGTCGGCCGCGTAACATAGTGCTTTGTACCCAATCCGGGTGAGTTTTAGCAAGAGATAGTCCATGATTAGCACCCATAAAAGGGGTGATAAGATACCACCTTGACGGGTGCCCCTGTGAGCCCATTTAACTCTGATTGCCTCGCCTAGATCAGCAAACACAGTTCTATTATGCAACATGTGTGCAATCCAATTTTTTAGAGATAGGTTCACTCCATGTTTTGTCAGCATTTCCGTAAACCTATGCAAAAGAACATTATTAAAGGCATCGATGAAAACAGCCAGCATAGATTGTTTGAAGAGGAAGCCCTTTTCAATTGAGTAAATCACCTCGTGGAGTGCCGTCTCAATGGACTTTCCCTTTAAGTACGCATGTGGATACTGTGCTAGTCTGCTTCTGGGAATGGAGCGTCTCAGCTCCTGCTCGCAGGTACGTTCTAGGGTTTTAAGTAAGAAAGAAGTTAAGCTAATAGGTCTATACGCTTCGGCAGTTAAGTAATCTACCCGACTTGTCTTCGGTATAAATACAAATCGCACTTCTTGCCACAACTTCGGTGTATAGACCATTTTGATGCTACTACACTATTACTCGCTATAAAACTCCTTCATCCTTTCCATTTTTAACTATATAATTAAAATTAATCTAAGCTTAGCAACCACAGAATTATAAACTTTTATTTGTACGACTGAAAATTTCTATTTCAAAACAGTAATAGCTTTAAATTCTTCGACCTCGTTAACTCAGATCTGTGAGCTCTTATGTACATACATGCATATATCGAAAATATAATTTCCGATGTTCAATGCCTTTCTATTAATTCTTCATATAACCCTTTGCTGAGATAGTATCAGGTCAGTCCTGTTGCCTATTGTCGTTGAAGAATACTCATCAAGTAAAGTACACACATCTATTCATACTCTACTACTACCGGTGTTATCATCAATTCACTCTATGCTAGAACAAACTGGAAATGCAAGCAAGAACCCTCATCGAACAGATGAATCCTATTCGAAAAGCGTATATTATTGCTCTGATCCCAAAAACTTTCTGAACTCAATCAGAAACTTTTTTGGCTTCGTTTCAGTTTGTGGAGACTCCATTTGCGTTAGCCCGAAATGGAATGGCCACAAAACTAATAGAGAGTTTTGCATCCGGGTTTTCAGATCAGAGCAACCCCGAAGCTCCAATGCTTTACACTTTCGGATCAAAATGAATTTTTATAATTGTGACCCAGTTTTTCTAGTTAACACTGGAATTACAACATCTGCTGGCGGAACGGTGTATTCGACCAAGCTGAAACTCAATTTTGATTGGATGGTGACCTATTAAAATGCGCGAAAACTGTTGCTATGTATATCCGCTTAACTTCGGAAACGAAAATAAATCTGTTTTAGAATCAATAAAAACCCATTGCAGGGACATTATAAAGTTTCTGTTTGTGAGTGAATCAGGGAAAAGCATAAAATTTTATTCACTCTACATTGGCGTCAAACAAGTAGTGGATGGAAATATTATCTACGAGGAGTCGTGTAACAAAACTTCATTGCATTTGCTATGGAGTTAAAAGCGTGTCGGCTGTATACATATATGGAGCTCCAGTTGCTCTTCGGATTTCTGCATTGTTTATGAGTCTGCAAAATTCAACTTAACCAACCTTTGCGAATGCGAAAGTTTCAATATATTCCATACATAGAAAGTATAAATATGGCCCAAGAGCAGTAGGAGCCGGCACTCTGTATGGAAATCATAGAGCGCTTTACTTGCAACGAACTTTGTGAATTTTTAAATTTTTACGATTTGTATGACGTGAATAGCTGCGTCCATTGTACTGAACTGAATTCATATCCATGAATTGCTCTTCCGTGCAGACAGTGAACGATGGACAAGAATAAGTTTTACCATGAATGCAACGTGGATAGAGCTACCGCTTCATTGTACTTTTTCTTGTTAAGTATTTCAAAAAGTTCTGTGTGCAAAATAAAAGAGAATGAATGGACAGTTTACAAAATGAACGTAAACATATGAAAATTTCAGGTGCCTTAAAACATTTCCCAAAGTTCATACACGTACAATAGAGGTAGTAAAAGTTCTGGGAACTTTCTACTGAAACTCACTATGTTTTATAAATTATCCATGGAGCAAAGGTATAGGACTGCATTTGTTGTTTGGTAAGCTTCTTAACTTTTTCTATATACATAATAAATTGTAAAAAAGTTGCTTTTGACATAAACTTCGCGAGGAATCGATGTGTGATGTCAACTTTAAATGATAATTCCTGATTTTTTTTGAAAAGCCAGAATTTGCTAAGAAATATTTTCATAATCATCTAGGAAAATTGCCAAGATTTACAATCTTTTGTAGTTCTACCTGGAAGTATTGAAATGTATGAATTTTCGAAATAAAGCTATCATTAAATAATAATTAGAGCTTGAAACTTTTATGACTTTTTTCAAAAAATCTCTAGAAAGAATACGAGTTATTATTAACTTTTATTCCATAAAAATTAAGCAAAATTATAAGAAATAAGAGTTTTAAAATAATAAAAATTAGTAATTTTTATTATTGAGACTCTCAAAATAATCATTATTTTTAATTGTTATATTTTACTGGTATACAAAACAAAAACTTTTTGATAGTATTTCGAGACTTTTATTTCATAAAAGTCTTTTTAAGAGTTTTTTGAGACTTTTATTTTATAAAAATCATCTTAAAAGTCTTTTCAGACTTTTATTTTATAAAAATCTTTTTAAAAGTCTTTCTTTATGTTTATTATTTAAATATTTACAGTATTTACGGTCTGATTTAAAAAAAAAAAACACCTCTTCCGCTGTTTATGATAATATTTCAATCGATTTTATCCATACGGACATTCATATAGGGTATCATAAGTATTGGTTTTTTAGACTACTTCTAGCCTTTTTACTTGCTTTTGTTTAATTTTATTTTTTTTTTTAATTTTATTTTTTAATTTCCTTCTAATTAAAAGAAAAGCCATCTTGGAATTTGAACACGTAATAGACAGGCAGAGTCTGGACTTTTTTTAAGTTTATATGATATAAACAAATTATGTTATGTATAGGGATCAAATCCATTATCTTACAAATTAAATTGAGCACAAAAACACATCCAGCCCCGTATGTCGCTTACTTTTTTTTTTTTTACAAAAACTAATTTTTTTAAATAGAATAGAGTGCAAACTGCTGAGTCATTCAAACCAAACTTTGCTCTGTTTTACACACTGGCATATATCATATCATAAGATGGCACGAGAACTACATGTCGCATGGCATACCAGAGTAGAGTATACAGATCGTGAAATGGGTAGTGCATTCTGAAATGGACTATAACATATTTTAGAGCGCTCTGAAAGCAAATGTTTTTATAATAGCAGTTTTGCATACATTTGATCGACTTCCTCAATACTTCAGATAAATATGAATCACTCGACATATCCATCATTTCAAATGTTGTGATCCATTCCGGAATGGACCACCCAGCCATATAAATTTTACATACTTTTTTAGTACTGCATGCAACATCTAGTTCTTGTGCCATCTATGATAATATGGACTGCTCGATATGCTATTTCATGCGCATATAATTTGTTGTGTCAAAAACAGTTCTTACGTCGTTGCCAACATTGAAAAACCATTAGCGGGAAGTTGGAAAGTGATTCTAATAAGACCTTTCGAATTTCTGTTGAGTATCTATGAATATATTGCCTTTAGTAAAACACTTTTTACCACTAATTAATCCAAATATTTGTGTATTTGTGTATTTCTATCGACATAGTCAGTCTATATTATACATGTCAGATCGCTGCAAATATTTTAGAATGTTAGGAGTTAGGACTAAATTAAGGCTCTGGTATGGTAGTGGGGAGTCTGTTTTGTGGCTTGGGAAGTGTTTCTCGAGGGTTTGGAATCACCCAAAGTTGGGGTCCCAAACTCAAATTCTAAGGCACTTACATCACATGCATACAATAACATCCATTGAAATAATTTTTGACTTTTTTAAGTTTTGGAATGAAAAATCTTTTTGAAGTTGAATTATATAAATAAAAAAAAAAAAAGGTAAAATAATAAATATATTTTTTCAAACAACTCGATTAATTAAATATATGTTTCTTCTAATTTAGGGGACCCTTAGGACCCCCACCCCCTGGATCCGCCACTCTCGGCATTAAGGTTCGACCATCATGGATATTTGTGAAAGTTAACACGATTGAAGGTCTTATAGAGTATTAACTTAATTTTCAATGTGCTCCCCTGTACATATACATCTTTTGGGTGTTATAAATATACATACATCTATTCCGTGTGAAAACGATCATTTCCGATTCGGATAAACTTTCAGGGTTTGTATGGAATACGAAAATAGCTCATATATGTATATCCCGTTTTGGATATATGACTTGGTAAAGTTACCCTAAGTAACAAACATAGTATGGGAGTATTACACTTATGTGAATAATTATTTTCGTGTCTTCTGAAATTTTGTAAATTTAAATATTGTATCTAGAAGTCCTCTTACCTAATTGTAAGTTGCTTCCAAAAACTTAATTTTTGTGCCTTGTTAATTTGGGTTTAGATTGTTTTTCGATTTAAAGAAGAGAAAAATATATTTTCGTAAATTTTCCGTTCGAAGGTAAAAGTAAAGTAATAATAATGGAAGTTTGTAATGTCAGTAAAGGATCAAGCTTTAATTCCTGCAAATTTAATTGTTCAAATTCGAAAGATACCTGCATCTAGGACTTTGAATTTGCATGGACATTTTTGTATTGAATACTTGAATACTTGTAATAACTCATACTTTACTTGTTTGTCTCAAACGAGTAAAATCAATCCAATGTGTGAAATAAATAAGTAAAGAGATATATGTATTCCTCACGAAAACGATCAAATTTGAATGAAAATTTCAGAATTTGTATTGAATACCAAATGGGCTCGCCCATATGTTTTTGTTTCCCACTACTGTTGTTCGGCTTCATTTTTGATATATGAATTTTTTAAATCACCGCGTATACCCATAGTAACCTTTGTGGGAGCATTGCACTTAGGGGAGTGTATTGCTTTGTGAGGACCTCTAGCACTTTTTCTTTTTATGTTGAAGCTAGAAGCCTGGAGTTTTGCACTTTTATTATTACTCTTTCATAAATTCTGCTGTAGCTGACATCTTCACAGCCCTCTCACACTATAAAACATGACACAATACAAAATTTGGTTCAGCTTCATTTAATTTAGTATATCAGGTTATCCTTTTTTTTATATATATATATTCTAAAAGGTTGACAGGACAGATGTAATTGTGTATGAGGTAGGTAATAATTTACTAGTTTAGTTGCAGTGAAGTGCAGATCGTTGGTGAAGGGGAATTTTTAGTAACATAAATGCAACAAGAACTAGATATAGGAAGCAGTATTGGAGCACAGTATACAATCTTTTTATGGCTAGTGGCCCATTCCGGAATACACTCGCCAATTCAGAATCTGGTATACTCTACTATGGCTGGTATTTTTTGTTCTATTTATATTATTGAGTCAAGCTCAGAGGATACCCTAAGATGCAAAGCACAGCATGGCAGGAAAGAGATAGGAAAAGGATTAGAAGACATGAGAAAAGTGGCGGAGGTGCTGATGTATGACACTCTTGAACCTTCGCATATTGTAAGGGCGAAAAAAAAACAGAAGATGGTAGACTGTTCCATATTCGCACAGTTCGGAATAAAAAAGTATCGAGGAATTTTACTATACTGCCAAAAGTATTTTGAAGGGAGTATTATGTGCAGGAATTAATCTACAAAGGAACAGACTAGATATTTCATCGGAGCATTGGCCTCCCATATAACGATAAAGGAGTGAAAGGCATCCATCTGTACGGCGGCGGTGTTTGAGTGAGTCGATATTATCCACTAAAGCTAAGGCTGTGAGACCAGCCCCTGCCCATTCTAGGTCTGATGTAAGACTTGTACAGGAGCGCTAGATTTTATGGGCTGAAATATTTCCTACACCTTTCCAGAAATCCAAGATATTGTGATGCTTCTTTGACAGCAGAGAGATATGGTTTGTCTAGCTTAATTTAATGGAAATATTAATGCCAAGAAGGCTTAGGGACGGTGAATCGGAAATTAATGCTCCATCAAATTAAATGCGAGTGGTTAAGTGGTGATCTTGTTTTGAAGAGATGAAACAGCTTTGGGTCTTAGATGCATTGACTTCGACGCGATTCGCTTTGCGCCAAGCGAGGATATTGTCAAGATCGTTATTCAATGATCTAATTATGCAAACACGTTTAACAGATATGGCGCTCCCTCTGGAGTCTGTAAAAGGAGTATGCGAAATCAAGGGTACCGTCATCGCCAAAACTGTGAATGGGATACAAAGTAAGAGAAAATAGATAATTAATGAAAATTAAGAAGAGCTCCATCACTCTGGGGTACACTGGCATTTATAGAATGAAATTAAGGTCGATGCACACTTACCGGCACAGATGGGAAAATATTTTTATATAAAACCAAGTTAGCTAATTCACATCAACCGGTATCGGCAGATACCGGCACGTAACGAAAACTTCATTGCCGGTCGTTATCGGTATCCAGAAACCAAACCAACATTTGTGGATTGCTAGTCTAGTTGCGAAGTTATCATGGGATCACTTTTCTATATTTTTCTCGCGATACCTACCTTTACTGAAAGTTTCCTATCCATTTTATGTCGTTATATGTCCACGAAAAATGACGGCGCCGGACGATACATATCTCTGCCAGTTCGTGCTGTGTCGATAAGTGTGAATCGAACTTTAGGCAACCAGATAGAAAAATTTCAATCTATAATAGAAGTACTTCAAGTTTAGCAAAATGGGAAGGATGTCAGACTCTGTCAAAGACCTTTGAAATATCAACGGTATACCATGCGATATCTAATTCTTATGTCATCACTTGTAGTACGCAACAGACATGATTATTGCCATGTTTGCGGAAATATAAATTTTACCATATTTGAACAGAATATTTTAGAAAGTGCAGAAAAATTCTTTAAAGTGCATAAAATACTATTTAGAATAAAAATTTCTGAAAGCACCACAAAAGTGTGGGAAATTCCTTCACTATGCAAACACTGAGGGAAGACAGAAAGGATATTTCAGATGACTGTTCACTTCTAGTGTATTATAATGTACACATTATTTTGATCTGCACCTAAAGTGTAGCATTTTCCGATTTTTTTATTTGGCATAGTCAAATTCTTTTAACTAGAAACATTTATTTCTGATAAAACTCAATATGTGGTGCGGTTACAAAATTTTAGATTACGCTACATACATTCATTTATGTGCATATACACACAAGTACATAGGAATTACACTGCAGAAGCAGAAGGTGAATATGGCCCTATATATGAAGCAGGAATTTCCTTTACAACAACTCATTACATCCTTTCACCATGCTGAGAATCCTATTACAATTCTACTCTACCTCATATTCCATCAAGTGGATTACAGCTGCAGCGTATTTTTGTTTCAGGCATTCTCCTATAAGAGGATTAAAACCACCCTCAAATAATACCCGTTTACACAAATATGTTACATTTCACTGTTGAAAGGAATTCTCTTGATACTACTGTGCACTTTAGATTTGTTCTTGGCTCCCATAATAAGCCTGTTTTTATTACTGTTTGAAATTGAATGGATGCATTTTATATGCACTACTGAAATTTATTGAAAAAATAAAATTGCACAGTTAAAGGTTTGGGTATTATGTAGTTACAGATTTGTATCAAACTGATTGAATACCTATAATTGGTATTTCAGATTTTAAAGAATATTTACAGATAAATAACTAATGGGAAATCATAGTCTACAGAATCTAGAGTTCACTTCCTTTAACATATCCTTAATATACAGACCAGCTATGAATGATGAAATCAACAAGAAAAACATTTTTTTGTTTGTTACTAAATAAATTTTATTGAACGATTACTTAATCATCTGTACATAACCGACATGATATAATTACTACGTGCTATAAAATTGATGAACTTTTTGCTTTACGTTCTGCACTAAATTTTATACAGAGACAGTATCGGGTGCTCTTTTATACTACCTCTTAAAAGTATCTATGTTAGAGGAGTGCCTCCTCTTTATACCCTAGATGAAATCTAGAGCGTATACTAAGTTTGTCATTCCGTTTGTAACGCACAGAAATAATGCTAGCAGACAAAAGTGGATTGGACACCTACACGTTATATTAAAAGTTGTTTTGATTTTTTCATGTCCGTCTGCCCGCGTGTACTTAGAGAGCTGAAATTTTGTACGCGGACTTTAAAAAAAAATTGAAATTAAGTTTGAAAATGATACAAATCGGGCAACTCCTTCGTGGGGTTGCCATAGAAAAATTTCGTTTTCCACTGTATATTTGCATACTGCCTGAGAGCGCGTTGACTTAGAGATATGAGATTTGATACATGAAGTTTTCATAGTAACAGCAAATAAAATTTTAAAAATGGAAAAAATCCGGCAACCCATTCTTGGTGTCATATAAAAATTTTGGTTTTTTACGGATACTGTGACAACGATCAGTACTAAACATTTCTATTGTACTAAAAACTTGTTCAGAATATGAAGTCCTATAAAACTGGTTATAATCATTTTTTCTGTCCGACGAACCGTTCTATGCGAAAAACTACTGCAAAAATCAAAATTGTTCAAATGAGTTACCATACGAAATTTCACACGGGTAATCAACTAGGGTATCATATGAATTGGAATTAGACTAATTTTAGCTATTTTACTTGTTTCTTTTTAATTTTCTTTTCTTTTAATTTTTAATAATAGCCCAATATTTTTCAACTGACCATTTGTAGTTTCGGATAACTTGGAGAATTCGCTTACTTGGGTACTACGGGTATGCATTGAGTATCGTAAAAATCTCTCACTTTTCTTCTGTAGTAGCAAGTTACTAAATCCGGCCAGAAGAAGCTTCTGAATACACTGCTTTACATATATATACATTCGTATTGATTGTGCCTGTTGCCACGAAAAGCAATGATTTCTGGCCACACGAACATATTGGTTGCCAAAATAATTATTTACTGAGAAATTTGGAGTACCGACGATTCTTAAACTTGGGATCTACAACATCGCTCTTTTTTGCCGAAAAAAATTGAAAGCTGGGTGAAATCAGATTTCATCTAAGTTTCATCATCCATAAGGCAGCAGTCAAATTTCGTTAGGAAATTTTCATACAAAATCTGGCTCTTGGTTTTGCAACTTGGTTCTTTTCTAGTGTTCTGTTCGATGTTTTCTGAGTATAGATACTTGGTAGGCCTTCTCTTCTTTGATTCGAAGGACTGTAACAGATGACGTTCCAGCCTTATCTATCAGCCATATCTCTCAACGACATGTTGACATGCGGACAAACCAATTTTGATTTTCTTCCTGACCCGAACTATCTCTGGAGACTACAAGATTCCCGAAATTTACTAATAAGATTTTGGATAATCGTCTTCGGGATTTTTAACATTTTAGCTAAACCTCTTTAAGAAAGTTCGGATTTTTCACATGTGTGGGAACAATTAATTTCCGACGTTCTTCTTGGCTGACTAAAATTTTCACTGCATAAGAACTTTGCATGTAATGCCTTGCAATTTTAAGTGGACACGATTTTATAGATGCAACCTTACCAGCGTTCCCTAATTTTGTTCACCTGGTGATGAGTAATGGGAGCAGATATGTGAGCGGTTTTTTTCTGAAACAGTCCTTATTATAAATTCGCAGCATCTAAATTGCAAATCGAGTACAATGTCAAGACTGAAAATTTTATTGGTAAGTATATGAAACAGTAGTGTCTAACGTTAGTCTGTTTATATATGTGGTCAGGCTGAATTTCTTTCTTGTTTGAAGTTAATTCGTTCACTAGAATTATCCATCTAGCCAACAGGTCTGCTCAGGTATAATTGAACGATATCGTATAACTGAGTAATTATACATAAAACTTATTACTTGGATTAAATCATTGATGAGCATTGAAAATATACAAAGATCCAACATTGATCCTTGTGGGGCCTAGTAAAATGGGAATCTGTTTCGAAATTGTGCTCGTTGGATCGTTTAAGTTATTTTTGCATTTACTTCTAGAACAGCTTAACGGACTATAAAAAAAATTCGAGCTCATTTCATAAGAACTCTTAGGGGCATTAAATACTACCATCTTACCCTTTCAAGGTATGCGTTAGAAATCGGAATTAATCTATGATGACCGTACAAAGATTGCTAAGTTTAGTTGATTTTTCAAACTTTACTTGAAAATCATTTATGCATCCAAAATTAGAGCTCTCTCAATCAGTACTCAAATTCACGTGGAAAATTAGGGGTTCCTCAATCAGTACTCAAATACACATGGAAAATTAGCATACTTGTAGGACAGTGTTGCCAAATTTAGTTCATTTTCGAAATTATATCTTTAATTTTTATTACAAGTCAATAAATGTGTGTTCGATCAATTTTGCTGTATCTTCATGGCTTAGCATTACTAATTGAATAGCAAACTTAATACATATCGTCGACCCAAAAGTTATTCTGTTTTATCGGTCAAAATGCGGAAATTGAGTTTTTATATTTGAGATGTACCTGCATAGATAAAAAGGAGATCTTTGAAAGTATTTAATCCGTTCAGTAATTTCTGCTAATATTTTGCAGGTTAGCACAATGTGGCGTCGTAATAAATGTAAATCTTACAAAGATTGTGTTCTAGAGTTCTCAACAATAGAAATTCCATGGTGATTTTGGTTTATCGTTAACTTTTGCAAATTAATTAATAATTGAAAATAAAATTATGTTTTTATTTAATTCGTTTTCAAATCTTCTGATTAATCTCTAAACCCATTTAAAGAGCATTAGATAAAATAAGGTCTTAGCATTAGCATAATCTGGTTACAAATTAAGTGGAAGGTAAGGCACCTCTTCCACCGACACCCAACATGGAAAATTTTCGGAACGAATCTCTATATACTATACTTCTATCTACTTCTATCTATTGAAAAGAAGTAAGAGGCTTTTTTGTCGTATACATAAAGGGCTAACTTAATTACTTTAAACACATTCACCCTGGAAACTATTATTCAGTACAATTTTTGGTGCAGTTGGATTAAAACGTACTTTAACACGTGTTCAGCTTTATCAACGGATTCACGAATGCCAATGCTTTGACAAAATAATAACAACAGCGCATTTCATCCTTAAGCCATCGTTTGAAGGAATTCACAGTGCACCTCACCAACAAAATTTCGAGGAGTTTGTTTTTAAATCTAGGTGGGGTCGTTGCGCATTTTGAAGGAATTGAAAGAAAACGAAATTCGATCGTGAATTTCTCACAGGACTTTGGTAGATGAGAGTCCGTGTTTTGAGCTCAAAATAAGTTAGTAATAATAAGAATAATATAACTTCATTAGCTTATAACAAAACTCCCACAATTTCATTTAGAAGCATTCAAAATTATCAAAAACAGAAACAAAACGAATATTTCTTTTATTCTATTGACATATTCATGATCTGCTTCTAATGCATCTTCTAAATCTTGCTTAATTGCAATTTTTCGCTCGCATTTCTCTACGTTGACTCATTCGATACGTTAAGTCAGTACCTCTAATTGAAGATGCCTGTATATCATATATGCCTCATATGACGGAAGTCGCTTCAACATTTAACTCTATGCGTTCTTCAATACTCATCCACTTCAACGACTCCAACAACCATCTTGTGGAAGTAATTCTTTTTCATTTCTCTCATCATCTCATCTCATCTCTCATCATATCAAGCGATGTTCGAGTACTTTTTTGACTGTCACTCATGTGATTTTGCTTAGTGAACCAACTTGTTGGTCGTTTTTTATTCGACATTACTACTGTCTGTCATTTACAATAGCTTGCTATCAAAAAAGTTTATAGGTTAATAAAAAGTTGGTTTTCTATTCGAAAAATTGTCTTTTTTGAAGGTCAAAAATCTCCTAAAGTAGCTATATTATCGAACTGTTTCGTATCCAAAAAAAATATGCCTAATCTGTTACCTTTTCGGTAAATGTAACATTATTACCCTAGCTCAAGTAGTCTCTGATATACAGGAAAATATGTCTTGCAACATACCTCGCCCATACTTGAACGAAATTATTTCGAAATTCAAATTTTTTTATAATGGTGGAAATAGTAGCGTCCCCAGTATCGAAACTTGTGGTACACCCAAGTGTTGATTTGACAGATTGAATTTTTGTTTTCTGTGTTTTCTATGTTTTATGAAAATTCGCCTGTCAATTATTTCAAAAGCTCATTTCAAATACAAAAACACTCCTATTATTTTAAAAATCTTTGCATCTATTATTTCTGTTACTCATTATAAAAAAAAAAACAATTAAAGTGTTTCTATAAATTCTTTATTTTGTAATTAACGTAGATTGCCATCTGCTTATGAATTTCTGAACTTTCTAAAAATGTAATCAAAATAGCTCTCGCGCCACCTTCAATTTTAAGTGTGAAATAGCGAATTTGCATTGTATAATAGTCTAAAGTAGATCAAATCCAGTTCAATGTCTCATTTCTATATTTCCGAAAAGTCTTTGGACTTTTGCTCTATAATCGAATATCAGCAAGTGTTGGTGCGCGTGTAGCTTCCTCTGTTCACAAATTGGTTATACAATAAAATTGTCATAAAGTCGAGAAAATTATTCGAGTTTCTTTTTTTTTCTTCTTTTCCAAAAACTATTGGAAATAACAATTTTTTTCCACTTATTCACTATTAGATAGGTGTTTTTTAAAACCCAATTTTTCTGCCATTATTAACTCATAAGACAATAAGTTTTCAGTTTTATTTGAACTACTTTTTCCAAAAAATTTCAAAAGTGTTTAGTGTCTTGACCTGTCTGAGCTCTTCACATATCCTAGTATTTCTTATTTTTGGCACTAGTGTTATTATTGATCCATCCAAGGGTAGGAGCATTTTCCTTGACATATTCTTTTCACAAATATAAATCTATTTTTACTAGTCTTTCATTGCGTACATACGAGTATATTACTAAATCTAAACCAACTCGCGTATTGACGTAAGGCTCTAGAATATTCTACTAGTGGAATTTAATGATTGAATTATAAGGAAGTTGCCCTGCCTAGTATAATAATAAATAAAAAAACGAAGAAAAAAGAAAAAGTATAAAGTACTTAGAAATTTGAGAAAGTGGGGAAAACGGTCTTCCAGAAAAAAGCTAAAGGCAGTCGCAGAGTGCTAATCTTTAACGGATATATGAAATTGGTGAGTCATCAAAAGATATATATCACATGGTAAACATACAAAGCATTGTTTGCCATAGTCCAGTTAAATGTAATATATACATAAAGATATTAAATTGTGCTCCAAACTTTTCCTTTTTTAAATCAACAGAGGATCAGTACAATAGATGTATACTTTATAGAACAAAATTAAGTTAAACTAGAAGAGAAAACACAACTTCATAAGTCGCATTTAAAAATCAACGCTGAATCTTAATCCTTTCACTATCTCTTGCCTGCCATGCTGTGCTTTGCATCATAGAGCTGAGCTTGGCTTAATAATATAAAAAAAAAAACTTCAAATAAAGGAATAATATCCTACGATTTACAAATTGTTTATTCAATTTGCCTTGAGGTAAATGCTTGAAACTTTTACTACATACAGCACACATTCGCAGTTTATACACTCCGATTTTGATACAATGCCTTATTGTCCTTTATAGCCAGGTAGAGGGGTAAATGATATCGCTAATGTACTGTTAAAAATATTGAAACAGGTGGTTACAAATCACCCAAAAATTAAATCCATAATTTTATGGATTGACAGTTGCATACCCCCCTAAATCGTAATAAAACTAATACAACACTTGTCTTGAAATTTTTGCCGGACAATTAATCAATCAAAAAAGTTGTTCGAAAATTTTCAGAGCCCAGGCTCTTAAGAATGCAAGAGCTAGATTCAGTTCATAGTGCTATCGATATGCCTATAGGTGGTTTGAAAATTTGCAGACTAGAATTCTAAACTTTAAATTGAAATTAATACAATTATCAGAAGAAAACTTTTCAACAACGACCAAATTTTCAGGCTGTATCTCATTTCACCAAATTGGATTCTCATCAGTTAAGGTAATACAAAGCAAGATTTATTAGAGCTTCGAATTAGATATTATTCTTATTTTTATTTTAAGGTTAGATTACACGATATTTAAATACAATAGAAACATTTAAAATTTAGTGCTAGAAGTAATAATTTTTATTCAACTACAATATAAGAAAGAGGAAGGCTTTGCCGAGAAAGTGTATTCTTTTTTTCAAAAACCCATTTAATTTTATATTAAAATATTACTTACATACTAATAAACTATACTTACTGTACTACGGAACAATTTTCGAAAAATTCACTAGTTATATTAATCTAATATTTATTTAATCCTCGTTTCGGGTAAAGTGAATCGCGTCGAATTCAAAGCTGTCTCATCTCATTAAAACAAGATCATAAATTATCCAGTCCCGTTTCTCAGAGAGCATGCGACTTATCAAGTAAGAGGGATGAGTTTGAACTGAGCGCTTCTGAAAAATTAAGAAGCTTGTCGAGCTTTGAATTAAAGGTATTAAAGTCCTCGGAGAAAGCATTGAGGTACGACCAGTTGGCAGATATGTGCTTAACACAATCTGCAATAAAGCATTGGTCGCTTGAGAACGA
This sequence comes from Dioctria rufipes, assembly GCA_963924295.1. Lineage (NCBI taxonomy): Eukaryota > Metazoa > Arthropoda > Insecta > Diptera > Asilidae > Dioctria > Dioctria rufipes. Next base: position 243,437,548 of record OZ002741.1, read on the forward strand.
ATCGAAGACACCTTTGATAAATCGTGGAATATGACACGGGTTAATCGCTAAGCATTCGCCACAGGTTATGAAAGAAATAGGAGAACTCCTTAGAGTACGGCGCAGGCAAGAGGAATGAAAAGACTTGCCACAAATTCCGTCACAAATGAAGACATCTTCATTGGTGGCAGACGAACATACAGTACATGTGGTCATGATTATATAGTGTAAACTGTAAAACAGAAGAGTAGCAGAGATTTAGGCGTTAATTAAAAAGATGGATTGTGTGTAGAAGCCAAGCTACGAAAAGCCTCCGATATCACAGTGGTGGGAACTCTTACTGACAGATGGCGATCAATCTAAAACCAAAAAATGCCTGTAATTATTAAATTATTAACTTAAGTGTATGAGTAGCCTGAAGCACAGAAAATTATTAAGCAAGTTTACCACAAATGAAATGCATAAATAAAATGCCAGTGCAAAAGAGCACAAGCGACACACAAAATAAAATAGAAATTCCCCACAGCAAGCGGTCACAAAGAATACACAGAAAAAAAATTGCAAAACCAGACGAAAAAGAAAAAAAAATAAACAATAAGCAAAATTGACCGAACTATTAACAACAGATCACACACAGAGTTGGCAACAAACCATTAGAAATTAATTCACAAAATTAATTAAATACGGAGCACACAAAAATTGACACACAAACTGACAAATCTGTAACGTCTGCTATCCGCAAAGCGAATCGCGAATATTTTCATTCCAGACTTGATATTAAATTGGGCCCAAGGCTTCTGTGGAGTAACTTAAAAAAGTACTAGCGTAGTTTCTGCGAGACCAAAATCATTGCCAGGGGACACAGTCGAAACTTTGGCACAATCATTAGTAAATTCTACGGCACCAGAGTTACCAAACTCGTTTTCTTTCAGGTGCGTTGATTATGATGAATTGTCCATGGCTATTTTTGCTATAAAGTCCGATGCTGTTGGACCAGATGGCTTACCTCCACGCTTTCTTAAAAGTATTTTTCGTAACATTCAAAATGTCATCCTACTCCTATTCAATGCATGCCTTACAACATCTACGTTTCCCTCCTCGTGGAAAGTGGCCACTGCTATCCCAATTTCTAAAAATAAATCACCTACCACTGTTTCTAATTACCGCCCGGTAAGTGTGTTATGCTTTCTGGCAAAAGCCCTTGAAAAACTCATGTACTGGCAATTGAATTGTTTTCTAGAGGAAAATCGTATGATATCACCCTGGCAGTCGGGATTTCGCTCCTTCCACAGTTACGAAACTGCTTTATTATGCGTTACCTCCGATTTGCGTGCGGCACTTGACAGCGATGACATTACAATAGTGATAATAGCGTGAACCATTTTAAACTTATATCCAAACTAAATAATGTTTTCAATTTTTCTAGTTCAGCCTATAATGAGCTTGCTGTCAAATCGAAAGCAACGAGTAAAAGTGGATGGTGAGATTTCTGGTATATTATCATTGCGTAGAGGTGTTCCACAAGGTTCTATTCTTGGACCACTTCTGTTCTCTCTATTTATAAATGATCTGCCACAGAAAATCCAATTCGCTAAGGTTCACTTGTATGCGGATGACGTGCAGATTTACCATAGTAGTTCTATCGGCCTTATGGAAAACTGTTTGGGGTGCATTAACGAGGATCTAGTAAACCTATCTGAGTGGGCTCGTGATAATGATATAAGGCTAAACTCTGCGAAATGTTCTGCAATACACAACCCAGGCTTTGAACCCCGAGCAGCTTCCACCAGTTTGTATCAACTCTGTTACCCTTCCGTATGTAGATAAGGTTAAGATGCTTGGAGTTATGATAAATTCCAATTTAAAGTGCACAGATTATATTAGCGCACAATTGAGGAAAATTTATTCTAGTCTGCGGATGTTGTGGTTGAGTGCTGATATACTACCACTCCGCACTCGTGAAAGACTTGTCAAGGTTCTCCTCTTGCCTCACTTCTGCTTTGGAAATTTTGTTTACCCTAAACTAGATACTACAAGTGAACGTTGAATGGATGTAGCTTTTAACGAGTGTCTTCGGTTTATCCATGGACAGCGACGTTATGATCACATTACACCCTATAGAACATCGTTGTTATGGTGTACATTGCAGACATACTTGCATCGCAGAGGGTTGATCTTCCTTTTTGGCCTTATTATCTCACGCAAACGTAGATATCTTTATGATCGCTTACAATTTCTGCGTTCAGCAAGACACCGAAAAACTCTTATTCCCAGATTCTCTAAACGAGTCATGGAGAGTTCTTTCCTTGTTCAGTTGATTCGTCTTCGGAATAATTTACCCACACATATCCAGGGGGCGGAAAGCATGCATACTTTTAGAAGGGTACTCCGGTCACATAATCTTCAGTTTTTTATTATTCAATTTTTTATTTTTTTTTATTTTTTTGCTTCTATTTTTGCTTATATGATTACTTCTTTTAAATTGAATTACATTTATGAAGAGAATTAAATTTATTAATTCAGTCTGTAAGTACATAGTATAAGTTCAATCATAATTAATTTTAGAATTATTTTTTTGGTTTATTAATTTATAAGAAAGTACTATAAAATATAAATATCTTGTGCAAAATTTTTTTTTAATAAATATGAATATGAAATATGAATATGAATCTGCATTCAATTCCAACAGAGTAAGGTGTTAGTTTAAATCAGTAAAACATATTGATATCAAACAAATATTTCAAAGATGCTGAATGTTTGTTGCTTACGAAAATATTGTTGATATAACTACATTTTGTTCAAATTGCGCTGTGAAATTATTGATTTAACCATAATTTATTAAATATTCAACAATTTTTATATCAAACAATGTGATTTGTTGATTTCAACATTAATATTTCTCTGAGTGCACCCAGTTTGTAGCTAAGTAAATAATGTAAATATGTGGCAATTTGAATTAAAGCTAGCACACCGTATTGTTTTCTCCGAGAGATACTACTATGCTTATGTTACGTAATTAGTGTGTTGTAATTTATGTGCAACACACACTTCAAAAACCATTGTGATGTTCTTCATGTTGTCGCATCAAAATATTATATTATTATTTCTGGTTGTAAATTAGAATTACAAATCTTTTTTTTGCAAGAATGAAAGAAAGGAAAATATTATAAAGTCATAAATATTTATTAAAATTACTAAATCATACAATAGTAATTCAAAAATATCTAAATTTAATTTATTTGTTAATGGCAATGCCTTTTGAAAGCTCTTTTACCATTTGGAATATACACAATGGTACAAACTTCGAAATTTTCCTCTGGTGTTCTTGATAGCTCAGTTTTCGTTGCGTAGACTATTCTCCTTTTATGAAGAGCAAATTAGCTTATTTTCCAAAATCGATGTTGAACTTCTATTTATAAGGGGATACATTGTATTAATTAGTAGATTTTATTTAGCGTCGATTTTGTATGTTTGTCGAAAGTAAGTGTTTTGTCTAATACGATACCAAGATATTTAGGCTAAGATTTATGTGAAACAGCGTTCACTGAAGAGGTTACAGATCCAAGCTATTAGGGCAACATAAAAGCCTAAATTACTCATTTTATGTATCAGAATTTCATACCAAACCGAATCAAATGCAACATGCACATTTAGGAGGACAAAGCGTGTGGACTTTTTTTAAAGAAAAATTATTTTTAATATGTTGTGAGATTGTCAGCAATAGATGCATTTACACCTATCTCTAAAACTAAACTGCTCATTCGATAATAGATTAATTTTTCACCATTATCAATAACTCCAGTAATTTTCACGCCTAACTTATTAGGCTAACAGGATGATAGCTACATGGATCCCATGATAGTTTTCCATATTTTAGGGTCTGTCTGAATCCAAGTCATTGCATTTATAAGAGCTAGTGATGTAACACACATCTGAATAGCTTAATCGCCAAGTCAAGGATCGATTCAAATAGACAACATACTGTGAGGTTATGTTTGTTAGCTGACTACGAAAACAAGTTAAGCAAACGAATTCGAACTGTTGAGCTTCATCGTCATCTAATTCTGATAATATCTTAGCTATATACAACGTCACTGACTGTTAAAACCAAACGAAGTCGAAGATGAAGACTTGAATACGGGCAGGCTCTTAGTATCGAAATTACTTTAATCTTCCTTCAGTTCACGCAATAAATAATAGGACCAATGAACACTCAGCCTGTAAAGGTATTATCCTCCAAATGAAAAGTTGGTATTCGCCCTAATTTGTGTCTAAAATAGAATTAGTTTATTTACTTAAATGTTTCATCATTATTTTACTATTTTATTTCCCCGTTCCCACGCTCTATGCCTATGACTAATTTCAAAAGGAACTTCTTTTTATATTTACCAAATTTTCAAATTTAAAACAGAACGTAAAGAATAATTTTATGGAAGACTTAGCGAAAACGTCCATGCCACATCATTACACATTTAAAACTGAACATGAAGGACAGTAAAAGCTTTGAAAATGCAGATATATGTTTATGATATAACTGCCATAATCACAACGAATATTATTATAAATAAGATTTATAACGATTTAAAGCCTACATTTACCTACCGAGCGAGAAATAGAAGCACTCAAAGACGAATGCAATGGCGCTTCTTCGGAAGTTCTGAACGCTTCCTCACCGTATCCTAGTTCATATATTTTAAACATATACATATCTGCAAAGCGCAGCACTCATTTAGAGATTCCAGGGATGCACTCTTGGAGCGCTTATAAGGAAAGCAGTATAAGATTTGAGTTTCTTTGTGTGTTCTGAATGCAAATTGCATGGGTATGTTTCTCAACAAAAAGAGAAAAACTATATTGTATGAAAATTCTTCTGCATCTTCTTCTTTCAGATGCATATGAGTCATCTATTCATAAATAAGCCCAAAATCAGGGAAGATATGTATCTGCTCCGGGAAAAATTCCCTTGGGTATTTTAAGAGAACGCTTCGATAAAGATATTCTAGATATGGTGTGGAAGTGCTTCCCCTGATAATCGCTTGTCATATTTCCCGCTAGGTATTAATACAAACATTATTTCACACACTTGTAAAATAAGCTGTTCCCAGCGGGAAAAATGGGAATGCCTGATTTATCTAAGGTTTACTATTAACATTACCTGGAATGCGTTAGTAATGAATACATGAACATACCTTACGTTTACCTGGTTTAGGAAGGCAGGAGTAATGTATTCATGCATCATATTTTTGAGCATGTTATGTATCTTCCTGTGAATGCTCAGTGAAGGCAGAGGTAATTCATTCATTTTGTATATACCTTTCGTTGACCTGGTTTAGGAAGGCAGGCGTAATATATTGATGCGTCGTAGTTTTGATCAAGCTATGTACCTTCCAGATAATTCTTAGAGAAGGCACAGGTAATGAGTAGATATATTCATTCGTGTTGTTATCGAAAAGAGATAGAAATTAGTGCGGCTATATTTGCAGAGGCAAGTTCAAGGGAGTGCGTGCAAGTCGAAAATGAGTCAAATAGTTTCATTATAAAAACAATGAAGGAAGGAAAGTGCGTGCAGATGGAAAACGTTCTGATTTGTGCATTATTTTAGAAGAAATGAATTATTTTCATTTAAGTGCGAGATACGAATAAGTGAAGACCCGTTTATTTCCCACAACTTTCTAAGAAAGTAGGAGAAGTTCTTCCCTTTACCTCTCAGTGGAAACATGTGTGCTTTCCTCCACCCTCCTAATGGTATAAATTGAATGTTTTTTTTCTGGCTTTCCGGAAAACTCATGCATAATGGTTCCATACTTTTTTCTAAAATGGCAGAATAAATGCTTCCACTGAATTTAAAAGTGATCCTTCTTTTGACCTTCCGAAGAATTTAAAAGAAAAGCTTCTTCCCACCTTCAAAACAATTAATAAGAAATTCTTCCTTTGACGTTCCAAGGACTTAATAAGGAAGGCTTCCATTCACCTTACAGGTCATGCAGGGGTAAGGTATATAACCACTTTATGTACCTTCCCGTCGTAGGACAATGCTTTAAAAGAAATAAAGTGGATATCAGAGCGTATTGCTTCCATACCTTCCATAGAATGTTTTCGGTATTCATCCGAAATGTTTCCGGGATGCATTCCGAAAACATTCTGTGAAATGCATGGAAGTAGTATGCTCTTATACCCAGTCCATTGCTTTTAATGCATTGATCTCCTACGACGGGACGGTATATAAAGGTGGTTATATACCTTACCTCTCCATGACCTGTAAGGTGAAGGGAAGACTTCCGTATTAATTCTTTGGAATGTGAAAGGAAGACGCATTACTTTTAAATTCTTTGGAAGGTGAAAAGAGTAATCCTTTGAAATTCAGTGGAAGCATTCATTCTTCCATTTCAGAAAAGTGAACGAAACCATTAAGCATGAATTCTCCGGAAGGTTGGAAAAAACCATTTAATTTATGAAGGGAAGCACTCCTCCTGTTTTCACTGAGAGTTAAAATGAAGAACTTTTCCTGCTATCTTAGAATGGTGTAGAAAATAAACTCGTCTTCACATATAAGAATGTTTTCCATCTGCACGCACTTACCTTCCTGCATTGTTCTTAAAAAAAGCAATGAAACTATATGACTCATTTTCGACCTGCACGCTCTCCCAGGAACTAGCCTCTGCAAATACAGCCGCACAATTTCTGTCTCTTTTCGATAACAAGACGAATGAAGATTTCTATTCATTACCTCTGCCTTCTCTAAGCATTCCCTGGAAGGTACATAACATACTCAAAAATACGGTGCATCAATACATTACGCATGCCTTCCTAAACTACTCATTACTATTGCCTTCCAGGTAATGTTAACATTAAACCTTATCTAACTCAGGAATTCCCATTTTTCCCACTGGGTTATGTTTTTAATTTTGTGGAAACGGCTGGCTAGTGGTGGCTAGTGGTTAATCGCATTCCAGTAGGTACTAGTCCATTAAAAATAATAATAATACTGGAATAAAAGAAATACGTTCTACAAATGTGTGCGATTCAATGTTATGTCATTTGCTTTTAACCCTCAGTTCCGACCCGGATCCGCCCTAAGTGCTGTCAAAGTGTTCGTTTGAACCAAAAATGACGTCACAGGTTCAATCTCGATCCGACCTTAGATTGGAACTGAACTTTCTCAGGTTCAATTCAGATTCACCTACTCACATAAAAGCTAGTTTTGATCTTTTAAAATATCAGATTCTGACAAATTTGTTAAAGCATTCATAATGCGTGTTTCACTTTAAAATTATCATTTAATTCTGACTTTTCTATACAAACACAAGTAAACAAAACGGATAAACTCTAAAAGAATTTGTTTAAACAGAGTTGAATCCAGTTCCAATCTAGTTCCAATCTAAAGCTCAAACGAAAACGACATTAATAAATATAGATGTCTCAATAGTAAATGAGAACAGTTGATGGCTATAGGCTTGCAAGTCAAATTTCATCAAATAGCTGATTACTACAAAATTAAAACAAAAAGTAAATGTACAACATAGAATGATCCCATTTAAATAAATTAAAAATAGGCACATATACATAAAAAAAAAAGAGAAAAAGCATTAAATTAAAGAGAACATAATACAAAAATACAGACTAGAAATAAAATTGAACAGAAAAAGAGAAACGAAAAAGAAGAGAAAGTTGAAAAAAAAGAAAAAGAAAAAAAGCTACATTAGGTAAGCTGACCATTCAAGAGACGCTTTACTTGGGCTTTAGTTAGATGTAGGTCCAGTACGTGCCAATGAGCATTAAACAAATGAGACATCGACGTAATAGGCTCATTAAAACTGTAATTTGTATCACAAAATGGCAAACAAAAAATGTCATGATTTCCCAAGGAACGACAAGGAGCAGAGAAATTTAGGAGCCCAAGAAGCTCAGGGGAATTAATTGTACCTAGCATGCAATCAAAAATAAAAAAGATCCTAGAAATATCACGCCTCTTCTCAAGGGTGTCTATAGAGAGCAACTTGAGTCGATCAGCATTAGGAGGCAAGGCTAAAGGATCGTTCCATGGAAGGCCACGAAGAGCAAATTTAATAAATCTGCGTTGGACTGCTTCAATCCGATTAATATGGACAGAATAAAATGGTGCCCAAACAGGACTGACATACTCCAAGATCGGCCTACAAAAGGGTCACTAAACTCCCGGGACCACCTCTTAACAAAGCCCAAAGCAGTGTTAGCCCTATTGATAATATTTGAAATATGGTTTTCAAATGAGAGCCCGGAATCAAAAATAACCCCCAGATCCTTGCTGCTATGAAGTCTGGACAATAAACTTCCATTGATGAAGTAATTCAGATAAAAATTACTACGCTTACGATAATAAAATAAAACAAAACACTTATCAATATTCAAAGAAAGAAAATTCTTAGAACACCAAGAATAGAAGGTGTTCAAGTCTGACTTGAACGTTAATTAGAGCATAGTCATCGGCATTCGAGATAGTCCGGAAAAGCTTGACGTCGTCAGCATAACAAAGAATTTTCGTATGAGGTAGTAACAAGTGTAAGTCATTAATATAAATGACAAACAAAAGAGGACCAAGATAGCTACCCTGGGGAACTCCAGAGGTATTAAGGATGTTCTTGGATAGAATACCACGAAAAGAGACTTGCTGGGTACGGTTTACTACCGATGTTATAATTTTGTGCGTTCATAAATTAATGCGCTTTTCAACATTATTTCATTATTTTAAGGAAGAAATGTGCAATAACGAAAAAAAATGTAATCATACCAAAAAAAAGTATGCATAATTAAAAATTTATCCAAATGATCCATGCATTGATCTGCTCATTATTTTAATTTGGTTTTATCGCAATCTATAGGCCTTATTGAACAATTATTTGGAACTATATCTAACATTGCATTATTTTTTGGACATTCGACAAAGAGGACTCAGGCTTTCTATGAACATGTTTCTATAATTTGTTCTAAGACGTTTGTCGTTAAATTTCAGAATTTTGAGCACGGTATGTCAGTACAGAGAAGACATTATCAAATTTTTTGAGAAAATAATATCCGAACCAGAAAAATGGAACAAAGAAACTATTTTATCTTCCGGAGAGTTTCTACATTTCTTAAGTAAATTCCGTAATCAGTTTCTTCTCATTACTTTTGCAAAATTATTTGCTTTCACTGATATTTTATTTAACATCCTCCATCAGAGTAAAATCATGGATATTTGTTACTGGAGCGAAATAATCCATGAAACAGTGTCACATATTCGAACTGTGGATGTAATTTTTCCATAATTATTGACGAAACCGTAGCTTTGGTTAGTCGTCCTCAACAACGGCGGTACAAAATATAAATAAAATAAACCAAATGCACAATAAAAAAAATTTTATTCTTGGAGATAATAGGCATCATTTCTACCCAAATGGATATTAGATTTGAAAATATAAAGGATCTGGTGTCTAGTGAATTGCTAATAAATAACAAGAAATTTGTAAGTTAGTCAAGTAAAGTTTTCCATTGAATACATTTAATTATATTAAGGAGATCGTATTGACAGTAATTTTAATTTTCAAAATTCAACAATGAGTTAATTGTGATCTGTAATTCTAATGGTTTTAAAACATATTACGCAAAATGAACTTCACTCAACTTTTTCTTAAATCTATAAGCTTGCTTGCTTAGTATTAACAATTCCTGCTAGCACAGCACAGTATTAAAATGAATAAAAATGTATTGAAGGAACCCTATGGCAAAAGAAAGAAAGAAAGAATGTTGAGTTTAGGTCTGATTTCAAAAATTCTTCAAAAATTATGTCAAAAAGAAAAATTCTACGAGAATGTCACAGGATGACTATTATAAGAAAATTAGGAGTATGAAATTTATTAATAAAGAAATTGTGATTAAAGTAATATGTATAGTAAATGTTCACAAAAGTTTTATTAGCCATCTATGAACAGTAGTATAAGCTGCACCTCTTTTTTCTTATATTACTATTTCTGTCATTTAAAATTCCTCCCTCTTAAGAGATATGATTGAGGCATATTTCGTTGTTTTTATTTTTTTTTTTTTATTTTTAACTTTTACTTAAATATTAATTTCTCATTATTGTTCTGTCCTTAACACCCAGCTCAGAGAGGCACGCCTCGCCACATACAATTACGATTCGTGGATGGACCTTCAGCTACTTGTTAGATATACCGTTTTTTGTACCAGATGGAGGTACCAGAGTACATCAAGCGAAGAGCTTTCGGAATCAAGACCTCTCAAGAAGGTTTCAATAGATGCAAGATTACTGAGATAGGAACGGGTGATAAAGTTTAACATAAGTTTTTGAAAAAACAGTTCTGATTATTCTTTGTTGCATCTAATATACTTATTGTTTAAGTCTATGTGCAGTGAAATTGATTTACGCTTGTATTTAATAATTTAGTCAAATTCTAGGGAGGGTTGGAACACTTCTTAACTCAACTTTTTATTTCTAAGTTCAATAACTGATTTTTTGCTAAGATGATCATGTTTACGTAATTCTATTCTGTAATAAGGTAATCTATAACGCAACGATTTGCTGCGGAGGGTAGTTCGTCTAGCTATAATGTCTGGTATACTATCAGGTAGTTTTTAGTGGCTTTTGGGGAACAGAAGCTGTTGGCTAGTAGCTAGCAATCATAAGTTAAAAGCATCTATAAAAGTCGTTATCATGCTATCAATATCAAAATTATATGATATGAATGCCAAAAATGTTTCTGTTGAGAAAGTATTAAATTTAAATAGCAAATGTAGTTTGTAAATTTAAATCATCGATAACTCTATATTAAAAAAGAAAATTACAAACAAGAAAATCAAGGATATCAGCAACATGTTCGTCTACATGCCATCTGTACATATTTCTTACTGAAAGGCAGTATTATTATAACTTTACATTATTCTTTTTTTCTTCTTTCAAATATAATCTTAACTTTAAACAAGCTGTAATTATAATAATTACGTACATTACTTTTTAAATACTTCCTAATTAGATACAAAATATTTCGACGAAAACGAAGTTTTCGGAAAAGTTTTGTCATATCTCACATAAAGAAAAAGTAAATGTGATTTCCAAGCCCATGTCTTCAATGTTTACAAAACCTGTACGGCTTTCATGTAAAATTTTTAAAAGAAAAAATTTCAATTTTTAACTTATGAGAAATCAACAAACTTTTATATGCTTAGTTTGTTGAAAGAAGCAGACATTGAATTTACTTAAATAAACTTTTCTTGAAACATTGAAATGGCGGATACAACAATATAATTTTCAGAAGACGAATTCTACGATTTCATGCAGGATATGATAATGAGAACTTCCAAAGCCCTCATTTAAGTACTAATAATGATTTTAATCACTCGATCATTTACGAGTTAAAATGGAAAAGTTTAAATAAGGTAAATACTCAAAATGCGCACAATTAAGTTTTGCACATATGCTGAATGACCCCGATAACAATTCAATAATAGTTGAACTGCAAAATAGAAAACTAATCAGCAATAGAGATGAGTTTCAATTAAACTTTAATTACATGGTCTGTTCATAGCATCTCTCTCATAAATCAAAACGCGAACATACGCACTCAATTAGTAAACATGAAAGGGATATCGTGTGGCTGCTTACAAGTCTCAGTTCATATCATCGGGAAACCACAAAACGACAAGGGAGAGATACATTCTTCGATTTCGCTACTACATCCGGGCATTGTTGTGCGGAATCAACCCCATAAATACAAATCTCAGTTCTACTATCTTTCATCCTGGTAATGGAAATACAGTATACTGCACCACATTGAAGCGGAAACTGGATCGATAGAGGGATTGGCATTTATTATTAACCGAAATGAAACTCAGGTCTCTCTTGCATATTCTTTTATTGAAAATGTACCACAATATCTCGATATCATATTGGCGATACATCTATATATGGTGCAAGTTTTAATATTGCGGCGAAGCCTAGCTGATATATCGATTCGATAATTATTTCGAGGGAATACATATATATATGTACGTATCATGTATATGTATGAAAATGAAGGAAAATTTTGTAATTGGATTTAAAATTCAAAATTCATCTATCTCATCTCCAATATCTCGAAAAGTAATTTACCTTTCAATCAAACGAATATGAAGAGAACGTTTTGAATGAGCACAGATGAAAGCGGATTTAACTGCATGCAAATATTACAATAAGTTTACTCTGAGAATGCAATTCATTTGCAATTATCGTATATCGCCCGAGGCTCTGGTAGTACAAATATACAGTTTGTCGATGGCAAAAGATTTACTTTTCAGAACAAGCTTTTATCCTTTTTCAATTCAAACTTTTACCCTTATTCAATCTCAACTGTTTGTTAATTGAAATTGCTTGTCATGATGAGAATGTTAAAACAACGAGAAAAACGTTTTTCAAATAAAATGCGGCGAACATTAACTTGAAGGAAAAATGCAACTACAGAAAATGGCACCCATCATTTAAACGTGGATCATAAGTATTATAATTTTTTGTTATTAGGCTGTTTGTTGTGGTAACATAAAAATCTTGCGGATCATAGTGCATGCATTATATAATCAGTGTCCAGGATTAATATATCGAAAATATTATCGTGTTATAAAAAATAAGTCTTCAAAACGAAAATGACATACGAAATACGTCGATCAGAAAGATCCATAACAGTTTTCAAGAAAACAGAGTCAAATTTGTCAGCAAAATATGGTAAGATTGAAGAAATGAAAATAAAACTTTAAATAATACACTAAATTTTAATAAATTTAAGCTCGGTATGACTTGAGACTGGAAATGGTTTCACCATTAAACTACTACATAGATATGGCAAATCTAACTTAACATTTGCTCAAGAGATGGCAGTAACATACCTAAAATCAGAGATATCTTGCGAATTTCATATTTGAAATCTGATTTCAAACCAGACCTGTAAAGTACTTAAGTACATTGGTACTTAAGTACTAGTAACAGTACCAGTACCTGGACTTGTACTTGACATTTTTTAAGTCCAGCTAATGGTTCTGTGCTGGTACTTCTACTTGGAATTTTACAGGTGTGTTTCAAACTACACAAATTATATCAACGTTGATGCACTCAGAGAATGAGGAGATATTCTAGGCTTTTTAGTAGTAAAATTTGTATCTGAAACTTACCTTGTGCAATGCAGAATTTTCTAAGAAATATAGCCGCTATACCTGTGCGCTTAAGTTCCTGCTGGCTGTCGTTTGGAAAGTGCCGGACTCTAAGTAAATTTACCTGTATCACAGATAAGTAATACAATACTTATCTGTGCCTGTATATGGGATGCCATGTGGTTGCAAATATGAAATATACGACGCACAGTACTTATCTCTTAATTCTTATTCTGACTCGCCAGTTTTTTCTTTTACACTTTTCTTTCTTTTTTTATGAACATTGACCAACTTTATGCACTACAACTCGCCATTTTGTAGATAAAATCTTCCTGTTTTAAACTTGCAGGCTAAATTGCCATGAGACTTCCCAATCACGGCATGGGAAATCCGTTAAGATAATTTATTATAACTTTTCCAATATTTCTGTAAATAAATGCATAGCCACTGTCATTTATATTCTCTGCTTCAGAAAAATTGTCAGCTCTCTACAAGTTGAGAAATTTCTTTAGGATTATGTCTTCTTCACAGGTTTTCGTGGTGCTTAAATGCTAACAGGGTCTAAATAAATATATTGCGCGGTTTATGCTTTGTAGTTCAAACTATTCGGTTCATTAAGCTAAATCGCCCGGCTCGTAAAGTTCAGTTCCTGAAGTGCATACTTATAGGTTAGGTGAACCTTCTTAAGTTTCCTTACAAGAAAAGAAAAACAGAACCCTGTTAAGATCGCTTGTACGTCCGTCCGTCTGCCTATCACAGACGTTTTTCTCAATAACGACGTGATATTGGAATTTAAAACTTGACAGAATGTTAGGTCTTCAAGACGCGCACATATTTCGTTGGGCACGTCAAAAAAAAATTAATTTTTTGGATTTTATGGGGTACTTTCAAGTGTCACAAGATGAAATTAACATCTGGTAAGTCCATCGCCTAACTATATAGTTAAAAATAAAAAGAAGCATGTAACGAGAGGAGGAACAAAAATATAATGGGGAGAAATATCGGATATTATGATTCATTCAGTTTTGATTTGGGTGCTTGATAAGAACGAATTTTGGTGAGTGCATGAATGAACGGTTTATATTAGATTAATTTAGTATTTGGTGGTGTGATTAAGAGTGAAAAGAATGTGGACTGGAGACATGCAATCCCTCGAAGTAATTATTACATTTAATAATGAAGTTCTTGGTCTGGTTAAAGGTGAATTAGCGTATGTCCTCCCACGGATCTGTGACAAGAACGGTGTATTAGTCCCCAAAGATCTCTGTTTGTGTATTCGTCCCACAGAAGTGTATTCGTCACTAGGCCGTTCACCCATACCATAAGGTGTTTTAAACTCGGTTCCGGGCGACTTGCATGACTTCATTGATTGTGTGTGAATGTGAATGTCCCTCTCACTGAGCCTTTTGCTCATGTGTACTTTATTTTATATTTTCAGAGTGACTACAGTGTGAAGCCAAGTGAGATTAGAGTTTCCCCACATTATCGAGGCCTAGATTAAGCTTGTATCTAAATATATTATAATTATTTAACAAAAGCACGTCTGTCGTCTTATATTTTCTTTCCCCTTTACATCTTATATTTTCTTACTCTATTACAAGGATTCAAAAAATCGAAAATTTTTAATAACTTGATTATGAAAATATATGCCAAAATGTATGACAAAATACCGTTCCCCCTGTTCTTTTAGATTTTTAAAACTAAAAATTTGATAACCGAAAAAGTGCGTTTTTTTTTTCGTCAGTCTCATAATTTCTTGAAATACATGTTTTTGGTGTTAACTTATAAGAAACCTTTTATAAAATTACTCTCGCGTGCATCTGTTTAAATATTATTCAGTTACTTATGTTTCGATCAACAGTACAGCACGATCTCGTCAGGACAGCAATGAAACCTTGAATTGCCTAGTGTCTACACTACAGTGAGCTCAGATTCCCAAACGTTGATAGTAGATCATATAACAATTTTTTTCAAAATCTCACTATGAATCATTATAAGGAAAATGAGTTTTCTTCGCAATTAAAATGAGTTTGGATAGAAAGGGGGGTTGAGTTTTACTCTTTCGAGACCCATATAGAATCTACAGATAATTTTCAACCTACTGCATTAAGCAGAGAATTAAAAGACAGGTACCGAAGTACTGTAAGTTTGTTAGCTTAAGGCGCCGAGAATCAAAATTTCAAAATGAAATTTGAGAGTATCCTGTGTATGCTGTGTTTACGACCAATTCTTATGATACTCTAGATTAATACTCGTATGTAATTTCATATGGTCAACCATTGAAGTGTTGTGTTTTTTACATATAAATTATTCTAGAACGGTTCGTCGGAAAGTAAAAATGGTTATAACCAATTTCGTAGAATTTTATATTTAGCGGAAAAAACATAAATTTTTATATGGCAACACAAGAAGGGGTTACCCGATTTAGCGCATTTTTGAAATTATATTTAATATTTTTATGAAAACACCGAGTACAAAATTTGAGCTCTCTACCCCACACAGCACAAATGTCCGTATGAAATCCTGTCCGGTCACAATTAACGACTAAGGGTATCCCTGGGAATGACGAATGTATTGGAGTTCGGATGGCCCTGGTAAGTCCCATTCTCTTCCCATAGTTTTTCTTGTTATACTTAGGCACAAATTGACGCATTCAATAATACAAAATTTCAGCTGCAAGCCTCTTACGTATCTTCTAGTTTGTCTTCAGGATGTGCGGGGGACAATCTGAGGATATTGTTAGAATTTTAATATACTTATTTACACGTATGTAGCTTGCTTAAACAATGCAGTTCTTTCAATACATATTTTATTGCTCTGCTTGTGGTCTCCAAAAATGTGAGCGCACCAAGCGGCAAATTAGCGCTTTCACCAGAGAACCACGCGAACCGCTAAAAAGCACATACCGAAATAAATTCCGGGGTGGGGGGGGGGGGGGGGACACGATTTACTCATAATTGTTCCAAAATTTTCCTGCACATCCCGTATGTATTTTTCTGTAAAATATTGAGAATGTTCCCATATAGAGTAGTTGTGGGATATCCCAGGGTAATTTTATGCTTTGCTTTTCAGAACGAACGGACGAGCAGACGGACATACAAAAATTAAAGACGGAATGACCAACTTAATATATCCTATGATTTCATCATCTCTATGGATTCAAAAATGAATCAGGTAAACTATTCGTGGGGTTACCGTACAAAAATTAAAATTTTCCACAATTGTACCATTTGTACTATCAGTACTGAAAAATTCTTTGGAATGTAAAAACCTGTGAAATTTTAATCATTGCCATTTTTGCTGTCCTAGAAATAAACTCCAAAAACCACTTATTACATGACACCTTGGATAGTTGAATTTGATTAAGCCTCGTGGGCGCTTTCTTATAGCAGGAGGGAATTGCTCTGGAATTACCTCTATAGGGTTTACAAGGTCTGCAATATGTTTTACATTAGAACCCTTCTTACCTTTTTTACAACGTGCTCATAGATAAAAAAATAATCTATGGTGCTATAAATACAACCAGCCAATCCTCCAGGAAGTGGCGGACCATCCAACCGACAAAAGGAGGCCTTGAGCTTTTCTCGTCTTGAACTTGAAATACTGCTTTGCTCGTCAATACCCACCGAAATTACCGGGAATCTGTACAGCTTTTATAGAATCGTTTAACAGAACCGTAGTTCCACTAGTAAAATCTCCAGCGGCTAAAAAGAGATTTATAAAATAAAACTAGACTAAATTAAAATATTTTGATATATCCAACAAAATAAAGGAGACAACATTTAAAGTTCTCGAAAATGTAATTGAAGAAGTTAGAACAGTTAAAGACGATGAAGAAATTATTCGGTAATTGAAAGAAAAATTCAACAAGACGCAAACAAGTGCTGAGAAATATTAAATTTTCATATCTTTGCCACAATGATGGATCGTCTGCAAGATCGAAATAAATTATTTTATGGCACACAGAGAAAAAAATTTCCAATTAAAAAAATATCATGTTTTCTCGATATCCAAAAATTTCTGGTAATTTTCTTATGAAAGAAACCAAAAGTCTTGTGAGCAAACTTTTATAAATAAATCGCAGTTACCAAGTAATACGAGATTATGAAATATTTAGTTTCTACATTCACTGGAAACTAAATATTTCATAATCTCGTATAAAAATAAAAACACATCGTTGATTAATGCTAATGAATTAGATTTTCATGACCTCGGCAGAATCACTCATGGCGGTCATTTCAGAGAAGCGGGATGAATTTAAGAGCATTTCCATCAAATTTAATATTCTTGCTGCAAAACGAGGTCGAACATCTCCGCAATTGCTGACACACAGATAGATATGGATTATGGCTTCGAAATATATATATAAAAAAAAATGGTGAAGATTCGTACTATCTATTAAATAAACAAACAAAAAATATTACGAAAAAAAAATCGTTTGGTCTTGCTGTATTTTTTGTTTTTTTTTTTTTTATGAAAATCATATTTGGCTTCATTTGACTTCGGGATCAGAGAAATCGATTGCTCCATTCTCGAGATATGATTTTGTGAAAAAGACGTTTCATCGTTAAATAACAAAATTTCTAACCCTCCTTAGAATGGGTGAGTTATTTTTGAATTTCATACAAACTCACCTAAAACGCAAATTGTTGTGAATCGTGTTCCAAACTGATCGCATTAGTGTGAAATGGCTGTAATGAGAATCGGAGCAGAAATCAGAAAATCCAAAACAAAAAATTGCCATATGCCGTCAAAAATAATCAACATTATACTGTTACGTGCAATAGAAATAGACAACTACTGACATCTACTGGCAATGGAGAAGTAGAACTACTGACATCTACTGGCAATGGAGAAGAAGACTAGGTTCGGAGAATTGATTATGGTATCTACAGGAAGGTTCAGGAATAGAATGAATAGAACAGTCAAGAAGCTTCTGGAAAATAGAACACTCGAGAATAATCTGGAGAGTTTCTAGGGTATAAATATAACAGTTGTCATAGCCAGAAAAAGAGTCTTGTCTTAGACGTTGCAGTGTTAACAAGCGATAGTAATAAACGTGCGAAAGTGTTGTAATTAGATTGCGATAATTGAAAGTACAGTATTAGCGATAATTAAAGTTGAGTTGATTAATAGAAAGTATATGAATTTTGTATGATTTGAAGTGAAATAAAGAACTTGTATAATAAATACTTAATATTGTGTTTTAAATAACGAACCAAAGGCCACGCTCGCAACAACTGGTGTCAGAAGTGAAATAAATTCGCGAAATAAAGTGGTGGCAATTGACTTTAAAATTCAAAGTGTGATTAATTTTGTGAAATTGTGTTAAATTTTGAAAGTTCTTGAAAATAATTTATATTCAACTTAAAGTGAATTACTAAAGTAATGGGGCGAAAATTCGAGGAGCTTCGAACGCAGGATTTGAAAGTGGAGTTAGGGAACCGGTCATTACAAACGACAGGTGCAAAGAAAGTTCTAGTCGAGCGACTCAGACAAGCTTTGATAGAGGAAGGAAAGAATCCTGAAACATTTGTTTTCGAAGATAACTTGGAAGAAACCGAAGTCGAAGAAGAGCCTACAATGAAAATGGAACAGCTTTTGAGTGCTTTAATGAGCAAAATGGAAGCCCGTTTTGATGAACAAAAGAATTCTCTCGAGGAACAAAAGAATTCTCTAGATGAGCAAAAGAAATCTATGGAAGCTCGTTTTGATGAACAGAAGCATTCCAATGAGGAACAAAAGAATTCCCTCGAGGAACAAAAGAATTCTCTCGAGGAGCAAAAGAATTCTCTCGAGGAGCAAAAGAATTCTCTGGAATCCCGTTTAGATGAGCAGAAGAAATCTATTGAAACCCGTCTGGACGAGCAAAAGAATGCTTTTGAGGAACAAAAGAATTCTCTGCAGAATTGTCTAGAAACTTGTTTGGAGGAACAGAAGAACTTTCTGAAAGGTTCATTAGACGAACAAAATGTGAAAATTGAGGAAATCCAGCAGGAAGTGTTGGAAGTTCGACAACAAGTGTCGGGAGTACAACAAAATGTTACAGAACAGCTTGACAGTTTTAAAGCAGATCTGGATAGAATAAGGCATCGTCAGCCTCTAAACGTAGCAGCTGAAATATCTGGCGCAGGTAGAATGAAACCTCCAATATTTGATGGACAAAATTCATGGCATATCTTCAAGAGACAATTTGAGGCAGCTGCAGAGGTAAATGGATGGAATAATGAAGACAGAGCTATAGCTCTGGTGTTAGCACTTCGAGCTCCTGCTTCAGAACTCTTACCAACTGTACCGATTGAAAATCAACGTGATTACACTTCATTAGTACAGGCGACAGAATTACGTTACGGAGATGAGCACATGCAGCAAGTATATCGCCTGCAGTTACGCAACAGGATTCAAAATCATGGCGAATCACTACAACAATTGCAGGGTGATGTGGAAAGATTAGCGCATCTTTCATACTCCAGCATGAATGCGGATTTTCTCAATGAAGTGGCGACGGAGGCATTTGTGAACGCTATTGCAGATCAAAACTTACAACATGCATTAAGGATAGCAGGAAAGAAAT
This sequence comes from Dioctria rufipes, assembly GCA_963924295.1. Taxonomy (NCBI): domain Eukaryota; kingdom Metazoa; phylum Arthropoda; class Insecta; order Diptera; family Asilidae; genus Dioctria; species Dioctria rufipes. The sequence goes on from OZ002741.1 coordinate 243,457,250, forward strand.
CAACAGCAGAAGCACTAGCCTATGCATTAGTGTATGAATCCGCCAGACAAGCTTCACGGAGTGCAGTACGAATGAGAGAAATTTCGGTAAACGAATGTACTTGTAATAGAATGCAGCCATCACAGAGCACTCCTTCACGTGGTATTCTGCAATGCTGGAATTGTAATAGACCGGGACACCTACAAAGGGACTGCAGAAAACGCCGACGAGTGGAATCCCTAGATGAAGACAGGAGAGTGGAATTGCAAAGATACCGAGCTGGGCAGCAGACTTGCAATAGATTGCAGTTATCACTGAGCAACCCTTCACGTAGTGTTCTTCGATGCTGGGATTGTAATAAATTGGGACACCTTCAAAGCGACTGCAGGAAGCGCCGTCGAAGGGAATCAACAGAAAAGAAAGAAAGAGAAGAATGTCCAAGTTGGCGAACTAGAGAGCAAGCTATTCTTGGAGCGACTAGACTCCAACCTTATGGCTTTGAGATGCAACATAGGAAAGGACTTATTCATGGAAATGCAGAAGCCTTTGTACAACGTCCATGCAAACTTGAATGCAAACATTGCGGCCGGGTGGAAGAAAGAGAAACAACAGCAACTATACAGTTGGTAACTGTGGAACCATCAACAGGTTGGGACATCGAGAACTTGCGAACAGCGCAACGAGAAGATCCGGACATATCGCCTATTCTTGCTTGGAAAGCAGATATAGAAAAACCAGAATGGAAGGGTATTTCAGGGATGAGTGAAAATCTGAAAAGCTACTGGGCTCAATGGAATTCTCTTCATGTGGAATGCGGTATTTTAAAACGCAAATGGGAGGCACCTAACGGTAAATCATTCCGAATGCAAATAGTCTTGCCGGCATCAAAGGTCAACGATGTTCTAGGTAAAATGCATCGTGGAACATCTGGAGAACATTTGGGAGTGAATAAAACAATTTCTAAAATACGAGAAAAGTTTTATTGGTTACATATGCGGGAGGATGTGGAGAAGTGGTGTCGCAGATGCACTGTGTGTGCTTCTTACAAAGGGCCGCCACATAGCAGCAGAAAGGAAATGTATAAGTGTAATATCAGAGCCCCATTGGAAAGGAGAGCTGATGTACAAGAAGCCACGAGGACAAAATTAGCAGTAAGTGCCAATCGGATGAGGACCCGCTATGACTTACGTGCGAATTCAGCAGGATTCAATGAAGGTGATCTTGTTTGGCTGTACAACCCGAACCGACGTAAGGGACGTTCTCCAAATTCACAACAACACTGGGAGGGACCGTATTCAGTAGTAACTAGAATAAATCACGTAGTATACAGGATTCAACGTGGTACAAGAGGCAAACGAAAAATCGTTCATCTGGATCGCTTGTGTCAATATTACAAGCATCAAGACCGTGGACCACCTGTTGTTCGGGACGAACAAATTTAAGAAGGGGGCAGTGTTACGTGCAATAGAAATAGACAACTACTGACATCTACTGGCAATGGAGAAGTAGAACTACTGACATCTACTGGCAATGGAGAAGAAGACTAGGTTCGGAGAATTGATTATGGTATCTACAGGAAGGTTCAGGAATAGAATGAATAGAACAGTCAAGAAGCTTCTGGAAAATAGAACACTCGAGAATAATCTGGAGAGTTTCTAGGGTATAAATATAACAGTTGTCATAGCCAGAAAAAGAGTCTTGTCTTAGACGTTGCAGTGTTAACAAGCGATAGTAATAAACGTGCGAAAGTGTTGTAATTAGATTGCGATAATTGAAAGTACAGTATTAGCGATAATTAAAGTTGAGTTGATTAATAGAAAGTATATGAATTTTGTATGATTTGAAGTGAAATAAAGAACTTGTATAATAAATACTTAATATTGTGTTTTAAATAACGAACCAAAGGCCACGCTCGCAACAATACTAATTAAACAGTCCAAAACTTTACGCATATATCAAATTTTTCTAAATTCAGTAACAGAACAGCAAAATGCAAGAGCGAAATTGAAATGACATTCTAAGAATAACAACCAAAAGATAAAACCATTAAATTGGGAATAAAATTTAAATTTAAAATATCGAAAAATGTCCAAAACCAGCACATATTTTCAGTCAAGGTGGCGTTAAATTCTCCCCAGAAACCATGAAACCCTTAATTTTACCTAGACGATCATAAAAAATAAATAAACAGACTTGATATATCCTCAGATTTTATCTAGGACATAAAATTGTAACTATGCCAGGAAGTAATGTCTTTCCAAATAAAACAATTGGCATATTAGTACTGCCTTTTTATATGAAATATAACTGTATAACTTATTGATTGTATGATGATCAAAACACAACAATGTTGAAGGAAATGATTAAATAAATCAAGAAAAAACGTATTATTTTTATTTACTTACAACATTTACCATTTCATTAGCAATATTTAATCTTCCTATCTTAAATATAATTTATATTCGATATTGTAAACAAGCCACAATTGGAAAGCTCAACTTATTGTTTCTCTATGGCTCAACTTAAGCCGATACATCAACCTTAAAATAACTATAAGAAAAACAGCAATTGCAACTACCAAAATCAAAATTTAAATAAATTGCCTATGCCTAGGCTGACATAAATGAACAAAAATCAAATGAACAAGAAAAATATGCAAAACTTTATTTTCACTGATGGTGTGCGTCTTTCTTCTTTGGAGCAGTGCATTTGATATTTTGTGATAATTATTTTAATTAATACGAGAGAAAACATGAACGTAACTTTTTATTAAGAATAGAACAAAGAGAAAAATGCATAGAAACCAAATTAAATAAAGCAAAGGTTATTGATCTAAGGCAGTGTCAGTGAAAAGATTCGCATTTAAAGAGCCCTGCGATTTCCGAATATATTCATTGTGCGCATTTAGTTTAATGTATATTGATGTCTGCTATCTCATAGTGTTTTCACAGAGATTGAAATATTACGGTACGTTTATAATATTCTAGTATTTTATAATGTACTGTAACGTCAGAGTTCACCATTAACAGAGCTCGAAAACTCAACTTGTCGACTTTTTTCGTATTATTGTCTTATTTAACGGAGAATAGAAGAATTTTAAGAACTTTTATTTTTAACGATTCTAAAGCAAATCATAAATACAAGATGATAAAACAACCGCCTCGTCCGGGGTTTGAAACCGCGACCTAAAAGTTCTTAAAACTCTTCTATTCTCCATCATTGACCGATTCTATCATCAAGTGTAGGTTCGATTCCCGTCCGGGAAAAAATAAATATTGTTTTAATATTAGTATTTTTAATAATATCTTTTGAAAAACTTTACATTTGTAACTTTGTACTAAATAATTATATCTTAAGCATAGTACCCGGTTTCCAAAAATATGATTTCTACGTAATTTTTTACTCTACTTTTATTTTTCATGTAATTAAAATTGTAATTTCAACGATTCCTTGTCTTTAGCGCTATTTGTCGCGTCAGTTCTAGATTTTCATAATATATTGTCACAATTATATTATACGATATAGGTGTTAGTTTGTGCCTATATTGAAACCTTCGATTATATTCCAAAAAAGCTATATTCGTACACGTGTGATAAGCATTTATACTTCTAACGTTGGTGAAATGACAAGAGGGCTGAGATAATATTTTGTATCAGTTCGACATTTTTGATTTTACGAAAACTGTCCAGTGTTTACCCGGTGTTGTTTTAGTGATTTTGTGTTAAAGAAGTGATAAAAAATGATTTAAGAAACAGTAGTGAAGTATTAATCTGTGTAAAACATTTTATATAATCGAGACTCCAGAGTCTTGATTTTATAGTGACAAGCGCGCTGTGTTGTACAGCAGAAACTATAGGAGTTATTCTTGAAGAAAAGCATTTTCATGTAAGTTTAATTGTTTCGATAATAAATTATAGTTTTTTAAGTCTGAGAGTGAAATAGTTATAAAAATAAACAGCCATGGCAACATAACATTTTAACATTTTACAATACTGGTTTGCTTGTTTACAACTAATTTGTCATTGTTTGTGTATTTGCACTCAAGTTATGTCAGCCATAGAGGCAACGCCAAGAAATGTTACCAAAAAACAAATGAGCCACTAGAAGAATTTTCAAAAAATTTAAAAGTTATAAAAAAACCATAAACTCTAAAATTTAGAAAATTTGAGATATTAATGGGATCTCTTCTATGAAATTTCTTCGATAGTTAATAAAGTTTCAACCGCTAAATTATGTGCCGGCCTTAAAATATCGTAGTTTACTACTTCCATGACTAAGACGAACTCATTGATCTGGTTCTACTACATGAAGAAAAATGCATAAGTTTTCTTCCTCATAGCCTATCCTTTTTGTTATAAGGTCCAGTGCATTTGACAATAAAAAACGAGGCTACTTGGGAAAGTAACAGGCTTTTTGGTGGGCCAAGTGTCGTAACTTCTCCCATAAAGGCATGACGTTAATCGGTCGATAGGAATAACAGACTCTTTCCACACATCAGGAAATTTCCCATATTGCAATGGTTTATTTCAGAAATGGTAGACCTGTCTTTGCAAGAGTGTCCATTATCATTCTTTTATTAACTAAGTGATTTTCCTTTTATTACAAATTTTATTTAGAATATTTTCAAGCTCTGAAAAGGCTAACTCAACGAATTTTAAACTGGTGTGCACTTCTGTTATATTGTTAGAGTATTGCACATAACGATATTACATCCTTAATATCTTCTACGCTTAAAAAAAAAAAAAACTCGTTAAACATTTCCGCTAAATGCTACTAGCATATAGATGGCGTGGAAAAAGCTCCATACTTCTTTTTATCATAACTAACATGTTTAAATGTTATTTTCTGATTTAATATTTTTTATGAATGCTAATAAAAAACAAGAGGTATTTTTTTGCAAACTTCATGATTTAAAAGGCAACGTGTGTCTCCTTTTTCGAATTTATTATTTTGATAACGACAAGCATATGGATTTGGCATTGCTATGGCATTTTTTTCATATTAATTTCCACAGCTTCGCTCTAGACTCAAAGCTCACTCTGCTCCATTCTACTCCACTCTGCATTGTGTATTTTTTTTCAAGGTTCCTTAAAGTTTATTTTCAAATTGGAAAAGGACATGAACAGTTCCAATATATATTGATCCCAAAAGTTTGATAATTTGTTTCGACCTTCAAAGTGTCTTTTCTTTGTTGAAAGTTTTTGTGTCCTCCTTTTACTACAAGAGAAAAATGAGCGTTTTCAATGTTACAACAAGCGCATGTTTTACTGATGGCAGAAAAATCACTTACTGTGCTTTGTGGAATGAAACGTGAAGTGGGCGTGGGTGTACAGGAAATGATATATCGAGTGCCTTGCTGAAAATCATGAATAATATTATCGCTCAATTTCATGAAATTCAGTACCTACTTTATTTTTTAGAGTGACTCTTGTGTGTCGCAGAATAAAAACAAGATTTTGAGTATACTGTGTTACTTCATTTAGGCACTTAATGATAATTTACAGATTATTTCTATTATACAACAATTATCTTAACTATGGCAGTCCGAAAAAGAAGAAATAGACAGTAATCGATCGCGCTATCTTAACGACGTGAAAATATTTGACATTTTATGATTTATTAGACTTCTTAAAGCAATTTCCATAAAAAATCACGTTCTCAATAACACTAAAAGAGTTTTTACGTTAAAATAAAAACAATCCTAATTTGCAGATAATACCATTTTCAAAAATTAATGATTTATTAACAATAAATAAAACACATCTTCTCACAAGATAATTTGTTTAAAACAGTTTCTTTGAAAAGAAGAAAACCATTTCGTGGCAAACTAGGAACACTAAATTACTTCCCCGTAGAGCCGGGTATTATACGCAAGAAAAATTAAATATGTTTTTGCCAGAAGCAACTATCTTAAAACTATAAATCTATTGTTTTTGAAAATATCAGTAATTATTTGAGTTGACTAAGTATTATTTTAACTTCTAATAATTGGTATTTCGTGGATACGCGATGTCTGTCATACGTACAAAGAACTTGTCGAATTGTATGGAAAATGATGTTTATGATAACGAAATTCTGCTGAAGTACTACTAGTAGTACTAAATCTAGAACAGATTAAAGCATGTTGCTCACACCATAGCTTTGCGGTAACATATCTTGAAATATTTCCTAAAAAAACAAAAATAAAGAAATTACATTGAGAAGCTGCTTAAATTTGGATTATCTCAACTGAAGAATAAGGTGATTACGACTAAAATCAGGCAAAGTCATAATACCTAGATTTTAAACTTTAATTTATCGAATAAAAATTAGGGTTACCTGAAAGGACAAATTCGACATTTCTTTGTTATAACAAACAAACGTTATCAGAATTAGAAGTATATTAATGAAAACATGTGAATTAAGACCTCCGCTCGGTATCTAGCAATAGAAATATTGAGGGCAATAAGACAGTGGATTTATTTATTTATTTATTCATTACAAAATTAACAAAATAGTAAATATAGATTAACTCCGATAATATATTACCTTAAAATTAAAGATGAGAAAGTTTAAAAAAGAATTAATGCATTACAACTAAAACATCATTAAATACTTAATTGAAATTAAATAAAAGTATAATTAAAAAAATAAAAATGAATGAAAGTATAATTTTAAGAAATGAGCATAAGAGAATCCCGGTCGGATCTCTAAGGCCGGTCGCAAACCGAGAAGATAAATATCCCAAAGAGATATAATAAATCTTCTGGTGGTAAGCTTCCGAACATTGATAAGATTTTTATTTGGAATGCAATATATGTACGAGTGCCTATACATATAAGCCGATTATCTTGAAAGTGGGGCAAGTCAATTTTTTGTTAATGCGAGATATTTGAGGGTTAGCATTTCAATAAATTTAAAAATATTGGTAAACACTAATAGGCAACTTTTTTGTATTTTGTGAGGTAAGATAATGTAAGTTTATTATCCAGTGTGGCTTATTGCACTGGATAAAATATAGGTTTTATTATGCCCAAATCGACTTGTCTCAATTTCAAAAATTAAATATTCTAATCGTTACTTAAAGCATAATATTCAGTTGTATCTGTTTTTTTTAATAATAAAAACAAAACGTATTGTATTTTTATATTAATACTACAGGGAGCCCTTCGGCGTTGCTCGACAATAATATACATACCTAGATGGGTGGGGGGTGGAGTTGGGTTTGTTAAATATATACAATGTCTAAGTTATTATCTGACTCGATCGCGCGATTCCGTACTCTAGAGTTCCACCCTGTGGTGTGTGTGTCTGTGTTTGTGCGTGTGCATTCAGAGAGTGTAGCTCTCTACGTCGACACGTTCTCATGCAAATATATAGTAAAACACGAAATTTTAGTATGGCAACCCTACGAAGGAGTTGCCCGATTGGTCCCATTTTCGAACTGTATTTGAAATTTTTATGAAAATTCGGTGTACAAAATATTAGCTCTCCACCTCGAAGCCTTCTCAAGCAGCTACCAAATACATAGTGAAAAACAAAAGTTGTGTATGGCATCACTAAGAAGGGGTAACCCAATTTAGCTCATTTTTGATATTTTATTTACCATTTCTATGAAAACACCACGTAGCAAATTTTTTGCATGGCAACCCTACGAAGGAGTTGCCTGATTAGTCCCATTTCTGAACTTAATTTAAATTTTTCTTTAAGAAAATCCCGTGTACAAAATGTCAGCTCTCTACGTCGACGCATGAGGCAGTGTCCAAATATATAGCGAAAACCTAAATTTTTGTATGGCAACACCAAAAAGTGGTGGCCCTATTTGGTCCATTTTTGAACATGTACTTGCAGTTCTCATGAAAATGCCGTGTACAAAATTTGAGTTCTCCATATCGATGCGTTCTCGGACAGTTTTCAAATATATAGTGAAAAACCAAAGTTTTGCATGGCAACATCAAGAAAATGTTCCCCGGTCCAGGCCATTTTTGTAAATTTATTTACAATTGTTATGAAAACACCAAGTACCAAATTTTAATTCTTCACGTCGACTCGTTCTCATGCAGTACCAAAATATATAGTTAAAAACGAAGTTTTTGTACGGAAACCTTAGGAAGGAGTTGCCCGATTTGTCCCATTTTTTAACTTAAATTTACAGTGTTTTTAACGCCGTGTACAAAATTTGAGCTCTCCACGTAAATGAGGCAGTTTCGAAATATACAGTGAACACTTAAACTTTTGTATGGCAATACCAAAAAATAACGGTCCGATTTGGTTCATTTTTGAATTTGTATTTGCAAATTTTATTAAAACGTCGTGTACAAAATTTCAGCTTTCCACGTCGACGCTTTCTCTGGCAGTTTTTTAGATCTTGACAACAGCGCCATCTATGGTATCCAAAGTTATCCTATATTTCAAGCTGGAATCAACCAAACACATTCACGAAATTTCAGTGGAATCGTTTGGGCGTCTTCGGAGATTAGCGTGAACAAACATCGTGACACTAGATTTTTATATATTAAAATGAAATTATACATTAATTAATAATTTTCATTACTTGATAAGCATATTTTGAGATTTATTTAGAATTTAACATTTTAAAATGTTTATGATGTGCGGGACGTAACTCATGTGCTTATATTTGTTTGATGTAATTGAAATAGTTTTTTCATACAAAGGAGGTAATTTTTTACTTCCGAAATTACTTGATCTTGCTCGTTGTGGTGATAAATCGAGAATTTTAATTTCAGGATGTCGTTCCACCAAAGTGTGGTTATAACGTTTTATATGGTGCATTCCTTGTAAATCTGATCCAGTATATACTTAACAAATTCACAATTTCCCAATCAGTACTTTTTGTTTTTAAACCGCCTCCTCCATAGGTTGGATAGAAAAACAACTCCTAAAAAACAATTTCGTATTACTTTATACTAATACTGGGGGATATAGAAGGAATTGGATTTTGGATTGCCATTTGTACCACTCCAAAATCGTGTGATAAGAATAAATGTCCTGACAATAAAAATTTCTGATCAATGATATGTATTTCATTCTCACTGGACTGGACAACTTTCATACACATTAAGACCAACTTCATGTCTCTATTTTGGCCAGTGCACATATCACTATAAGCTATAATATGCTTTTGGGTTGTCACATTCTGTAAGGGCTTCAAGCAGCATGAAAAAGACAGGAGAATATATATGTCTTGAAGATCAATCTGAACACTTTTTGTTTTACAAAAATTTTTCAAAAAATTCTGATTTCGGTAAACTTAAGGCGCATACAGAAAAATTTTTCCAGCTAATGAAAATTATTTTAAATATTTTTGTACAAGTTATTTCCTTCAGTCCAAATATGAAATCGATAAAAGAAGTCATAAAGAACACATGCATTGAGAAAACAAGGCAAATCAGTGAATTTAGCGATTGGTTTGCCGAAGATAATCTGTGTTGTGAACATCGTTTAAAAATATTCGATTATTTTATTGATATTTTAATCAAAAAGCACTGCATATGGGAAACTCTTTAAACAGAAAAACAAAGCAATTAACAAACTAAAAATAATAAAAGCATAAAATTTGATTTACAAAAATAACAGTATACTTTATTCTTTTAACCCATTTTCGAGTAGAAAAATGTTTCTAAGTGGTTGCCTGCATTGTATGAGGAATGCAAATTTAAAATTTCATACATCATTTCTGGACGATATTTATCATAAAGTTTTTCAACATATAAAAACAGGACGTTTGCCCTATATTTCTCTTTATAAAGATAATCGTTATTGAAAATATTAAGGATTGTCACAGGGAATCTCCCCCCCCCCCCCCAATCATGGCTACCTATAGACGTTTTATAGAATGAAATTAATTTAAATTTCCAGTGAACCAGTACAGTATAAAAAAACGCAGCTAATACCTCCAAATGAGTTGTATATCATCGCAAAATATTTCTTCCGCCTGAAGCAATAATATTTTGTATCAAAAGAGCTTCCAAAAGTAACACATTCATATGCAACCTTGGTAGTGTTGCATTTATTCCATTCAGTTCATCATGCCTTGCAAAACCCTCGAGAATACTTCCCAAGCCATGAAACAGAAATCTATATGTGTGCGTTCGGAGTCCGTTTTCTAAAATGTTCTATATTGATACTTATGGAAAAGTGCTAAACATTGGCTTTATGTATGCCACAGAGCCTAAACTACTATCCATACAGGAAAATAGTCTTCTAGTAATTTACAGCTTCATTCCTTATATTCCCAAAGGCTACACTTCCTATATACCTTACTTAACAAAATAATAATTTTGTTAGGAAAGGTATGAAAATTTTTTTACGGTTCGGAAGATAAGAAAGCAAGCTTAAGATTATCAGAACACCATTTTTCTGTATGAATAATAGTTTAGGGCGGAAGACCTATTCAAATCAAACTGTCAGTTTTACATAAGAACACTGCAAATATTTTAGAATGTAAGGACTCCGTTAGGCCTCGCATGTGGTAGTGAGGGAATCTGTTTCATGGCTTGTGAAGTATTCTCGAAGGTTTTGTGCCTTGACATGATGTGAGCCCTGCTACAGTGGGCTGCAAATTCAATACAGAAGATGCGAGCTCTGAAAGAAAAGCTTTGACGATTGCATCCAAACTTTCAGATTGAGCTTTCAAATATTGGTTCGCAAAGCAAAATTAAGCTTGTCATCTCTTTAGCCTTTATTACTTTGTGCTACGAGCAAAGTATTCTCACTAAATTTTTGACACCTTACAGCTGATATGCCGTGACGTCACTTTATGTTTAAAATGTACCCAATATATAGAAAAATATACAGAAAAGTAAGAAAATCTTTGATATATTAATAAATTTGGCAATAAATTACTGAAATTGTGTATAAAATGAAAGTTTGGAATAGTTTAGATGTTTTTTTTTATATAAAGCTTTTACCAAAATTAAGTTCAATAAGGTAAAGAGATGTACTTTCAAGTTCAAATTAAAATGTAAACAGAAACACAAATTGTTTATTAACATAATAATGATTTTGTAGCAGTAAAATATTTAAGCAATACATATGTAATTAATCTTTTCGTGTTTTTTTTTTTGTATTGCATTTAAATTAGTTTTCATGCTATAAAGTAAAATTCAGAGCTTTGAAGTATCCTAAGATTTCTTAGAGAAACAGGATGGATTTAGGAATATCCTTAGAAGGATAGATTCTCATGAACCTATGGAACACAATGAACCCGACAGGTTGGTCTAAGTAGTAAAACAGGCTAAGTATTATCTTAATGGTACTCATCTAACCAAACGTCATCTAAGACAAATTTATGATTTATAATCAATCTTGGGCGGCGCCAGGATTTTATGTAAGATGGCGTATGTGAAAATAATTGTTTATCTCACCAATGTTCCCAAAAATTTTTCAGTTTCGTGTCTTTTTTTTTTTTTTTTTTTTTTTTGAATCGGAAAAGACGATCCTCTTTTTCAAAACCATCCTTCTTACAAATCTTGCATGACTACACGCAGATCTTTTCTTATATGCTTATCATGGAACTCTAATCATTGACATTTTTGTTCTTGATACAATATTCTACTATAAAATTGACTATTGCATCTTCTAATTGTAACATAAATGTGATTTGTAAACCTTAAATTTTTCAGTAATATGATAATAATTAACTGCAAATAATTAATCAGATATATTGCTAAGTATCAGCAGAAACATTTGGAAATACTACAATTATTTTCAAAAAAATATTCCACCAGAAACTATTGTTTAAATTGTGTGATAACAAAATTTAAAATCAGTTCAACAAGACTATATTTTTGCAAAAATTAATTACACCAATTTCAAATAGATGAATTGATAATAAAAAATTAAAACAAAGTAAAAACGTAGTAATTGTATGCTTAACTTCTTTTTAAATATATTATTAGAACTACCGAGATTTCGTAGAATTTGTATATCTGCGGTTATAAAAATGATTTATTTAAAATAAATTAAAATATACTTACAAATTTAATACACCACTAACTGAAATAAATACCATAATTTTCTGCAAATAGGAATTATATATATAAAATACGGTACCTGATTTTTCGAAATTATAATAATTTTCTGCTTTCTACATAAAATATGGGAAATATATATGTACATAAAAACAGAAGAAAAAAACTATGCATATTTGTGAAAGCTTTGCTCAATATTTGTATGCATTTCGTAAAACACTCTGTCATTCTTTTCAATACGTTGCAAAACAGAATAAAATCCTGAATTCACGAAGAAAATTTATCACAGTATTCGCTGATGCTCAGAACTTTTTATAATCATCTTTACTTTCATTAAGTGTATTCACATCAAATTTATAATCCGCGCAACGAAAAATGTGCTTTCAAGGTCAGGGAAATTTCAGTTTGGGGTTGTCGTTTTACCAATTTAACCTAAGAAAAATTTTATAATTTTTCCATTTAAATTATTTTATTGATTTCCTACAAAATCAGATAAATATCATCCTTGCAAACATGTTTTATGTCGTGCTATTTAAGTTAGAGAGTTTATTGAAAAATAAATTTTCACATTCTAATCAGTTATGTGCTGATATTCATACTGTACCGCTGGAAAGACGCTACAGACATTCCTTGGTCTGGTCTTTGATTACACAAAATCCCTGATTAAACTTTAACTTATAACCTCTTGGGATATTATTAATGGAACTGATTTATTAAACTTTTTTTTTTTTAGAAATCATAAGGATTTCTTTTGAAATATTTTTCTAGGTCTTTAAGCAACTCCACAAATTGTCCACAAGTCTCAAATCCCAACAAGAGAAAAGGTACACAATTTTTATGTTGCAACAGCTAGTAGTATCTTTGTTGTAGCTCCGCACATAGTTCGTCTATATTAGAATTCGTCAGGGTATTCAATTTAGTAAAAGTTTTAAATTGTCATAGGGAAAAGTTAGAAGAAAGATTTTCCATAATTCTTCAGTAAATTTCAACTTACTGCGACGTATTGAATATTGATCTATTGCCCTACTTAGTTAAGCGAATGACACACTACTCAAATCAACGAGCATATACAGGGTGGGCCAAAAGTCACCGGGTGGGCCAAAAGTCACCATGGGGTTTAAAAATTAAATTGGTAATATATGGTAGGATGAAAAAAAGGAGGGGTAAGGTGGTATGAAGAACAGACAGTTGGCTATCATTTAAAAAAGGAATGAAGAGAAACGGTCAACAGGGTGTGGAGCAATGTACAAACGAAAAAGTTAGTTATTTTTAAACCCCATGGTGACTTTTGGCCCACCCTGTACTATGGAAATTATTATAAAAGATCAATCTTCACTCCTTATTTAAATTCTATATTTATATCTTTGAATGAACGTTTTTTTCTGAAAATCATAATATACCCTTTGCGCTCCTGTAGCTTCACTCCTGCGAAATCAAATTGTTAACAAAGCCAGAGTTCATAAAGATTGTTTCAAAAATAGAGGACTTCGATGGAATATCTTTGTTGGAAAACTTTATTGTTGAAGCCACAAGTTGGTAGAAACTTTGGCCCAAAAACCATTAGATCCATCAAAAATTGAACTTATTTGAAAGCACCAAAAGTTTTTATCAAGCAGTTTTGCAAGCTATTAAAATTGGCCTCACACTTCTTATAAGAACATGTACGATAGAACGCTCATTTACCACATTGAGAGGAATACAGACTGGACTTTTGGATCTTTCAATTGTGTGCGAACAACTATTGTCGGACGAACAACGATTGTCGGGCTCGTGTCTCCATAAAAAAAGAACTCCTGACAATGAAGATTTTGTAAGCGGAGTACTGTCAAAGTTCGCAGGGAAGTAGGTTACAATTATTATTTAACAAAAATTAAGAAAAAATGAAAAAAACAATTGTATTGTTTCACTAAATAAATATAGGAGCATTTTTAACAAACAAATGGGGTGCAGTTGCACCAGACGCGTATACGCGTAACCTTCGCGGGTAATTGAATGAGCCCGCTGTAAAATTGTAACAGGATAATATTAGTATAGTACGGTTTGGTTTGTATGGTTTGTTTGTCTTCTTATGACAAGCAATAGTGGATTGGGTATAATAGTCATTCGCTCAAACGTGTACAAATTTTTTTCAATTTTCTTGCGTTTATATATAGTGTCGAAAAGTCATCTATCATACCTATCACAGGATAGTAAGTAATTTTGGAATGCATATTTATTTTAGTATTTAATTGTTTAGAAAATGTCTCCTAATGCTTAGCAGCCCAGTTATGAAGATGCTTTTATATTTTTGTTGTGCCGATTACTCATATATATGAAAAAGTTGAAAAAGCACACAATTCCAAGTTTAAAAAGTGTTATCTAAGAAATTGGTCAGCGATCACAAATTTCTTTTTTTTTTCCTATATAGACTACGCGCTAAGCTTAATTTTGTATAAAAATTTAGCAAGCTAAAAGATATTGGCGAAAATTTCTCTTGAATTTTAGCGAGAGCGGTACTAAGGTCAACGCGCTAAATTTTGCTTTTGGGTTTTGATTAGAGATGGCACCACCAGTAAGTCTACAAAAATTTAGCTTAATTTATCCGCCCGGGCCGTTCTTTAGCGCGCTAAAAATATTGTCAGAGTTCTGAGATTTGATAAATTTATTAAAAGGATTTTTGTAGTTAAGTACGGATGAATTGGATTTCTTTTGTGGCCGTATTTTCAATATTATTGTTAATTTTTTTTTATCGTATACATTATGCATGTTTTTATATTTTTAATATTTGCAAATAATTTTAACTACTTGTTTTTTAGAAATATTATAACCGTGCGTTGTATTTCCGTGAAAAAATTGGAAAATTCTTCTTCTTCTTGTTTTTAATATATCTTTTCGACCCCCTATTGAAGACTTGTTAAAATTTAATTTAGCGCGGAGCTTAGTACTAGGCTTATCTGATTTTCCGACGGTAGACGGCAGCGGGAAATTCGCTGTCAAAACAAGTAGTTGAAAAATTGGCAGTACAATTGCAATGACAGGCGATTGTGAAAGAAAAAGATACTGAAATTTATTTGTTATTAGTTTTGAGCGTTTTGAAACAGATTTTTATCGAGAATATTTTATATTATTTTGAAAGAATTGAAATGGACCAAAGTGTGGAAAGGAAAAATTAACTAAATTCAAATCAAACTAAGTGCCACAACTTTACCATTTGTATTTAAGCGTCTCTAAATATCCATCCAAACCAAACCATATCGTTTTTATCAACTCGTCTATACAGATTGTCTTGTATGTCATAAATTATTTCATGATTTCGCACTTCCTCAATCAATTTTTCATCAAAATTCATTGCTGTTGTTCATTGTTCATTCGATTAATTTTGTTGGTAGTACTACAGCAATGACGGCAAAATTAGAAATTGATCAATCCCGACGGCAACTTCGTCGACTGCTGACCGTCACCCGTCGTAATGTGCGCATTCGCATACGACTCTGTCCTTTTAGAAGTTTGACAGCCGCATTTTTTTACCGTTTGACGCTGCCCTTCGTAATTGTATTTAAGCGTTGAGTTAACAAATTTTGTTTTACTGTTCTTCCAGTAGAACCTTAGTTCCATGCAATCAACGTCTAGCCACCCGATGATTTTTTATAGCGACACTGATTCAAGCCTGAATTGTTCAAAATTTTTACGTTCGTAGGGAAGCATTAAATTTTTTTAGAAATACACTTGCTTAAGAATTTGAATGAATAACTATTCACCGACAATGGTCCAAACGAATTGGTGGATTGATTCTGGTTGTTCACGGCAGAACTATAAAAATAAAATCTATTCGCTTTCCTCTGCGATAGTTGGCGTTACTTTGCTTATACTTTCGTATTAATTCAAGTAGTGTTGTTTAATTTAACTTCACGTTTACTTTTAATTTACAGTTAGCGATTGAGGTAGAAATAGTGGCGAAAGTGGAAAGCAGAAGACTGATAAGACCATTGATAACTTTTTTCAGAAGAAAGCAAGATCAGTTAAGTTCCAATCAAAAGAAATAGTTAGTGACATATCATGCACTTCTACTCCTATTCATCTGAATGTGAATCAATGTGCAAACTGTCACTCTCAGTCATTTACTTCATCCGTGACAGAATCGGTTGCGTCTCATCTATTTCTACAATTATTGCACGAGAAAGAGTATTTGGATATGAGTCCTTAATGTCTGTCCACTCTGAGTTCGACATTGATGTGGATAATATTATCGACAGGTTTTCCAAATCAAACCGAAAATTGAGTTTTGTGATATCTAACGTAAATATGATAAAAAAAAATTAAAAGTGACTACTTCCGACTATTTCCTCCACCCTCGAACATTTTAATTGTTACCTCCCCCCAGGCTGCAGGTCTGGATACGCACGCACCTGAGTTGGATCATACTGTCGGCGCCCATGTAATCAATACCTATCCCGACATTCTTAAAACTACAGCGTGCATCGAACAGGCTCGTAATGACATATATGTTATATTGTATTCTGTTCTATTCATTGTATAGATTGTTATTAAGCACTGTATAAAATGTATAATGAGGATCCTTAAAATGACTAAAAACGAATACGACGCTATCAAGGAATTACACATAAACGAATTCAAAACCGTATTTATGGTAAAATTTGCGAGCTTAAAAAATTAGCAGGTTTATTTCAACAAAAATTATGAAGATTTGATCAAAAAAGTGAAAAGATGACATAAAAAACAGGCATCATTACAATATCATCGTCTTAAGCTTTATGACATTGAACATACATAAATTATCACAGATAACGAGTTATTCGACGTAATTCACAGTGTTCATCATGAATGTGGTTACGGGGTAGAGATCGAACAGTAAACGCGATAAGTAATAAATAGGTCAGGTGCATTATACCTTTTATTTATAGATGGCTTACATAAGAAGAAAAAAACGGTTGTAAAGTCATTACTATTAAAAGCGACACAAAATTGATCTCATTGGCATGAAGCAGTCGCGATTTAATTACATATATGTATATGTATGTATCTTCAATTATCAATATCATCTTAAGATATACAAAAAGGGTTACAGATGAAAGAGAAAATTAATTTCAAACAGAGTAAATTGTAGTAAAAATAGTTCGTTCAATTTTAAAAATTTTGCAAGTCTCGTCATTTCTCATTCAAATTCAACATTTTCCAAACAACATTTAAAAATTTTAAAGTTGGTCAAAATTAGATTTTCTTTTTCTTATCTATTTAGATAAATTTTTTAGCAATTTCAAAAAACGTTTCCTTACAAGGAATGATTTACTCCGAAATAAATCCAGAGCATATTGAAAACAAGTGTCATTTGTATGTTACATTGGAAGACCCCTAGAAATATCTATCTAAACAATACATATATATCGTCATCGTATAGGGTACATCATTCAGGAGTTATAGGGTAATTCATAAAATATGAAGTATAAATTTTAATCCCATATCACCTTCCAAATGACGCATTTTATACATTCTATCCTTACCGACGCAATATTTAGGTCGTTTCGAGATATCCCCTATCAACTTCAATATTAATAGGTACAGAATTAATCCACGTCACCTTTTATTTTTTTGTTTACATAGATAGGTCCACCGTAACCCAACATCCTTCTCCAAAAACATTTTCAACATAAAATCTAGAAAACGTTTAATCGATTCGATTCAAAGCAGAAATATCAGTGTTTAGCAAAGCTTTGAATTTGTACTATCTTTACGTCGAATTTCAAGAAACAGATTCAAACCTTTATTGCTTAGTTTTCCGCATAGACTTTGTCAATTTGTTCTATTAGTGACAGGAACTATCCTCAGTCCTAAGCATAGCTATTGAAAGGGATAAGAAAATTAATATGCGCATAAATCAAAAAATAATTCAGTTTGAAACCACTTCAAGATAAAAGGTAAAGAATGAAAGAAGAACGTTAACCTTTTCGTAGTTCACATGTACCATGGTGACCAAGGCTTCTTAGTTATGTACATGCATTTGCATATACTTATTGCTTCTGATGAGAATTTAATGCCAAAGTAAACAAATTTATTTTTATACTTGAATTGTAAAAGTTTCAATTAAAATTATGGACAAACTGCAGAAGTAATTAATGCAAATCAAAAGATTCTCTTTTAGAAGTAATAAATGAATGTTAATACTCACTACTCAGTGGTTTATATTAGCTTTAATTAGATTCTAAGAAAATGACAATATTTTTCAATACTCGTAGCTAAGAAGAAAATTCTATTTTGGACACTAAAATTATAATTACGAAGTTCACGGCGACGTCTAATTATAATTTGACTAATCACAGGTTTGACAAGGAAAGGAATGAAATATGTTAAGTGAACAGGTGCAAATGAGGTGCTGGTTCACATTCAGCCTAACGTTAAAAGAAAAGAAAAGTAGCAGATGATTAGCGGATCCATATTTGTACCATTTCCGGAAAAATAAATGACGATATATCACAGTGCGGCCGAATTAAATTTAGTGTATAAACTGGTGAGAACCATTAGTATTAGTTAATAAATTTTAAAGGCCTTTTGGACATGATTTAACGCAGCAAATGCTTGCCCTTTATTTTCAATTCGTGTCACAAATGTCTCCCACTACTTGTTTTTTTTTTTTTTGTTTTTTTTGTAATGGAAATGATTTGGTCCAGGTAAGACTACACGAACAATGTTGTAGTACACATCGGATATGTATTAACATCAATCACGTATAAAGTTATTAGTGCAATCTTCTATACGCCTATGGCATTTGCCTCTGAAACCCTGCAGATCATAGATCTGAACTGGATTACTTCCAGGATCAAGGAATAATATTATATCGCAATATAAATTGAAACATGTGCAAGGAAATGTTTCCTTATCGAAAAAAAAATCTACATTTTGCAGAATTCTATTGATAACTCCAAATTTTCCAGGACAATTCTGAAACAAAGACTACCTCCTCGGAAATTATGGTGGATATATTAATATTATGTCGTTTGGTCTAAGCACAGCTATCATTTTTTTACTTTAGTTCATAGAAAACTTTTTTACTGCTCCTCATAGATTTTTTCAAAGCCTCCCATAAGGTGAAGCATGTACAACTTTTGAGAAAACTTTTTCCTGCATCCAATCATATCTGAATAAAAGACAGTTGAAAGTTATCGTGGAAAATAAATAAAACGATTCCCTCCTTGTCTGCAGCAGCATACTTTAGGAATATATTTTCGGATACCTTCTATTTTCTGTATTTATTAATGATATTTCATCAGTTCTTCAGGAATATTCCTACAACAAATGTATACTGACGTCCATGTATTTATATTCATTCTGAATTGAATTAATTTTTTGATACTATACTGTCAACAAAAACTTGTATCTGCGGCTAAAATTTAGTTATTATTATTTTGAAGCTACAAGTGTGATGAATTTATAGTGTACAAAACATGATAATCTTTATTTGTATTACAATAAAATTATCGCACATTTAAAATAACATACTTAACTACGATAAATATTCTGTCACTGAAACTCACTAGAAAAAAATCAGTTCATATTTATCTCTGACGTCCTTATCCTTAACTATCTTCTCACTAAATTTCTGCTACTTATAGTACATATCTTCAGCTTATTCACTTTCCTTGACACTCTTTATCTTAACTTTTTTTTTTCCACTACCTTTACTTTGCTGCTTTACCCTCCCTTAATAACTTTTCTATTACAGCAACTGACCCTTTTTTAAATTTACACTTAGTGATTATTTTCCGAAAATGATTGCTGCACATATCAGACAAGGATAGCCATCATCTTTGGAAAAAGAAATATTTACGACTGAAAGTTTGACGAACTTAGCTGTGTATGATTTCCTGGATATTTTTTTCACTCTAAAATCACATTAGCCGAATTCGTTTTATTCTATATATGTATGTGGGAATAACAAATCCGATGTTTTGCTCCAAGCCCTTCATTTTGACCTGCCAGTACTTTCCATAGGTTAAGCTGGACAGACCACATCTTATCTTTTATCAAAGACGCATCCAAATGCCTTGGATTTCTGAAAACGTGTAAGTAATATTTCAGCCGGTCAAATCTAGTGGTCTTCTCCAAGCTCTACATCAAACCTATAATGGGGCTGGTCGTTAGATATTGTACAGAAGAGAGCCTTCAAGCTCATTAACGATATGGTAATAATTTGTCATATCGACTCGCTCGAGTACAGCCGGAATCTTCAATGTTTTTCGTTCCTATATCGCTACATGCAAGGTCAATGCTGTGATGAAAAATCTAATCTAATACCTCGTAGAATGATTCCTGCACGCTATACACGTGCATCAAATCGCGCAGATGTTCGTACAGTAAAATTCTATGATGCTTTTTGTATCTTAAACTGTGCGAATGTGGAACATTCAACCATCCTAGGGTTTTCCTTCAGCATACAATCTGCGAAACTTTAAGGGCAACATACATATCACCTTCGATAATTCTCCTTGTATCCCCTAATCATTCTTTCCCTATCTCCTTCTTGCCATACTGTGTTTAGCATCATAGGGTATCCCCTGAGATTAGCTTAATAATATTAGAAAAAAAAAGTACGAGTTATGACCTCGTTTTTATAGTGAGAATGTGGTTGGAATTCTTTCGCGTTTTGAAAAAACCTGATATGAAAACTATTTTCCAAAATTAAATGATCGACAAAAAATATTTAGTCTACGGTAAAGGAACGAGGAGTTGCTTGTCTTGATTAAATAAGCCATAAATTCAATAGCGCAATCGAATTTTGTTAATTGGACTATGTATCCATATGACAATGACCTGCTTTAATAGGACAATATGAAGATTAAGAAATCAGTAGGAAATGCTTAATTTCAATTGGGATATTCCCAAAAAAACTCATAATTTTTTTTAGTAGTATATTTCCAATTTGTTTCTCAATCCTAATAATATTGTTCTCGAGCTCTAAAAAAATTGCACATACAAATTTGATTTCAACTTGAGAAATTCTCAGCTTAATTTGAAAATGCTATATGTTCCCTAAAAAAACGTTCCCAACCATTTAACACGACAGTTACAATGCATAATGAAGTGACAGTGATAAAAGTGGAATTCAGTTACTTAAAAAAAAAAAAAACTAAAAAATTAAAAATCTAAAATTAAAATTTTGAATTTAAATGTAAAAAAAGGCTTGCAATAATAACTTCACATTAAATAAATAAAGGCGGTAACAGTTGGGAAGAAATTCCCACTGCCATTATAAAAACAAAAATCACCCTCTATTTCAAATTTGGTTTATATAAATTTATTTACATAAATCACTCAACAATGAGACCAGCATAAAGGCAAAGCTATGCAATTTAATTTCATATTATGAAAAGAATTCAAAAAATTATTGTTGAGTATTAGTTAAACACAAAAATGACATGCCTATCATATCAGCAGATAAAAGTGGTATTACCGTGGCCATAAATAATGAAAACAAAGTAATGACCATGCGAAATATTTAAAGAACAATAAAATTCCAATTTGCTTGTTCATTATCCCATTTCTCCAGTTATACGTTTTCTGCGAGTAGATATATGTATGTAGTTTGATGTTATCCATGGAACTTTAAACCTTATCATATAGTATCCGAAATCTTCCAAACTTCAGTATAGCTTTTTCAAATTGAAATCAGAGACTTAGTTTCGTTGAACGAGCACTTAGTTCCTTTGTCTTTCATAATTTCACTTGCAAGTACAATTTACTTATTTTATCTCCTACTTACAATAAAAGTTTCTTCTGACTACTACAAGTGTAAGTAATCAATTGAATAAAGCGGGAGACACAGCCCACTCTCTACCACAATCTTATTTTGATAGTTCTGTAGAGTACCTATATTAGATCAGGTTATTTATGGAATCTAATGGTAGAATTTCTTATGTCGGCCAGGTAAAGGTGGAACTGGAGTAGATCTGCTTTTTGCATACTCTGTTGTAACTTTGCGAGGAGCAATTTTTGTTATCATTTGTTGTATGTATTCTTTACGGAAAGAACTTAAGTAAAAGATTTGTTCAAGCAAATAGCTCAATTAAGAGAAATCAATTAGAAGTTGTCAAAGTTCGTATTCTGACTTGCAAAAGTTGCCAGAGCTCACAGGGTTGAGCCTCTTAATATTATACCGAGGTCGATGGTTGGAAAAGTTAGCACTATATTTCCTGATTAATACTTCTCACTTACTGACTTACACTTACGCACTTCTTCCCACTATAAACAGTTATCTAATGATTAATCCATTTTAAGTGGCACTCAGCACTACTATTATAGTGTTGATTTATCTACACTGTAAAAAAAAAATTAAACTTATACATATACCAGGAATTCTTGTGCAACTGCGTAACGCGGATCCGACTCGATTTGTAAATATTCACCTAGTGAAATTTAGAAAATGCCATGTGGGAAATACACGATGATGAAAGACGATTGCCGATGATGAACCTTTTTCTACCAAAGATCCCACTTTACTACAACTGTAGTAGATCTACTACACTTTTTAGCATTTAACTAATTTCTAATATAGGAATTTTAATCAAAATTACAAAAACTACGAAAAAACTAACCCAAACAATAGAAAAACTTTGTAAAGATATATATTTTTCCAATAGTAGTAAAAGGAAAGTGTATTTTTAAAATTCCAAGAATGTTTTCATGAAAAACCTCAGAAAATAGTTAAACGTAGTTATACTCCATTGGTTAGCATTGGAAGGAGTTGTTAAGATGTCTTATGCTAAGCAAAGAACTAACCAATGAACTTCGAGACGATGAAATATGGAAGACGACAAAGGAATTAGTATAAAATAAGTAAAAAACTAGTTTTCAAACAAAACTGAGGCCAAGTCGCATGAAAAAGTAGAAAATAAACTTTTATTCACACACAGAGGTGGACTCAGATTTTATTCGCTGACAATCACCGATATCGATATATTTCAGTAAGATCAATCAGAGGTAATACGTGATTTGATTCATGAAGAGAAAGAATATTCAAGAGAAATGTCAGAGGTGGACTCAGATTTTTTGATTGGGACATTTCTCTTGAATATTCTTTCTCTTCATGAATCAAATCACTTATTACCTCTGATTGATCTTACTGAAATATATCGATATCGGTGATTGTCAGCGAATAAAATCTGAGTCCACCTCTGTGTGTGAAGAAAAGTTTATTTTCTACTTTTTCATGCGGCTTGGCCTCAGTTTTGTTTGAAACTCGTTTTTTACTTATTTTATTTTCTGCCTTTTTCACATTAACTAAATTGTTATTACGTACTGCATGGAGATATTTTAAAATAATTTTATGACGGCTGAAAAGACACTGATTTACCAGTTTTTCAAAAAATTTATTCGAGTATCAAATCGTTGAAGTACTGCAACGGTTTTCTGAAATTAAAATTATGTTTTAAACAGCGCTGTTTAGCTGTATTTCAACTTGATCCCATATAACATAAATTTTCCAGATTTTCCATGTTTTCCACAGACTTTTCCTATACCATGAAATTTTTTTTAAAAATTTACATGAATTTACCTCGAATTGTCATGCAAGTTTTCATGATTGTTGAAGAGAAAGTATTGATGCCAGTAGGATGGAAAAAAAATGATTCCGCATAGCTTAAAACTTTTATGTCGGAAAATTTTCCGGAAAAGTCGCAAATTCCGGAAATTTTCAAAAAAATTTCCAGAAAAATTGGAAAACTCTGCATTTTTCCTGAAACAGATTTATCACTAATCATATCAATGAAAAAAATTCCGATGATTTTCCCGCTTTTCCGGATTTTCCATGAAGTTTTCCACAAAAGCTCCTTTATGCAACCCATTTCGCTCTACAACTTTGCCTTAGCTTGCAAGATGCTCAAACGCTTCCTTGGTCGGAAAAACTCCGGAAAAGCGTTTTACATGAATTTTCCTCGATTTTTTCTGCAAGTTTTCACCATTGTAGGAGAGAAAGTAATGATGCCAGTTGATAGGGAACTCGATCTTACATAATTTAGAAAACTTTTTTACCGGAAAATTTTCCTATTTCGGAAAAATCGGAATGCTCTGCATTTTGATAGATTTAATTTTCGCGCGACATGAACCTGCGTGCCAAATTTCAGCTCGCTGTGATGACGAAAAGTGGGTCTACGAGAGTGTCGAAAATAGTAAAAAAGAAATATACAGACAAATTCGTGTACGAGTTAAAGGGAATGGCCTCAAAAATTCTATGAAGCTCAAATTTGTAGATGGCAAATATAAACTCAAAACTGAAACTGAAAAAAGAATTTAAAAAGTTCACTTGAGAGGCTATTAGTTATGGCTATGTGCAATCCAAGTGTAATGGTAGGTCCATATATTTTTAGTTTTTAAATTAAACTCCGTAATGTATTCTGAAGTTATTTATAAGTATATTTTGTCAATAAAGTTTAATGCAAATGTGGCTTATCACTCCTTTTAAGAACTTTTTACAATCTACTACACATGCACTAGTTTTACTGTAATTTTTTGTTGTAATGCATAAAAATTTCACAAAATGGAGTCCATGTTTGCTAGTCTTATCGATTTGTCTCCATAGGTTCAGCTATTTTCCCTGACAAAAAGACTATTTGGAGAAGCGCAACTATTTTCGAAGCTCAAAAGTCATACAAGCCGATTATTTAACCTACAAAATTGGTGCAATACTTTAAGCTGGTCCCATACGACTCGCGAATATCACATTATCACGGAATATTCAGTGAGTGAACGCAAGAATATGTCGTGTACGAGATGCACTAAAACGATACATGATTGCCGATAATGGGTATTCGGTATTCGCATATGTTTCGGCTAGAGTCGATAACTCGGTACAGGGAATATAAGTATTCTCATTAAATTTTAACATATGTATGTGTGTGACGTATTTTCTTCCACTAATGTATATACATTTCTATTGAAAAGACAAAGAAAGGAGAGGGACTTTATGTTCTAATAAATCCGACTCGAAGGATCAATAAAATTTTCAAAATCTTCAAATTGGCTTGCGAATTAAAAACACCTCAAATTTACATTTTATGTTTTCAATAATTTGAAAAACCAATAAATTAATAATTTTGCTCGGACTTTGAAACGTAAGGACTTTGTCTTTTTACCAGGTCAAGTCTTTTGGTATACAACTCAACTGGTAAACGAATCCAAGGATTCCCTGAAAATCCACTGCTTCCAGAACTATGGTTGCCAGAATGTACTGGCTTCCCGAAAAGTGAAGAAGCAGACTAGCATTTAGAACTGTTGCAGCTTCATTGGCTCACGTTTCTATGTAAAATTAATTTCAAGTCATTTACACAGTCAAATCTAATTATCACAATTGACTTCATAGGTAGAATAAATAAAAAACTATGAGGAAAATTAATACAATGTTGGACGATAAATTTACTTACATTCTGGCTAACATAGAAATTTTCTTATCTCTCGCACCCATTTTATAATTTACCTATCCACCAATAAAAAAAAAAACAACATTGAAAAACGAAGGAATTTATTTCTTCAAACAGGTAAGTGGTTGGTAGTGTTTTGTAAAAGATCAAGTACAGACATATCCACAAACTCATGGATACTAGAAACCAGTTGCATGTAGGATTCATATCTACGTTAAAATATTGTGTATTTTGAGCTCTTTCAGGAATCTCGTAAAGCCAATAAAAACGTAAGAAGAAGAAGAACTAATTACGAAAGAGTTCATGATTTTCTGACATTGAGCAAGGTTATGCTTGTAAATGGAACTGGTTCTTGAGTACTCAAAACATGAAATTGAAATCCAGTCAACTTGAGCTCCTGAGTAGGTTCAATTATTCAAGGACGACGACGTTTTCCTTAATTTGTTTTTTTACTTCACTCACGGGGATTTTTCATTCTCAATTTATTCAAAACAGTAAGATATTCTTAATGAAGGAACTCCCAGCGATATATAGTAAAATGTAAGATTTTTTTTAATCTTCTTCGTGGCAAACACTTTTCCGAAATGTTATTTCATCGAGATTAATTCCATCTAATACCTATGTACATATATACGCTGTTGTATAAAGTAGCAAAGCCATTCGAATAAAAAAATAAAAGCTAATTTATTTTTAATACTAAGGCCAATGCCCCAAAACAGTAGAAAAAATATGAAAAGGTTATTAAGTGAAGAGTTAGTGTATTTAGTGGTTGATTATATTAGTTTTACTATATTTTATCTTTACCTATATATATAAAAACATGAATAACAGCATAAACCTTATATTTGTATGCAAACTTCTTAATCTGAATCGTACAACTAATTGTAATTGATCGTAAAAAGGTTCAACAACTTACATATATAGAATGGTTCCATCTCAGGGTTTTAATCTTTGTCCAAATCTCTCCTTAATCGCAGTAGAGATAATTAGACGTATAAGTATTGCTATGTATTACACTTATTTACGATAGTATTGTTTAAAATTTACTATGCATCTCAGTACTAGAGGAAATCCTCCTGCAAATAATGGCGGAGTTAGAATGACAGGAGCATATGTATTAAGCTCTGTTTGATTTCTCTTTCATTTTCTATCCCGAAATAAGAAAATATGGTGATCCCGTTATTGATGTTGAAAAATTCTCGCATCGTTGGATAAAAATAAAAATTCGGGTCCGGACGGTATATTTAACATATTGTATAAAAACTTCTCTCTTGTCATATCACATCCTATTTCCATGTAAATTCATTCTTTTATTTCCAAAAGTACTTTTCCCGACGTCCTTAAGGACTTATATGTTTACCCTGTTTCCAAACAGGGTATAAAGGACTAGTGAATAATTACCGCCTTAGTTTTAATCTTTGAAAGACTTATTAACAATAATCTAATATCTTAATTACATCAGCAGTTAGAAACGTGCTAGATCGATCTACGATAACTAATTTTTTGATATATATTGACCCTATGCTCTAGTTCCTGATAAAACTAAACAATTATATGTTTTTTATGCGGATAAATCTAGGATATTTGATAGAACGAATCAGAAATTAATCATAGATAAAATAACGAAATTATGCTTTGATTCTGGGTACTACCCTCTGGTTTCTATCGTATCCCACGAATCATCATCTAACAGTTGAAATTAATAAATTTTCATCAAATCTATATACACAAACCTCAGGTGTACCCCAAGGCTCCATTCTTGGCGTGCTTTTCTTCATTATATATTAATGATATCCCCTAGGAACTACATTTCGTCCTTAATCTATCCTGATGACACTAAAATTTATCGAGTTTCATCCATTCGATTGCCACCACTTCCAAAATGACATTCAGAAACTGATAATAAAAATCAACAATCGTTAAATGTGGACAAATGCAATATTTCTCAAGAAAAAAAATCACATTATATTGGTATTATAAATGGGACACTGTCCCCATTATCCGTGTTTCGACGATTTAGAAGTATATTTTGATAGCAAGCTTCTGTTTGACTCGCACATTAAACATATTACTTCAGTTTTTAAAACTCTTGGAGTTATCCTAATGTAATTCTATGCCCTTTAGTCAGCTAGCTTCGCAGAAATTCTGTATTATACCCTAATTGGATCTATACTAGAGTACGCTTCGCCAATTTGGAATCCGTTCTAGATGATACACAGAAATGAAATCGAGAGTATTCAACGTAGATTCATTAGGTACTTGCTTTTTAAATTTGCAGGCTAATATGTAGATTATAATGGCCGATTAGCCAGATACTCCATGATATCTTTTGAAGCAAGATTTTCATATCTTGACGAAATGCTCTTATTTAAAATTTCCACCGTTTGTATTGATTCATCTCAGTTATTCTCTAAATTTAAATCGACTTTTTAAAAGACAAGTACCGAGGTACTTTTCAGTTGCTGGCTTTGTAGCCGAAAATCAACATTTCATAAAAAAATTTTAAGAGCATACTGTGTGTTTCGAACAGAAATGCAGGGCAATCTCATCAGGACAGCAATGAAGCCTTGAACTGCCTACCGTTTACACTAAAGTGAAGTCAGATGTCAGATGGTGCTTATATCAAGACTCATTTAAAATTCTAGGCAGGAAATTGCCTGTAGGCTCATATATTATACGGATCTCGAAATATTCAAACCCAGCACCCGCATTGCTCTTCTAAAAATGAACTTTCCTGGTCATCCCGCTTAAATTTCATATAGATGCTCTCCGAACAAACTTACGATTCAATCCCCTTCAGTTAGGATTTTTGTGATTTTTAAACGCAACCTCTTGGCCGAAACAATTTTTTAATTGTAAATTAATTATAAATTGATCCGATTCATCCTCGCTTTTTCGGTTCCTTCGTTCCCTTCCATTTTTTTGTATATTCGAATCACTTTTAATGTTCGTTTTTATTTTTTACATTTTAAGTTATTTTTGTTATATTATTTCTTACCGTTTATCTTTATACTTATCGTCTTTATTTCACTTAATATTAGATTTTATTTAGGTTTTTATCCCTTTTTTTAGAATATAGTTTTCTTTTGCTTTCTTTCATATTATGCTTTTACTTTGAAATTTGTGCATTATATTTCTGCATGACATCTTATTCTAATTTCTTCTTGTTCTGCTTCTTCTTAATTCTAGTTTGTATTAGTTTAACAATGGTAAGAAAGTGGATTTATCTGTTTACTCCATTTGCACATGCCTTTAACTCATCAATTAAAGCTATTTTACTATGTTATTTGTATGATGCGATAGGCACAATTAATTGTTCAGTAGCAGTTACGCACTCTGATGCTGATACAGTATCATCAAAAAATTTATGGAAAAAAGTATTTTGTTTTTAATCGCAACTTAATAATTGTTATATAATGTTCCACAAAAGTTGTTCGGTTAATTCCATTAAAATAGTTGAAAATATTCAAATGCTCCTAAAATAAGAATTAGCAAAATTTTAAAGCTCTTAAAAATTCTCTCGACCATATATGTACGTATATATGTATAATATAGTTAGTTAGGTCGAAAGCCAAAATTTTGAAAGCGTTGACTCCTCTTGAAAAAGGGAACGATTAAGTATGCAGATTTTTATCTTTGAGGCAAGCACAATAAGCTGCTGAAGTCTTAACTGCAGAGGAAACAAAATTTGTAATCGGTCACTTTAAGATCTACAACTAAACTACATCTAATTTCCGTATTCACCAGATAGAAGTTCATGTCTACTCAAACTCCAGCTTTTACTCTGTAAAATTGCTGCCACAAAAACTGAGAAATATAACCTAGCCAACATTTCTTTTTGAGCTGTTGATCAAATGAAAAGTATACTTAAAAATTCAGATAATGCGAACCTACCGAACCCTTTAAACCTATATTCAAACACAAGATCATTAAGATAAACATCAATTCATATTAAATTTCTTATTGATGTATGCAGTATGGACTTGATGATATTTTAGATAAATTTCATAACAAATATGGGAATCTATTCAACAATACACCCACCCACCCGACGCTTTTCGTCTGATCATTTATCAAAATCGGCGCATTCTTGCCGTGGGCGCTATTACGGAAATATTTAATTTTTTTTTATATACGTTTTTACGAACCTTTATAGTCTCAAGTAACTTAGGACTATTCAAAGAGTAACAAAAGTTTTATGGATATACGAGCAATATCTCTGATGAGTTGCGTTACTGATGCGCTAATGCTATAGTTTATGAAAAATAAATTGAAGGCCTTATAACTGTGCCAGATGTCCATAGTTATGTTTTCGAGTAAATCAAAATGCGATGGTGATGCTAAGTTTATTTCACCATGCTTACCAATGATTTGAATTGAATCTAAAAAATAAAAAATGCTTGAGAGTCGATTGATAATAGACTTTTTTTATGGAAATAAATAATAATTAAAACATTTCAAGAATTTTTCTTTTACCGATTGTGCAGCCGTTAGAAAGGTTCGAAAATAAGGCAAATCAGGTAACTACTTCGTCTGGTTGCCATACAAAAATTTCGTTTTTTCTATATATTTGGACAGAGGAATGACCGTGCGAAATTACCTACAGGCATTCATCAAGGGTATGTTAAGAATTGGTATCACATTGAGATCCTCCTAACTAAATCTATTTCAAAGAAGAGTTTCAGTTTTACTAAGGCACCTAGGATACAGTTTTCATCTGACATTATAGAAATATCATTTGAATTTCTCCATCCATCGGAAATTCTCATCGATTCGTATACACAAATTCTTAGAGAGCTTTGCAAGAAATACAAGTACTGTGCCAGAAAAAAAAACTACAGGAATTAATTAAATTAAAATGGCATAATATATTTAATATTTTAGTTTACTATGACTTATTACCGGGTGAACTTTATACTTATTCAAGAAGGCATTTTGGGTTTTTACTCAATTTAATTCAATTTCAATTCAATTCAACATTTATTTATTTATTCTATTTAATGGTACCTTAAGATGCTTAATCTTAATTTAATTAGAAACTAGAAGATAAATTAATAATAATAATTCTCCAGGACAACAGCAAAATCGAAAAAAAAAATTTATTTGTTATTCCATCACACAACCCATTTGATTTTTGTGGCATGTTTCAAGTCTTGGTTTTGACTCATCAACAGGTCCCAAATAGCGAAATTGTGTGCCTCGAAAAAAAAAAACAAATGAAAAATAAAAAATGGAAAGAAATGAAAGAATCCAAAACAATGCCATCTTGGACAAGTTTATATTTTAGAGAATTTATAAAATTTGTAATTTTTATAACATATTCAATTATTTTTGTAATTATGCGGATCTTCTTGCTTTACGTTACATATGAACTTTGGTACATTTACATTTTTGATAGTTTCCGAAGCAGAAACCCTCTTTTGTTTTAGATTTTTGTTTGACGTTTGCTCAATATTTCTCAATCGGCCTAAGTTCTGGACAGTTTTTAGGGTTGACATCCTGTGGTATATACTAACGCTGATGTCGTATTGGGCGCCAGTTATGTAGCTACTATTTGGGTGCTACAAAAACAGGAAAGTCCTAATAGGAATTCACTGGCTTAGCATAGACAAGTCGGCAATATCACCGAAATGGTGGTTACATAATTGCCATCCAATACGGCGTTAGTGCAGGGTTGGGATATAGTCTAACCAAGTGCATTAATACCTCGATAGGAAGGAATAAAAAAAAACAAGGAATAGCCAAAGCCCGTTCACGCCTTACTTTGACTATGATTTAGTCATTTTCCACTCACCGCTAGCGCCCTTGACTTGAGCCTAAAGATATAAACGGAGCCCTGCCCTGTACGACGCTTCAAGAGGTCAGTGCCCAATCTACAATATCCTGCTGAAAGGGACAGAGAGATATAGAGAGATGCTATAAGAAACCGACAACAACGCTATTTAATCAGAATTTATGTTCATTCAGAGATAGTAGTGAAAATAAAAAATATATATATAAAACAAACAATTACATACTAAAGCATTGCATATAAAATAAACTAAGTACATCAACAAAAAATTACTAGTGCTGTTAAAGCAAGAAAAGCAATAATTTAAGAAGCCTAACTGAACTCGATAATTAACAAAGAACTTCGTCACAATACATGGCCATAGTACATGGCACTAGTACTGGGATAACCTGCATTTATATCCTAATTTTACCTTTAATTGATGAAGGTATAATAATGGATTATTATGGTAGCTCTGCATTACGATGAATCCTGTTTTGTTCATTAAATTTAAGTTTTTTTCCCTGATCAGACAATTTATTCTGCCTCTGTAAAGTGATTTGGATTTTGATATTGACAAATAACATCATAGCAGACCGGCGAAGCCAAACTACGTTATCTTTTTTTAAATCGCTTGGATCCTGATTCGGTTTAATGTCCATTCATCTCAGCCAGTCAGCACATCAGGCGTAAGAATTTATGGTTTTAATTTAAAAAATATATCATTCACTATTCCTGCAATTGCACAGAAGGCTTTAAGTTATGCTTCAATACTCTGATGATTCCGGTGAGAATTATTTTCAGAAAATCGCTTGATAATATCTAGTTGTTTCTTAATAAAGATTGGTTTCTTTCAAGCAGATCCACAACCTCTAACTTATTGAAATTTATCTCGGACAAAAATATCGGACTTGTAAAATACTACCAGACAGATTATATTTACGAGGGCTTCAATAAGCTGCCTCTTGCCTTATAGAATCTAAAATGGACTGAGTGTAGTTTTAGATAATACATAGAATATATCAAGTCTTAGTCCACTATTCCATTTCTAAAGTTTAGACGACTTTTTCTTATATACCTCATGGTCGATACCTAGGCTTGTTGTTTTAAAAAATCTTAATTTATGCTGATGACATTAAACTTTTCTTTCTAATTAAATCTCGTAACGACTGTGATCAATTACAGCTAGCCCCTTCATAAAGTTTACGCTTGGTCGAATCTATCACTGACTGTAAATTCTCAGCTTGTACCATTAATCGTGTGGATTCTGTCACCGATTTGATGTCAAATGTGATAATAATTTGGACTTTATCTCCCATATAAGCTGCTTGCTATCAAAGACTAGTTTTGTGCTGGGTTTTAAGAAAACGCTATTCTCTATAGAATTTCTCTTTGAATATAAAACGCAGGTTTGGTCTCCATGTTATGGCATACAAGTTGATTATACCCATATATCTTGGAATAATTCGTTGCTCAATTTATGAATACATTTTGATAGTTGATATAATTCTTCTCATAAATTTTTTGCCCTATTTTGTTTTAGTCACACGTCGCCAAGTTTGGCATGTCCGACTCTTTTACTACTAAATAAGTCCTCATTCCTTTTTTGTCTGTCACCCCATGTTTAAAGATGAAGTACCAGCTTTATTGACCATATCTTTGACTGATATATTAGGATTTCTCCGATAATTTTCCTTTATTTATTACTCTTTCTACCACCTCCAGGCTTTATTTCAGCACTGGTATGCTTTCAAATCTGGCCAAGTGCTCATTGCAGTACTGTTTTTGGGACATTCAATTTTTTTACTATATTTCTTTAAGAAAGTCCTGCGTGTTCCACATAACAGGACACTTCTTTCTTCATCACTTCTAGGCATACTGATACAGTTAATGGCTGATTAATATATTTATATAATGAAAGCTCATCCTTTTATACCTACAAAACTGTAAAAACGACATAACTGCGTACCTACTTACAGGAAATATAAGCATTTGTGATCGGTTTTTTCTGGTACAATGTCTCCGATGTACTCGTACATACCCTGAACTAACTACATCGTACCTGCCTATTATGTATGTGCTCAGACTCTTGGAACAAAGCTTTAGTTTTTTCGTCTAAACGAATACCAAGATTTAGATGCAAATACAAATTAATCATCAAGGGCGGAACAGAAAAGTTCTTAGGTCATAAATGCATCTTAGTGGTACTAGTTAAGCATATTCTCTAGTTTTATTTATTTATATCTTGTTCCATACGGGTCTCGAACTCACAATTTTTAGAATCAGTCATAAATGGAACAGGAGTATTTTTAAAGAACTTTTTATTTTTACGATTCTAAATTAAATCAATAAATACAAGAGAAAAATCAACCACCACGTCCGCGGCTTGAAGCCGGGACCTTCTGTTGTCCGAACGACTGCTGTTGCCTCTGAGCTAACGAGACAGAAAAATTTTGCTCTTGTTGCCTTCAGCTGGCAAAAACCAATAACGATGAAAGCACATAAATAAATTATTAATTTTTGCAAATTTTATTTATTTTTATTTTTAAACAGTAATAATGAAAGCGGTTGTATTAACTACTTAAAATTAAGAAATACAAGAGGAAAAACTATCTCTGTCGTTAACTCAGAGCAGACCTGTAAAGTACTTAAGTACATTGAAACTTAATTACTAGTATCATTACCAGGACCTGGACTTAAATTATTTTGAAGTACAAGTCCAGGTACTGGGACTGGTAGTCGTAAGTCCCAAATATATATAAGTATAAGTATCCTATAAGTAAAAAGATACGCAATTACTACAAATGCCGCCATAATGCGAAGTATTTCAGTTCGTTTCAATTATTTAAATACCCTTTCTAATGATAGGACTTTAGGTGCAGAGATAGTGCTGAAGTACTTAGCGTTATGGCGGTATTTGTAGTAAGTGCGAACTTTGGTACTTATAGGATACTTAAGCTTATACATATGTATATTACACATATGGGACTTATGAGTACCAGTTCCAGTATCTGGGCTTGTACTTCAAAATTCTATAAGTACCAGTATCGGGACTTGTACTTGAAATTTTTTAAAGTACAAGTACCGGTACTTGTATTTGTACTTAATAAATTTTAAGTCCATGTCCTGGTACTGGTACTTATACTTGGACAGTCGCCAGTATAGCGGAACGTCCTGGCTTCAAACCTCGGACGAGGCGGTTAGTTTTTCTCTTGTATTTATTAATTTAATTTAGAATCTTAAAAATGAAAAGTTTTTTAAAAATTCTTTATTCCATATTCTGTAGATTTTGTATAAATTGTTACCTCCATTCCATTTCATACCAAATTTCGTTTCCGAAAAATGCAGAGTGCATTTGAAGAGCAAACAAATATATATGCTTTGTGAGTTTTTCGATTTTATGGCGATTTTTTTTTTTTAATTATTTTCAGGGTTTCCAACAACTAACTACTGACGTCCTTTTTGTATATTTTTTAATACTTGAATGTTCTCGACTGAGTTAGTTATTTTGTATTTTCGGCCTTCATTTATTGAAAACATACATATTACCTCAAGCGATTTATCTATCTGAGAAGCTTTTGGAGCAATTTTTAAATAAATTAGATACTTTTAATTACTTTCAAGTTTTTGTTATCTGGAACGTAGAGACCTGACATTTTATATAAAAATTCCCTGGATGAGAAGTAAGCTCATCTTCAAAATGGGTGTAATTTGCTTACTAAAATACAAATGAGTCTAGGAATTTACGTCTTATGTTCCAAGCCGTGTCATCAAATTCTTTGAATGTATTAGAGTAGTACGATTTCTTACTTTTGCAAAAAAAAACGCAAAACTGCCTCGTGTCATGACCTGGAACATAAAGACGTCAATAGTCTAGGTTATCAGTTTACTTTTAGTATTGGAAATATTTTAGTGAGCCGATTTCTTCCATATTTGAACTTCTCTTTTAAACTATCATAAACAAAATCTCAGGTATCTACGACAAAGATTACTTTAAATCGATAAATTTAAATTAACTTGGAAAATGATAACGTATGTAACTAGATAGGAATTTTGCGAATATTTTCTTCTTGATTTTACAAGGGCGATAAACTAGACCGGTTCTACTGCTGTTTGAAAATGACTAACTTTCATTATTATATAAGACTTCGGAAAAAATCGGCTATTTTCACGTTTTTAACACGTTCTGAATATTTCATTAACTTGCAATACAACGATTTGGCAGCAAATCCATAAGTAACTTGCTCCTGGAGTTCTAATCACTCAAGTGAACGTAAATGTGATTCATTTATTTAGAATTGGACTATCTGACATCGATTTATATTCACCTAATGATCTTTCCTCAACATTGAACTATTTACTTACCTTGATCTGCAATCTTCTTGCTTAAGTTTTCTGCAAATTTAATTAGATGACAAAAAACAAGTTTCCTTCATAGAAAAAATGACCTTTTCATATGGCAGATATGACCAATATATTCCATTATAAAATAAAATCAATGCAATAGTGAAACATGGCGCTGAACCGTAAATACTCAATAAACTTATTATGTTGAATGTTATTCATTACGCGATTGCATCCATCATCTGAAAGTCTAAAAAATTGCGAAGACATCCAGATAAGTTGACCGTGACTATCGCCTTCTTCATGCATGACACGTGACTTTGGTGTAGAAATCATTTCTTCAAAGCGCGAATAAAAAATGTTGCTTCACTCAATTGGAACAATTTTATTGGATTTTTAATAAAAAAAAAATTATGCAATCGCAGCATACATAATAAGTTGAACTTGAAATTTTTGCGTTTAGAAATTAATGCTATGTCTGCAAAAAAAGGGCATTTCTTTTCAAACTGGAATCAGTTTATCACCAGTAAAAATTAATGTTGGCAGCGAGAAATTTAAGTTAAGAAAATAATATTCAAAATCATCTGCCAGTGAAATTTCTATATCACTAGCTTGATTTGATAACATTGAAGTCGCACAAATAAAAGTTTGCTTGTAGACCAGAGCGTTTGAAAAGGAGTTAGAAGGTTTACCTATGTACAGACTTTTAATTCCTAAAATTATAAACAGCAAAAATTATAAACAAAAAGATAACAAAAATGTGGTTTGAATTTTTTTTATGCTAAATGTCGTTTCGTGTCAATGTGGGATCGAGAGCTCTTCAGCAAAAGTGAATTTACGCGGAGAGTTAGAAAATACGTGGTCTACCTGGAATTGAAAAGAACTATCCAAAAATATAATACATATATCTCTCCAGTGACCATATGTATTTAATTTGTTTTTTTTACTTCCGTAAACAAGATGTTAATGTGTTAACAGAATTTTCCGCGAAAAAAATTTTAATTTAAATGATTATGAAATAAAAAAGTTGGGCAGCTAAGAATTATCAGAAGCATCGATAATTTTTCTTTCGTTTGTTATAAGTTTCCTTGAAAACAACAGTCCACAAACTGTGCGAGAGTATCGACAGTAACATACGCATATTTTATATGAAAACAACAACAAAATGACAAAAACGTTTTTCACTTAATAATTTATATACTTACTTAAACGGGCCGCCCATTACACTAAAAAATCATAAACCCCACATCTTTTATAAAGCCTCATTTTTCGTGTCAGCATTATTCAGGGTAAAACAACCCCACATTAAATATTTATATTTTCGTAGAAGCAACAATTTCAGGTCTTTAACTATTCTGCCTGCAATAGATTTAGTAAAAGTAAAAATTTTATTAGTACCTATCTAGATATTGTCGGACTACTTTTAATAACATAAAACGAAAAAAAATATTTGGGACAAAAGAGGTTTTGCTCCACTTAGCATAGAAAATTTGGTTGGAAATAAATCATTTATAAACATGTCAGTGGCTCAAATCTGACAGGCTATTAATTTTGTATATCTTGGTTATTGTAGGTACAATATTTTTATGAAATTACATTTTACATTTTTTTCTTTGGAATTCACATTTTTATGCGCCAGTCTAAAGCAGAGTAGGAAAGCAATCATTGTTTTTAGGAATATAATGGAAAGTTTTTCCTCAGAATTTTTTTCTACTATTGAAGGTAGCACGTGCGTGTGCTTAGATTCAGTCAGGTGGCCACACTGGTATTCTTACTTTTCTTCGCAATCTTTTCTTCGAAGAAATGTCGTTTCGAAGAAAAGTTTTTCGAAGAAATGTATTTTCGAAGGAAAATTTTCGAAGAAATGTATTTTCGAAGGAAAATTTTCGAAGAAATGTATTTTCGAAGGAAAATTTTCGAAGAAAAGTAGGTGAAGCGGCCACACTACCTGTCTGGAACGATATTGTAAATTTATTTTAAATGTTTACTTTAGGATTTGTAGCACTAATATGAGCCATGCGCCTAGTAATCTGTAGGTACATATTTGCGAGATGCATAATCTATCATGGAGTCCAAGTACCCCAGAGAAGAATATTTTATTTTGTAATGCTATGTAAAGTATTGATAATATGGTAGAAACTACAGATACAATTACAAAAACGGGAACTAAACCTATTCTGTATTTTTTTTATAAATAAATCCCCTGTAATCCATAATTTAAATATGATTGTTTTCGTTAGTTGCTTGAGAGAGAGAGGTAAATTGCACTAGGCAATTTTCTGGGCACCAGTAGCCCCAATTCTATAATTTACACAAAATATTTCTTAAATTTTCATAGCCTTTCAGGCTAATGATTGTGTAATGCCCAACGAAAACAAATTAGGGGTTTTCATTTATAACATATATGCAAGTATAGCCATTATGAAGTTTGTATAGATTAAGAAAAAGGGAAAAGAAGAAAGAAACATTTGGTCACTTGGTTACTTTATATTTCATAGAATAGTACAGGTCCATCGTATCTACTTACTAAAGGAATAGATCACTTCTATAAGTAGAGTATACCTGCTCTATGAACCAACAGATAGTCCAGGATAAGTAAGTGCAAAAGTTCCCATTCAAATCGAAAAATAAATCTAATGGCAGACAAATACTTTCTGCTATATTTCGTCCAGTAAAACAAGAAAGATTTTCATTTGAAATCTAACCAAGAACATATCGCAATGTGTATAAGGCGTCTCGTATCAGCAGGAACCAATACTCTACAGTATAATATATGAGCTCTGCTTTGCATTTTCTTCTGGCGTCTGCGGCAGACAGGAACTGACCGTACTGAAGAGTATTGATTCCTGCTGATACGAAACGCCTTATACACATTCCTATCTGCGCCAACTGTAGGCATTGCAGTGTTAGTTATCAATTTAAAAAACAATGCATTTTGTAAAAGTCTTCTTTATTTTAGTGGAATGACCCATTCTCTGGCTTTACTTCCATTATTATGATAATTCGGTATTCCTTGAAAGAAAATTAAAAATTTTGGGTTTCTCCTGTGAGACATAATCTTATAAAGGTGTCATTTCTAAATTAGGAAACAATACTATACAATTTATGATACTATTTTGAGTTTTTTTCTTGATGAGTAAAATACGACAGACCCACAGCAAATTTATTCATAATGTATTATGGGCAATCTACGATCAGACTAGACACATAATTTCCTCCCTGGTCACAAAATTTACCCACATTTTTGTAAATTTGAAAATTTTCTTTTACTTCCTAGTCATAAGGTAGGATGACAAATTTAGTGTGTTGCTAGAATACTGGGAAAACACTCAATTTAACTTTCATGGGAGGGACCTGGTCGAAAAACACCAATGGCAAGCAAAGCTTTATTACTCCATTTACTTTACAAAATTTTCTTTCGCATCATTTGTATTTGATATTTTCCTCAAAGGGAAGAAATTTTTCTAACTTCAAAATCTCTTTTTCAAGATTTTGTTCAAAGTTAATCTGCGGTTTGAGAAACGTATTTTCAATGTGAATCCGAAAGTAAAGCAATGAAATTCTCGCAGGACATGCCGTGCCATGCTACTCCAAGATGTTAGCTTTAGGAAATAATAATGCAAACCTTGACAGCTTCGAATTGAGAGCTCTTAATTGAGCTGCTGTACTTATTGTTATTTTTCCAGCCATATAAAAAAATTACATCTCGGGACCCAGACGTTTTTTATATTATGATTGATAAGGATGTGTCTACAGTGCGGAAAATTGTATATGAAACCTGTGACATAATCTAGAATTGCTTGTGGACTATCTATACAGTCTATGGATAGGCCATACTTAGCCAAGCAAAACTTGTGTGGGCAGTAGAGGGATATCCTAAAATATTTCGAGATTACGCGACTAACAGATATTTGAGTATGTTTTCATAGATCACCCTGAAACTTTTCGCCGTTACACCCTATTGTGTTGATTTAAACTTTGGTAGATAGATAATCGCTTTGTATTTATGGCAAAATAAATTAAAATTTCAAAAGCTTTGCTTTAAAATGTCCTACTACACCCTGTACACAAAAAGTGACCCTTCCTGCGTCTGTGCACTTGTATGAAGAGTTGGTATTGATGACGTGCTTTTTGATAAAAAAATTTCGTTAAAAAAAACGAGTTATAATTTCGAAAGTTTAAACACAAATAAGTAATGTCCAGATTTGGAAACCAATGTTAAAAATCTGCTTCTTATGAGCCAGCCATGATGTATATATTAGTCAGCCTTAGCTTTTAGCAAAGGCAAAATTTCTGAACATTAACCAGCCTGCAGGCCAGCAGAACAATTTGGTTTCAGCCTACGCACCACTAATGGGACACCCTGTATATCATCACCACATAGTATATACGGGTGGAGAATTATTGATGAGAATTTTGAAACTAATTCGATCTTTCCAAATTGCTTTTCCAGTCGTTGATAAGAAGCATATCAAGATTCAATATCCTCCCAATGCCGGGTTCGAGTACTTTAATTACAAATGCCAGTGTAGTGTAGTCCTGCTTGCGTCATATGATATCAACTGTTTTTTACGACAACCAAAACAATAGTGGAATATTTGCCCAGTCATCTTTTAGAAAGAAGCTCGTTAGAGGAAAATTAAATTTACCTGAATCAACCATAATGAAAAATTAAAATTCCAGTTCTCATCACTTCTTTATTGGGGTTGCAGTTTTCCCGCTAAAACTATTTCTTTTGCGGCCTTACCCTAAAAAGTTTCTTTTAAGTGAAAAGTGGAGACAATGGCACTGTGAATTATTGAAAACGCATTTGTTGTGTTTTGACTGAAAGATGGCGCGTTCTGGTGGACCTTGGTAACTATTTAGAGTTAAAAATGATACCACACTTCCGCAAGCTTTCTTCAAACTTTCCTTCCGAAACGTTATAAAAATAAATGGTTCTTTAAAGTAATATTTATTTAATAACAAAGTAAGCAAATAAGCATTTTTAAGTGATTAGTATTTAAGCAATGAAATAAATATATTCTTAAAAAAAATTGCTTTAGTTATTATCTTCATATATAAAAATCACGTGTCACTATGTTTGTACAATAATCTCCGAAACCCCCCAACCGATTTCAATGAAATTTTATAAATATATTTCTTTGGTTCCAGCTTGAAAGATAGGATTGTTTTCGGAAACGAAAGATACCGCTGTTATCGAGATCTAAAAAACTGCCTCAAAACGCGTCGACGTGGAAAGCTAAAATTTGGTATACAACGTTTTAATGAAAATTGAAAAGAGATGTTCAAAAATGGTCCAAATCGGGCAACCTCTTTATGGTGTTGCCATACAAAACTTTAGTTTTTCACTATGTATTTATACACTGCCTCATACGTCGACGTAAACCAGAATTTGTAAAAAAATTGTAAATTAAGTTCAAAAAATGGGAACAATCGGGCAACTCCTTCGTAAGGTTGTTGCCATACAAAAAATGGACTAAATAGGGTTACTTCTTCTTTACTTTTATTTTACACTATATACTTGGTAGTTGCCTGAGAGGGCGTCGAGGTGGAGAGCTCATATTTTGTTCACACCGTTTTCATGAAAATTGCAAATACATTTCGAAAATGGGACCAATCGGGCTACTCTTTGGTTGGGTTGCCATTTAAAAATTTTATGTTTTGCAATATATATAAGCACTGCTTAAGAACGCGTCTGCGTAGAGAGCTACACTCTTCCACATATATGAATATATGCACGCACTCTCCTACTCACACACACACACGCACGCACACACACACACACACACACACACACACACAGTGAAACCCTAGAATGCGGAATCGCGAGATCGAATTAATAAATAGGTTAGATATTATGCATCTCTAGCCAATCCACCCCCATCTCCATCCATCTAGGTATCTATAATACCGACGAGCTCCACATAGTCATTTTATACATAAAATATTTTTAGTATCAATTTACTAACTAAATCAATCCATTTACTAACTTATTCTAGAATGGGACACTAAAAAAAAAAACACAATACTAATACTATGCTGATCGCTTATGGGTACTGTCTTAAATGCCATAGATTTGAATCTTCCCTATGATATGCTTTAAAATATCTAACTGCATCTCATTCTTCATACTCTGGGGTAGCATATCGAACTTTCTCGATGCTAAACTCATGAAGGGTTCATTCTCCGAAAAGCTTTCTAGTACCTACCGGCGACGAATATTCTTCTACTTTAACAATTTCCTCATTTTCGGGTAAGAAATCCGCCAAAGATTTTCAATGCTGTCTTTATTTGAAACGTTCTTACACTTCCTTGAATCTTTAATTAAGGAGAAGCTAGTTAGAAACAGCGCCACCTAGGTTAAAAATAGTTTTTACAAAAATTATAGAGCATGAAATTTCCTTTGACTTTTGCAGGAAATATTTTCTAGATAGATGAATAGTTCACGAGTTAATACCGAGTTAAAGACCGATTACTTAATACATACTACCACTTCTTACTCATTTCCGCATCAGCTCAATCCACCACGATGAGTTATTTACTAATATTTTTTCTCTTCCGTTTCGATATCTCAGATGTTCTACGCACACTGACATCAATATCTTCTTGGAAATTTCTTTCCTCCTCATCCAAGTTTCCATACTCGTTGTCTTCTTCGACCTCGTGTGCCAAAAATTTCGCAACGGTCAAGTCTTAATTCTCGTCGTCGTC
This sequence comes from Dioctria rufipes, assembly GCA_963924295.1. NCBI lineage: Eukaryota > Metazoa > Arthropoda > Insecta > Diptera > Asilidae > Dioctria > Dioctria rufipes. The sequence continues at coordinate 243,499,432 of OZ002741.1, forward strand.
GTCTTCTTCTTCTTGTCCAGAGCCCGCAAAAATCTCAATGGCAGCATAATATGCAGATAACAGAACACTCCTTGACCTTTTGTAGTCAAGCCCCGTTTTATGTCGTCAGTGCCTGGACTACCAACGAACGTTCAAAGTAAACACATTTTCATATAAAAAAAAATATTTTGAACTCACTTTCAAAATCTCCTTGAATCCTTCAGGAAACATAAACTCTAAGAATACTACCACTATCCGTGGTATTTATGTGCGCTTCCTGATGAAGGAGGCTTTTCCATCGCAACTTGTAATCTGAAATTCTTTAAAGCTTTATTATTCGTATTCACAAATTTGTAATAACAAGCCACAATGTACTTAGCACTTTTAATTTTTGCGAAATATTTCTCCATATCGCCTCATTCTTGTTAAGGTTTTTTAATACTAATTTTTCAATTAGAATAAAAAGTCATAAGTTCGTACAATAGTACATCAAAATAGAAAGCATGTATATGATTTAATGTCAGGAGCTGACTAGATATAGAAGAACGCAAAATATTACAAATGGAGCTATTGAATCTACTACGAAGTAGACCTACCTCAGTTCTACCTCAACATGACCGAACTCATCAATTCTACTATTAGGTTCGCGATAACCTGATGTAATGTAAGTATCTCAAAGAACTATTAAAGTTGAGGCTGGCATCAAGGTTAGGTAGGTTAACACAATGTTCCCGCTATTCTGTATGAAATTTCCAATTTTGAAGCTCAACATAACATTATTAAATTTTTCCTAGATGACCACCCCGCTTGCACTTACTTTAGATTTTGAAGTACCTACGTAGCATAAACAAGTGAATACATAAAACACCGATAAATGCAGATGTTGGAATGTATAAAAAGCATTCATTAAACACTGTTTCACTTTTATCAATAGCACGGTCAAAAGCAACAAAATTTGCATTTTAGTATATGCACAGTTGAGTGAACTAAATTAACTCAATAAATTAATTAAACTTATTACCCTTATTACAAAGACAAATAGGTAATTGAACTTAGTTCAGTTACACTATCACTCCGTTTGTTTTAACTAACTTTTGAGTATATAGATAGGATCCATAAGCTTCATATCTCTAAGCATCTCTGGTCTTATTTTCGAAAGTTGTCTGAGTTCTCTTGCCAGGTACATATTGACCCTGTCTTAAAAAATTTATTCAGTATATTAATTTTAGTAGTCAAGGTCTTATATATTCTACTTTCTCTGTTATATAAACTGTTCATGAATCTTTTTCGATGAGTTTCATAATTTCTTTGCAAGCTGATTTTAATCTCATTTAGTTTATTAGCATATTTGCAAATTTTCTTCAAATCATGCATTTAGTCATTAGATTTTATTAAAATTAGTCATCACAATTATTCCGACACTTTTTTTAGTATTTACTAAGGTACCAGAATACGGATTGGAACAGAAAGACAAATTTAAGTCAACCACAATTTCCAGAGGAAAAGCGAGGGATCTTTGAAGATGAATGAAAGAAAGTTCAGATCAATTATTTTAAATAAAAAAAAAAAATTACTAAATATGATTAAAACGTATAAAGCACAATTACTTATGATAAATCATAGTTGTAGAATTAAAACTATCCTATATATAGAAAGAAAAATGCAAAAAAAAATAAAATTCCTTCGTGTTCGATTAATAAGTTGGAAGGGGCATGCCAATAAATTCTTTGAATTATCCTGATCATACTTTCCTGTAGACCCTCCCCAATAAAATGACTCTTTCTCCGTAAAACATACGTTTGAAAATTTTACATTTTTCACAAGGAAATGTAGTCACTTAAGTGCCTTCAAAGATATCGAAAAGAGAATAAATTATGACAATATATGTTATACGAAATTGTAAAATGCTTAATTATCAGGGCAGAGTTCTGTATTCTTTTTTTTTTTTTACATTATGATGCCAAGGGGGTACCGAATGATGCAAAGTACAGCATGGCAGGAAGAAGATAGGAAAATGAATTAAGGAACGTGCGAAGAGTGACAGAGGTGCTGATGTATATCACCCTTAAACTTTCGCAAAGTGTACATATATCGAAGGAAAGATGGGAGATTATTCCTCATTCGCACAGTTCGAGATAAAAATGTATCACGGAGTTTTACTGTACGGCCGAAAATAGTTTAAAGGATAAAAGTATGTGCGCGGTTTGCAACACGACTATTGCGTGCAGGAATTATTCTATAATTGATCAGACTTGATATTTCATCAGAATATTGACCATGCATGTAGCGATAAACGAGCGAATGCAATCCAAGTTTACAGAAGTGCTCGAGTGAGCCGATATTATTGCCAAATCATCAATGAGCTGGAAGGCTCCCTTTTAAATAATATCCAATGAAGCTAAGGCTGTGCGACCAGCCGCAGTACAGATATGAAAATAGTATTCCATTCTAGTTCTGATGTAGAACTTGTAGAGAAGCACTAAATTCGATGGGCTGAAATATTTCTTACACCTTTTCAGAAATCAAAAACATTTCGATGCTTCTTTGACAACAGGTAAGATGTAACGTGTCAAGATTAACTTACTGAAAATATTAATGCAGGCTAGATGACAGACTCTATCAAAGGCTGATTTTAGACTCATCCATGCTGTTGATGAAGATCTTCTTTTGGAACACAGTAAATTTGTGGATAGGTACTTAAATAAGAAAAATTATTAGATTATGCAAAGAGCAAATAAATGAAATATAAGAAAGAAAAAAATGAAAAGATTTGCAATTTTTTTGCTACTTATAACACATATAATTGTCGAGAAATTTATTCAAGATTGTCCAAGATTGATTTCAGTGGAAAAACTTGAAACTATGTTTGAACTCGCCTACCCTGAGTCTTCATCTAAATCCGATGGAAAACGTATGGAGAATTATGCCTAATCGAATTTATTCAAATATTGGGCAATTTAGTATTCTGATTTAGTATTCTAATGTTCACATTTCCGTCATTTCAGTATACTGAATTACAGAAACTCAAATTACTGAATTCAAGAAAATCAAAACATACACAATAAAGTCGGCTATGTCACTGTTTTCTTATTAAATTCAGTTGTACTGAAAAAATTCAGAGAACGTTTCTGATTTTACAGTTTTCAGATAATTTTGGTAAGGTATTCTGACTGAAGTTGCTCAGAAGCCATTACGATTAAGTCCATCTTTTTGATATTTTCGGAGTTTTGTAAATTCTAATCGAATAAAAAATATTATTTTTAGTTATTAAAGAGATTTACTCGTTGCATTCCTCTTTCTACGTCAGAAAGCACTTTTTTAAGGCTTTTGAATAAGTTTTATAATAATTTCAGTAGCCATTGTGAATAAATCTACCTTTTATCAATATTTTTGAAATAAAAAGTAAATTCTTCTTCTTTTTATACCCTAGATGAAATCTAAAGGGGATACTAAGTTTGTCATTCCGTTTGTAACACCTCGAAATAATGATGGTAGAGCAAAATGGATTGAGCACCCAGGCATAATATTAAAAGTTATTTTGATTTTTGCATGTCAGTCCGTCTGTCCGTATGTCCGTCCGTCCGTCCGTCTGTGCGCACAACTCGAGAATGCGTATACTTAGAGAGCTGAAATTTTGTACACGGACTTTAAAAAAACAAAAGTAAAATTAAGTTCGAACATGAGACAAATCGGGCAACTCCTTCGTGGGGTTGCCATACAAAACTTTCGTTTTCCACTATATATTTGGACACTGCCTGGGAAATCATCAACATAGAGAGCTGAAATTTGGTACATGATGTTTTCATTGTACTAGGAAATAAAATTTCAAAAATGCACTAAATCGGGCAACTCCTTCGTGTTGCGATATAAAAATTTAGGTTTTTTACGTATACTATGAAAATGATCAGTCTAAGATATTTTTATTGCACTAAAAACTTCTTCAGAATACGAAATCCTATAAAATTGGTTATAATCATTTTTTCTGTCCAACAAACCGTTCTATAAATACAGGGTGTTTCTCAAGGGTTTGATAGCTAAGGTGGAGACAAGCAAAAAATTATAAGGTGAAGGGAGTGATAAGACGCGTCGTTTCGTTGGTGGGAGGGTGGGGGGGGGGTGAAGAATTTTAGTACTTATTCCACTTTACACCCTGTAACTATCTTGATATATAACCTATCAAGGTGGGATTTATCTCAGATGATAGCAAACTGTCTAAGCTTTGCAATGAATGCCCAATCAGCCTTCCTGTCACTTTGCGTCCGAAGTAGTAGGACGTCAAAATAAAAAAAATGGAAAAAAAATCCTAAATGCAACCGTTTTTGAGTTATTCCCGTTTCTATGATGCATTATTTCATTAATTTTGCTAATTTTGCGTAGAATTGCATAAAATTAGGCCCGATTTCTATCGTCAGTAGCAAAATTAATGAAGTATTGAATCATAGAAACGGGAATAACTCAAAAACGGTTGTATTTAGGTAAATTGTAGGTAAATTAAAGGTAACATTCCGGGGTTTCTAAATCTTGTAATAAAACTGTATAGTTATCATGCATTTTGGCGATAAAATCGTAAAAATTTGAAAATATTGGGAATTTTTTTTCCAATTTTTTTACTTTGACGTCCTACTACTTCCGACGGAACAGGAACAGGAAGGCTGACTGGGCATTCATTGGAAAGCTTGGACGATTTGCTATCATCTGAGATGAATCCGACCTTGATGGGGTGTATATCAGATAGTTACAGGGTAAGTGGAAGAAGTACTAAAAATCTTAAACCCCCCCTACCACCGAAACGACGCGTCTTATCACCCCTTCACATTATAATTTTTTGCTTGTCTCCACCTCAGCTATCAAACCGTTGAGCTAGGTGCACCTATTATGAAACACTCTGTATATGCGAAAAACTACTTCAAAAATCAAACTTGCACAGAAGGGTGAAAATACCAAATTTCATACGGGCATTCATCTAGGGCAGAGCTGTCCAAATCGCGGAACTTTATGCGGCCCCCGAAGCATTTTCCAATAATACATGTATTATTTCATGAAACGTTAAATATTATTACAAATAAGTACGTATACAGATGAAGAATGCGTATCAGAAAAATGAAAACGTTATCAACATTTCCGGTAACCAAGTTAGTTAGCTACGATGAAAATTGTAGCTAAGAAATGTTCCTAATGTTCAGGCACACACCCAAGTTTCTATCTTTTACCAGAGCAATGAAATGCCTCGGTCCAATATAAAATGAACGATGCCTCGACCTGATGTAGGGAAGCCCTCAATTTTTTCTTAGAATTTATACGCGCATTTCTGGAGGCCGGCAACAATTTTTATGAGCGTAGCCGCGTAAATTTACAAAATTTTTTTTACCGTAACATTGGTAGAATTTTTATTCACTTTGTTGGCCGATTAGAGATATTTTCAGATACAATACCTTCAATATGTGCCTTTGTTGGCCTCCTATTGCCAACAAGCATTCATTTTTTTTGCCATTGTCAGGCTTCAATAATGCATAAAACTTCTAAGGAACACATTTCCAGTAAATTTCTAAGAAAAAATATTCAGTAAATCTCTAAGAAAGCATTGAGGCCTTCCTACATCAGGTCGAGGCAGTAAATTTATAAAATCTAAATATAGAAGTTCCATGACGGACAAATCGTTATCAAATTTACTACAAACATTGAAATTGATATAACTACATTAGTAAAGGAATCAGAGTTACAGCAAAATTCTCATTGAAATACACAATTTTGTTAATATTGTCTAGTATGTCAAAAAAGCATAGTTAAACAGTACTAAATGTTTTTTTATTTTGGGTGCGGCCCGCGGATAATTTTTATTTTCATATTGCGGCCTTCTGGTTCTAAGAGGTTGGACAGCCCTGATCTAGGATATCATAACAATTGGTCTTATACCGATTCTAGCTTTTTTACTTGATTCGTTAGGTGTTGGTAACATAAAAAACAAGAGATTGAGAATAGCTGCAACTGCTCTTAAATTTTACACAACTATATAGTAACTGTATACTTGTTTTCAAATTTTAATACGTTCCTTAGGAAACAATGAACACTTTACTTTTTCTGTTTAGAAATATGCAAGATATATATTTGGAAATATAATACAAATTTTTAATAAATTTTATGAACATGCGCTTTCTTTTAATTTGAAATAACTAAACTTTGGTTGAAACAAAACACTATTATATTACATTGGAGTATTTGCGAAAATTATTGTGTTATCAAAAACTGAGACTTTTTATAATGATAAAAGTAAGAATGTAAAAAATAAAAATGTCAAGGGAAATGCAGCACGGTAAAAGTGAAAGCGATACTCAGTTCAGATATATCATTAGATAAAGAAAACCTAGAAAATAACGCAAATGGTAGTAAACTTGGTAGAAACGGTAGCAGGAATCCTGGAAAATGGTCTCAAAATACTGAAAAACTAAAAAGGATACAAGGTAAATATAGAAATAAGATAATGATCCCTGCAAAGAAAGTCGATAATAAGTCTTGTCATTGTTTACGGCTTTATAACCGCAATATAATTTTTTCTCAAAGAGAGAAGGCGATGAAAAGTGTGTACGAGGTTAGTGATCATAATAAGTAAAATATTTTTTTAAGAAGGTTGATGATATCTTGTACTATCAAAAGACAACGACCCAGATCTCATTCTTTTGAATATTTTATTAGACTTAACAGCCAAGATGTTCGTATTTATAAAAAATGTTTAAAAGAAACATTTCAAATAAGTAACGAGCAGCTATATAATAGTTGTACAAAGGAAGATATAAGGGGTTATTGTGTCCAGGCAATAAAATAGATGATTCCCATGTAACAAGATGTATAAGAAAGAAAATAGTACCAATAAAGGAAAAGTATTATTACAAAATATATTTTCGACAAAATTTCCTTGTCAAAAATGTGACTATTCCCTAATAAAAAAAATGTAGTAGGATGGCTACTAATCTATTAAGGGTTTCAGATGAAATGTATGTATTTAGTTTGAATTTAGAAAAATCATTAGCATTTCCACAATTATCCACATCAGTGGCTTGTTATGTGAGAAATTTATATGCACACATGATTTAAAGACAAAAGAACGTTACATATATATTTGATCTAAAGCCAAAGGATCGCGCTGTTAACAAGAAGTGTTATCGTATTTAATTAAATACGTTAAATTATGTGCAATAGATTTTCCTAAAAATTATAGTGTATCAAGATTCCTGTATAAAATCGGAATATAAAAACCATATTAAGTTTATTAAAATTGCTTCAGAGTGAAGACATTAAAGCTGAATCAATTAAATAAATTTTGCTTAAGTGGAGCCCAATGACGCTGATTTTCCATTTATAGAAGCTCATACAAAAACAAATTAACATATTTTATAGTCCAAACAAATGATATCACGTAATTCAAAATAGTAAAAAGAAAAATCCCTTCAGCGCTATCAAAATGAATTACCAAGTTTTCCTCTATACAAAACTACTGGAAGGTACCACAACAAAGAGAAACACAGCAACTAATGAACTAACTATCCATTGCGTTAATATACGATGGATAAAACTATAGAGATCAAGCCCAAGCAGTATTAACTTTAAATATAATTTTCATGTGATTGAAATAAATAATAATAAAAAAAAAAAATAGATACGGAAGCAAACCTAAAAAATACAAATCAATAATATAATGGCAGAAGAATTTCAAATGAAACTAGAACCTCCAATGATACGCGATTTTTATATGACATTAAGAATAGAATAGTTTATTTATAGTTAATACTACGATCATAAATATCTTCTTTATATAAAGACCAAAATTTACATTTAGAGAACTCGAAAGAAGAAGATGTTTGTTATAATAAACAAACTTATTTGTTATTATTTTTTCGTATTATATCATCAATAAAGTTACAACAAATGCTATTGTACTATTTTTACACAGATTTTTTATATTTTTCAGCTACCAAAAGGTGTAAGTCAAAATTTTTTTAGGACATTACCATTGTCTCAATGTACGCATAGTTTGTTTCGTTCTAAAGGCTAACTTTAAAAAAACATTTCATACAAATTTTCGATTATTATTATTATTATTAAACAACAAATTTCCAGTTTACTAGACTAGCTTCTGAGCGACTGTATACGATTTGCTTTCGGTTTGCGTCGTTCTGCTCATATCTCTCCTCATAGATCATTGATATTGGGTTGTACTCTAGATACGTAGCTAAAGGGTAAAGCACTGATTTTCCTGCATAATCTTATTCGCGCAGGTGAGCCAGAGTATCTTTTTTGTAACGTCAATTTTTTGCAGTCCCTGAGAGGGCGTAAACTTCTAATTCCACGTTTCAATTCATCCATCCTTGAGGGATCTTACTTTGTCCAGGTTGCACGCCTTTGGAATTCCCTACCCCCCATGCACAGAGTGTTACTTCTATCAGTGAATTTAAGTAGCTTGTAACGTAATTGTATTTCACTTATTACTAGCTGATTGTGTCGAACTCTTTTCTTCTTATCTTTCCACTTTGTATTTCTTTTCTTTTTCTTTTCTTTCCCTTTCTATTTTTAACTATTTTTCTAATATATTGTAAGCATTACGTTTAATTTTTCCCTCTCTTTTTATTTTAATTTTATTTTGTAGTTTATTAGCTAACCTAACCGTACTTTACATTGTACTAGTAATCTTGTGTACAAATTTGGTAAATAAATGATTGATTGATTGACTCACTTATGAATTTTGTTAGATTTTCTGATTTTCAAATTTTTGTTAACCCTTAAATGCATATCGTTGTAAAACTACAACATACCATTCAAACGGCCTCAAAATCATCAGTATGTGCTCACTGCATACCGTTGTAGAAATATCACTATCAGCATAATATATTTTATCGAGTGGCAACACATTTTTTTCTTTCACAACTGTCAAATGTCAACTTGACATTGATATTGCAAAGACTTTCGGAAATCTTGAGCAGGTGAAAATTAAGTTTTTGTTTTACTGTGTAATTAATTGATTTTTGAAGGTAAGTACGTACAAAAATAGTTTTTGTGTGTCATAATTCATCTCCTACTAAGTACAGTAATTAGTTTGGTGAATACACATTTGGTTTCTTTAAAGTTTCGTCTATATTCGTGTTGTAAATCTACAACATTATGCATTTACTAGACAAATAACTACAGAATACCCCTTTTGAAGTTCTGATCACTTTTTATTGTTTTTTAGATGCCACCCCTGAATCCAAAGCAAATAGAAGAGTATTTGGCCCAAATTAGTGACGGAGAGAGGTCTGAAGATGATCTTGAGGAGTCTGATGCTGAAGACCGTGAGTTTTTTTATGGAAACCGGGAAGATTTACTTCACGATCTTGAGAGTCCTATAGGAGAGGAAAATGATTCTGATGATGATTCACCCTTGGCAGGAGAGCCACCATTGATAAATGAAGGCCCTGAAAATGACCAAATGCCTCAGGTTTCATTCCCCTCAACAAGTCAAGCTAGTCGCCGAGCAACAATGAGGGGCCTTGTTTGGAAGGTAAAAAAGTTTGTTTTGAATTCTGACCAGACTGCGTTTCTTGGCAATACTACATACCCACCAGAACTGAGGGATCAGGGTGCTACTGGTACTCCCTATAGTATTTTTTTACATTTTTTTACACCTGAAATAGTTCAGAGGATCGTGGAAGAATCTAATCTTTACTCTGTGCAAAACAATGTGACAAAGCCTTTGAATATGACTGAATCTGAACTAAGAAAGTTCATGGCAATATTGTTATACATGTCTGTCATAAGATATCCCAATGTTCGGCTATACTGGTCTAATACTGTTGGTTTTGAACCAATCAAAAAAATAATGACTGTCAACAGATTTGAGACTATTCGCAGATTTCTTCATTTCAATAACAATGAAAAACATTTACCTAGGGAACACCCACAACATGACAGGCTCCATAAGATAAGGCCTATTATTGAACAACTAAATGAAAAATTTGCCTCAGTTCCTATGGAACAAAGGTTGTCCATTGATGAACAGATGTGTGCTACAAAAGTAGCACACTTTATGAAACAGTATCTACCAAACAAGCACCATAAGTGGGGGTTTAAACTGTATGTAATGTGCAGTGTAAAAGGTTATGCTCATAAATTTGAGATATACACTGGTCAGGAGCATGAGCGGTTTCATGATGAACCAGATTTTGGACCAGTGGGAAATGTTGTAATCCGGCTAGCGAGAGGTGTCCCAAGACATATAAACCATATAATATATTTTGATAACTTTTATACGTCTGTGCCACTAGTTACCTATCTTGCTAAACAAGGGATCTATAGCTTAGGCACTATACAATCGAACAGACTTGTAAACTGTAAACTACCTGACAAAAAAACACTGATGAAGAAATCTGTTCCCCGTGGAACTTATGAAGAGCAAATGACTACCTTTGATGGTGTTGATTTGACAGCTGTTACTTGGAAGGATAATAAAGCTGTCACTTTCTTGTCTTCATATGTTGGAGCTGAACCTGTCTCCCAAGTAGAAAGGTTTGATAAAGCAAGTAAGACTAGGATCAAGATTTCTTGCCCACATATAATAAAAGAATATAATGCCCATATGGGCGGAGTAGACCTTATGGACAGCTTCATTGGGAGATATCGCATTGCAATGAGAAGTCGAAAGTGGTACCTACGTATCTTTTACCACCTATTGGACATGACAGTAATAAATTCTTGGCTCGTTTATAAAGATTTGAAAGGAACTGAAGCCAATCCAGTAATCCTGAATTTGTGTCACTATAGACTGGAACTAGCAGAAGTATTAGGCAATGTCAATGATGCATCTGAACTTTGTAACAAACGAGGAAGGCCCAGCACCAGTAACAGCGTTGAAATGGAAATACAAGCCAAGAAAAAGCGAGGGCCAGTTCAGCATGTTCCACCTAAGGACATAAGGACAGATAATGTTGGTCACTGGCCTGATGATTGTGTTCGCAGCAGGTGCAAAATGCCTGGGTGCAAGGGGTACACACAAACAAAGTGTGAGAAGTGTGGAGTAGCCCTTTGCCTTACTAAAGCCAAGCACTGCTTCAAAAATTTGCATATGTAATTAATGTCTAGTAAATGCATAATGTTGTATACCTGCAACAGATGATTTTTTCAATAAATTAGTATCAAAAATAATTAAAAAAAATTTTTCTTTATTTTTTTCTGCATTAGCATGTACATGTCTACAAAATAGATTTATTTCAAGCGTTACGAATAAATCATGCATTTAAGGGTTAAATTGTCAGTGGCAGGAGCACAAACTCAGAAGTTTTTGTGAAAATTTTGTAGACGGGGAAATTTATTTCGGATATAGAAAACAGTGAGTGTTTGTGGAACAACGAGGTATCAAGAGTATATGCCTCTGTTAAAATCTTAAATTTAAAGAGCCCATTTTAATTAATAACACCGAAATAAATTCATCGACTAATAACACACTTCCACTCAATGAAAAAAACTTTGTGCGACTGGACAATCTAAAGTTCAGTTTTGAAATTCAATAAAACTGTGTGAAATTACGAAAAATGTGATATAATAATAATAATATATTTAGCTGTGGCATATGTACACAAGATTACAATCTTTTACTAGTACAACTATATTAAGGTACGAATTCAAATTATATTAAGCGCATAGGAAAATAAAAAGAAAAAACAAGAAATAAAGAAATTAAAGAGTTAACAATTAACATTTAAACACTAATAAAAGAAACTAAAACTAAAAAAAGAAAATCAAAACATATGATATAGCTTCTGTCGGAAATAAAGTAAATAAGGAATTGTATAAATATAAATTTCCAAACTCTCGAACTCAATAGTTCGAGACCTCAAAGTATGGATGAATTGAGGTCTTTCCAGCCTCATTACTAAAATTACCACAATATATTTTCTGTTAACACAAATGGGGTTTTTCTTTTATTTGTTAATTTCCTATGAATATTTCTTATAATTATTAAATTTCTGAATTAAAATATAATTTCTATTTTTTTATTCTCTTAGACCTTTAATTTTATAATATATAATATATATAATTTTATATGTCTTAAAAAATTGTGATAAATGGAGTCAAAAAGTACACAAAACGTCTATAAATGGTGTTACTGTTGTTGAGTTTTACGATAGAAAGCTTTAAAATTACTTTTAAATTTTAATTATTTAAAATTATTTAGTTAATAATTAATATGTTTGTCTAATTGTCAAAAAACTTTGTGTTCTGAGCAGGATATACGTTCATTTAACTAATCTAATACCGTTTTCACATCGGTAAACTTATTTTGTATAAAATTAACCATGAGGTTTACAATTTCTTGTGCCTAAAATTGTATGTTCCCATTGTATACGTATGAGTAAGGGATATCGAACGATGCATACACTATTTTCAGCTAAATTCTTTCTTTTGGAATTAATGGGCAGCCAACCTGAAAAAATAAAAAGCACACCATTGTTTTGTACGAATTCATGCTGAATCTTTGTTATTTCTGCCTTTTTGAAAAGTTTTATTGGATAAACTTTAGAAATTTTATTACATTACACAAGTCATTAAAACTCTTCTTTTATGCCCTCATCAATTTCTGCTAATTATTCAATTTCATATTTCGAAACTAGCTCCTTTATTTCCTCAATTTTAACGTGTTTTCGTGTTGCTCACATCACGAGAGTTTAACCTTAGAATTTAACCTTTGGTAGAGAAACTTTGATCTACGGCTTATTTTTCTGCACTTTTTGAAATTGAAATATTTTGTAAAAGGAGTTATAAGACCCGAAATTAACATATTTTTAATTCCAGTGATATTTTAGAGCTGACGCTGAGAGTTTTACACTTAGCTTATCATTTAGGTAGGATAATTAATATAAAAATCAAATATTACTTTATAAATTCATCTCTTCTGGAAAAGAATAGCATTTCAGATATTTATAAAAGAGTAGACAAAAACAAGTGCTCTACGTTTTAATATATCGTCGTTTAATCTGCAAGAACCTCTTTCTGGACAATTTCCCGATTTTAGGTTTTGGTACCGTTAGAAAGAACTCAAAGAGATGCATTTCATGGGAATTTCGTCGATATAATAACGATACTCAAAACATATTAAAATGCTAAAAACGGCATTTGATCTGAACCTCACCCTATAAATGCCAGTGTGCCCCAGGGCTCTGTTATCTCTCCATCTCACTTCTTAATTTTCATTAATGATCTGCTTTCCCTTACTTTGACACTCTTGCTGACTCCAGAGGGAATGCCGCATGTGATAAACGAGATTGCATGATTAAAAAATCATTGAATAACGATCTTACCGTAATCCTCTAAGTCCCAAATCTGTCTCATCTCGTTAAAACAAGATCATAATTTATTCATTCCCATTTCTTTTGATGGAGCACTTGATTTACCATTCACCGTCTTTATGCATTCCGATTCTAACAAGTGTGGGTTCGATTCCCGTAAAGGAAAAATAAAATAAAACTGAATTTACAAATTTATTTGTGCGCTTTCATCGTTACTGGTTAATGCCAGCTGAAAGCAATACGTAGCTTAGTAGGCTAATTACAAATTACGAAATGCAGGAGGGAAAATCATCTATCTCGGTAGCTTAGTGGTAAGAGTAGACGCTTGCAAGTGGAAGGTCCCGGCCTTATACCCCGGACGAGGCGCTTGTTTTTTCCTCTTGTATTTATGATTTAATTTAGAATCGTTAAAAGTAAAAGTTCTTAAAATTCTTCTATTCTCCATCTTTGACCGATTGTAACAAGTATGGGGTTGATTCCCGTCAGGGAAAAATAAAATAAAATTGCATTCTTGGCATTAATATTTCCAGTAAGTTAACGTGGACAGATCACATATTCTCGGTTGCCAAATAAGCATCGAAATATCTCGGATTTCTGAAAAGGTGTAAGAAATATTTCAGCCCGTCAAATCTAGCTCTCCTCTACAAGTCTTATATCAGACCTAGAATGGAATACAATTCCCATATCTGGGTAGGGGCAGGTCGCACAGCCTTAGCTTCATTGGACATTGTCCAAAAAAGAGCATTCAAGCTCATTGGCGATTTGGTAATAACAATAATTATATAATATAATAATATTGGATGCTTTTCGCTCTTTTATCGCTACATGAATGGTCAATGTTCCGCTGAAATATCTAGTCTGAGCCCTTGTAAAATGATTCCCGTACGCACTACTCGCGCTGCAAACCGCGCACATCCTTTTACCCTTAAAATTGCCTTCGGCGGTACAGTAAAATTCCGTGATGCTTTTTTTTATCCCAAACTGTGCGAATGTGTAACAGTCTACCATCTTCTGTCTTTCCTCCGGCATATAATCTGCAAACGTTTAAGATTGACATACATCAGCACCTCCGCCGCTCTCCTCACATTCCCTAATTCCTTTCCCTATCTCCTCCTGCCATGCTGTACTTTGCAACATAGGGTAACCTCTGAACTTGGCTTAATAATATATAAAAAAAACAACAACAAAAGGAGTTCTTGCAGATCCAACGATTATATGCAAATTATTAATAATGCCTCCCAAGTATAAAACCAATCAAATAAACTCCAATTAAATAAAGAGAAAATATTAAATTGGCATATAAATCGATGGCGTTTGCTTGAGATAGAAATATGTGAAATCCAAAATTATTTTTTTCAGTTAGAACTAGTTAAAAGTTTATACAGCTTGCAATAAAAGAAAATTTTAAAGAAAAATGAATCTCTATTTAACATTTAATCATTTACTGGAATTAACTCAAAATTTATTAAATTATATTTTGAAAAAATATGAAATAGTTTTTTTTTATTTTTCGTTTTTCGAGATGCTACAAATAGAGAAATTTCTCTATTTACTGTACGCAGTGATTGAAATAGAGCAGTTTTTCAAGATAGTAAATATAAGTGATGCCGAGAAATCCTTAACAAATCAACAACAAATTGCAAAATAAGCAACTACCGATCCACGTGCATATTATTAAAGTCTATTACATCACACTTACATCAATAAATTGAGAGTGCATTGTTGTAATTTAAAAAAACATAAATAAAAATAAAAAATAAAGAAAATGTGAAACACAAACACTTGCGGCCATGAAAAATGATCTCAGATAGGTGAGTTCTATTGACAATAATTAAAAATACGGAAGCTATTGGAGACAACATTTTTATTGATCGTTTGCGGGAACAATCTAACGAATATTGATTTTGCCACTTCATATATCTCACGCATTGCTGAAATGTGTTAACCAAAAATTCACTTGGAAAAAAATCTGACCTGACTGTGAGAAACTCTGGGAAAAAAAATCAGACATGCTCAGCAAAAAGAAAAATGTTAAGCACACACGAGACTACATTTGCGGCGAGCAAAACAAAAAATTAAATACAAAAAAAAAAAAAAACATCATAAGTCGGTGGTCCACCTTACATGTCTCTTGATAAGTTTTCATTCATCTTGAGCTAGACTTAAAGTCAATTGGAGGCGCGCTTCGCGGATGCAATCTTATTAATCTCATATATAGAAGACAACATATAGATGGGCAAGAAACGCGGTTCAGTCTGTAGCAGTTAGCCAAGACGTGAAGTGTTAACTGGACGTTCGAGTCGCGGTCGTAGTTTTGACGTTAATGAAAGTTATACAATTACCAACAAACTAAATTGTAACCGCTTGTGAGATAAGGATTCTAAATAAGTACATATGTGTTTCGAATTGTATACTAAAATAGTGCCAAAATTAGCGTTTTAAGGATATCAAGTTAAACTTAAACGGAATTTTTGTGATATTTTCGTACTAAAAAGTGGTAAGTGTTCAATTTATATACATATATGTATGTAGTGAGAAGAAGAAAATATTTTTAAGCCCAAAATATACAAAAACCAGTAAGTGCGTTTTAATGAACATCGTTTTAGCAACAGATCAGACTTGCGCCAATGCGGTGTGATTATTTCATTTAAAAATCGCACCGCGCCTTGTGCAATTTCTTATTCCTTAAAAGAGTTATGGCAATCGGTGCCAACTTTCGGATTTACCTAAATTATTTCGCAAATACCTACTACTTGGATTGGATGCAATTAACAAAACAATTTCGATATCGAAATTGAATTAAAAGATCTCATTTTCAGTGCATCATATAGATATGAACAAGCTCAACCGAAATTATTTGCGTAGGTGACCTTAAAATTCATCTTTTTTTTTCGTTTTTTTTTTTTCGTAATGCACCGAAAATTATATTTTGATTTTATTCACCTTGATATCGATGACTTGAATTCTGTGAAGAAAATGTTCCTGATTTTGGATTTCGGTATAATTATAGACAGTGTTTTGTGTTTTTTAAAAATATTCCAATAAAGAGAAAACATTTTATGCTTAAAAATTCATAATTTACTTATTGTCGCCTAACGAAACTATGCAAATGGAGTATTTGTGTAAAAATTCATTTGTTCTTACTTCACAAAAGCTATGCTTGTGGATGAAGTGCTGTGATAATATTTAATACCTGAAAAATGTCAATATTATAAAAGGTGATCCATTTCAAAACTCAACTTGCCCATTATAAAATGTAAAAACAATTATCCATTGCTACTCTTGTGGTAAGTAGCTAATAGGGACTTGAATTGGATACCAATTATTAATTATATTAAAAAGAGTTAGAACAATTTTATATTTAGAACATAGATTTAAAAGTTAGTAACGCTAGTTTTGAGCTTGAATAAAAAGAATTAGTTGTGGCTGCAAAAGTTTATTTTTTTTTCACTTTACGCCTCAAGCAAACTTCACTCCCCCGACCTACAATAAAAATAGAAATTAAAAAAACACGATAAGTACAAAAATAAAAATGAATTTAAAATTTATTTCAAATAATAATAAAACATGTGACACAAGTTGGTCTTTTCTCGCCCTTGGTTTGACGAATTTATCAATGCAATCTTTTACATTAATATTAAATTGTTATCTCATTTTCGCTTGATTGCGTTGCTAATCCTGTAAGCGCTTCCAAAGCCATTGTTGATCAAAGATAAGTTTTGATTAATTTGGGTTTCGAAAAACTTCTTGTACCACTTGCTAAACTAACAGATAACGTTTAAAGTATTCTGCAGGTGATAAAAATATGTGGATAATTATCGCACAGATTTTATTTGCACATCTTTCGATGACGAACGCCTGTCGAAATACTCATTCTACATAAAATTGCCGTTCTTCGACGTCTTTAGGGCCTTTATAATTTAATACAGACTTAAACTTAACACAAGAAGATGCATACAGGTGTTTTGCTCCTGCATGTTGTTAATGTCATAAATAAATATAAAAACTGACTGAAAATTTGCATCTGTTAAAATCTTTCATTGACGGAGTTAAAATTTTGATGGGGTTTCTTGATGAAACTGTCTTATCCTTCATGTCAAACAAGAACTGATTCTGGAGGGTGATTCCGATCTTTTGTCGTACATAAGAGGCCGAATATACGTCTAAGAAATGAATTGCTCTTCTTCTTCATTTTTATTGTTATTCAACTCATTCAGGTTGTGGTGAACTAAAAATAAACAGAAAATGACACAAGTTAATCACTTTGACCGTCAAGAGAAGTTTTGCAAAAAGTAATTTACACTTTGACAATAAAGTAAATAAAGGCAACTCAATAAAGTCCTCATATCATAATTACACAGGAATTTGTTCACAATGTTCTGCATATTTAGCAAGTGTACACAAAATTTCAGTTACTGAAATTCAATGCCTTCTCATTTCTTAGCCAGTCAAATATAGAGGGTGTCCCGTAAGTCGACGTCATGCCGGAATCAGGTGATAGACCAAATCATAATAGTTACCAGAAAAATATAAAAAAAAATCTAAGTCATGTATTTTTTAAATTATAGACATTTCTTTTGTTTATGAGAAAATGTACACCCTGTGATGGTTGTTTAGCTCCTGTTGCTACAAATCTTTTTCAATTTTAGTTTTTTTATGTAATCCCGAATAGTACTTATGTAACCTGTTGCTTTAAGCTCTAAGCCAACTGCTCCAGCTTGGAAGAAATTATCATATTCTGCCAAACCAAGCATAGAAAATTAATATTTCACCCAACTTTAACTGACTGTACTGAAAAAAAAGTACTACCCAGTTTTGAAAAATAT
The DNA here is from genome assembly GCA_963924295.1 of Dioctria rufipes. Classification (NCBI taxonomy): domain Eukaryota; kingdom Metazoa; phylum Arthropoda; class Insecta; order Diptera; family Asilidae; genus Dioctria; species Dioctria rufipes. The sequence goes on from OZ002741.1 coordinate 243,517,547, forward strand.
CTTTTTACCTACTAAAAATGATTCTAGTGTACCGTAACTTTAGGATTTTAGTTTGAGTAAGATGGAGAGTCATTGCATGAACTGTGACTCTAGCGAGTCAAGTCATCGATTTTTTTACAAATGTTCACCATCTACTCTCCACAGAGGGCCGACTTCCAAACCAATTACATGGTGAAGGAAGAAGTTCCTTACCTTCCGTGGATGTAGTACGTCAAAAAGTTCTTCGGTAGTTGCAATCCAGGAAAGCACAGGAGTGCCTAAAAGTATAGCTCACCGATTTTTACAAAAACGTGAGCACCAGAATTACGGGTGTAGTTGAATTTGACAACAACGGAAGATTTGCCCGTCTGATAACCCGATCTTTTCTAAGAAGATGTCGAACTTGTATTGCAGCTACAGGAAGGCAGTTTGAACATCTTCTGTAAATAATAAATCTTAGCATCCAAATAATTGGTGTATAATTTTAAACTTAAGGAAAATTTCCCCTAAATTTAACAAAACGTTAGCATCTCTAACTTGAAAGCGTCACCATCTGTCTCACTCACATTTCATGTAATGACTCTCCATCTCACTCAAAATAAAATCTTAAAGTTACAGTCTTATGGCAAGCGTTGCGTACACTAGAATCATTTTTAGTAAGTAAGCACTTATTTTTCGAAACTGGATTAATTGAAGAAAAAAAATTTTTTTTTTCCGTAATCTAAAAAAACCATTTTAGCATCCTTATTAAATGCGTCAACTTTTAAATTTACTTGCCAAACTGGCGTAGTACATTTTTTTTTGTCAGTACAGTCAGTTAAAGTTGGGTGAAGTATTAATTTTCTATTCTTGGTTCGGCAGAATATGACAATTTCTTCCAAGCTGGAGCAGTTGGCTTAGAGATTAAAGCAACAGATTACATAAGCACTATTTGGGATTACACAAGAAAAATAAAATTGAAAAAAAGTAAAGATTTGTAGCAACAGGAGCTAAAAACCATGACAGGGAGTACATTTTCTCGAAGACAAAAGAAATGTCTATAATTTGAAAAATACGTGACTTAGATTTTGTTTTAAATTTTTCTGGTAACTATTATGATTTAGTCTATCACCCGATTACGGCTTGACCTTGACTTACGGGACACCCTGTATGCAGGTAAAAACAAATTTTTATATAGTGTCTTTATAAAGAAGTTGCACTCATTCACTGTTTTGTGGATTTTTGCTATTCGATTTCTGGAATTTGTGTTAAATTTTTCCTTCATCTGTATGTTTTTATTCTGATCGACTCGAGTTCAGTAATATGTATGTAACATACATACATACAGATATGTACATTGTAGGTGTACATAAGAAATGTTAACAGTTTATATTCATTATAAAAGTTATAAAAACTTTTCATTTTGCAATTTTTCGCATGCTCCGGACCTCAGTGATGGTTGCAAAATTAAATTTATTATTATTTTATCTCAGCCAACATTCCGTTAAAATTTAATAACTGTTGGAAGTAATGTGAATTGATTGTCTTCTTTGACTAGCCTATTATTCATATCAATATTTTCAAACATAATTAGAGCTATAATTAGTCTCTCAATTATATTGTTTAATTGTTTTCCCTATCAAGCAAAGAAAGACTTTTTTTGCTGATTGCCAAAAATTCGTTATTTATGGTCTCTCATTTTTTGCTCTGAAATATATTTAATCCATTTTTACAAAAATCACTATTACAAATTCAAAATATTATTAAATTTAAGCACTTTTATTGCTCTAATTAGCTGTAAAATATCCATTTACCACAGTATAAAATTTTTGTCACAACCTCTTGAGCAGTTGACTAATTTGTCACATATTTAGGGGTGTTTTTTGACGTTTGTTCACCGAAAATTCATTTAAGTTCATTTTGTGGTAGATAATAGTGAAGACATAAAATGAACTGTGTTATAAAAATAGTACGAGAAAAGGAGGTAAATAATTCATGCCTAAAATGTACCAAAAAAGATCAGAATCACCTTCCTGGTTTAAATTTCGTTGAAAAGTCAATTTGGTTTTGTAAACTTAAATGAATCTACTAAATATCTTAAAAATTTATTGACACTCCTGAAATTTCCTAGAATCAATCTCTGTAAGTTTTTATTAGCAGAATGAGTACTTTTTTTTTATCTATACATATATATTTTTGTTGAAATATAAAAACCCTTGGCAAATTATGTTTCATAGAGTATAAATCTACTTTTCATTTTATTACAAAATTCCGCCGACACATTTCGTTCGATTAGAACATTTTCAAGGCTATACGACTACTAATTATTAATTCTAGTTGTGTTGACTACCTGCTCTGAGAACTAATTTTAACTATAACAGGATCTAGAAGGCTTTTGTTACTGAAATCACTTTGATCATTAACTAAAAAAGTACGATTCTTCTATTGCTTTTTGATTTCATAGATTTCATACTTGTCTAATATTATTCCACCTTTAATTTGAAATAGTGTCTTATGCAATGTTTGTTATTTGTATCTTCCATGTTATTAATTGTTATTAGTATAAAAGTTAATAGTAAATTTATATTTCTTAACAAATATAAGTTTCAAGATTTTACCATCTAATCCTTGTGCCTCTTAAGAGGAGTCAGTACCAAATTTGCAAGTTTCATACATTTTATTTTTCAATGCGAATTTCTGGCAAACTATTTGTACCAGAATAATAATTTATATCTTAAATTAAAGGTAACGAAGAGGTCTAGTAAATAACGTCGAGAAAAATATAAAAAAATGTATTGGAATGGAGATAGTAGCTCGGAAAATTGTAAAAAATGGTAAAAATTGACTTTTTTCAAATCAAATTCCTATTAATAGGTATTCTCATTTCTTTAGATTGTGACTATTTTAGAAAGATAAAGCCTAAATCTAGCAAATAACGTCGAGTTTTTTCATTTTTAGTGGCGCTTTTTTTAATTGTTTAACTCTAATTTTACTTGTTTTTTCTCTCGATATTTCACAGACGAGAAATTGCAATATTTCGTTGAAAGTTGTAGAAATATAAAGCAAAATATTATATTTAACAATTATGTGCAAAATAAAATTTAGGAGAATTCATTCTCGTTAAAAATTTTCAATTTCTTTGAACTTCAAATTTTCATTTTCGTCTTAAATTATCGCATGTTGGGTTTCTGTCCTTTACGCTAGATGTCTCTAATGTGACTTGTGGTCTAGGCCTAGGCTAATTTTATATGAATTTTCATACTTTCAGTACACAAGCCTACGTATAGTAAGTTTTATTGCCTACAGGCTCGCTGGTATCTAAATTGAAATTTCTGCTGAGTACTGACTCCTCTTAACGAATTGCTGTTCTGCAAGTGGCATCATCAAAGATATCTATGAGGGCATATGTTTCCTAGTTTATAACGATTCAATTCCCATTTTATGATGATTCTTAAGAAGAAGAAGATGAAGGTAAATAATTTCATTTTGAATTTCCTTTTCTTAAATAATGATTATATTATATATGTATTTCACTAACAGTAACCTAACTGAGGTCTTTTCGCAAATATTTCGCAGAAATAAATCAAACATTGCACGATATTCCAGAAATTTTAACCAGTATCATTACCTCGTAGTGCTACATATGACAATTTTGTTGACCTGGAAGATATCGAAAGTTCTGATACTCCTTACCAATAATTTTCTTCTTGTTTCATTAGTTGCAAATTATCTTCGTCAGAAGTTTTTCCTGCTTTTAGAAGCAACTTTAGTTATTTCCATAGGTTAAAGTTCTCACAAGTACCTATAATAAGAGGATTCCAGATAGGTTTCTGTACTGTTTGCAACCTTACTCTGAAATAGGTGATGATTTTTACACCCTAAATGATGAAATCATAGGAGATACCAAGTTTCTCAGTCCATTTGTAATGCACAGAAATAATAATGGTAGAGCAAAATGGATTTTACACCGACGCATAATATTAAAAATTATTTTGATTTTTGCATGTCCGTCCGTCTGTCCGAGCGCACGATAACTCGCGAGGGCGTTCACTTAGAAATCTGAAATTTTGTACACGAACTTTAAAAAAAAAGTAAAATTAAGTTCGAAAATGAAACAAATCGGGCAACTCCAACGTCGGGTTGCCATAAAAAAAATTTCGGTTTCCACTATATATTTGTACACAGCCTGAGAACGCGTCGAATTCGAGAGCTGAAATTAGGTACATGGTGTTTTTATAGTAATAACACATAAAATTTCTAAAATGGAATAAATCGGACAATCCCTACTAGGTGTTGCCATATAAAAAAATTAAGTTTTTTACATACACTGTGAAAACGATCAGTCCTATACATTTTTATTGTACTAAAAACTTCTTTAGAATACGAAATCCTATAAAATTGGTTATAAACATTTTTTCTGCCCGACGTACCGCTCCAGAAATATATGCACTTCAAAAATCAAACTTGTATAGATCGGTGACCATACGAATTTTTATACGGGCGTATCATAAGAATTGATCTTAGACCAATTCTAGCTTTTTTGCTTGTTTTGAATAAAGTTTATTCAAAGTTGGCAAGCTGTAAAAAGTATAAGACAAAGGCCTGAAATCTACATTTTGCAATGGCATAAGATGCATGCGTATTTTATGTTTGCAATGTCAGATTAAAACTCCTCTAATGATATTGAGTTGATGATTCCTAGATAACCTTAAAAGATCCAGTGTATTCTTTGGTGAAGGTCCTTTAATAAATTTGGCTTTTGGCTTGTCTGAAGCTGAAGCTGAGTCTATAATTGAAGTCTATTTCTGGTCCATTTGATTTTGGATCTAGTTTTGAATGGTAAGTTTTACGGTGTTGAGATACCGCAAAATAGTTCCAGTTCTATGAGAGGCATGGATGCTCCTTTTTTTGGCCAGTATATCTACATTATTATTTCCATTAATTCGGAAATTCCAGGCACCAATTGAAGTGTTACGTGGGTCTTTGTGCCAAGGATTTTTAATTCTTGAATATAGGCGCATATTAACTTCGCTTTGACCTCAGATGATGAGATGGCTTTCAATCCCATTCATTTATTTATCTGTCCGGTCTCTGACCATTAATCGAGGCCCTTTTTCAACAACGTTGCTAAATGCTGGTAGGTTCAATAGTTTTTCTATAGCGCTGGTAGATATTGTGTGCATGGTGCCAGTTACACTTAGGCAGGGCATCCTTTAGAGTTTGTTTCTCTTCCTGATGGTTGTCTGTTGTGTAAATTTGACATTTGACTTACTTAATAGGCTAGACAAATTTATAAATACAAGAGGAAATGACATCTGTCTCGGTAGCTTAGAGGTTAAAGCAGTCGCCCGAAAAAAGGAAGGTCCCTGCTCCAAGAACCATACGAGAAGCTGGTTTGTCTTTCTCTTTTGAATTTAATTTAGAATCGTTAAAAATAAAAGTTTTCAGTAACTCTTCTATCCGAATTTTTATAATATGGAGTAGGTAAGGAAATTAATTTTAATAAGACGGAAATTATTTTTCGATAGGATTAATACGTCTTCACAGTGGTGGATGTTCTCTGAACTACATAGTTGCAAATATAAACATGAGTGATATAAAGTAATTGGATGGAATGAAGATACTTAACACCAAATCTCGTTTTAGGCGTCGCTTCTTTGTGAGCTTTCCTGCCAGGGAATCTTGGACTGAGGATAGTGCCTTATCGGGTTTTTCCCGGTCCGCCCTAAAAAATTTTACTGACGGCTCTCTCACTAACGAGGAAGCCGGTGCGGACGTCTACTTCTCTGAACCTGACATTGGGATGGAGTTCTCACTTGGAAGACACACCACTGTCTACCAGGCTGAAGGCTTCGTCATCGCAATGGAAGCGAAGACAGCCCTTGATATGCAAGTCAAGGGGAAGGACATTCCTATCCTTTCGGCCAGTCAGGCAGCCTTGAAGAGCTCTGAGTGGCTGGGGGATTACAGGTCGTCTGCGGACAAGTTGTGTATCCACAACAAGGTGTCCCTTCAGTGGCTCCCAGGTCACATGGGGATCCTGTGGAATGAAAGGGCTGACCTTTTGGCTAAGGCTCGCTCTGATTCTCCTTTCCTTGGACCAGAACACTTCGTAAGTGTTGCCACCTCGATTATCGGGTCTCTCATCAAAGCGGATGTTCATAGGAAGCATCAGCAAAGATGGGAGAACCTAGGTAAGTATAGGTGCGGAAAACTGTTTCTTTATGGGCCCAATAGGAATATCTCCAATTTTCTTATGGGACTCAGAAGGAAACAATGCAGAACTGTGCTCGGCATCATCACCGGTCACTTCATCAAACTAAGCACGAATTTAAGCAAGAAATGAGAGTTTCAAATTTCTCCCGAGATTCATTCGTTTCTCTGATTCTGTTACAAATGAGAGGAAAATAAAGAGCTCAGCACGACGATTCCGCTTTTTGCCCGACATTTCTCCATTTCTCGGATTTCACCATGTGTCTATGCTTCGAGATTCCTTCGTGTCTCTGAGTAAGATTTAAGTGACTCATCACGTACTTATAATGCTCAAAAAAAATATTTGATCTGTTTAGTGGCATGTGCTTACATGTCTAAGGTTTATCTGGGAAAAAGTGATATAATTAACACGTTCACCCCTCACGTATTTTTTGAGTTACCCCGTAGAAACTCATGAACAAAAAATATTGTGACACATATATGTGACATGAGTCTTTAAAACAGTTTTTCTGCGAGAAACTGCATGTCACATATTTGTGACAGACATCTAAGCCACTTATATGTGACTTGAGTTTGGAGTAGGATTAGTATCACAAATATGTGACAAAATATAGTTCAAATAAAGTAAAAATATCAAAATTTAATTATTATAATTTATTATAACTTTATAATTAATACAAATATTATTGGCTATGCCAAATTTTAAAACAGGGATGTGGACATAATCCAATTACCTCACCATCTTTGTCTCTGCAGACTCCACATATATATTTTGTTGCAGTCCTCTTCTTATTTTTATGGCACTGGCGGCATCTCTTTCGACTGTTGGTAATATCTGGAAAGTGAGCTGCATTTGATGAGCTGGCTTCTGCTCTATCAGATTTTTGAGAGACTGAAGATTTGCCCAAATATGCTTTAACAATCTGCTCTCTGAATAATAGAAAACTCATAGGCTTCTCAGCATTTATTTTGTTGTAAATCCAGCACGAATTCCATAGTGCAACGTCGAGCATGTGAAAAAACACCTTCATATACCAACGAATTGATCGCCTTGGGCAAGCATAATACGACATCATTTGATCAGATCTATCGATACCTGGCATGTTTATGTTGTAGTCAACAATCATTTTCGGCTTTATAATTTCTTTTCCTCTTTTTGAAGTTATTATACCCATATCAGCATTGTGCTTGGTGGAAACCATCAAGACATCTCTTTTGTCTTTCCATTTCAAAACCGTTACATTTTTCCTGTTGCGCCTCCATGATATTGCCCCTTGGGTGAGCTTACTTTTTATAACGTATGTGGGATTGCGTTTTCTATTGGCTCTTAGAGTTCCACACATATTAGTCTTATTATCCAATAAGTATTCTGCTAGATCTATACTGCAGTAATAGTTGTCCATATAAAGTGTGTGTCCTTTTTGCAAATATTCTTTCATAAGTTCAACAACGACTCCATATGAATGTCCTTTTTCATTGGTAACGGTACCTTTTCCAGTATAAATAAGCATATTTATCAAAAATCCATCAGGTGTACATAGTTCGTAAAACTTTATTCCATATTTATGACGTTTGTTTGGAATATACTGACGAAACACAAGTCTTCCTCTCCACAAAAGAAGAGCTTCATCCAAGGATAAATTTTCAGGAGGGCTGTATATTTTATTAATATTTTCAATAATATGATTTACCACATTTTCAATTTTGTGTAAGCGATTAGATTTATCGTACTGTTCATGATCATAAAAGCACATGCAACGGATTATATTTTCAAACGTTATTCGACTCATAGTTGCACCAAATATATTTTGAAAATAAAGTGGATTTTTGCTCCAGTACTGTTTCAATTCAGGTTTTTTGTTAAGAGGCATTAGAATACATAAAGCAATTACCTTTTTAATTTCTTCAACAGTTACTTCTTTCCATCTATGAAGGTTAGACTTTGCAGGCAATCGCTTATTTTCAAATGTAAATTTAGCACGTGCATTAGTCCACGTAACTATTTTCTGTACTAATTGATCTGTAAATAGTTGATTGAAATAATCTATCGGTTTTGCACTAGGTGGTAAATCAATCGATATTTTTTCTTCACCAGTAAACTCTATATTATTTGATTCGGGCTCAATATCAATCCAACCGTCATCTTCATTTGTAATATTTCCAACATGTTCCTCTTCTAAATAATTTTCCTCTTCAAACGCTACACTATCTTCACTTTCACTATCCGGGCAAAAGCTGCTGCCAGAATCTTCAAAATCCAAACCACTTTCGCTGGAATTCATAATGGCCTCCATAATTTGGTCTGCAGTTACTTTTTTATTTCCTCGCTCCATTCTGAAAAAAATCTACAACAAATTTAAATAGTTAAAATTATAATAGTAAACATTGAGAAATTATAAAAGTAATTCTTACCTTAAAATTGCCAACTAACTCCCAATATAAAAATATACACTTTTTCAATATAAAAAAATAAACCTCTCTCTTCAAAAAACATTACTATTATGACATGAAAGCAAAATAAAACCTTTGTTCTAGGAATGTTTTCGCTATAAAAAAAATTCGGGGAACACCCTAAAAACGCCAAATATTTATAAAACCTCTTGGCATATCCACAGACCGTGTCACACAAATATGTGTCATACTCTACCAGAAACTAAAAGGTACAACAAAATTACTTACCAGAAACTACCGCAAAATTGTAGCTAATTACATTTCTAATAAAATGTGACCCATATGTGTGACGTGAGTTTTAGGGAAAACTACAATGTCACATATATGTGACGTTGAGGGGCGAACGTGTTAAAGGTGCAATGAAATGACCAAGACAATAATGTCCACGATTTTGTTACCTAATTAAAAAGGCTCTAATTAAATGTCCACAAAAACTCGAATTCGTGAGAATCGCTTACGACATGATGATAGCTCGCTTCTCTTACTATATTAAAACTATATAGCACCACTCACATAAACACATTCGTCTTAGGATCTAAAGCAATTCGCTATCGAGAGAGAATTTCGGGTTGATAAGTCGAGAAACATGTCCCAGTTCATTATCGAAGTTTAAGCCAGGCCAGAGATTACGAATTGCTAGCAAATCGTTTTCAAATCGTGATATTGGCAGGGATATTTCTGTACCCTAGATGTCACTTTTGTTAATATGTTCAGTAATGACAACATGTTGAAGATAAAATTTATTGTTTTTAACAGAGAAAACTAGGCGACCATTCAGGAAATTTTGGAAAAGGTATATTTTCCTGGCAGTCAGATTCCAGATTTTTTCTCTTTTGCCAAATTATAAAAGATTTTCACTTATACTCATATGAACTTGTTTCTCGGTTTTAATGTTGGTGTCAATTAATTTTCCTTACAAAGTCATCAATTTTTTTGATAAAAGTTATCTCTGACCGAAAAATTTATTACATTTTCTGTTCCTTCTTCTATTTTTTCAGGTCATATCACCCGTCTTTTAAAATGTCTTTACCAAGCTTAACACTTGATTTAGATACATTTAAAATATCCATAAATCCTTTCTAATAGATTTTCGTATCAATTTTCTGTTTTCAGTATCCCAAAATTGTTTTGCAAATGTTTATCTTCGATTTGTTCAATATGGTACAGAAATTTACTAAAAATAAGGCCTTCTATATGATTCTTATCGCATTTACATATATACCATAAGTTTGGATTATGTATGGCGCATATATGTGACAATGAAAACAAACTCATATATGCGGCCTTTAGTCATTTCTACACTTTCTTCAGGATTTTAATCGAACTCTTAATCATTTCGGAGTCTACTTACAATCAACTAGTTCTTACTATAGGTACAACCTCCACATTTAATGAATTTGTATTAAGGCTTAAAGGTCACTTGGCAAAAGCTCTTGGATAATTGGTATAATGGTTTCATATAGAATCTGTCTTTAATTTTACATCAAATGTTGTATGGATCTAATTTCATTTCACTAAACAGATTACATTATTCAATATAATGTTTTTTTTTTTATAAAATTTCAGTTTCGTTTTGTATAATTCTTCTTTATTCTCATAAAAGTTAATTAAATCTCTAATTTCATTGAAGGACCATTCTGAAATTAAAATTTTCTTTTAAAGTTTAATCCGGAAAAAGTCGACTTCGATTTCCAGCAAACGCAGTAAGCATTACAATTTCACTCATCGTAAAAGGGAAACTATTTAATCATCGACCATAATCACTCATCATCCAATTCTGGTGTACAAATATTCGATTAAATTGCCATTTTTACACACTTTACAATTGGTATATTGATATTAGCGAACTCACATGTGCGATAATGATATTGTTAATTGGCTTTAAGCAAATTGCTAATTAGATACCTTGTGCAACTTTAAATTGTGTAAAGCCCTTTTAGAAAATGGAGAGAAAATCTTTTTATTACATTACAGAACAGTTGAAAATTTTTTTTTATCTTTACTTTTTTGTAATTCTAACTTTACCTGTTCGCTTTTTCGAGTTATTTACCACTTCTATCTTTTGGGTCTAATTTGGTCCTTGCACAATCTTTTTTCATAAATTACAATTAATTTTTCTATAATCATCATAAAGTAATTTTTATTTAAAACTTTCACAGTGAATTTCACTGTTCTAGAATTCTTTACACCAAATAACGCACAAGATTAATTATTTCCACCAATATTGTACTTGACTCACTCCTGCGTCTGCTTTGGCGAAAATAGCGTAGCTTAGCAGGAACGCAGAAACTAGGAAAAAAATATACATAACCAAACAAGGGGCTCCGTACCCAAAAGGTAAAAACGGGAACCTTATTGCTAAGCCTCCGATGTCCGTCCGTCCGTCACCGGGTTGTATCTCATTAACCGTATTAGGTAGACACTTGAAATTTTCACAGAGTATGTATTTATGTATATTACCGTTATAACAACAAATAATAAAAATAAAATAAAAATAAAAATTAAAGGGGGCCCCATACAATAAACGTGTTTTTTGACGTATACATAGTGTTAAATTTTGTACGATGCTACGGAACCCTTCATGTGCGAGTCCGACTCGCACTTGGTTGGTTTTTTTCATAGGTCTCTCTCACTTCCTTGTTCCTCACTACTTTAACTATATGACTTTGGCTACGGCCTTAAAATATAGAATAAAAGGAAGTGCCTAAAGAGACCTTCGGCATTTTTTTGTTCCTGTATTGGTCGTAGGACAATTATGGCCTGCATATGACAGGCAGAGTACAAAATAACTTCCTAATGGTGGTAGAATTAATACTAGGAATCTAGTAGGGGTCATTACAAGTCATTGAGACATAGGGTACCATGCTAGAATACTGGGAATTTCGGCGAACGATTTCTGCAGGAGCTGTAAGGATTCAGGAAGACTTGTGTCCATCCAGCACGTACTTTGTGAGTGCCCCAATGAATAAATGTGGTAGGATATTTATTGAATAACTATTCTTTTCAAATCTGGGAAGCTGGAAAGTATACTGAAATTCCTTAGGAAAGCAAGATGAATCAGGGTGGTTTCAAAAAGGTTATTTCATTACGTTAAGGAGCACAAGGATACGCTGGAAGTTTAAGTGAAACAGGCTGGGTATGTCTAGCGGTATCCCCTTACCTAACCTAGCCTGTGTATAGTAATAATTATGGGCAGCCTAGTGAGTAACCTAAGTATTTGCCTTCACTTCACTCGTCCTTCCTTCTATAAGTTTTTTAACTGGATGTAAGATTACCTAAAATTTAACTTTAGGAAATAAAGGCAAATAAAACCAAATAATCGAAAATGCTGTTGAGCAAAAAAAAATTTTTATTTTAGTAGCCGTCATGCTCCGAGTAAGCAAATTCAAGTTAAGAGATCTCAGAGGTGTTCCGTGTTCAGATGAGAGGCGGTTTCTATAATACCTAAAAATAATAATTAATGATAGGTTTTTCTACAAATTGAAGACATATTCCAATATAAATCTTCATATTTGACCACGTGTTAATATAATAACGAGTTGAGTTATTAAAAGAGTTAACATACAGCTAATAAGCACGCCTACTTTTGAATTGCTCGGTTAAAGGAAAAGTTTATTCGGTTTGCCACACAATATTTTTCTTGCCTTCCTTGGTTAAAATAAAACCAGTTATATTCCAACTACTAAAATGCTCCTTAACTCCTTGAAAATGTATGTATTGACACCAGAGTAAACCCGAATTTTCCTTACTATTACGTCTCATCGTATCCATTACAGATTCAATGAAACTTTATCTTTTATGTGCAATAAATGCAACGCGAATCTTGCGTTGATTGACTTTGGAATAAATAAGGAATTCCGCCTTACCCGAAACACTAAGTAGTTAGTTTTTGATTTGAATCTATTTTTATATTTTTCTAATTTGTTTTTAATTTTTCTTGCCTTCATTTTGGCCTGCTATCATTTCTTTGCTATTCATAATCAATGAAATAACCGAATGGGAAGCAATGAGTTAAGGTAAATGGCTTTATGCGGTCGTACAGAGATAGAAAATCTGTGTCTTTTTGCAATTAGTCGAATTAATCCAGTATAAAAGTTTTTAGTTCTTCGGTAATTTTTTTCAATTTAACTAGGTAGTGGAAATGCCAGTATTCCTGCCTTATATTGCAGGTGTACTTCCATTGTTTGAAAGTAATAAAATATTTTGCAACTTGGGAAATTCTTTTGTTTTTTTCTGTGAAGTAAAAATTGTTTCTGCTTTTATTGAATTTATTATCTGCCTCCGCGCATAATTAAATTTTTAACTGATCAAAGTCAGGGTCGCTATTGTGGGATATATGCACGTGATATAATTTCACTATTTTGCATTGATAACCACATTTAACGGTCGCGGTTTAAATTATTTATTTCACGGATTTTTATGCGCAATTATAATTGAAAGTGCTCTTTTAATTATTCTTAACAATATTTTATTAATACTTGTATGCCACTTAATGGAGCGACAACAAATCGGTACTGATTATGTATCATTGGCTCTAACTCCTCTGACAGCCAGTCGAATGAGAGAACAATGTTTTTTTGATATTTATACAGACGCAATACAGATTTTTAATGGAATTTATGCAGTCAGGGTTGTAAAAGAATGGACTCTTTAGCTAAAATCAACTCAAGTAGTAAATCCATTCAATTTTTGGTTTGCTCAACATTTAATAGATTATTCGACGTTTTAAACTTTTGGAGAGCTCTAGAATTTCGCATCTTGATCGGACTCATTATGATATGATATATATGATATGATCGACCTGAAATTCTAATTAAATAATAAAGCTCACAAAAAAGTAGTCTATTATTTTTAAGTAATTTTGCCGCTAATAGAATTTTTTTATGTCCTCAATATCAATGAAAATACCAAATCAGAAATATTTTAAGTAATTAACTTTGCAACAGATTGTACTTATTTTTATCCATAAAATCATCGTGCTATCTGTATGCTTTTATAATTATTATGTAAATATGGTCACTTATCTTCCAAAATTTTTATTATTAAGACGATATTCTGCCCGCAATTAAAGTCAGTATTCCTTTGTTAAACAAACGTTTTAAAAATATTTTTTATCATAGTAAACCTTTTACGAAGAAGTTTAGGTGTTGGGTACTTTTTGTGTATCACGCCTTAGAAATGGGCTTGGTGACCCTTAATTGCTAGAAATTATAATGGAACTACAGAATAATTTATGTAGTTTTACAATTTATTGGTCTCTTATTTAGACCATCTCAGTGCCTTGTGAAGATTTTTGTTTTTTTTTTTTTTTTTCAAATTAGGATTTTATTCTCCTTTTACCATTTTATTCAAAATTAAGAATACGGGAATATGACGAAATTTTACAATTAACATAATTCAACATAACACTAGAGTTAACATTGAAATAAATAAATAAATAATTTAATTAAAAAACACAACCGGAGACATCTTAAAACCTACCCGCAATCCTACATTAGTTTGAAATATTCTAGTGATTTTAGGTACGGAAAAATTAGAGCATTTTGGTCATCTTCATATTCTAAATCCCAAACTGGAGAAACTTAAATGATCATGCTTTGGGATTGTATATTTATATAGTAATAGTACAACAGTAAATTGAATCTGGAAATAATAAATTACTCAGCCATATATTATATAAGGATTCAGGACGAAATTTTCTAAAGAAACACAACTGAAATTTTTCCCAAATTTTTTAAATTTTCAATCACTTTGCAAATATCTGAAATTAGAATCCCTATAATACTCTAGTTTTTTCTTCTAAAATATTCTGCCCTGAATCCCACTAATTTGTAAATCTTTATTTAATTACAAAAACTATAATTCATTATATCCAGAATCCTGATATAAAGATGGTATCCCAAAACAAAAATCAAGCTTCTTCATTTTGGGATCCAGATTACAAAAGTGAGCAATATTATCTAATTTTTCCTGGGAAAAAATTCACAAAAATATTTCAAAAACACGTTTTTCCGTGATAAATATTTTTAATGCATACAAGACAGCACAATTATGTAGAAGTGGTGTGGTGGGAAGAGTTTTTAAAATAAGGAAACTGATGTTAACTCTAAATATATAGATGTCGTCTAGATGTCACATATTAATAGCAAAAATAAAGAGCAAAGACAAAATATTCAGACCTTACTAAATTTTAAAACCTGGGTTGAGCCCCGTCAACTGAAATTATTCATCCGCTCAACTGAAGTAATGTGTCCGCTCAAATCTCGAGCATTGAACAACCGTTGAAATCATAAGAGAACCTTCAATTTGAGCGGTCCCAATTCTTGATTTGAGCTATGAATTCAATCAAAATTTGATTTATTTATTATACTGATCTTATGCACTCACAAAATATTATTTGCAATATTCGCCAAACAGCGTAGTCTTTTGAGATTGCTGAAAATAAAATTTGGTTCATGTACTATGTTATGTACTACATTTCTTTCTTAAGATTGCTCCTCTTCAGTCAAATCATCTTTAATACACTAATGTCTCAATTATATCAAACACGGTCGAAAAAGTACCTATAATTTGATATTACTGTTGTTATTAGACACCCAAAAAGCATAGACAAACTAATACGTAAAATACAAAGACTATGCAAGTATAACAAAAATCTGTAACGACTCCGTCGAAGATAAAATCGACGCATGATGCCTCGACAATACCTCGACGTAACCAAAGGATAAGACAGCAATGCCTCGCTCCAATATTAAATCAATGATGCCTCGACCTAATGTAGAGAAGTGCTCAAATGTTCTTAGAAATTTACTAGAAATTCTTTCTTTAGAATTTTTTTACATTATTGGAGGCCGACAATGGGTGCTTAGGCCGCTAACAATTTTTATGAGCGTAGACGCGTACATGAGCGAGCATAAATGTTTTTTTTTTTTTTTTAATTTACAGAAAATGTTTGAGCAGAACTTTTATTCACTTTGGTGGCCGACTGAAGTTATTTTCAGACCCAAATAATTCATGTATGTATAATGCATAGAAATTCTGAAAAAATATTCAGTAAATTTTTTAAGAAAAAATTTAGGGCTTCTCTACATTAGATCGGAGTATCGTTGATTTTATATTGGGGCGAAGCATTGCTGGCTTACCCTTTGGTTATGTCGAGGCATCATCGAAGTATGGTAGATTTTATGTTCCAGCAAGGCGTTACAGATTTTTATTATACTTGCCCAGACTTTGCATGTTATTAGTTTGCCTATGACACTAGTCTAAACTACGTAAACTTTTTGCTTTGTCTACTTGGACAGGAAAAGTTACCAATTGCTTAAAAACTAGACCAAGCCATAGCCCACATGCAGCATGCAGTTTTTATGGGTGAAAGTATTCGAGGGTAGGAAAAATTCCGTGCTACCAAATTTCGATCGGGAGTACGGGCAGCATACCAATACTACTACAAGCAAATTAGCTCCGGCCATTTTGAAATTGCGAAGTTTCTGATCGGACGCCTGTACAGATGTTTACCTGCGATTTGAGGTGATAATGTAATAATTTAATAATCATTACGTGTTATGAATTTGTGATACAGTTATTGTTTAATTGACACTTAATTTCGGTAATCAAATAAGGAACTACACGGAGCAACAATATTGTGCTGTCATGTCTCAGCCCAAGGGAGGAAATTCCTTCCTTTCCTAAAAACTTCTCATGTGGGAAGGTACCAAGTTCAGCATATTCCCAAAAAAGGAGACGGTAGCGATCCGTCAAGTTATCGACACTTCGATTCATTCGAACGCTGAGAAGGTGTAGAGCTATTCTCCCACTTAGGCTACACTGCTTCGTCCAATTATTTTATATATATATATTTAGCCGTTACTATTTTTCATGCTATAATGTATGTAAGTCAATATCTTAATATGCTCAAAAGTGTTGGTAAGGCTCATGCCATTACCTGTGCACAAATTATGATGAGGTACTGTTTCAAATAGGTCTAAAGGTCTTTATCAATGTCATTATATTCTGCTGACGCTTATATAATTATTACATCAGGGTTTTTTTCTATTTACATCTCCTCCTAAGAACTTACAACTGAATTTTTAAAACATCACAGGTGGATGATCCACGTTTTTCTCTTTTAATCACTATGGAAATATGACCTTAAACTTTTACTTTTAGCGAAAACTGATTTAGCATCGATCGAGTAGCTCGTTTCCTGAGAGATCAATGTCTTACGACGTCTGTTACATTGCAGGCAAGCCCAGATATATTTAACTGTATACATACATATATTTGAAAATGTAAGCTAATACATATTTTGTTTTGGTTTTTTTTCTCCTCCATCAATCTTCTTGAACTTGTTTTTATTTTTATTTTTTTTTGTTTTTATTCAATACAAACTCAAACATAAGAAATAGAAATATAAGAAAATATCCCAAATAAATTGTCTTAAAATTTATTCATAATTGCAACGTCTCTCAACATATTTACCTTAAATGGAAAATTCCAAAAAATTAATTATTTTCAAGTCAATCGACATTTCATGAAACATCGTGGGTAGAATATATTTTGATCATGAAAACTTGAAATCTGCAACCGAAGTTACAGAATTATTAATAAATAATCGCAAAATAAAAGCAGAAAAAATTTGGCGAAATTGAAGCTGCTAAAATTTTAGACATATAATTGGTCTAATAAATTCAGATATAATTATACTTGAAACAATCAACCACATATTTTTGATTTTTTTTGTTCCTGAAGTGCTAAGTGGGATGCTTTTATCTTAGAGTGTTGCATAAGAATTTGACCATCGAATTATTATATTTGACCAAGATCCATTACTTTTACGGTCATAGATTAAAAAGGTAAACAAAACGTGCAACCTACGCTAATAAACATGGAACTGGGAAAGAATTGAGCGTTTTATATGTAAAACAACAAAAAGAAATTAAGAAATGTTAGGTCTAACGTTTATAATATATACATAGGTATGTAGGTAAGGTAGTTCCATGTGTTTTGATGACATTGAAAAAATTCCACATAAATAAGTTGCTCGACAAGAAATTGAACATAAAGAAATCTAAAAGAAACACGATTTTAATATACCGGCAACGGAATGAACTGCGCAAATATGTTAACAGTATTTCAAGATGTTTACCTTTATAATCTCTATAAATCAATAAATCTGTAATTAAACATTAATTAAAATGTACCAGCAAATACCAATATCAAGTGTTAGAACATATAAATCTGCGAAATGCTTAGAAATTAGTCAAGGCCAATTCGAGCGTCATACATAGCAGGCACAACTTTCTGGGAAATTATAAAGATTTGTGGCGATTATACCTGTATACATCCATATTAATTTTTTTTCATTTTTCATAATTCATATTTCTGTAATAAAATGTAATTTCTAATTCATTTATTCCCCCAGATATTTTATAGAAAATCAAAGCTCTCTTATTCACGATTTTTTTCTTATTTAAACTAAAAGAAGTGTAAGAAGATTCTGAACGGTGTTAAAGTGCAACTAAGCATGATGCGCGTGTAAAGCAATGTCAACTATCAAAGAATAAACTAAGATCTTAGTATATATATGTATATACTTAGTATAATAATAAAATGTAAACAAAAGAACATAGTGACAGTGACACTGGGTAAGTGATCTTGTCAAATTATGCTGTGTTGAAAAACTGCAAGCGTTGCAAATGTTTTGAACAAAATCCTCTACTGAAAATGAAAAATAAATATAATAAAAATCTAAAATTATTCTGAAATAAAAATTGAAAGTCTGAGGTTGATTCACAACTAAATGGCGTATGAGTGACACATTGCTACTTTAATTGTTTTCTGTGCCACAATTTCCACATTGAAAAAAACGCAAATATTTTGGATCATTGTTACGATATGTGTGACGCGTTCATGATTTATTAAATACTTCTGCGCAATCAGCCATGATAACAATATTGTCATTGCGAATTAGTTAGTTTTACTTAGATATACATAAATATCGGGACGGATACCTATATTTGTAGATGTATATGGAGTTATCTCGGAAGGATTATAAAATTCAGGATTTCTCTTGAATTATTTGCAAAATTATATAAAAAATTTTGAGAAGATATTTTCTTTCAGCTCCCCATTAACTATTTTAAAATAAATTAAAGCAAACTTATGGAGGATGCATGAATTAAAAAAAGAAACAAGAATCAAAATCCGTGAAAATACATACATGCATAAAATACATACATATGCATAACATGTAATAAATTAATTAACTTTAGAGGACGGAAAAATTTTGTAAGAATAGAAAAACTGCTAAAACTGTTGGTTCCAATAATAGAAAAATAAGACACAAAATTCAGGAAATTATTTACCTTACGCTTCCTGCCCACTTAGTGATACATTTGCATCGCTGATGGGGTATGTTTTTCAAGTTTAAAGTTGAACAAGTAAAACATATAATAAGTATACAGGTCAATAATGTTAATTTTAGAGGGATATACTTAATATATATATCTAAGAATTTCTAACACGAATGGGATATCTCGTACCCCCCAGAATATACAAGCCATGAAGTCAGTCTTAAAAAGGAGATAGCCGACTGGACGACGTCACAATCTTCATGCCTTGTCTTACTACAGGCATTTTTCATATAAAAATAGCTTATATTTTGTTCAAACGCTATAATTTCCATAAAAATTTTTTTATATGCTATTTTTTTTAAACCATTATATGAAACTCATATTGGCTGCAATATGCTTTAACTTCCTTCATTTTTCTATGAGAGCGATAGTTTTATACCTTAGAACTTGTTTAAGATGAAATCTTAGTTCTTTCTCCATGATTAGTGTACAGAAACAGTGAGAGTGAGCTCTTACTGTATGGCTGTAGCCGGCCGCTAATGCCTTTTATTGGCTTAGTATCATCCCTGACTTCATGGCTTATATTATATTTCGGGAAAAGTTGTATCTCCAGATACTTCTCTTTAAAACAAAACAAGCGAAAAAGCTAGAATTGGTCTAAGACCAATTCTTATGATACCCTAGATGAATGCCTGTATAAAATTTCTTATGGCCACCGATCTATGCAAGTTTGAACTGGTTTTTCGTATATCTTTCTAGAACGGTTCGTCGGACAGAAAAAATGATTAACCAATTTTATAAGATTTCGTATTCTGAAGAAGTTTTTATTACAATAAAAATGTCTAGCACTGATCGTTTTCACAGTATATGTAAAAAACCTAAATTTTTATATAGCAACACCAAGAAGGGGTTGCCCGATTTAGTACATTTTGAAATTTTATTTATTATAACTATAAAAACACCATGTACCAAATTTCAGCTCTCTATGTTGACGCGTTCTCAGGCAGTGTCCAAGTATGTAGTGGAAACCGAAATTTTTGTATGGCAACCCCATCAAGGAGTTGCCCGATTTTTCTCATTTTCGAACTTAATTTTACTTTTTTTTTAAAGACCGTGTACAAAATTTCGGCTTTCTAAGTGAACGCGTTATTGAGTTATCGTGCGCACGGACGGACGGACGGACGGACAGACGGACAGAAGAACGGACATGCAAAAATCAAAATAATTTTTAATATTGTGGGTGTACAATCCATTTTGCTCTACCATCATTATTTCGAGGTGTCACAAACGGAATAACAAATTTCGTATCCCCTTTAGATTTCATATAGGGTATAAAAATGGAGATTTCTTTCACCAAAAGGAATACAAACTTCCCTACGGCCGTCCTAAACAAAACTTAGCGTTGTTAAAAGGGTTGGTTACAAGTTTTTTTTATTACTTGCTGATGAGAATGTTTGAGTATGTTAATATTGTCAGAAATGCTTACTAAATTATTATTAAATTTGAATTAATATTATTTATACTCAATTTTATGAAAGCTCTTTTTGGGTAATTACGAGACTGTGAGGATCCTCCTTCACGCTCGCAGAAATATTGTTGTTTCTTTTCTCCAAGATTAAGTTAATAAATACATAAAATCATACTGCCGATTTGGTTTTTAATGAATTCTTTTAAAAAAACAAATAAACTAATCCACCTTTTCCTGTGTGCTGTCTATGGAGCTTTCTTGCCCGAAGTGGTCTTTTCTTCTCTCTGTGCCGTCCTACTTTTTAAGATTACTCCCCTTATTTTATAGTTGGACTTATAGATGTTCCACATTTGTAGGGTTTTTGGTAATAATAGTAATAATGGTCCACATAAGTTGTTTAAGTTGTTTGATCTAGTTAAATATTTCGTTATTTCGTTATTGATTTCAGTTTCCTTACGAAGATCATATGTTGTAAATTTTCCTGTATTTATTCCAAAAATTTTTCTTTGTAATTCAGTTTTTTTTTTTCCTAATTGAGTGATTTTTTATTTTATTTATTATTTTCACTTTATTAACTATTCTTACTATAAAAAATCGTGTAGGATTTTTAACTAATGTCTAGATACTTATTTGATAAATAATATTATAGTTTTTATTTAGCTTTAAGAAATCTCTACTTTCTTAGGTATGCATGTGAGTCATGCGTGCTATCAAGTTTCAGTAATTGTGAAATACTTAAGGCTTGCGATTCAGTATCAGAGTTAAGTAACACTTTTTGTTTTGCTATTGTCTTTTGGAAAATAAATATAAATGTTAAAATAATAACCGAAACAGACAATAATAACTAGCAGAATACCAATATTTTCTTTTCCCATTTTCTGTAGTGAAACTTTTTTAAATGCTTCGAGCAGCAGCATATGGCATTCTCCCCGCAGTAGCTTCTTATTGCCTATTATTTATGCACAGAAGATGCGCTTCCAAATAATTACAAATAATGCGCTTATGTTCAATGGCATGCATGTTGTCCGCTGGGCATTGATAAATGCTTCCCAAGACATGAAACAGGCTGTCTCACATGAGAACCACTCTAACTTAGTTATACTAACATTCTAAAATATTTACAGTGTTCCTATGTAACTGACATAAGCTTGATTTGAATAAGTCCTGCGCCATAAACTACTATACAAACAGAAAAATTATCTTCTAATAAAATCTTAAGCTTGCTTTCTTATCCTCCAATAGTCATCAAATTTTTAACAAAATTATTTAAAAAATGTTATCTTAACCACATGCCTACGATTCCACTGAGTAATAATTGCATATGTAAACGTACCATGGTCCTGCATACATAAAACTATTACTTAGTTGATAGTACTTGAGCGCAAAACGATAAGATTAAATTTTGATCAAAACTATTTTTTTTTTTTTTTCTTTTAAGTAAGGTATATATGGTATCATGGAAAGGTAAGGAGCCAAGCTTAAAATTACTGGAAGATAGTAGTTTAGGCTTTATGGCATATATAAAATTAATGTTTCATCACTTATCCATAAGAATCAATAGAAAACATTTAAATTACTCGGACGAGCTCACGAAAATTTATCCTAAATTTCAATGCGCTAAAATTTGGCCTTTGAGGTTTTATTAGAGATGGCACCACCAGTAAGTTTCCAAAAAATTTAGCTTGAGATTGATAAATTTATTGACTGGATTTTTGTAGTTAACGTAGTTTTGTACGTTTGTGCTGTAAGTACGGATGAATTAGATTTCTTTTCGTGGCCGTATTTTCAATATCATTGTTATATTTTTTTTTTTATTGTATTCATTAGGCATATTATTTTTATATTTTTAATATTTCCAAATAATTTTAACTACCTGTTTTTAGAAATATTATGACCGCACGTTGTATTTCTGTAAAAAAACTTGTAAAATGCTTCTTCTTCTTATTTTTACGATATCTTTTCTCTGAGTCTCCACTGTCATATTTTAGCTGTTAAAGAACGGCCCGATATTGAAGACTCGCTAAAATTTAGTTTAGCGCGGACCTTAGTACTTAGCTTAAAATGAATCACTGAAAAATTGTCTATTAGAAAAAATTTCGCAATACAAAAAATGTAAATGTATCTTGAAAAAAATGGAGCAAATGTGACTAAAAATATAGCAACTCGGTTATGTAAAACCCAATTGTACGTATGTATTCATTTGTTTGAGACACGGCCCAGCATTGCGCAAGTTAACTTGATTCAGCGGCTATGTCTACCGTACTTCAATGGAGTAAAAAAATCAGGAACACTGAATAATATTGGTGGGAGTCAACCAGCTCAGCGATAAACGTATAATGGCAGCTAGAGTCTAGGAGAGAATTTATTTTAATATAAAATTTTATTTATTCATATTTATTTGATATGGAATTGTTGGAAGCTAACCATGCATTTCAATATTGTTTATATTCGATGCACGATTGCAGAAAAAACAATTTCCATCAGGTGGAACCTATTTTAGCCTAAAATGTTTGTAGTGCCTCATGTTTACATATAACAGCTTAATCTATTTCGCATTTATCCCCATTCATCTATTCAACCTATGCTTTAAAATAAAACTTAAAATAAAGGTTAAAATCAAAAACTAGATTAAAATAAAATAACATTAAAAAATTAGAATTAAAAATATTAAATATGTATATAAAAAAGAAATACTATCCACTGTTTCCTTTGTTATACTCAATTCAGGGAGCCGCAGATCTAGTCCGAAAAGCCAGGTGGCAGGTGTCTTCGCTCACACTTGGTGTGTGACCGGGTTAGTCCAATACGAGCACCTTATCTGACATTTTCCAAATAATGTTTCAGATAAATGATTCATCTGAATGAAGGAAATATACCCTATCACAAAAAAACAATGATCCAAATCGGTTCACGCATAATGATGCATACGTAAACATGCATGCACATAAAACAAAAACAGTTTAAGATGATAGACTCCTCTTATTTTGGAATTCGATCAAAAGTTTGCCATTTATCACATATCTCAACCGTTTCCTGTTCATTTTTGTCCATATCACTAGAATTAAAATCATTCATATGCGCTATTCGCATTTGAAGACTGGAGAAGATTTATATTACCAAAACTTACAAATTTATCTTTTTTTAATGACATCCTTTAAAACCCTTTCGTGCCTGCTGGGACACTTAGATCCGAACAAAATTTCAAAAGCTTCGTATGAGCACTAAAAGCACTCTTAGTGGGAACTTGTTGTCCCGTTTCGGTCTTTATACTCTCAAGTAACGAAATTTGAGCTCATTCATTTTGTACAATAGTAAAGTTTGTTACAACACGTGTTTTGGAGGAGTAAAAAAGTGTGTATTGAATAAAAAACCTATATTAGTAATCCACTTTCCGAATGGGGAACACATTTTTTGTTGTTTTCTATGATATGAGTCGTTTTGGTCGCAACAGTATTCGATGGGATCAGAGTATCCCAGCAGGGTTGAATAATACACTTTTTTTTTAAATTTCTTTCATGAGTGCTTAGCTAGAAGGAAGCCGAAACCGAAACCGATGGATTCTGAAATTAAGGAAATGTGGATGGAATATTTACCGACTGATGACGAATATTTCGAGGACAACACAGAAGAAAAATGTATGCCGACTAATCCTACAGATTGTTTTGATCAACCTTCAGAGTTTGTACCTGAAGCTGATCATTTGCCTAGTTGTATTTGGTTTCAACTAGGTACATTGGATTCGACATTTACGCCGAGGAAAACAATTTCATCTAAACGACGTTGTATACTTGGTGAAAAGTTGATAATTTCACAATCTCCATTGGAAGTTTTTTATAAAATATTTCCAAAAAGTATAATCATTTATATTACACAATGTACCAATGAGAAGCTGGAAATATATCGCAAGTCTTCTAAATCGCATAAAGTTGTCTTAGATACAGATGAAGGAGAAATAAAAAAAATCCTTGGTTGCCTGCTAATTATGGCTTATAATTGTGTTCCTGCTATGCGCCACTATTGGTCGAAATCACACCTCTCTTGGAAATCACGCAATAAATAAAGCAATAGCCAGAGACCTTTTCATGTTTTTATCATCAAAACTTTATTTTGCTCCAACGGGAAGAAGTGATGGATCTAGCAAAACGTATTATATTGATATGGTAGAGTGCTTGCGAAAGACTTTCATAGAGTCGCCAGGATAGTCCATACCAAAGCATAGATGAGTCTCTGACTAAATTTAAGGGTGGATCCTCACTGAAGCAGTATATGCCTCTCAAACCTACAAAACTGTGGAATAAAAATGTGACTGCGCTGCGATGCTGAATCAGGTTATACTTTTGACTTCCAAGTATACAAAGGAAGAGAGACAGAGCAACTGCAAGGAACTTTGGGGGAACGCGTCGTGACTAGTTTGGTCAGGACAATTACAACTCCTGATGTTACGTTGTGCTTCGACCGATTTTTTACCAGCGTCCACTTACTGGAAATTCTTGATTTTGTGGCATTAGGTACATGTACAGGTACAGGAAAAATCTTCGAAAATTTTCAAATCAATTGAAACGTGCACCTGATGGTACAAAAACGACGATTCCTTGCCCAGAAATCATTAAATTTTATCGGTAGAGCAGACTTAGCTAACCAAATGTCGGGTCTATACGAGGTTGATAGAAAATCAGCGAAATAGTGGAAGAAATTTTCTATCGTTTACTAATGATGACTGTGGGTTCTGTGTAAGGAGATTCTCAACAAAAAAAAAAAGGCTCAACCATTTCTTGTTTTTTGATGTCATTGGTGGAGGATTTGATAGAAGATGGAGAAAAGACAGCAGCAGTATCTCGATCGCACAGTAGGGTCGAAGATAAAAAAATATCAAGTTGTCAGGAAACGTGAGTATTCATCTACCAATTGAAGGACACTCTTATCGTCGCTGCGTGTCTTGCAGCGCGACTGGAAAAGAAAAACGGACCAAAAGTGTTTGCGGTGAATGCAGAGAGCCTCTATGTAAGCAATGCTTTGCACCATTTCATACTTTAGGTGGACGCAAATTCTCATTTTTGACTGAATTACTTGTTTATTTTTTTTTAATATTGATTTTTCAAATAAACTTTAGTTACTTTTGTTAAGACTTTATTTTATTAAATGAGGATGTACCGCCCTCTCGAGATATATATGTCCCAGATAAGAAACAGGTTGGGACACATATGTCCCACGTAATAACTCGCTTCCCCCATCAATTTTTAAAAAAATTTAAGTGGAATTATCTTATTTACAACTTTTTAATTCTAAAACATAAGTACAAACAATAAAAAGGTTTCCAAGAACAATGCCGGTTCGAAAGGGTTAAGTGTCTTCTTTATCTACACTTTAATACAATGGAACAGAAATAAGTGCAATTATGGGAAAGAAGCTTCGTTGTCATAAGAGACATGTGCTCACAAATAATGGTATCAAATTGAAAGAGCAGTTTTCGTAAATCTTTTGTACATGTATCTTCAATGAAAGTAATCCATGAGAGTAATTTCAGAGCTTCGTGGAGAGCGAAATTGTTAAACGATCGACGGTCTTTTAAAAAAGAAGTACACCAACAACTTTTGAGGGCATTTTTGCCAATATGGTCAGTTTCAGATACGTATTTTTAAAAACTGATTCTTCTGAAAGCCAACGATCAATGATTATTGAGTCAAAAATTATTACAAATATGTGTTACATATTTTTATAACGTAAATCACTAATTTCTTTAAAAAATAATAATTAAACGTGTTTTATTTTATTTCTTCCTTCAATCGTTATCGCAAAATAATTAAATGCAATGCAAAACAATTCATTAAATTCAAGTTAATGCAAGTTAATTCACACAGATTTCAATGAATGTGCAATGTATTCCAGAGTAATGCATTCTCCTTCAAAAGGAAAAAGAATGCATTGGAAAATATTTTTTTTTAGGAATGGCATTGTACATATATCCTAATTTATAATACTGAAGAGGAATGAAAGAATGGAAAATATTAATTCTTTATACTTTTGAATTAAAACCAAAATAAACTTTCATTTTATATTGACTCCATATCAAGATCGGCTGAAACTAATTGCTTCGAATTATTTGGAAGAAGAGCAAAACAACTTTTTTAATTACTTTTGTAAAGACATTATTAAATTCCCGTGAATTGAAAACAGAAACTGACACGTCGTCACGTCTCTTTAATTGTCAGTTTTATAATATTGATTTCCATTTATAAAAATCAATTAAAATACCTGATTAGGTACAGTTACTTTATTTTATAATGAAATTCGATTATTGTAGTCTAATGCAGTTTTAAATCCGAAATCCCAGTCAGAAATACACTATTTTCGACTGATTATGAATATTTTCCTTTTTACGCACTTTCTTCATCACAGTCGCCGGGATGAATTATTTATTTAAATGGAAAAATTTTAAAATGCAAATACGCTAATTCTTTCGAATTAATTTAAGATTCTAGTTATAATTAAATACAGTCAACAAAAAAAAAGCAACTGTATCATCCGGTTATAGATGCCAGCATCTTTCGCTTACCGGTAAACTTCTCTTACTACTGACCGAGCGAAAACAGATGGTTTTCTCTCATATTTCGCAATTTTCTAGTCACAAATACTTTCAAGTGTCATTCAATATAGCAAGAAATACATAATTTGCATTTTTTTTTTTAATCTTTAAAATAAAATGTAATAATTTCCATTCCACTGAATAATTAAGGTCTAAAATTATTTAATAAATTATTTATTCATTCAAAAACATGATAATTCTATTTATACCGCATTGTGAGTTTTTGTTCTTAATATTGGTTCAAAGTCACCAAACTTGAATTGTGTAAATTTTAAAGAAAAAAATTAAAAACAAAAACAAATTGGTAAACACCACTTGGCTGGCATTTACTCAAATGGAACCTCAGTTTTTCTCAGTTTCATAATTTCTTTACCATAATTATTCTGTTTATGTATGTACACTCCCGCAAAAAGTTAATTGATGGTTATTTATTTAACCAATGTTTGTTCGTAAATCGATGTAAACTTGATTTTGTTTTTATTTTTACATTGAAGCATTTACATCCTAACCGGAAGCATTAGTGCTAACTCAGTTGCCTACTTTACTTAAAAAATAAGACGAAAGGTTAGTAAATACGCGTTTTATTATTGTCATTTTTTTTTTCCTTTTTCAGTTTTTTTTTATTATAGGAACCGAAAGAGTTTATGAAATGAAATATTATTTTATTATATTTTGTTGTTCAATGTTTCGCAGAATTAACCCTCGATCTATATGAGATAAAGTACCATTAATCACAAAACCAAAAATATTACAGATGAACTAGTTAGAAATTAATATGCAATTTATGTTGAACCTCTTCCTGGTATTATTTCGAAACAGAAACATTAAGAATAGAAGTTTTTGATAATATAGGTCAGTTCATAAATGCGCGTAAGGTGAAAATACTTGGATCTTTTACTACGCGAAATCCAAGTTGAATGAAAAGAATTCAAAAATATTTTTTAACTATATTACCGATAGGTCTATGCTCCTCTCTACAACACACTTATCTGTACTATCTGGATAAATTTGTAAGCTAATGTAGACCAGATTTGTATAGATAATATTTTGTTCTTAATTCTGATTGTCTCTGCTGCAAAATATGAGCGAAATGGCAGCAGTTATGAAGTTTCAAAGAGAAACACTTTTGAGGGTTAGGATTAATAATGTAAAAATAAAAAACAGACTATCTTAATTCAAATATAACAAGCCGATCATCGAATGAAAGGAATGGCCATCAAAAATAACAAGTTGCGAACGTTCTGTGCCCATATGTTTCTAAAAAGTACTTTAAAAATAATTTACTACTCCATCCAGCAGTTTTTTATTATGGTAACCATTCAGTTCATATAGATTCTTTCCCTTATAAATTATTAACGAAAACGCACTTGCCACATATAAAGCAACCATTGTGTTTTCCCTACCGGGCTCGTTAACTGTTCTGGCAAATGGTTTATTTTTTCTGAGACAAGACAGGTCGAAACAAAAGCTAGTCTCATAAAGATATCAAATTTGTGATGGTTTGTCCTCTAGATGTAGGTCATCATTTATTTTTTCTAACAGTTTAAAATAATTATATATAACAAAAGGATCCAAGCATTTTTTTCCTGCGTATTCAAGACCTTATGGCTTTTTTACTAATAAATTTTGCCGTTTTTTAGACTCTAGAAACCACTCCTCCCCAGGTATGCCATTTGTAAAACCTCCTTACGACTTAGCTCACAGCTCCATGTTTTCCATTGTTTTAAGGCACTGTGCTAACTTTTTTCTTCTATAGAAGGAATCACTGTTGGTCGTATCTTCGTCTGACTTTCATCCCACAGAGCCTCCTCAACCGATATAATAAAGTCATATTGGGTATGTTATACTTCTTGCAGGCCTTATATATAATGCAAGTACATACCACTTTTAACGTCCTCCATCCCCTGTTTTAGCATTTTGTATTTCCTTTGAGTAACGAGTATTACTAGTTTTTTTTTTTATGCGATTCCTTATTTATACAAAAAAGTTGAAACGTATAGAAGAATTTGTTCTATACGGGTAAATGTGTTATATAACACAAATTTTCCTCATTCCTATAAAACATGCTTTCCCCAAAAATGAAAATAAATTAAAAGGTAAATGTGGCATAGGCACAAAAAATACAATCAAACAAAACAAAAACAATGAATGGACATTCTCATCATATACACAAGAGCACAATAGCTAGTTCACAAATCCAACCTAAAAGTTGCAAAATACATCCGACTCGGTCGGCGGACTTAATGTTACTGAGCTAAAAAAAAACAAAGAGATGGACTAAGTAACGGTGCGACAAAAAAACAAATTGTAATAAATCGGAATTGATGAAGAGTTTCTCTTGATTTTGACACCCGATTAGTATTAAGTGTTAGAAAAAAACTGCGTAGACACACTTACCCCTCTTCACCTTATTTTAAGGTAATTTTTGATAAATAAAAATGCCGATATTTATAATTTCCATTAATAATTCTATTTCTTCATTATCTACAATCAATCTACAATTTTTCAATTCCATCGGAGTAAAATTTCTTGTCCTTAAAACCAAACAATGTAGAAAGGCTCCTTTCGATATCATCTTAATTTATCAATACCTTTTCCCTTAGAAATTACTTCTAAATAAGGGAAAATTGCTTAGAGCAATGTCTTGGGAATAGGTTGGATGAGGCATAATTACCATTTAAATTCCCTCAGATTAAACATTTTCAATTTTGCAGTATGCGATCAAGCATTGATGAAAGATAATCTTCCTCCTATTCAGGGGTAAGGTCTAGTAATCGCAGTTGATGCTGACATCTTATCTGCATCTATCTATTGTCTCTATTGGTGATAAAAAGTGGATCGGAATGAAGATCCACTTTTCATAACCGGCCTGGCCACAATACGAACGAAAAAACGTTCCATTTCACAGCAACCCACCAGATGAGAGCAATTAATGTTTACTCTTTGCTGAAGACTTGAGATCAACAATCTATGTGGCTCTCACTTTTCATGCTTAGGCCCTGTCCGATCTCCATCAAATGTCGAGGAATTGTTCAATGTAATGAATTTGACCTCTCTATAAACATATCTACAACCAAATTTTGCTCTGCTTCCACCAGATCTTCCATGGCATTGTCCTCAAATTTGGCCGGAAATCCTAAACTCGATGCATCTTCTACTGTACTGCACATCTCCCACAATTTCTTGCACCATTCCTCTGTAATCCCTACCACCATTCATCTTTATAGCAGCCATTGTAGAATTTCTGCCATTTTTAAAAAAAAATTTAGAAAATATGCCTTTTAGAATCTTGCGTTCCCTTTAACTATTAATTTGCGTCCGATTTTTTCAAAAGTCAACTGTAAACTGAATAATTGTATTATGATGTTTAAGTAAATCTCGGTTTGCAGTTTCATTGAAAACAAGTAAAAAAGCTACTATAATACTCTAGAATCCTAGATGAATGCTCGTATGAAATTTCGTATGGTCACCCATTTGAGCAATTGATTTTTGCAGTGGTTTTTCGCATATATTTCTAGAACAGTTCGTCGGACAGAAGAACTGATTATAACCAAATTTATATCATTTCATATTCTGAAGAAGTTTTTAGTACAATAAAAATGTCGAAGACTGGTTGTTTTCACAGTATATGTAACAAACTCAAATTATTATATGGCAACACTAAGAAGGGGTTGTCCGACTTATTTCATTTTTGAAAATTTATTTACTATTACTATAAAAACACCATTTAAGCTCTCTATGTCAACGCGTTCTCAGACAGTGTGCAAATATATAGTAGAAAACGAAATTTTTGTATGGCAACCCCACAAAGGGACTTGCCCAATTTGTCTCATTTTCGAACTTAATTTTACTTTTTTTTTAACGTCCGCGTACGAAATTTCAGCTCTCTAAGTACACGTTTTAGAATTATCGTACGCACGGACGGACTGACGGACGGACAGACGGACTTGCAAAAATCACAATAACTTTTAATAATATGCGTAGGTGTCCAATCCATTTTGCTCTACCATAACTGGCGTAACTAACGCCCCCGTAGGCCCCGCCAGGTACGCCTGAAAGTGAAACACTGTATTATTTTCTGGGAAATATTTAGCTGACTTCCTTAGGCTAGGCGTACACGCTGCTAGCATGCATCAGATCTCGTAGATGAGAGAAGAGTATTATATTATGTAAGTAAGCAATGAATGAAAATTAAAATATGTATAAGAACAAAATTTTCACGTTGATGAAATTTCCTCAACCTCCTAACACTGTTGTACTGTGATGTACTGTGATCAATGGACTCGGGCTCTGACTTTAAGTAATCTGATATTCCCGGCTTCTTATGTGGGAGGGAAACTTTTCCCCTTTCAAATTGGCTTGCTTAAGCGTTTCTCTCAGATATTGATCAGTTTTCCTTTTAATGTACTTTCGTGAGCATATGCTGGAGCTGCCAGTGGTTTTTTAACAGATTTAATGATGAATGTAGAGCAGTAGAACTAAATCTAAACAAATAAGTTTAGCAATCCAGATGTTGGCAACATTGCTCGTAGTACCTACGAAACCTTTTTAGTTTTTTGCTTGAAGTGAGTGGAGCGAAGACACTTGTGGGAATTTCTGGCCTAAAAAAAAATAAAAAGGAAGAAGGGAATAATTTCGTCTACCCATACAAGATTATGGGAAACATCTTAAATCCGAAGTTCAGAAAACATTTCCAAAAAATTATATTTTCCTGCTCAAGTATGTTAATTTGCGGGGAGGGGGCATACATCCTCTTAATTACGCCACTGTCTACCATCATCATCTCTATGCGTTACAAATGGAATAACAAACTTAGTATACTCTATAGATTTCATCTAGGGTATAAAAATGACTCATTCACATGACTAAAGAAAAATACATGAGAAGTTCTAGACTAACCGAATTATTAAGAAGTAATTGCACAATTTTTTTCTTTGTTACATAAAATAATTGTCTTACCATGTTTTATTCTGTACATACCTCCTTCAATAATTTTTTACATGCATCCAAGGATTATTTAATGTTTTTGGAATGTACATATACATATATGTATGTATGGATGTAAGTTAAGACAATTCAAATTTGATTTGAAAAAAAATAAAAGACTTCGTAAATTTTTAGACAAATTTTTAATTTCGGTGGCTTTTCGAGTCCTTGAGCTGCGAAAATCTGTTATCAATCTCACCTGTATAGCAAATAAAATAATAAAAACAATTACCTTAAGATAATAATAAATAAAATGAAAACAATAATAGATTTGAATTTAAGACTATTAAGAACATCATTTAACATATTTTTAAACGGGGATACTAAAATAGAAAAATTAATAAAAATCACGACTCCACAAAATCGATCCTTGTTGGAAGGACAGTTTAGTGGAACGCGATTGCTGTCGGTCTCCCAGAACCACTTGGAATGGTCTTGCAAAATCCACCCTGGGTATGATTATATCAGATATTGTTGCCATTTGCTCAAAACATATTTGTGTTAAGATACTTAAATGACAGACCAGATCGCCTGGCTTTAACTGTTTCTCCTTTTTTCACTCTAATAGTACTCTAGATCGCTTCCTTTTTCACCTGTAAATGTAGGGGAGGAAGGTTTAGTAAGGCTTCCATGGCTGCTGTAGGACAGGTTCTCATGGCACCAGTTATTCCCAGACAGGCAAGCCGCTGGGTTTTTTTAAGCAGAGCCTCAGCCGTTTTTTGATTTGTTTTTGGCCACCATGCGAGGACCGCATAGGTGATCATGGGTCTAACAACCGTGGTGTACATCCAGTATATAATTTTTGGCTTCAGACCGCATGTTCTGCCAATGAAGCGACGACACGTGTAGAGAGATCGCACCGCTCTATCCGTCACTCTGGACAGATGCGAATTCCAGGGAAGTTTCTTATCTAGAGTTATCCTTAGATATTTGACTTCGTCTGAGAATATCAATTCCGTGTTGTCAGAAGAGGAGCCGTTAGTGAAAGCTTCGTTCTTCTTGTAAACGGAACGATAATCGTCGTAGCCTTGTACATTAAAAGCTGAACTGGTAAGTTTCTCTAGCAGGTCATCAATACGATCGACCACAGGAGTGGAGAGAGAACTCCTCCTTGTGGGCAGCCTTTTGTTGCGTTGATTGTGATTGAACAGTTCCCTAGAGTTGTGATTATCCTCCTGCTTCTAAGCATGGATTCTATTCACCTTACCGTGGAGGGCGCAAAGCCTTTATCCTCAGCAGCTGATTTAATTGCATCGAAGGATGTGTTATCGGTGTTATGGGTCGATGAAAGCTGCCAAAGGTGCAATACGGCTTCAATGCGGTATGCAATCCTTTTCCTGCTGAGATGAAACAATATGATCTGAACACGATCAAAAATCTGTAACTAAGTATCTTGCTCTTCAATATACTATTGCAACAATATATTGTCATAGAATCTTTTCATTATTGACCTTAAATTCATAAGTATTTGTTCAAATTTGTATTCAGAGAAGAAGGTGTCTTTCGATATTAACTTACAAATTATAGGGGTGACCAATACCTCATTTTTTTTTTTTTTTTGTTTTTTTTTTTTTTTATATGTATAAGGATTTTTAATTTTAATAATTTCCAATTTTATATTAGCAATAACTGAATTTAAAAGTAAAAAAAAAATAATCTGAAAGTTTAGGATGTAAAAAAAAAACGCAATGTTTAAAATTAATTATTGACTGATTTTACATAAAATCTATAATTTCGTTCCTTAAAGCTTTGTGAACTGTAGCTGTTAAGATTCTCCAAAGATATTTTTTTCTAATTGTTCTGACTTATTGTTAGAATTTCGAAAAATCTTATTTTTCAATATAATTTATCAGTATTTCTATAAAAACTGTATGTGAAAGATGATTTAGTGTCCGTTAAGTACCATTAAATTAATTCCACTTTTAATAGATTCAATTTCACTTTTATTTAACCCTTGAATAAATTTTTTATAACTCAGTAAATATCTATAAGTTCTCTTTATCAATTATTTTTGAAGTGAAATATATTTATCTCTTGAAAGTCCTCAGTCTAAAAACAAACGAAAACAATGCTTTCTCTGAAAAGAGCTTCTGTAATAGGTCTTTTGGAGTTAGATTGTTATCCTTAGTTCTTTTAAAAGCATTTTGGACTAGTTTTAACAACACTTTCAACATTAAACACCAGTTTTTCAGTAATCAGCTTACTAAAGCAGTTGGAAACTTTTCATTATTTTTTCTCAGATTCCATCTTTTAGTGATTTTCAAACATTGATCCAAGAATTTAGTGGCAGGGTCAACTTTGTAGATTGATAATTGAGAAAGTTCTGAGTTGGAAGGAAAAGTTTCATATGAGAAAAAATATGCAGAACGTTCATTTACCGACAATATGTACAGAGAATGAGAAGAATAACTAGGAAAAAAGTTCAGATCTCTGCGTCAACGAATTCTCAGACAGTGTTAATATGTGTACCAAAAAACGAAAGTTTTGTATAGCAACACTACGAAGGACTTATCGTGTTATCGCGAAGACAAGCGGAAAGACAACCAGGCAGACAGATGAACAGATGAACATGCAAAAATACATATTAATATTATGTCAAATCCATTATGCTCTACAAGAACTATTTCTATTCATCATAAACGGATTGGTATAAAAAGAGACTGCAGAGCAAATTCTATGTAATTATGAAGAACTGTCATCATACCGTGGGCTCAGCAATGTTGAGCAATACTTTTTTAATCCATCGCAAGTATTGTCTACTTTACTCTAATGCCTAATCTACAT
Organism: Dioctria rufipes; assembly: GCA_963924295.1. Taxonomy (NCBI): domain Eukaryota; kingdom Metazoa; phylum Arthropoda; class Insecta; order Diptera; family Asilidae; genus Dioctria; species Dioctria rufipes. The sequence goes on from OZ002741.1 coordinate 243,552,342, forward strand.
CGAAAGCTACACGCTACAAGCTACAAATTTCAGTTTGCACATATGTTTATTAGGACTACGCTGAAATTGATCTTCGTGTAGCTCTCGAACAATAGGAATGCTGGCCGTATTGAAAGGTAAAATCACCGTCTAAAAAAACCTAGATTTTAAGTATTTAATATTTCGATTTAGTTCTGCAGTTGAATTTTTTTTTAGATTTTCATAAATTCGTTTTCTTCTATATTTTCTCCATCTGCCTCGTGGAATGGCAGAGTTTCTCTAGCTCTGTTTTTTATAATTTCCATGATTGAACCTCTTCTTGCAAACGACGTACCCTTTCGAGCATTCCAAAAAGGACTATGCTTTCTACGGAATAGTTATGGTAAAATTTAGAGTGCTCACTTTTTTGGATTGTTCACTTCACCGAGTGTATATGATAAATGGGCTTTCAATTTCGTAAATGGTTGACTGTTGATTGATAGGTTAGAAAGTTACGTTTACTCAGTTGCCTACATGCCATTTTATTTTATAGGCTATTGACTGTATGAACTAAAATGGGATTTTACTAAGAATATGGTTTGCTCTCCAGTTAGAATGCAATTATTTGTGTATTATTATTAATGGATGTTGTGTTTTTCATTTTTCGTATTCCTCTTTTTTAATTTTTATAAATGTAACACAACTAGTTAATTTAAAAAACAAAACGTATTTGAAAAATATTTTGAAAATCTTATAAACTTAAGACAACCCGCTTTCTTTAAGTTTCCTTAATATTGTGCTGTCCTATTCGGAATCAATACCGTGAATATTTTTTTGCTGGATAGGGCATATCAAAAATCATAAAAAACCGAAGTGTGTATTGATTCAATTCGACCCCTGATTTTATTTCGCATTAATCATATCCTGGCTGGAACGCAACATGTTCACAATCCTTTTGTTGTGACTTTTATATACATTGCGTTATACTTCCACATCTCGAAACCATAAAGCAACAACTGATATCACATTAGAATTAAACAGCCGAAGATAAAGTCTTACTGAGATCTCAGCTGAGTTCCACATCCAAAGCATCTAGATCAAAACACTTTTAGATTTGATAATTCAGACATTGGCACTCTTTTCTACACCATCAAATTTGGTAAATATTCCTCCGAGATAGCTCAATCTCTTCGCTATTTCCAATCTTTCGTTAATCATGTGATTTTCGGAAATGGTGCTTATGTTTTCCTATATTTTTTTGGTTTCTGCTGGATTAAGTCTCAGACCAGCTGAACTACTTTCTGCTGCAGAAACCGACAGTCTATGCATATTAAGCTGGGTTCACACAATATAACAGAACATATGTATGTGTTATATACTGTTATGTCATACAACGTATTACAAAAAGAGAAAAATAAATATTATATACATAACATGATGTTATATAAAATTTTTAGTGTTATACATATATTATTAAGTTAGATGTTATCCAACAGCTGTCGATGAACACAAATTGTTTAACATATTATTAGTCATTTCATGCTTGCAAACCTATTCTAAAATATTCTTTTTAATCCGGGGAAAACATATTTTTTTAGTACAATCATCTCGCGTAAATTTGTGTTTCGTAAGGTCGATAAGAGGACCTGGCTTCGCTCTGATTAGGCTCTGGGGTGTGTTTTGTGGCCGTTTATTAGTTGTTGGATAAATGTGACAAGCTAACTAGATTTTGTTGGAATAATTTCAAGTTTACAACTGCCTGTTCGTCAATTTTTAATTCATATCTACTAAGTTCACAAGTTCCTGGTGGACAGTAGGATAAAAGCGACAACAGACTCTTACGCAAAAAGTTATAGAGGTAAGCACGTGATAGGATTGAATTTTTGGGACTCATTACAAAATTCAATGGATCAACTGAATGGGTTAGCTATATTGTAGTCGTAACATTCTTTACCTACGCAACATGAAAAATATCTAAATCAACAGAGGTGTCTTACTTTTCAACTTAAGATATGATCTCTGCCTTTTGGGTGATTTAATTAAATGATTCAAGCCCAAAAATATGTAGCGTTAACAGTCCTTTTGACGATACAGCTTTTTTTTCAGATTAATTGTAGCTCCAAAGATTTTTCATAAAATTATAAAGGATTTATTCAAAAATATTTATTGTGTAGTCGGCATAGATGATATATACTAGGTAGTATAGTAGTAAGAAGCAACTGAACTAAATTTGCAATTTTTAAAGTTACCTAATATATTTACTATTTTATATTTTACTAATATATCGGGCAGCGATAATAAATAATTTAAATTACAAAACCGAATGGGACAGTATTGTTCTCTCTTATAGCAATAGATCGCCGTTAGGCACGTACTTCAACTTCCAGAGCAATGATGCAATATCCAACGAAGAATCCAAGCAGGTACCTGATTTCCCACATCGAGAATTAAAAATTAGAAAGACGAAGTATACCGGAAGTGAACATCTCCGATAACCATGGACATGGTGGCACAAGAAATCATAGTCATAATTAACTGCAATTAAAATCATATTTGCATTTCTATTAATTACACAGTGAATCAAGAGCTTTTCTTTCAGAACATTTATGTTAATTTTTTCGTTTATATTTACTTCAATTTGAAAGATATAAAAAAGTTAAAGTTTTGCAGTATTTTTATTAAGTTGTATAACAGCTTGCAAATTTAAGATACCGTCTGAATGTATGTTTAATATGTTTCCCGGTATTTTCAACACTTTTGCATACATGCGTAACTAAGGACTGGAACGAAAAGTCTTGTCGTCACATAAACTAAAAAAAACTCCGTTAATTTTTAAGATTTTTTTTTAATTAAATTTAACATTAATAACGTTTTTTAATTTTTTATTTTTACAGAATTCCTTAACTTTTTCAGGAATACGTTCCATCAATTTAATATTAATAACCTCTTCAGTCACCAATTTTGACTGTTTAAGCCATTCCATTTTCAAATCTTCCATGGTTTTCGTTACTTTATCTCCATTTCGTAACTTATGCTTCACTAGGGCCCAATACCGTTCGATTGGTCGAAGTTCAGAAGATAGATTTAGTGGGTTCACTACTTTTGGCACAAAACCGATATTGTTCTTATTGAACCGCTCAACGGTGTGCTTTGCATAATAACAGCTAGTTAAATCAGGTCAAAATAATATAGAGCGTCTATGCTGTCTTAAAAATGGTAGTAACCCATTTTTCAAGCAATTGTTGACATAAGTTTTTGCATCGATTGTCCCTTTTGTGAAGAACGACCTGCAATATACACAATTTTTTTGTTAACTGGACCTATTGGACGACCCGATTTTGTTTTTAACCTCGAAAGACAGAAGATCTTTAACACTTTTTATAACGCGCTGAACTGTTCTAACCGAAACTCCTATCTCTTTTGCGATACTTAGCTTAGATTTAGTTTTATTTTCTTTATAAATTCACGCAATCCCTTTCCGCAATTTTTCTTGTGAACCAGACATTACGGTGATTTTCCTAGCCTGAACCATTCGAAGTGTTATTGTTCCACGGAATACTTGTGGCTTCTGAGAAAATTGTATATCACAAAAAAATGTGCTGTGTTCTTAGTATTATACTACATGATTTGGCGACAATACTTTTCATTCCTCCTTAGTAGAGGGTTGGTGTAGGACATACCAACCACTATGTAAAATTTTCAAAAATTTTGCAAATACTAATTGTTGTTCATTTTTGCCCATTTTTTTAGTTTGGGGACCTTGTCTGAGGTTGCAAACTTACCAGATTGTGATAAACCTAATTTCAGACCTTTTGTATTTTTTGCAAAATAACAGCCAAACAAGCAATTGCTGCTCCATCGATAAAAAAATATCTTGCGGATAAGATAAAAGATCGCTAATTGGTACAGGTATTCAGTAAGTTGAAATAGTTATTCTATCGTTTTGCAGCAGTTTTCGATTTTTTTTTTTGTAATTGTAACTAATAGAAGCTAAAAAGTTATGTTGGGGCCGAAATAAGTTGAAAATTTAACACATTGTTGGAAATATCAGAGTAATATTGCTTAAAGTTTGCAGGATTTTTCGATTTTTTTCATAGAAGTTATAAAAGCTTTTGTTTTTCTGCAATTTTGCATTCCGGACCTCGGTGATGGTTGCAGGTGCAAACTTAAATTTATTGTTATTTTACCTCACACAATGTAATGTTTTTTTCAGGCAGAGCTCGTAGCGATTTACCAGGCGCACGGTACACCTGCATATACACTGACACCCAGACAGCCATTAAATAACTGGATACTTGCTGGTTTTATCAAAATTGCAAGACAAGCCTTGGGGAATTGACTACACGGCACAAGGTGACCTAGCCAGAGGGCTATCCCAGATAACGAGATAGCTGATGAGTTAGCCAAAAAGTGTTCTGAAATGGATAGCTCTGCACCGATATTTTATGTGAGGATCCCGATGAGAGCATTAAAAGAGGAGATTATTAAGGGTGCCTATCAAAAGGCAAGCCTCCGGTGAATCAACAGGGAAACCTGCCGTGTCGCGACTTAATTGTGGTTTACATATGACAGGAAGAAAACAAGAGAACTGCTTAATGGCAGCAGAACATATGACCATAGGAAACCATGCCAGAAGGCTGGATATATCGGGAAGCGATTTCTGCAGGAGATGTAAGGACTCGGAGGTAATAGAATCCATCTATCACGTACTCGGCAAGTGTCCAGCTCTGATGAATAAAAGATGTAAGCTCTTGGGTAGCTACTTCTTTTCAAGTCTGGGGAAGCTGAAAAGGAACGAGTTCAGAGATACAAACATCCATAATATCGTTGGTTGTGCTGTAAAACGACTCTTATAAATAAAACAAGCCACAACAAGAAAATTTATTATTTTCAAAAAGAGGGACATAAAGAGCGTTAAAAATTACAAAAAACCGATCCGATTTGTATATTAGTCTAATATGACTAAAAAATTCAGCCCAGTAATACTTGTAGTAGATTTAAAAAATTTAGGCATGCCCTTACTGTCACAGCATATTTCGAATTATCTTTGGGAGGTTGTAGGATGTGAGTCTTTTTAATTAAATTGTATTATATTGTAAATTATGTATTACATACTTATATGGAGTTAGTTGAAGTTATTTCAAAAATTTAATTATGTACATAGGGTAAAGCTTTTCCAGACTTAGAATACATAGAAAGTTAATATCAGAAAAGTGTATATTTTTGGGAGTTCAGAACCTTTATACTAGAATGGGATGTTAAGTACATGATCAGGTCTCAGTAAATGGTAAATAAAAAAAAACTACTTAAAAACGACATGGTGTTCAAACTCAGACCCATTCTTAAACCCTTTAACTTATCATACTGTACCATAAGAGTTTAGATATATATCTTCAAAACTAATTAAATGTATCACGATAACTCCATACTCCTTTACCAATACCAGCAATCCTTCATTAACCTAGAATAGTAACTTTAAAAAAATGCTTTGACTTAAAAATCGCAAAATAAAAATTAAAGAAATGTATGACAAATATATCACAAATGACAATACATATCGGGTCTATTTGGATAAAAGATTGTATAGTGAAACAACGCAAACCACCTAGAGTGTACTATACACTTATGGGCTGTGATATCGGAAGAGTCGAAAATTTATAATTACACATTACCACAAAAGTTTTAATATTGTATGTGAAGATTGTCAAACTATGAATATTATTAATAATCAGCTAATCAGCACAATTGTAACGAGAGTAGAAATCCGCTGTAAGTTTCACACTTTGTTATCAATGTCTTTATTATTAATTCTAGAGAGAGTTTCAAAATAAATTTTCATTGACAATAGTTTGGCAGATAGTCATGATAACAATTTATATCAGTATTAACATTAGCTAATAAATAATTAGAAATCACATTCATATTCAAACTAGAACATAAAAATATGAGACTGTTTCTATAAAACATGGAAGATCACGAAAGCTTTCATTCATCCACTCGCTGCAAGTCTTTGTCGAAATCAATTAAGTTCTTTCTTTACTATAAATAAAAACTCAAGGTCGCCGGTGTTTAATTAAAATTAAAAATCACAATTTTCTTTCCTACGCCCTGCTGGAATAGATAAATTCTGTCTTACAATAATTTCATACATATTTATTTACGTAAGAGGAAACTCTCTTATTGGATTAATTATTTTAATGCAATGTACACAGTAATTAGAGTATGAAAAGCTCTTGCTTCCTTCACATAATCAGACCCAATTATAATTACTTACATAAAAGTTCTATACTTTGATCTCAAATTGAATTCTCTGAGTTTATACCTCTTCCGAGTACATAAAAGTGTGTTTTACAGAGGTTTGCATCATTAAATTTATGTCCGCCCCCTCGTTAACAGTAATGATTAAAAATTTACGACATTTTAGAACAAGCAATAAAAGACACAGCGCAACTACTTTAAAAGAGCTTCATGCAAATATTTCCTAATATTTATTCTGTTCGAGATATAAGATCACAATTACCTCCTCATTTGCCTTGTATGAGGGCAACTAAATAGCTGTATATCATTATATAGGCATCAAAATTGCATGCAAGTCTTCTTTTGTTGGGTATAATTTACCTTCAAAATTTTTAATACAGTAAACTTTCAAGGCCCTAACAATAAGAAATAAGAAAATATTTTATGTCGCGGTCTAGTAAACTTATTTTCCGAGGTTGTAATAAAAATTACAAAAGTTTCAAAAAGAAACAGAATGACATCTTCCTTACGCCCTCGCTAATTCTATTTAGCTATGAAATTTTATCTTTATCCAATATATTTTGTCAGTTTAATAGTTTTATCTACCATAGGTGGAGAGTAGATAACAATTCAGATAAATTAATGAATAATGGATTTGCAATAAACTCGTCTAATGCAATGTGATAATGTGAGATTGTTGCACAGTGTCTACGAAAATTTTACACTCTTCAGGCATGCTGCAGAAAATATTTCATAATACATATTTTCAAATTAAAAGAATTATGAAATTTCGATCATACTCTCTTGGATGGGATATCTTATATTATGCCCTACTTATTGGGCCGATTAAAAGGATGACTACTACGGATATAATCGACATAGGTTCAAAGGTTGTTAGAAGAATTTCACAAAAAACTTGGTAGCAAAAGAGCACACTAGTATAAGCAGCACTAGAACACACAATTAGAAAAGAAGAAACTACTACCAATAGAAACCGTGGCAGAGGAAAACAATAATAAAATAAAACAAAATAAATTTAAGTTAGTTGCAAAATAGTCCTTTCACTCCTAAATCGTTAATGTAAACACTAAACAGCAATGGACCCACAATTGAACCCTTCGGAACATCGGACAAAAGAAGTTATTGTCGACGGTAAAAATAGAGAATTTGAATTTAAATTTCGTTGATAATTTGTGAAAATTTATGGCTGCAGTAAGTCTTTTGGTCTTTTACCAATAGCTCTAAGTTATGTTAAAAAAACTGAAGACTAGGGGAGAAAACAAAAATAAAATTTTCTAAAAATTAGAACTGTTTTCACCATTTGTTACGGGAAAACTATATTGAAAATAAGGAACAGAAGTAGCAATCTTTGACAATTATTTATAAAAAGCCCGTTTTCTAGATGCCCACCTGAGGAGAAAACAAAATAGTTTCATTAAACCAAAAAAAAAAGCTACAAGTTCAAGAAAGAAAAGAAGAAAAAAAATGTTCAAGTGAAAGCAGATATAGAAGACAAAATTCAAGAGAAGAAGAAAAGAAATTCTTCCAAGAAGTTGGGTAAAATAAGGATGATTTGAAATTGACCACATGCTTCGCCGTCCTCACCCACCACAATTTAAAGTTGAGTTGTAGATTAAACGGGAAAAAAACGATTTATGTAAAATTTGCAATAGAGCAGACCTTTTTAACACCGAAACACAATCATTTCCCTAGTCCACTAGATAGGTGGAAGTGTGTAACACGATGATACCAAAATTTACTTGTTTATATAAATACTTTTATGACAAAAGCGCATATTACCAAAAGGAAACTAAAAAGAACATGAAAATCGTAAAAAACACCGTGTACCAAATTTCAGCTTTCTGCATTGACAGGCAGTGCCCTAATATATAGTAAAAAACCAAATTTTTGTATGGAGACTCTACAAAGGAGTTACGCGATTGGTCTCATTTTCGAAGCTAAATTTACTTTTTTCTAAAAAAAAAAGTCCGTACGCAAGATTTCTGCACCCTGTGTGCAAGCGTTCTCGAAATGTCGTGGTCTGACGTGAGTTATACACATTTTTCGCGTTTTTTTCCCGTCTTCCACTACTTTCCTACCATCCAATGTGTGCGGCCATTTTATTATTGATCATAAAATATAATTCTCCCTTGCCACACCAAAAATTAGCCTTTATGAAATCACGTAAGTTAACCGGTCTTTTTAAGGCGTTCCAGGCCATCTCGCAGCACCCTCCACCACTAGAAGCCAGGCAGACTTCCGAATAAGTTATTAACGATGTTATGAGAGTATGACAAGATGGAGAATTTTATTTATGAAATGACTTAAGTATTTTGTTCACCAGCTTTCTAGTGATTCTGCTTTTTGATCGTCTGATGCTACGAAAGCTAAGAAAATTTCTTTAATTTCAATTTCCGGAAATAGTTTCACCATCTTTTGAGAGCTTTACGAATCGAGCCATTATGTTGACCTGGTCAATTAGATATGACTTATGCACTGTCAATTATGATTAAGAAACTCAGAGATTCATTAATTTCACTTATTATATTATTTTTCACTTTGTTTCCCAGAAGTTCTATTATTTAATTTTGTATCTTAGAACTCAAATATTTTATTTTTTTAGTGTCGTCTGCTAAGAGCTCATTTACAACTGGATCATATTTTGCTACGAGTTTGACGGTGTTTAAAAAATTCCCTGATTTCCCGTTCTTATTTTTGAGACTTTCATTATGCCCTATAATAGCTTAAGTTAGAATCAAATTCTCTCGATCACTTTCAACCAGTAACTACTGTCGTTGACGATATCCTGCTCAAGAATTACTTTTCTATTGACGCACTAATTTGTTAAACTACAAAAATGTTTAAAACATTCTGACTTGAATCCCCCAACGACTCGAAGTGAACGTATGTTTAGAGGAAGTGAGTTCCAAAGTCTGACACCATAGACGAAGAAAGATCGAGAGCTAATCGAGAGCCTATGATGGGGAGTTTTCAACAAAAGCGTTCTTTCAGAATGCAAAAACTGAACTCGACTGCCAAGGTAATTCAGGTAATGTGAGTTAAGGATTTTAAATATTGTAAAGCAAATACGGAAATTGAGATATAGTTATCCAAAGCGCAACCGAGCATCTTCCTCGATTACTGCGATATATGTTCATATCTTTCAATGCTAAAGATATACCGAGCACATGAGTTAAATGCGTCATTTAATTTTCTACGACTCGAATAATCCAAGTGACAGTATACAACGTCAGCATAGTTGATAACTGGTAGTAGTAAACTTTTCACAAGTCGAGCACGTATAGTTTGTGGCGTATATGCTGAGTGACGCCATAATGCCTTTAGTCCACCATAAATCTTACCTACAACAACATCGATGTGGTCGCTCCAAGACAATCGATTATTAAAGATCAAGCCAAGATTCCGAGCCTTAGTTGAAAATGGTATAATTGTACCATTTATAATAACTGGTGGAAAGTTAGGTAATAAATGAGCATAGTCTGAGATTTGGATGGGTTGAGTCTGAGCTTGTTAAGCTCAGCCCACCTACTAATGCATTGAAGATCTTTGTTTAGATCAGTAATTGCTCGTGGGATATTTTTGATGGGGGCAGATGTATAAAGTTGTACATCATCAGCATATAACTGCAGTGAACATTTTTGAATGTGATTTTCCAGATCATTTACATATAGACTGAAGAGAAGAGGACCTAAGATAGATCCTTGTGGCACGCCTGAATAGAGAGAACAGAGCTTGGAAGATTTAGTGTTACAAACAACCAAATTCTACAACCAGCTTATTATATAATAGTTGAAAATCGACAGAGTCAAACGCTCTCGAAAAATCAAGTAGGGTAAGAAGAGTTAATTCTTTATTTTCCATACTACATCTTGTCATATCCGTGAGAAGTAGTAGCGATGAAGTTGTGCTGTGTTTGGCTCTGAAACCAGACTGGATAGAACTAATCAAGTTATTATTATTAGCATAGTCGATGATTTGTTTGTATATGACTTTTTCAAAAACTTTGGACAATATAGGAAGAATGGTAATGAGTCTATAATCTTCCGGGGACGATGCATTGGTCTTCTTTCTGATAGGAACAACCAGCCCAATTTTCCAAGCTGAGGGAAAAGAAGCAGTGGTAATAGCAGTATTAAATATATGCATAATATAATTAATTAAGGATGGCAATACAAGTTTCAGAAAACGCATTTCAATACCATCAGAGCCTATAGCATTTGATTTAATAGATTTAAAGGCATTCAGAAGCTCAGTGGTACAGATATTCCAAAAAGAGAAATCATTTGAAGCATTAGGAATTGAAAAGAGAGATCGGAATTATCTAATACCACTGAGGCTGAGCCCGAGGTAAAATATTTCATTAAGCAGATCAGGCTCAGCTACACATTCCTCGCTGCCCTTAATAATATTAAGCTTACTAATGTTATTCCAAAGCTCACGCGAAGATAAACTTGGATCAAGTCTTTTAAAGTATAAATTAATTTTAGCCTTCCTAATTAAAGCACAAATCTTATTTCTAAGGTTCCGATAATTATTCCAAAGGAATTCACCACCAGTCAACTGATCACGCACAAGATCGCCTCTATCAGTAATGAAAAGATCCAGAAGGGATTCACCACTAGGAAAAACACGAGTTGACAACAAATTTACTACACTGAGATTAACAGCGTCTAGAAAAGTTACTAAGTTGCGCCTTGAACAACCGTCTGACAACATATTAATATTAAAATCACCCGCAATTATGTTAATAGAATAAGATCCACAGAATTCGATTATAGCAACATAGAGACTATCAAGCGACTTTACTGAAGGAGGTTTATACACACAAACCAAGAGTATTTTAGCACTTGCCATTTTAACCTCAATAAACAGGAACTCGATACCCAGTCATTCGTTGGAAGTCTATAAGATTACTCTGGCATTATATTTGCTATTTAAATAGATCGCTACTCCCCCACTAGCAGAATACTTTTTGTCGCTACGAAATAGTGAAAAACCGGGAATCATAACTTCATCATTATGAATACTAGGATGAAACCATGACTCCGATATGCATAATGTATCTAATTTACAATTAGTAAAAATGTACCTCAGTTCATCGTAAGATGATCTTACACTACGAGCATTAAGATGACAGATATTTAGCAGAGCAGAATTCTTATTGATAAAGTCCATGAGCAATCTTCCCTCGTCCATGCCGTCAGACAATACATTATTACGTGAAGTGTTCATCACAAGAATCGCTAGGAACTCCAAGCCTGAAGATTACATAATGAGAAGAAAGTGATATAGAAGAAGATGAAGTATTACTAAAAAATAATGGTAAATAAATATTTAGCATAAAGTTCAAATATAAGAAGAAAAAAAAACAGAAGATTCAAAAACCAATATTATAGTTACATTCACGCTATACGAAAGCATCACTAAGAACAATTAATGATGATACTATCAGCTATATTTGCATCCAATAGAAATTTGCTCAATTGCTTATTAGTAGTAACTTTAACTGCATTCTCCTGCTGTGAATCACCCAACTGACGTATGTACACGGCTCCGTTGTGCGTGAAAACTGATGTAATTTTACCACTGCGCTTAATATCCATAGCTGACTTAAATATCTTATGATTTTTAGCTGTTAAACTTTCATGCACAAAGATTCCGCTGCTTCCAGATAGGACCCATATCTTTTAACTTGGGTTTTTTTCTTACGGATAGCACCAATGAACCGAAATTTGTCAGAGGTACTTCGGAATTTTATCACTATAGCTGAAGGCTGAACAAATTTAGATGACGATTGTTTATTTTTTACCCTAAATGCTGTAGTGATATTAGGTGCCGGCAAACCAGAAACAGTAGCGAGTCAGTGGATAATTTCATTGACGTTTTCCTGAGGCAAAACTGGAACACCCAAAAAAAAAAAATGCATCGGCAGACCTTGTTGATTGTTCAATTTTATCGATGTGAGCCTCGAGTGACAAAATTCTGGCTTGTAGCGAGGAAACTTCAGCATTCAATTCCTTTAAATTGGTAGAAAAACTGAGTTTTAATTCATTGATTTCACAAATAAATTTCTGCTCCATTTCTGTAAATTTTTTATTCAAATGTTGCTTCATGGAATCAACGCGCACTTGTCCAATTCGTCTCAGGTAACGGGATTATCAGATGCAGAATTATGCGTTGCTCGAGGCATAATCTTAGCTTAAATTAGTTAATAGCGTTTATGTAAATGAAAAAAAAAAATATAAATTTGCAATAAAACTGCGATAACACGTTATCTTCTATTAAAAAGGAAAATACAGCGCGTTTAGGAAAACAAGAACAGTTCTTCTTCAAGTAAAAATTTCGCGGAGCTAAATGATAGACGTCTACTCGACTAAAAGACTCATTTGTATTTCGAGACGTGTGTTTTTCTGTGAGTTCAGAAGTTCTGCTTCTCATATTACGTTTATTAGCGCTAACTGAAATTCTTAGTTCAGATGTTTGAAAATGTAATTGCATTTAAAAATATGGGTATAGTACAGAGGCCCAGATTGAATAATTGCACACGGGCTTATAGAGACATAGTTACCACACTGGTATGACCAGACGATCCAAATATGTTCAACTTGAAAATTATAAATCAAACTGGAAATTACTTGTAACTGACGTAAAAATGTAAATCATTCGGTTTTACATTTCCAAAAAAAAAAAAAAATACAGCTCCGTGATTCAACCCACACCCAAACATATTTCCCTGTCCAATTTCTTGGTTAAGTATGTTTGCATAAAAGTAATCGACCTATATATGTATATGTAGGTATACTATACTGTTCTGAAATTTGAAATTCTAACATAATCCGTACTCCTCTACCAGGCCTTATATATGTCTGTATGTATTGTTTATAAATACTATCTGATATTATAGATAATATTTTGTTCTGAAATGTTTTCACTATATTTCTCCATTTGAATTTCTCGTTTTATATTTTTCTGTGATATATTAGGTTATACCCAGAGCACCTTTATTCTTGCATAACAATAAAAAACTTATTTACTTGCTTAAACTTATTGCACTCTTAAAATCAACGTAAACTATCAACAAAAATAAAGACCTAAGAAAAAATTCACGACATACATAGATATTAATAAAGCATTTAAATTATTTTGAAATATTTTCTTAATTAAAGGTAATAACGTTCCAATACATATGTACCATCCATGAATTCTCCTCCAGACGATCGACGTTTTCTTTCTCTTAAGATTACGTTAGATTTTCGTCCATTTTTAGAATAACGTATAATTTTCACTACATTTAAGAAATCTGTTACAAATTCACATAAGTACAAATTGAGCAAACAAAATTGCCTTCATTAACATCTTGGCGAAATGACCTGTCTCCAGCTATTACTTCTGCTTTCGTAATTTCCAAACTGTTTTGCATTGCTGGAATTTCATTCATAGTTTGCTAAAAGGTTAAAAGCTATAAATCCTTCTTTGATCATTTCCGAATTAACGACAAGCACTAATTTAAGCATTTAATTTTGCGATTTTGTGTTAGTAATACTAACTTGCCATTTTGTCGATGAAATAATTAGTTTCAGTAAGAACTACTGTCGGAACAATTTAAATATTTTAATTATACTTTCATGCCTTCCGTGCATAAATTAATGTGAGCGCGCCTAGCGTATTTATATACCACACAAGTAAGGACTATGCGTGTATTTCCTTCCCGAATAGTGTTGAATAAGTTATTCAGGAAATACACGCATAGAAATACTTAAGTTTTGCATTTTCGTCTGATTTTATAAAGTCGAACGCGCCTATCAAAAGACTTATAAGCCTTCCCTTCAGTGCGTTAGCGAAATATTTATAAAGCGAGTGGCTTAGTATGAAACATTAGCGTTTTTCATAGAATCCACAGTGTTATCAAAGTTGTGCGATATTTTTTTTTTTTAACAACTTTTTCTGTGATATCACCTGGACTTCAGAAGAATAAAATTTGGAGAGTTTAGATTAAATCACGTAAGAATTTCTTTATACGTTGATCAATAAAATGCATTGAAATTGATAAGATGTTAAATACTGTGAAAATTCCAACCAAAATAAATATCTACTATAGTGAATATGATAAGCTTAATATTTTACTGGTGTTACCATAATTTTGTGCTTAAATTTAATTCATTAGCAAGTTTTTTATGGAAAGAGAAATTAACGAATTTGGTTTCGCAAGTTACAAGATGATTGATTATAGAAACAAAAGTGTTATTATGGTAATTTAGTTGTAAGTTTTGCAGTTTTTTTTTCTTTTAACTTTCTCCAAAACATACACAACAAAATGACACAATTCTCATAACGTATGCATAATAATCTAATCTCCATGTTCTGGAATAAAAACAAAAAACTGTTACTAATAACTTTGTTGCTAAAGTAATTGTTGTTTCTATAATCTGTAAATGCTAGCGAAGTGTTACTGATGTTTAAAAAAAAAAAATATGATACCAACCTTGTAAGAAATTTTCATATTCCAGTCTAAATAAATTTGTGTACCAAAGTCAAATACGTTATTGATGATTTCACATCACATGGCAATTTCGATATGCCATTAAGGATATTTTATGTTCAGATACATTAATTATGGATTAGTCGTGTGATTTTCGTATACATTGTATATGTTTGTCATTATGTATATCATAACGGAGTGTTTAGTAATAATCCTTCTGAAAGTATAGCACATGCCATTAAATTGAATCAAATCAAAAAAATACACTAAATACTTTGAATTACAACGTTGTTCACTACATATACTTGCTATCCCAAAATTAAAGGAAATAATTGAGCAATTATGAGTCCGTGTTGTGTTCAGATTAAAGTGTCATTATACAATACGGGATAGAACATGGAAAAGTGACAAAAAAAACGTAAAGTCAAAAATGGTAAAAATCATGAAATAATAAAATATATTAAAAAACTTTTAAAATAAATAACTTTCGTAAGTAGATTGCACTAAAAAGTAAAAAATATTTTTTCTTGCTCAGTGATATACACAAGAAAAGTTTGGTTGTAAAATAACAAATGCTACAACTTAGATTAAATCTTATAAGTTTGGTCATCCATAACTATAATGACAATTGTTTAACTCCAACTCAAACTCAAGCTTTTAAGATTTAATCTAAGTTATAATATGTCTTATCATACAATGAAACTTTTCTTGTATTTATCACTGAGAAAGAATCATTTTATTTTTTAATGCAATTTATTTACGAAAGTTATTTATTTTAAGTTTTTTTAATATATTTTATGTTCCACTTTTTAGTCATAAATTCTATACACTCACTCCAACTCTCTCCACTCTCGATTATCGACTCTCGAGTAACGAATATTGACTCTCGACTCTCGGATCACGATTCACGAATATCGACTCTCAGATATAACAATATATTAATATTACTTTATTACGGTCAACTGTATAAAGATTACAAATCTTATTGGATACAGATCTATAGGTAGGAGAAGTGATACAAAATTATTGTTTTAAATGGAAAACAAGAAAAACAAGATTAAGCAAATTCAATTAAATCCGGGAAAGAGAGGAAAGAAATAAAAACTAAAAAAGAGAAAAAAAAGAAAAAAATGAACCATATAAATTCTAGAAAAAAGAAAAAAAAATGTACTAAATAAAGATTAAGAATTATCAAATCCTGACTCTCAAATCTGGAATATCGTATCTCCACTCATATCACAGATAGCCCAAATTGGACAATCCCAAGGGTAGTGGTTGCCACCCCCACCCCAAAACTTCCCAAAACGTAAGAAAATTTTACCAGAAAAAACTCATTTTACAAATGAAAAATCTTGAAAAAAAGAAATTTCTTTGCAAAATAGGGAATTTTAAATCAGTAGGAACCGTATTACTCATCAGTACGGCACGGTTCCTGCCTGCCGTATACGCCAAAAATAATAGCCAACCTGACCTCATATATGCGCTAAAAAATAATTTTTAAGTGTGAATTATATATGAGGCGAAATACTACGTATTTAGTTGAATGCCTAGCAAGATTTAGTCCTATCGGGACTAACGCTTTTTAGACAGTTTTGCTATAAAATAAACCAAGCCGTACTGATGAGTAATATGATTCCTGCCGATTCGAAACGCCCTCTTTTGTACAAAAACTTCTTTTTTTAAAGATTTTGCATTTGTAAAAAGAGTTCTTTCACTTAATTCTCGTGCTGGATTTAGCAGCAAGCTCGGTCAAAGTCATTTTGACTAATTCATAGCAAAACTGTCTAAAATTTTACCCCATCGGAAAACTCTCTATTCAATTAATCTAAATCAAAAAATCCCATGTAAATCTATTCACGTTTACTACCCCTGGCACTCAGACACAAAGTTTATTAGTCAGGTATTTATAGTCAAGATCAACTAGTTTGCAACTATTTTTAGGATTGAAATAGAGACTACTATGTTCCTTAGTTACTTTTTAACTAGGGAAATAGTTAATTTGTCTGTTGACGGACTTACTTTTAATTATTATTTAGTTTGAAATAATAATTAAATTGTTTGATTTTACGTAACTATTTGATGGTTAACTTCTTTGCTATTTATTTGTCATAATTAATAAATAAATAGTTAATAATTTGTTACTTATAGTAACTATAGTAAAACACCAGAAATAATTTATTATTTCTTTTTATTTAAATATATATATATATATTCTGACTATTTTATTGATAACATTAGTGCCGCATTCGCAAATCCAGAGTGGAGTGGAGTAGCGCAGAGTGGCAACTGGCATCTTTTTTTTTTCGCACGCAGTATTTCATATGGCTATCTCTGTTTGGCTTAGAGTAGCGCAGAGTGGAGCTGCAGGAAAATAGATTCTATTCAAATCTCACGCTGGCATTTCCGAAAGCTTACAAACTGCAATTTCGAACTATTAGCATGTAGATGGCGTGGAAAAAGCTCCATACTTTCTTTTTATCATAACTAACATGTTTTAATGTTATTTTCTGATTTAATATTTTTTATGAATGCTAATAAAAAACAAGAGGCATTTTTTTCCAAAATTCACGATTTAAAAACCCAAAAAACTTACGTGCATTTTTATGTAGTTGCGAAGTAATCTGATGGAGCAGCAGGTGTCCCCTTTTTCGAATTTATTATGTTGACAACGACAAGCATGTTAATTTGGCGTTGCTATGGCATTTTTTTATATTAATTTTAAGGTTCGTTGTTTATTTGGCGTTGTTATGGCGATTAGTTATGTTTATTTTTAAAGTTCGCTTCGCTCTGGATTCAAAGCTCACTCTGCTCCACTCTGCTCCACTCTGTATTGTGAATGCGGCATAATAGTTTTCCCGTAATCTGGCATTGAAACTCCAATATAAATTTTGTATGAATATTTAATTGCATGTAATGATCGAAATCGAGGTTTCTGTGCGGTATCTTCCCGTTTCGACATGTTTATACACATTGGGGTACAAAATAAATGCTCCTGTTTTTGATCTTATTATTCTAGCATTATAAAGATGCAAAAGTCTACGGTAAAAAAATTAAGCTTATCAGATTCGGTATAATCTAATCTTTTTCTTCGTGAATATTTAACAATATATAACTAAACAAATGAAGGTTGTTTATGTAACTCATTTCTGACAGCGTATTCTCTTTCAGTTCCTTCTTCTTCTTACTCGATTTGTTCTTTATTCTCGAACGGGACTTGTGGGAAATTCCAAGATTCCCCCGAATCAATAGAATCGGTTTCTGGGTCGTCGATATCGTATTTTTTTTCTATCGAATCCTTGCTTGGGACAGCATTTGCCGCAAACTTCTAAACATTGGAGGCTCAACTTTCGACAGTCGCACAATATGCTAAGGCCAACAATTAGAAAAAATCATGTTCAAAGACGCTCCGGGGCTGGAGGTTGCGATGTTTTCATTGACTCTAATATGCCGTTTTTGAGTACCCATCCCCAATCTTGCGGTTTGCTAACCAATAAGCACGATACAGGTGCTCTTTAGCTCTGTGTCAGCTGTTTGGGGTAATAAACTAAAATTTACCAACTTGTTTCTGCCTATAACTTTCATAAAGCAAAGATAACGGTATGCGTACAAGTCACCTTGTTTAACTGGAGCGCCATACATAGTTGGAAATTTCGAATACCATCCGGAGAAACTGATTCTCGAGAAGCATCCTCTGGTTGAAAATTTGTGCTGCAGCACGTAGGTTTCGCTAAAAGTTACAGAGCTGCAATTTTTCCTTTATGAAGAGAAGAGTAAAGTTTTCGCTCGACTTTTTGCTTGCTCGATTTGAGGAAAGAGATCTCTTCATCTTCACCTTCCCCAACAATAACCGTTCTATTTATGCGTAAACACTCCAAAACTATCTATTAAAACTTCAGCATCATTTTGAGCATGTTTAACAACAAAATTATTAGATTCGACATTGACAGATAACATCGAAATCAATATGCGCTTGTTGTTACTGTTGGAAAGGAATTTTTCTTGACACACTGTTACTATCGAAGTAGGTGTCTAGCAGATAAAGATTTTTATTGCTCGACGACGTTGTTCCATAGCTTTCAAAAGAAGATACCGCACAGAAACCTCGATGATTTCGATCATTACATGCAATTAAATATCCATACAAAATTTATATTGGAGTTTCAATGCCAGATTACCTGAAAACTATTATTGTTATCAATAAACGTTATTCCACCTTTTTTGTAGAGAATCTCCGCCCTCTTTCTTTTTCATATACATATATACACTATAGCCGTAAGACCGACAG
This sequence comes from Dioctria rufipes, assembly GCA_963924295.1. Taxonomy (NCBI): domain Eukaryota; kingdom Metazoa; phylum Arthropoda; class Insecta; order Diptera; family Asilidae; genus Dioctria; species Dioctria rufipes. The sequence continues at coordinate 243,571,322 of OZ002741.1, forward strand.
AAACGAAGAAATTCGCAAAACACTGAAACAAGGTAATTTTTTCCCCGCTTTTGAGCTGTCACAAATTATGCGGATTACCAAATTCCGGTGAATTTTCACACCTTATTTGGAGAGCTAAATATACCAATTTTCAGCTTGGTTAAAATTTTTCCGACGATGTCGAAAGTTACTGGACTATTTTATATAAAAATGTATAAATATCTTAATATTTGTTTGTTGAAATCAAATTTTCTTTGAGTATAGAAAGAAAGAATATTTTTTTTTAGCAAATAAACACCAAAATTTTTTCCAGGATCTGTTCTTCTGCTATACTTACATATGTAATTTATGAAAGCATTTACTTAGGTATCGACAGCCTGATATTAATGAGTTTTAACTATATTTGAAGAAGTTTCATGGGCGAACCAAAAATATTGGCATACATTTTATTGAATTATATGAAAAATTTTATATTTTACAAAATATTTCATTGATTTAGCAGAGAACTTAGTGGTAAGATCTTCTTCAAATTCAATATATAAAAAAGACACATAAATTAAAGAATAATTTCGCATTAAAAGGAAGCAAATACAATTTTAATATTGCACTAATTAAATCAGTTTGCCGTAAGCAAACATTTTCAGAAAAATTAAAATTATTTAAGTATCTCAGTATCAAAATTTTAGAAAACAATTATGCTGGATATGATGTAAATATTACTTCAGCATATTATGCTCTTTAGTTTTGCATTAATTTAGTCAACGTGACTCCTGACTCTAGATTCCATCTGTGTATGACCTTTGCTTAATATTCAATCCTTTTACATTATTTTTTATGGACAAATGTAAAATACCATTGAACAAAGCAACATTCCGATTTTAGTATCCAAATATGTCTAGAGTACATTACTAGGTACGTTAAAAAATGTCTGCAAATTAATAGTTAATTATATGTAATTTCTTTCAAAATTACTCTCTACGGGTCACCTACATAAATTAATTAAATTTTCAATCATATGTAGTAATTAATTCAATTCAAATATAACTATAAATTAGCATAACAATAAATCTTTATTTATGAGTTTTCACTAAAAAATTTCCAAACTTTTAAATAATGTATGTATGTAGTTGCGTAAAACAAAAAATGTGACCATTGCTTTTTACCAATTTATTATAAACAATGTATATTTTACTAAACTGAAAAATTAATAGACAAAATAATTATAATAAAATATCTTAGTGTATAAAAATAAACTATTTTAAGTATAAGATTTTTAATAAAATTAAAATCAACAACAAACATATTAAAAATTATATAATGTATAATTATTTGTACGTATGATCATCGTTCATTAGAACCTAAATAATTCTAGCTAAATTCAAAGGCTAAATTCGACAAGTTGAACGGATTTGTGTACCTTGACCCCACAAGATCGCGCTATTAAGCTCAATTTGAGCACGTGAGAATATTTTAAAATTCCAATGACTCCATTCGAATAATAAGGGATTTAAAAAACATTTGGTAAATGAAAAAAAAAAATTCGATGATTTATGAGTAGCAATATTATAAATAAATTACATAGTTATGAGAAATTTGGGATTCATTTTATTTTTACATAGAGCATGCATTTAATTGCAGTATTAGTATGACTGCTTGAACATTCATATATAAAACATAGTATGAGTATGTCCATTTCCGGGGCTCTCTAAATCATATACCTTCAATTCATGCGATTTTTCAATGGCATTTCTGTGTTTTAAATAGTCCTGCTAATATAAATTGCGATTTATTTTAAGCATTTGTTACATTCGCATTTTCTCGACTTAAAGAAATCAATAAAGCAACATGTAATTTTTTTTTTAGTATTGTAATGGCAAACGTGTTTATAGACTAAAGATCAATTACTAAAAAATTTTATTCAATATCTCTCTGTATGTATATGTAACTCGACTTTACTTTGATACAGGTATTGAAAATATTCCTTTGTCTAATAAGTAACTCGACTTTCAAAAGATTCGAAAATAATTCTCTCAAATGAAGCTTTCCCTTCAGATTTTCCTTCCATACTTTTTAACATGTTTATAACTTGTTTGTTTGTACTTCTGAGGTTTGTTGACAGACATGCTCTTTACCAAATAACCAAACATACTTTACGTAATTGGAGACGTTTATCGTACCTTCTGAAATTATATTTGAAAGTATCATTTCCTGTAGATGGTTAGTAGTAAATTAAATTAGCTATATAGATTCGCGTTTATTTCCATGATATATTCCAAAGGAAATTTCTATTTTTAGTTATACATACTATGGCAGAAAGAAAGGTTTCTTATTTTAAGCAGGATTACCATCAAAAAAGCTCGTGATTTATGTTTTAAAAATCTCAGTAGAAAATAAAACATTTGTAATTTAAAAACTAAAAAAAAAAAGAATCAAATAAAAACATGTATAATATTTTGTGCATGAGATCGATTCACGACAATTCTCATCTTACTTCTGATATATGTATTTATTTATAAAATGGCCACCAATTAATTTGCAGACTTCTATTATATTTCGTACATCATAATATGAATTATGCAGTTGTTATTATTACAATGCTTAATTATTATTATTATTTGTGGGGGATGAAGACAGAGTTCCCGCCACCCATTTAGTCACCGCAACCTACAAGATCTTTTGTGACATGCTCCCTAAATGCCCTATGGCGCCCATTCGAACTTAAGATCTTTTATAAAGTCTATGACATTTTGGGAGTCATCTTTGCGACATCTACTGGTACTAGGAATGCCTTTTCTAAAGGTTTTAGCCTTATGCGGCATGGAGCTTCACAGTCACACAGGACGTGTACAGCGGTTTCATTGTCTTTCATACAGCAGCGACAGCTCTCAACATCGACCTCACCCATGATATCTAAATGGGCAATGCCCAGCAAATAGGGCCGTTATGAACCTTAATTCGTTCCTGTTGAGTGTAAGAAATACTTTTGTCCTATGTTGCGAATACTTTACTTGGCTTGTATCAGCCCCAGGATATTTCCGCAAATGTTCCTTTGTAATTCTGTTCTTCCTGATATGAGCTGGAAAGTGACTTTTTGGGTGTCAAAAAACGGGCTTAGGACCAATAAACGGAGATCTGGTTGCTTCCTTTGAGAGGTCGTCTGCAATCTCGTTGAACTTAATGCCTTCATGTCTTAGCACCCAAATTAACTTCACCTTGTTTGTTACCAATTTGCTGCCAGTTTTTTTAAGACAGTAAGACAGTCACAAACCAGCTTTTAAATTTGATGTTGCACTATCGTACTACTTTCAAGTTAAAATATTTTCACTCAACTACGACAAATGCACCATTAAATTGAAAGAATATTCCTTTCTTCAAATATACGAAGAAGAGATCATATGTGTGCTCGAGAATTAGCAATTTTATCCCAGGTTCCTCATTTAATTGTTGACGTCTTTTTCAAATTGGTTGTAACCTGAACAAACTCTCTCCATAATCACTTTCAAGTTCATTAATTTCAAGGAAATGAAGATTTGTAGACGATAATTAAGTTCATTTGAAATGTCATTAACAGTTCCTCACTTGAGTACAGATTACCGCAAAGTTCAATAATTTAATAAAATGCTATCAAGAAAATTTTCAACTATTTGCTATAACTGTGAAACATTTAGATAAGATTTTTTTTGTTGGATGGCACTAAAATTTTTTCAAAAATGTTTAATTTCACTGTTGGCTATATTGGAAAATCTTTCCATTTTCCAATAAATTCAGCTAATTTTAATGACGGTATGTAGCACTTTTACGACAAATTCACGAATATGGAATAAAAATTCCTCCATTTTAAATCGAATGGAAATGTTACAAGAGAATCCTTGACATACTTCATTTTTGTAACTAATACTTCATATATTCCTGCATTTAATTCAAAATTAAGTCATTATGGAGACAGTATGTCTAGAGCTAAGATCTAAGAGCGCCAGAGTCATAATTAATGAGAAAAATATACGGACAACTTAAACGGCAATATACAGATGTCATAAACGCAACTTTTAAGTTGCACACAAACCGACAATAATAAATAATTCTACGGTACTACAATACAACAGAATTTTGCATTTAATTTTATTTATTTATTTTTATGAAAAATTTCGAACGAAAAGAAACTAATTCTGCACTACCAGCTAGCAATTTTCAGCGAAACGTAACATCCTTGTGGAAATGTCCTTCATAAAAGTTTTAGATAATAAAATAAATCTGAAACTTTCATAATGGTATTTTTCAACATAACTTGAAGTTTTCCAAGGCTATGGCTATCCGTTTTTTTTTTTTTTTTAACTACTACTACTTAATAATTATATATCCAAATAATTTTATTCAAATATACCTAAAGCGTTTTACTCATCGTTTTTAATAGCTATGTTCCATTGGGCTGTGTAAAGTACTCCCATACTCATGCTGTTGTCCGCTAGTAGATGAGCTGAGTACTTTCGCAAAAATATTCCGCTAGGTGGATTTGGACGCTAAGTAGTTATTGAAATGTCAGATAGATGAAATTGGAGAGAAAATGATTATAAAAAAGCAAATAAAATTATTTAACTCGTCGAGAACAGGAGAATTATTCAAATTTATATATTATCGTAATGAAAATAAATACAGTAAGAACTTTTAATATAATAAATATCGAACAGACACAAGTTTTTATCCTTAAATTTTCTAGGTAGTACGTACATACTGCTCGAGGAAAGTAGCTCGAATATAGGTACAATTTTTCATAATTTTATTTTCAATAGCCTTTAATGAAATTAATTTGAGTAATATAGTTAATAATCCTAAATATTTTCATAAGAAATTTGATATAACAGAAATGTCTAAAATTGGAGGTCATGTTTTCCTCTTGACAACAAAGACTTGCGTTCCATTCCGAAAGTGCTGGCGAGTACTTTACACAGCCCAATAAAACACAGCTAATGACAAAATAGTAAAATATACGTTAATAAAAATACACACTGGTCCAGCAAGTCTTAACTCTAGCCTACCACTTTCAGTATGGTGCGGTGCATTGCTATGAAAAACTTCAATTTCAGGATGGTTTCCGCCACATTTTCTTTTATTAAATTCATTCAATTTTTAGTAATATTATATTAAAGGAAATTCTGTCATTGCAGTTTAATCCATTATTAGCAGAAATATTTTAAAAAAAATTGAAAATCATAAAAAATATTGAAAAATTCGAGATTCGAAAAGTAATTTTTTTGGTTTTTCTAATTTTTAAGCGGTTTCATGAAAAGTAAACCATTTTAAAGTAGACATTTCAACGGTTAAAATGAGCCCAGATAGAATAACAAAATCTAAAAAACTTACCCATAAAGTTCTCCGTGCATAAATTCGGTTTTTTTTTTCGAAAAATGTAGAAATCTCGGAAACTTCTTGTTTTACAGATTCCAAAAAAAAAAATCATGCTTATTTAATACAAAAAAAAAAAGGTATAATTTCACAAAACTTGTAAATTGAAATATTTTTAAAGAAAGAAACCCGAAAAATCGGTTTTCCGCCATTTTTTTTTGAAAATTTCAGGTTATATTGAAAAATACCTTATATGAAAGTATCAGATTTTTTACTATCTTTTTTTTTCGGTGAAAATTGCAGAAACCCCCTTTCAACTCCTTAACACCCCGTTCCCTTCCATTTCACAATTTATCTCGTGTTTAATTTTTTATTTTTCTCTTAATTATAACCATCACTAAGTTTTCCACATTCTCCTTGCCTGTTTATAATTTTTATGTTTGAAAAAGGTATTACCATTAGTCTAAAAGGATCATTTCGATTCTCAAGATAAAAAACCGAATAAGTTTTGATAGATGTACTTTTTGTTGAAAATCGATTTTAACGTTTTTTTTATTTTATTTAAATGTTTTTACCCGGCATAAATTTCGGAGTAGCTTTAACCACGTGCGATATAATCCCGCTAATTCAAGTATTGGATTATTTTCTTTTTAATTATCAGTACACCAAGTGTTTTGTTTTTTTTTTTTTTTTTAATAAGAATTTTGAAATGAAGAATTTTTCTTTAACATAGAAACCTTTTTAATTCCCCAGTTTTAAATACTATTAAACTGTAGAAAATACTGTACGTTTACCATGAATTTTTTTCATATCGTTACCAACAACTAGAATAGAAATGTGTGCAAACTTCCAGAAAAATTGAGCACTCATCAACGAAAATAGTTAAAATTTGAAAGGAGGATTGAGTTTTACACTTTCGATACCCATATAGAGTCTACAGGCAAGCAATTAAAAATATTCCGAGAAATCTGCACAGACGTTCATCTAATGCAGAAAATGATACTTATAAAATATTCAAATATTCAATAAGTAAGTTAAGCTGGACAGACCATATCTCCTTTGTTGCCAAAAAAAGCATCCGCAATGTATTGGAATTCTGAAAAAGGTGTAAAAACTATTTCAGCCCATCAAATCTTGCGCTCTCCTCTACAAATCCGACATCAGACCTAGAATGGAATACAATTCCCATACATGGGCCGGGGCTGGTCGTACAGCCTTACTTTCATTAGATATTGTCACAAATACTTATCATATCGACTCGTTCGAACATTGCCGCAATGTTTTGGATGCCTTTCGCTCTTTTATATCTACATGCATGGTCAATGTTCTGATGAAATATGTTGCTCTGAAATTTCTGATCACATATTAGTAGATAAAAAATTATAAGCGCTGTGAAAATAGTCCGGCCAATTTTTCTCTAATATCAAGAGTAGTGATCATGCTAAGAGTAATTATCTACGGACCACTCTTATTCCATTTAATATAGAAATGTTATTGGAGAGCGACACACATTTTGAGCTCCGAGATGTGTAAAATTTGTGATATCTTGTTTAGCTCTCAAAATAATCACAAGTATGTAAAGCTTTCCTTTATACATAAATATTAAAATAAAATGAAAATATATCAGAGAAAATTCATTCACTTGAAAACATTTCCAATCTGTCTTCTGGAAATATCAGACAAAGAATGGCAATGTAATACAACACCAATACATAATTGCTCATATTAAAATTCTCTTAAATCAAGCCGGATGTTAATTATATTTACATAACATTCCTCTGTTCAATTAATGATAAACACACCTGATAACCGGCCGCACCGCGCCAATTGGTCAAGACCTTGCACAACAATTAAGTACAAACGGTAATTATGTACATTACCAAAACTGCAGTGTATTCCATTTCATAACAAAACTAGAAATGAAACAGTTGAGAAAGTTCGACACCTTCAGTGCAACATAAGCAAAAGTTGCCGGCCATGTGATTGCGGTAATCGAGGTGACAAATTAAGTAGCCGGAGAAAGCGAGGAGAAGTTTTTTTTACGGTCGGCTCGCGAAATGTGTTTAGAGAAAAAACATAAAATCTTATCCATAAGTTAACTACATTTTCTATCTTATCTCCTTAATACGACGCCATTCGTTTAAGAAGTACGTTTTGTACAAAATTATCTCATACGAACAGAATAACACAAAAATCTAACCAAAACTTTGAGATCCTTCAGTGCTGTCTAAAAGAGCGCAGCTAATTTTGATCAGATTGGTGAAATTTTAGGCCTATATATTTACATCTATTAAGACGAAATAGATGGGTAATAGACACCCTTGAAAATATCACTCCTAATATGTAATATTGAAAATCTGATAACATAAAATTCTACTGTTCAATTATCAAAAACTTCGTAACATGTATGATAAAAAATAAGCGAAGCTATTCGGGATGCCAAGCAATTCCCTTTTAATTGTAATCATGATACATCTCTCCCATCCAGTTGTCTTTGGAATAATATTACAAACCTACCTAAGTGTTAGTAAATCTAATCTATTTTCTGACATTGATCCTAAACATTAGATTAGTAGCATTTGAGCTCTCGAACTTCAACTAATATGATAATTTTTAATGCGCCACAAAAACTTCAAACCCATTCACTCGCATCTATTTAATAATGTTCTTGAAAACTTATTTCTTTATCCTTACAATAACAAATTAAAAATCTTATATTATGCTAATTAATCTTAGATCAACAGAAAATATTTCCAACAAGTTCTGCATCTTGTTTAATAGAAAATAGTAGAAATTCAAGAACTGTACTCGGTTGTTACACAAACTTGGCATTCAATGATATCATCATCAACAGCAACTTTCATAACTTGTAACCGGTAGTGCGATTAAATTTCCTGTCAATTGAAATAACTTTTTTTTTTCTTCTTATAGAACTGGATATGATCTCCCCATACCCCAAACCCCAGACGATTCTACCTTATCTTACTTGGTTACTCCGCATTCTTGAAATTTTTTAAGCTTAGTGTAAATAAAAATTTCATGAATGAAAAATATCTCGTTTTTTTTTTTTTTTAATGAAAACTATCTCATTTACCGTCATGGTCAAGGGTAAGCTTTAAATTCTAGAATGAATCCATCCAATGTAATTATTGAATATGAAGAATTTTTAATTTTTCTCTATTTTAGTCAAGGTTTACAATTCATGTTTCGTCAAAATATTTTACATACCTCAATTCTATTTATGGTACAAACAAGTATGTCTGACTACGAAAACCTTTCGGGCCAAATCTCAAAATTAAAGACTGACAGTTGTGGGTGAACCGTAAGAAAGAATTTTTTTTTTCTATTATCATCTCTGGTTAAAATACAAATTATAATCTTATTAAGAATTGTAAGATCTGCATAAATTCTCTCAATCGCGGAGTTTAATTCACTTTCATTAAAAGAAGAATAAAACCCGTACACGTCGCTCAAGAACAGCCGAGAATATTGCTGCTGTAGCCGAAAGTGTTGAAGAAAACCCATGTTTGTCCATTCCTCGTCGTTCTTTGGAATTTGGCATTCCACAAACGTCATTACACCGTATTTTGCATAAAGATTTGGGTCTTAAGGCTTATAAAGTTCAGTTAATACCAGAACTCAAGCCGGCCGATCATCAACAACGTCGAGTCTATGTTATTTTTTTTTTTCAATTGTCTTCACAAAGTTTTTTGTAAACAAGATATTTGTACTATACAGGGTAGGTCTTAATTCTTATAAGTTTTTCTTATATTGATGTATCTTCAAAAAGCATTCATACTTTTTTACAGACCTATAATATTCATAATAGAGTTCTTGGCAATGCCACAACGGTCTTTCGGAATTAATCAACTTTAGATCTTTTTTTTAGTATATGTAATTTGACGTTTTGACAGCATTTATTGGTATTCTCGTTCAGCAGACGTATGAAGATGTCGGATTGTCAATAGTCTTGTTTTTTTTTTATATATATACTCCTACCTTTCCGCTTTTAAGTAGTTTTCAATTCACTTCCGCAATCAACCTTAGTGTGTGTATAATGCATTCTTTGATTTGAAATCTTTTTGTTATACAAGTCAGACCCAAAGGACAGCTGACCAATCTACAATTAAAATAACAAGCAAACAAAAAACCAACTTTAAATGGTCAATATCAATAGGTTCTGCTGAAAATACGATGCGGCGAATTGACTGCTGTTCGCAAGTGCTTTACATCATACTTATCCAGCAGTTTGGCAAACTGAGCCGAGCAAAACTGAACTCCATTGTCAGAGACTATCGTCTCCGGAACTCCAAAAAGGTGACAAAGAAGTCACACGAAGTCATGTCACATAATTGCGGGTCCAATTTCATTTTATTCGATAACTAATGTATTCATTAAAAATTGGGGAGGTATCAAAAAACTCTCCAATTTTTGAGTCATTCTGTATATTAATTTGCATTTCATTTTCATATATAATCGATCGGATTTCGCTATAGTTGTAGCATCGAATTTAGCTAATCGGGTAACAATTCTACTTCCGATTCTCGGATTTCAATATATCGCTAAATAATTTTGAGACTAGACTATAAGTGAAAATATATTAGATTCTAATTAATCTGGATTAGCGTATAAAAAGAAAAATTACGGAAACTTTTGCCAGCTTCGATAATCGGCGCAAATTAATCAGGAATTATGTCAGCATCTTGCAGCAGAACTTAAAATATATGGATAATACCTCACTTTATTACACTTGAACTTATTGTAGGACTGATACTATTTATTTAACTGTATCCTTAAACCAATGATTATATTCCCAATTACAGTAAGTTCTGAGCAGTGATAGTTCTTACTTTGAATTCATTTCAATTCAATTCATTTATTTAAGTCAGTATAGATCATAGGAAATCAATTGGGTTTCAACCCTATACTATCATCAATTTTGTTCTTCATTTGTTAAAACGATTTTAATCTTATTTCGCACTGTATACATATGTATAAAGTTTAATTATATGAAAGGAAAAAAGATAGGATAGATATAAATACAAATTCAAAGATATTGAACTTTTCGATCCAACGATCAGAGAGGTCTCATCAGTATTGTTCTCTCTGGTCACCTACCATAGAAGTTCAATATATTTTCAATAAATTTCAGTCTTATAGACGAGAAAATTTCCTCTTATAAATATAAATTCAAAAAACGCGAAAAAGATAATAAGAAAAATAAAATAATTATTACGAATAAAAAATATAAAATAGAGAAAATACACAAAAGAAATAAACTAAACTAATAACAAATAAAGGAAAATTATTACAACGCAAGTAGTAAAACCAAAAAATCATTTTGAAAAAGTTATACAAGAATTGATTGGAATGTAGCATTATGATTCTTATTACCGAATGTTCACAATTTTCCTATAGTTTTTAAATTTATGATTTTTATTAGAAATAATCGGAGGTAGCCTTCTCTTTGGATTGATATTTTAAAAATCAGAAAATACGTAATAATTAAAAATTGATTTTTATTTTAAAAATAAAAAATTAAAATCAAAACCTGATTTTTATTTTAAAAATCAAAAATAAAAATCATAAAATGATTTTAATTTTAAAAATTAAATATAAAAATCAACAAAAAATCTAGACCAATTCTTATGATACCTTAGACTAAAGCCCGTATGTAATTTTCATCTGCTCTCATCTGTCGCACAATCTTCGGCATATTTCGATCCATATTTCAAATATTTTTCACCCGAAAAACACTTTTGTGAAATGAAAATCATTTTATAATTTTTATTTTTGATTTTTAAAATAAAAATCAGCTTTTCCTTTTGATTTATATTTTTGATTTTTAGAAAGATAATCAGAAAATACATTTTTTTTAAGACATTCATAACCGTTACGGTCTCTCAGTAAAAGTAAAAATTATTCAGAAATTTTGAGATTTGAAACATTTTCCTGAATGTGCTGATGTTACCTGCCTTTGCAGGTCCGAGTGTAAACAATTCCAAAGACGAGCATTATATGACGAAAACGTGTGAATTGAAAAATAAAAAGTAAGCACTCATTGAAGGCCACATCCATTCTTCGAGCACACACCGAATTTAACCTACTATAAATTAGAAAACCATAAATGAAATGAGGGTATAGCAGGATCCTTACAAGCTCCATTCTGATGTTCTTGGGCAGAACATTAGCAGATAACCATAGCAACCTTAATTATATTTAGATGGTAGACATATATTCCCAAAATTTTTCCACAGAATCGAGGGATTTAGATAAGTTAGCATCAAATTTTGGGAGATAGTACTCACGTTTTTCCCTGCATCTAACAGATGTTACTTTATTACGTGCTTTCAAATACGTTTCACTAGAATATCTGCAAAGCAGCCTTCTGCTTAAGAGAAGTCAGTACTCAGGAAAAGTTTCAATTTAAATACCAGCGAGCCTGTATGCAATAAAATTTAGTATACGTAGATTTGTGTCCTGAAAGTGAGAAAATTCATATAAAATATCTCCATTCCAATAAAAAATTTTTAATTTTAGCCGACGTTATTTACTAGACTTCTTTGTTACCATTAATTTAAGATATATATCATTATTCTGTTACAAATAGCTTGCGAGAAATTCGCAAATGTAAAAAAACTTGCAAATTTTGGTACTGACTCTTCTTAAGGGATAGTAAAATTCCCTTTTCAGTATTAGGAGTCAGATTTCACTTTAAAACCAAAGATTACTTGTATATGTACTTAACAGGCTTACTGTTTATGGGAACATACTTATTCCGAAGACAATAAAATTTTGCAGTTCATTTACCTGGTCCTCAGCATTTAAGGACTGATGAATAAATTCCTCCAAGAACTGTTCATTTCATTGTAAAAGATCATTAATGGTAATATTGCTATAATTTCGGAACGTTAATAGCTTACTGGGGGCAATCAAATTTATATCATGGTATAGAATTTCGTAAACAAAATGGCTGGGCGGATTGAGCTAACTCAAAATTTAACAGAACTGAGGAATAGATTTAATTGTGACGGGCTGCTTATATTGAAAAATTTTGCCAGATTTTTTTGTAATGACTTTCAAGTGCAGGATCTGCATTAGGTTTAAAAAGCAGCCACTGACAATTCCATTCCGAAGAAGATTAATATTAAAATTACCTCTTATGGCTACCCTGCTGTACTGGTGGGAAAACTCGGAAACAAATAAATGATTCGAAATGGTTTCTATTATTAAAATAAAAACTTTTTGGTGGACAATACACAGCAACAAACACACATTTATCTACGCCAATAACAAGATATATAGAATACAAGGTATTCTCATTCAAATTTTGACACTAGAGCTGTGACGTATTTCGTGCTATAATGTATATACATTTCTATTGAAAAGACGTAGAAAGGAGAGAAAATATTGTGTTCCCTAAACCGTACTTTCCTATACATTCAGACACAAATAAGGCGAAACGTAGTTCGTAATGAGAATACCTTGTATCTCTATACCGTGCGCCAGTATCGACCTCGATGCAAACGAATTTCATATTCTAACCGCTGAATGTGTAGCAAGGGTTTTAGTTTTGAAATAGTTTTGCACATATATATTGCTGCACATCCACGCACGGCGCTCAACACGATCAGCACGAAAAGTATCCATAATCAGGAATTGTAACGAAACTAGAAGGGATATCAACACTAAGTCACGATTCACTTATTAACACAGAACTAACGAAAATTTCTTGACATTCATTAATCTTATTTTTTGTACTTGATGCGTCCAGATGTTGCAACCAGAAGCTTGCTTACACATATAATCTCAACTAAAGCTTTTATCTTGTTCATAGTACTAAGCACATCAATCAAAAGTATCCCAGGGCATGAATCCACAAAGGTATACAAGAATCATTCAAGTTATCACTTTCATAAATAGCCTGAGTAACAAATTATTGAATAAAAATTAAAGGATTGAAGAATAGAAAATGTATAGAAACAAAGAAGTAAAAATTATTAATAAAAACAAAGTCAATCTTCATTTCATAATTCATAAATTGCACTTTCCATTTGCTGATCCCGCTTCAACTAGTTAGCTGATTTAAGGTGTGACATCAGTATTTTCGGTTATTCAAGTAAGTGATCCAAAAAGAATTCATTTCCTCCCGTGTTTCAGCATTCAAGAATGGCAACATCTTTACAACGTTTATTTAATGATTTTCTAAGTTCATACCAGTGATGGGCATTATTCGAATAAATTTTTCAAAATCAAATATTGATTTTTTAAAAAAAACTAGTAAAAAATATTCGAATAAATTTCTAAAATCCCTATTAAATTTTAAATTCCAAATTAATGAATAATCTTTAATGTAAACACCGAAACATAGTATGGCAGTTATTTGCTAAGTACGAAACACCATACAATATGAAATGTGTGTACCAAGAAATGCGTATTGGAAATTGGACACCAGAAAACAAATAATTATTTGCGAAAAATTATCCAAATAACAAATAATTTTTGTAATCAAATTAATTTTTATTCGATTTTTCATTTTATTTGAATTTTTAGTTTTTATCTTTACTCGAATAAAAAATGCCCATCTCTTCTGAATTTCATACCAATTGGACTGGGATACCTTTTTATAATCCTAGATGAAATCATAGGATATTCTCAGTTTGTGATTGCGTTTGTAATGCATAAAAATAATGCTATTAGAGCAAAATGGATTGAACACCCAAGCATAAAACTAAGTTATTTTTATTTTTCATGTCCGTCCGTCCGTCCGTTCATCCTTCTGTCCATCTGTGCGCACGATAACTCGAAAACGCATGCACTTAGAGAGCTGAAATTTTTCACACGGGCTTTCACAAAAAAAAAAACAAAAAAAAATAAAATTAATTTCGAAAATGAGACAAATCGGGCAATTCCTTCACGGGGTTGTCATACAAAAATTTCATCTTTCACTATCCTAGGTAAATATGCACACTGCCTGAGAACGTGTTAACGTATATTTCTGAAATTTTGGACATGTCGTTTTCATAAAAATAGTAAATATAATTTCAAAAATGGGCTAATTTGGACACCTCCTACTTGGTGTTGCCATATAAAAATTTAGAAGTTTTACGATCTGTCCTAGACGTTTTTATTGTACTGAAAAATTGTTTAGAATATGAATTCCTATGAAAATGTTTTTATCATTTTTACTATCCGACAAACCGTTCTAGAAATATATGCGAAAAACCACTTCAAACAGCAAATTTTCACGGATGGGTGCCCATACGAAATTTTATACGGGCATTCATCTAGGATATCATAAGAATTGGTCTTAGTTAGACAAATTCTAGCTTTTTTTCATGTTTATTTGTATATTTCCTTTTATTATGTAAATTCTGCTTCATTTTTTTCGAAATATTTGTTTGTAGTAACTTTTAGTGTTCAGCAAATTGTTGTTGCCATACAATAAAAATTTTAATGACGACGGTGAGTTAGTCCCTACTCAAAGAAAAAAGATTTTATTTTAATACTCTGAAGTATCGTTTGAAAGGGCTACTTTCAAGGATTCCAAAAAAAAATCAAAATTTTTCATAAATTTGTTATAAAATTTATACTTAGCCCAAATTGTGCGATACAATAAAAAAAATCATCCTGAAGCCCCACCCATATTCCGCTCTTCGATCTTGTAGATTGCTAAAGCTCAAATTTTTATATTGTCAAGGTTAGTAGGCATTAAGTCATAGATAACAGGAAAACTACAGTTTATTTAGTAAGTCTCATAGTTGGTGAAAAAAAATGTTTTTATTTTTTGTGTTACCTTATTATATGTAAGACAAAAAATTGCTCTTAAGTCCGTCTGTTATAATATAACTGAATACAATATGCAAGTTTGGATAAGATTTTTATATACTTAAATTCGTTTGATCAACTGTGCGTTGATAAAGTTCTGGTACGGAGCCCTGATTACGCGATCCCGACTCGCACTTAACCAAATTATTTTTCTATTAGTGTTTCTCTGATTAGTTTCTTTTCCTTTTACCATTTGAAAGTTAATTTTTGTTTAATATATCAATTTAAAAACTTTTGTCTTAGAGTTGTCTTATAGTACCTACTATTTTGAAAATAAATAATTGAAGAAAATATATGCATAGGCAATACCTCCGTGACCCTTTAAAATTTAGCCAGTGTTGACACTAGGTACCTATGTCCTTTTTCAGATTACTCCATAGTCTCTTAGTGTAACCACAAATAGCATTGAAATTTTCAGTCATTATTTTTGCAGCCACCATTTAATTATTTATACCTTCGGATCGATAAAAATGGTAGATAAAAAATCCAAAAACTTTGTCCGCTCTAAAGATGAAAAATCGGAACATCTCATACCCTGAACTTGACTTGCAAAAGCCTAAATTCCAAAATTCCTTATATTATCTTGAAAAACATCTTAACACTAATGACATAACTATGTATAGAATTCTAAGTTGGTTCTGAATTTAAAATCCGGCAGTTCTAGAAAACAAAATAAGCTGCGAATAAGTAGGTCGGATAATGAAGAAAGTGTCATCAAATTTTCAATATTGCTAACAGATCTAGGACCCAGGTGGAACCGAAATATTTATTTGAGCTAAGACACAATGAAATAGATAACACCTATCTAGCTAGGATATATTTGAAGGCTTGGTCATATTATTTATTTTACTAAAACACAATTATTTAATTGTACAAAATTATGCTGATTTTAAAGACTTTGTTGTCTATAATTAAATCACAGCCTTAATTGCAAACCTCCTCCTACACTTTGTAATTACGCATTTCCTATTATTGCCAAGTCATCAAATTTTGCGGAACAACATTCATAAACGGTTACAGCTCGTGAAACACTATATTGACTGAATGAATTAACGCGAAAAGATTATTGACACATTTATTACAACACGTCACATCACATCAGCATTAATTGTGCAGACACGTCACCTGCTCTGTATGCACCTTGATAATTGCGAGTTAAATGAATTTCTATTGAAAATCAAAGCTAAACAAGTCTTTTTGCCACTCTTCGGCAAATGTTTAGTTAATTTGATTACGGCTATATATGTAAGTCACTAGACTGAATACAGCCGGTCAAAGCAGAGCCATTAAGAGGACTCTGCAATTCAATGCACTTAGAAACAAATTTTTTTCATGTAAATTGCGAGTTCGAGTTGAAATTCAATGTCTGAACTTTTGGCGTGTGCAAAAAAAAAACTAACAAAAAGTCTATTGCGAAACTTCGTTTCGCACGCTTAGAAATAGTCATCACATCACAGTTGGTACATATCTACAATTAGTTCATAGGTGCTTTTGCACAAGTGGACCTGTGATGTGATGGGACGATCGACTGGTCTACGAATATCGACTATACTGACCATAGCCCATCGGTTAAGATAAGTGGTGCTCAATAGATGAGAAGGTGGAATCGTGCTATATATATGTGTCGGCATGGAAGTTCCAAAAGAGGTTTTCAACACCCGCCCAAACTCTTTGTTAAAATCGTAACGAAACAAATCAAATATTTGCTATTGGACTTTCAAATTGTGTGTCACCTGAAGTGGTGCGACGAGACATAAGTGTTCATTAAGACGATGACCGATATTCAATTACTTAATAGTGCGCGCATCGCTTAAGTGGACCATATTCTCAACCGGCTTTTTGTCGTTCTTTTTTATTTCATTTTTATTTTTAAATAAAAGCTATCACTTTAGGCCTTGAAATACTAAATGTAAACAGTGAGAGTCTGCAGACGAAACCGGTCACATAAGTTGTTGTTACATGTTCCATATAACTCTATGTTTACCAGCAAGAACCTTAAGTTGTTTGACCGGAAACTGGAAATTAATGCGGTTACTTTGTAGAAAGTGAAACTTATTACCTACTTTTGGGTAATATTATCTCCTCAGAGACATGCCTCTGATTTGACCACTGAGGCCCAACGATATATGACTCAAGCAATATTATTTCAGCGCATAAATTAATTAGCATACACGCGACCATGACATTGGTGATATTTGTCTATTCAAATATTTTCTATTCCTCAATTTAATTACGTAGCGTCTCGTCGTGAGAAAATAAAATATACATATTTTTTTTTCGTTAAATTTTTTCAGAAATGACAAATATCTACAAAATTGAATATGTAATTTTTATATTTATATTATACTTTAAGAACTAACAGTTTATGTAAATAAGTGTATTAATTATGGAGGCCTGTCAATCACATCTTCACCAATCATTGTTATGCCCTAGATTATGGATAAATGAACGTAGATTCCCACACCAAATAACTCCTAGCAGATATTTACTAGCTCTAGCATACTGAATTTATGTTAGTTCCTATATAATTAGTGTGAAGACATTGAACGTGAATTATAGCACTCCATTTGACGGCATTTCCCATGTGTCTATTCTCAGCATCGACTTTGGATAAGAACGAATAACTTTCGGATTTTTTTTTTTTTTTTTGTTAACCTAAATAGTCAGCGATTTCATTATCCATGTGGCCTTCATACTCCGAATACACACAACCGTGATTTATTTTCTTACTCCTTTCTGGGTTTTTGGGTGGTTTTATCCTATGAGCGGATTGGTTGTCTGAAAGGACATAAATAGTATATGGACTGATATCTCTTCGAAGGCAAACTCCTTCTTCAACCTAAAATACAGTAATAAATTTACCTGATGCCATTAAAATGCGGTTAGTAAAGGCGTAGATCTAAAAGAAAATTATAGACTCTGTGGTTCAGATTTAAGCCTAGGAAAATGCATTGCGTTTAATATCCTTGAAAAATAATGCACACATAAAGAAGAGACTAAATAAGAATAACTTGACTAAATCTTAGTTTTGTCACATCTTTATATGAATGGCTCTTTCCGTATTCCCTTTCTGTGAAAGCCATATTGGATGACTCCTTATCATATAACATTTAAAAAAAAAACACGAATTGACTTTTTGGCCCCCTGCATAAATGACGCCTCACTAGTTCACTTTTGTTGATTGTTCCCAAATATCCAAATGGTCATTTCAAATTTAGTCTGATTTATATTAGAAACTTTAACTATCAGCTTCAGGCGTATTTCCTTTGAGATACGCTAATTTTCAAGAGGACTCCCTTAGTTTAAAATGCATGATTTTCTTCATCCTAATAGCACTTGACTTTTGCACTATATGCTGTAGTTGGATGTTGTGTAAGACTTTAATGACACCGGCAGTACAAGCGTTTTTTCCACTAGTAACAAATAAACAATCAAATCATCGCATCTCTTCAAACTGAACCTTGATTTTCTTCGTTTAGCTTTGAGCCACCATATAAAAACATATGTGTCTCATAAATATTCTTTATAACCAGAACACCATTATTAAATAATTTCAGTCTTTATAATTTGCCTACAAGTATACAGCGATGGGCATTTGCATCATTTGAGATAGATGCGTACATTCCAAGTGAACTTGATATCAAAAAAATCCTTTTCAAGATGTTTACCGATTTCATTAGATTTTATTTGTAGGATAAGCCCAGTTTTGGCTTCTGCAATTCGTAAACCTCTTTATTTTTTCAGATTAGATACTCTTTTGAATAATTTCTCTAATCTTGTAAATTGCACTTATCGCAGAGTGTAATATACCATGCTCCTTGACCAGATCTGAATTTAAAATGGCAAGCTTACACATTTTTGCTGAACTCAGTTCATTAGTCTCTTTATTTTAGAAAAATTATATGTACGGATACACTACTTCGTAGAGCATACATCATAATAGAGATAATGTAACTCCTTTTGTGGAGATAGAAAATATTTCTTTTACTTATTAATTCTTCTACGATAATTACTCTGTCAATTATGCACGTTTTAAGTATGATTAAATTAAAATTGCAAGTAGTAAGAAATTAATTCAAAGGAAATAGTGCACAAATATTTTTTACACCGAGACTCGTATATAAAGAAAACATAAAAATTAAACGAACATCCAACTTATACCAACCTATACAGAGTATCCCAGAACTCACGCCTTTCCTCTATATCCAGGATTCCACACTAAATTTGCGGGAAATGTAAATTTTGGGTGGTGTAGGGGGGATTTTGTGATTTCGGGCAGTTTTACTTCTAATATCCTGTAACTATTTATATATATACCCTAACAAATACCTCATGATGATAGAAAACTATCTGAGATTTCCAAAAAATGAGCCCCCTCTTTTCGAGAGTAATTGGACATCAAAATAACAAAATTGGAAACAATTTGTAAATGTTTTTAAATTTTAACGTTTTTCCCGCTAAAATACACAATCACCATAGCACTTTCTTATAAGATTCCGAAACGTCGGAATGTTACCTTCTATTTGATCCCACACATATTACTACCTACATGCAATCATTTTTGAGATAAACCTGTTTTAAAAATGCTTCATTTCATTAAATTTGCTAATTTCAAGCACAAAATGAGTTATAGTATGAAAAAGTACCCAAAATCATAAAAATCCACACATTGTATTTCCTAGTCCTCTTTCCATACATTTACTGAGGAATCCTGAGTAAAAAGGAATGGCGTGGGTTTTGGGACACCCTGTATATATATTTGTAATTTTTGAAGTTGATGCCAAATTACTAACTAAAAAAAAAATAACCAAAAGTTAATCTCATTTTAAGATACATCTGAGCACAAAATCGTGCAAGCAAGTTCCATTTAAGCATTCTTCCCCATATCTCAATGTATTTTAGGAAATCCTCACAGTCAAAACGTGCGAATTGTCAATCAAATACAGAAAACTTTAAAAATTCCATACAGGGTGCTCCACACATTATCGAAAACCTGTCTGATATTAATACGACTAGGTGAGACAAGAAATAATATTATATGACCTAATCATATTCTTCCTCTCCTCTCTTCCGTTTCGAAAATAGACCTAATATGTTTTCTCCTTCTTCCCTCTGTTTCGAAGTTGGGGCTCAGCAAAGTTAAAATTTCATTAATTTTTTTTTTTTTCTTCAAAAAACAAGCATTAGTGTTTCATAAGTAAATATAGGCAGAAACACATACAAGCAAGCCTCAGGCCTGGCCTTTCTCAGGCTTCCTCGCAGCTCGCTTTAAGGCTTGCCTCAGTGAATTTAAAACAAAATGACACCACAGGGCTCGGTGCTGTCATTGTAATTTTGATAGTATTTGCAACAATTCCTTTATATTCTGGGCAGAAATAATTTATTATCGGTTTTCAAAAATGTTGATTATAAATTTCGCGTGATTTTTATTTTGCCAAATATGTATCTCGTTTGACAGAACAAAATAAAAAACAAATAAAAAATCTGTTGACAGAAGTAGGTCTGAAAGGGAAAAATTTCCAACATTGAGCAAAGCGCGCCACCTTGCGGTTAGCTGCTAGGCTTAGTTTCGTGTTGGCTCATTTAAAAACCCGTTTTGGAAATTTTGTCAACGCCTTGAGGAAGACTCGAGACCTACATGTGTTTCTGCCTTTATGTTAGCTTCCTAAATTCGATTTGAAAAGCTATTTTTTGATGACGTGCTTCTCGCGAAAACAAAAACAAATTAAACGAAAAAACCGAACTAAAATTTCGAAATTTCGATTTTGCTGAGCCCTAACTTCGAAACGCAAGGAAGGAGGAGAAAACATATTATAAGGTATTATAAGGCTCCAACGGTTATCTATCTAATAAATTAGGTAATCATTATAGGGTATATCGGAAGTTATAGGGTGATTTATAAAAAGTGACGAAAAAATATTTAATTATTTAGATTTATCCCCCACCAGACATAATATACAATTTTTTTTAATTTTAAACCTATATTTTATAAAAAACAAGTAGGTATAATCAAAAACAAAGAATTAGGATGCACTTTTGGTCATATGGTTTTTTTTTTTTGTATCAATATCAAACAAATCATGTTGGCATTGTCATTGGAAATACGTAAATGCAGAAATTTTCAGAGCTCTAGCTAGTCGGAAAGTTTATAAAAAAGCAATTACTAAATTTGGAAACAAAAACAGACAAGTGAAATATAATAAAGCGTTTAATTAGTGTAAATAAGATCAAAAGCAAAACACTAACTTTTCTAAATATAATATTGAAAAATAAAAATAAAAAAACAATAAGGTTGTCTCTTCCAACCCTCTCTCACATTCAAACAAGATTCCATCCGAATTTTTCAAAAATCATTAAGAATTTCGCACTGCAAATTACACAATATTATAAATAAAACTTAAGTGCTAAATATTGACGTAAAATGTATAAATTTAAATAAAACCTTTCAAATTTTGCGTTCAATATCTAAGTTGGTTTACGTCACGACTACTATCAGTATATTTCCAAGAAAACTGGTTCGCAATCCAGCAAAGTCTTCGTCGTCATTTTCTACTAAATATAAATAATATGCGTTCGTGACTTACTTACTTTTCTCTAAATGCACAATCTTTTTTTTTCTGCATTCTACATTCACCGTTACAAAAAAAAACATAGGGAAAATTGAAATTGCAAAAAACTAAATCACAATAGATTTGCCTTGACCTTCAGCCCATCTTCACATTGAAAAGTAATTGTGACACATAATTATATTGCTGGTGGTATGGCGGATGGAATTTGCCGGAAACTCTTTTCTAACTATTTTCTTAGCGTAAAAATTTATTCGCTTTCAATTGAGAAATCCATATTACATAAGGTTCGTTCTGTAAATATGTTTTTGCTGTTCGTTTATTGGCTTTTCATTGATTACAGATTTATTGACAATCACGATATGCGCTATTTATTTTAAAGTGATATTTCTCGGTAATTTCTCTTTTAAGCGGGAATGAGGAAAACTTCCTTTATGACATTTTTAATTGAATAATTGTCAACAGGTGATCAGTTTTCAAGTAATAAATCAGAGATATCTCTAGTTAGTTGGTTTGTTTACATAGTGAGCAAAAATTTCTACCCAGAGCTCCAATTACATACCAAGAAACGGAGTTTTATTGTGCAGTCTCGAATGATTTGGGTTGTTTTTATTCAATTCAATTTATTAGATTAAGGCATTGTACAATGAAGATGCCGGATCTTATAATTAGCACAAGTTCAAAAGAATATATAAAATCAAAAAAAAAAGTCAACATAACAAAACAACAACAATAACTGATTACTTTGGAAAGTTAATGTAACTTAATGTAATGTCGTCAGAATTAGACACCTTTTGACTTTTGCCCGTAACATCTGCTTCAGAAAGAATTCGATCAATCCAAGCATATTTTTGGAAAGGTCTGGGAAAAGGAAGACTTTTGCTGAACATCGCAGATTGATTCGGTCAAAAATGAAAAAAATATAGGCATTTAAAAAACATGTGAAATGCTGTCAAGGTTGGCCAGTCGACGAAAAATTTGCTGAAATGATTGGAAATGACTTGAAAAAATTAATTGAATGAATTTGTTGCATTTTTCTGATTTTTATCTAAATTTAAATCGCATTTCCGAAATATGTCGTTATATTTACGCACTTCAAATGCACTTTTCTTTTTTTTTACGCCTTTTTGGGTGGGCATCTTCCTTTAGCTGATGTTTTATTGGCGAAGTTTATTGCGATTGGTACTGAACGTAAGCGTCTTGCAAGCACACAATCACAGTGGGTCTACCCTGGCCGTATTCACTGCTGCTAAAAAGTAGAGTTACATTTCACATATTCAAACAGATAGTTTTTGAAACAGTTGAATATGAAAACCCCCAAAGGGTTACTCAAGGAAATGAGTAAGATATTTCAAATTCTAACAGCGTGGGCGAAGAACTGGCGCTGCTTAGATATAACACAATTCGACCGAGAAATAAATAACGTTACCGTTCTGGTAGATCTAGAAATTTGTAAGCAGATTGTAAGGAGATTGAAACTTAATGGCCTTAACCAAGAATAAGATACACCGAAACTTAAGGTAAAATGAAAAACTGCAGCCGAAAATAGACGAGAGGTAACTCGAAACATAATCGGACCGCCAAAGACTGTAAAAACATCGCAATTAATAAAAGGGCTCCGATTCAAGTTTACAGAAGACCTCGCACCCATAGGTTACTATAGGAGCAATTAAAGAGCGAGCTAGTAATAAGCGCGACAAGAGTGGAGTATATGTGGCGGATGTCCAGAATATGCGGAGATCACAATATATTTTTTGATTTGCGAAATCTATATGGTTATTCCAAGTAAGGGCTCTATTAAATATTAGACCCAAGTTTCGGAGCGGATTGAGCAAAAGCGATTGTGCCACTATTGAACTCAACAACTGGAAAGCTTTTTGAATTAAGCAATGTCTTATATACTACAACTAAGTATCTAGAGATGTCTCCATTTAAATTTAGTTTGTTTAAAGCTGACCACACATTTATTGATTCCAAATTCTGATAAATACAAAAAGCCCCGTCCTCAGCCAATAGAACGAGGAATGTATAATTGTACATCATCGACATAAAGATGTAAACGAGAATGGTGAGCGCAGTCAAATATTTCATTTATAAACATAATGAACAGGAGTGGTCTCAAAATAGAGCCCTGTGGACCATCTGAATTCATTGCTTTAAATAAGGAGAGCCTTTCAGTGGAAAATACTGTCTGAAAGTGTCCACATAAATAATCCGAAATCATGCCTAGAGCATATATGCTAAAATTAAAGTTGTTTATTAATTTGAAGAAAAGTGTTTCATGATTGGTAATGTCAAGAAAAATCATTCGTAATTTTCAGCAGTGCTGTAATGCAATCATGCTTTGCTCTAAAATCAGAATGGCAGCTATATAATTCTTTTACAGTTACTAAACAGGAAATTAGATATTTGCGTGATTTCCACAATGATTTTGGATAAAAAAGGAAGAATAGAAATTGGACGAAATTCAGACGAAATTTTAGGGATAGGGATTGGAACTTTGGGCAATTTGAAATGGTTAGGAAAACATCACATCATGAAGCCAGTATTGCAAATATGAGCTAAAGAGAAAGTAGGTAAGGCAATAACAGACTAACAAATCTGAGACTAATCGAGTCCAAACCAGTAGAGCTAAACTTTAAATTATTAACAGCTTCCAATACGTTAGTTTCAGAAACTCTATGGAATGAAAAGTTCGTATGCGATTGAGATAATGAAAATGAAGAAAATTCGAAATTGTACCCTGTGGTGGCGGCAGGAGGTCATTTCAGGTCTCAGGATCAACTTCATAGCTTGTACTTTTGGTTGACTTTACACCCAACAATTTAATATTTTTCCTGCTTATTGGGAAGATCAGTGCATACTATCGATGAGTAATACCACTTTTGTCGCGCGGTGGCAGACGATCCGATATAGAAGTTAGACGCAGATCACAGCCATTAAATCCATTTCAGTGGAATTTATAGAAATGGACTAATTCCTTTATCGTTTGTTTTTAAACAATGATATCTTTTTTGGACAATGTACCTAAACAATTGGCCAATAACTAACGGATTTCATTTATAGAGTTATAGCAATTGGTTATACTTGGCTTTCATCACTAAGTGCCGTAAAATCTGCAGTCCTGCTCTATTTTTTATTTGTACAGAAAAATATTAGCTCACTTCTCGAATCACCTTACCAGCACTGGAAATCCTGAGAAGAACTCACCAAGAAGGTTTCCTACAAGTAATACTGATAAGTAGTTGCTATTATTTCTAAAACGATTTCAACTTTTATTTTAAGTTCATTAATTATTCTCTCTGTAGTCTACGTTTAATTTCCATACAAAATCCCACGGAAATTCACAACATGCCTTATCTTTTGTAACGCATTTTATTAAGCTAAAGTCTAAAAAATCTTCTCTCAAGTAATTTATTAATCTTTCCCTGTATTTTCACAGAATAAATAAACTACAAATAAAGCAAAATGGCAGAAGCTGGAGTACTGGACAGATTTGTTGACTTCTTCGTAGTAAATGAAGGTAAAAACAATTTTTCGTCATCCAACCGAAATCTGATCATATTATTATTATTATTATTATTTTTTTTTTTTTCAATAATGTTTTAGATATGCGAACGAAACAATGGTTCTTGTCAAACTCTCCGGGACCTCTTGCGACAATTTTAGTTTCATATTTATATTTTTGCTTGTATGCCGGCCCAAAATATATGAAAAATCGAAAACCATTTGAACTGAGAAATGTCATGCTCTTATACAATGCAGTTCAAATAATTCTGAGTGTTGCTCTATTTATAGAGGTATGTATGTCTATACACACATATATTCTAGATAATTAATTGCATACTTGTAAGGTCATTTAATAATGTTATTGATCAATTACAGGGATTAGAAGGTGGCTGGAGAAAACACTACAATTTCCGGTGTCAGCCTGTTAATTATGGCACAGATCCAGTTTCCATGAGGGTAAGTGTACATTCTCGCTTAGTCGCAATATTATGCAAATTAAACTGTCGCTAATGATAAATAGCACTTATTGGTAATTTCCTGATATGAATTAGATAATCAGAAAATTAAGTTGAAAATATATTACTTGGAAAACGTTTTTTTTTCATACCTGACCAGCAGTAAAATACCGAACTCCCTACTTTGCTATGTATTAATCTTCTTCTAAGAATTCAAAAAAAAAAATGGTTGGAAGACTTTGTAAATTTAAAAATCCAATCGGACGGAATTTTTCAAGATGTGGATGAAATTCTGCAAGCATGAAAATATGGTTAGGTTAGGGTAGATTAGAGCGATGGACATCTATACTATATCCACTCAGCGTCACATAGATCTTGATGGTAATTTTGCTTTATAACATATGATACCACTTTCATGCGATACTACCTGAAGAAATCGTCATGTGGCATTGATGATTGAAGCATCCTAGAAAGCACTCGGTCGAAGCTATTTATGAACTTAACGAATTCATTAATTCACTTATAACTATCCTCAACTCACGGAAGAATGACTGACCCAGTGAATTGTCCCTTCTACTGTTAAAGTCAGAGCACTCAATTAAAAAATCCATATCATCTTCGTTCAAACAACTTCTGGAGAAGTTATTGAAGGTATCATTAAAATAGTCTTCTCTACAACAAGATTGATGCTCAATACATCCAACCGGCTTCTCTTCAGCGTTGCAGCAGTTCTCTTGAAAATTAGTTCGAGCGTACTTGATCTCTCTTTAGTAAGTGCATTTGTCATCTATAGTTTATAATCATCTGAACTGTGTAAAACAGAATTTAACAGTGGAAGGGTGCTCAGACGTTGGCCTGGCATTCATTGCGACCTGAAAGATCGATTTTGAGCCCCGTTCAATTTACGCCCTCTCTAGGTTTACTATTAATGAAGTCTAGAACCATTCTGGGACTTAGATTCCACACGTAGTTTGGTGCAATAAAAGCATACTCGAGGTCAAGTAATCTCCACTTGGCCTCCGAGGTTTCGTGAGCATCCTAAAAAAATCTGCAGGATGAAGTCTAGGACAAGCCCATCTTGAATATATGTTACCTCAATAGACAATGGCCTGAGAAGTGGTGTCGATAAACTATTTTGCCTAACGAAGTTCCTGTAGCCTTTCCCAATAAAAGGATTTTTGATTATTCTCCCAGCTATTTAAGGTAACTTTGAGGTAACACTCTGAAGTGCCATTGGGCTCTGGTCAGACAAAGTGGGTTTCCGCTCCTCTTTTGACTAGGCCGTCAGCAATTTTATTACTTTTATAGCCCTCCTGTCCAGGTACCCGCACCCACACATTTTGTTTCTCCTTGATAAAATTTTAAGGATTTTCAAACATTTCCAGACAATCCTCGACTTGATAGTGTAGGCTTTTAAGACCTTGAGAGCGGCTTAACTGTCCGATTCAACAACCTTTATTTCACTGCCAATCTTTATTTCACTGCCATCAAATATAATAACTGACTGGCTCTGACTTCATCGACTCCAACGAACTAGTTATTAGCAACATTTAATTTAATCCACTTGTAAATAAAGTCTATCACAGGAGAGGTTACACATAAATTGACCTTAATAAATATGATCAATTAAAAATATTTTCAAATATTAGGATGTGAAATCTTGTAGAGGACTGCAGTTCTGACTATTTTAACCGTTAAATGCCAATTTCGATAATGTCTTACTTGCTTTCGATATAGTGAAATTAAAATATAATCGAAAATTAATTGTATGCCAACTAAATATCAAGTCAATCTAAAAGAATGTGGTGTGAATTACAAACGAGTCCAGCATCTCAATTACTATACCAAACAAACCAAACAAACAAAAACTGACACCAAGGAAAATAGATTCCCTGCAAACATTGCGGTTCACAGAGCTGGGCAATACTTAAGTAGAAAAAGACTTAAGTACTACTTAAAGTACATTTTCGTTACTTAAGACTTATTACTCAATACTTTTGAAATGCCCCTACATAGTACTTGAACATAAATACTAGCGTCTATTTACTTGTACTTAAGACTTTGTTTTGTACTTAAGTACCAAGATTTTTACTTAAGTATTTCTGAGTCTATTAAGTACCTAGAAATATCTAACTCTTCGTAGAAAAGCAAACCCAATTTCTAGCGCAACTCCTTTTTTGTTGAGTTTTAAAGCACGCAAAGAACTGTCAAAGAATGTGCCACACTCACGCGTCAAGGCAGAACCAGACAAACTAATAGCATAAACACAAGACTGGGCAAGTAGAACAAAAACCAGTAACGTCTCGCTCGAATATAAAATCGACAATGCCTCGACTTGATGACATAACTACTGACATGTATAATATGGACTGCCCATGTCCATAGAAATACACTGCAGAAAGTGGGCTCACTTCTATATAGCGTTCTCTTTCGGTCTAAGCACCAAGTGCCAACTGAGGGGGAACTAAACACAACAAATAAATAAGTGGGTTCGTTGAAATAAATGTTTTTAAATTAATTTTTTGGGTTAATTAATAATGAAAATTGTTTTACCAAAGGAACTATATTCAAAGACAGAAATTCGAAAGGTTTTATAAAAATCACTTTTCAACTTCCCTCCAATGGTTTTTTCAATGTTGGCACCGATGTAAGAACTCTTTTTGACACAAGCAATTGTGCCCATTTTATATAGGTATGTCAGTGGACATAACTCGACCTGATGTAGGCAAGGCCTCAATTTTTTCTTAGAAATTTACTGGAAATTTTTTCCTTAGAATTGTTATGCATTATTGGAGGATAATAGGTGCTTGGGCGGACCTTTAATAGTTTTTATGTGTGTAGCAATGGGAAATGAAAGGTTTACTCTACCTGCAGTGCCGAAAACTATAAAAAACTGTAATTAGTAGCCCCTGGTTACTATACATATTATAGTTTTCAAAAGGTATTTATTTATGAATATATATTAACTGAACTCGACAAACTTCAATATATTACTGCCAGCGTACAGTGATTATAAAAAAGTACTTTAAAAAGTACTTCTCAAAATGTACTCAGTACTTTTTATAGACTTACTACTTTTCATACATGTGGTACTTGTACTTACGCTGAAGTACTTAGGCCTTCGGTACTTGTACTTTACTTAAGTACTTCTACATCGGTACTTGCCCAGCTCTGGCGGTTCAAAATTGAATCGAATTCGAAGTAAATCAATTCGACTAGGTGAAGTTAAGCTTTGATATCGAATTTGCTTGAGATGTGCATGCGAATTGTAAGAGAGAAAAAACGGAACACGATATCGAATCGTATTAGCCAGGCGACCCGGCAGTGGTTCGCTAGCTCGACTTTCTTTCGAAGTTCATGTATGTGCTGGTAGCTCGTTTTGGTTTCGATGTTTTTTAACAGTAACGATCTGGTATCGACCTCTCTTGCAAGGCGTTTTACAAATACCAAGTAATTACGATATCGAATAAATAAATAATAAATACTCACCGCTGTAGTAAAACTTCACTTTGCACTTCTCTCAATAAAATCTCAACTTAGAATGCCTGCGAAGAACAATTTCATTTGCTTTAACGACTTCCTCGGAAATTGATATGAGTCGTATCGTAACTTCTATATATAGCAAACAAATTGAAGAATTTTCGAGCTATAAGCGATGCATCTATTTCGAATTCTCGGAAATTTTGGCTCAAGTCGTTCATCTATTTCGAATTCTCGGAAATTTTGGCTCAGGTCGTTCATCTATTTCGAATTCTCGGAAATTAGAGCATGATGCTAAAACTTCGTTTAAGTTAAAAAAAAAATCGAAGAGATTTCGAGCTACGAGCGTTTCTCTATTTCGAATTCATTTCGCTACGGCGGAATTTCGCCCAATTGTTTGTAGAACTCTGACCTATATAAAATCTTTGGGTTCACCAAAATCTGAAGGGCTATTCCAAAGATTCTACGAAACCTAACCCGGGGGTTACAGGAGATAGTACAGCTTGACTGTAAGCCTCCGTTCCAATGGGATTTTAAATGTGACAGCAGAAGGCAGTTCGCTTGATGTCTTATCATCTTGCATGCAAGTTCATTTAAAAACTTTCCTTGAGACGTAAAGTCTTGTGTATGTCGGAAATTTTATCAATAAAGGAGTTAGCAGAATCGAAAAAAAAAACAAAAGAAAAAAAGGACGAGGAAGGTGTTGGTAAATTATGTAATGCAAATGATCCCAGAAAATTTCAATTTCTCAATATAAATTTATTAATTTAAAAAGCTCCGCTCTCACATAATTTTTTCCGCCATCTTGAAAACTGAATAATAATGTCAAATTACTATCACCTCAGCTGCCATGATTTTTCATCATGTAAGTTCGCTGAGAGCTGAGCTACCAGCATGGCAGTAGGGATTACATGCGCCAGAAGTATGGCAGTGCAAGTTGCATGCAAGCTCTAGTCAGTGTTTCCAATTTAGCTACTTCGTAGCTAAATCTAGCTACCCTTCTTGGTAGCAATTTAGCTACTAAGATTTTCAGTTTTGCTACCGGTAGCAATTTAGCTACCGTGGGCTCCTTTAACTACCAAATTGTAGCTAAAATTTTTTTTTGTTTTGACCAAACATTTTTTACCAAATTATGAGAAAAAAAAGTATGCTGACCTGTACCCGAAATCTAAACTGCTAAAAGGTTTACTTTTGACACTGATTGTATTGACACTGGTAATTTACTTGTGTTTGCTATGCATTGCTACAGAAATGCGAACACAAAACTATAAAGTTGTGGTCTGAAATTTATAGATACAGTGGATACTGGATAGAAACAATCCATTTAAAGAATTGTGTCAGTTTGCTATTTAACCGTTCTCTTTACATCATTCCAATGCAGATATTGAAAGAATATTTACCGTCATGAATATTTTTAAAAACAAATTCGTAACAAAATTAAATTAAACCTTAGATTCAGTTCTTTCGATTTCATTTGGGTTTTAAAAGAATGGTAAATGTTGTGATGAATATGAAATTCCTAATCTAGTTGTTAAAAAAATTGGTACTTTACAGACTTATGAAATTAGTGAGTACTGCATATACAGGGTGATTCAGATCAAGATACCTTCCAGTATACCACGCAATTCCTTGAGGTAAGCTGATCAAAAAATTATTCCACATACCCTCCCTCTCCTTCCTTTAGGAGCTGTGGCCAGTTGAAGATTTCGCCAATATTCGTGAGAATAAATGAGTATAACTTTTGAACCACCCAATAGATTTTGGTTATTGTTGGCTTATTAAATAGCCAAGAATGGTAGCTGTCGAAAAGTGTACTACTCTGTATTTTTTTAATTAAGCTTCTTTAAATCATTCTCAAATATTTCCAAAATTTTGATTTTTTTACGCACAAAAATTTTTGAAATAAATAACGTTGTTTATGAAATTTGTGTGTAAAAAAATCAATGAAAGAGTGGAGGAAGGAGTAGTGAATTTGCCATCAAGTAGTGTAAGTAGGGTTAGGGTGGAAGGTGGGTGGAGGGAAGGGAGGGATGAGGTGAGGTGGTAGACACACATTTCTATGAAGATAGGAGGATTGGCTACCATATGAAGAAAGAATGAAGGAAATCGGTCAAGAGGGTGAAGAGTAATAGACCAAAGAGTGGACGAATGTTGGTGAATATACAGTTATATGTAAACTGTAGATTGATATAGAAAGGTAGGGTGGGGTAAAGGAGGGCTGAAGACGGGTGGAGAAACATGCTTACCTATGAAGCTGAAACAGTTGGCTACCATGTAAAAAAAGAATGAAGAGAAACGGTCAACAGGGTGTGGAGCAATGTACAAAAGAGTAGAATCGTATCGTATAGCAACAACGCTATTGAAAGGAAAATTTTTCGCCCGAATAACCCGCAAAAGTCCGGATTGTTGCCTTAGTGATAATTTCGAGTCGCGCAAATCACTATAATTAATGGAAAGCTTTCGTACTAAATGATACGAAAGGCTTTCCATTAATGTAATTCCCGGGTAAATAAGATTTTGGGTGATAACTTTAGATATTGCTGATGGGTTTAGATAGTGCATTTTGCAATTCACTCGTCAGGATTGTCCATTTACCACCCCCCCCCCCCCCTCCCCCCTGATATAATTATGCAATACAAAAATGCTTAGGATAACAGAAAATAGATCTTTGTCTCCATCTAGTAGATACTATATTTTTTTATTATTTTTTTTTTTATCCTAACTAAACTTTATATTTCATCTCTATTTCAGATGGCTCGAGCAGTTTGGCTTTATTATATGTGTAAAATCTCAGAATTATTAGACACGGTATTTTTCGTGCTAAGAAAAAAACAGAGACAAATATCGTTTTTACATTTATACCATCACACCCTTATGCCTTTTTGTGCGTTCATAGGATTAAAATATTTTGCCGGTATGTTTCATAACTAATATAAATTCAATATATGTAAATGAAGAAGTAAATTTATAGTTAAAATTTCAATCGATATTTTACTTGCAGGTGGACATGGTACTCTTCTTGGACTAATTAACTCCTTCATCCACATTATCATGTATGCTTACTACCTGCTATCTGCTCTTGGCCCAGAAGTTCAAAAGTATTTGTGGTGGAAAAGGTATCTTACTCTCATGCAAATCGTAAGTATTTCCCATAAAATTTAGCAAAATGTAGCAAAAAAAATTAATAATTTTTTTTTTGTATATTTAGGTTCAATTCTTCATAATCTTTGTTCATACGCTACAATTACAATTCCAACCAAGCTGCCAGTTTCCCAAATCTATTGCAGCACTTTTAACCATCAATGCTGGACTCTTTATGTACATGTTTAGCTCCTTTTATGTAAAAAACTATTTCCAAAATAGAAACAGTGCGAATCAGATCAAAAAAGACTGAGCGCTAGTTTTAGTTTTGCGGGGCTTATTTTTAGTTGTGCACTAGTTTTAATAACATATTTAATTATTGCTCCATTTGTGTTATTTATGTAAGACTAACTATAATTTTGATAATTTTTAAAGCAAACATAAATCTTAAGTACCTATGTAAGTAGAATCTTAAGGTTCATAAACTCATTGAATATTTTATGAATAGTTGTAAAATAAATTTTTTTTATAAAATTTTACGCATTTATGTTGGACCGATTTGCTGAAAACTGGGTAAACTGGGAAGCCATGAAATATGAATAACATTCCGCACATGTCCCAGGTTTGTTCGACGTGACGAAAACAATTATGGAAAATGATTTTATAGCAATTTTTAGTTTGGTTTTTTAGTTCCACAAAGATGGGTTAACCGTATAAAATTTATTAATTTATTAATTTTATTTCTCTTGTGCAAAATCATAATTAGGCTGCGGAGTGGCGGATCCAGGATTCTGGGGTGGTCGCAACTATGGTTTAAAAATGGAAAATGGTATGTGCTGAAACTGAACAAAAATTTGAAGACACTCGCCACCACTCGCAAATGTCAAATGCACAAAATTTATCATTTAAAAGATACGAGTCAAGCAAATTAGCAACACTCACAACGAAGCAAATTGCTCAAGGTTCTTTGCCACTCTGAAAAGTCAAAGGGGATGTTCATTCTAGATATCTCATTCTATTCGTTTTGGTTTGTAAATGGTGGAAGTGTAAAACTTCCCAATCATTCATTTTAGTTAGTACAACTAGGGAAACGTACTTTATTCAAATTCACGAATCATCATAAATTTTATCTTTGTAAAATACAGGAATTAAAAATTTACATTTATTTAAAATAGCGGTCGCAGAAAATATGCAATATAAACCTTGTACGTACATAACCTCGTCGGCAAGCTGAGAATGTGTGGCTTCTTTTGTTTTTTATATTATTAATCCAAGCTCAGGGGATATCCTATGAGCTATGATGCACAGCACATCATGGCAAGAAGGTAATAAAGAAAGCAATTAGGCAATATGAGAAGGATGGCGAAGGTGCTGATTTATGTCACCCTTAAACTTTTGCGGATTTCATGCCGGAGAAAAGACAGAAGATTGGAGAATGTTCCACGTTCGCACACGACCGAAAGTATTTTGAAGGGTAAAATGATGTTCGCGGCTTGCAGTGTGAGTATTACATACAGGAATCAGGGATCAGACTAGACATTTCATCAGAACATTGATCATGCATGTAGCAATATAGGAGCGAAAGGCAACCAACATTGCGGCGGTGCTCGTGTGAGTCCATATGACAAGTTTTTGCTACATCGCCAATGAGCTGAAGGCTCTCTTTTTGACAATATCCAACGAAGCTACGGCTCTGCGACCAGCCCCTGGCTACATTTGGAAATTGTATTCCATTCTAGGTCTGAAGTAGGACTTGTAGAAGGGCGCTAGAATCGATGGGCTGAAATATTTCTTACATCTTTTCAGAAATCGAAGATATTTCGTTGCTTATTTGGCAATATAGAAGTTGTGATCTGTTCAGCTTAACTTACTGCAAATATTAATGTCAAGAATGTATAAAGACGGTTTATCGTCAAGCAGTGCTCCATCAAAAGAAACGGAAGTGGAAAAATTATGATCTTGTTTTAAAGAGATGGGACAGGTTTGGAACTTAGATGTATTGAATTCGATGCGACTCGGTTTGCTCCAAGCGAGGATATTATCACGGTGGTTATTCACGGATCTAATTTTTGATTTTGACAGATGTGACAAAACAATGGATGGGATTGAAAGTAAGGGAAAGCAGATCATTAAAGAAAATTGAGAATAGAGATGGAGAGCCTTGAGGCACCACGGGATTTATTGGCTGAGATTGAGCTGTAACGCTATCTTATATAATCCGTATTAATCGACCAGATAAATCACTTTACATTCATAATAGAAGAGGACGATAGAGGCCAAGTGCTTTATGTTAGATTCAAAAACCTTTTTAAGAATGGAAGTGATTGTAATTGGTCGATAATTTGAGGGATCACTACCCTTTCTTTTCTTGGGAATAAGCTGAACGTGATGTAGTTTCCAAGCTATTTGAAATTTTCTTGTCGAATAAGATAAGTAGAATAGTTTTCGCAGATCTTTAGCCAAGAACGATCCACAGGTTTTAGTTAACTTGAAACAATCAGGACCTACAGCTATGCAGACGTTGAACACTTTAGGGACGTTGAACATATCTCTGGTACGGATGTGTATTGGCTCTTGTACACATCCACAAGGCAGATGTGAAGTGGGTGGAAAAGGAGAATTTGAAGTGAATCTAACAGTCAAAATATTAGTTTTATTCAGGGAGTCAACAATCCACTTCATTGTAAAGTAGTAAAGGAATAAAGGAACTGCTGAAATTGATCCTGATAGTTTTGACCTGGGACGAGAAACCTTTACTGCCTTCGCGTCTTGCCAATATTCTAACGTTCTGGTCAAAAAGAAATTTTTCTCAAAAAGAAATTTTTCTCTTTGGATAGTGTTTCAGTTCTGGACATGGTGAGAAAACCAGACTATTTCGCTTTTATTGCTTG
Source organism: Dioctria rufipes (assembly GCA_963924295.1). Lineage (NCBI taxonomy): Eukaryota > Metazoa > Arthropoda > Insecta > Diptera > Asilidae > Dioctria > Dioctria rufipes. The sequence continues at coordinate 243,606,452 of OZ002741.1, forward strand.
GTTTCATTTATCGTTAAATCTAGAGCCATTTTGCTATTGTTAAGATTTGCAGTATATATACTGAATGTATTCGAGCATGCGTGAAGACTTAGAATTGTACTAAATTCAAATGTGCATTCATAAACATCCCTTGAAGCAAAACAGACCGACCAATCAAATTTTCTGGGATACTGATTGAGACTTTCCCAATCTGCAGATTTATTTTGTTTTTATTTAACGTTTGAGCTAAGTATTCTAGCAAAACTATTGAATATTACAAAATAATAAAAACAAATAGTCCAATATAAATCTTTTACTTTAAATGTAATACCTTACTATATCACTATACAATGATTTGTTTACCGTTATGTAGTTTCGCTAAATTTCTTCAATTACGAGCTATAATTGTTTTTTTAAATGTTTGTTTTGCCACGCGGCGCTGATAATATTCTAAGAAGCCGTCTTCACACCGAAGGCTTATCAAAGATCATTTGGCAGCTGTTTTCAATTAAAACAAACCTTCCATCACGTTTACATGAATAGGCACTGTCCTGCTTCAAACACCCCGAGCAAAGAGACGCTCATGTACATGAATCCGCGCTTCCTGTTTTCTCTATAAGCTTCAACAACCACGACCTAAATTGGAGCGAAATTCAAGGTGTTAGTTAGGGCCTGCGTTCCTAAATGTGTCAAATTGAACGCTTCCAGAAATTGTTACGTTTTTTACAAACAGTGCAGTAGAATTTACTGCTCAGTGAATCATTTTGTTAGGAAAAATTCAGAAGATCTACTGCTCTTTCTTTCTTTCGGCTTTAAAACTCCACTTTTTGGGTTTGGATTTGTCATATTGTTTACCTCTATGTTTGCCTTTGAACGGTATGATCATTTCATCAATTGCCTGAAATTCTGTTGGTGTTGAGGCTTTTGCAAAAGATTCTGGTAACATATCCAATAGTGGACGTACTTTTATAAAAATATTTGGCAATAACTTGTCATATCGACTCACTCGAGCACCGCCGCAATATTGGATGCCTTTCGCTCCTTTATCGCTACATGAATGGTCAATGTTCCGATGAAATGTCTAGCCTGATCCCTAATTCCTACATGTAAAACTCGCACTGCAAGCCCCGCACATCCTTTTACCCTTCCAAATACTTTCTACCATCTTCTGTCTTGTCTCCGGTATGCAATCTGCGAAAGTTTAAGGGTGACATTCATCAGCACCTTCGCCACTCCTCACGTGCCCTAATTCCTTTCTTTATCACCTTCTTGCCATGCTGCGCTTTGCTTCATAGTTCATAGGACATCCCCGACGATCTCCCGACGAAGTTATATACGTACAAGGTAAAATCTTCAAATATTAGCACACAATATGTTGTCATTGGGGATACAGCGCTGCGACTATGCGATGGTTTAGAGAACGAAAACCATAAACTATTTTTAGATAATTTATTCACATTAATACCGTTAATAAAACATCTACAGACAAAGAGTATATTCGTCGTGGGTACTATAAGAAAAAAAAGGATATCTTGGCCTTATGAAAAGCTTGTTTCAGTAAAGGATTTACAAAATCGTGAACGGGGATCAATTTCTGTTGTTACATCGTCTGAAAATATTACACTTCTAAGGTAGTATGATAATAATATCGCTCACATGATTTCTTCATACGCCGGTGTGGAATCTAAGGATAAAATACACAGGTGGGACCGTAAAAATAAGAAATTCGTATCAATAACAAAAACTTTCGCTGTAAAAGAGTATTCTAAATTCATGAGAGGTATAGATATGTCTGATCGTATGATAGCACACTATCCGCACTCTTTAAAAAATCGAAAATTTTACCACAGTATTGCTTTTCACTTTTTGAATGTATCCATAGTTAATTCATGGATTCTTTTCAATCAACAAAACATAAAAACGTCTCTTCTAGAATTTAAAGCGTCAATGGCTACCACAATGATAAAAATGACCGAACAAACCAAAAAAAGAGGTAGACCTACTTCGAGTTCTGTATGTGAACAACCACCTAAAAAACTCAAAAGCTGGACCAAAGTTGTTCCTGAAATCAGAATGAACCGTATAGATCATTATCCTTAAAAAAAAGGAACTGGAGAATCCTCCAAGATGTCACGACAAAAATTTTGTAAGACGAACTCGTTACGTTTGTGAGAAATGTGAAGAACCGGGTCCGGGAAGTAGCGTTGCAAATGAAAATGTCAAAGTTTGCGGTTGATTTTTATATCGATATTGATTTCAAGTAGCGATGGGTGTTTGTGTGGGAGGCTACGAAAGTGATAAAAACAAAATTTGTTTTTAAGTAATAGTAAGCCAAAATAATACTGCTCTTCCTAGGAAGAATGGGTTTGTTAGAAGAACTGTAATATGAGCGGTGCATAATAACCCAAAGATGGCTGCAGTGCATAGGCCACTTGCCCCGCTTAAATCTAAATCTAATGCTTGCTGAAACTTATCATAGTGAGTTGAAAAAAAAAATCGTCAGTTGCATACGAAATTACATACGGCCATTCATCTAGGGCAGTGGCGAATCCAGGGGGGCGCCTCTGGGTCATGACCCCCGTAAATTTGAAGAAAAAATATTTAATTACTTGAGTTATTTGAAAAAATATATTTATTATTTCATATTTTTTTTTATTTATATAATTCAACTTCAAAAAAATTTTTTATTCCAAAACTTAAAAAAATCATAATTTATTTCAATGAATATTATTGTATGCATGTGATGTATGTATGTAGGTTTTTCTCAGAATTTGGGTTTGGGACCCCAACTTTAGGTGATCCAAAACCCTCGAGAAACACTTCCCAAGCCACAAAACAGACTCACTCACTACCGCATTAGAGCCCTAACTTAGTCCTGACTCCTAACATTCTAAACAATTCGCAGAGTTCTTATATAAAACCACTGACATGGATAATATGGACATACTACGTCCATAGAGATACACTGCAGAAAGTGTGCTCAGTTCTATATAGCGTTCCACTTCGGTGTAAGCACCAAGTAACAACTGAGAGAAAACTGTAAACAACAAATAAATAAGTGGGTTCGTCGAAATAAATGTGTTTAAATTAATTATTTGGGATAATTACTGATAAAAAGTGTTTTACCAAGGGCAATACAATATATTTATAGATACTCAAGAAAAATTCGAAAGGTTTTATTAAAATCACTTTTCAACTTCCCGCCAATGGTTTTTTCAATGTTGACATCGACGTAAGAACTATTTTTGACACAGAAAATTGTACCCGCTTGAAATACCATATGCCAATGTGTAAAACTGAGGCTACAGCGATTAAATTTATAATAAAGCGAAACAATGGGCTTTGTATTCTGGCAGGGTATTAACTATTTTGCTTATTTACTTATCTAATCTAGTACTCATTCATTTTTTATGATGCAAAACTGCCACTCCTCAAGAAAAATTAAAAATCTTACAGTACCTCTGCTTACCTCTGACTACCTAATAATAAATCAAGATTGATAACACTTTCCTTTATCCAGAAAGTTTAATAAATAAATATTTGAAACTGGAAAAACGTAAACACTTAAAATATTTTCTAAATATTTAGCAACAATTTAATTGAGAACTAAGTGCAGAATTAACTTTAAAATAAAACTGAAAATGTCCCATCATCTTAGCTAATCATGGTAGCTCTATTTAAAAAAAAAAAATTGGGATGTTTTGCCCCTCTGATGGGGCGCATATGCTGGTTTCAATTATTTTGTATGGGAAAAGGTCTGCAGCTAGCAGTCTATATTATTGAAGTCTGTGGGATTGAATGACTCCTGCAGTTTTGCATCCAAAGCTACTATTCATGACTTTTAAAAAGCATACTAAAAAATGACACATCATCCACACCGCTTAATACGGAAACCTTGCTAGTACTGCAGTTGCTAAACTAAGCAACTTACGGTTCTGGATGTTATTTTTTCACTTTATTATGTAAGATGCCCATTCCCCCCCCCCCCCCTCCACCCCTAATTTCAATGCTAGATCCGCGTCTGATCTAGGGTACCCTTTTCCGATTCCATCCAAACTATTATGCATGCAGAAAAATGATCTCCTGATCTTCTTTTGTAGAAACTAATGTTTTGTTAAATATTTTAATATATTCAAAACGTATTTCAGTCAATAAAATACGAAAAATTCGAAACAAATTTTCTGGAAATGACATTAGTCGCCTATTGACGTATCAACACACAAAATTCCTCTCGAATCGGCCAAAGCTTGTTATCTTTGTATCATGCTAAAATTTAATTCGAGAATTCACTTGAACAGCTGTTCAATAGAAAGAGATTACCCCTCAGAGTAGGCGTCATTTGAAAAAAAAAAAAAAAAAAAAAAAAATTAATCCAAATTTTAAAAGAAAGAATTGAATGTAACTTTCAGGAAATTGAGCATGTGTGTGACAGAGAGAAATATACTTGTTTTTTCTGAAGGAGAAATGTTTAAATTTTTCAATAACCGAGCACGTTGTTTTTTACACACTGGTGAATAAGGGTTTAGTGGTTCACTGTTGTTTTTTACACACTGGCGAATAAGTCTATATTGAACAGGTATTCAAGAGATTGCTCACCGGTTTCGACTAGCAATCAATTGCAGTTTGTGAATTTAACCTAAAACAGTGCCTAAAAGTAGGCCTCAAACTCAACCGAACTTCGTTTGTTTCCAATATGCATTCGCATTATATTCCCTGTGCATTCAGCATTTATTCGTGGATATTTCGATGTGAATTTATGAAAATTGAACTAAATGTTTATTAAATTCGCTGAATACAAAAGATATTCACAAATTCGCTATTTTTTTTTTTTTGTATATTCATATTTATCTAGTCGCTTTCGCATTCCGGGCTTTTCTTCTAAGAACCATTACTTCCCATCGTTCTATGCCAATCGTCTGCGCGGTTTTTCAATTTCGGCAAGCTTTCTTCAACAAGTTTCGTAACTAACCAGAATTTTGGGACAACCGATAGCAACCCGCAATAGAAAACAATTAACAACCAAGAACAAAATTTTCTTTAATAGAAACGATTGTAGTCGTAGGTATTTATTTACTATCTCAACCTTTAGTTTACAATATATAGTTTCGCAAAATTTCATCATTTCAGATCGGGTTTCTGGTCGCCGTTAATTGCAGCATCGAGAGTTGCATGCAGGTTTTTAACGCTTTTAACGAGAAACAGTTATAAAGAGGCTTGCATTTCCCTAGGACGTATTAATTAAATTTTTCTTGACAATTGAGTTTTGGAAAGTATAATATGAGCTGTGTTTATGCATGTTCTATGTATGCACTTTTATGGTAAGTCCCGTAAGTGGTCTTGCACCCGAAGGCTATGGACAAGTCATGCTTAGACAAGCAACTATTTTATGGGTGAGTGAGGGAAAATCCTAACGGTTTCCGAGATAGCAGGACTTTAAAGAATTTGGGTATTTCTTTTTATATATCACCCTATAATTTCTGAATGTTACAGCCCATTTTGATGATTTAATTTTTTTTAAATAATCGTTGAACCTTTCCAATGAGTCTATAAATTTTTTCTCCTCCTCTCCATTTTGAATTTATCGGATCAACAAAGTTAAAATCTCGGAATTTTAACACGACTTTTTATTTAAGTACTATTTTGATCAAAAATCAAGTCATCAGCACCAATTTTCATATTGGATTAAAAAAGCCCAAAAGCTGCCCCTTAAAATGTCCTATTGCACTCTGTAACGAAAGTGTAACCCTGTCTGCGTTTTTTTTTCACTTCTTGTGGAACATATCCTACGAAAATGGCCTAAAATGCTCATTTCCAAAAAATAATTGCCTACTTTCTGGCATTTATTGAATGTTCAGAAGTTACAGGGTGATCTACAAAAGCATACCCAAATATCAAATTACGCCAATATCTGAAGGTGGATTTTGTAAAACCTTTCGGCGTGGTTTCGGGAGATCAACAACAATGATGTTCTAGTAAACCGTCCTTCCAACAAAGATCGATGGTGTGGTATACAGACGATTCAAAAATGAACAGTGGAGTCGGTCAGGTCGTATACAGCCCCAGATGCGGTATATCACACGCTCTGGGCTTTACCCCTACCGTATTCCAAGTTGAAGTACTGGCCATAGAAGAATGCGCCAATACCTACATTAAAAGAGCTATAAGTGGCTCAACCATTAATATTCCCTCGGACAGTCATGCAGCTCCCAAAGCCTTAAGTCAAGGATAGTCTGGGAGTGTCTACAAACCCTTCAAAATTTATCAAGGAGAAGCAAAGCTATCCTTAATATGGGTGCCTGGTCATGAGGGCCATGCAGGCCATGAAATTGCTGATGGCCTTGCCAAAAGAGGAAGAGAATATCCCTTTGTCAGACCAGAGCCATTTTGTGGTTCTTCAAAGTGTCACTTCAGAGCTACCCTAAATTGCTGAGAGAACAATCAAAAAACCCCTTTATTGGGAAAGACTACAAGAGGACATCAACTGGCAAAAAGTTTATCAGCACATCTGGCGGAAAAACAAGAGTACTCCTATTGCTTAAAAGAACAATACTTAATTGATTACAGAGCTCTTCTCAGGCCATTGCCCATTGAGGTATCACTATACAAGATGGGCTTGGCCAAGATTTCATCCTGCCGCTTATGAAACCTCGGTTCACCTGCTCTGCAACTGAGAAGCATTGGCCAGGCAGAGACTACTCCACCTCGAACATGATTTTCCTTCGCCAAAATACACTTTATTAACAGTCTAAACCTAGGAAGGGAGTAAATCGATGGGGACTCACAATAGATCTTTCACGTCGCAGTAAATGCGAGGCCTGCACACCCCTCCACAAATCTGAACCTATATCTACCCAAATATCTTTGAAGCTTGTTATCTCGAAAATCGTTACATTTTGACTTGTCCATAGCCTTCGGGTGCAAGACAACATACGAGACACCCTGCATAAAAGTTTTTTCAATGCACAAAAAGACCGGCATTATTGCTTTCGGGATTTTAACTGGGTAGGATTTTTGACTTTCCACTGAAGTATTTTATTTGTCGATATTTTAAAGTCGGGTTTTTGATGATGGAATTTTTTTCGGGATTTCAGTTGGCTATTTCAAAATTGGGGGCCAATTTTGTTAGGCTACTATTCGACTATTTGCGATAGTGGTGACTGTATATGTTTTGGGATATTATTATTATTTAAGACTTGCATTTTATAATTTTCAGTATACGACATAAATAATAATAATACCCTCAGTTCGATTCATAAATAATAAAAATGCCCTCAGTTCGATTCCACATTTTCTTTTCTCCTCTTGAAAACTTTCCATTTCCCTGTCGTTTGATCCTTTATGAAGCCGTAATGTGTCGTTCTCTTTTTAGAGTTAGTCATTGTTAGGGCGGGAGAAGGATATAGGAAAGGATAGGCTGTAGATTGTGAAGAAAGGTCAGGGGTCCAAAGCTCCTAAAGAATTGCCTTCGCTCAGAGACACTCTCGAGTTATTGGCTTAAATGTGATTAACCTCGGTAGCAATCACCTTTTGCGTCCTAAAGATAGATGTTCCTAGCTCCGGGCTTTGCTAAGGGAAGATCAGGCATTTTATGATTGGTGATTAGGGAATTTACTTTTCGGCAAGTTCAAATGGGTAGTGGCGTTGCGGAAGTATTTTCTGTTAGCTCTTCTAAGAATCTTCCTTTCAATTTTTCTGTGGCATTTCATGTAAGTGAACGCAATAGAGGAAATCAGTAAGTAATGACAAGTCTTATAAGTTGCTTGTATAACAGAAGCTTTGTTCTCATTGAACGTGCAGCCCTGACGTGAACTTGGGCTGAGCAAGCTATAAGAGAAATTTACTTTGTTTATGGTCGCCTTCTCATGGTAAATTGACCCCTAGTGGACTTTGTTTACACCTAAATGTGAGCAACGAGATTGGACGTAAGTCAGGGAGTAATCTGCATAGAATGTTGTCCCATTTTTGTTTGGAGGTTGGTCTGAAGTATATAGGTTGTATAGTTGTGGACCTAGGATAGACACAAGCGCTCTCTACAACAGCTTCAAATGATTTATGGCGTTGTAGTTTCACATAAAATTTCCTAAGTTAGGAAACTGTGGAAAAGCCTATTGAGGTGTGGAGGGAAACCGAAGTGGTTAAGCTTGAAGATGAATCCTGCTGTCTATACTGAGTACAAAGTAAAGCAGCCTACAGTGCAGTCATTCCTGTCTAGAGCTCTGGTGACATCTGTGTGGAATTTTAGCAAGGTGCCAAGGTCGAATGTTGTGGCTCGAAGCCGAATTGTAACTCCTGGTGTATATTTGTCTCTATACAAGTATTTATAACTTATTGTTTGATGAGCTTTTCAAAAAAAATTCCCAAGTTTGAAATTAAGGAGATGAGTTCAGGTAGTAGTCTAAATTCATGTTTACGCTTGCTTAATTTCATTCTTTCGATTCATTATTGTATATATATTTCCATTGTCACTCGTCTACTTCATGACCACTGTATTTTAAGCAATTCACAACTTCAACAAACTAAAAAATTAACAGATCCAATACTTTATTTTTGCATCTTCAATTTTTATATAACAAATATAAACCTAAAAAGTAACTCCATTTGATCAATCACTACAGATGTATGTATTTAAAGAATATTAGATACTGTTACAAAACTGAAAGCACAAACATTTTCAACTTAAGTACAATATACATAACTAGGGGGTAAATTTAAAAATAAATTGGAGGTAATGTAGAATAATATAACGACAAACCTAAAACTATAAGAGAACACTTAAATATGTCTTTCTACTCATCATATTCCATTAAATAATTTCTCAAAATTCTGACTTATCATGATACAAGTTAAATTAAAACAGAAAGGAGCTTCATTTCACTTTTCGTATTTTGTGTCGACTAATTAATTCTATGATAGATTAAACATTGTCCTAGGCTGATAATACAAGTGCTACTGCAGTAAAATATTTGATAAATAATTAATTGTTCCATAGACTTTTCTTAGTCTTATTTTACATAAAACAGAAAGAAGGAAAAACCTAAACCTGACTGTGTACATTTTCTAATGGAATTACATCATCTATAAAGCATTTGTATAAAAAATGTTTATCATTTCCGTACTGTTGGAAGGAGGAGAATCTGTATAAATTCACTTATTGCTGTATAAAAAAGTTGTTCTCGTTACTATTGTTCGTAGTTAGCTTTACCATGTTCTTTGAAAATTTATAAAGATGACATAAACTATTATATTGTTGCCATTTGAAAAAAAAAGGCAATAAAATTATTTATTTCGTAATATAATTTCAATAATAGTTACTGCATTAATGAACTGTATTTATTTACACTATTTTTTATTTTATTTTTGCCTTGTTTTTATATTCTTGTTGATGTGTTGCGGGATACTGCAGAGTTTGTAAAATTTCAGATGATTTGTTATTCAGAAGAACTATTCCATTGATAAAAGGAGATGAAAAGAAAAACAAAATTTTTATTAGTATAGAAATAAAAGTATGAGGACGTAACTAGAGTTTAAGGCTAAAATAATACCAATATCCCACAAAAATCCTTGCTAATTTACTTTCCCTTTGAAAAATAGTAAGATCAATGAATACAATGAACCAAACGATACCTTTAAAACTAAGCTTTAAAACGGAAATACACATCAATGCATCTTTTTTAATGTATATAGATACGAACCGATAAATCAATTTTAATGGCGTAAATATCCTAATGCAGCCAATGCGGTGCTTTTCGTCGTTTATAAAAATGTTTAAATGAATATTACTTGTAGACAATTTCTCAAATATTCAATATCATCATAGTCAATTCAAAAACTCTAAACGAGATCTTTTATAATCGAGAGAATATTTCTGCCATATATTTTTCAACTCTGTGATTGCTTCTCTATGCCATTTCCGACTATTTTATATTTAAAATGTACACGGCTAGAAAAGGAAATGAAAAATAAAGAAAAAACAACAACAAAATCAAATTCACTTTAAAATTTTTACGTATAAAGACAAAAAATGTGAAAGCGAAGATTACATGCAACGAAACAGAATTGCAATTGATTCGTTTTCGTAAATAAATGAGAAGAGGTGGAGTTTTCAGATTTAAATTCCATAAAATGTTCCCGCGCTTTAGTGAAAACACGTTTTTCTAAAATACTGAGAGTTTGGACCCATGTTTTTACTATAATCCTATGATAATTGAGCAGCACGTGCTTCTGTTTACATTCGTTTTACTCCTAAGAGTAAGTGGGATGCTCTCATGCTGATGTTTTTGGGGGAAATGAGAATTTTATTTGAGAGGAATTTTCCATCTCCTTTCAAGTAAAATTTATCTTTTTCTAAAAACATTGAGGTAGTGTGACCCGATGTACATTATTATGAATAGTTTGAAGGGATTTTGGAGATATTTAAGAAGTTTTTACCATTCGAATTATCCTACGTTCTCTCAATTTTTATTTTTTAACTCATTGAGCCTGTTTAGACCGTACCATTTAGGACTAGTTTTACGAAAATCGACTTACGTAGAACTAATAAGTAGTGGTCTAAGCATGCCGTATTACAAAAAACTAATCCTACTACTTTAATCCGGTATCTGATGCGGTATTGACCTAAGAAATTAGTATTAAACGTAGAGATAAACCTCACATAAGGAAGTGTTTTTCAAACTTGTTCATTAATAGAGAGAATTTTTTATTTAGTTTTAATGAAAATAAGTGGAATTAAGAAATAACAAAATGAGAACTGTTCAGAAGAAAATATTTCGGATGATATAAAATTTAGAAGCTTGGAAATTTTGAAATTTTGTTTTATGCTTCTTCTGTCATGCATAAGGTGTACAAACAAACTCAAAATATTAGTAGTAGGCAGATCTGGCAAATTTTGACGACTGTCAAAGCTTTAATACGAGCGAGCTAAACGGCAGCCGGACTAGTAATACCCTTGTGTATAAAAGTATCTAGTAATTGCGATAATGATTCCTTGTTATAATGTACCATTTTCAACAGTTTTTCTCACGCTTCGATAAAAGAAAAGCTGTGCAACTGAAGTATGGACAAGGGGTTCAAGGGATAAGCCGTAAGAGCATAGCCAAACTAAAAACATACAAAGGCTGGGTAGTAGACAACGCCTCGATAGAATATAAAATCCACGATGGCTGGACCTGATGTAGGGTAGGCAGCAATTTTTTCTTAAAAATTTACTGGCAATTTTTTCCTTAGAACTGTTATTCATTATTAGAGGCCGACAACGGTTGCTTGGGCCACTAACAATTTTTATGAGCATAGACTCGTGAATGATCAAATAGCATGCATTTCTTCTTAGAAATTTACAGAATTTTTTTCGGAAAAATTTTTTATTCAGTCTAGTAGCCGACTGGAGTTATTTTCAGATAAAATCATACAATGTGTGCCGTTGTCGGCCTCCAACACATAACAGTTCTAAGGGAAAAATTTCCAGTGAAAATCTAAGAAAAAATTGTTGCTTTCCCTACATCAGGTCCAGACATCGCTGATGTTATATTGGAGCGAGGCATTGCTGGCTTACCTTTTGGTTACGTGTGCTCTGCAATAGTAGCGCCTCTACAACACAACAAGGTACTAAGTCAAATTGCGTTTAGCAATTACTATTCTACATTCTATACACAAGAGTACTACGTAAATCGAATTACGTAAAACCACAGATAAATAATACCCAGATTTGGAAACCAATGTTCAAAATCTGCTTCTCATGAGCCAGCCATGATGTAGTATCTAGCCTTAGGTTTTAGCAAAGGCAAAATCTCAATTAACCAGCCTACAGGCATTGCTACAGGCCAGCCGAACAATTTGGTTCCAGTCTGGGTTTGGAAAGTAAGAAAAAATTGTGAAACTATAGAAGTTTTGTCAAAATATTCAAAAGTAATGTACAAAAAACCTTGAAGATGTCACTACATACGGGGCATGAACTGACTATCCTATCCCCTTCAATAACTGGATATTTCTTATCTGTGGTAAAACTAGTCTTAGGGCCTTCTCCCACGAAAAGTTCTAAGGAAGGAATTTCCTCTCCTTGTGCTGAAACGTGCCAGCACAATATTTTTGCTCCGCGTAGTTCCTTATATTATTACCGAAATTAATTGTGTGCGTGTTCAATTAAGTCACAGTTTTTGATATATACAATAACTGTATCACAGATTCACAAGGTGACGTAGCGCGCCCAGTATGAGGAAAATGAAAGAATTCTTCACGCCCTCTCCTATCCAGACGCTCAAACTAATCGGTCTTCGCAGATGTTTATTAATGCAGTCACTGGACTGCAAAAACATTCGTAATTTTTTAAAGATAGGCAAATCCAACAGCAAACTGTGTCGACTATGCGAAGAGGAAGATAAAATCTCGAAGTATATCAGGTTTGCAAACTAGCCCCAAAGGTAATAATCATAAAAAGACTAACTTTTGCTTAGGGGAGGACACAATAGATCAACCCTGGTCGAGGTGCCTCTACACTTAACCTAACAACGCAACAACATATCCTTGTCTGGACTAAATATAAAAAATCTGAGTTCTTCAGTTAATGTAACAAGGTAAATTAAAGTAACAATTCTTCCATTATAGAATGCTTTTGTCTCAAACGTTCTATTTTTAAATTATAAGTATTTTCTCATTTTGGATGCGGCAGAGATATTCAGATTTTAATAATTTTGTGCATAAATACCGACCTGGAATATTCTACTAAACCTGCAAAATTCAAAAATGAAAATATTTGCTACCAACATCTCAGATTCCTTTTAATTTTAGATTTCAGGGAAAATCGTGTATCACCTATTCTAATATAAAAAATACAGAAAACTACACACATATACATGTTATTAGAAAGCAGATCCTTGAAACAAGTTATCCCAGCCCAGAAAGATATGAAGTTAGTTCGATGAAAACACCATGTAAATTGTCCCGTCCAAAGGTTTTATGCACTCATCGAACAAGTTATTTCAATTTAGGGTAATAGTGTAATAACGTTCCTCTGACAGTTCTCCTGACGATAATTAATTGGAAAAACTTATAAAATGTGCTCTAGCTATTTTTCTATTTCTTTTCTTCTAATTTTTGCTTATTTTTGCTTAAGAAGTAATTTATATGCCCCAATCACCAACAAATTCTCAGTTCTCAAGTGAAAATGTCAAACCCTTACTCCAAGAAATTATTAGTTAAGTTCGGGGTATCCCTAGGTTTAAAAAAAAAACAAGGCAGAGTAGCCCTGGAGTGCCCTAGGTTTTAGCTTATAAAGATGGAATAACCATTAGCGGATTTTTATCTTAATTATCTAAAATAACGAAGAAGATTAGGTAAAGATTACCAAAACGTTTGGATTATATACTTATTATGTATGTTTGTATATTAGAATGAGAATGATTTCTACTTTTATTTGAGATTCTTGGTACACTGTTAGCTTTGATATTTTAATTTCGAACATTTTCACTATTATAACTACGTCTGGCAAGGATTTAGCTGCATCTAACACAGCGTCTACACATATCATATCTGTAGCCATCGCCAGCTCCAAAAATTATGGTTTGAGCTGTCAAATATTATTGAGGTGGGCACATTATGGAACGACTTTTTATTTTTGAAAAAAAAAAATTGAGGAAAGATTTAGCTCCTATCTAAAGTTAGTACAAGTAAAAAAGCTAGAATTGGTCTAAGACCAATTCTTAGGATACCCTAGATGAATGCCCGTATTAAATTTCGTATGGTCACCGATCTATTCAAGTATTGATTTTGAAGTTGTTTTTCGCATATATTTCTAGAACGGTTTGTCGCACAGACAAAATGATTATAACCAATTTTATAGGATTTCGTATTCTGCAGAAGTTTTTAGTACCATAAAAATGTCTTGGACTGATCGTTTTCAAAGTATACGTAAAAAACCGAAATTTTTATATGGCAACACCAAGAAAGAGTTGCCCGATTTAGTCCATTTTTGACATTTTATTTCCTAATGTAGTAAAAACATCATGTGCGAAATTTCAGCTCTCTACGTCGACGCGTTCTCAGGCAGTGACCAAATATATAGCGGAAAACGAAATTTTTATATGGCAACCCCACGAAGGAGTTGCCCGATTTGGCTCATTTTCGAACTTAATTTTACTTTTTTTTTTTAAAGTCTGTGTACAAAATTTCAGCTCTCTACGTGTTCGCGTTCTCAAGTTATCGTGCGCACAGACGGACGGACGGACGGACGGACGGACAGACGGACGGACGGACGGACATGCAAAAATCGAAATAACTTTTAATATTATGAATGGGTGTCCAATCCATTTTGCTCTACCATCATTATTTCGAGGTGTTACAAACGGAATGACAAACTTAGTATACCCCTATGATTTCATCTAGGGTATAAAAATGCTTAATTCACAATTCAGTTCAATTCAATTCAATTAACTCTTGATCCCAAAATTCTTTTAGTCCATCCCGAGCTATGTGATTAAGCTAATCACCCTTATTATCGTTGTCACTTTAAGTGAGAAATGTCGTTTCGACACAAAAATAGTATTATGGTTGTCGTTTAAAGTGACATTTGTCGAAAACATACGACTTTGGACGTATTACTGTTGTCGTATTAAGTAGACAAATGTCGATGTAAGTGACAATTTTACTCACTTGGATTTCGTAAGTGACAGATGTTAGATGTGTGTAAGGAAAAGGAAAATGCAAGCAGAAAATGATAAATTTTATAATGGCTTTCTAAGTTGTTCATTAAAACATAAAATTCAATAGATTTTTATAAATTAAATTATTTTTCTTTTGCAATTTTAGTGCAAAAATTACAACAAAAAACCAATTTGAAGTCATGATAGATTTTATGTGAAGCATCCTGTTATAGATAAAGGGCTAAAATATATCGCGTTTATATATTTTTTCCTTTTAAACACTTTCAAAAATAACAACAATACCACAAAATAAGACAAACCTCACTTTTGTCTACACCCTGATGCTATCTGTCACTTTAAGTGACAACTATAATAAGGCTTCGAAGAAAAATGTCACGTCACACCGTTCGACAACGACAATACGAAAAGTGAAGTGAAGTGAGAGTGACTGCGAAGCTTGTCACTTTGGTGAGTCGACAACTGTAATAAGGGTGATAGACTGTATCTATCTATCTATCTATCTATCTATCTATCTATCTATCTATCTATCTATCTATCTATCTCCCTTATTACAGTTGTCGACTCACCAAAGTGACAAGCTTCGCAGTCACTCTCACTTCACTTCACTTTTCGTATTATCGTTGTCGAACGGTGTGACGTGACATTTTTCTTCAAAGCCGTATTATAGTTGTCACTTAAAGGGACAGGTAGCATCAGGGCATGCGTCAGGGTGTAGACAAAAGTGAGGTTTGTCTTATTTCGTGGTATTGTTGTTATTTTTGAAAGTGTTTAAAAGAGAAAAAAATATATAAACGCGATGTATTTTAGCCCTTTAGCTATAACAGGATGCTTCACCATAAAATCTATCATGACTTCAAATTGTTTTTTTGTTGTAATCTTTACACTACAATTGCAAAAAAAAAAAGTAATTTAATTTATAAAAATCTATTGAATTTTATGTTTTAATGAACAACTAGAAAGCCATTATAAAATTTATCATTTTCTGCTTGCATTTTCCTTTTCCTTACACAAATCTAACATCTGTCACTTACGAAAACCAAGTGAGTAAAATTGTCACTTACATCGACATTTGTCTACTTAATACGACAACAGTAATACGCCCAAAGTCGTATGTTTTCGACAAATGTCACTTTAAACGACAACCATAATACCATTTTTGTGTCGTAACGCCATTTCTCACTTAAAGTGACAACGATAATAAGGGTGTATTCACCCCCACCCTGCGTTCACTACCGTGATTGCCAAGCTGTTGTAGGCCAGATGATCACACTAATGACATGCAAACAGGTCAATACAACAAAGGTGAGGCTATTTGAAGAGTACAAGCCTAAACGTTATATAGCTTAACACAAATATATTATATCTTTTCATAACAACCTTGAAATGATTCACAGGAAAGTCTCTCTCAAATTTAAATATTCCTATTATTTTGTAAACTTAATATATTTTCAAAATTATTGAAAAAACCGAAGTCTTACCAGTAAAAATTTCCGCTAAAATAAATACTTGAAAACAAAATTTAATGTTGTGTGAATTTCATAAATTAGCCTAATTTTAGCCTCAAAAAGCTATAGATGAATGAGGAACCGTACACTCCCCTAAAGACACTCTATACATGGCCATTTCAGTAATGCCGTGATAATGTACAAATGCCGCCGCTATAACCAGTACGTGGAAAATCTGATGCGATTGAAACTGGAAAAGAGAATATTTGAATCAATTATTATAAGACAAGAAATATTTGATTTAAGTTTACCCATATATCGAATTTTCCAGGAAACCATCGTTCCGGAACTCGCATTGCGTAGAATAATGCCCCAAGAATGTACAAAAGCCCTATTTTTTTTTTTGCAAAAAAACAAAATTGTAAGATAAAATTAATTAGAAAGTATTAAATTAAATTTATATTTACCCATTAGAACTAACCAGCCAAGGCTAACTTGACTTATTCTACTAAACCATCCTTCCATGAGACCATAGTGAACAGCAGGGATAATGCCCGATAGACCAAAACTCATGAAAACTCCGGCTCTTAAAGGTCGTAGATTTGGTTCAGAGAATTTATCCCAAAGGGATACTATAATAGATAACAGCCCAAGTACACAAACCACTGATAGGTATATGACCTTATGTTGGTAGTGGCAGTAAAAGCCATAATAGAGCCAAGGAACGAATGAGCCCATAATGAGTAATGCAATTCCACAGTAGTCTAATCTAAAATTTTTTTTGCATTTTCAAGAGCAGGTTAATAAAACATGTACTAATACATTTGACAATAATATCTGTACTCACTTGGAGAATAATTTTCCCACTACTTCAGAATGACAGCTTAAAGTATGAAAAGCAAATGAGCAGCCAAGGCAAAGTATCGCACCAGCAAAAAAGGCCCCGAAAATGATCTTTTCCTGTACTTGTATTTCTATTGTTGGACGGGTTAGAAAGTATGCTGCGACTCCAATAAAAGCAACGCATCCAAGCAAATGTGTCCATATATTACCAGTCTCTGTATGTATACGAAATATAGATCTGAAGCATGCTCCAAAAGAAGGTAAAGGCGGACGATGTCCCTTATGAAGAAAATCATTGTCTTGTAACCATGTTGGAAGATGTCGATAGTGGCATACACTCCAGCTAGCTTCCCAAACCTCCACAGAGCAATAATTTATTGAAATTCAATATATTCGGAATGAAATGCATAAATACCTTTCGAACAAATACTTCTGCTTGTTCAGCAGCATTATGAGCCAAAGCTCCTAAATCTATTTCATCTGAGAGAACACCAGCTTTTAAAACTTCAGTCATCTGTAAATAAAATAATTTTTATACTTGACAATATTAATGTGACAAAAAATAAATAAAAAAAGCAAACAAAATAGGTATTGGCTTTGTATCGATCAATTCATGGAAAAGGCCTCGTATATGGATTCTTTTGTATTTGGGATAACAAACCGACTCAATTTCTTTCGATGAAAGTCTGATTTTACTATTAGTAATATCAATTTTTTGCCATGAAAAAATATTTTTGTTTTATGGTAGAAATAATGGCATAATGCTTTCGAGAAAAATGTCGATTTGATCAATAGTAGCCGTGATTTAATATACCCCCACAAAACCCAGAGCAGGATGTGGCACAAAATCTAGATATATCCTGAGTCGAGCAACAGATTACGGTATTGTTCTCGTCTGACCTACTAATATAGTATAACTGTGTAAGGCTTTAGAAGTACCATATACCTTGATCATCAAGCTATTAGCTTCAGCAATATGTACTTTACACATTACATTTACATTTAAGCGTAATACAGTGGACTTAAAATCAATAAGTTTTCCAATAAGTTCATTGCCTTTTTTCGAAATTAAATTTAAATTGAAACAGCTTTCACTTCAATTTTTTGTTTCTTTTCAATTCGATAGTAATGATAACTGCTTGGAGGTCTATAAACAATATCAAAATTACTGGGCGCTTGTGTTAAAAATTATTGGGCAGAAGAAAATGACACTGCTAAGCCCTTGGGTAATTAATATATTGAAAGAAAATTTCATTTCTGATTTCGAACATGCCACTTGAGATATTTTGGTCACAACAAACATTTGCGTCACTATTTTTAAGCTTTTGCATTTTTCAAAAGTGTTTAATTGATCAAGCGATACTGCTTAACGAGCTTTAATTTTGATATTCCTTTTTTTTATTTTCATCTTCATCGAGTGGTCATTATGAGTGAGTTTGTCAGCGAATTCAGATTGATATTTTCTTCTTCCAGACGTTCAGCAAACTCTGTCTGGGATAATTTTGCTCAGTTTTCTTAAAAAAAATCTCTTCTATATTATCCAGAATATGACAATTTTATTATGCACATGTTGAGCGCAATTAAATCAATTTTTTTTGGATTGCCAGAGTTAATTTTGACCTCGCCAGGGTTCGTTATGGTCAAACTTGCTTCTTTAAATGTAACTAAATGAATCATAATCTACATATGTATACCTCCAGTCTACCCAAGAGACATTATTATCGCAGTTAATTCAAAACAGAAATAGAAAAATTGAAAATTTAGTTTCTGAAATTATGTGAGCTCAACCATTTAATGAAATTAATTAATTTAATTGGCAATATGGAATATACGGCCATAATCGAAAAGTATGAGAGCTACCAATTAGGACCAAATTTACAATTAATTCACATTAAAATAAATATATGAGAAACGGTGGTAATAAGATAAAAAAGGTTTGTTCAAAACTAGAAAGAATACCAGGCATTAAACTCAAGTTTCTCAAATATAATTGATTGAAGCATGCAAACACTTTTGGCTAATCACTGTGCTAATCTGTGATCTTGACCTCGCACACAATAAGTTGAATTATCACCTAAATCAAATAGCATCTATTTTTCTGTTATCATATAAGAACTTTTTCTGTGCTATCACTTGGGATTCATCTAGATCCCCTCTTCTGAGTTGATATCTTCTAAAAGTTTTATAAATCCCAATGTTAGTGGATAGTATTTACAATATTGAGAAAAAGTAAACAAAAATCTTAATGAATATAGGTTAATTGGCAGCATGTAAAACAGTTGTAATAAGTCATTGAAAGAATTTGTTCATCTTTCCACCAATCTCAAATTTACTCTTGTTCTCCATTTAAAAAAGATTCCGTAGCATTTCAATCTCGTTTCCGCTTCAATGCTTGCTGGATTCTTATTATTCTTTTTTTTTCTTTTCGTGGATTCTTTTTGGTATTCTTTGCACTAATTTTTTGCAAGTTTTTAGAGGTATTTCTCCACATTCATATTTTTTTTACTGTTACACATGCTTACATATGTCGTCCAAGAGAGAAAGCAAGTTTTTGTAAATGAATTTTCAAAAGCGATAACGGGAGTAACACAAAAAAGCATGACTCCTTTGTTCATAAATTGTAGATGATTATCTTGAGGTACTGAAAAGTATAATTTAATCTAAAAAAAGAGCTGATCGACTTTTTTGAAGATACACCTTGGAACTGTCAGAAGAGATAGACTTGAAGCAGAAAGCTAAGTCCATTAAGTACTTAAATAGGAAGAGAAGACAAATTGAGCTCTAGCATGGAATGAATACCTTTTTAAAAGGCTTTCGATATCAATAAATGTTCCGTTATATTTCTCTATACCCGCCCAGCAGGATGATTACAATTTTATTTTTGATTGTGGGGCTAAAAGATACAATCTTCGTATCTTATATTTTAGTATTAAGGTGTGTCCAAATGAGAGGACCTTTCAAACGCCATCTCCTGTCCTCATTTGTTACACAAATCCCTGACTTCATTGTGTTCGACCAAGTGACCTGTAATAACCCGGGGGTTACACGGGATAGTACAAAGTGCATGCAACTTGCACCGCCATACTTCTTGCACGATGAAAAATCATGGCAAAAATTGATAAATTTATATTGGGAAAATGATATTTTCTGGGATTATTTGCATTACATCATTTACCAACACCTTGCTCTTCTTTTCTTGGGTTTTCATCATTCTGTTACTTCCTTTATTGCTATAATTTTCCAATATACACAAGACTTTACGTCTCAATGCCATTTTTTAAATAAACTAAACTTGCATGCAAGATGATAAGACATCAATCGAAATGTCTTCTGCTGACAAGTTTAAAATCGCGTTGGAAGGGAGGCTTGCATGCAAGATGTACTGTCTCGTGTAACCCCGTCGCTGTTAATATATTACAGTGTATTGTGAATTATACCAACATAACAATAAAATTTTTTTTTTTTTTGATTTAATACAAGGATCATATCAGAAATTGTAAAGTCTACTGGCCTGAATAGGTAAATAATCATAAACTAATCAGACAAAAGATTGTACATTTATGAGGGTTTTTGGTTTTGCTGCCGAAACATGAGACCTGGGACATCCAGGGACATGTCAAAACAATGACAAAACTGTAAACTCCGAAGTCCCAGGATCGTGTTACGGTCGAAACACAGTGCAAGCGTACACGACTATGACTCAGCCGACGTTTGATAACTTTGGTGTAGTAAACTTTAGTTTAACACAGTGTGAGAGTTGACAACTGTTATTTCCTGATTTTTATCTTTTTTTCTAGATTTCTATAAGCCCGGAATTTTTAAGTTATAAATAAACTCCACCACTCGCACCAAACTAATCAACATTTCTTGAAATAACACTTCCGAATTCACTAAAACCAAATCAGCTGCTGGCTTTAAACAACGAAAATCATATTACCAAATGTCAAAGTTGCGCTGGAGTAGAAATTAAAGCTACCCAGCGTTTGCTCAGTGCAGTAAGCGCAGCCGACTTTACCATTAGAGCTTGCCCAACTTCTTCTCATATATTCTACAGGAAATGTCAAACACCGGTTGCGCTAAACTCGCACTGTGCTTCGGCCTTCATTGCGCAAAGGAAATAGCAAACTTCAAAATTACCCATCACATATTTTTACCAAATCTCTTGTTCTTTCTTTGACATTTCAATACAGGAACCGCGGTGCTTCTAGGAAAGAGCAGGAGCAGCTAGGATTAACCCGGAATTAAGCCCAAGTAGCATACAAAAATGGAAAGTGACAGCTTCGGGAGTCACGAGTGCCAGGATTGGTAAATCGAACACAAAATGGACTTGAGGGTTAACACCGAATCAAAAACAAAAACACACTATATAAATACTGTGCTACGAGAATTGTACACGTTAATTTGTTTCGTTTTACATTTGCAATAAGTATTCTCTTCCCAGCCTTTCATAATATAAATCCTATAATTTTCTAATAACGCATTACTCTTCCATAGAATTCAAGACATCATAGATAGCCAGACGGTCATCCATTCGGAAAGATAAGCGTTCATAAGCTCTCTGAAGTGACTGTCATAATGGTAAAGGAGGAATTGTGATAACCCGGGGGTTACACGTAATAGTACAGCTTGTATGCAAGCCGCACTGCCATACTTCTTGCAAGTGTAACCTCTACTGCCATGCTGGCAGTTCAGCTATCAGCGAAACCTACTGCAGTTTGACCAACATTTTCAGTAAGATTCCATTCAATAAATGGAATATACTATAGCAATCCAATGAGTATTTCAGAATTCTATAAATAATACTAAGTAAAAATATCACATAACGGAAACTAACATGAATAATGGGCTAAATTGAGTTTTATCTGTGTATAATAAATGGAAAAACTTGGAACTACTTCAAAAACTTTCCTACAAAAGTACAATCTCTTTTTTATTCCAGCATGCTGTACCGCTACCTGCACCTACGTAAGATAAATCGAAGGAAGAATTTATACATATATAGCTATCCATTAGATCAATATAATTCGAAAGTTGTTACGAGCGCAAGGAACGTTGACTTTAAACTTTAAAAAACCAAGTAGTAGCACACGTTACATGCTCTTATTGATTTCTGTAGGACTCATTCATAACATAATTTTATGTATGTATTCTGTCGGCTTTATAACCTTGATTTGTTTCTCAGCATTTAGAAATCACATGCTGTCTCTTGTCCCAGTGCATATTGAGTTTATCAATTATTTTCAATTGTGAAATAGTAATTTGTAATGTAATACCAAACTAATCTGGTTGGGCTTTCGTTGACCTTCCTTATCACGTTTTTGTTTTTGTTTTTTTTTTTTGTTTTCTACAACAAAAAAACCAACTTCACACAGTGATTACTTATTATAGAGCTCTAGACAGATTAAATTCGTAGTTAACATTATTATGTATTCTAGAATCTAGATAAAGTAAATGGTCAGACAGAAGACCAATATTCTGCTTATAGTCATATTCACATGCAATAGATCAATATTATTGATTAATTCGGTAAGAGAACGTCTCAACATTTAATTGAGAAAGCATTGGTATTAAGTGTAATCAGTAATGGAAAATTGAAGAGCAAATTATAGTCCTTCATATTATGTACAATTTAAAAGACAATAGGATAATCGCTAGGAACTCAAAACGAATTAATTTGTGACATATTCTAAGGCAGATAAAAATCAAATGCATAGTGGGTACATGTACATATTTGAAACCATAAAAAGTATCAAACTAGCGATAGCGATCACTGACAAATGATCCCTGTGAGCACACAACAGATCAACAATATCTACAAATTCATAAAAACTAATAAACAATGCTATCGTATGTATGGATAGGTAAAATACAGCATATCCGACACCCATAATTATGAATCTGATGTGGACATAAATTTGTGATATAAACAAACCAAGCCATTCTTTATCACTTGAATATAATCGTGATACACGAAATCTCTACTAATACAGAGCTCTGTAGATAACCAACTGGCATTAATTAATGTTTGCGCTACGCAAAATCTGTCTGATCACTGATATTGCTTATCAAGAGAATAGGTAGACTCATCTATGCCGAAAATGTCTTGTAGGTGATAAAGACAATAGTATCTACCTGCGCCAGAATCGCAAATGCTTATCATTTTTATATCATATCTGTAGAGAAATCGAAGTTTCTTTAAATACATTAAATTGGCTACACATTGTGTAATTGGTTTTTGGGGCGTAACTTCTTCCTTATCTTTCTCTACATTAGATCATCACCATTTTACAAAAGTAAAAAAGCTTGTTCTACTGCCCATCACCATTTGAGGAGGTCCAGCCCAAAAAGCTAGACATCCATTTTCAAAAAAAAAAAAACTGTTATCGATTGGATCGTATCCACTGACTTACTGACATAACAATGGCAAAGTTTACCTAAAATTCAATTATTAGGTAAACTTTGACAATGGACTGAGCGTATTGCCACTTTCCTATAGGAAAGAATGGCACAAGTTTTATAGTTTTCTCTTTCGCGCTGTGGAGCTACTAACATCATTTGATGTTTTTATGTTGACTACAAATGCAATCACCGCAGGAAGAATAAGGTAAGGATAGTATTTACCATGGTCCGTCTCTCTTGCCCATACATAGGATTCAGGTAAAAATAACCTTTAGAAAATTAAAGTCAGAATGAGTTTAATTTCTTATTAGAGTGCTTTCATCTGATTGAGTTTTAAATGTTAAAATGTGCTCAAACCCTGATATACAGAAACACAATATTTGTGCCACGTGAAATAGCAATTCGCTCAGTCCCATTGTTATAAGTTAATGATCGTGTCACAACGTCGCTAAAATGTCAACCTAACTTACACTACATTGCAACAAAATCCTTAGATATCCTTGGATTAAGTTGGGCATTCACATCAAAACGTATGCTAACCATATTACCTCAGTAGGGGAAGAAGCTGTACAATGGACATGTGTGTGCCTTGGTATTTTTACTTTCCACACGGACTGTAATTACCACCTACAAAAACGCGCTTTTATCCTATTTTCTAATCAACAGATGACACAAGCTATTTTGGGAATTAGTTTGTCGGGCAAATGTGCAGTTATTGCGCTTTAAAGAAAAGTCGTGAAAAAAGCAAATATTTTCCACTGATAAAGAATTAAAAGTGTTATGAGTTTATTCTTCATATATCTTTAGATTCCAGCTAAAGTAAAACTTGTTTGTATGTACTATTATAAATCGTGCATCATGTGGTAAATTGTGCGTCTTAAAATATTTCACAGGCAGTTTCGTTTCTTTTGGGATATGTACCTTGGACACTTCCAACATTTGTACCACGGACATACCAAAAAAAGCCATAGACCGGCCTTTAGATAAATAATAAATTAAATATGTATAGCTATAGCAACTTTTTGTTTAGTAATCTGCTTTGCCAATATTGTTATTCTTGGTTGAATAAAGAGTGTTATTTAATTCAACTGTGTTGATTTACCATCATTTCTTCTTAGTAATTTACAAATGTCTAAGGTACAATACCCCTGGTACACCTGCGAAAGAACTACCATTCATATTTCCTTCCATATATCCTGAAATAGAACTTTTTACTTGCATATTCGACTATTATTGGAGAAGTGGGTTAGATAATCTATAATTATCGGTTACTTAATGTTTGTCTCATTAGTTTTGTAACAAAGACTATTTCAAAAAAGGTATGAAGGTACAGCACATTTCCCTATTGTTAATTCTAAGGCCAAACGGTAGCTTTGCGAAGACAGATTCAATTAATATATAAACGGTCAACTATATATGCTTTTCAATACTTAGTCAGTGTTAGTATTAGTATGTTAAACTGAACATAAACCAGATACCAAATGAAATGACATGCAATACGACATAGAAACAAAAAACTAAGTACTATACGTTTTTTTTAAAACATGGTTAGAAACGTCAACGACAAAATTATCAATTCTCAAAATTCTCTCAAATTGTGCCCACTATCACGGAAAGAGATTTTGCTAATTAGCAGAGGAAAATCAACATTCACGTTTAAGAGTACATCGGAAATCATGCGATGTTTCTCAAGCCAATGCATATTTAAAAGCTTGAAGCGATCCTTATAAGCGTAGGAAATACCGCCGAACAAACTCTATACGGTCGATGTGTGTACCGTAAAAAAAGAGACCAAACCTGGCTTACATATTGAAGACGTGGTCTCCCAAAGAAAGTGTACAAGCGAAATGTTATGGTGGGATTCGAGAACTTTCGGGAACATTTTATAAAGCCCAGTATAGAACTACTCTTTGATACCATAAAGTTTATGTGGGAGATAAAATTCAATCTTTGGTCACATTTGACACCCAAGTCTCAGACATTGGTTTCTCATTCCAGTAAAAAGTCATAACCTCACATTTGTCGATATTGAGATTCCTTTTGCACCAAACGTAAAAATTGTACAGGTTCATAGAAATACACTGCAGAAAGTGGGCTCTCTATTATATTGTTGACTCTATCGGTCTAAGCACTAAGTACCAACTGAGAGAGAACTGTAAACAACAAATAAATAAGTGGCTTCGCCGAAATAAATGTTTTTAAATTAATTATTTAGGGTTATTACTGATAAAATGTGTTTTATCAAAGCCGATATAGTCATTAGATAAGCAGCAGTTATTCGAAAGGATTTATTAAAATCACTTTTCTAGCTGTGCGCTCACTTTTTCAACTTCCCGCCAATTGGTTTTTTCAATGTTGGCACCAACGTAAGAACTCTTTTTGACAGACAAAATTGTGCCCACATGTGCACAATTATTAAAACATTTAATCTGAGCAAAAACGTCGTTAGCATAAATCAAGACTTTGCAATATCTCACAACAGAGAAAATGTAGTCAATAGATAGAATAAAAAACGACGGGCCCTTGAGATACGGCAGACTGCCCTCAATACTATAGAGATGGAATGGCGGAAATAGTTTGGTATGTTCTGTTATCTAAATAAGACTCAATCCATTTTAGAAATGTTAGAGGAAATCCATACTTTTCCATTTTAACCGGAATCGCGAAGTGGTGAGATAACTTGTCAAACGCTTTACTAAAATCTGTATAAATACAGTCACGTGCCATCGCAATAATTTTTGTACGCTGTAGTTTCTTATGAGTACCGAGGTTAATTGTGTACGTGTTCAAATATGTAAGTTACAGTTTGTTATATAAATAACAACTGTATCACAAATTCAAAGCACGTAATGAGAGTTTAATTATTATTATTATCACCTCAAATTGCAGGTAAAGAACCGCACAACCGTCCGATCAGTAATTTCACAATTTCAAAATGACCGGGACTCTTTGCTTGTAGTAGTATTGGTATGCTGCCCGTGCTGCAGTTACCCGGGGATTACACGAGATAGGAAAGCTTGCATGCAATTTTGCTTGCATCGCGATTTTAAACTTGACAGCAGAAGGCATTGTCAAAGATAATTTATGTCTCATTAAAATTTCTGCTCCAAAGTGAACATTATTGTCAAAGGTCCAATTTGTAATGTTGTAAAAGTTTCTGCTTACATGTGAGCATCATCATTATTAACCAAGTAAAAAAGGTAAAATTGGTTAATTTCGTATGGTCACCCATTTGTACAAATTTGATTTTTGAAGTGGTTTTTCGCATATATTTCTGTAACGGTTCGTCGGATAGTAAAAATGATTATGATCAATTTTATAGTATTTCATATTGTGAAGAACTACTCAGTACAATAAAAAAGTCTAGGTCTAATAATTATCGCATTATACGTAAAAAATGTAAATTTTTATATGGCCGATTTTTGAAATTTTATTTACTGTTGCTATGAAAACGATATGTACCAAATTTCAGCTCCGTAGGTCGACGCATTCTCAGGCAGTGTCTAAATATATGGGGTGAAAAACGAAATTTTTGTATGGCAACCCTATGAAGGAGTTACCCGATTGGTCCCATTTTTCGAACTTAAATTTACTTATTTTTTTTTTTAAAACCTCTTGTGCAAGAGTGAACGCGTTTTTGAGTTATCGTGAGGACGGACAGGCGGACGACATACAAAAATAAAATTTTGCTCTACATATAATTTTGCTCTACCATCATTATATCTTTGCGCTACAAACGAAATGACAAACTTAGGACCTGTCCGAATACAAGTCGTCGTCTTCGTCTTGTTATAACAGCTAGTAAGTAAGTAAGTAAGTGAATTTATTTAGCATTTTTTGCTATTCATTACAAAAGTCATATAATTATACTATAATTCTAGCTCTCTTTCCTCCTTTTCCTTATCTTTTGCATTAGTTTACGAATTTAATAAGTAATTTTAACAAATTCAAGAACTTTTCTCTTAAATATCCTAAAATTATTCTCAAGTTTTACATCTAAAGGTAACTTATTGAATATTTGAAAGCCCTTATATACTAAACTATTCTGCGATGAATTATCTCTATACAGTGGCAGCCTAAAATCATTAGCATTTCTTAATCCGTAAGGTTGTAAGTCTCCAACATAATTCATTAATTTACTTAAATAGCGACGTATAAACGAGTCAACCTCTGTCCGAGTCCATATCTATGCCGCCGAGCTTTGCTACTTTGTATAACAGTTTAGACATCTGATTAGCTTGATCATCAAGGTTAGAGTTGACTATTTTATTCACTGGCTGTCAAGATCAACCTAAGCAAACGAATTTGGACAGGTTAGCTTCGTCTTGTGCTTGATGGAAAAATGGTGAACGCTTGGAAAAATGAAGCACAAATATTGACGTTGTACTGCTTTAATTCTTTTAAAAACAAAATTATTAGGATCATATTCGTAAAGCAATCATAATTTGTGACTGGTAATAAATTTAGCCTTTATTCTTTGCATTAGGTATAGCTTATCATAGTAAGTACAATATAATTCATGTCGCCAAAAATGTATAGTGTTTTTGTGAATTTGACTGTATTTATGGTGATCAAGAAACGACTACCTTTTCAATATAATCCTATAGCTTCGTCTTCGTCTAACTATTATAATAGCTAAGCTTGTTGTGTTACGTCACTAGCTGTAATAACAAGACGAACACAGGCCCTTAGTATACCCTATGATTCCATCTAGGGTATAAAAATGAAAATCGCAACGCTAGAAGGTACTCTATACCGATACAAGGCGAGACACATATAGTAAAATTTCACGATGTTTTTTATCCTGTACTGTGCGAATTTGCAACAACCTACTACCCTTTCTCTTCCCTCCAGATTGCAATCTGCAAAAGATCAAGAGTGACGTACATCAGCACCTTCGCCACTTTCCTCATATCCCCCTAATCATTTCCCTATCTCCTTCAGGTCAATCATTGAAAAGCAAGCTCGAAATCAGGAGCATAAATTTTAAATTCAAGTCGACTCCCATTTCTAGTACAAACATTCAGTTCTGTGTTGCAAAGAGTCTCCAACAAAAGGTTTGCGTCCTTCCATTCCAAAATCTTTCTAGAAACAAATTCGCAACCTAATAAAAGGTCTTCCTCTCCCTAGGATTGCAACAAGAACAAAAATGATCACTGATCGTAGGTTTTGACCATCCACTAACTAAAAGAAAGTCGTAAGCAACTACTGACCTTATAATTACCAGAGAAATAACGTTAGAATAGTTTTGAATTTCCATTATTTGAAATCGCATGCCTTTTTGGAAGATTTTTCTCATAAATTACAAGACCTTTTGCACTAACATTGTAAGATATCATAGCAGTATTTTAAAAAACGGTAATCCAAGAGAGTTTAATCAAACAAACGGATAGGGCTTCAACAAGACACCCATGTTTTTACATAGTACGTGCGTACACAACTACAAGGAATATGAAAGAAATATGTTCGATGGACTTCAGTGATCCACTGCTAGAAAAAGTGTGACACTGATTTTTTCCCATCGAAATCGACACAAGACATATTGAAAACAAAAACTGTGTGAACCAGTCACATGTAAGAAAGAATCAAATTATAACTTTGTCCAAAATAGATAAAAATTGTCACGCAATTTATTAATTTGAATGAATAATATCAATGCCAACGTAAATCTGTCCCGTGTACAATGAAATGGAAATTAGTTGCAGCCCGTCCAATACTAACGTGCAAATTCTGTTTATCTTGTTAGCAAGTTTCTAAAAGGTTCAAAGGTTAATAAAATTTTTTTCAATTGATAACTAAATGTGAATAAGTATATTCTCGTCAATTTGTTGGGGTTTTTTTTTTTTTTTACATTGACGCGTTTTTTACAAGTGATAAGAAATAATCATTTCCGCTAGCGTAGCATTATAAAATTTCTAGGCATGTGGACTTAACTATCTGCACGATTTTTCTCTAATTTTTAAAAGATATGACAAAATTCTAATACGTTTGAATACTTTTAAAGCTTAAAAAAAAAACTACTACTAGACTCTTACCTCGGTTTCTATAAGTTGATTATCCTCAGGTGTTGAAGGTAACGGACATCCAGCTTCATCTTCTTCAACAAGATCATCATCATCAACATCTGGAAAGATATTCATATGTTTGGACATCAATGAGACACCTTGTGCTGACCATGGCTGTCGCTTCCGCAGTACCATATCCAAGTCTTCAAACAAATCATCAGCATCATCTAAATCCGAGGATTTTGCTGAATGCATTTCTCCAGAATCTTCATTGCTAAGATTTAATTGTGAATCCATCCTCAGGAAGAGTGCTTCCATACAAATATCTTTATCCAATGGATCAAAACGGGGCAATAAGGGTAATGTAGTTGTTGCCTCGTCCGCAGCAACATCTCTTGAAGCCATGACCCCGTTATGAACTTTCACTGCACTAAAATAACAAGATTTATTTATCTTATTATTTGAATTCAAGCCCAATACTGATTTTACATAATTAATTATGGATTTGGTTTTTTGAGATCTGAACAAAGGTACACCAGCGTTTTTTTATGTTCCCCAACATCAATTACATAATTGCATAAAAGCCAATTTCAAATTCCCGAATATGCAAATTTATTAATTTTCTTTATAATACTTTATCTTGATACAAAACAATAAAGATTCGATTTTCGAGAAAAATAAAGCATGGAAACTTTTTATGGGACTCTTCAGCTGACAGCAAACTTTTTTACTAGCTCACCATTCCCACACAAAGATCATCTGTGATCTGGCAGCTAGCTGGCTGGCTGATTTAAAGGCATTTACTTACGTCAGCTTTTCAATTAAAATGAATAAATAAAAAAACACTGGTACAATTAAAATTTTCACAGAATAATAACATTAACCATGCCACACTGGTAATTATAATTATTATTACCTCTTAGAATGAATAAAAAAAAAAACAAAAAACAAAGAAATTCGAACCCAGAAAGCAAACGTTGAATTTGTCTAGGAAAGTTAGTCTGAAGACACAAGTTATAACTTATTAGTTCACTAAATATTAAGTATCACACACTAATAATTTCGGCAGATATTATTTTTCAATTAATATCGTTGCAAGCTCCGATTTTAATTTTTTAATTTCACCTGGAGTTAAACATTCTGCTTGCGATTCCCGAACTAACTATACATACTTTTTCCAATAAAATAAAGTCCAATTCCACCACACCACCACTACGACGTCCAATAGCGAGTGACGTCTCCATGTGTCAAATGAGTGGTGGGGTTACAATACAAAATTACGAACAATAAAGACTGGACAAATTTTACAACGAAATTGTTCCGCTGTACCCTGTACTGTGTCTAGGCCAGTTTCACTGTCTGAGTTGAAACCAATTATTTAGTTTAAACTCGACGAATGAGTTTCACAGTTTGGTTTAAACCATGCTATCCCCCGGTTTAAGGATAAATCACAATGTGGGCGACACGACAAAAACGCCGTAAAAAACGCTGTAAATTGGGTTCCAATAACATGGCGATGGATGGTATAATCTACAATGCTGACGACATCGTTCGACGTTGTCGTCGAACTTAAGGCTTAAACACAATTCCGACGACAGACGACAAACGACGAGGATATATCGCTGTCAAACTTCTAAAAACACAGCATCTTATGCGAATGCACCAAATTGCGACGACCGACGTTGAGCGATCGACGACATTATCGCCGGGATTGATCAGTTTCTAAAGGCTTAAACACAATTCCGACGATAGAGCGACAGAACGACAGACGACAGCGAATATTTCGCTGCGAAACAGGCAGTCGAAAAATTGGGAACACAATTGCAACGACAGGCGATGGGCGACGATTATGAAAGAAGAAGATATTGAAATTTCATTTGTTAAATGTTTCGACCGTTTCAAAAGGAGATTTTTATCAAGAATATTTTATATTATATTGAAAGAAATGCAATGAACCAAAGTGTGGAAAAAAACTGAAAATGCGGAAATTAAATAAATTAAATGCTTTACAATATCCATCCAACCCTTGTCTTTTTTGTCCACTTGTCTTGCCTATCTTGTAAACTATAAATTATTTTATGGATTTCGCATTTCCTCGATCAATTTTTCCTCAAAGCTCATTATTTTAAAATTACCGCGGCGTGCTACCACCTAAAAAAGACAAAAGTGAATGCCACAACCATTTCATTCGATTAATTTTGTTGGTAGGACTGCAGCGACGACGGCAAAATTAGAAACTGATCAATCCCGGCGATAATGTCGTCGATCGCTCAACGTCGGTCGTCGCAATTTGGTGCATTCGCATAAGATGCTGTGTTTTTAGAAGTTTGACAGCGATATATCGTCGTCGTTTGTCGTCTGTCGTCGGAATTGTGTTTAAGCCTGCCGTCGTGGCTGCAGTCCTACCAACAAAATTAATCGAATGAAATGGTTGTGGCATTCACTTTTGTCTTTTTTAGGTGGTAGCACGCCGCGGTAATTTTAAAGTAATGAACTTTGAGGAAAAATTGATCGAGGAAATGCGAAATCCATAAAATAATTTATAGTTTACAAGATAGGCAAGACAAGTGGACAAAAAAGACAAGGGTTGGATGGTTATTTTAAAGCATTTAATTTACTTAATTTTCGCATTTTCAGTTTTTTTTCCACACTTTGGTTCATTGCATTTCTTTCAATATAATATAAAATATTCTTGATAAAAATCTCCTTTTGAAACGCTCGAAACATTTAACAAATAAAATTTCAATATCTTCTTCTTTCACAATCGTCGCTCATCGCTTGTCGTTGCAATTGTGTTCCAAATTTTTCGACTGCCTGTTTCGCAGCGAATTTTTCGTTGTCGTCTGTCGTTCTATCGCTCTGTCGACACAATTGTGTTTAAGCCTTTAATGGCCGGTTTCACAGTCCAGGCTTAAGCCAGAGCTTAGTTAAGCCACGGGTGTGGCTTAAGCCCAGAACTTAAGCCTACTCGGTTTCACAGTACTCAGTTAGCTGAGGCTTAGTTAAGCCGCGGATGAAAATTTTTAAATTGTCAGCACTGCGGTAATTGTGAATTTCTTTAATGGAAAATTGCCATTGTGGATTAAAAACTAAGCGAAAAGAAGAAGATCTTTTTATTTACCAGTTTGTTGTGGTCTTTTTCTGGAAGGATATCAAATCCAAAATCATTATTGCAGAATGTTTCGACAACGTAAACCATCAAAGCCGAATGTATCTACAGCCGGAACCGAGAATAAAAATCAACGTCATCCCATTTCTCGAAATATTGCGGGCGACTCTTTATAATTTTTTCACGGGTCACACCTTGCGATCACTGCATCCTCTGCATCAGATAAATAACTAATTTTTGTCCTAAACTGTTTGGTTTCTTCTTTAAATGTCAAATGGAATGCTGACACTAGCTGCCAGACAGTACTCAAAACTACTAATTAGATAACTATTTTTCGCTTGGAAAATTTCAATTTAGTTTTAAAATATAACTTTTGAAATATGCACGTTCATTTAATAACAAATATTATAATATTTAGGCAAAATATATATTTAGCAATAATTTCTTATGTGTTTCACAGCAAAATCTGAGGCTTAAGCCTGCGAGATGACGGGCTTAAGTTAAGCTTTCCTTAAGCCAGTGATTTCACTTAAGCCTTGACTGTGAAACCGAAATATTTATTAAGCCTTGGCTTAAGCCATCGCTGTGGCTTAAGCCTTGACTGTGAAACCGGCCATAAATGAAAATTGAAATTTGTCGCACGTTTAGGGTGCGTTTAGCAAAATTAAGATTTTGGGCTGCGTTCATATGTATTGTTTGACTTTTAACGTATCGCGGAAAATAAAGGCAGAAACACATTCAAGCAAGCCTCAGCCCAGTCTCTCTCAGGTTTCCTCGCAGCTCACCTCAAGGCTTGCCTCAGAGAAATGAAAACAAAATGATACCACCGGGCTCCGTAGAATATACTGTGGCTCGGTGCTGTCATTTTAATTTTGTTAGTACATCTGTTGACAGAAGTAGGCCTGAGAGAGAAAAATTTCGAACATTGAGCAAAACGGAGCTTTGAGGCTGATGGCTTGGTTTTGTACGGCATCATTTAAAAACCCGTGTTGGAAATTTTGACAACACCTCAAGGAAGCCTCAGGCCTGGATGTGTTTCTGCCATAAGGCATAATAATTTTTTGGTGATAAATTTATTTAAACAATAATAATGCCAAAAACGCTGCACAAGCAACTTTAATTATCTTTTTTAATTTATTTGTTGATTTTCCCATTGTTATTTGACACAAATAACAGAATAAAATTTAATTACGGATGACAGCCCTTGTTGCTCACATTGTATTTTCACGGACGTTTTCTACGGCGTTTTTTACGGGGTTTTCAAGATAAAAGTATTTGAGAAGTGTGACATTTTATTTTGACAGTAGCATATTTGTTTGTCTCAAGAAAATAATTCTATCATGGATTGAGATTTAGACATTTCTAGCTATGAAGATTGTTTTTAGTTAAATTTACAACTCTGTCGACGACTGAGAGGAATTAGAAATCGGCCGAATGAGTGGACGACGTTGATTTTTATGCCAGATTCCGTTTAAGTAACACCGGGTCTACACAGGCTTGTTTTTTATGCCTCCTTAACAGTAATTTAATCTGCCAAAAGTCCAGTATGGACCATCTGGACGTTGCCGAAATCTTCGTCAAGGCAGTTCTGGCAAGGTAGATATTGTAGGCAGTAGAACGGATTTTTTGTGGGAAGTAAAATGACATTTGTGAAAAAAAATGGCAGACGTGAGGCTAAAAATGTGCGACATTGTTAAATTAATAAATTTTTAACAATATCAAACTTATCTCTTAATGATAAAGCTGGATTAACCCACGACATGGCGACAAATGACACTGAGCTGCCTTGACAGAATTTGGCCACTCGTAATTTAATCCAATATCAGAGTGACATTTGTAACACCGTCTTGCCAGAAAAATAAGTCTGTGTGGACCCGGCGTAAAGAACCTTGTCACTTTTTCTTCGAATCTATTCTTGTCCGTTTTGTTGCGCTCTATTATATACTTTTTTTTATGCACTAGGGAAGGAGATAGGTCAACTTCACTTATCTTAAAATTTGCATCCGTTTTTAATGTTGGCATATTTAAAATTAGCAAACATAACTACATATTTTTTATTTTTTACTTTCTGGTGTTTTTCCGATTGACAGAATGATTGATAGAAAAATTGCTTCTCAATGGTGGCGATAACTAATGTCGTTTTCGTTTGAACATCAGTTTCGCTCTGGAGGCAACCTAAGTGCTGTCAAAGCGTTCGTTTGAAGCATAAGTTTCACTCTGAAAATTTACTCGGGTACACTATGGGTTCACTCACACAAACAAAGTCTAGTTGTGATTTGATATAATTTAATTAATTTTAAAGTCAACAATTATTATTAAGACCTCTACTATTATTATATTATCCTCAAAATTTTTCTGCAAACAAATTACCAACGAGTTTTCGCAAAAAGTTCATAGCTACTTTGACGTTAGTATACATACACAAGCGAACTTTTTCAGGTGCACTCTGTTATTTTAATTAGCCCGGTATTTCGGTTGATGTCACTTTTGAGCTGTCATTTTTTGACATTTGACAAGTAGAAACTACGTTATTAATAAAAATGGAACGATACACGATTCAACAACGCATTGGAATTATTAAAATTCACTATAAAAATGGTGAAAATGTGGCAGAGACGGTTCGTAAAACTCGAACATCTTGTGACTTAACACCTTGCGACTTCTTCCTTTGGGGCCACGTGAAAGAGAAGGTCTACGCCAACAGCCCAGCGTCGATTCAAGACCTCAAAGATGGATTTCGTGAGGCCATCGAGGACATAGGGCAGCCACTTTGCGATTTGGTTATGGAAAATTTCATGAAAAGGATATGGTCCTGTAGGCGCGGTTGTGGTGGTCATTTGGCTGATGTTATTTTCCATTATTAACGGCATACCTTCCTCTTTATAATGAAATAAAGATCCGATCATTTATCTAAAATATGGCATTTTTCTTTGAATATCAAAATAACACATCTTATTGGAAAACCCGATATATACTGGTACTAATCCGGGCATTAAGTTTGCCGTGATATTAAGGCTAAACAGCTAGGTGCTCACATTAAACCCCCCGACAGATTCTTTCTATTTATGAATAGGAGTAATATAGAACTAAATGATCTTCCAGTAGTTCATATCAACGGTTAAAAATCTGGGCGTTTTGATTTAAATACCAAGTGTTGCTGTTCTGATTACATATCTAATACAGTTGGAAAGGTGTTTTTTCCCCTTTGAATGTTATCAATGTTGGCAAATATATTGTCACAATGCATGCACATGAAGCTTGCTAAAGCTTTCGTGCTACCCCGCTTTATCTTCGGGAGTCTAATATTTCCTAAACTAGATTTTTGCGGAAATTAACGGTAGCTTTCAATGATACAATTCGATTTATATTCGGCTTGTCCAGATTTTCTCATATTTCATCCTATGTCGACTACTTCCTTGGATGCTCTCTTGAAAAATTTCTCATAAACAGAAGGCTGAAATTCTTGTACAACTTGATTTATGCGAAAAAGCCAGCTTATCTCCGGGATCGTGTTCAATTTGTGAGCTGCACTCGACATCGTCATCTTCTACTGCCTAGACTACTAGCCTTACTCAAATTGGTGAGCGATCTTACTTTGTACAGGTCATTCGTAAATGGAATTGCTTAACTATATAAACCTTCAATGGGCTTACTTCATTATGACATACAGACGGCTTCTGGCTTCGACCCGCTTACCTTTAAACCCACTGTTTGATGCTGTGCACTGTATGCGGGTGCACCTCTTCGATTTCTCGACTATATTTTTGAATGCATTTACTATTATTCTTAATATTTGTCCTTTTTTTCATTTTTCATTTTTTCTCTTAAATCTATTTTAGTTTTTGCTCTTCTATTCTAACATTATATAAAACCTTCACATTTTGTTTACCAATTTTTCTAAGTATTTGTACACGTTTACCATTGTTATGACTCTTTCCGCATTTATAATTTATATACATATCGTTAATATTTAGAATTTTTCCAATGTTTTACTGTACATTATTAAGATTTCCAAAATAGTTTGTACCTTTGCCAACAATAAAGTTTATTAATATTATTATTATTGGAAAATAACTACCGAAATCGCTATGATTTCCCACTTTTCACTATGGAATTGATATAAGTATTTTAGTAAATTAAATTTTTCAAAATTTATATTTTAAAATGTTCTTTTATATATTTTAATTTTATTTTGTTAGAAAAATTATTAATTACTCGGAGTTTTTTTTTATTCGCCAGTTACATTTACTTTCACATGGTTTGAGTTTCCTTTCCTGGGGCTTTGATGATTAAATTATCTATTCAACCTTGACTTTGGTTGCAAGTACTTCTCCGCTTTAGAGTAAAACATCAAAGGCATAAAGTTGACTTTACCGGAATTTTTAGAAACAGCACGGTGAATAGCAAAGTTTATTTACAAGAAGGGTACCAAACTTGATATTTAAAACGTAAAATCTAGATTTGTTTGTTGTAAATAGGTTTATCATATTACCATTATTTCTGAGACACCTTGGACATACATATGAGTATACATATTTTCAGTCTAATGTTCATAATGCTCCAATTACAAGAGAAGTTTCTTATTTCATGACCATCGAAGGTAGTCGGGTTTTAAAGAAAAACAAGGAAAATATGAGAATGGCCAGCTGATTCAGTTTTTGTTTTTTTTTTACTAACTTATAAGTGTCCTTTTAACTTTAACGTACTTTTCTAGATATAACTGCTTTTCAGAGAATTGATATCGCACGAATGTGGAATTAAAAGGAAAATTATTTTATTCCTGATACATTTACTTATGGTCATATAAATGTATAACTAACTTAAAATATACATAATTTTTTATAAGAATTTATATCAAATTTATAACAAAAAAACACAAGATTAACTCTTCAAAGAATACATTAGTGGGCTCTTAATGAGAATTTCTTTGAAGATTTTTTTATGTAGGTCTTATAATAAAATTCCATAAACATGGAAGTCATGAAGGCGTTCTGAAGTAGCATAACAAAACCGATCCACTTTGGATAACCACAGTCAGGAAGAATTACTAATGACAAGTAACTAAGAGCAATTAAGAAAAATTGAATCTAAAAAAAAAAAAATAAATAAAAAAAAAATAAGAATTAGCTATTTCACATAAGATTATCAGATTTCAATATAAAATTACAATTTGCAACTGTGTTATGTATTTCTTCCACCAAAAGTTCTGAGTTTTCCGTAAAAGTGCCAATAAGTAGTATGCGTACATAACTACATGTACAATTGAATTAGCGACTCCAAGAAATACTGAGTGACCGCCTAAATAAAAGGAAAAATTAATTGTAGATATCTTCTATTCCACATTATACGATAGGACTAACCTGGAAAGAATCTTACTCCTGCATATCCTAGAGCAACCATTCCTGTATGATGGTATAGATGCAAGAATGTTATTTGATCCCACTTTTTCCTCAATACGAAAAATACAGTGTCAAGCAAGTCAACAATTTTTATTAGATAGTAGCATTGTGTTGCTTGCACTATTTTAAGTGCAATCAGATTGTTAGATCTATCTATCGGTTGACAAAGAAAACTATATCTGCCCAAAATATAAGCGTAGTATATTATCTATATATGTGTGAATAGGAAAACTTAAGTTAAATCAGCATCAGATAAAAGAAAAATTTGATTAAAACAATAAAATAATACAGTTATATGTATATAATATACCAAATAAGCTATATAAGCTGATGATAAGATTTGAATTATATTGTAGACAATCAGAGTTTTTTCAATATAGAATGGCTTTCGGTTTTTCATGAAACTTGGACCCCAGTTTAGAATAAATTTTAAATATAAAACAATAATCAGGACAGTTGGAAATATACTATAGGTCAGCAGAAAGTTTCGTGTTCTCGGATCTGTTCACAAAAAAATTTGTCACATGTTACATATGTACGTAATTTCACAATATACAAACCCGACAACTCATCAAAACAGTATCCGTAAAAATCCAAAAAATATTTTACAATTTTTAACATTTTCCCGGAATATTTTCTTTAAATAATTATAGATTTCAAAACGTCACGTTTACTCGTCTTTATATGTAGGTACATTGAATTATTATTGTTTTTTTAAACTAACTCTTAACTATGATGCACTTTTTTCGTTTATGACATTTACTAAAGGGCAGTGAGAACTTTACTAAAATCAATCCGACATATTACACATGAGTTGGGGACAAGTAAGATTATCATTTTCAAAAATTAAATACAAATGAAAGCTAATTTAATTAACCATAAGCAATAAATTAACTGCAAACTGCATTCCTTCATGTTATTTTGTAATTCTCTTCTGGTTTGCTAGAATATCCGCTTTAAACGGTTGTTCATTTTCATAAATCAAAAATGCGCATTTCGCTGAACTGCATATATGAAGTTATTAGTAATCAAAAGGAAAATCGGGTAATGTGCCAGAATAGCCGGGGTTTTTACATAAAACGGGAAACACTAAAATGAAGCTACTTATAGTGGAGTCAAGAAACTATGTTTAAAGATTATACATACATATATACGTTAGGAATGCATAATGTGAATATTGCAGCATTTTGTTTCAAATCAGAAATTTTGTATATTGGGTCGGGCGGTTCAAATGTGTACAAATGCTGAAGGTTTTAGTGAGATTGTTGACAAAAGAATGTTGTTATAAGAGGAAAGGAGCAGTAACAAATAGATTTCTTCCGTAAAACGCCTCTAACACGGGTAGAGTAGAATACACAGTCAAGTTTTTCATTGACCAAATATTTCTACTTCGTATAACATTTCTATAGGAGAATAATATTTATAAATTAATAAACAGTGTAGTGTACATGTTGTTCTTCTAGGTGTGCCTCAATTTGATTTATAGTTAATTGCCCCAAAACCAGTTCAATTTCGTTTTATATAGTTGTTTTTTATTTGATAATTTGCTTAACGAAACAACCCAACTACCCAGGGAGGTCATTAATAGCTATAAGATCATTTTGAAAACCCTCAATCTGTTCCGCTTTCAGATTTTGAAATGCCATCACGTCATCAATAGATCTTCTTCACTTGAAGTAAGAGTTCTTATCGCCGTAAGAAATCTGTTTTTTTAATCTTTCATTTAATTTTATGAGTCTGTACAAAATCAGACCCAGCTTTTTAAAAAGTACATAGCTTAAGGAAATTAAAAATTAAAAACAAATCAGACATATATAAACAAAATAAGAGAAAAGTTATTATTAAAAGTGTAGGTTCAATACGGAAAAATAAAATCAAAAAAAAAAAAAAAAAAAAAAAAAATGA
This sequence comes from Dioctria rufipes, assembly GCA_963924295.1. Taxonomy (NCBI): domain Eukaryota; kingdom Metazoa; phylum Arthropoda; class Insecta; order Diptera; family Asilidae; genus Dioctria; species Dioctria rufipes. The sequence continues at coordinate 243,646,187 of OZ002741.1, forward strand.
AAATAAAGAAAACAAAAGACAGAATTTTTGAAAATCAAGAATATAGTAAATATTTAGTGCTTCTCGTTTAAGATGATAAAAAAATAATACACTCCTGGTACCCAGAATATTCTCAAGTAAAGATTTCCACATTCTAATAGCAGAGATGAAAAACATTCCGTTACTTTGGAAGCATCTTTGCATCGGGATCAAGATATTACATTGAAAAAAGGAAATTTTTGTAAATTTTGATAATCTGAACTCTTATAAAAGTCCATTCCATAGGAATTCTATACAAATGTTCTGAATGAATCATCTCCGATTTTGATGAAGAGAGAAAAATTTTCTTCTACGAATTGTAACTGATAATGAACTGAGGCGAACAGTGAAAACGATTTTTCGATCGGACACAACCCTACCGAGTTAGAGCCAATCTAAAGTGCAAAAATCTAGTACATCAGTTCGAATCAAAAGAAGGGAAACACTAAAAAATTGAGTATTGGGATGGCTATTTAAGCCTTCGAGTATAAGAGTATGGGTACTCAAACTTCGAGGGCTGTTGAATCACTAAAAAATATCACTTCAAAATTTGAAGCTATGATAAATGAATTTGAAGAAACTGTCTATAAGCTGGCATGATAAAATAAGGAACTTCAATCAAAAGTCAGGATAACGTTGCCATTAATGGAATTATAATAACTTTGAATGAAACATTTAAACAAATAGGAGATTAAAGAAATTACTATGTAGTAAAATCATTGAATAAATAACTAATAAGGAAACGGCATATCGGTGGAAAACGCCACTCGGCAAAATATTAGTGTGCTCTGTTTGTATTCGTTTCGGCATGGCAGTAATGAAATTCTGACATTCTGAAGGGGAACATTTTTTATAATCCAATTTCCTATGTAAAATAAACAAATATTTAGCATCCCTTTATTTTCAGATAATATTTCTTGGCGTTGCCTTTGTATGACTGGAATAATTTAGGCACCAATGACAATTCAATTGTAAACAAACAAACCGGCATTGGTAAAATGTAAAATTTTTTGCCATGGCTGTTTATTTTTATAATTATTTCATTTTTATTTTGCTAGAAACACTATAATTAATTAGTAAAGCTATTAAAGTTACTTGAAGAATGCTTTCCCACAACAATAACTCCGTTCGTTTCTGCAGAACAGCACAGCGCACTTCATTATGATAATTTAGGAATCCGGAGTCTCTATTACACAAAATATCATCCACAAAAGAATATTTCGCACTTATTTCACACTACTATTACGTAAAAATCACGTTTAATTATTTATTTATTACAATATCGCGAATTCAAATCCGAGAACTTATTTTCAAAGTTATTAAATGTCAGAATGTTGAACTGACACAAAATAGCCACTAGGCCCTCTTGTAATTTCCCCCCCGACCGTAGGTCACACTGTCATTGAAATGCTTAAACACGTACACTGTATTCGCACGATACCCCGCTTCCTTATTAGTTATTTATTCAATGAGTAAAGTAGGTCACGACATCTCACAGTATTTTGTTGTGTTTCGTACTGCAAAAGGCAAAGACTACTAAGTAATAGCCCAGCAAACATGGCGAAACGCAGAAGATTCATTTTTTTTTACCAGGACGATAAAATATCTCGCGGATGATAATCATATTCGTATTGCATTCTTAACTTCCAACGGGAGAAACTGTTACCCCGAAGGCAAAACATCTTGAAGAAACGAATGCGTATCTTCTACGCGATACGTTAAAGTAATTTGCCAACATCCCTTCCTGGCGAGTTATTTTCATATCATTAATAAGAAACATATTCGTTTCTTCAAGATGATTCGCTTTCTTATCGTCTAAGCATTCAGGAATCGTCGAAATAAATCCTTTGGAATTTGTAGTAAGGAATTAAGAAGATATTTCTTTAAAGTAGATATATATTTATTTAATTAATTTTGTTTTTTTAGTATGAATTGGTGGAATTAAAATAACTAGTGAACTCACATATTAATTACGGTCATGGAGTCTAATGACGCGTTCTTCCAAATAATAAACTCGTGTAGCAGAGAAGACAAATAAGCGAAACTATTGTCTTCTTGCTTCCACATTTAAAATCAGAAAACAAAATTGTTTGTAATTTCATCTTCTTTTCGTCTACGCAAGACAAGGAAGAAATCATTTCACAGTATTTGCTTTAATTTCGTGTGGAAGATATTTTGGCAATATCATCCACATATCGCCCGGTAGATTTTTCATCCAAATGTTTGCTGGGAGCACTCTAGTAAACTCCGGTATATTATTTATGTTCATGTAAATCAGGTGGCATTACACATGAAGATATGACAGTTCGATTTTTGTCACCGATAGTTTATTCAAACATATTTTTTTAATTTTAATTTAATTTAATTAATCCTTTATTCAACTTCTTGTACAACGTTAAGAAATTGTTCAGTCTAATAAATTATTATTATTTGCTTGAATTTACTACCAGGAAATCTTATTTTTTTGTTGTTAGCATAAGGGAGGTGGTTTTTCCAAGTTTTCTTGTACTTGACTTCCTGTAGGATTTGAATAATATCAAATAATATTAATATTTGTATATTATTTGAAATTACATCTTAAAAATGGCTTTAAGTATTTTAATACGGTGAATCTATAGTTTTCCATTGAGAGATGATGAGAAGAGAAAGTCATTTGTAGGTAGGTCTCGACTTTGGTCAAATTTATCTAGGAAGTAATAGGGGATCAGTATAGAATGCAGTTAATTTTAAACAAATGGGTAGAATCTACCGTTTTCGGTTATCAGAAAGCAAATCTCGTATATTTGTAAATTTTATCTTGAAAACGAGTCTAAGCATTTGGATAACATGGGTTGAATTTATCAGTTTCAGGTGCGACATATCAGATGTGTCGTTTCGGAGGTAGAAGAGGGTCAAGAATTACAATTTAATTTTCTAAATTACCCTATAATCCCTTGCGATACATCATATGATGATTATATATCTTTTGTTTGATAGATAATCTTTGGAAATTTTTAATGGTCGATCGATTATTCTTCAGCTCTGTTTTGAAGTTTTGGCTCAACAATTCTGAAATTTTAATTAATTTAGTTATTATTTTTTAGAAAAAAAAAAAACACTATAAATATTAGTTTTCATTTTGTATCTTAGAAGTCTTCGTTTCGCTTTAAAATTATCTTATGCACTCTCGATTCAAGATACATATATCCAGCTCTGAAGTTTTTCCCTTTTTCTTGAGGATATCGAGTGAAAACAGTTTATTTGAAGAGTTCATTCACAGAAGAAGTTACGTTGCCTACACTTAGCTATTTACTGCAATTTTTCGCTGGATATGCGTAGAAAAGTATGACAAAACCTATTTAGAGTATATACAGGGTGTCCCGTAAATGGTGTGATACCCGCAGTCTATACTTAGCTGATCAAAAAATTGTATGGGTGGGCGAGAGGAATACAATTCTGTACTAGGTTTTCAAAATGTACTAAATCAAGCTTTAACACCCTCCAAGGATTCCTCCATTGAATTGAAATAAACATTGTTAATAATGAAAATTAAACCTTCTTCGGGAAAGGAACCCCCCACCCAATCCCGCAACTTTTGGTCAAACCCGTTTTGCCCGAGGTGGAAGAGGAGCGGGGGGTAAAGTTTGAAATTGTTTTGCTTATAATTCCCGAATTAAAAGGCGTACCGAGTTCGATGATGTTTCATATGAACAGCACAGTAATAGGCTACAAGTGGTACGAATTTCAGGTTCTACGAGGGTCAAAGGATTCAGTAAGTACGAAAAGGACATAACGGAATATATACTTTTTTCGTGTATCTTTTTTCAAATGTTTACTATACCAAATGGTAGCCCGGCTTATGATGGGTAACTTTTGTTATTAGCACTTTGTTGATATATCTGTGCATTTTCGAGAAAAATGACAAAGGAGCACGATACATCGAGTACAATTAGATACCTTACATATATTTTTGAAAATAAAGGCGTAAATTGGAAGTTTCAATAAAACACTTTCGTTTTAATTTTATTTTTGAAATTCAAAAATGTAGTCGAAATATATCCTTAATGCGGACAGAAACGATTTTTTTTTAATATATCCTTTTCCAAATCCTTTTTAAGCACTTTTTCTATGCTAAATGATAGCTTGACCAATGCTACATAGCTTTTATTATTAGAAATTTTTCGATATCTACGCAAATTTTCGAGAAAAATGCGCAGGGAACACATTACGTAGATACCCTGTAGGATATCATATTCTTTATTACTTACCACTCTCAGGTGGCCTTCAATAGCACTCAAAGTGTGTGCCACCGATATTGGGAGAGAACTGAAATTAGCATTAGACCACCTGCCATACCAGAGGTGGAAAAACCTGATGAACAGAATGTTGAAGAACTTCATGCTCCCGAGTATACCATAGGTCCAAATATGCCGAGGTATTGTAACTTCAGTAACTGTCATAAGCAAACTCGGCATCGAATACCAGAGGTCGTCAAGAACCAATTTTTTTTGTGAATACTAGTTGTATATCCCCGAGGGTGTAGTGTCGCTACCGTGGTATGTTGGTCAGCGAGATGGTTAGCTGATCGAATAATATCCCCTAAAAACTGAGATAATTTATTGCTATATCAATAGACTAGATACTATTTAAAACAAAATAACTCCGATGCGATAAAAAAATGGAAATAGGCGCCATAGTAATTATTGTTTTATATAAAAATACTTTCTCTAGTGATTTAAAAATTATTCCTATTGGGGGTTGTACCAACTTTCACACTTTTTTCCCCATTGTCTTTTCTCTGTACTGAATTTATTTTGTAAATTTGTCGTTGGCCAATTGTAGTATCCATACCACTTACAATTTACTGAAGTTCACACCGAAAACTCGAAAAATTTGGCATGCTATACAAACAAATTTAGGAACGTGGTAGGGTCGACGAGTATAAAAAGAGGGTTAAGAGGAAGGACAGTGGTGTGCATTGGTAGTAATGAAGGACATATTGCAACTTTTTTTTAAATTCATTTCCCATTTAAGTCTGCTGCATCATAAATGTGAAAGGTGTCGGAACTGGATAAGCATTTATTACCTCTTTGAGGCCTACTTGACTCGTCGTAGGTTTACATTTCTTCATAGCTTAATTTATACTAAATCCCCTGCATATTTCCTCGAAAGCCTACAGTTCTTGCACTTGATCGGTTTTGAGCTGCTTGACCCGAGATATACATCCAGGTAGGGTGAATGCCCTTACTTCGTTCAAGTTGCCCTTCGGAATTTTATTCAGCGTACAGGTTCCGGCTTGACCTTTGCTAAACTAATCAAAGATTTATCTAATTAGTATTAGATTGTGATTGGTATTGATTCTTAGGCCATCAAATTCTTGTCTTAATTAATTTTTAATTAACTTTATATTTTATCTTTTTTTTACATTTATTTTATTTTTAATTTCTTGTATTTTTACTTTTTGTTCTTTTCTTTGAGCTCTTTATATTTAAGCTCTCGTTATCTTTTTGATTTTTGGAGTTTTTTTTAATTTATTTATTTTTTATTTTTATGTTACTTATGTTTTTTTCAAACCTAATTGTACATTATAAGATTTTGTAATATTTTGTACAGCGTCTTTTAAAATAAGAAAATAAGAAATGTTATAGCAAACTTGTTTCAAGCCGAAAGGTTACAGATCACCGGGATATACATAAAATAAAGACGTTATGTCAGATTTCTGAAAAGCTTCAGTTATGAATCACCCTGTACCTAGAAGATTGCCCCCTCCAATAATTTTCTTTTCGTTTCAAATACTTAAACCCATCATCTGTTTTATTTATGACTACTTGTATATAGGTAAAAGTGCATATGCGGTCAAAACCTTATCCAATTTGGTTAGGCTACTACAGAAAGTTATGTAGTAGATATTTAGTCGAAGAATCGTGAAATTGTATAAATGTGTATAATTTGTTATTTACGAATGCATACAGACCCGGTAATTAACTAGAAAAAAATTTTTTTTTTGCTTTTAAACATAATAAAATATATTAAAGATTGATATGAATATATATATACATACATATATGTATCTTCAGGACGATATACATAAACCTATTATATACAAATGGTGTACAGAAAAAATGTTTTAAATAAAAATTCTTCTCAAACGGTGTTTAATCACAATTTAACTATGTTGTCAATTTGAATATGTTAAAATTCATCCTTCTATGATGTATTCAACTTTCCTGGTGATTTTTTTATATACGCTCTATAATAGAAGTCTAAAAACATTGTAAGGAAGAACATATCTTGAATAAATAGAACAATAGCTGCAAGTTTTGGATAGCCACAGGACGGATGAAAAATTGCCGAAAAGAAGCAAACTCCAAATATTAAAAATTGTATCTGAAAAAAAAAAAAAAAAAAAAAAAACAACACCAATAAGAACATACATATACTCTAATCTAAAATATTGTAATTCTTTTGAAGTCTGTATAAGCTAACTCACAATTTGCATTTGGGTTATATGTTTTTTCCACCAAAGAGTTCCTCCATCATTTCTTATTGTAGTCAGTAAGTAGTACGCGTACATAACAGTATGTACAGCTGAATTTGTCATAGCAATTAAAACGGATGAGCCACCTTAGTATAGAATAAATGAAAAAAAGAAAAAAAAAGAAACATAAAAATTTTGTAAACATTAAAGATGTTTGCAAATGCAAGAACAAAATAAATTATATTAACCTGGAAGGAATTTAATTCCTGCCCAAACACACATAATCATTCCAGCATGATGATATAAGTGCAAAAATGATATATGCGCCCATTTCTTTTTCAGCACAAAAAATACTGTGTCCAACAAATCCACGACTTTCACTAAAAAGTAGAAATATAAAATTCTTGTGACAGTCAAAGCTGTTGAACTGTTTGACGTATGAACTCCTTCACAAATGAAATTGTATCCTCCCTTGATGTATGCAAACCACATGGACTAATAATATTATAATATGTTAGTGCATAATTATGTTGCATTCAATAATAATGAAATAATTTATTTATGTTACCGTTATTAATATAGACGCAGAACACAGTACTTGTATTGCATTGTAAATGATTAGCAGTTTCTTAATATCGAAGGGATTTCGATTCTTCATCAACTCTGGACCCCAATGTGTGCAAAACTTCAAGTAAATTGTGAATATTATCACTAATATAACTGGATCTCCCATCAATGGGAGATTACTCGTTCGAGGATCTGAAGATATTTCACATATGTAAATATTATATTTATTTATATATCTATATATATATTTTTTTTTATATATATCAACACTAATAAATTATGAACACATTAGACCGACCTGCCAACTCATTGAAACAGTACTTGTACTGACTATATAATAATCTTAGAACTTTCATTTGTATATTTTATTATAAAATTTATATTTCTTGAGAAAACTTTCACTTTAACTTATACAGTTATCACATGAAAAGTTAAATCTTTGTTTTTACAGTTACCGAATTATATGTTTTAAGTAAGACGCGCGAAACGTATCTAAATTTATTGCTCTGAGCAGTGCATGAAGTCGATGCCTTTTAAAAAAACAATTCAAAAGTCATTTGTATTTAAATAAGTAATCAACATACATAGTGTAAAGTAGCGATGACTGAACGAAACTTTATATAAGTAATATCGAGAGAGTTTCGTCATTCGAAAAACAAAGTTTTCAAAGTAAATTTATATGTAGTTAGAAAAAAACAAAATTAGCGTATTGCCTGAATACGTTTCTGTATGTTAAATAGGGCGGCCATATATGAACTCTTGACTGTTCGCATTTCTAATTTAATGGCAATTTAAACCAATGCATAATTAATGGTTCTGTGAGCGCCAATAAGCGTCTCATGCCCCTATAATGTATACCCGAATGTACTGAATTTAGAATTGTAAAAATATTATGTTTTAAAATGCTTCTCTATAAAGGCCGTTCTTGTTATCCATCTGACCGACTAAAACGAATTGAATTTTTTATGTAACCAGGAAAAATTTGAAAATTGACCCAATTATTGTAAAATTTCCACTGGCCGACATTGAACTAAAAACATCTTAGATCTAGGTAATGAACACATTGTTCGAAATTTTTATGCAAAAACTTCTGTTTGTAATGATATTCATGTATATGTATAAAGTATCTATACTACATAAGATCGAAATATTACAGGGTGTCTCAGATTATTTGTTCTTCATTAGGATTATGCACTGATTGTAAAAATTATTTACTTGATGGAATGCACTGTATCACGGACCAATAATATATTTAAATGCAGTAAAAATTAGTGGCTGGCTCAAGAATATAGTGGTATGAATAAAGACTTGAAAGCTTGACTTTGAAATGGGCTCAGATTACAAAGTGTGTTTTTGCTCTGTAACTAAAATACTTGATTTGAAACGGACGTTGATGATTCTGTTGAACTAAATCATTTTGACTAGTACATTTCAAATGTATCTAATTTCTGTTCGCACTTATCGGGTTATCTAGAAAATTTCAACTTGTACATAATATGCTGATTGGGTGATAATGTCGATATTTCATTTTGTGACATTAAATTTAATTCTAATAAAAGAATATTTTATTTATGAGAGTCTCACCAAAAAGAATTACGTCGCTTACCGATAGGCTCAGCGTTTTCAAAAAGCAGAAGAACTTATTTTCAGTTTCATCTCGTAATGGAATTAACTTTGTGCGACTGAAATTCAACAATGATGCACAACCCAGTATTGGGAGATTGTGAGAACTCTCCCATATTTTAGGAATTTCTGACGTACAAGAACTTAACAAAGGAGACGAGAATAGTTTTGTCTCCCTGTACAAAATTATGGGAAAAATCATACATCCAAAGTTTAGAAAATATTACTTTAAATTTAACATAAAGTATTAAATTTTTATTCGCTATTAGGTATATTAAATGACTAGAACTGCGACGAAGGATGAGAGTTTGTATTTAATAGCTGATATGTAGTTAGCACTGATCACTTTACTCCTAATTTGCGAACGTAATGTTATAGAGGTCTCCGTTATCAATAAAAACTAAACAGTTTCCAAAAATTGGTTTGAACTGTATATTTTGGTGTAGATCTTATACTTTTTGGTACCTAAGAAAAAGTTGTGGGAATTTTCATAATAATCTGTGGGAAAAGTTCCCAGTAATTTCCATTTTCGAGGGAGTTTTGGCCGCAACAACCTCCCAACACCAGCACGACCTGTTCCTTGTTTGTTTGTGCTTAAAAAACTTACAACCACTCTTGATGGAAAATAGCAATGTTCTTTCAATTGTTTTCACAGCTTGTATTGTATTTACTTGCTAATTATATATTGCCATTTTTTATACTCTTCCAGTTTAGATTTAATTAAGATTTAATTATTGTTTATTTTTATATCAGTAGTTTACTTTTTCATGTGATAATTATAAATGTGCTCCTTGCGATTACTGGTAAAATTTATGAATCTAGTTTTCTTAACGTTTTTAAATTAATTTATGATGTTTTACTCTTTTATAATTTTTCATTGCCTTCAATTTTCCTGATTAATTTAAGTCAATTTTTAAATAACTTTTACCTATTCACTAACCCGTGACTAGAAAACTTTCTGAAAATAAAACTCTTTTACATTGAAAACTCTTTGAAAAAAAAAATTTCTTTACAAAACGGGGCGTTTCGTATCGACAGGAACCGTATACTCATCAATACGGCTTGGTTCCTGTCTGACGATACAAAACGGCCTCTTTTGCAAATAAATTTCTTTTTCAAAGATATGTTGATGTAAAAATTGTTTTTTTTTACTCATTTCTCAAGCTGCGGATTTAGCAGCAAACTCAGTCAATTTCATATTGACCAAATTCGGTATGAATTTATTTCATAACAAAACTCTCTAAAAAACTTTGAACCTGAGCGCCTGAGAGTGCCGCTCGTGACGAAAGAGTTGTAGGGTAGTAAACGTAGATGGATTTACATGGATTTTTTTGATTTAGAATTATTGAGTGGGGAGCTTTCCGATGGAGTAAAATTTTCTTACGTTTCGGAAGGCTTTGGGGTGGGGGCGGTAATTACCACCCTTGGGGTTGTCCAATTTGGCCCGTGTATGATATCAAATTAAAGCTCGTGCTGAGTTCTATTAAATGGCATATTTTCTTTTCTTTTATTTTCTTCTGTAAGAAACTTTATAACAGACTTATTTTCATCCGAATATCGTTAAAATGTGGTGATTTTGGGTAGTAAACATGGATGGATTTACGTGGTTTTGTGTTATAAGAGAGAAAGAGAGAGAGAGAGAGAGAGAGGGAGCGAGAGAGAGAGAGAGAGAGAGAGCGAGTATAGAATGTATGACTAAAAAGTAGAATATAATACACATATATGGATTAAAAAAACTTTCAAATTAATTACTTTAGTAAATAAATTGATCAAAATGTAAAACATAATTTTTTCTTTCTCAGTGGTATACACAAAAAAAGTTTCGTTGTAAAATAAGAAATTCTACAACTTAGATTAAATCTTAAAAGTTTGGGCATGAGTTGCAGTTAGACAATTGTGATTATAGTTATGAATGCCCAAACTTTTATTATTTAATCTGTGCACTAGTATTTCATATTTTGCAACGAAAATTTTCTGGTGTATATTACTGAGAAAGAAAAAATTATGTTTTTCATTTTGGTGCAATTTATTTACGGAAGTTATTTATTTAACAGTTTTTTTAATATTTTTTTTTTATTTTCCATTCATATAATTTTTTCTCAAAGCTAAACGTGTTATTGTTCTTGCTCCTCCTCCGTTTTGTGGATTGAATAACTCATGCATTCTACTAGATACTATAATGTGTAATTTTACGAGTAGGTATGTTTTTCCAACATAATTTCAAACGTGTCTAATACCTATGTATGAAAAGATTTTTGTTCCTTAATTTATTTTCAAAATTAACTAGTCGCAAACGACATTAAAATTATTAACAATTAAATTGTTTCAATCTTTTCTTCTCATCTTTAAATTCGCTTCTTTATTTAAAGCAACAAAACTAATAAAACCAACTAAAAGACTGTAACAAATTATTAGCTTGCAACAAATCCTTGGATCTTGTAGGGATGTACTTGTTGAATTTATTCGTTGTAAAATTTTGTCCAGCACAACTGTTAAAATCGTCATTTCTAAATTGTCAAAATGTTCGGCCAATGATAAGCTCCCTAATTTAGATATAGGGTTTTTAGTGTAGGAGAACAGTGCAGTTATAAAAAGCTAGCAAAACTCATGAAGGCGCAGTGTCAGAGTCAATTACTTCCAATAGAAGTGCAAATTTTATGACATTTCTACACGCTGCCACTGACTTAACTATGTATCGTCATAGCTTCCAGTGATTCTTTTTTGGTTTTAGGTTTTGTATTTATACTGCATCTCATTTTCTTCTGTATTTGCAGTGCTTCGTTATGAACTACCCCTTAATAATATCTCTACGAGAACATTATGAAAGTTACATAATGTCCAGGTAGTTAGTTAATTGTCTTTTTGCTCTTTATTTTAATTTATTAATAATGCATTTTTCTTTTATCCTACATTATTTTCCATTTTGTTTATTTATTATTATCTTTAAAGAAACATTTATATAACAGACAGAAAAAGAGCTCCTGAAGAAGGACCGCACTTGGACCCGAAACGTCGAGCAATAAAATATAAAGAATTAAATATTTTTCAACAAAACGATCGATTTGTTATAATAGCTGTGTTCATTTGTGTCCGCAGAACAGGTCAGAACAAAAGATACACAAAAGAACGCGTCATAGATTTTCATAGAAGATTTATAAATGAAGCGAACAGTACAAATAGTTCGCTTCAATCGACAGAATAATTTGTTCTCTCCAGTATATGGGAGTTCTAGAACAAGGTACACAAAAGAACACAGCTAATCTATTCTAAGAAATGAACAATATTATGTACATATGTATGTATATATGTATTTCAAATGGAGGCAAACTATTCAGCGGGCTCTAGTTTTTATATTATGATTAATCTTAACATTTAAAGGGCTTTTATTTTGCAACAATAACGATACCGTTTTTTTATTTTGTTGTTTGTGAAGAGTGAGGTTTTAAATGTGACCCCTATGAGAGTGAGGCTCCAACTTGCGCCTAATGCGCCTTATGGTAAATGTGGCCCTGCATGATGATGTTATCCATATGAGGAATAACCAGAAAATAATAATTCCAAAATCAATGACTGACTGAAAAATTTCTTGTGCACATATTGTGGGTATTTAAAATTTTTATTTAAGTACACACAAATCTATTATCTTACCACAAAAATATTGATAATGAGCAATCTTTCAAATATCTCTACTATATTTGACCATGGATAATAGTGCACTTTTAGGCCATTATATTCTCAATGTATTTAAGCAAGCCTAATATATGCAATGCTTGTCTTTCTTTTTAATATATAATATTTGCTTCTGCCAAAAAGTAGGCAATACTATTAAGAAAATCATTCCATATTCAATTACGAAGAAGGAGACATTTTTTTTCTAGTGTTAGTTATGTTTAGTTCCCAGTCGGACTTCTTAGTTGTACTTCTTTTGAGAAGTGATTCTTTTATCACTTGAAAATACTTCAAAGAACATTCTAGTTGGCCTTCTCTTTCTACCACTTATTGAAGCACTTATCTGAGAAGAGAGTAGATAAGGCGTTCAGTGTATTTCCAACCTATTTTTGCGCATTTAAAAATGATAGATACATAAGAATTTTAAGTTTTCACTCAGCATTTCAAATGAGTCAGAAAACATAGAGAAGGAAGTAGCAAATACTGATGAAGATAAAATGGTAGGTATTCACTAAAACAATGTTTTTGTTATTGTAATGAACAATACTTTTCCATATTTATGTATGTAAATTTGTTATCAAGAAGTTTTTTAAATTCGTAGATTTCCACGATCAAGAAAATTATTAAAAATGGAGGATTGCAGAAAAATTTATCCAATATTTTGAACAAGAAAATAATTCTAAGTTTCAACTACGATGGCATATACGGAAAGCAAGCATTCAAGGAGTTTAAACGCTTCAAGGATGTACTTTTCAGTAAGTATAATAATAAATCAGTTCTTTTTTGAGTTACAGATTATAATTACGTTAAATTTTTACAGAAGTAGTTAGTGACGAGGTAATTACGAAAGAGACCTTCAAAAAACTACTGGAACTCGCTTTTAAGCAGAACAAAAATAAAGAATATAAAAAAAATGTTTACAAAACTAAAATAATTAAGGGAAAAATACACCAAAACAATAAATTTATAACGTTAAGGCATGGATTTAAAAATGTATTTATGTATGTGTGTGGTTAAATAATTTTTTTTTGTTTTCGTGTTGTTACGTGCAATAGAAAGAGCAAACTGGTGACATCTACTGGCAATGGAGAGTAAACAACTTCAGGTTCGGAGAATCGATGATAGAATCTTCGGGAAGGTTCAAGAATAGATTGAATAGAATAATTAAGAGGATTCTCGAATAGAACACTCCAGACTAATCTGGAGAGTTTCTAGGGTATAAATATAACAGTTGTCACCGCCAAGGAAAGAGTCTTGCCTTAGACGTTGCAGTGTTTGTTAACAAGCGAAAGTAATAAACGTGCGAAAGTGTTGTAATTAGATTGCGATATTTGAAAGTACAGTATTAAGCGATAATTAAAGTGTAGTTGATTAATCGAAAGTTTGTGAATTGTATAAGATTAGAGTGAAATAAAGAACTTGTATATTAAATATTTAATATTGTGTTTTAAATAACGAACCAAAGGCCACGCTCGCAACAGTATTTATGTATATATGCAACACAATGAAGTTCTTACAAAATTAGTTCTTCTGCTCTCCAAGGAGATGCAAAAGCACACTTTCCATAGGGCGATGTAAAACATGGCTTCTTTAAGTACATCTGCATGAAGCAAGCTGGGAAGTACATATAAGCTTGACCACCAGACCCATCGCCATGTAAAGGTAATGCGGGTTATAATTAAGACAAGAAATACCACTGGCTCCCCTAGAAGGTATAAAAGAAGGCATTATTATACCTCAAAGGTCCGATTGGGATTTAATAATTGAGTTCAAGGTCTGTTGCAATATGTGTTAGCCAAGGCATTGATTATACATATAAGGAAATATATACCAATTTGGAGTTATAAGCACCGATTAGTACTGCAAATACACACTTCCATAGATTTACAAATATCATAAAAGCCGTCCAAATATCATACCACTATTGATTACTTATTTATAGATGTGGCCAGAGTAATTGACGACTTATAAAGAAGATGTCGTTACTAGTCTTTCGCTTTTTATTTCTAGCTTCAAAATTTTTAATAAAAGAATATTCAATGACTAGAAATAATTTTTTATTTGTTTTTTACCCATTTTTTCTTTATACGCTGGAAAAATTTTATTTGTACTATTAAATAAAAGTTTCTATCACGTTTTCCTTTCTAAAAGCCGCTACACACCCTCAAGCAAATCTTGCGACTTGTGCATGACCCAGTCGTTTGATTTGGATGAACGTGTGTAGCGAATGTCGGAGCTTGCGCGTAGAAAGCATAAGTGAAATCGGCCGAAACTATTGCGTACAAGCAAAACATATTATTTTGCTATATACTTGAACTAGACAAAATCGGATATTAACTTTTGCCTCCACTCGCAACGAATTTTATTCAAACTTTAATTCATTTCTATATCAAAGTCGTCAGGTTTGCTTATACGCAACAGTTTCGTCCGATTACATTCACGGCAGACTTCAGTCTCAACTCAAGCTACGACTTGCGCTACACACGCTCATGCAATCCATACGACTGATACGACCAGACGTATGATTGATTAGCTTGTTGAGCATGTGTAGCTGTCTTAAGACCTCAGTGATTCCCGGCATATCTATATATAAATAATCAATGGTATATAGGCATTATACTTGTGTATAGAAACTTAGAAAAATTTACAGCTTATCCCTTGAGCCCCTTGTCCATACTTCAGTTGCACATCTTTGCTTTTAGCGAAGCGTGAGCAAAACTGTGCAAAATGTTACAAGTGGAGCCATCTGACATTATAACAAGGAAGCATTTTCGCAATCACTAAATACATCTATACACATGCAATATATAATATATTGCTCGCAAACTTTAAGTAGTTATTTTCTCGTTAGATGGCCATAGTTGTACCTGTTTGAGAATTTTCAGTTTTGTTATACAACTTTTATATGTAGAAAAAATCTTAGTTTTATGTAATATTACGAATTTGGTGTTTGCAGAAATACAGCTCGGTAGCAGAAGCACATTATTAATTCTAACACTTGTTTTGCTTATCTTATAATTGTAGCTTTGCACTTGCGATGTAGATTTTAGACTGACTATGGGTGGACCGGGTACACGGGAAGAATGGAATGATGGAATGTAATGGATAAATGATATTGACTAGATGGCTGGGATGCCATTAACGTGGAGTGTAATAGATATCTCCACATTCCAATGTACGAATGTTCTAATATCCGCATGACGTGAGTATCGTATATAAAATTGACGATGCCTCGACTTGATGACATAACCAAAGTGTAAACCAGCAATACCTTGCTCCGATATAAAATCAGCGATGCCTTGTCCTGATATAAGGAACCCATCAATTTTGTCTTGAAATTTACTGGAATTTTGTTCTTTAGAATTTTTATACAAATTGGAGATTGACAATGTTTGCTTGGGCCACTAACAATTTCTATGGGCGTAAACACGTAGATAAGCAAAAAGTATTAAGTTTTTTGTTTTTTAATTTATAGGTACAGAAAATTTTCAGCAAAATTTTTATTCATTCTTAGTGGCCACTAAAAACACGACATTCGGTTATATATTCTAAGAATTATATAGATTCAGTAGATCCACTATTTTTCCGTTGCTTTAAGAACAAATTAAGTCAATGTTATGGGACGATACAATCTGGACTGGGCATCAGATTTACTTTAGGTATATATTTCACCTATACCTTTATCTATGAAAAGCTTGCTCTAAAAGACTTAATTATGATTGGTAGAAGTTCATCCAATTCTCCTTGTAGGACAGGAAGGAAGATTTCGACTTCAATTATTAGAGAAGAAATATTAATTCATCATATTCTCCTCATCTTTAACGATACATATTAGGAAAGGTGGGAGAAAACGTAATTTTCAGTCTAATGAATGGTTACTGCTCCATTTAAATGGCAATAACTCTGTTTTTTTTCTGGCGGATTTATCCAAATTATATTTTAAAATTATAACGCAGATGTCAGCTACTTTCCACACTCATTTTCCATACCGTGCTCGATAGGCAGTGAAGCAAATGAAAGAATTCTTTAAGGTATGAATATTTTTTTTTCGACTTTATATTTCAAGCATACACTGCATATTCTAACAGACCCAGAATATGACTATGCTAAATTTAGCTCATCACACTTCCTGTTCTCTCTATATTCTAAGAGCTAAATGGATTGAACACCCACACATAAAATTAAAAGTGATTTCAATTTTTGCATATCCGCCTGTCCGTCTCTGCATTTATCGGTCGGGAATTTAGTTCATAGTAACTCTCTATGCAATGCTACTCCAGCTAAGCGTTCAAGTAAATACTTTAGTATTTCACTTCATATTATAATTCAAACTTAAATTTTTTTGTTAAGAGGAGTCAGTACCAATATTTGCAAGTTTCATACATTTTTCAATGCAAATTTCTGGCAAACTATTTGTAGCAGGATAATGATATATATCTTAAATTAAAGGTAATGAAGAACTCTAGTAAATAACGTCAGCAAAAATTAAAAAGAGTGTATTGGAATGGAGATATTAGCTCGGAAACTTGTAAAAAATGGTAAAAATTGAAGTCTTTTAAATCAAATTCCTGTGAGTAAGTATTCTCATTTCTTTGGATTGTGACTGTTTTAGAAAGATAAGGCTTAGATTTAGCAAATAACGTCGAGTTTTTTCATTTCTAGCGGCGCTTTTTATAATTTTTTGACTTTAATAGTACTTGTTTTTTTCTCCCGACATCTCACCCACAAGAAATTGCAATAGTTATTTGAAAGTTGTTTAAATACAAAGCAAAATAGTATATTTAACAATTATGGACAAAAAAAAATTCAGGAGAGTTAATTTTCGTTAAAAATTTTCAATTTATGTGAACTGCAAATTTTCATTTTTCGTCTTAAATTGCATGATTTTGTCGCATGTTGGGTTTCTGTTTTTTGCGGTAGATGTCTCTAATATGCTCTGTGGTCTAGGTCTAGGCTAATTTTATATGAATTTTCTCACTTTCAGGATACAAACCTAAATATTATTACCTACAGGCTCGCGGGTATCTAAATTGAGTACTGACTCCTCTCAACTGATTACATAGGATAAACTTGGCTGTTCGCTTTGGCGTATATGACAGGCAGGAACCAAGCTATACTGATGAATGTATACGGTTCGTCCTGATACAAAACATTAGAGCCCGGACGATTTAACTTATAAGAAACAGATATGATTAACTGGTTTAATTCAGGGCTTACAAACACAGTTGAACTCCTAGATCGTCCGACCCAAGACCTATATGTGTGCGTGCTAATCTAATTCTGTAAAATGTTTTATAATGATTCTTATGGAAAAGTGACGAGACATTCATTTTATATATGCCATAAAGCTTAAACTACTGTTCACAAAGTAAAATAGCCTTCCAGTAATTTTAAGCTTGGATCTTTTCCTTCCCAAAGGCTACACTTATTATGTACCCTTACTTAACAAAATAATAAAATAGTTAAATTAAAACGAAACCTTACCATTTTACGCTCAATTACTCTCAGGTGAGTAAGAGTTGCAATAGTGTATGTGCGGCCATATAGTTCGAATCTGTAGACAGATTGATTCGAATTCATCAGACCACGGCACAAGTATGCAATTATTACTCAACTGAATCGTACGTCATTTGGTTAAGATAAATTTTTTTTAATAATTTTGTTAGGAAAGATATTAATATTTGATTAGTTTATCAAAAGTTAATTTTTATGTATGAATAGTAGTTTATGCCGCAGGAGCTACTCAAAGCAAACTTTTATCAGTTTTACATAAGAACACTGCAAATATCTTAGAAGGTTAGGACTAAGTTAGCGCTCTCATGTAAAAGTGGAGGAGTGTGTTTCATTGCTTTGGAAGTATTTCTCGTCGGTTTTGTCCGAACACAACATTTCTAGGATTCTGGCAGATTTTTTTGGATGGGAGATTGTTATTTAAATAAATATTCAATTATAATTATTACAATATTGAAACTTAGAACGAGATATCTCATTATTAATTGCATATATTATATATTGATAAATGTAGCCATAGATGGCACAAAAACTAGGTGTCGCATGCAGTACCAAAAAGGTATACAAAATTTGTATGGCTGGGTGGTCCATTCCGGAATGGACCACAATATTTGAAATGATGTATACGTCGAGTGATTCATATTTTTTCGTATCTGAAGTGTTGAGGAAGTCGATCAAATGTATTCAAAACTGCTATTATAAAAACATTTGCATTCGGCACACTCTAAAACATGTTATGGTCCATTCCAGAATGCACTACCGATTTCACAATCTGTATACGCTGCTCTAGTATGCCATGCGACTACTGACATGTATAATGTGGACTGACTACGTTAATAGAAATGGACTGCAAAAAGTGGGCTCACTGCTATATTGCTGACTCTTTCGGTCTAAGCACCAAGCACCAACTGAGGAGACTGTAAACAACAAATAAATAAGTGGGTCCGTCGAAATAAATGTTTTTAAATTAATTATTTAGGGTTATTACTGATAAAATTGTTTTACCAAAGGCAATATATTGATAAGATGTGCACCCGAAATTCGAAACGTTTTATTATAATCGCTTTTCGAGCTACGTTCTCATTTTTTTAACTTCCCGCCAATGATTTTTTTCAATGCTGGCATTGGTGTAAGAACTTTTTTTGATATACGCAACTGAGCCCACATGAAATAGAAAGTTAAGCAGTCCATATTATATATGTTAGTGCATGCGACATCTAGTTCTTGTGCCATCTATGGTAGTAGTTAGTTACGGTAGTAGTGCAATTTTCGCCAACACAATCTGGTGAAATAAGAGCTAATTCGGATATACCGCAGGGAGCTCACTTTGTACCTTTTCTGCTCATTTTGTTCATTTCCAGGAGGATCTAAACAGATTTGTTGAATAGTGCACGAGGAACTCCTTGTTTCCGACCATTGACAAATGCAGGATTTCCCTTTTTTCTCTAGGTCCATCTAATTTTTGCCTAAAATATCAATGGCATAATTCTTTATAAGCCTACTAAAATACTTGACTTGGATGTATTTCTTAATTTTAAAATTACCGTGATCATTTTGTGAATAAGGCAAGCTCGATTCTTTTTTTTATACAAAAAAAAAAAAAATGTTTTACTACCATCGGTAGATCCATTTTGGAATATGCCAGTCCTGTTTGGTGCCCACCTTACAAGTATCACTCTGATCACATTGAACTTGTCCCGCTTTTTTGGTTTAAGTGGCCTCGAATAGAAACGCTTTTCATCTTCTACTGCATACTGAGAGAGATTAAACTAGTATTAAATTCTAATAAAGGACACTGAAGATCTACTAATTTTATTCAGTGTTGGGCTAAATGCAATCTGATTATGATTAATGACTACGATTACAATCTATAATCTGTAAACATGATTACAGATTGATAATATTAATCAGAAAAGTAATCATTTTTGGCGATTAATGATTGATCAATCGTAACCGTAATCATGATTACATTTTTTGATTACACATTTCCAAGAGTTTTAAAATTGTAGTTAAAAGAAAACAAACATTGTTGTATTTCCATTCCGGAATCGGTAGTGGCACATAAACTGTTTGAACATATATCTGTAGTGGGATGGTATTTGAATATCTGATATCTGTGGATTGGTAAAAGGTATTATTAGCAACTAAGAAAGGGAAAATTTCATATACGGTTTCGTTAGTAGAGTTAGAATCTTCTTTATGATATAAAAAAAAATACTGTACCGTTTTGTTAGGTAGTAATTAGTAAATCTAATCATACATCCTTACTCTTGCTGTCATGTCAGTAATATTTACCTATTGCAGCGCTTCTAACTGGTGTATATATGCTGCATTTCAGAATAATTCACATTGCCTTATTTTACAACAGTTGAATTCTGCCCTTGGATTCATTCGAACTAGCACAAATATAACAATGTGCAGCAATATGAAAAGTGTGGCAAAATCGAAACGTTAAAAGGCATTATTGCATTTTCCATGCTTACCGACTTTCTTCTACGCACCAGCAATGTAATCTTTTTTGCTTTCTTTTTTCACACATATTCAAGATCCTCGAGTTTAAGTTGATGATCAGATATGTTCAAGTCTCTATCAACCGAAGCACTTACATTCTTTATGCTGACTCCAATTAATACATAATTTAACAGTGTCTTGGAGTTTTCTACAATAAAAATTTTTACGATCCCAGTTTGTTTGTTTTCTTTGAACTAAATTTTAAAATTTCTTGAAAAGTTTCATTTGTAATAAAAAAAAATGTAATCATGTAATCATGATTACGGTTACATTTTCCTAAGATTACTCGATGTAATCATGATTAATGGTTGATGGGTAATCATGATTGATTTAATCATTATTATTAATCTGATTACAAAAGTATTTTATTACGCCCAACACTGGTATCAACTATGGTTAATTTGCGTCAATTACTATAGTGAATATTAGTGTGAATTACATTATTATTATATTATAGCTTGATCGACTTTCATCGCAGTAAAAAAATTTTTTAGTAGGTCTATAGACTGTTATGAAACTTTTGTGTTTTTATCTGTTTTATTATTCATCTTAGTCCTCTGTGGGCACTATGTATATATTTAAAATTGTAGCTAGCATTTTGTGAAATAAGTAAATAAATCAATTGCGGACCATAACTGCCAAGGGCTGGCTCGTAAGTACCCTAGTGTTACAATGGCGGAGGAAATTAGTAATTCGTTAATGTTATTGGGCGATATGTTCTTCGGAACAAATATCCCCTTAGATGTTAAGAATGCTGCGACTGGTACCTAGTACTAATAAGTTGGTATAAGCAAGAGCCAGCAATTTAAACAGTTACTAGACTGTCTTCCTCAACGTGCACTATTAGAACTAAATTTTAGCACCTTGGAATCAAATAAAAAAGGAGCATTTAATGTCTCTGGAATAGTTCTTCCTCGTACTGTCAATGCATTTAAGTGGCTTGCTAATGCGTACATCTCATATCCCATCTAGGCAGTTTCTCAGTAGCTAGCTTTAGATAATTATTTTCAGTTGTTTGTTAATCATAGTATTATTATTATTTTATTTTATTTTTACCTAGTACCTATTTGCAAAAGTATAGCTCTTACTTTTCGTTACATATTCTTTGCTCTGCATTTTACTTATTATTGTAGGTACCTACTGTACAGATTTGTAAAACTTGTGTACAATTTTTGATTTAAATATGAATGTCGCCGCTCCACCAGTTCCTTGTTCCGCCTAGATTTATAGGCTGAGCAAGTCCAAAAGTACAATTTCGCTACCACGAGCGAACAAGTTTCCGGTTATTGGCGATCGGTCACAGTCCAATTATACCATTATCATGTTTTTTTTTTATAACGTCCATAAGACAACAAAACGCTTTACGTTTATTTATGTAATTGACCTTAGCACTTACTCTCAGCTAATTTGAAGATAATTGGTAAGAAAAGTTTTTATGATACACGATTCAAAAATTATTCTGCGATCTATAAGCTCACTACAAGTCTAATTTGATATAATTAACATAATAGGTGTTCATTAGAATCTGTAACTAGTATTACTAAAGCAGTCTTATAGTATACAAGGAAATAAGTATACTTGAACTTGAACTCTCTGATGCGTCGCTGAAGTATACCTTTTTTGTTGTTGTTAGTTATAGTTTATTTATTTGTATTAAAACTTAATTAGTAGGTATGTACTGTAACTAGCAGGTATGCATATACTAAATATCTCGTAGGCTATGCATTGTAAGTTGAAATGAGAATTCGATGGAAATTTCCTTTTGAACTTTATTACCGTGGAAATGAGCTTATCTTGTGAACATTTCCTATTACGAATTTTAGTTCTACATATCTAAACTTTGAAGTCTACTTGCTCCCTTTTATAACACTCTACCTGCGCAAACCAAGTACGTGGGGGCTTGTGTAAACTAAAATAGTGGCTTGTGCAATTTCAGATCAAACTTGAAACTGACTGAAACACGTTAACAGGTAAAACTTAATATGTATAGTGTAAACGCAATCGGAGTTTTTATTCTTTACAGTTGCTCCTGTTCTGATAAGGAAATAATTTAAAATGGGTGATTTTCGGGAATATTCGAAAGAGTTTTTCCCGATTTCATAAGTGAATACTGTTGTAACGCTGCCCTTCGTGCTGTGTTATTGGAATGAAAAGGAGAGTAAAAGTTTGATAGTGCTGTTGAATAATAATAATAAGATCAATTTCAATATCCCGATTTTTGTTCTATTTTTGATTAGATACGAGTTTACTTCAAATTATTAACTATATTTGTCTATTGCGAGGCTAGCTGACTCTGGACTACTCGAGTTGTTTTTTTCGATCCAGTTTTAGATCTTTAATCGTGTGATGTTTGCCATTTTAAATTTTAAATAATGACTATTCTTAGATTTATTGCTGCAGAGTTGAGTAAGGTCAAAGGAGAATTGTCAAGCAGAGTTTTGGAAAATTCAGTAGCATTTATATATGTATAACCATGTAGTACGATTTACTCGGATTCAGATTTAGCTGGCTAAGTGAATTGCTGATTTCATTGAGATTGCTATTGAAACGTGAGAAGCAGTTCTCGAATAGTTCAACTGGTTCACTGAAGTAAGCCTGGACATCAACAGCGTATTTGTGAATATAAAGATCATGAACAACGTCAGGAAGTTTATTTATAAATATGCTCCGAAAAAATAGACCAAGTATTTATTCCTGAAGAATGCCGAAAAGTACTTCAAAGAATCCTGACTGGGATCCACCGATCCACACGTATATATGCCTATAAAGCAATGAACAGGAGATGAGATTTTCGGTAAGGAAAATATACTTTAGCCATTTTCCAACTACAGGGAGAGACAGACCCAAACACGAGTTTAGGACGTAAGTTAAAATCAGATTGAATATGTGTAAAAACTTAACAAAATTAATAAAAAAGAAAGTAAAATAAAACTCTAAAAGAGTGAAAACAACTATAGATAATCTAGAAAATTTATATACAGAAGAAATATGCACTAGAAGATACTACATAAGGTTAAAATAGTGTAGTTAGTTTAGTTTGGTAGAATTTATTTTATTTAGATTGGACTGAGTCTAAGAGGTCATACAGGTTAATTGCGAAGAAGTCGTAAGTCTCTATTTCCAATCTAACGTCGCATACAACAACTCCCTTGAACGTATCGGTCTTTCAGGAACATATAATTTAATTAATAAAAGCAGTTCGGACGATTTTATTTTAAATGAAAGTATATCTTTGACAAATAATTGTCAACAGGAAATTTCGCGATGAAGTTTCAGACTAAACAGACCAAACAGTTTACATCTCACAGTGTATGATGGTAAGTCGTCATTTTGGTAATTGATTTTCCGTAGAACAAATCTAGTAAATGCTTTTTGAATGGATTCAATATGATCAATATGTACGTATAATCAAATGAGAAAGGACAAGAGATGCGATGAAAAGTAACAATTTTACATTTTGATATGTTAAGATGTAACTTATTTTTAGAGCACCAATCAAAAAGAATATTGAGATCATTCTGCAGTAGTAAGCAAGCTGCTATATCATTAATGAAAAGCAGAAACAATAGAGGACCTAAGTGACTACCCTGAGGAACTCCCGAGGTGACCGTAATTACATCAGATATAATATTGCCAATCCTTACATATTGTTTGCGGTTATTTAAATAGGCCACAATCCAGCTTTGGAAGACTATATTTTTCAATTTATGAATGAGAAGAGGAATGCTGATCTTATCAAATGCCTCCGAGAAATCTGTATAAATAGTATCCACTTGAGCACGATCTTTAAAAGCACTTATAGTATAGTTCCAAAATAATGTAAGATTAGTTACACATGACCTCCCCGCAATAAAGCCATGTTGTTCAGGGAAGGGACTATATATTCCTTAACTAAAGAACTAAGCTTAGAGTTAACTATACAATCTAGTAATTTTGGTACGACTTTCATAACAGAGACTGGTCTGTAATTCTCTGCAGTGCTTTTGGAACCTGCTTTAAATATAGGAGGGATTAATGTTATTTTCCACTCATCAAGAAAAGTACCGGTACTTAAGGATAGGTTAAAAATCTTGCATCGGCAAAAAAAATAGCGCAATTTTTCAGTAGCGAATGACATAACCCATCAGAATTTGGTCTAGTGGTGGAATCGAGACCATTGAGACCCTTCCAGACATCATCAGCATTAATCGATAAATGACCAATATCCAAAGAGGATGTATTATTGTTAAAGAGATATTCATGGTCCGATTCACTAAAAGATTCGTTACTATAAACAAATTTGAAGTAATAGGCAAAAAGATTGCTATAAAAGACCAAAAGGGCTTACTATTCGAACTAATGCTGTTTGCAATTGAACACACGTTTTGACCATACAGATACCTATGCAGGACCTCGTATTTCTTTCTAAGTCTATGAAACAACGCCTCATCAGCGCTGCTTCCAGAAGCTCTATATTGCTTGTGTGCCTTTGTCTTAACATTTTCCAATCTTAAAAGACCGTTTACAAACCATTTTGTTTATTACTACATTTAGATTTTTTAGCGACAAATTTATGTAGGCCTTCATGGGCAACGTCAAGAAATTTGTTGTTGTTGTCAGCAGATCACAATGCTCCAAAAAAGACCAATTTATGTTAGAGAAAAAGGTATTAAGACCTAAATAATTAACTTTGTTAAAATTAAATTTAATTTTGTCGGTAGAATTCTGTAAAGGAGTAAAATCATAAAGAGAAATATTAAAGCTAATGGCATTATGATAAAAATCAACTGGCCTCAACGGACTTTTAACCTCATTAATGTCTACTACTAAATCAGGGATAACGAATATCAAATCTAGAATTCTGCCAAAAATATTATTAATATTGTTTAATTGAATTAAATCTAAGCATAATAAATTATCTATGACAAAACTTTCTGCTTCAGAAGATACATTATTAGGTATTAGCATCGCGTCATCATCATTCCAGGTCCAACGTAAATTACTTAGATTGAAGTCACATATATGGCATAAGTGGTGGCCCTTGATATTATCAGACAAACTAGTAATACTGAGTATGTGCTCCTTGTAAACCTCAAGTGAAAAATATGGAGGAATATAACATATATCTAGAAAATTAAATGTATTGAAGTTTGTCTTGCGAACACAAAATTGTTCAATTATAACACCGGCCCCACGTGAAAATCCAGATACAAGAGGACAACGATCTTTCCTATACATTTTGTAGCAGCTCTCATCAACAATCTCACTATTTGAAATGCTATCATTCACCCAAGTTTCCATGATGACGTGATTTTCAATTTATTGCAAGGTAGAAATCTCTCAATTTTGTTCTTAAAGTCAGATGAAATTTATCAAGAAAATATATTTTATGTTATATTCCTTAAGTTAGACATTTTATTAACAAATAAATTTGCTTATTTTAACTAATTATTAGCCGATATTCCTACAGTTCTTCCAGATTACGCTACAGAAATTCCGTATTCTGATCTTTACTTACAAAAAATCACCGACAAAACTTTATCTTCTGTTCTGTGCCAAAACCTCTTGGAATATTATTAATGGAGCTGATTTATTAATTTTTTTGAGAAATCATAAAGATTTCGCTTTAAAACACTTCCCGAGGTTCTTAAGCAAAACTCCACAAATAATATAAGTATTTGATAAATATTTGCAATTTTAAAATTAAAGCTTTCCATTAAAGTGAAAGCATTTTAGTATAGACACAAGCCATTTAAGACACTTTAACTGAGACGCATTATAAATTTTATTCTAAACAGAAGCCAAGAAGTTCTCCACGTTGTCGCATCAAAATAATTTATATTTAGTCTGATTATAAATTAGAATTACAAATTACTTTTAGAAGCTCTTTGAAGAAATTTTATTTGTGATAAATAAGTTTTTGGTAAGAACGAAAGAAAAGAAAATATTACGAAGCTATAAATATTTAATAAAATAACAAAAAAAAAAAAAAATACAATAGTAATTAAAAAATAAAAATTTTTTTTTTACAGGTAATGTTTGAAAGCCTTTTTACCCTTTGGAATGTACACACTGGTACAAACTTTAAATTTCTTTGATCGCTCACTTTTCGTGGCGCGGACCAATAGCATTTGTATAGGGGGGTGGTGGTGGCGGTCCGCCCCGATAGACACATATTTTGAGGCGGCACATTTTATATTTCGGTCTAAATTATTTAAAAATAAAAATTAATAATATAATAATGTTGTAATCCACAGAATAATTTATTATAGTAAGTATTTAATTTAACAAAACTGCATGCTGACCCCGGTCTGAGACAACTTACAACTAGATGTGCAAAACCACACAAAAACGCGGTCCAACTAAAACGAGCTAATGGCCCTCTAATAGAAAGCTCTATACATTTTCTCTCTCTCTTGCCACATAAATTCTTCGCAATGATAGCTTTTCTTTCTAGTTGTAAGTTGTCTCAGCCCCGGCAGACCATATCGAAGTTGAGACTTTAAGCTTAATTCTTTAGCGCCATTGTTGTTATTGTAAACAAAACCCCTTTCGGTCATGGACATTGCCAATACGGAAGACGAATGCATTTGTTATCTCACGGTGGTTGAATGTTGAATCACAGTTAACTTAACAACAAGTTAGGAAGTAAGAAGAGATTTCCTTAACACTAGATTGCTTTTGAATTACTTTTAGAAAAAAAAATTATGTCTATAACGATACAACTTCTTAGAATTTGGGGACTTTGCACACATGAAATAAATGCATTTATTTATAGTTGTATTTACCTCCTTCCTCCATATTGGTTTCTGATATATGTATGTGTTATACTTATATTGCCCAAAAGCAGTCATTTTGACTGCTTGGGTAATTTAAATTAATTAAATGAACTCTGTTATTGAATTTCGTAAATTTTTTATATGATTAGTCCACCCATGTATGGCAATTTCATGAGCAATGAGTCCAGCAATAAACATTCATTTCTTCTTAGGAATTTACAGAAAATATTTCCATTTACTTTGGTGGTCGACTCGAGTTACTTTCAGTCAAAAGTTGAAAAGAAAATCATCAAATTTTGCAAAATTTGGTGATTTTTTTTTCAAAATTTGATTAATTTTTTTTTGCAAAATTTGATTGATTTTTTTGCAAAATTTGATTGTTTCTGTCACTGGTGAAGGTGTTAGCGTAGTGTAGAAGCTCGTTGGAATACAGGAGTAGATGCAGTGACTGTTGTAAAAAACATTTATTAAACACTAAGTGTTTTGGAAAAATTGACATCTGAGGAAGAAAATATTAAAACGAGATCAGACGCTGTAATATTACTCAACTCAATGCAATTCAATCTTTTTCTTTTCTGTGCTACCTCCATTTATGGCAATCCGTCCTTTTGGAAATTAATGACGTGCAACAATACCTGCAAACATAGGGATTAAATATCTATCAATGTAATTTAAAACTGAATTTTTTGCAAATGTATTTCATTGGATAAAGGGATACCCTAGTGCAAAAAGTAGTTACAACAGCCAACAAAATATGTGAAGAGTTGGGATATCCATTGAGCGTCGAGTTAGAAGGAAAAAAAATAAGATTGGTAATAAAAATTAGCATTCGTGCCTAATACCATTAAAATTTTGAATGTTACCTAAATAACTTTGTTGACATTGACAAGCAACAGTTTCATATTGAAAGGAAATGGATCTAGAATTTTATGTCTCTAGCTGATGTTAAAGAGCAAGCAAAAGGTTGAAAAACGGGGAAGAGCCTCTTGAACTTTTAATATTTATCCAAAAATATAGGTTGAAAACTATGCTCCCAACATAGTATTATTATTAAGAATTTTTTTAACAATAGCCAACAGTGTAGGTAGTTGTGAACGGGACTTTCCAAATTAAAATTAATTAAAAATTATCTTTGTTCCACAATGAGTGATTTAAGATTACGAAATCTGGTGATACTGTCCATAGAAAGAGAACTAACAGATAATATAAATTTTGACAATGTCATTCAAGACTTTTGTAATAGAAAAGAAAGAAAAATAAGTACATACATTTTATCATTATGTTATGTGTACAATATGTTTAAACAAAATAAACACAGACTCCCTCACTACCACATGAGAGCCCCAACGGAGTCCTCACATTCTAAAATATTTGCAGTGCTCTTATGTAAAAAATTGACAAAAGCTTGATTTGAATAGCTTCTTTGCCCTAAACTACTATTCATACAGAAAAATGGTGCTCTGATAATCTTAAGCTTGCTTTCTTATCTTCCGAACTGAAATAAAATTTTCATATCTTTATTTAAAGAAAATTATCTGAACCAAATGATTACGATTCATCAAACAGAAACTCTCAACTGAGTAATCATTGTATATGACGTTCAGCTGAGAGTTATTGAGCGTAAAATGGTAAGGTTACTTTGTAATCAAAACTATTTTATTATTTTGTTAAGTAAGGTATATAGTAAGTATATCCTTTGGGAAGGTAAGGAACCAAGCTTTAAATTACTAGAAAACTATTTTCCTATATGGGTAGTTGTTTAGACTCTATAGCAAATATAAACTCAATGCTTGGCACTTTTCTATAAGTATCAATATAAAAAACAGTGGTCGCTGTCAAACAAACTTGTTGCGTCGTGTATTTACCTCGAATGTAGACCGGTTTCAGCTTTTCGGCTATCTTCAATATATTAAAACGTTTTGTATTGCTGATGTAATCTAATGTAATAGTTTGCATAGCGGCGAGTAATGAAGATCCGTTTGGTCGTTGAAGCATGCAGAATTTGAACTTGAATTTGAAACTCGAAATATTTCGAGCTCTATTAAATTCAAATTCTGCATGCTTCAACGACCAAACGGATCTTCATTACTCGCCACTATGCAAACCATTACATTAGATTACATCAGCAATACAAAACGTTTTAGTGTATTGAAGATAGCCGAAAAGCTGAAGCCGGTCTACATTCGAGGTAAATAATTTTTATCAAATAAGTGTGGGAGACAACGTTTTTAAGTTCTATTATTTATAATGGCGTACCACACAATCTCCACAGAAAAAATAAAAATAACCAACTAAGTTGCCAACATTGTTGTGTCACTCTCACTGTGTTTTGGCGGTTAGTCTAAGTTCAATTTCGATAACCCATAGATCAGCTCCTGTAAATATAGCCTTCCTTCTATTTTGAAAATATGCAAGATCGGTCGTTAAAGTATTTTCATATTCATAATTGTGGTCTTCTCTTTGATACAATTTATAATTTGACTCACAAGCTACCGCACGCAGCTGAAGTTTTGTGGCTATCCGCGGCTTATTATTAAACATTTTCAGATCGGACTTGGGGTGCCGCTTCGGAACTTATACCTACTGCTTTAATCATGAACCGACTAGTTTCTCCATCCTATCTACGTCTAACATCTTTCTGTTGCTTGTCAATTTCATTACATTCCTGCGGATTCCTGATGATTTACAAAGATCTGATACATATTGTATGTGATGTTCATCAATGTGCATAACCTCAAACTAAGCTGTATGGATTGTGAAGTAATTTGAGTTCTATAGGATTAAATTCTTAGGTATAATTAAGAGGGAGGGTACTTTACGATATCCTACAAATTTGCATTGTATAAAACAATTGCTATGTTTACATGCAGTGTTGAAAGATTGAGTCGAGATTGAGTTGAGTTTTCGACTAGTGTTTTTGAGTACGCAGGTTTGTTTAAATAAACAATATAAACTCACAATATATATAAAACCTAACAAAACTTTCGAATAAAGAGTAAACAAAATAAATCCCAACTGTAAGCTGCCAACTTGACTACTCAATTCGCGTTTATAGGACACCATTTCGACTCGACTACGCCAGCCAAACGTGGTCGATCTAAATTCAACTCGAGTCGCGTATACCGAGTTGAACCAGGGTTCAACCCTTCATGTAAACATGGTAAATGTTGTTGATCTGAATATGATCTGTTCTGCCCGTAGTTAGAGCGAACACGCAAATAATGAAGAAATGTGATGGAAGTTATAACCCTGGTTCAAAGTCAATAATTTCGTAGCTTAATTCTACGGTTCAACAAGTTCACTACACTGTAAATCGCACTCCAACTAGATTTTTTTTTTTTTTTTATACAATAAATGTTATTATTTGTAATTAATATATAACATATGTATGCCTGATAATATTATTTCAAGACCACAATTATAATTTGAATTTATCTGTAAAGCTAAATTTAATATTGAATAAATGTGAAAGAATAAGTGAGATTAAATTAAATTTATATTTAGAAAATTTTATTATATCTGACAATGTACTCACCAGCTCAGTATTAGGCACTCGATCAAATTGGTTTTCTAATTTATTGAGGTTTGGAATTGGACTATTCTTTATTCTAGTGGATACCCAGAGATAAAGTGAGGTTATTAATTCTGACTGCAGTCGATACCCACAGAAAAAATCTTTATTCGGTCGAGACCCGTAATAAAGTGGTTTATGTTAGTAAATTTCTTATTCGGTCGATACCCGCAATAAGAATCTTTATTCGGTCGACACCCGTAATAAAAATAATAAATAAATAAATAAAAAATGTTTACTATTGAGCATACTATACATAACATCGCTCTCGCCATCTATACGTCAATCATATTATTGGTGTTGCTCGTTGCTGCCTGCAATATTATTTTCATTGCTAACTAGTGAAAGATTTGCGGGAGAATTTGCTGTAATATTATATTTAAATAAAAGAACTTGACTTGAATGGATACTTAATTTATTTATGAGGCCGGTGGTCGTGACACTCTTGTGTGTAATGTTGCTGGGTCTGTTATCTTCGCAATTACATCTAACTTAATTACATTTCTATATTTCAAACTGTTCTACTTAAATACTACACTCCTCTCATTAAAATTGGAAGAATTTACTTAGCTGTTGTTAAGCTAAAGTATTTAATAGTATAATTAATCCAAAATTTGTAATTACAATTCTAAAAATATTTAACAATACTTTACTCTCTCCAAAATTTTTATTTTTTTTTTTTTTGTATTGAAAAAGCTATTAATTCATTGGATTTTATTTATTCTTAATTGATATCTTACATGTTGTTCCAGTTCGTAAATTATGGCAAAATATTCGCAACTTAGGCCTAACCAAAAATAATGTCAGTTGTGATGTTGATCCTGATCACCTTAACGCACATTTTATTGGAAATTTTCCGTCTTCTTCCTCTAGTACTATATTGCCTTTATCCATGCCTGATCTAGTTGACCATGATGTGGATCTTTTGACTCGGTAGACTTTACTATACTCTTGGATAAGTTTATTTCTCGTCATCAATTTAACTTTGTTGCTGTTAAGTTAATTCATAATTACTTAATAAACCGTAATCAGACCGTAGATAACATCAAGCGTTCCACAAGGCTCTATCCTTGGGCCCTTACTTTTCTCCCTATTTGTTAATGACCTACAGACATCTACCTCTGAATGCCATACCCAGCTTTATGCTGATGATGTGCCGATTTCCCTTTCTGTTCCCGTTTCACTTATCTCTATGGGCATTGAGAAATTAAATATAGATCTTGCAGCAATTGGTTATTGGGCTTCATTGAATAAACTTAACTTAAATCCTGCCAAATCTCAAGTCATGGTAGTGTACCATCGTAATATAGACACCTCTGTTCTCCCTCCAGTGATTATCAATAGTACAGTTATTCCTTTTTCCTCTAAGGTTAAGAATTTGGGTATCGTATTTAATTCTAGGATGACTTGGGCTGATCATATCTCAACTTTAACTGGTAAAGTTTATGCTGCTTTAAAAGCTCTTTTACGTGCCGCAGCATATACGCCTTTCAAAATTCGTCTTAGACTCGTTAAAATGCTTATAATCCCACTGATTATGTGGTGATGTTATTTATTGTGGTTTGGACAGCCATAGTCGCAGACGTCTTAACGAAGCTTTTAATTCATGTGCTCGGTACATATTTCTGTTGAAAAGATATGATCACATATCACAGTATGTTCGGAAAATCTTGGATGTTCGTTGGATATGTATTCACAATATCGCATTTGCTTAATGATCCATGGCCGACGCCCGGATTACTTATTAAATTATTTTCAGTCTTTATCATCTAGTAAAACCAGACAACTATTGATTCCTACCCACAAGTTACTGCTTAGCTCGAGATCTTTCCCTGTTCTTGGTGTTAAAGAATGGAATGCTTTACCTGTCGATATTCGCCTCATTGTGAATGCTCGCAACTTCAAATCCAAGTTCTACATGTTCTTTCAATCGAATAATATATAATTGTGCAAATCTTTATCTTTTTGATTTCACTATTGTTATCATCTCTGTTTTCTTTCTTTTTATTTGCTTAGATTTTCTTTCATTTTTTCATATCATTTATAATTTCTTAATTGTCGCTAATATTTTTCTTTTTTTTTTCTTTCACTGTAAAATTTTGTTTCTTATTTACGAATTTGATTAGGCACACATAAAAGAATATTATGTAACTCACTTGTGCTTGTTAATATATTATTATTGTGTGACCAAGCTCTTATACAGCACTACATTGTTACAAAGTACTATTTTTTCTCTTTGTATTTGCTTTATACTGACGTATTTCGTCGGATTATGGTTCCATCTGGAAGTTGAATCCAGCATGAGAGCGGACTTTGATCTTTTTCTTTGATATTAGCTCTAATCCATGTTCTACCATTTTTAAACCAAACGTTATCATCCTTTACAAAGCTTTTTTTCCCTAATCTTGGTACGTCTATCATAATATTTCTTGAAATGTGCAGCCTTCTTGTGATATCTTAGGTTTATGTCTTCATTGCCATTTACTTTAAACGTTTTTATATTTGCCCGGTATTAATATCCGAGTTTGTCTACCCATCATTAATTGAGAGAGGTTTATATGCTTGATCGGTGTATTGTGATACTCGAGCAATGCCAATCAATGCTCGTCTTTAGTATCACAGCATTTTTGCATTAGGCCCTTCGAATTCTGAATCATGCGCTAAGCTAATCCGTTCGATTGAGGATAACGCGGACTAGATGTTATCAATTCGATGTCGAAGGTTGCACAAAATTGTGAGAATGCGAATGCACCAAACGGGACGTTGTCTGCTACAATTATTCTTAGTAACCCATGAGTTGAAAAATGTTGTTTTTAATTTTGTTATTACTTCCGAAGCTGACTTGTTTCTAATTAGGACAATACCTAGGCACTTAGAAAAGTAATCGCATACAACTAGGAACTAAATTACATGATATCCATACCAGTTTTGTGGAATGGGAACATCGGTATGTCATGTGGTAATAGAGGCTCTCTTACGTTAGTATTTCTGTATCATTGGCATACTTGACACACTGTTACGTTCTCTTCAATGTCTGCATTGATTCCTGGCCAGAAAACCAGGCTTCTCGCACGTGCCTTCGTTGTCTCAATGCCAAGGTGTGTGATGGAGAATATTCAGCACCCACTCTTTAAGAGTGGTTGGACGTTAATTCGATTCTTAAAAAATACAAGACCGTTTTCTGTTGTTAGGTCTTTTTTAAATTTCCAAAAATATCGCATTGTATCGGGTAGCCCTTTTTTGCAACACGGCCAACCTTCGATTAAGCTTTCTTGCAATTCCTTAATGAATAGCTTCTTCTTACTATCACTAATATTGAGTGAATTTATGACCTCATTAAGGTCTGGAATCTCTACTTCTTGGTCTTCGGAATAATTTCTTGTCAAATAATTTGCTATATGGATGTATTTGCCCGGAGAAAATTTTAGATTTAATATATATTTTAAAAGATTTAGTATCATCTGTTGTAATTTTAAATCGAGGACTCTGAATATTTTCTTGTTAGCTAACTTCACAGTAAGTTCCTCAAATGTAGGGATGTAATGGATTTGGTCTTTAATTGCGAATCTTCTTGTTAGGTTTCTTTACAATTACTATATTTGAAACTCATTACGTTGGTTCGTTAATAGGTTTAATAATATCTCTGCTACAAAGGTTATCTAATTCTATTTTTAGCATATTTCTGAGGGCTAGGGGAATTCTGCTAGCTAGCTGGTGTGTATGATTCTTTGAGTTGAATTGTAAAATTTTCGACGAAGTAACCGACACCTTCGAAAACTTCCCAATTTTTTCTTATTAGCTCATCTTTGGAATTTATATTTACGCTATTAACACGTTTTAATAAATTGAAGTCGATATAGGCTTGTAAACCCAAAATTGGATACGTGTTCGAATCAACCAAGCAAAATTCTTGCAATGACTGAATTTTCCCTACTTCACAAGTTAATTGCACGGCACCTAATATTTTAATAGGCGTACAACCATTATGCTTCCAAATTGATGGAACTTTTTTTGACGTTAACACTTTTAAAATTATGCAAATATTTAATTGGTAGAACATTCACCTTCGCACCTGAATCTAATTTAAAATTTATACGTTCAAACTGTATTTTAATCAGTTGGAACCACATTTAGAATTTTTTATATTACAAATACTATTATTTCCAAGGTTATCAATAAAGAGATTATCAAAACTCTTTTCCAAATTACTAGTTTGAATTTTACGCACCTCCTTTACCCGACAAACCTTCACAAAATGATTCCATTTATGACAAGCATTGCATTGTTTGCCATAGGCTAGACATCTTCCGTGATTATGAGCTTGGCCACATGACTGACACATTTTCCTGGTGTTTATTATTATGTGCATTGAAATTACCATTTTGTTTTTTAAATCTAGATACAGAGTTACCATTATTTCTATGTGCGCTCCTTTGTGCGTGAAGACGATCCCAAAAAATTTCTTAGGTTTTTACTCGGCCCGGCTAACTCTATTGTTTTTTTCTAGTATCAGCTTATCTGTTTCCAATAATTTCTTTTGTAGATTCCTGTCGTTTATACCAAAGACTATTCGATCGCGTAGCATTCTGGACTCCATATTGCCGAAATTGCACTTTTTTACTAGCTTCTTTAATTGCAATAAGTAATTATCGAATGGCTCTTTATCGATCTGATGACTGTTGTAAAAAAATGAGGGTTTCATATACCTCGTTCGCTTTATCTTTACAAAAATCATCACATGACTGAAGCACTTCTTTGTTAATTGATATTTTTTCGTCTTCCAGCTCAAACGAATTAAATACTTCTGGAGCATCTGGTCCAAGAATACCGATACTAGCATTGCCTTCGCTTTTTTCTCGAGTTCGATCGCCGCACTGTATATCTCGAAATTTTGACGGAATTTGCGCCAATTTTCAACAATGTTTCCATTCAGATCCAATTTATCAGTTAGTTTTACGTGGTCCATTTTGATATGCTTAGGAGGCCTTCCGTGTCGTTTTTTGCTCTTTTGTTGGTTTGGAATTTTCACAATTCCTATAGAATAAATGTTTATTTACTTGTGGTTGCACTTTTTATTCCAGTTTCGACTACGCCATTTAATATTATATTTAAATAAAGACGTTGAATTGTATGAATACTTATTTTTATGTATGAACAAATGGTTGGGTGATGCGAACTATGCGCGGGGTAGTATCAAAAGAAACCGAGGGCGGTGTGTCGTGACAGTCATGTGTTAATTTGAAATTTGTTTTAAGCCAATGTTGCCAGGTCTGTTATCATCGCAATTATATCTAACTTAATTATATTTCTACATTTCGAACTGTTCTACTTAAATACTACACTTGCACGTTGCGTGAATTTAATAAACTACCGGACTTTACAAAACCAACTTCTGAAAATGGTTTCCTCATGTAAAGCGTGTAAGGCAAAAATCTGCCGTACAAGTCCTGGTGTGATATGTGTAACTTGCAACTCTAACTATCACGCAACTTGTACTAAATTGTCTTCAGACCTGCTGAAAAATATTTTGAGTGGACGGGCATTTTTTAAGCCTGTATTCCTGACACACCTGCTCCAAATTCTGATTCTGAATCGGAAGGGGACATATCTGTCTCAGCTCGTACTAAAATAATTGATAAAATGGCTCTTGACATTGATACACCAAAAACAAAACAAATAAAATTTAATAAATCTCTTAAATCAGTAGTCTCAAGTTTTACGGAATTCAAAAGCATTGTGAAAACGTTAGACGAGCATAGTACGCGTATAAAAAAGTTTGAAGTGGAAAACAGCAGTTTACATCGGGATATTGATCGATTGAATAAGAGACTTAATCATATTAAAGAGATGAACTTGACATGCTTCCTTGAAATTATTAATATGTTCCTGCATCTACATCTGAAGACATTCTGGATATTGTGAAAAAAATTGATGGTACCTTGAAAGTTCCGGTTGAAGATTCTCATATAATTAAGACTTATCGAAACCGACGAAAATAGCGCAATGCAGACCCGTCCAAATAAAATTTTAGTTAAGTATATCAGTGAATTCATTAGAGATAGGGCTCTAGCTGCGTACCAGATTAGTAAGAATTTAACTTTAGATAAAATAGGCATGCGAGGTGAAGGAAGGATCTTTATTAACGAGCTTTTATCAATTACAAAAAGGAAATTACTCTACGATTCTAGAATGTTTAAACAGGAATTCAAATTTAAGTTTGTTTGGGTAAAAATTGAAAAATTTATTTAAAACGCATGAATGACTCAAATGTCTATCATGTAAGAAATAGTAAATCACTTGAACTTATTCGCCAAAAAATAAACTCAGAATGAATATTTACTACCAAAATGTTCGAGGGTTGCGTTCTAAGACCGAAAGTTTAAAGCTGTCAATTCTATCTAATACTTATCATATCATCGCCTCTACTGAGACGCTCCTACTTGATTCTGTCAATAGTGTTGAGATGATTGATGATCGGTATGAGGTCTTTCGTCGAGATAGGAATCATGTGGCCATGGGGACTTGTGATGGTGGAGGTGTTTTCCTTGCTATCGCTCGTTCTCTACAGGCAACTCGTTTTAGGCAAGGTGAGTCTATGTACGAGGACTTAAGGGTTGTGATTAAATGTTATAACTTGAACTTAGATATTTGTTGTTAAATATATTCATCCATTATCTTCCCATGAAACTTATGACGAAATTTTTATAAATATAGTATCAGTAATATTTCCCAAAACGCTGAAAGCAATGCTATATTCTTCACCTTCGAAGACCTAATCTTCCCAATATATCCTAGTCAGCTCTTCTATCCCTTGTTTTGTATTGATAGTCATAATACTTCTCTTCTCGTTGAATTCAAAATCAAGAAAGTACCCCAGATTCCTGAAAAAGTCAATGCGATGCTATCAGCAACTTTCTCTTCAACATAGATTTCTCGCCATTACAACATCTAGACGTGAGTCAAGCCTTGCAAATATTTCATAGTCATCTTAACAACGAAAAATTGGAGTAAATATCCTGTATGGTTTTCCCGTGACTTAATTCATGCTATTAAACTTAAAGAAAAATATAGACAAAAATTTTCAAAATCAAAGCACCCTGAAGACTGTACCACTTTTAGTTACTTGCGCAGTAATGTAAAAAGTGAAATTATAGAGTGCTATGATAAATATGTTTTAGACACTCAAAACTGCATTTCCTCTAACTGTAAGGCTTTTTGGTCTTATGATTAAAACATGAAGGCCTCTTGCTCCTACCCTAGAAAAATGCATTATGATGGAGCATCTGCTGATAAACCTGAAGGCATTTGTAACATATTTGCAACTTACTTTCAAACTACATTCAATTCTCACCAGAGCTCAACAATCCCTCCTACATCCGATGAAATTCATTATAACAGCTCTAGACATATTCCCCTGACACGTCATAGTGATGTTAAAATATTTCTTCCATCGTTGGACGAAAATAAAAATACTGCTCCGGACGGTATTCCCGACATATTTTATAAAAACTTCTCTCTGGTCCTATCACATCTTATGTCCGTGTTAATCAATTGACCTATTTCCAGCCATACTGTTTCTGATGTTCTTAAGGATCATTTTGTTCACCCTGCTTTCAAAACAGGGGATAAAAGGCTGATAAAGAATTACCGCCCCATTCTTACTTCCAATGCCCTAAAATTAATCCTTGAAAGAACTGTTTATAATACTCTAATACTGCATCTAAAACCGTACATCAGCCCTCAACAACATGGCTTTCCACCAGGCCGATCCACGGTAACTAATCTCTCGATATTCACTGACTCTATTTCTCTGGCTCTTGATAGAGTTAAACAGTTGAA
This sequence comes from Dioctria rufipes, assembly GCA_963924295.1. Lineage (NCBI taxonomy): Eukaryota > Metazoa > Arthropoda > Insecta > Diptera > Asilidae > Dioctria > Dioctria rufipes. Next base: position 243,684,711 of record OZ002741.1, read on the forward strand.
TGTTTTTTATGCGGATATATCTAAGGCATTTGATAGAGTAAATCATCTAAGATAAGATAAGCGGATTGGACTATGATTCTAACAATACCCTCTGGTTTGAGTCATATCTCTCGAATCATCATCTAACGGTTGTAAACTTCTCTTTAATTCGCATATTAATCGTATTACCAACAAAGCTTTTATCTATACTATAGTACGCTTCCCCAATCTAGAACCCTTTGTACAAGGGCGGATCCAGACGTTTGCTCTAGGGGGGGGGGGCTATCGCCCCAATCGCCCCTATAACCGCACTTGCCATCAGCTGTGGACTGCTCTGTATAGCTTTCTCATTTCGTTTTGGCATGAAAATTTCATTAGCATTCAGATATCGCCAGAGTTCTTTTATCTATATAATATAAGTTTTTGATCCCGTAAGCATAGTAAAATTTAATCCCACATAAAATAGACATTATACACTTCTTGCTTGCGCTACTGGTGTTTTTCATACATAGGTCGCTTGCATTTCGCTCAAACACCATAATTTCTTGGGCTGGACTGCAATTTCTTGCAAATTAAATGGTGGAAGAAATTTTCGAGGAATGCTAATTAGGTAGGGTTAATATATATATTATCCTATTTGCCTTAAATTAAATATTTGCAGGACAACTGAATCTGAGATTAATTACCTCGGCTATGATAATTTTCCCAACATACTACTTTTCATCAAAATACCCGGCTTTTGTGAGCTTTCGATCACAAAAAAGTGCAACAATGCTTGTACTGAAAATTCATTAGCGATATAATTTTACATTTCTTGAGAATAATTTATGACTAAGAAGGAAAAAACAATAAATATATTAAATAACTATCTAGAGTTTTCCATTTAATCAAATTACATTTGTATAAAAAATTTTAAATTTTCATGGTACACAAAGAAAGCATATTCAAAGGAAAGTAATTTAATTAAGTATTTTGATAAACAATAGGAGTTCCAAATTTAAATTTCGGGAAATTGTTATTCACTGTAGTGTAATTTGAGCTGTCCAGATTGTATACCTTGAAAATTTTAAAATTTATATACAAATGTAATATAATTTAAAAATTTAATTAAATGCAAAATGAAGGGAAACTCTGGAGAAATGAAGGGAGAAATTATTTTCTATTTTTTTAACGCCGGTTTAGAAACGGTCTTTTTTAAAAAATTTTTTTTTGTATTTTCTATTTTATTGGATTAGAATATAAATTTTGATTTATTATTATTAGAGCTGCCACTGACTTTGTATCCGACGTACGGAAACAAAATAGAGCGTATTCAACGTAGATTTACTAGTTACTTGCTTTTTAAACTTTTCAGGCTCATATGTGGACTATGATGACAGATTGGTCAGATACTTTATGATATCCTTAGAACCACGTCATTCCTATCTTGACGAAATGTTCCTGTTTAAAAATTTACATGGTTCTATGGACTCGTCTTATCTATTATCTGTATTAAAAATCAGTTTTCCTAGTCACCTCACCTGCCAGCCACTTACTTTCAATATCGATGCTCTCCGCACTAACTTGCGCTTCAAATCCCCTTTGGTTAGAATTCAAAAGTCCCATAATGTCACATATAACGATATAGATATATTTAGTAACAGCTTTACGATTTTTAAACGCAACCTCTTGATCGTAATAAAACATTTGAATTATTTTCCATTTTACATTAGAATGATCTGGTTCATTCTTATTTTTCTGCTTTCTCCTCCCGCTCTTTAGATATTCTACTTGATTCGCTTTCATGCTTATCTGTTGTTTTTTATTTTAATTTATTTCACTTTCTTGTTTTTATTATCCTTATTGTCTTTATTTGTTATCTCATTTCTTATTTTTTGATTCTATTATCTATTTTTGATTAATTCAGATGTTCTTTCATAATTCAGCAATTAATGGACTTCCTCCCCTTTGAATTTTTACTTCTTTTTTATTATTTTCTCCGCTTATATCTTCTATGTATTATATAGTTTTATTTTACTTTTGTTTTTATTATACTTTTTTTTTGAAATTTTTTCTTTCGTATCATTTGTATGTATACTATTTTACAGTTTTTCTTTAACTTATTATTTTTTACTGAAAGTTTGCATATGTTTTACGGAAGTAAGTAAGTGGATTTATCTGCTTACTATAGCATGAATTTTTTAATAAATAAATAAACACTACGAAGAGCTTGTTTAGTCATATTGGTAAAAGATCACAATTGATCAGTTTAATAGACCTCTGTGCATTGATCAACATTATTTCAAAATTAATGGCAAAATTTACATTCGGGGTGATGGTTTGGCTATAGGTTCGGCTTTTTCAAGTTTCTATCTGAATTATGTATATGTAATGTAGAAAATGAGCTTTTTAATTCTTATTTAAAAGTTTATTTTTTACAGTAGACGATATTCTATGCACCTTAAAAATTTTGTGGGGAAAACTCTAAATAAATTATACAAACATATTACATCTAAAATAATTTTTTTAGATCTGATCCTTACAGTATGACAATAATAAATTAAATTACAAGTATTTCTTGGAAACCTACATTTTCTGACACAATAATTCCAAGTAACGCTTGCCATCTTTGGAATACGAATATGATTGACAGACTAGTAAAAGTTCCTCTTAGCGTATATGATTTTAATAATGAATTGACCAGTATTTTGGTCAGATAATAGCATTTAACAATAGAGTAGACAGTAGAGAGTAGTAGAGTAATTTCAAGAAGAATTTTTTCAATTAAGTTGTCGATTCCATTTACCCTTCAGTGCAGGACAATAGTCAAGATCCCAAATTCCAGAAAATTCAAAATTTTCCAAAATTGAAAATTACATTAAAAAGTGTTAATATAATACCTGCGTTTTCCAATAGATATACACTTAAAAACTTATAAACTAATAACAAAACAACGTCTAAAATTAATTATTTGGAAAATAGTAATGTTTATAAGCTGAACTGCAATGATTGTCAAGCGGTTTGTATAGGAAACGCTAAAAAAACTCTTACGAAAATATTTTCTGAACACAAACTTATACTAAATCCAACAAACCGAACTTAGGCTTTGTGAAACATTTACGAAAAAAAAGCATTCAGCAACAGAAGAATGGTACTTTTCTAGTTCAAATAGATTTCAGTAACAGAAGCCTCTTACTAAATCCTGTTATATTTAGTTAATTAGTTCTTAGAGCGCCTAATCAGCGCAACGAAAATCGCTAATTAGTAGTCGTTCAGCCATGAAAATATGATATTGAAACATAAATTGCCAAGTCTCTAAATTTCTTTTAATTTCAATCACTACGAAGAGGTAGTCAAATTTTATCCATGTATGAAATTAACCGCACATTTATCATAGAATTCTTTGTGAAAAATTTCAAGCTTCTAATGCATTTTCGAGTTATTGTCAGTCAGACAGAACAATGGACCTTCAAAAGTCAATCATACTTGTAATAAAATGCTTAAGTGTTGAGTTCACTTTGCCGTACCATAATAATTTTTATGAAGTACAAATGGAGTTGCAAAAATACATAGCATGTATACCATATGACTTCTTCTCGCTGATATATAAAAAATAAAAACCACTAAATAATTCTGATATATTATTTTACTGAACGTTTCTTTAAAATATAAGTTCTAACATAAAAATCTACAAAAAGTATAAGCATAAACGAATTCTGAATTAGCATAAAACTAGCTGCAAGTCTTGGATAACCACAATAGGGGCCAAATAGTACAGCTAAAAAGTTTAGCTCTATTAAGAAAAATTGAAGCTGAAAAAACAAGAAGAATATTTTTCATATCCAAAAAGAAAAAGAAAAGAAATTATCTAAAACTATCCACACTTCATACTTACGATTTGCATTTGAGTTAAATACTTTTTCCACCAAAGACTTTGCCGATCCTTTTTAATAATTGTCAGTAAGTAGTAGGAGTACATAACGACATGCACTGCAGAATTAATAAATCCAGTGAATACTGATTGTCCACCTATAGTTAATTAAAATACCAAGTAATTTAGAGATGCAGCAATAATTAAGAATTAATATGAATACAAATATCGAAATATGACTGTTATTTCCCTATGCATATTGGAATTAAATATAAATTCGGAAAATCTATAAATAGGTATGTATCCATTAGCGAAATAAATCGATAATTGTTTTCACACTTACTAAATTCTTGGCAATTAAACCAATTAAATGAGAATTAAATATACTTACCTGGGAGAAATCTTACTCCCATCCATGATATCGCAACCATACCGGCATGGTGGTACAGGTGCAGAAACGTTATCTGTTTATTTTTTTTCCTCAACACGAAGAATACTGTATCGAGTAAATCGACAATTTTTATTAAGAAATAATCATGTCCTCCACTGGCGATAATCATTGCATGTTCACTGTTCGATGGGTCAACCGGCTCACATATAAAGCTGTAACCCCCAAATACATAAGTATGTCTCAGTGCCTGATAATAATTTCGTTTTTTAATAACTTTTAATTAATTATTGTTAAAATTTGTAATTTACCCGACATAGTAAATTTGCCGAAAAGAATATTTGAATTGCATTGTAGATAATTAGTAGCTTGTCGATGTTGTAAGGCTTTCGATTTTCCATGAATCGTGGACCCCAATCCATAACGAGTTTTAAATATAAAGCAATTATCGCGATCGTTGGAAAGGGGCTCTTCATAAGCGCCATAGAATCGACTTTATGATCTAAATAGATTTGTAATGTAATGCAGTTCATATGAATCAGTTCACAAATTTAATAAAAAAAAAACCAAAAAAAAAGACAACAAAATAAATAAGAAATATCTGAGCTTACCTGCCAAGTTCTCCAAGCAGAACTGGTACTTATCGTACAACATCTTAAGAGCTGTAGCCATTTTGTCAATACACGCACGTTATTTGTTCTTATTTAGAAAATTTAGTCAATTATTTATTCTGATTTTTTCTTAATTACATCCCTTTATTTTGTCTTTCGTATTATTCACTTAACTGAATCTTTCGTCCTTAATATAATCCTACGTAACAAATTTATCTAATGTAAGACGATCAGAGTGTTTACTAGAGGACTGGCACAACAAATGTGAGGAACTGTTAGCGAACGATAGGTGTATTTTATGGTGGGACGATTACTCTCCAATGCTTTTAAGTTCGTTAATTAATTAGCATAGTAATTAGGTAAATTTAAGTTGTTTGGAAGAATTTGGTGAAAATCACCTTTACACCTAACACGAATAAAATTGAGTGGGGAATGAAAGTAGTACATACATTAATGGAGTTCTAAATGCATATACATATGTCTGGAAAATGTCATATGGAATTATCGAAAATATGTAATATTGTAATATTGAATGATCAGTCTAACATATTATTTTGCTAGACAAGATTCCATACAGAACTATATAGAGTGAGTAAAAACGTTCCAGCGGGAACACTATGTAAATTAAGTTCAAAATTCATCGAATTTAATTAGTATTTAAGTCGGTGAAATATTTAAATTACAAAAGCATAGGAAATTGAATGGAAAGTTACTTGAAATTTATATTAATTTTCTAGCATTACGTATTTTTATTTTTTTTCGATATTCTTAATCTAAAGCTCCTAAAACGTTCAATTAACTGGAAAAAAAAGGAAGTCAGACTGTTTAAATACGAATGATTTTCAACATTGTGGTTAATGTTCAGACGAAAATTCTTCGTAAGCATGATATGTACTATATAACAAAAAATATGTAGACTAAAAGGATAGAGCCAAATTTGGTTATCACAAAAGATAACAATTTTTACAAATTACGACAGAAAGGTTGATTACTTTGGAAATGCAGTTTGTCTGCTAAGTAGTTATTTTTTTTTTTATATTATTAAGTCAACCTCAGAGGATACCCTATGATGCAAAGCACAGCATGGCAGGAGGGAGATAGTGAAAGGAATTAGGGAATGCGAGGAGAGTTGCGGAGGTGCTGATGTATGTCACTCTTAAAGTTTCGCAGATTATATGCCGAAGGTAAGACAGAAGGTGGTAGACTGTTCCACATTCGAACAGTTCGGGATAAAAAGCATAAATGAATTTTACTGTACGGCCCGAAGGTAATTTTAAGTGTAAAAGGATGTGCGCGAGTATTGTGTGCAGGTATCTTTGATCAGACTATATATTTCATCGGAGCATTGACCATGCATATGCATGCGGTGCTCGAGTAAGTTGATATAACGAGTTATTGCCACATTGCCAATCAGGTTGAAGCCTCTCTTTTGGACAATGTCCAACGAAACTAAGGCTGTGCGACTAGCCCCGGCCCAGATATGGGAATTATATCCTCTTCTAGGTCTGATATAGGACTTGTAGAGGAGCGATAAATTCGATCCGCTGAAATATTTCTTACACCTTCTCATAAATGCAAGACATTTCGATGCTTCTTTGCCAACAGAGGCGATGTGATCTGTTCAGCTTAGCTTGCTGGAAATATTAACTCCAAGAATGCACAAAGACGGTGTATCGTATATCAGTGCTCCATCAAAAGAAACGGGAGTGAATAAATTATGATGTTGTTTTATTGAACCAAGATAGCTTTGGGATTTAGATGCATTGAATTCGACTCTGTTCACATTGCCCCAAGCGGGATATTGACAAGATCGTTATTCAATGATCTAATCATGCCATCTCCTTTAACACATGCGGCATTCCTCTGAAGTCCGCGAGAGTGTCAAGGGCGTAAGCGAAATCAAGGGTACTGTCATCAGCGAAAATATGGATGGGATTGAAAGTAAGGGAAAGCAGATCATTAATGAAAATTAAGAAGACAGATAGAGAGATAACAGAGCCCTGGGGCACACCGGCATTTACAGGGTGACGTTCAGATGAAACGTCATCTAGTACAACTCGTATTAGGTAACCGGATAAGACACTTTCACTCCATAATACAAGAAGAGGGGAGTGATCCAATGCTTTAAGTTTGGCTAATAGGGCTGGATGCCAGACTCTATCAAAGGCCTTTGAAATAATTAGGGCAACGATTTTGGACTCAGCAAAATTGTGAAGGCTACAGCGATCTGTAAGAAAAGTCAACGAGTCTCCAGACAAGCGTATAGCTCGGAAGCCGTATTGGCGATCGTTGATGAGATGATTAGTTTCTAGATACTTCATTAATTTTGAGTTAACGATAGATTCAAAAACCTTTGAAAGAATCGAAGTGATTGCAATTGGTCGATAATTTGAGGAATCGCTACCATCACGTTTCTTGGGAATAGTGGAAACGTGAGCTAGTTTCCAAGCAGTTGGAAATTTTCTTGTAGAATAAGACAAGTTAAATAGTTTGCGCAGACGTTTAGCCAAAGATGATGCACACATATTAATTAACAGGGGCGAGAAACTATCAGGACCTGTGGCGTTGGAGACGTTGATCTACTTAAGGACCTTGAACAGATCTCTCGTGCGGACGTGTGTTGGCTCTTATACATATCCACACAGGAGATGCAAAACATGTATCTGTGAAGTGGGTGGAAGTCAAGAATTTGAAGCGAATCCAGCAGCCAAAATATTAGCTTTATCCAGGGTGTTCTTGCTCACTTCACCATTCTTATGTATTGAAGGTATAGAGGAACTGCTGAAGCTTTTCCGGATGCTTTTGACCAGAGACCAGAAACCTTTGCTGCATTTGTGACTTGCCAGGATTCTTTGTCTGACACTCTGGACAAAAATTTTCCTCTCTGGATAATGGACTTAAAGGTGTCCATGCAGTCTTGTAGACTTGTTTCAGTTCGGAACCGAAACCACTTCTCGTTAAGCCAAGAGCGATTTTGCTGTTGTTGCGATCTGCTGCAGGAATGCGGAATGTGATAACGCATGCCAAGATTTAGAATGTTATTAAATTCTAATGTGTATTCATTAACAACCCTCGAAGCAAAACTGACCGACCAATCAATTTCACTAAGATACTGATTGAGCTTTTCCCAATCAGCATTTTTATAGTACCATAGAAGCCTACTTGTAGGTGGTGAAGGAGGGCGGCACAGGTATCAGCTGGTAAATTGAGCCGTGATTAAGCAGTGGTCTGAATTACCCAGAGGGGAACTGACTGAGAAAGAATATTTGTCAGGGTGAAATGTCAGAAACAGATCTTAGAAATTAGCTCTATCAAAAAATGTTGCAAAATTCTAAGATAAAATTCTGCATGCTCAAAACCAGAACAAAAAAGCAGAAGAAAAAGCGACACACAACAACATAGATACTGGAGCGCCACCAGCAGTAATCAACGACGTAGCGAGGTAAAACAAACAACAATAGCGTTATGCCTATTTGTTGCTTTCAGTACCTCAGACCGTGCAGTTCAATGACCACAGTTGGGAGCACCCGTAGTACAAATCAGTAACAAGTGCAAATGCACTTGCATTGATCTCGGACAGATGAAAAAAAAGAACGATATCGTACTGTGCAGCTGCTGTTGATAATGATAGCGCATAGAAAAGTCCATCACTTGGCTTTAATGACAAGATAAATTTTATAATAGTAATTAGTTACAACTTCTTGGAAACATACATTTTCTAACACAGTTATTCCAAGTAGCGCTTGCTATCCTTGGAATACCAAAATGGCAGCATTTCACAGTGTGATTAATAGACTAGTAAAAGTTTCTCTTACGTAGATGATTTTAATAATGAATTGACCAGTATTTTGGTCAGATAATAGCATTAAACAATAGAGTAGAGAGTAGTAGAGTAATTTCAAGAAGAATTTTTTCAATTAAGTTGTCGATTCCATTTACCATTTAGTGCAGGACAATAGTCAAGATCCCAAATTCCAGAAAATTCAAAATTTTCCAAAATTGAAAATTACATTAAAAAGTGTTAATATAATACCTGCGTTTTCCAATAGATATACTCTTAAAAATTTATAAACTAATACAAAATAACGTCTAAAATTAATTAATTAGATAATAGTAATGTTTATAAGGTGAACTGCAATGATTGTCAAGCGGTTTGTATAGGAAACACTAAGAACCCTCTTACGAAAAAATTTTCTGAACACAAACTTTTACTAAATCCAATAAACCGACCTTAGGCTTTGTGAAACATTTATGCAAAAAAAGCATTCAGCTAATTTAATGGGTGCATTGCTTAAAAGGAAGAATGATATTAGACAAATACGAAATCTAAGAAATCAGAAAGCAACAGAAGAATGGTACTTTTCTAGTTAATGATCAAATAGATCTCAGTAACAAGTACTAGGTCCTGGCATATTTAGTTAATTAGTTCTTAGAGCGTCTAATCAGCACAAAGTGAATCACTACGAAGAGGTTGTCAAATTTTATCCATGTATGAATTTAACCGCGCATTTATCATAGAATTCTTTGTACAAAACTTCAACTTTCTAATTCAGTGCATTTTCGAGCTTTTGTCAGTCAGAGAGAACGATGGACATTTACAAATCAATCATGCTTCTTAAGTATCTAATCCATTTTTCTGTACCATAAATATCTTTATGAGTATTAGCATGAATACCATATGATTTCTTCTCGCTGATACAAAATATAAAAACCATCAAATAATTCTGATATATTATTTTACTGAACGTTTCTTTAAAATATAAGCTCTAACATAAAAATCTACAAAAAGTACAAGCATAAACGAATTCTGAATTAGCATAAAACTAGCAGCAAGTCTTGGATAACCACAATAAGGGGCAAATAGTACAGCTAAAAAGTTTAGCTCTATTAAGAAAAATTGAAGCTGAAAAAACAAGAAAAATATTTTTCATATCCAAAAAGAAAAAGAAAAGCAATTATGTAAAAATATCCACAATTCATACTTACGATTTGCATTTGAGTTAAATACTTTTTCCACCAAAGACTTTGCCGATCCTTTTTAATAATTGTCAGTAAGTAGTAGGAGTACATAACGACATGCACTGCAGAATTTATAAACCCAAGGAATACTGATTGTCCGCCTATAGTTAATTAAAATAAAAAATTATTTAGAGATGCAGCAATAATTAAGAACTAATATGAATACAAATATCGAAATATGACTGTTATTTCCCTATGCATAATGGAATTAAATATAAATTCGGAAAATCTATAATTTGGTATGTATCCATTAGCGAAATAAATCGATAATTGTTTTCACACTTACTAAATTCTTGGCAATTAATCCAATTAAAGGATATCGAGAATTAAATATAATTACCTGGGAGAAATCTTACTCCCAGCCATGTTATCGCAACCATACCGGCATGGTGGTACAGGTGCAGAAAGGTTATCTGTTTATTTTTTTTCCTCAACACGAAGAATACTGTATCGAGTAAATCGACAATTTTTATTAAAAAATAATCGTGTGTTCCATTGGCGATAATCATTGCAAGTTCACTCTTCGATGGGTCAACCGGCTCACATATAAAGCTGTAACCCCCAAATACATAAGTATACTTCAGCGCCTGATAATAATTTCGTTTTTTATTAATTCGTAATTAATTATTGTTAAAATTTGTAATTTACCCGACATAATAAATTTGCCGAAAAAAATATTTGAATTGCATTGTAGATAATAAGCAGATTGTCGATGTTGTATGGCTTCCTATTTTCCATGAATCGTGGACCCCAATCCATAACGATTTTTAAGTATAAAGCAATTATCGCGATCGTTGGAAAGGGGCTCTTCATAAGCGCCATAGAATCGACTTTATGATCTAAATAGATTTGTAATGTAATGCAGTTCATATGAATCAGTTCACAAATTTAATAAAAGAAAAAAATACAACAAAATAAATAAGAAATATCTTAGCTTACCTGCTAAGTTCTCCAAGCAGAACTGGTACCTATCGTACAACATCTTAAGAGCTGTAGCCATTTTGTCAATACACGCACGTTATTTGTTCTTATTTAGAAAATTTAGTCAATTATTTATTCTGATTTTTTCTTAATTACATCCCTTTATTTTATCTTTCGTATTATTCACTTAACTGAATCTTTCGTCCTTAATATAATCCAACGTAACAAATTTATCTAATGTAAGACGATCAGAGTGTTTACTAGAGGACTGGCACAACAAATGTGAGGAACTGTTAGCGAACGATAGGTGTATTTTATGGTGGGACGATTACTCTCCAATGCTTTTAAGTTCGTTAATTCATTATCATATTAATTAGGTAAATTTAAGTTGTTTGGAAGAATTTGGTGAAAATCACCTTTACACCTAACACGAATAAAATTTAGTAGTAGTCTGGAAAAAGTCATATGGAATTATCGAAAATATCTATTATAATATTGAATAATCAGCCTGACATATTATTTTGCTAGACCATACATATTAAATGATTCTATACAGAAGTACATGAACTGAGTGAAAACACTACCCTACGAGAATATTATGTAAATTAAATTCCAATTTCATCGAATTTAATTAGCGTTTTAGTGTTGTATTTAAAATACCAAAGCATAGGAAATTGGATGGAAGGTTTCTTGAAATTTATATTAATTTGCTACCATTACGTATTTTTATTTTTAAGTCTTAAGGGCGGTAATTAACTGGACAAAAAGGAAGTCAGGCTCATTTAAATACGAATGCCTTTCAACATTGTGAGTAATGTTCAAACGAAAAATTTATGCAAGCACTAAATGAAGGAAAAAAAATAAAAAACAAAAGTAGAAAGGTCATACATTCACATGTATAAAAAAAAGTAAATATACTGCAATTACAGAGCCAAATTTGGTTTTTATAAAACACCAAAACATTTTACTAATTACGACAGGTAGGTTGATTATTTTAGAAATGCAGTTTGTCTGCTACGTAGTTAAAATTTAACGAAATTATTGTGATAATAATTAAGTTTTGTGCTGGACAAACAAATTATTTTGTGTTACGCTCTGGATATTAGTTTCTCAGATTACTTCGTGTATTTTATTTATATAATCAACGCCGTATATATAGATCACGAATGAGAGGGGTTTAACCGAGTAACCTATCAGCCTCCAGAAGCGTGCTATATTTAGATACCTAATTGAGTGGACGGTAATTTTCAATTAAGGCTCCGTGGGTCTGCAGAAATTTAAAAAGTTATGTTTGAAAACATGTTGTTTAACCATATTTTTACCACATATATATATTTACATTCCATGAAAAATAATTATAAAGGTTCACTTTTTATAAAAAAGAAAAAAAAATACAGAACTATATTTAGTCTTTTCTTTATTACCCTGATGAACGCTTAGTAGAGCGATTTTAATGGCGGGGCCTTAAAAAAATTAATAAGAAAACGAATTTTATATTTTAGGGCATTTTAGATATAACTATATCATTATCTAAAATATCCTAAAAAGTAAACAAATATTTTTTAAGATATTTAAATTATATCATGGGATGCTCAAGGAAAATATTATTTACAACAAAAGTTGGTGTTTTAATTTAAACTTGGACTTAATATTCCCTTTAAAATGTGAACAAAATTTAAAATACCATTGCGATTAAGCTACGTTGTATGAAAGTAAGCTACCATCTACTGATCCGTAATATATACACATACTCGACTGATTATTTTCTTTTTCCATTTAGCACACATTTTGTCTAAAGTTGCTTTAAATGAAAATGTCACGGAGGAATTATATAAAATGATAAAACCGTTGTGAGCCGCTACATATAAAGAACTGTGGGTAAAAATTTTTACTATCAGATTAACGAAAGTACAAGCTACAACGATGGAGGGGGTTTGAACCCGTCAAACCCACTCCATATATACGGCCTTGTATATAATAAATATTATCATGGACCGATATGTATCAATATTATGTATTTATAAGTGGTGTATCGTGTTTAAAACAACATACGAGATTTTGGTATTAGCTCTGAGGTGAATTGATTATGGTCATTATTATCATTGCTATCAGTATAGACATAGTAATCCTAATAATCGTCATCATCATTATCTTTAACTACGAAGATCATTACCATTATCATCTCCAACTAGCTACGAGTATTCTAAAATCAATTTCAACAGATGATCTAAGTTTTCATCCGATCTCCACGACCAATACCACACGTTGTACCTATAGTGTAGTAAAATTTAAGGAAGCTTGACGCTGGGTATCTAAGTCGTAATAGAGTCCCAGAAATATCGTAAACATGGTACTAAGCTATTGGCTATAATTAGGTACTACTGGCTATATTACGTTCGAATTAGACTTGAACAAGGGTTTCTTTAATAAAATTCCAACTACTGGCAGGTGGAAGGATGATATTTTTTATGCAAAAAAGTTAGCAAATATTTTTTCCTCGAAATTTCGTTTACACGTTTTCATTTAAATTGTTGTTTTGCTTGCATCTTAAACTCTACCTTTGGACGGAAAGAGACCACTTCAAAAGTAGTGCCATTATTTCTATACAAAATTGCTTAAGACTTAGTTTATATAATACATACAGTACATAGTTATATATCAGGGAGTATATTCCTAATTCCTAATGAAATGAATTGGTCAAATTATAATAGCAAATAAAAAACTTAATGCATGGAAATTAAGGCATTTATATTTATTCAAAGCACAATTCTTTACTTTGGCCAGCCTCACTTAGACCACTTTGTGGGTTCATTGTACCTTATAGATTCACGGGAATTATCCTACTTTTCCTACTGCTCCTTATTGCCTCCCTGCTTCCCTAAAATATCTGAGGATGCTACCGAGCTCTTCTCTGTACAATTCATCTAGCCTCAAAAAGAAGTTTTTCACTAGTAACTTGCCCCGTTTGGTCACTAAAGCAGGGCATTCAGAGAGGACCTACATGGTATACTGATTCGATTTCTTTGATATTCGTAGAGCTCCAATAGAATTAACTTGCAGGGATACCCAGACTTCTAGTATGGTTTCCTTTATCCCAGCGGTCCACTAGAACCCCTATTAGATTTTTGGTATCCTTTCTACTACTCCATAGGAGTTCACTTTTTACGATCGCCTTCTTCACATAATTCACTACTTCGGAAATTTCTACCTAAAAATGCTTTTTGACTAGTTCAGTTTCTTCTTTGTTCTCAGTTATGTCTTCTTTATTTCTTTATTTTTGGTATAGACTCAAATGAAAGTTCTTATTCTGGGTATCGAGTAAAATAAGAATTACCACTTTATTCCGAATATTATAATTGGAATGAAAACTTGTTTAGTTTATTTAATAAAGGTAGCAGACTTCATGGAGAAAATTAAAATAAACCATTTTAATAAATAAAATTTAAATTTGGGTTATGATTTCCACCCTTTCTATTCATTTTTTGCATGCTAGCTTTGGCTACTGGCTGAACAACAGATGTGCAGGGTCTTTGTTATATAAGTAGGATATAGTATGCCTATGGATTCCTTAGGGTATCCTCAACAAACTTTTGTTCTTTTTATACCCAGGAGTTACTCGTCCGCCTGTAAATTTTCATTTGAAAATTTCTCATTTTTCAAAAGGAAATCCGAAGGGAAGAAGTAATTTTAGCGGACGGAGTCTAGAACAAAAATATGATCAGAACACTCCAAGGAATATATTGCATAATACATATTTACATAACATCCCGTATATTCTGTCTTTTCCTTAAAAGAAGAGCCCCAAGTTCTAAAACAAAAGGGAATAGTTTCATCCATTATTCTATTATTATTTATTACATTTAGCAGCGCCCGCATCACTCTTAGAACGCAGGAAATAAAAAAAAAACTGAAAAAATATTAAAAATTTGAAAGAAATTATAATTGGTCTATGACCAATTTTATTAGTCCATATATGAGTTCCTGTAAATATGGACACCCTTCAGTTTTGACAATATACAAGTTTTATCGTTGATGTAAAAATACAGGTTTTTACGTTCCGAGGAACTCTTCAGTACATTGAAAACGTTCTGAAGCGACAATTTTCTTAACATTCATACGTGAAAAATATGCAAATATCAACAGTTTTGTATGGAAAGGCTACGTAAGGTAAACCATCCAGATTCGAGTCCTTTCATGTTTTTTTTTATTGCTCCCAGTAATTGGAATTCTGTTGTTGCACAATCTCCAAATTGTCCGGTATTTTGCGATGAGCGATGCTGCATTTGAAAACCTCAAGCGAATTGAACATTTTTAATTTCACTGAAGTGAATTGAGGATGTCCGACTTCGTAGTCTGAACTGCAGTGGTGATCCGTGGAAGGGGGCGGGGGGGGGGGGCGCTTTATGTCCCTCCCCTAAATTTCAAGGAAAATATATTTAATTCCTTGAGGTATTTGAAAAAATATATTTACTATTTTATATTTTTTTTATTTATATAATTCAACTTCAAAAAATTTTTTATTCCAAAACTTAAAAAAATCAAAATTTATTTCAATGAATATTATTGTATGCATGTGATGTATGTGCATATAGGTTTTTGTCAGAATGTGAGTTTGAGACCCCAACTTTGGGTGATCCAAAACCTTCGAGAAACACATCCCAAGTCACGAAACAGATTTCCTCACTACCACATCAGAGCTCTAGCTTAGTATTATAGTCCTAACTTCTAACATTCGAAAATATTTGCAGCGTTCTTATGTAAAACCATTGACATGTATAATATGGACTGACTACGTCCATAGAAATACACTACAGAAAGTGGGCTCACTTCTATATAGCGTACTCTTTTGGTCTAAGTGCCAAGTAACAACTGAGAGAGAATTGTAAACAACAAATAAATAAGTGGGCTCGTCGATACAAATGTTTTTAAATTAATTATTTGGGCTAATTAGTGAGAAAAAATATTTTCCAAAGTCAATATATTCATTACTCAACAGAAATTCGAAAGGTTTTATTAAAATCACCTTTCAACTTCCGCCAATGGTTTTTTCAATGTTCGCACCGACACGTAAGAACTATTTTTGACACAAAACGACTTCTGCAGTTTACACTCTAAACTACTATTCTATTAAAAAATGACTTTTTGTAAAAAAAGGATAATAAAATACGACGCATCATCCACGCAGAAACCTTCCTAGTACATTACTACAGTACTGCTGTAGCTAAACTAAGCGACTAATGGCCCTGGCTGTTTGTTTTTTTCTGAATTTATTTAATTTGGTACTGGATGTGTTTTTTTTGTGGAATTTGATTTCAAGGGTGTGAGGATGACCTCGGGTTACAGCTCGTGTAGTGCGCAAAGCATGAATTCTACAAGAGATCAGACTAGAAATTTCGTCAGCGCAGTGACCATAGAAGTAGCGATAAAAGAGTGATAGACATCCGGTATTACGGAGGTGCTCTAGGGAATCAATAGGTGCTATTGATATGTCATAGATACCAAGCCGGACTATGCTTAACGCGTTCAGCCCGTGCCCAAATAAGGGAGTTAAATTCTAATCTGAGCCTTATATGAGACTTGTAGATTTGCGCCAAGTCTAATGGAGTAAAATATTTCTTGAATTTTTGTAAGAAACCCAGGAAATTCATCGCGTTTTTGGCAATACCAAAAATGTGATCAGACCACCTTAGATATTTCAATGCCTAAGATGTTAAGAGATGGTGAGTTCGAGATATCGACAGAAATGGGTTGAGCGGGTGTTGTAGTACGTTTAAGTAATAACAGACAACATCGCGTTTTGGAAGCATTAAACAAGACCCGATTCGCTCTGCCCCAAGCGAATATTATTGTGAGGTCATAGTTTAGTGAACTGAACATGTGACTTCGTTTGTCAGCTATAATATTCCCACGGGAATCAGATAAAGAGTCGAACGAAAACAAGAAAACATGAGTGCGGTCGTCTGCAAGAGTACTAATAGGATTGAAAGTGAGAGCTAGCAGTTCATTAATAAAAATGGGAAAAAGAGTAGGAGAGAGCACAGAGCCTTGCGGTATACCGGCATGGATTATAAAATGGTCAGAAGTAACTCCGTCCAATATAACGTGAATTGAACGGCAGGAAAGGAAGCTTTCAATCCGTTTTGACAAAAGAGGATCAAGAGCTAATGCTGAAGTTTAGCTAAAAGAGGACGGTGCCAAACTCTATCGAAAGTCTTTGAGATATCCTATGGCATGATTTCAGATTCATCAAAATTATAGATACATTGATTCCAAAGCTCGGTACGGAATGTTAGTATATCTCCAGTAGAGCGGCTAGCACGAAAGCCGTAGTGGCGATCGCTAAAAAGTTGATTAGTTTCTAGATACTTAATTAATTTCGTGTTGATGAGTGTTTTGAAAACCTTCGAAAGAATTGAAGTAAGGGCAATTGGCTCAAAGTTCGCTTGTCTCTCCTGTTTTGTGTATTGGCTGAATACGTGTAAGTTTCTATGCCGAAGAAAAGACTCCTATCGAATAGAACAGGTGAAAAAGTTTGCGTAGAGATTTAGCACAAGAAGAGGAGCAGCATTTGAGTACCAGGGGCGAAATACCATTAAACCCAGCAGCCTTAGACACGTTGAGACCTGCGAGCTCCTTGAAGACGTGCATGCCTATGTGCGGAAATGTACAGCACTATGAGGAGCTTATTTAGTTATATTGATAAAACATCACAATTGATTAATTTAATAGACCTCTCTGCATTGATGAAATTTATTCCAAAATTAATGGCAAAATTTACATTCGGGGTGATGGTTTGGCTATAGGTTCGGCTCTTTCTCGTTTCTATCTGAATTATGTATATGTAACGTAGAAAATGAGCTTTTTAATTCTTATTTAAAAGTTTATTTTTTACAGTAGACGATATTCTATGTACCTTAAAAATTTTGTGGGGAAACTCTAAATAAATTATACAAACATATTACATATGTATATTTTCTGTAGAACTAGGTAATAATAAAATAATTTTTTTAGATCTGATCCTTAAAATAAGACAATAATAAATTAAATTACAAGTATTTCTTGGAAACCTGCATTTTCTGACACAATAATTCCAAGTAACGCTTGACATCTTTGGAATACGAATATGATTGATAGACTAGAAAAAGTTCCTCTTAGCGTATATGATTTTAATAATGAATTGACCAGTATTTTGGTCAGATAATAGCATTAAACAATAGAGTAGAGAGTAGTAGAGTAATTTCAAGAAGAATTTTTTCAATTAAGTTGTCGATTCCATTTACCATTTAGTGCAGGACAATAGTCAAGATCCCAAATTCCAGAAAATTCAAAATTTTCCAAAATTGAAAATTACATTAAAAAGTGTTAATATAATACCTGCGTTTTGCAATAGATATACACTTAAAAATTTATAAGCTAATACAAAATAACGTCTAAAATTAATTAATTGGATAATAGTAATGTTTATAAGCTGAACTGCAATGATTGTCAAACGGTTTGTATAGGAAACACTAAAAAACCTCTTACGAAAAGATTTTCTGAACACAAACTTTTACTAAATCCAATAAACCGAACTTAGGCTTTGTGAAACATTTACGCAAAAAAAGCATTCAGCTAATTTAATGGGTGCATTGCTTAAAAGGAAGAATGATATTAGACAAATACGAAATCTAAGAAATCAGAAAGCAACAGAAGAATGGTACTTTTCTAGTTAATGATCAAATAAAACTCAGTAACAAGTACTAGGTCCTGGCATATTTAGTCAATTAGTTCTTAGAGCGTCTAATCAGCACAACGAGAATCACTACGAAGAGGTTGTCAAATTTTATCCATGTATGAATTTAACCGCGCATTTATCATAGAATTCTTTGTACAAAACTTCAACTTTCTAATTCAGTGCATTTTCGAGCTTTTGTCAGTCAGAGAGAACGATGGACATTTACAAATCAATCATGCTTCTTAAGTATCTAATCCATTTTTCTGTACCATAAATATCTTTATGAGTATTAGCATGTATACCATATGATTTCTTCTCGCTGATACAAAATATAAAAACCATCAAATAATTCTGATATATTATTTTACTGAACGTTTCTTTAAAATATAAGCTCTAACATAAAAATCTACAAAAAGTACAAGCATAAACGAATTCTGAATTAGCATAAAACTAGCAGCAAGTCTTGGATAACCACAATAAGGGGCAAATAGTACAGCTAAAAAGTTTAGCTCTATTAAGAAAAATTGAAGCTGAAAAAACAAGAAAAATATTTTTCATATCCAAAAAGAAAAAGAAAAGCAATTATCTAAAAATATCCACACTTCATACTTACGATTTGCATTTGAGTTAAATACTTTTTCCACCAAAGACTTTGCCGATCCTTTTTAATAATTGTCAGTAAGTAGTAGGAGTACATAACGACATGCACTGCAGAATTTATAAACCCAAGGAATACTGATTGTCCGCCTATAGTTAATTAAAATACCAAGTAATTTAGAGACGCAGCAATAATTAAGAATTAATATGAATACAAATATCGAAATATGAATGTTATTTCCCTATGCATAATGGAATTAAATATAAATTCGGAAAATTTGTAATTAGGTATGTATCCATTAGCGAAATAAATCGATAATTGTTTGCACATTAATCCTTACTAAATTCTCGGCAATTAAACAAATTAACGGATATCGAGAATTAAATACACTTACCTGGGAGAAATCTTACTCCCATCCATGTTATCGCAACCATACCGGCATGGTGGTACAGGTGCAGAAACGTTATCTGTTTATCTTTTTTCCTCAACACGAAGAATACTGTATCGAGTAAATCGACAATTTTTATTAAAAAATAATCGTGTGTTCCATTGGCGATAATCATTGCAAGTTCACTCTTCGATGGGTCAACCGGCTCACATATAAAGCTGTAACCCCCAAATACATAAGTATACTTCAGCGCCTGATAATAATTTCGTTTTTTATTAATTTGTAATTAATTATTGTTAAAATTTGTAATTTACCCGACATAATAAATTTGCCGAAAAAAATATTTGAATTGCATTGTAGATAATAAGCAGATTGTCGATGTTGTATGGCTTCCTATTTTCCATGAATCGTGGACCCCAATCCATAACGATTTTTAAGTATAAAGCAATTATCGCGATCGTTGGAAAGGGGCTCTTCATAAGCGCCATAGAATCGACTTTATGATCTAAATAGATTTGTAATGTAATGCAGTTCATATGAATCAGTTCACAAATTTAATAAAAGAAAAAAATACAACAAAATAAATAAGAAATATCTTAGCTTACCTGCTAAGTTCTCCAAGCAGAACTGGTACCTATCGTACAACATCTTAAGAGCTGTAGCCATTTTGTCAATACACGCACGTTATTTGTTCTTATTTAGAAAACTTAGTCAATTATTTATTCTGATTTTTTCTTAATTACATCCCTTTATTTTGTATTTCGTATTATTCACTTAACTGAATCTTTCGTCCTTAATATAATCCTACGTAACAAATTTATCTAATGTAAGACGATCAGAGTATTTACTGCAAGTCGGGCATAACATGTGTGAGGCTCTGTTAGCGAATGATAGGTATATTTTATGGTCGGACAATGACTCCAATATACTTAAGTTTGTTCATTCATTAGTACAGTTATTAAGCTAGTTTATGTTGTTTGAAAAAATTTGGTGAAAGTCACCTTTGTATCTATTTAACACGATTAAAAGTGAATGGGGAGATGGAGGTCAGTTTTCCTCAACGTAATTTAAAAATCGGGAATAAAATGTTACCTGCATATTTTTACAAGGTCCGATAAAGTAAAGTAAAACCTTTAAATATAAAATATGATTATGGTAAACAGTCATGATTCGGCGACATGGCAGTGGGCGTGGTGACATATGTGACATGAAAATCACCAAATTTTTGTAAATTTTACATACTTGAGTTAAACATTTTCCTTATACAATACGTATTTTGCGAGTTAGAAGTAGAATATTAAAAATTTCGAAAAAAATTTGTTCAGGGACTTATTTAAAAATTCATATATATTTTTCTATTCATGCTAGGACAATGAGATATGACTCATTTGAAAGACAGAATTTCAAGCTATCTAAGAAAAGTCGTATCTGAAAAACGATATCAACAATAAGGATTTTATGCTTTATCCTGGAATGTCCTGGAAGGTGGAAGGCGTACTTTTAATTTTATTATTTTCCCAATTTTTGTTTTTAACTCGTTGCCGCAGTCGCACTAGGACAAAGTATAATTAAATTCTTTTTATCCATCCATGCAAAAGACAAAAGTAAATGGTACATATTTCTTTCTTTGTTCAAAAATATAGATATATATAGATTTTATCGCTGGTTGAAGAATTTTCAACAACCTACTAAGATATTTAACAGTTTAGTTTAGTTTTAGTATTTATTTATGACTTTACAGCGATAGCTTTCAGACTAAAGTCACAATTAAAAGCCACGGGTTAAATTATTAAATCCAAGTATTTACGAGTATGTTAACGTATTTCATTAAGAAAAAGAAGACTAAAATGTTGCAAAAAAAAACCTTTTTTTAAGTGAGGTAACAATTAAAAAAAAAACAAAAAGAACAATCAAAAAATTACAAAAAGGGGTAAAATTAAATTAAAAAAAAAGATAATTACAATTTAAAGGATTAGAGAAGAAAAGAGGAGAAAAAAAATATTCAATGGGCAATATTCATCCGTTATTCGGAGAGGGGAGTCTGAATCTCATTTCTAATAATTCTTTTAGAGGCACAGAGATTAAGACCGAGGATGTCAAGTTCATTAAATAGGTCGTTATGATTTTTTTTGTATCGTAAATTGGTCCTGGCGGTATTAATTTGAAATTTTAATGGGCACCTGGTGACTCTAGATGGAACAAGGTAGTTAATATTATCGAGTAATTCTGAGCAATTAATAAGGTTGTGTATTAATTTAAATAAAAACATTTCATCTAAGAAAAGACGATGCTTTTGTTGAAAAATGCCTACGAATGTAATTTTATTCAAAATTGCTTACGAGGACACTTAGATGGCCCTGCGTAATAGAGAACAGTTTTTGAATAATTCAAAATAAAATTTAACTTCTCATCGAATCAAGTGCAAATTGATAGACTGCCAAGAGTAAGTGTCTGTTTTTAGGATAACTCGAGAGGACGTTCACTTAGAGAGTTGAAATTTTAAATACGGCCTTTTTAAAGAAATTGTAAATTAAATTTCGAAATCGAGTAACACCTTCGTAGGGTTGCCATACAAAAATTTCGTTTTCACTATATATTTGGATACTGCCTGAGTATGCATCGACGTAGAGATTTGAAATTTTGTACGCGACGTTTTCATGAAAATATTAAATACTATTCAAAAAATAAACAAAATGCACCCCCTCCCCCACCCTCCATTATTGGTGTGGCCATTCAAAAATTAAAGTTTTTTACGTTTACTGTGAAAAATATGAGCTGTAGATTTTACTAATAAGTTCTTAGATTATAAAATCTCAGTAAATTTGTTATAATAATTTTTTAAGTACGACGAAACCGTTCTAAAAAAATGGATATAAAAACCCCTTTAGCAATCTATTTTTTTGATTTTTTTTTTGTATAGGGGTGACCCTACGAAATTACATACAAGGCATTCATATAGGATATCGTAAACAACACGAGCTTTTTTAACTACCTTCAACTGATTCAGTTCAAAACACACATAAAAAAAAACACAATGGCTAATCCAATTCTTGATTCAGTTTTCGTTTCATGCATAATAAGTGTTTTATAAAATTTTCATATTATTTTTATATTATAAAACGCTTATAAAGCAGACTGTGATTATTAACATAAAGAATTTCTTACAAAATCGAATTAGCTAGAATGATGTTGGAAAACATTGAGAATAAAAGTTTAAAAAAACTTCCCAGTTGAGGAGTACGTTTCCATAATGATAGAATCTGGCCTTTTTACACGTGAAGCTCAATTAGAGAAAAACCACATATTTTGATAATTGTAGCAGTACCACTTTCTTACGAAGCCATACACTAAGTAAGGTAAGTATATACAGACTGAGAGAAACTAGTTACTGTCTACTCCTCGTTACCGTCTCTCTTTCTAGTCGAAAGATTAAAGGTTGAATTTGAATACATATTAAATGTTAATTTGAAGTATCTGCTATGGACACCTGAACATAGAAAATAAGACAATTGGAAGTTTGTACAGAAGCTTATTCTAAAACAAATTAATTAGTTTGGTTGAGTTTGGTGATCACCGAATATTAAAAATTTAGCAAATACTTAACAAAAAAAACTCAAAAACAATACAAAAAATTACAGAATAATACGTAAAGCTTTGAAAGTCAAAGACCACTAAACTATGCAAATATATGTTTATAAGGTCCAAACGGAAATAATCGCGAAAGTGTCAAATAGAAGCAGACTACTTAATATGACGTTTCCTATGTTTATAATGCCGCCGCTAAGCACAGCACATTCCTGTCGTTCACACCCGCTTCCATTCTGTTTAGCCTATTATATTATGATGTCTTATTATACTGCTTACACTCATTAGCTAATTATCTTATTCCGATATTGGCCTTGCATAAAATTTGAATTTCGGGAACTTCAAATTAAAACACTGGAAATATGTATATGGCAAGTAATGAAATTTTAGCTATTACCTTCCTTTGTGACATGCTACTGAATTGAAATTTTCAATATTTGAGCTTCAGTCACAACAATGAAATTCGCGAATATTTGCTAATTTCTATTAACAAAAGTGGTTTCTATTTTGAACTGAACTCTATTGAATTTAGTTGGAGTTGTATTCATTGCGAATTCCTTTAAACTTTTGCGATACATGCCAATCTAATTTATTTTAATTGAGTCTGCGCACTTCTGTTTATTTATTTTTTTTATTTCTCAGAACAAAAATTTTTGAATTTACCCAATTTAAGTCACCACCAGTATTTGAATTTACAGAAATTTTAAAGCCATTTTAAACTACTACAAACCACTTGAACTATGTATATAAGATCCGCCTTCTTATACAAAACTCCGCTTCACTTCAAGAGTCATTCACCAAAACAATAACATAAATTTATTTACACACAACTTATGCACGTTGTTCGCCCAAAATGAAGCCTATTTACCATATTACATTATTCTGTTGAGTTCAATAATTGTTTATTCTATAGCTCTTCCGGCGGGAGCCATGTTTGCTGAAGTGCTGAAGATCTACGTTCATATATATGTTTTTATATACACTAGATTTGAATGAAATACCCGCGAACAACTTAAATTGACGCGAATCTGTAATATTATTATAAAATTATTTTTAAATAATCCAAATAACACAATATAAAATTTTCCTTAGGATCGCGAATAAAATTGGTAGTACCAACGTGATCGTTTAGTTAAGGAACTTTGCAATTGGAATGCACTTGTGCTCGCTAATATAACTTTTGCATTACAAATGATTGCAAAAGAAAATTAATTATTAATTATCACATACAACCAAAAGAAATTGTAGTTTTACTTGTTTCGCCGTAAAGTTAATTGTACAACTATGGAAATGAAAATTTCCATTCATAATTACCTACTACACTTTTTTTGTAGGGTGAAAGATGTCGTAAATCGGAAGTACGCAGTTAATTTGTTATAAAGAAATTTAATAAAAAATTGTGGGCTCAGCCGGGATTTGAACCCGGGACCTCTCGCACCCAAAGCGAAAATCATACCCCTAGACCACTGAGCCTCATACAAAATTGTTTCCATTATTCAGTGTTAAGCAGTGATTAAAATTCAATCAATAGAATTCTTTTTAATATTTTCTATGAACTTTTATCATGCTTGCTGTGCATTAAAAATAAAGCTTAATTTACGATCATTTTTTGTTTGGTTAAAATTTAAGATCACATCGAATTGCTGCTTACTTGGCTGAAAATTGATGATAAATTAATATAGCATAATATTTGGCGTTAAATATAATAATATTTACATAAATAAAATCTTTGGATTCTGTAAGTTACTGATTTTTATGAGGCCTTTAATAAAACAACCTGAAAAAAAAATGGTATTAACTTCAGTGTGTTTATATCTAGGACTGTACATATAGTGTGGATCTGAAATGAATAAAAATTTGTTACCAGTAACGCTCTCGCCGTTGTAATTGAATTAATTCAATTGACAACATAACAATATAAAATTAGACTCTAAAAGGTTCGTGTATTAAATGATTATGGTTTATAACTAAAGTCATATTGCAATAAATTCTGTATACCCCGAAATTTTTCGCAATTTCAATATTGACTTCCAATGTTCTACGTACTGAGTGCACACTGAGTGTATACACACTTGCAGTTTATTGCAAACTGCAATATTGAAACCGCAAGTCTGTCTCCGGTATAAGGTGCTTGTGCTTGCTCATGATTATTTGTGGTACTAAATTTTATTAAGTTGATTAAGTAAGCCAATATTCTCTCTTTTATTCTCACTTTTATTAAACATAGCTTCAGAAAATTACTTCACTCCACTCTGAAATTCATATTGAAAATGAGAAATGTTTTACTTCCCACATTAGTGGAAAAATTCATAGATTAGATTCGTAGAAAATTAGATAAAATTATCACTTGCTGCACTTCTGCTCTATAGAGTTTCCAAGTGATGGCTATATGTGAAAGCTCTTGAGTTACTTACGCGCCTTTGCTTATTTTTTCAGATAGATCAGTGAATATTCTTCTAAAGAGCATCCCATTGATGTCTATGGAAGAGTTTCAATTGAACTTATTTCTTTCAGAAGCGCTGATTTTTCATCCCGTCAATGACAGATCCCTGGGCATACTTGTAGCCTTTTAAATATACATACAAATAAAAGTAAATATTCGTATCACACCCACTCAAGCTCACAATAAAGCATTCGCACACTCAAACCAGTTATAATAACCCTGATCAGAATTTTCCAATTTGATGATTGCATTTGTTATGCCATTTGAATAACCAACCATCCATTCTCTAATAAAATATTATAATATAAAAAATTACAATTAAAATATACTTTCTCGCTCCTAAACAATAACATTCCATTCGCAGAACTTCCCTAACAAACACAAATCTGTTGATATTTATATCTCTCCCGTTTCATCAACACTACTTTTTTATAAACCATATGAATGTTTTGATGATTGTTGACGCGCAGCTATATATGAATTTCGTAGACGTACACGTTTTACTTAATACATGCCATTACAGCCCACAAAGTCCGACATGACAATACAAAGGGTGTCCTGTGAGCGGTCTGGCACCCGAAGGCTATGGATAGGTCTTGCTTAAACCAGAAAAATTTTGTATGGGTGATGGGGGTAAATCCTAATGGTTTTGGAGATAACGGTACTTGAAAATATTTGGATATGTTTTTATAGATTGTATAGATAGTAACTTGTGAACGTTACACCCTATAATGATGAAGATTTGTTAGATTGAAAATCGTTGAACCTTTCTAATGGTCCATAAATTTTCCCCCTCCTCACCCTGTTTTGAAGTTATGGCTCAACGAAACTCAAATTTGGGTATTTTTACTCGTTTTTATTTTTACTTAACTACTATTTTTAGCAAAAAACACGTCAGCAACAAGAATTTTTGATGTTGGATTAAACAAGCCGATAGGCTTGGCTTAAAATTTTTTACGACACTTTGTACCCAAAATGTAACCCTTTTTGCGTTTTTTGCTTTTTTTATTTAACATATTCAGTGAAATTGGTTTAAAAAGCTCATCCCCAAAAGATAATTGCCTACTTTCTGGCACTAATTGAAACTTTTCGTTGTATTTGCTTAAGAAAAAGTAGAAATAACGTAGAATGGGTTAAATTTTGGGTACAAAGTTTTAAAGCCAATCTTTTGTGCTTCTCAAATCCATTATGAAAAATTAGTGTTGATGATGTATTTTTTGTTAAAACTAGTAGTTAAATAAAAGAACGAGCTAAAACGAGCTAAAATTCCCAAATATTATTGAGCCATATTTCAAAACAGAGGGGGAGGAGGTTTTTCACTATATATATATTTGCGAGCGTGACTTTAGTTCGTTATTCAAAACACAATATTTTAGATATAATTCCCAAGTTCTTTTTATTTCACTGTACTTTTTAAAAGATTCACAATTAATTATCAATTAACTCTACTTTAATTATCGCTAGTATTGTCGCAATCCAATTAGAAGACTTTCGCCTGTTTATTACACGTTCACTTCACTGCCTAATACTCTAGGTAGACGGACAAAGTCAATGATCATTCACTCGTAATTAATTTTTTCAAAAATCGATTTACCCAAGATTTTGTGAATTAAAACGAAAGTCCTGTCAATTTTTATATGTAATTGACAGCACATTTTTAATAATTAAAATTAAAATTAAAACGTAAAGCTCTTTTTGAGAAATTCAATTACGAACGAATGATCATTGATTTTGCCGATATGCCTACACAGTAAAAAATAATTCCCTAAAGTGAGTGGCAACAATTTGTGCCACACAGGGTTAGGCATTTGCCGATTGGATTGGAAAACTAAGATCAGGGTTTTATCCCTAAAATGTAGGTAGGTTTTTCTCCCTCAAATGTAGGGATTTTTTATTTTCTCCCCTAAAATTTAGGGAATATTCCCTAAATGTAGGAAATTTTCATATTTTTTTATGGTTTTCTCTACATTTTAGGGAATATTCCTTAAAGTGTAGGGAACATTCCCTAAAATATAGGGAGTTTTAAATTGTTGTTTTATTTTCTTCCCCAAAAATGTAGGGACTATTCCCTAAAATTTAGAGAATATTCCCTAAAATGTAGAGAATAGGTTTTAGCATCGCACCACTCTCCACCATAAGTTAAGGTGATAGAAGACCACCCCTTTAAAAAAAACATAAGAATGAGCTGAATAGCTCACTAAGTAGTATGGAAGTTATTTTAGTGCGCTGGGCGCGCTTAAGCAAAATAATGAAAAACAATATATGACTTGTTTTCAAGAACTATGTGTGAATTATATAAACGAGAATATATTTCCATAAAAAATGTAGCATCGTTGAATGTTCTCTTCCTTATATCAAGAGAGCTTAACATTTTGGGAATTTTACGTACTTTAGAGGTTTTCTGGCGCCAGATAGCTAAATTCATGGAATGTTTCATTGATTTGGGGAAATTAAGCTGATTTTCCTTTTCTATCAGAGAAAATTACATTTATTTTTAGCGAAAACGTGTCATAAATTTAGGGAATAGTCCTAATATTTTTTACAGTGTAGGCTATTAGACAAGAAGCGACCCTGTCGGCGACAAGAGTTGTATTTATACTCTACAAATTGTATAGAACCTTTCCGAAAATTCCATTCCAGAAATATGGATTCTTCGAATCCAAAGTTGATTACTGTCCGCACCTTACTACTCATTTTACGCGAAGTTTGCACTTCACTTGTCCCTATTCGTTGTACATAACAATAATTTTCCAATGCCTGATAAAACATCAACGTAGAGAGCTGAAATTTTGTACAAAGCGCTTTCATAAAAATTGTAAATAAAATTTCAAAAATGGAAAAATCGGTTAACCGCTTTTTGGTGTTGCCATACAAAAATTCGGTTTTTTTTTTGTTTACTGTTAAAACAATCAGTCATAGACGTTTTTAATGTACCGAAAAATTCTTCAGAATGTGAAATCCTATGAAATTGGTTATAATCATTTTTACTGCCCGACGAACCGTTCTAGAAATATGTGTGAGAAACCTCCTCAACAATCAAATTTGCACAGTGAGGTGACCATTCGAAATTACATACGGGCATTTATTTATGTAGGGTATCATAAGAATTGTTCTTAGATCTTACACCAATTCTAGATTTTTTACTTGTTTTGTGTTCAGAATGGTGCGAAAATTAAATGTTTCTTGCCTGTTAATGTGCAATCACATATGTAAAGATTTAGTATTTATTCCAACACCTTCACTTTCAGTAAAGAAGCAACTCTGTGCTCCTATCTACCTTATTCGATCCAAAATTTATCTCAAGTGATAGACGAAGAAAGTTTTTGAAAGACTAGAGTTTCCAATTGTATAAACCAAATATAGAACATCGTGCTCGAAACCCAATTGTTTTGTGGCATTTATCTCTTCAGGAATGCACGCCGAACTTGGATGAAAGTTGACACCAGCCACACATGTCGGGTCTTTTGATCTAATCTACCAAGATGAGATTCAAGCGACCTGATTCCAGTTGTAGTTATGTAATTGCTATGTATCTAGAGCACTGTATCGTTAGTAAGAAAAAACTCAAAAAGTTTGCATTAATTGTAACAAACTAGTTTATAATGAGCATTAAGGAGGGATCAACAGGGTAACAAGGATGGTTCAAATAACATATAAGTTTTTGCAATATAAGATGTCTAGATTGCACTTATAAAATAAAAGAATTACAAAAGTCATCAGGACTTAAGTGAACTTGCGCATACGTGTTTAGCCCTTCTGTAAATTTATAATCGTTTCTTAGTCCTCTCATGGGAATGTTTATGATTATAAAAAAAAAAACAAAACCGTAGATCGGCACGTGTAGTTTGATGGTCCTTTATTAATCATTGTCCAAGTAATGATAAAATTATTTGCCTTTGTCTAGACACGGAATCAACGAATAAATGTAACATAAAGTAATAATTATTTATTGACAAAAGAAAAGAAATTTAAACTTTATAGGCGACTACCAAAAAACACCATTTTTCGTATTGGTTCTCGATGTAACTCAGCCAATTTACTTTTGGATGAACTTGAAATCTAGTCAAAAGGAAGCTCATTAGACTAGTTTCAGTTAAAAAAATTTTCAAAAACAATGTAAAGAAACTGTTTGAATTAATTTTTAAGGAAAACGAATTGGATGCCATATCGGTAAAATAAAATTACAAGAAAAACGTCTACTATCAACTGAAATTACATTTATATATTACTGAAAATATATGAACCCACATTTTGTTTTTAGCCTCACGAGCCTGTAGAGCGAGAACCAGGGACCTATCACGGGCAGACCGTCACGGTCTGCACCATAAAATTGAAATTTTTATTTTTGAAAAAAAAAAAAAAACAAAAAAAAACAAAAAAAAAACAAAAAAAAAACAAAAACAAAAAAAAAAATTGTTTTTGGAGAGCTTAATGTATGTAACATATGTACGCAAAACAAAACAACATTTATATGTATTAAATGTTCGCTTGAAAATTTTTCAAAAACTGCGGATTTTTAAGCTCTCACCCTTTTGGTCGCCCCTTAAATCAAGCGACTAACATATAATATGTGTTTTTAAAGTTTCTCATTGCATAAAAATAACTAACTAACTTACAATAAAACTGTAAACATAAATATTTTCCATTTTCACACATCCAAATTATTGAAAGTAATTCCATACACAGTATATAAAAAACCGGCCAAGCGTGAGTCGGACGTGGACACGAACGGTTCTGTACCATCGTACAAAATTAAACACTACATATGTAGTATATGCCAAAAAAAACACTTTGTTGTATGGGGGGGGGGGGACCACAATTTTTTAACTTTATTTTATTTTTATAATTTCTTGTTATAGCGGCAATAGAAATACATACTCTGTGAAAATTTCAATTGTTTATCTATTACGGTTCATAAGATACAGCCTGCTGACAGACAGACACACGGACAGCGGAGGCTTAGTAACATTGGCGCAGATAAGAATTCAGGGGCCCACCCACAAAATTTTTAGGGCTCTTTTTAAATGTACATTTAGAAATGGAAGAAAATTATGGAATATATAGATATTTCTTGTATGGACATATGCATGTATAAATACATACATACATATTATACCTATATACAAATCCTCTCTGGTGAAAAACTAACTAAGGTGTAAAAATTGGTATTTAATATAATAATATCTAAAAATCTTATTACAAATTTTTCTTATATCTGATAGATAATATTATAAAGAATATGTTGTTTGAATTTTATCAAAATCGGTTGAACAGAGCTTTAGATGTCTTGTACACTTGAAAAACGTAGTTTCTGGAAAAAACCCAAAAGAAAAAACAACTACTCCCTGCCGCGCTCACTTCTAATTGCTATAACTTCAGAGATAATTTAAATTTTGAACGCTTAAAATAATCTTTAAAAAGTATAAACAATTTATCTAGCAAAAACAAAAAAAAGAAAACATTTAGATTTTTTTGAAATCTCAAGGTATACACACCCCTTAAACAATAAGCATTAATTGCTTTTAGAATTTTATAGAAAGTATTTCTGCAGAATTTCTATTCACCAAGAGTGACAGAAAAGCCGACAGGAGGTATTTTCTGATTCTGTGTCGGTTTCCAACAATATGCATAAAAATTCCAAAGAAAATATTTCCAGGAAATTTCTAAGAAAAAGTAGAGGGGTGCTCTATATCAGGGGAAGCATCGTTAATTTTATATTGTAGTTGGAGGATACATTAATGTAAATACTATACCTAATTTATTCACCTATACTACATGAATATCACCCACGAAAACCATCCAACGTAAGCAATTCAAGCAAAGTATTTTTTTTTTCTTATTTCAAGATATTTTTAAAGAAAATAAAATAAAATCATCATAGAATTTGTTAACAGTGAGCGATGTGTGTAGTGGCGTTGTTAATACCTGAGAAGCGATTGTATGGGTTCTGCTAACAAATCCAAGGACGCAATTTTCTGGCACAGCCAAGTATGGTCATGCCATGCGATATCCAGATGTTATATTATTTTTGATAAAATGCTAGAATTTTTTTGTAATTTTTAGTTACCAGTTTGGGGCCTCTAAATTTTGGCCCTCTCCCCGAATAGCGGGATCTGCGAGTGTCTTATCTACGCCACTACTTAGTAATAGGTTCCTGTTGGTACCCTTTGGGTATGGAACCGAAAAAAGTCACTCAAATACCGTTACACCGATAAACTTATAAAAATTATTGTTTCCTCCCATCACATTTGCCCTAGTATGTCAATTAAGCTAAAACTTTTAAAAATAAATTTTTAAGAGTAGATTAGGAGCTCTAATGGAGTTATATATTTGTAGCATGCCTATGGTATAACGCAAGAACAAAAGTCGTTTAAAAACGCAAAAGTTAAGCCGGTACCTCATCACATACATAAGGGTTGAATTAGAAGACTTTATAGGCTTCTTAAAATTGATCGAACCAAAAACACTACCAGTTTTTAAGAAAAACAGTTATCACAAAGCAGATAAAAATTATTAAATAGGAAATATTTTATTTTGTTGGGCGCTTTCCTGTTTCCAGCTGTTTTCATTTTACCAAAACAAGTTACTGAAAAGCTAGACATATACCACATATTTTTGGGATAGTACCCACAGTTATTGTAGGTAACCCTTCTTAGTAGGTTTGCTTTCTGATTACTTCATAAAGTAATACCTCTCAATTTCGAGGTATGAGTACTCAATATTTATAATGCTTTCATTCAAAATTTTAAATTTCTCCACTGGTTATTAATTTATTAAAGTAAATAAATAATTTGCGAAGGTAGTTGTTAATGCTAAACTGAGTGATTAATAATGATCTACCTTGCAGTTTTATCATTAAAAACTGAAATTATCAAGTTTGAGAAAAGCTTTGGTAAAAGTCTTGGAATTATAAAAGTTTAATAAAGCTTTTCTGAATAATATCAAATTACTTAAGTGAACATTGTCAGGGTTATCCATTTAAGGAAATTATGTAGAAAAGACGTCAACTACAAAACAAAATTTTAATGAAATAAAATGCTTTAAAGGGACCAAAAATAACAAATTTTCTTGGAAATTTCAAATTATGAAAACAACGAGTAAGGAATAAATTTTTCGAGTTGAATAGTCATACATGCCGTATAGGTACTGTCTAAGATAGCCCTAAGAAGGCATTCCTCTAGTCTAATTGGCTAACGATAGAATGCCAAAGGACCGTTTTAGAAAACCCATGTAAGCTGTTGGTATCTCTTTAATTGGAGTTATATTTTTATTAAATTTACTTTTTTTTTGCATATTTTTGTTTGGAAAAAAAAATATCATGCATGAATTAATATCTTCATACTCAGTTGTTCCATCAAAATTATATTATTTATACATGTATGTATACATAACTTGTAAAGGGTTTTCCAATAAGAAGTGTTATTTTGATATTCAAAGAAAAATGCCATTTTTTGAGATAAATAATCGGATCTTTATTTCATTATTATGCCGTTAATAATGGAAAATAACATCAGCCAAATGACCACCACAACCACGCCTACAGGACCATATCCTTTTCATGAAATTTTCCATAATCAAATCGCAAAGTGGCTGCCCTATGTCCTCGATAGCCTCACGAATTCCATCTTTGAGGTCTTGAATCGACGCTGGGCTATTGGCGTAGACCTTCTCTTTCACTTGGCCCCAAAGGAAGAAGTCGCAAGGTGTTAAGTAACAAGATCTCGTGTGGCCAATTGTGATCACCCCTTCGAGAGATAACACGGTCCGGAAACATTTCCCGTAAAAGATCAATGGTTTCGTTGCTTGTATGGCACGTAGCGCCGTCTTGTTGAAAGTAAACGTTGTCCAGATCAATACCATCCAATTCCGGCCATAAAAAATCATTAATCATCTGTCGATAGCGCATTCCATTCACCGTAACTGTTGCTCCAGCCTCATTTTCGAAAAATTAAGGTCCAATGACCCCGCGGGACCATAAACAACCGCACCAAACCGTCACACGTTGAGGATAGAGAGGCTTTTCAACAATAACTCTTGGGTTTTCCAAGCCCCACACGCGACAATTTTGCTTGTTGACGAAGCCATCGAGGTGGAAATGGGCCTCATCACTCAAGATGAGTTTTCGATGGAATTCCGGATCATTTTCATGCATTTCAAGGACCCAATCAGCAAAGACTCGACATTGTTGATGATCGGCCGGCTTGAGTTCTTGTGTTAACTGAACTTTATAAGCCTTAAGACCCAAAGCTTTATGCAAAATACGGTGTAATGACGTTTGTGGAATGCCTAATTCCAAAGAACGACGAGGAATGGACAAACCTGGGTTTTCTTCAACACTTTCGGCTACAGCAGCAATATTCTCGGGTGTTCTTGAGCGACGTGCACGGGTTTTATTCTTCACATCACTAACTTGTCCCGACAGCTCGAATTTTTCTACCAATTTCTGTGTTGCGGTCCGACAAGGTGCTTCACGACGACCAAAAATGTTCGAGTTTTACGAACCGTCTCTGCCACATTTTCACCATTTTTATAGTGAATTTAAATAATTTCAATACGTTGTTGAATCGTGTATCGTTCCATTTTTATTAATGGCGTAGTTTCTACTTGTCAAATGTCAAAAAATGACAGCTCCAAAAGTGACATCTACCGAAATAGCGGGCTAATTAAAATAACACCTCTTATTGGAAAACCCTTTACTATAATTTTAGCCTACCTAGCATTCTTGAAATAACTGATTTTTGGATTTTTACAATTTCTTAAAACACAGTTTGTATTCTCAAAATTTCTGGTTGTTCCGGCTATTGCACGAAGGTTCAAATAATGTATTCCGTGACAGCTGCGCAAGACAGTCCCTTTTTATATTTTAATAATTAATAATAATTAATTAAATTTCATTAGTTTTTCCTAATTCCGTAGCAGTGGTTTCCTAATTCCGTAGCAGTGGTCGACTCTGTTTATTTTTTTGTATGTGCAGTATAACAACCGCGAACCACTACACCAAACTAGTTCATCCAAACTAGTTCATCTAGTCTTTGGTCGTGTTTTTTTTTTATTTCTTCATTGCATAGTTTTTGATTTACAGGCCAAAAGAGTCAATTTTTTAGCGAAAACTTGATACCATAACTATGAACATTTTGTCTAAAATTAATTTTGCGGAATATCGAATGATCATGGACTAAATTTGATTCAAATTTTTGACTTCAGATAAACGAGCTCCACCTAACATTCTTCACTGCAGGATGCCTAAAAAAGGCCTTCTGGTGCTGTGTTGTGCTACGTAATTATTTTATATTAAAAAAAAAACACAAAAAAAAACAAAAAAAATTAAAATAATAACTTCAAAATGTAGCTACTTTTTAAATGCATTAATTTTTATTAAATAAAGTCTTCATGTTTTTTAAAAATAAATTCATCCAATTGGACGCTGTTTTGGCCTTGTAGGTAAGTATAACTCCTTATGAAAAAGTGCAAAAAAGCGGAAAAAGCTGCATTGGACATATTCCTTAATCCGATATGAAAAGCTGATGTTATTGACGTACTAAAAAATGCCAGAAAAATGAAAATAATTGCATTAAAATTCCGAAATTTTGAGTTTTTGGTTTTTCAGCCATCTTTGAAGCCCAGGGACGATGACGAAACAACTATGAAGTATTAGAAAGATATCTAACAATTTGTTTTTAAACATCATCTTAGGGTGAATCAAACAGTAGTTATAGGGTGATTTATAAAACATCAAAGGTTCATACATCCTACTTATAAAGGACAAATTTAAAGAGGGGAATAATTCAACCTGGTATTTATCTAAGATCCTTTGGTAGTTTTGTAGTTACACTAAAAGTTGATTATCTTCATAAACTTACCCGGGTCCAGAATTCAATCCAAAATCAAACAGAAAATACAGAATAGAGCACCTCACTAAAAGATATATTTTAACATCAAGGAGTATTTCACCAAACATAAATATTCGGCCAATTCAATGTATCAAATCAGTTTGTCCATAGACCAGAGCATCCTTCAAAAAACACTTTGCTTTGAAAAACTATATATGCCAATTGTATTTGACTCTGTAGATAAAACTTTTTATATGAAAATTCTTCAAAAATTACACCAAGGACAATAGAAAACTATAACAGCACCATAAAAGGAGAAATACAAACCAACCACCTTTTGCTTTTAAAATTATTATTCTGAATTGGTGAAGATCCCTTATCAGATAGTAGTAGTAGTAGAAAAGAATACAAATCAGTAAAGTAGCTTCACAATTTAAGGCCGAAATACAATAATGCCGATACGGTAATTACGACGACACTGTCGTCGTAAATGTCGCTGAATTAACCCAATGACACCGACATTATTATGTTCGTTGGCATATCAAAATATATGTATAGGTGGTCAAATTATTTGTTGAAATTTATTAACAAAATGAGAAAGATATAAAAAACAAAGTTATAAAAGTTTAATAAACAATGAGTAACGCTGAGTTTATGTGGATTACAAAATATCAACTATCACTTATTTTCAACTTTTCTCTGATTCCTCTCAAAATCTTATCAAACTATTCATAATAATGTACTTCGGGTCACACTACCTACTAGGACTCCGTTGGGGCTCTCATGTGGTAGTGAGGGAATCTGTTCTCGATTAACAATAAAAATAAACCGGTTTTTGGCCTTAATGATCGTCCTCTTTTCGTCTGCAGGAAAAACACATAATTCCTATTGCTATTTTATTGTAATTTTGTTATCCAGGTAAAACTGAAATTGCTAGTAATATACAACATGTATCTACAATATAATACAAAATTATTTTAGTGAAAGACCCTGGTCAAGGCCACGTCCTTAAACCGTGGCTACATAGATCTACAGTAGATATTTAATTATAAGCATAAACTCTAGCAAAGAATAAAAACAAGGTTAATAGTGTAACACTTAAAGTTTTGTTTGTTATTTTGTTTTTTATTTGTTTTTTTTTCTCTTTTTTTAGAACACAACACAGCTATGGAAAAAGCTAATACGAGGAAATATTAGATAAAGAAAAAGACTAAACTGAGTATCGAGTCCATACACTCTTTGGTAACGACATCGAGGTAATAATGATATCGTTATAAATTAAAACGAAACATTTGTACGAATTATTAAATATTTCATCTTTGTACCATTGGGCAAGAGTATGCGAGAGCAAAGCAAAGCATTCGAAGGCAATTCGCCAAAGACTTATAATTGCTGTGCACTCTGAAGAGAAAAGGATTTAAAATGTTTTCAAAAGCTTTCGAAGCAACGAAGAGGAGTGAATATTACTCTTTTACATATTCAGAGCAAAGCTAATTGCAAGTAAAATATTCTTGCATCTAACTGGTGTTGTGACCCGAACTAGTGTTATAATATTTCTTTGCAAAAACATGAGAGCAGAGCAAAGTATTTTAAGCATTTAACAGCAAAGTAAAGCAAAAATTGTCAGAGCAAAAAGTTTTTTGAAGCAAATCATTTAGAGCAGAGTTGTCTTCAGCAAAGCAAAGTAATGAAAAATGCTTAAGGATTTTTTCAGAGCGGAGCAAAGCAAAGTAATTTTACTTTATTTCAATTAAGAGCAAAGTAAGAGCAAGAGCAAGAGAAATTAAAAAGCTCGAGCATTTTAAATCCTGGTTTTTGCAATTATTCGATTTTTGGCTGTACTTAAGTACATACGCACTGTCGTTCTTTGCATTCCATGAACTGGAGTTGTTGGAGTAAGTTGAAATTTTACTGTGATCATTGATTTGTATTAACTTCCTACTAATCTTCCTGCGGTATAATTTCACTACTTGCAATTTCAATGAAAGTTTTACCTCAATAAATACTTAATCATATTTAAAACATTTCTGATGTACGGAACAATATATTTCCAGTCCATTTTTTGTTAAAATTTGCAATTTTCTTAAATACGAAAACCAAAAAATGCAAAATCTAAAATTAAAAATAAAAAATTATTTCCCCAAAAAATTTCGCTAAAGTTTGTAATTTTGTATGCTTGTCACAACCAACTCATCCTGTAAGACTACGACAGACAGAATTTGTTCGGACCGTCTACAGCCACCAAATTATTCAATAATGCACACGAATTCTGAATAAATATGGTCGATTTAAATTCTAAGAAAGAAATGAATTTTTGCCTATATTAAAATTTTTTTTTGGTTCGCATCCATGATATATTTAGCCGAGATCAGTGAGTTATTGAGGTTTGCTATGAGTTTTAGTACCACCTTTGATATCTGTATATTTCTTGTCTGTGCTCTTGCCTTGAAGATTGAATTGCTTAAATTATTTTTACACTAAAAAAAGGAATTATAAACTAGTTATTTATGTAGAGTTAAAATATTCATTTTTTGCCGTTTAGGATTTTTTTTATTTTAAGAAATCTAGACTGATGACACCCTTCCACACTTACACCTGCAGGCAAACCAATGATATTAGGTAAATGATTTTCATGTTTCAACAGAAATGGACTCAGGCATTCATTTGGCTTATTATTGCCATTTGCGTGTCCTTTTAGGATATTAGGTAATTTCGAAATGATGCGACACACTATAATTAATCAGGTCATAGTAAAACACTGTTTTTACCAAAACTGGACTTAGGTCATTTTTATTTTAGGCAGACGATATGTACTACATAAAACCTCAAAACTATCCTTAGTCGAGTTACGATAGTCTTCCTTGGGTCCGTCAAAATATGTATGCTACTGGTGCACAGAAAAGTGTCCCAAATGAATGCATTAGGCTCATACAAACATTGCTGCCAACTACGTGTTTTTTTTTTATAGATGCGAACAAATTTTTATTACACAAATATAATGGAATTCGTCTATGAATTTCATTTTTTTTTAATACTTATATCCAACAGCGATAATTCCATTAATAAGCTGAAGAAGATTAAGATTACTGTAAGTTTCCGTAAGCTGACTTGCTTTTCTGTTTACTGCCTCTATTATTGTTTGCAATTTCCACAATGCATAAATATAGCAGAATTACTTCGATGACGTCAGGCGTCATAAATGCCGTCAAGTTTAGTGATTGTTTTTTTTTCTCCGGTCTATTAAATCTTAAATGTACTTTGTGGTAAATTCTAATTAATACTTACAGGCAGGAAAAGTCACTGAAGGTTGTGCAAACTCTTTGACAGACTGCAGAGAGTGATGTTTCAATGAATTCATCGAAAGAATGTAAAGCTCCATGACACAGTGATATCAATGCCGCCAAATGTCATTAACAAAATATGGCACATAAAAACTAGGAAACATGAAGAAAGTAAAAGATGGAAGAGCCAATGAAACATATGTCCGATAGCCTGCTACACAATGGGCTTCGCAACGAATTGACCGTGATGATGGACGCCGTCTTCACTGCTGGATCTTATGAAAGTAAAAGTAACCTTGACCGAGAGTTTCAACTGAAACGAGTTTATTTAGACGCATAAGTATTGGCATACTAAAAGCGTTTAATTTAAGTTCATTGGCCCGGAAGCTGCAGGTATCTTCCGCCTATAAAATGCTAAGTTCAAAGCCAGCTTAATCGTAGCCTTTTGTTGCGTCACACAAACATTCTGAACGAAGAAAAGGTAGGCAGCGCATGCCCATAGATCGTTCGTTTTAAAATAGTATCACCACGTGCTACCGATTAACTTGAAGAGTTTGCCTGCATTATTTAAAAATATAATTTTTGAGTTCTTCGATTTGAGTTATGGTCATTACTGGGATATTTTATGCTCGGGCTGAGCATATGAATAGAGGAAAGCTAATTTATGATCTTCCGATCGATTGCTTCCTGCTTATTTTAATACTAAACTCTTATGGACGTGCTGCATATATAATGCGTAATTTGCCCTTTGATTTTGATATCGTTTTATGAGTGTAGACCCGCAGATTACTGATTTTGTTTTTAGTAATCTTGTGCCCAATTTAATTATGGAGATTGAAATTTTGCGTATTTGTTTAGTTATGCATTTCTTCGTAAATCATATGGCTACAAGGATTTGTTAATAAAGGTATTTTGTGGACACTTTTGTTTACTGTATACGCACTCAGTATGTTCGAAAATCTAAGAGTTACCACGGAGTTGGAGATGCCACATTGCATTGCGAAGACAGAAATATATTTTATAAATATCGTAACCTTCCTCAGTTTTATTTGCTTCCATACAGGTGCAACATTCACCGTCATCACTAGCTTTTTCATGGCTTGTAGGTGGTTTTTTTGAGGGTCATGTAGAATTATGAAATAATGTTAAGAGTTTCAAATGTGGTTTACTAGAGTCAGGGAATTTTTCGATGAGTATACATATGTTATAAATACTTTTACCTGGGTGTGTCCCAGCGGGGCACGAAGGTTATTGTTATAGGTAAGAGTTACGGCCAACGAAATGTTTTCTATCAGCAATACTTATATACATATCAAAACAGTCTGCTGTTGTGAATGTGATACCATCTCGTTAAAGTCTACCTAAAAGTGGGTTGAGATGTGATGCACTAGAACAGTCCATTAGAGTTCATCAGCTTTAAATTTTTCTTCTACTTATTTCTTTGTTTTTCTTCCAATTAATGGAAGTTCTTATAAGTTTCTTCTTTGTTTTATAAGATTGGAATATCCATGAATGGATGGATTGAAAGGAAGCTCAGTCGCTCGGGGGGGGGGGGGGGCTGGAACATAGGCCACACCAAGGTCCATTATTCGCCCTCCAGACTTATAACCAATTGCTCATAGATCCCAGCCGGAGGCTCTTACAAAATTCAGAATTAGCCCCCAACCCTCCCTACCTACTTTATGTAGTTCTTCCAGGAGATTTAAGCCGAGGAATCTGTAACGTTTTCCGGAGAGAGCCGGACAGTGACACAAGAAGTGAGTCACCATTTCGGGTTCCCATCCGCATCCTCTGCACATAAGATTAGCAACAAATCTCATCCTGTGGAGGTGGCCCCTGAGAAAAGAGTGCCCAGTGAGAATAGACACTAATGTTCATAGGGTTGGCTTACTTAGTCCCGATATCTTTTTCGTCAGATTGGGGTTAGGTTTGCATCACAGTTCGTTAGTAGTTCTACCCGAGGGATCATCCAGCCACAGGCGACTATGTTGGCAGAGGATACACAAAGCCGAACGAGCTCGTCCTTTCATTCCCGCTGTTATCGCTGTGACCTGGCACCCAAAGAACGAGTATCATGTTACACAGCAAGAGGGAATTCAGGGTGGTTTCGCATTCCAGTACCAGATTGGACGTTGTGAGGGGTTTTGAAAAGTCAATTGCAGCTGTTCAGCTGTCCAAGCAGATGGCAATCACCTTCATAGTATCTGAATTGAGAAGATATCTTCCTGCTTAAAGAATGGCCTTTACTTTCGCCTGGAAAACCGTAACGAGGCTTTTAAGGTGTAGGGCAATTTATAATGCCTACTTCGGTAATTTTCTTCAGTTTTGGATCCATCTGAGTAAATAATAAGGCTTATCGGTGGTTGAAGCACAGAGTGCGATGCCCAATCTACCCAAGAGGGAATTATTGATTTAAATTTGCTTTTCAGTATAGTCTCTGAAAGGAGGTCGTTGTCCTTGTCGATGTCAGGTGCGATGGATTGCACGAATTCAAACATATGCTCGTGGGGAATTCTTGTTCCAGCGTGAATCCAGCTCGGATTGAGATTCAATCTCAGCGCTGTGATTGCTGTCCTCTTCCTGATATGTATCTACACGGGGTGTATGTTGACGATAACTTCATGAGCCCGAGTGCTGTTTGACTTGAGAGCACCGTTTCTTACGCTAAGAAGGCATAGTCTCTGAATTTTTTTCAATATCTTACGATGGTGAGCGAAATCCATTGCTTTCCACCACACCACAGAACC
Source organism: Dioctria rufipes (assembly GCA_963924295.1). NCBI lineage: Eukaryota > Metazoa > Arthropoda > Insecta > Diptera > Asilidae > Dioctria > Dioctria rufipes. Next base: position 243,726,065 of record OZ002741.1, read on the forward strand.
GTAGGTTATCATGGATCAGATGATACTCGTGTAGAACCATAGTATAATCCGTGGTTTGAGTCCCCACTTTTGGAACATCCATACAACATATGCTAAGTTCATTCCACCTCTCCTTCGTCCAAACAAATTCTGTAGAGTTTATTTAATTTAATTCAGTTTTTTTCCGATTCTCGTTTGCTTACTTTCGTCATTTTACTTATTGGGCGTTTTTCTAAAAACAATAAAGTGGAAGAAATGAAACACTAAGTTAAATGAGCTTTCAGTGGACCAAAGAACTAGTTTTTTTAGACAAGTTGGTGATAAAAAAAACTGGCGTCGGTATAGATGAAATTTAAGAACCAAAACTTTGGTGTTTCAATGAAATGAATTTTTTGAGGATGATTTAAAATCAACTGACTGTCGTCAACAAGAACATGACAGAAAACGGCGAACAATTAATAAACAGGCTAATCAAAACCCATATCGCAATAACGTCCGCAGGATTTTTCATTAATTGCACAAAAGAGAACTCTCTCGTCTGAATTGCGACTAAAACATTTTCGTTCTTTTCCTAAATCATTGTGGTTAGTCATATAAAAAAAACATATGCACATATTCACAATGCAGAGTGAGGAGAATGGAGCAGAGTGAACTTTGAGTCTATTTGAGTCCAGAACGAAGGTGTTCGGTGTTCACAATACAGCGCAGAGTAAAATCGACATTTGAAAGTAACATAAAAAAACGCCATATAAACGCCAAACTGAAAAACAGGCAAACAACACCGTTGTTATCAAAATAAAAAATTCGAAAAAGGAGACATCTGGTTGCACTGTTAGATTTCCTCGAAACTAGCTACAACGTACATTTTTGGTTTTTAAATCAAGCAGTTTGTAAAAAATGCCTTATGTTTTATTATTAGTAAGTATTCATAAAACATATGAAATCAGGAAATAACTTGAAAGCATGTTAGCTATGATAAAAAGAAAGTATGGAGCTTTTGCCACGCTATCTACATGCTAGTAGTTCGAAATTACAGTTTGTAAGCTTTCAAAAATGCCAGCGTGAAATTAGAATAAAGGCTATTTTCATGCAGCTGCACTCTGCGCTACTCTGAGCCTTACAGAGATGACCATAAGCACTACTACGTGCAAAAAAAAAAAAATGCCAGTTGCCACTCTACGCCACTCTACTCCAATCTGCATTGTGAATGCGGCATTCACCTCCTCCCCGTGTTACTGTTATTAATTGAGTTCTGATTTTTGTAAGTTTTATCAAAATGTTAAGATTGTTGTAATTTATTTCCTGCGAACTGCTTTTTTCCTTTTTATATGTAGCCTTCCTTTAATCTTCCTCTCCTACTTTTTGGCCAGTTGTCATGTATGTACCAAGAATAGAACAGTTCTATATTACTGAACAATGGATTTCTGGTCAGATACAGAGCACAAAACATATAAAATGCATCAGTATGCTATTCCTACGTTTTACTTTGACATCCTGTTATGACATTTCCCGATATCTACAATTTTAAAAGTCATTTTACCTTCTGAAAGCTAAAAAATAATAAAATTAACATTTTTTGAATAAATTTTAAATTGATATTAAAATTCTAAATATTTTTATGAAAAACAACTCCAATTGGAAACTTATCAACAAAAGCAGTCCTGATTGAGAAATTTCCGTAGTCAAATCCAAGAGATACAAAGGATCAAGGTGAAAAACATTTTTCAAGTTGAAATTAATGTCCGAGTAAGGGACTTAACCAAGGACATTTTTTCAGAGCTGCTTTTGAATTAAGCGTGAAACGCACACAATACTGAGGCCATAGCATATACAGCAACCATCTTTAACATATTTATGTAACAGTTGTTAATTTAGTACCAGAGCCTAGGGAAGAACGCAGGTTTTTATTGCAACTGTTATATTATATATATGGAGGTTATCTAATTTAATTTGAAATATCTTTTAAAGTGGGGGAAATAGGTTTAAGGATTTCACGTACCAGATTTTTCATAGGTCACGTAAAAAAGATGCGCAAACAATTGATTAAGCTAGGTGCAACGAAGACGCTCTAAGTAATTAAAGCCACTTCAAAGCTGTTTGGCTTGGAAAAAAGTAATAAAGAAAGTCTATTCATGGCAGGACACAATTTTTTGCCATGCTCGCATAAAAAAAATTTTTTCTTTAAAAAATCATGCATTTTAAAATAATCGAGTACAGGTGTGTAATAATTATTTAATTAGCTATCAATCGGGGGTTTTGTGCCCCTTATAGCTGTAAAATTACTCTTCTAAAAGTATTGACTGATATTCTCAGGATTTTGAACGATAATAATTTATGCCTCTTAGACTTTTGTGTTAGCCATGTTAAATTATTATCTAAATTATCAGTCAAGTTTAATTTTCCTTTGTCTACCGTTTGCTTAATATATTTCTTCTTATCTAATAGATTTCAACAGGTCAAGTTCGGTGGCTGTTTATCAAACGTGTTGTCATTAACATGTGGCATCTTCCACGGATCCATACTATGCCCATTGTTATTTTGTTGTCGAGGATTGAATTATTCATTTGCCTTTGGATGATATTCAATTATATTTGGCAAGCCTATTAGTATCCATGCACGATTATGCGGATCGCATCAACTTTGATTTGGCTGACTGGACCGTGGATAATCCTTTAGTACTAAATCCTGATGAATCACTATCAATTGCAATATATAGAGGAGCTATTGATTCTGATAATCTGCCTTCGGTATTTTTAAATTCTAACCTGGAACCTGCGAGTCCATTATACGGCTTCGATGATGTTCTGTGACCATATTAATAATGTCCTTTGTTTAATTCAAATTGGACTCCGTAGATTTAAGCTATCAGCTAGAATTCTCTGAACGTTAATATGTATAAGGCTTCTTAAAACTATACTCATATCTCACTGCCTGATTTTTCTACAACTAGACTCAAGAGAAAGTAGAAAGATAAATGTTGCTTTCAACAATGCTTTGACCATATTTCTCCAGATTGCATCGATGTGCTCTATTTGGCAGCATATTGAATGTTCATCAGGTTCGGGAGGCAGTAATTCATATTCCTCTATAAATTAATTCGAAAATTTTTCCTTATTTGTACAACAAGGTAGTCCAGAAATGTGAACAGTCTGACATATCGACACACAAACATTTTATTCTGGAGAATTTCACGGTTTGTAATTTGTGACCTACTATTTTGCAGAGAATTCGCTCTATCGACGTCTTTCCGATGTCTATTAACCAATATTTCCCTCCTGACAATTTGTCTTCATAAACCTCATTAATTTTATATGTAACTTTTCCTTCGATTTTGAATATACGACAGAAGTTTCGTATTTTTCTTTTGATTTGTAATGCATTCATTTTATTTTCTTTTTCTTCTTAACTTTACCTAGTTTTTTCAAAAACTCTTCTATTCCATATGACCGATTCTAAAAATTTCAAGTTCGAGTCAAGATCAAAAAATAAATTTACCTAGGCTATTAAATGATCTTTGAATCTTCGAGTTTATCATCTTTCTTCTTCTGTAATTATATATTAGTATTCAGTATGTATTTTCCCTAAGTGCTATAATTCATAGTTTTTCGGATTTATTTATGCTTATACTTTTTTTCTTTTTCCCCACTATATTATTCGGCACAAATAAAAGCTAATTTTTATCTTATTGGACTATGGCCTAAAACAAATAAATTTAATTGAATTGAATTAAAAAGAGAAATAAATAATAAAAACTAACTATTTGTAATCTCAAAACACCTAGAATATATGGTTTACCAAAAATTCATAACTCAAGAAATAAGATGAGGGTCATTTGTTCGAACACAGGTGCTCCAACATCATAGATCTATAAATTGTTAGTTGAAGGATTCAATAGATTGCAGCTGATAGAAAGTTTATACATCAACAAATTTATTGGAAGTTGTTGACAAGTTAAATGAAGTTGTTTTAGAACAAGAGATACTTGTATCTTTAGATGTTGAGTCCATATATCCAAGTATACCAGTTGAAGAAGCTTTAATTTAATTTTTATAAAGGAATGGTTACAAATAAAAGACTTAAATAAGAAAAGGTCGGCTGTTATATCCAAGTTCTAACTTTATTATATGGGAAATAAATAACCAATTTCAGTTTAGAAGTAAATCCTTTGAAGTAAGTCTAAGGGACAAGTTTGGGTAAACCTATATGTTATTCTGTTACACATTCATGGAAAACTGGAAACAAATCTCAAAGTATTCGATAAGTTGATGTTAATGACAGTTTGATTGTGGTATGACAAAAACGTACAAACTTAACTCGAATTATTTAACTACCATTACAATACCATAAAGTATACCAATTAAAAAGAAGTTAACAATAGACCACCATTCCTGGAGCTTCTATTGATGAGGAAAAGAAAAACAATCGAAATTGTCATTTTTGGAAAACCAAAGTCTACAAAGTGATTAATCAGTAGGGTCTCAGATCACATAAATTAATTACCTTTCTCTCTAAAAAACTACAAAAAAGGATAACAAGAAGGAATGGTTATAGAAAACGTGAAATAGATGATTTAATTAAGAAACATTCTTACCATCAAAAGAGCAAACATGACAACGTTAACTTTTTCAAAAATAGAAAAAAGAATAATTGGCCTTAAATTTTAAGGTTCTCTCCTAGATAGGATTAAAAGCATCCTGAAAGATAAAAAATTCAACGTATATATGAGAATAGTGAAAAAATTAATTAGGAAACACAAAAAATTAAGTCAATAGACAGAGAAATTAGACATTTATAGCATAAATTGTGGAGACTGTAATTGAAAATGCATTGGACAAACGAAGCGGTCAATAAAGATCAAATATATACCATGCTTACATGCAGAGTTGAACCATGGTTCAATCCGGGTTCAACATCATGTATACGTGGTTCTAGATGAACATGAGTTTACTGATCTCAACCAAGTTTTGATAGTGTAGTCGAGTTGCACTTGTGTCCTATAAACGCGGATTGAGTAGTCGAGCTGGCAGCTGACAATTGGGATTTATTTTGCTTGCTATTCAGTCGAAAGCTTTGTTGTTGTGAGTTTATTTAAACAAAATCTATACCTTTCATAATTCTATATAAAAAAAAACACCATAAATAATATGATATGTTTAACTGTCACTTCAGCTATAGTTGCATCCGTTCTCAACTCAATCTTTCAACCCTGCGTTCTCAAATGCATGAGTCGAAAGTCAACTCAATTTCGACTCAATCCTTCAACTCTGCATATTTACATGGTAATATAGAGGGTATTTAAATCATGGAAGGAACAACCAACCTAAAAAATCTGCAGTAGCACAAAATAGATTCCAAGATCTTCATAACCATATTGTTTTACACATCGTAAGGGAGTAAACGAAGAAAGCAACCTTTCCTAGATGCTTTTGGCAAGGCAATATTTGATTAATTTTTATCCCATCTTCTGAGTATTTCTGACTACACACGAGCTCCGAAAGAGCATTATCACAGACAACATACAAATAGATAAGAAAACCTAGCCATAAACCGATAAAACGAGCTAATGGCCCTCTAATAGAAAGCTCTATATATATAAAGTTAAAGAACTTTGAAAAAGTGATCCGAGTTTATATTTGGGTTTCCTTATCTAGTTGTATGTTGTCTGTGATGTTATGATGAGAACTTTCAGACACCAAGTCCAATACGATATAAGTGGTCATCGCTTTCATAACAGTTGCGCATGCGAACCGGTATTTAATATTTTTCTGTTAGTGGGCTCCATTCCCACCTCATAATTTTTGCTATCATCTTCCAAACTTTATGCTATTTATTATTATCTATATATGACTTATTTGTGAAAATATATAAAAAGGGAAATTCCTTACTGTTTCAATTAGTTTTGCATTTTCATTTTGTATGAGATATATTTCATCAAAGTATAAAGTGAAATGGCAAAGTCTGGTATAAAAAATATCCGTTCGACTATAAATTTACTATCAAATGTTGCACTGCTTCTGCTATGATTTCAGATTTATTTTTTTTCTTAATCCAATCACTGGACACCATTCATGCTATTTTGCGCCACGCGCACTACATTTTGAGTGACCAGCACATAAAGTTCAAAGCGTATGCGCGAATTATTTTATTAGGAGTTCAAACTAATCAAAATTGTGTAGAGAAATCTTGATACCGGTTAAAGTAATGCGCAATTGAGGCAACTATTATGATAGAGTGTTGCTATGAAATAAATTCATAGGTAAATTAGTTAATATGAAATTGACCGAGTTTGCTGCCAAATCCGCAGCTCGAGCATTGAGTCGGAAAAAAAAAACTCTTTTACAAACGAAAAATCTTAAAAAGAAGAAACTGCTATGCAAAAGCAGGCGTTTCATTTCAGCAGGAACTGTATACTCATCAATACGGCTTGGTTCCTTCCTACCGTTTACGGCAAAGTGAACGACCAAGCTAACCTCATATATGCCAATATGTCAATTTCATATTGACTAAATTCGATATGAATTTATTTCATAGCAAAGCTCTCTATCAAATTCTACTCCTTCATAGGGCTAATCTTGCTAAGCATTCAAGTAAATACTTAGTATTTCGCCTCATATAAAATTCAGACTAAAAAATTATTTTAAGTGCGTATATAGGGTCAACTTGGCTGTTCACTTTGGCGTATACGGCAGGCAGAAACTAAGCCGTACTGATGAGTATACAATTCTTGCTGATATGAAACGCCTGTTTTGCATATACTTTTTTTTTAAGAGTTTTTGTTTTTTGACCAACTATCATGATGCTAAAAAGTTTCTAATACCTATAAAACTTCGATTATTATATCTGAAATTTTTCCTTTAACTATAAGTTCCTCCGATTAGATTATAATTCCGGATAACAATAAATAAGTCCCAAAGACAGTGCTAGTGATTATCGGACTTGTTTTGTGCAAAATATTTTTCTGTCATGCATATTTTTCTGTCATGCATAAGTACTTACCGTAATCTCTACAATAAGTACTCTCACCACATGTAAGCATATGTTGGCCACAAACGAATTAAGTAAATTTTATGCCAACAGTTTCATAAAAAACCAGTCCAGTACATTTCGAAATGAAATGAGCAATAAAATCATCATTTTACCTTCAAACCAAAACTTTGAAATATATAACAAACCTGAAAATCTACCTGAAATCGTACAGAAGATCGGCCAAATTTTTTGAAAAATAATACAACATTTTCCGAGAATTATTTTTGTATAGACCAACCCTGCTGCTACATTGTATTGGCAGCGAGATAATAATATGTAGAAATACGTACTAACATTATATATATTTTTTTAATTTTTACTCATCAATTTAACGTCATAATAAAAATTTAGATCTATTTAACGAATTGGTCATTTCACAAAACTCTCCACAGGTCTTAGCAGATGGCAAATATAATTTATTTTAGGAATATTAGGCGTTTTAAGTTGGCTCTGAATGAAGCCAAGCATGAACGTAAAAACCATGTCACATTAACCGACTACTATAGCTTGAGTAAGCTTTGCTGTTAAATTAGGTAGGTATGTAAGTGTAACTAGAGCTCGCTTCTCACATTGCATTTCATTTGAGATAATTTTTAAGTGTAATAGAATAGAGGGGAACAGCAAGGTGGGTGAGTGAGAATTAGTGGCCAACATTTGATAACAGTCCAAACTCTAGTTACATTTATTCGGGTGCCTAGCGACCAGTGCCACTAATGATGTCAATCACTAATGACATCCCTAAATGATGTTAAAATATTCTCTACTTTACCCTACAAGTGCAAAAAAAAAACTCGCATATTTCTGTACTGATTTTATTTAAGATTTATTTTATGAAACATAACCTTCATATTTTGATGGTACACATTTACCTACATTATGAAAGCACTAATATAATTTTTATTGCAAATCGCATACATTTGTTATACAACACCGTAGGCTCTAAAGCAATCTGTCTCAATTTATTTATTTATTAATTTCTTCCTGCTCGCACACCTTTGTGAGATGATAAATCATTTTCAATAAACTCTTGCCGATTTCGCTTTACTTTTATTTTATTAGTACAGTACATTTTGGTTTTTCGGGAAGACAACATTCTTATGCGAAATAAGTGGCGCGTATAGAAAAATTTCGAAATTGTTTACTTTCATCCGTACATCCTAATGATCCCAAAATAACTGTGTAACAAACATTCAAATATACTAAAATAAGTGTTACATTTCTGAAGCAGTTAATTAAGAGGTATGAAGAAGGTGTGACAATGTTGATAGCGAACCAGATAGAGGCTGTAGCAGAGGTATCTCGAAAGAATAAAAAAACGATAATATGTTTCGCGTTATTTAGGAAAAACTGAACTTTAAGTATTAGCCAAACCATGGAAAAACTTTTCAATAGAAGAGTTCGAACCTTAATCAACACAATTAGAATCTTACATAAAAGAATCATAAACCTCTTCTGACAAAAAAACACGTCGAGAAATGGCTGAGTTGGGTAAAGGACAGTTTGAACCGTGACTAAATTAATGTTATATTTTCTAACGATTCATCTTTTGTTGTCAATAATGACTAGAAGAAAAAAGGAGAACGTAAGATACGGTTAAACACCCAGTAAAAGTGCATGTTTGTTACGGCTTATCTGAAATGGGATTAAGAAAGTTTATTGCTTCCATTAAAACCCGGATACTGAGTTTATGCTGAACTTGTACAGTTACTGAAATTTGCAGTTATTATATAGGGTATCCCAGACTAATAGGTCAATATTTTGCGAAATGATTCCTCTCGTCCAGACAAGTAAAACATTGTATGGCAAGGGGGGGGGCAAATGTCACCCTGGCGGGTTACATGGTGATTAGTAAAATATTCTCTTTGTTCATTAAACACCCTATATATCCAAAAGTACATCCTCTACGGTCCATTTTAAGACAGCGTTGAATACAGAACTTCATAGTCTTTCGAACGTCTGCTCAACTATCCCCGTACCACTTTACACCCCAGAGTTATGACGCTTCAAACTCAAAATTTCGGTTTTTGTTTTGGTTTTTTTATTACCCCCTCTAACATACGTTTTTGTTACGAAATTTCGAGAGCTCAGTGTGTCCTCTTTAATTTATCCTAGTACACCTATGTTGTATCTGTGACGATTAAGGCGTTATTAGCTCTTAACATAATCAGGTCACAGATAATTTGTTCCCTTAGTGACTGAAAACACGTCAAAACACGTCATTCCATAAAAATATCGTCTTTTGGTATGACCTGAACAGGTTAAGAGCTAATAACTTTTTAACGGCTACAATCTATACATAGGGTGTTCTAGCTTAAATTAAAGAGGAGATCGGGCCTTCGAATTTTTGTAAAGAAGGTGTACGTTAGTGGGGGTATTTAAGAAAAAAAAACCGGAAAAATTAAGAAAAAAACAAAAAAAATGAAATTTTGAAATTAAAGCGTCATAATTAATGGAGGGGGGAGGGGTATGGCGGTGGTTGAGCAGTTGTTGGAAAGGCCATGAAGTTCTGCATACAATGCCGTCTTAAATCAGACCATACAGGGTGTACTTTTGAATATATAGGGTGTTTAATGAAACGAGAGAATATTTTATTAATCACCCTGCAACTCGACAGGGTGACATTTTGCCCCCCCCCCGCACCCTGCCATACAATTTTTTACTTGTCTGGACGAGGGGAATCATTTTGCAAAATATTGATACCCTATATAATAACTGCAAATTTCAGTAAGTAAGTAAGTAAGTCAACTACCCAACAGGAAAAGAGAGACTTTCAGGACTAGTATTGACCATCTCCAAAGGGAGATTTGATACCACAAAAAACCACATTTTGGCATGATTTTAACATTGCCGTAACATACGAAAAGAGGTCTCGTTATTAACTTGCAAAATATGTTAAAGCGAGGTGTTGAATGGGTGTTCTGTTTTTGAATTCTCAGTTAACATTAAATGAAGACTTCTTTTTGAGTTGACAGTAAAGTTAAAATGGAGGCCTCATTTATTCAAACTAAAGATCTGCTTGTTAGTTCATATGTAAATGAAAATGGAAAATGGTATCATTTTAGCTTAAAATTAACGTAAAAGAAAGACATCTTTTTGAATTCACATTAAAGCTAAGATTAGGTACCTATTGTAACTCATAATTAAGGTAAAAGCGATAGCTTATTTTTAACTCACATGGAGATTTTTCACCTATCGAAAATATGTAGAAAAAGAAATATGGAAACAGGACAGACATTGTTTTTTTTTTTTATTTTGATAATTTACTACTAGGAACAACTTGAATATTACTAAAAATTGCAGTATTACACAAAACATAGTAATAAACCTGATATTAATTAATTCATATAAAATAGGAAAATATGATAATAACTAGCTAAAGTAGCGTTCCTTTTTAGAAGGGGATTCTCTCTTAAGTTATTTTTTACTCCGTCAGAACTGCCGCAGCAAGCATTTGCGCAGCAAATACCATGATGCTTCGAAAAAGCCTTGTATCTTATGCTCGCCATGATATAAAACCGATGTTTCCTGCGTCGATTACGTTTTTGCCTGTAAGTGTTTTAAATATTTTTTCTTAAACCATAAAAAGAAAAAAAAACACATGCTGGGACTCGTCCCTTCGGACAAAGTCTGGGATTTTCTATATATTGATTATTATTATTTTATTATTTAGAAAGTAAAAATAATTAATACAAAATTTTAGTTAAATAAAAGTAGGCAATTTAAATATTTTTCATAATAATAAAAACTTCACTTTTCTAACTTTTCTATATTTTCAATGTTTTACTGTTTTTCTGTTTCTGTTATTCCAGAACAAAGGGAGATAATACATCTCTATAATGCTTATATAACGTGTCTCAAGGAAACAATTAAGAAAACTAGAATTGGTCTAAGACCAATTCTTATGATACCTTAGATGAATGCCCGTGTAAAATTTCGTGTGGTCACCGATCTATGCAAGTTTGATTTTTGAAGTGCTTGATTATAACCAATTTTATAGTATTTCGTATTCTGAAGAAATTTTTAGTGCAATAAAAATATCTTGGACTAATGGTTTTCAAAGTATACGTAACCTAAATTTTTATATGGCAACAACAAGAAGGAGTTGCCCGATTTAGTCCATTTTGATTTTTTTTTGCTATTGTAATGATAACACCATGTACTAAATTTCAGCTCGCTACGTCGACGCGTTCTCAGGCAGTGTCCAAATATATAGTGGAAAACGAAATTTTTGTATGGCAACCCCATGAAGGAGTTGCCCGATTTGTCTCATTTTCGAACTAAATTTTACTTTTTTTTTTTTGAAGTCTGTGTACAAAATTTCAGCTCTCTAAGTATAGCGTTCTCGAGTTATCGTGCGCACAGACAGACAGGCGGGACATGCAAAAACCAAAGTAACTTTTAATATTATGCGTGGGTGTCCATTCCATTTTGCTCTACGATCATTATTTCGAGATGTTTCAAACGGAATGACAAACTTAGTACACCCTATAGATTTCATCTAGGGCAGCGTTTCCCAAAGTGTGGGTCGCGACCCGGTACCGGGCCGTAGAAAAATTTTACCGGGTCGGAAAAACAATTGTAAAAACGCAAAAAAAAAAAAAATTTTACATATTATTTTTCCTACATCAGTTTCGTTGCCAACCGAATCTTTCAGAAAAACTGAGAAATAAACTGAGAAGTTGCGAAAAAAACTGCAATGATATATCTTTATTAAGAACTGACTTTTTGCAAAAAAAAGGACTTTAAAATGAACGTTGTGCAAAAAAACAAAAAATACTACTTGAAATACGGCATAAACGCGGTTAACTGGCTGTCGTCATCATAATCCCATAAGATTTCCATCTCCATCCAAGTGGGAGGCGTCTCGTTGAATAGGCAGCCACCAATAACACCACAGTGTGGTGAGGTGATGACACATAAACTTTTCTGTTAGGTACAGGGATGTATTAAGGGTGTTCGATAATTCGTTAATTTAGTTATAATTTTAGTAAAACCTTTAAATGACAACATAATAAAAAATGAAAGCAGAGGAAAGTTAGTCTGAAAAAGTGAGCATTTCAGGCTAAAAACTGAAAATACGGAGTTTATGTTAAAAAAAAACTAAGCATTTCAGGCTAAAAACTGAACAAGTTCAGATAAGAAAAACTTGTTCCTCAGCAAAAACTGAGCAGTTGGCAACGCTTAGACACTAGGAATAGTGGCAAGTGTGTATTTGTACTCTTTCATATAGCTTTATCGCAGGCGCCCGCACGTTGTCCTGTTAACGTTGCTAGGTCTTTCCCTTCCCGCGCACGCACATTTCATGTTGTCCACATGCTTGCGCATGTTTGCCTGTGATTTCGTCATTCAAAATATTGCCTTCTCCGGTACATACACCGCAAACTCACGTGTGTTAAAAGAAGCTGATATATTTTAAATTTTTCTATTTTATTTGACAATAGTTATTAAAATTAATTATTAATAGCAACTTCATATTGGTAAGTAATAAAAATACTTTTTCTTACAAATCATCACTAAAAAAAATTCTTATAAAAGTTGCCGACAATTTTTAAAATGGATAAATGGTTAATCAACAAAACCAGAAATTTAAATGATGATCAACCAAGTACGAGCAAAGTTAAACATCATGATCATGAAGATACTTTGTCTGAAGCCCCTAAAGGAGATATACAGCGCCAAAACAACAAGCGTAAAGCTAATTGGACTCGCAAATATTGTGACGAATATTTACGGTTTGGGTTTATTGCCGGCGGCAGTCAAAATAATTTGCCTCTATGTGTTATTTGCAATGAGCAACTTTCAAATGAAAGTATGAAACCGTCAAAGTTGAAACGACATTTAGACACACTTCATTCTGAGTACTCTGATAAGCCAATTAACTTTTTCGCTGATAAGAAAAAGGAATTGATTGCTGCTAAAAAAAAAAATGAAAAATGCACTCTTTCCTCATCAGTCAAATAAAAGCCTCACTTTGACAGCTTTTGAAATTTCCAAATTAATAGCTGAGACTGGGTATCCTCATAGTGCTGGAGAAAAATTAATACTTCCCGCTTTAAAAATTGTCGCAAATAATTTATGCGGAATAAAGGAAAAAAGTTTATTTTCGGCGATACCATTATCAAATAATACAGTTAAACGGAGAATTGACGATATTGCGACACATTTAGAAGAAGAACTAGTTGCTAAAGTAAAAAAAAGCAAGTTTTTTTCCTTGCAAGTAGATGAAAGCACAGATATCGAGGATAATGCAAATCTAATGTGTTTTATCAGATATATTGACGAAGACACCATACAAGAAAATTTTTTATTTTGTAAAAGGTTACCGACAAGAACGACCTCAGATGAGATTTTTAACCTTCCCTTTACCGATATCTACCCGGGTTGATATTTCGATTTACTTTTCTTTATAACTCAGCGAAATTTCATCAAATCTCAAAATGCCTCCGACTCAGTGACTAAATTTTCGGTTTATTTAAAAAAATAGAAAGAAAATCATTTTGTTCGCACCGCTTCATATTTTTTTTTTAATTTCGTTGTTTTATCCTCGGATTTCAACTTGTATCTACCCGGGTAGATACATAAAATTTATATGGAAATTTGTTTAGGTTGAAGTTTGTCGTCAGAATATTTGCAAAGAAAACAGTGAAACATGTAAATACGACATTTATTTATTTTAATGGATAATAAAATAACTGATAATATAATAAAACTATATACGAAAATAGAAAAAAATAGAAAAATAATTAAAAATACTTAAAAATATAAGCATTGGGATAATGACTACATTGAGGATGAATCTGCATGACGGCCTTCATATTTTGTTTGTGTCAAGCTGTGCTGTGCATAATAACCGACTCACCTAAAATACATTTCATTTATGCATATAATTGTTCGTCTACTGTAATCAATTCATTTGGTCTGTAATATGTCTTTAGGTTCAAGTTGATCATCATAAACACATCCGTAAAATATGGAGCTTTATCCACTCCTTCGAGAGTAGCTCTTGTTACGTGCCAATCGAAACGAATGAGTCGCAATATTTGTTAGAATCTGTTTCTAAATATCGTAGCACAATAAAGTGGAATTATGTCTCCGCAGTATACTTGCAGTCTCTTCATTTGATTTATGACAGCCCATTATCAGTAAAATTCCCAGAAATGCATGAAATTATAGGCATGAGTAAATGACTCCCATATAAGGGGTTTTTATCGTGATTTTTGTTGTTCCAGTCGGCGGAGTCTGCTTCGGCGCTTTTCTTCATTATCTACATACATATAATTCCTGAAGCTCATGATACAAAGAAAGTATCCTTTTGCGGCAAATTCTTGGTGATCTGATAAAGGCCGCTAAACAATGAATCACGAAGAATATTACGAGCACTTTTTCGTTACAACGTCGATGGATCTTTATACCATTTTGTCCCATCCTTGCTTACAAAATAGCTTTCAGTTTAAGAAATAGTTTAAGAACTATTTGCTCCCACTTTGAAGTGAGCTTTCATTTCTCTGTGAGAAAACACATAGAGAAATGAAAGTTGGTATTAAGGCAACAGAATGGAACGCATTTTCTCATTTTTATGTGTAGTGTTATGTTTGAGTAATAAAATATAAAGAATTTTCTTAAAGAAAGTACTTGGATTTATATTCTGGTAAATTCACAAGGAATTAAATAACAAAATTCCTGAATAAAACTTTTAGTACGGAGGCTTATTTACATTGTGCAGGAGGTTGAAGTTGAAAGTAATGCATTTTTCCATAAGAACAAATGCTAAGAGAAGTACGAAATCGTACCACTCTAATACATTCAAAGAATTCGATGTCACGGCCTGGAACATAAAGACGGCAATGTATGAGCCCATTCATACAGTCTTTGAATGCAAACAATTGCTGTAAATATAAACGCAGCTGAGTTGAGCGGCCGGGCCAAAAAACTTCCTTCCAGTGTGTACTGTGAAATATAAGCATATCCTAGGTCATACGAAGAAACTTCAAATTGTAGAATAAATACAAAAACTCAAAACTTCAACATTCCTAGCTGGATTCATGTTTTTGTTTTTTTTTTTTTTTCTGCACAGCTAGTTACTTAAAAATGTCAATTGAAACTAAGAGTATCTAAATCATGAAATATATTTATATATGCTTTACCGAAGAAATAAACGTAGCATGGAAGTACATTATTTCTATTTTGCATAAAATACTTCTTATTATATGTTTTAGACTATTCGTCGAACTGCCATAAGGTCCATCTCATATAAAATAGAGTAAATCCCTTGTTTTTATCTATTTCCACATATTTTAAGACTAAACATCGTATTTACCATACAAAATGTATGAAGAATATGTACATATACCTACCTGGGTAGATACTGGTGTGAATGTGTATATAAAGCTTTTCCGTAAAGCGAACGTTAAGCTTACCAATGATTTTGTCACTGGTCACGGTATTGATTGGATGAAGTGTGTTGGTCTAAGTAGCGACGGAGCACGTGCAATGGCAGGATGTCATAAAGGTGTGTTTAAACAAATTCAAGAAGTAGCCATTAATTGTGTATGGGTGCACTGTAGTATCCATAGACAAGCGTTGGCGGTAAAACGCTTGCCTTTAAATTTAAACATAACTTTGGAAGAATGTGTCAAGTTTGTAAACTACATAAAATCTCGTCCATTAAATAGCAGACTTTTTACCGAATTATGCAAGGTAATGGGGAGTGATCATAAACACCTCCTTTTATATTGTAATTCACGATGGCTTTCAAAAGGAAACGTTTTAAAACGTCTGTTTGAGCTAAAAGATGAAGCTTTGTTATTTCTGAATGAACACCCACCATCTAAAAAAGACGCTATTTTTCCATTTAAGGATAGATTCCACGATTTCGAGTGGTTAATAAAAGTAGCTTATTTGTGCGACATATTTGCTACATTCAATGAATTGAATTTAAATTTGCAAGGCTTTGGTTTAAATATTTTCAAAGTATCGGAAAAAGTCGCTGCAATAATTAAAAAAATGACTCTGTGGAAACAACGACTTTCAAAAGGAAATTTTAAATCTTTTGAAACATTACATAAATTTATTGAAACCCATGCAAACTATGATGAAGGAGGTTTACATCTAGAAACACTATCAGTTTCAATTCAAGAACATCTTTCGCAGCTAATAAATAGTTTTAAAGACTATTTTCCGGATATTCCTTCAAATAATATGTGGATTAAAGATCCTTTTTCTGTCGAAATTGAAAAGGAAGAAATGTTTAATCTTAGTGAACAAGAAGTTGATAATTTAATTGAAATTTCATGCGACACCGATCTGAAAAAAGTGTTTGAAACTGTACCACTAATTAATTTTTGGTTGCGCTGTCAGAAGGAGTATCCAAGCGTGAGCGGAAAAGCGATACAATTTTTAATGCCTTTTGTGACCACTTATACGTGTGAAGCTGCGTTCTCAGCCTTGGTGTACTTAAAAAATAAGTATCGAAACAGATTGGATGTCGAGCCTAATTTGAGAATAAAATTAACATCATTACCTCCTAATTTGAAATTGTTATGTGATGACAAACAACATCATCCTTCGCACTAAGGACTTACTTACTTACTTACTTAAATTTTTCTTATATAATTATTTTGCAATTTTTGTGTATGAAATAAACAAACAAATAACTTGATTTTTATTAAAAAATAAAATTTGTTTTGAAAATAAATGGTTTTTTTTTATAAGGTGGGTCGCGAAAAATTTTAAAAGCTCTTATCGGGCCGCGGTCAAAAAAGTTTGGGAAACGCTGATCTAGGGTATAAAAAGTGAGACCTGGCAAAAGGAGAAATAATAGAGGTAATAGTTCGTGGGTAAAAATGAAATTAATATGAATTTCATTCATTCTATGTCGATCTCAAGTTATTAACTATGTAAGGTTTATACTATAGTGACACGTTTACATACGATCTTCAACCTCCCTTATTCCTTTTTTTTTTGATGTTTCGATTTTTTTTCTGTAGGGTATTTGGTGAAGGCTTAAGTATACATATAGTTCTGCCTTTATTCCTTTAGAGCATATTCCGATTATATTCTTTGTGGAATTTCTATTCCGTTAAGTAATTTTTTTTAGCTTGTCAAATAAAACTGTATCTGAACAACTGACAACTATTTGCAACATAATCAAAAGTTATACACAGTAACTTTTCCATTATACACGCTATTATTTTTATGATTTTTATTTTTCAAAATTCCGACTAATTTTTCCTTTTCTTCTTTTGCGCAAGCATTTTTAAGTTTTTGTTTAAATTTAGCTTTTTTTATTATTTATTTCTGAATCCGTGATCTGCAAAAAATATTTTTTTATTGTTTATTTTTTAATTTTAGATTTTTTCAGTGTTCTCAAGAGGCTCTTCTGAATGCTAGGACCTATGAAATTGTTTATATGAGCGACGATCAAATGCGATGAATAGTTGTAAAAAGAAATGAGAAAATCAACTTACCGGCATGCATAACGAGCATATTTTAATACCCTAGATAAAATTTATAGGGTTTATTAAGTTTGTCATTCCGTTTATAACGCGTACAAATAATGATGTTAGAACAAAATGGGTTGGACACTCACGCACAATATTAAAAGTTATTTTAATTTTTGCAAGTTCATCCGTCGTCCATTCATCCGCACGATAACTCGAGAACGCGTTCATTTTGAGGGCTGAAATTTTGCACATGAGCTTTTAAAAAAAAAAAAGTAAATTAAAGTTCGAAAATGGATTAAATCGATTAACTCATTCGGGGGGTGGCCATACAAAAGTTCCGATTTTCACTATATATTTGGACACTGCCTGAGAAGTGAGAACGCGACAACATAGAGAGCTGAAGTTTCGTGTAATACGGTCTTTATTATACTGAATATGTATCTATACTGTAGAATGTTGTACTGAAAATGATTATGAATATGATATCCTATGAAATTGATCATAATCATTTTTACTGTCCGACGAACCGTTCTGCACAGAGAGGTGACTATAACAAATTAAATACGGGCATTCATCTAGCATATCATAAGAATTGGTTCTAGCTTTTTACTTGTTCAGAGGCTAAATTGGTTACATTAATAGTTATTCAATATTGTCACTATTTTTTTTAGTTTAATGCATTTATGTTCTTTTATGCTCACATTCTCCCTTTTTAATACAAGTCTAAAAAATGGTTAAGTATCACACTAAACTGTTTTTTATTTAAAATAACATATTCTACCGTTTTTTGATAAACAACGAAATTAAATTAAAAAGATTTCAAATGCTAACACAAGAATCATTGACCACTCTGTGCAGCTTCATTAAAAAAAGGGATTGAAACACATATTGAAAGTACTAAAGGAAAGTAAAAAAGACGACCGCACCAACTTCACCAACTTATGCGTACTAAACTGTTTTTATAGACCGGCCGCCCGAGACGAAGATTTGGTATTAACCCATCAATAAAGAAAAATCATCAAATATAGTAGAGAATTCTGTGATTTGCACTCATACATAGGTAAGGGCGGAAAAGTTTTTTGTAGGTTTGTCAAATGACTTAATCGGTGTTTACATGATATACCTAGGTATAGATATTATAGGAAATTCCTTTTCCGAATAAACTCAGTATTTCACAACTGTTTTTTAAAACAAATAAAAAAAAATAAAAAACAAGAGGAAAAGATATTTTTGTATAGCAACCCTACGAAGGAGTTCCATGTGGTCCCATTTTCGATGTTAAATTTTGTTTTTAAAGCTCGTGTGCAAAATTTGAGGAGGACAAACGGATATACAAAAGTCAGTATAACTTTGAATTTTATGCAGGGATGTCCAATCCATTTAGCTTTACTAGGATTATGTGCATTACAAACTTAACGACAAACTTAGTATACCCTATGATTTAATCTAGGATATAAAAACATGTTTAATTCTGCAAAAGCATGGAATGATAGCTATACAGAGTCCTAAATTTATGCTATTCTAATTGTAGTGTCCTCAAACAGGCATACCAGGTAGATTTTTTGGGGCAGGTTTATGTTAAACTCTAATCTCATGATCGCGAACTGGGTGTAGATATGCCATTTAATTCAGCATGCAGTAAAGGAAGACCTCTGTAATATTTAATTTAAAGTTTTTTGTGGGATTTTCGAGGAAATTGAAAGAAAGTTGGTTAGTGGTGGAAGAGCAGTTTTACCAAAATTTGTTCAACTTTCAGGGGCTTAAGATACAGAAGAAAAAAGTAATTGAGTACAGATGAGCTATAAAAAGTATGCCGCGAAATTCAGAAATCAGTAAGTAAATAATATAAATAATTTATTAGCCTATGGCTTACATGGCTCCGCTCTAAGTAGACGAAGTAAATTCTAAGCATAGCTAATGCAAGAGGCAGGGGCGCAGCGAGGGGGGTCACTTTTTCTTAACTCGCACCACTTTCACAGATAATTACTTACCAACTTTCATGAAATTTTCAAGAAACTAAGAATTTATTATGAGGAAATGTATGATTGGTGAGTTCTTATGATTTTTGAATCTCTGATCCCGTTAAGATCTCAAGTCGAAATTTTGATATGTTTTAGTGGATAATATAAGGTAGAAAATAAAAAAAAATGAAAAGTACGACTTTCAGGATATTCAAGGATAACGGATATAATCCTTATCTTTGATATCCCTTTTCTCATATATTTTTAAGGCGGCATTTTTCATAAATAGCTTTAAATCCTAACTTTCAAATATGCCGTAGATTTTTATTCTTCCATGATTAGCAAAGTATGGATGAATTTCTTAAGAAGACCACGACAGCATTTTTTAAAATTACTTGCGAAATACGCAATGTATAGGGAATTTTTTTAATTCATGGTTTTGTTTGCACAAACCCTACAAGTATGTAAAATTTCAAAATAATTAGTGATAATCATGTCACATGTGTCGCCCATTTGATTTGGAATGACCCATATTGCGTGCAATGACGTCCATATTACGATACAAGGAATATGTATATATAATAGAAAAAGAATAATTTCAAATGTATTTGGATAAATTTGTGTGTATTGATCCTTCATGTGTCGCTATGTAAGCATAGCCGCAACTCAATTTTGTAAAAACGGCACAAATTGCATGGACTGTAAATCAATAAATAAATGTGTTAAATTGTTTATGAAATTATGATTAATTTATTGAAGATAACGAAAACAGTGGCTCTATGGTCCATGTCGCCATTTTAGAAAATAAAATTTGAAATTCAATATCTTCAAAAAACGAGTCCTTAAGTGCCCAAATCGGCTCAGGCCGTGATTTTCGAACCGACCCCTTTGGAATTGGGATACATATGGCCCACCCCCTGGATTCCCCAAAGCCGAATAAATTACTTGGTGCGCTACTGTCAAAAGGTGTTCATATTTCTGATGTCGACTTACTTCTCAAGCTGAATGTTGAAAGAAGTTCTGAAGCCTAGAGCATTAGAGCATATAACTGAAAATTTCGGCATTTCCTACTATGTGTGGAATTCTGTTTATGTATTCGTTACGCTCATAGAGGTAGTACCTCTGAAATGTTTTTGAAGGGGCTTCGGCGTAATTATTTAAAATAAAACAGAATTGTGAGCTGCCACTGAAAAAAAAATGGGAACATCCTTTCTAGTTTAATTTCAGGACCTTAACTAGATTATTTCGGTGATTATTTATGCAACACCGCACAGCACAATTCATTGTTGAAATAATCACACGTTTACGAACTTAAGTCCAAGGTTTAATCACTAAATTGTCACTTCAATTATTTTTATTTAAAATTAACACAATTTGTGGAACAATTCAAAGTTTTTTAATTAAAAACAGTACAAAATATATGACGGGCAAAAAAAATCCCAATCTGAGTTTAATTCGAAATGACAAAATTGACATTAGCAATTTAACTTGGTTAAGGCTTGTTTAGACTTGGTTAAATTCTTCTGGCCTTTCCACCCCTTCGCCAAAGAACCGAGATTCCCTCACACCGATAGGGTTTTTACATGATATTTAGCTTCCTTTAGTTATATGCTGTAAGGTCTAGAGTTGAGGGGTAAAATGACATAATAGGAATTTTGTGTGACGGAAATGCACATAACTTTCTTCTGCTTTTCAACATAACCTGATAGGAGCTGTTGCACTTCTTATAAGTGACGATAAATCCAAAAGGAAAAGATAAGTATTCTTCAGTAGAATATGAAAATTTGATCGATATGCCTTTCAGAAGCGTTTTTCTTCTTCAGAACTGGGTTTCTGTAATATTTTGTATGCCTTTCGGGCCACAGTAATATTCATAAAAAAAAAAATAACAAAACTGACATCTTTCTAATCAGGTTAACCATCTTTGGAGACGGATAATCCATTACTTTATTTATTCTGTCAGCAACATATTTTATCAAGTTCGTTAAAAATCGGTCCAAATACTGCTGGTATCCTTTTTAAACAGGTGTTTGATAGCAGCTGTGTGCTCATTGTTTTACGAAAATTTCTAGATACACACTCGCTAATTGAACAGCTCTAAATCTGACTGATAGATTCGACTTAAGTTTTGTAATAGCAGCAACAATCATCATAGTAAAAGTAGATTCCAATTGGAGTGATCCTCTTTCTACATATATCAGCCGGCGATTTTTTCAAATGCCCTTCGTAAATTATTTCCGCGATGGATAACTGGACACCACAGAATATGGAAGGCCTGACATATCTTCTAGATCGAGTATTTTCTTGGACTAAATGCTTTTAGATGGACAAAACTATTTCTCGAGACAAATTTTACGGTCTTGTTTTTAGAGACTGGAATCAATAGGGGCAATAGGTGTGATCGCCCAACTGGAACTCTCAGAAATCAAAGTTTATACTCTAATCAAATGGAATAGAATTTATAAAAAAAAAATATTTTTAAAAAATAGAAAATAATTTCTCCCTTCAGTTAATGAGTACCTACATCGCAAAAGTTGTCTAGAGTTTTCCTTCATTTTGCATTTAATTTGATTTTTGAATTATATTACATTTGTGTATAAGTTTTAACATTTTCAAGGTAGGTAGTGGGCAGTTAAAATTTTAATACTACCAGTGAATAACAATTTCCTAATTTGAATTTTACTCCTAATGTTTAGAAAAATATTTAATTAAATTACTTTGACTCGACTTTACTCTACGTAACTTATGCTATTCATTAAATGAAGGGAGAAATTATTTTCTATTTTTTAGTGCGGTTTTTGAAGTAATTTTTTGTTAAAAATTCCTTTTTATATTTATTCTTTTTTCTTTTTATAAAAAAAATTTATTTATTGATATGGCAGTATGTATATATGTACCTCCCCCGTGGACAATTTCTTCCTCCCACATTTGAATCATCCTTCAATATTGATTCCATTTCAGAACGTCACACAAATTTCTATCCATATCAATCTCTCTCGGCATTCGTAAACCAAAATTTATACCAAATTTGATTCAATACCAGAAATTTATTAATTTCTATGCATCTCACTATTTGCATTTACAACGTCACTAAAATGATTGAATCATACTATGATGATGTCTAAAAACTAAAAAAAAAAAACAGATTTGACTATATATCAAATCTTGCATGCTATACAACAATGCCCGTACCTTCCCCCATGCCCCAAGCTCCGCCAAACACATAGGCTTAAATTATTCTCAAAAATTGTATTATTATATTATTAAGGAATTTGCAGTACACAAGAAACATTTTTGCAATTTTTTGCAAACGAAAGCTTAGAAAAGTCGGGCATATTGATAAAATGTGGTATGTTGGAAGAATCGTCATAGCCGGTGTACCTAAGTAATATCAGATTTAGTTTTGTTGCAAATATTTAATTTAAAGCAAATAGGTTTATAACATATATTAACACTATCTTATTAGCACTTCTCGAAAATTTCTTTAGTCGGTTTGAAAGGAAATTATTGGAAAAAAATAAATTTAAAAACGTTGCCTTTAATTTTTGTAACAAATTGCAGCCCAGTCCAGGAAATTATGGTGTTTGAACGAAATGTAAGCTAGCTTTATGTGAATAACACCAGCAGTAACACAAGGAAAGAAGTGTATTATAATGTACAACCAAATTTTACTACATTTACGATGCTAATGAAATTTTCATACTGAAATGAAAAAAGAAAGCTATACAGGGCGGTCCACAACTGATGGTTTAAACTTCAGGAGCTGATAAAGAACGTTGAGTTATGAAAGAACAAATTGCGTCTTTTAGAAGGGTGAGGGTATTTATGATTTTGGCATATTTCCCCTTAACATCCTGTAACACTCTTACTGTACACTTATAAAAGAATAATGGGAAATATTGACTAACTGACCAAGATTTTAAAGAAATACCTCACTATTATTTTTTTCAAACTTAACCCCGTTTTCCGTCAAACCATTTTAATATGTAGCAGCACTGATGACCTTCGAATTGTGTTTCCCGCTTAATATTTCAAGTGATAATACAGCACCACAGAATTGTGGAATATAGATACTTATCTTGCCGCTCATTATTTAATATAAATACATCTCGTAACAATATCCATATATATATGTATTCTTTTATTACTATACCTGCTAAAGAGGCCTTCATTTGTAAGGACAAGACCCTTACTACTACATGAGAGCCCCAACGGAGTCCTAACATTCTAAAATAATTGCAGTGTTCTTATAGAAAACTGACAAAAGTGTGATTTGAATAGCTTCTTCGCCCTAAACTACTATTCATACAGAAAAATAGGGTTCTGATAATATTAAGCTTGTTTTCTTATCTTTCGAACCGAAATAAAAATTTTATACCTTTCCTAACAAAATTCTTTTAAGAAATTTATCTGAACCAAATGACTACGATTCCTCAAAGAAAAACTCTCAACTGAGTAATCATTGTATATGACGCTGTACCGTCATGGCATGCCACACAAATGCAACTATTACTCAGCTGAGAGTTATTGAGCGTAAAATGGTAAGGTTATTTTCTAATCAAAACTATTTCATTATTTTGTTAAGTAAGGTATATAGCAAGTGTAGCCTTTGGGAAGCTAAGGAACCAAGCTGTAAATTACTAAAAGACTATTTTCCTCAATGAATAATAGCTTAGACTCTATAGCATATATGAAGTCAATATTTATCACTTTCCCATAAGTATCAATATAGGACATTTTCGAGAACGGACTCCCAACGCACACATATAGATTTCTGTTTCATGGCTTGGGAAGTATTTTCGAGGGTTTTGGAAAGGAATAAGGATTGCTTGCGTCAGAAATATGTTTGAAGAAGTATACATAATATTTTGTCCCTCCCATCCACCGAAAGCATTTGCCAGTATTACCAACAAGACACTGAAGTTTTTATCCCACTGAAAAAGACATTAAAAATCTCTGCTGAACTAATTGTAAGTATATATGTAAACTTTACTCACCCTCAAAAATTATTTTTGATACTTATATCTGTCAAAAAGCTAATTTTCTCCTTTTGATAGTTGAATGAAATAAGGTAAAATAACAAAAAATTTTGAAATACTTTAACAAAAACTATAAACAATAAAATTAATTGGGAAGAAAACTTTTTATTTAAAGTAATAAATTTCAATGCAAAGCAATTGCTGCATTACAATTTCTCACCTTTTACACAAATTTTGCTATGGCTAAAAGTAGCCATTTTTAGCTCCAGTGCCCGACCATAGCTTAAATTAGCTAAATTCTGCACCGTCAAAAAATAGCTGACTTTGCAGAAAATAGCTTATTTGAGAAATCTTGAAAGACAGAGGGCTTAAATAAGCTCAGAGAGTATTGAACTTTACTTATAATATAAGCAATTGATTTCTTTCTTATTTGCAATTCTAATTTAATTTTTTTTTATTTTAATCACCCTCCTCTACAGCAAATGTCTGGATCCGCCCTTGTTGCCAGGACGGAAAATTTTTGCTCTTCTCAGAGATGAATTAGAAATACCGCTTAGCAGGATCTGAAAAGAAAGAAAGTGGAGCAAAATTCTGAAATCTTATTTGACAGATATTAAAAAAATTTTAATTACAAAAAAATAAATAAATAAATTGAAAAATTTATGAAGAAAAAAAAATATGCATTAACTTTCTGTTAAAAGTTCTTTTGGAAATAGCTAGAATTTTGTTGAAGGGAAAACCCTTTTCCAATATTGTTAATCATTTAAAATAACGGTTTGGAATTAGTTAATTTTTCCATAGCGACAACATTTTCGATTTTGTTTAAAGAAAGTGCAATTTATATGTATTAATCTATGGAAATCATACATAATTCACGGCTTCTCATACTTATGTATTCCACGAGTTTTCATATGATTGATTTATAATGTTGTTGAAGTGAACGTCCTTCTTTTAACACGATTCAAAATTTCTTAATTCTATATCACACAACTATGCAAGTTAGTTACTTCTAGTAAATTTCGAAATTTTAAATCAATTGATTTGCTTTGATTTTACTACCGCACCATAACTTGTTCTGCTCTTTAAGAAAATAATTTTCAATGACCTCTGCCGAAAATATTGTAAAACGCCTTGAAACGATCTCAGTTTCAAGGAAAATGGGGAGACCTTTTAACACTGATAATAATTACTGTTTGGAAATTTTTGAGAAAGGAAGGCTAGAATTTATCTAATGATTATAATTTTAGTCATTCTTCTTTTATGTTGCAATCATGTTGTGTAATTGATTAATATGTTTACTAGCTACATAAATAGCACTCCGCTCTGTATATTATAATAACTATTATGAATTATTATTAAGAATTTAATTTTAACTTTACAAATTCGTTGGATATCGTTTGGTATAGTTCTGTATGTCATTCTTGAGATTTTGCAGCACATTTTGTAATTACAAGAGATGTTTTGTGATATTAACTTCAATTTATATGTTCAGTCTAACTTAATTTCTAGTAGCTTCGCTTTACCTAATTGCTCGATTTGAAAAATGCTATTGAAATAAGAATTTTTGTATTTAAAGTATGAAGATTGTTGAAAAAAGTAACAAGTTTTTGTTCGAGGGGTGGTGGGGGGGGGGGGGGGTATCATGAAGGATGGAGAAAATGAAAAGAAATGGAAGCGCACTTTTAACATTAAACATGGAGCTAGTCATGCAGATATTTCGGCTGCAAAGTACATTTGCAAAATACCTACGCAGAAGGCTTGAAATTAATGACAAATATACTCGTTGGATTCTGCGAAATTTTTTCAAAAAATCTTTACACTTGTGTAAAATAGAAATTAAAAAACAAAAAAAAAAATCGAAGTTTGAGTTCAAGGCACTCGGAATTCTGCTTCAGTCATCATGCTTGGCAGGAGATAAACGAAAAAAATATCTGAAGAAGCATTAGTTCTTTTTTGACAACATATTACCAGGATGGTCACTTTATGTTCTGACCGGATAAAGCATTTTCGTATATAATAAGTAAAAAAGCTAGAATTGGTCTAAGACCAATTCTTATGATACCCTAGCCTAGATGAATGCCCGTATGAAATTTCGTATGGTCACCTATCTGTGCAAGTTGATTTTTGAAGTGGTTTTTCGCAAATATTTCTAGAATGATTCGGTGGACAGAAAACATGTTTATAACCAATTTTATAGGATTTCGTATTTTGAAGAAGTTTTTAGTACAAGAAAAATGTCTAGGTCTGATTGCTCTCACAGTATACCCAAATTATTATGTGGCAACATCAAGAAGGGGTTGCCCAATTTAAACATCATGTACCAAATTTCAGCTCTCTATGTCGACGCGTTCTCAGGCAATGTCCAAATATATAGTGGAAAACGAAATTTTTGTATGGCAACTCCTCGAAGGAGTTGCCGGATTTGTTTCATTTTCGAACTTAATTTAACTTTTTTTTTAAAGTCCGTGCATAAAAATTCAGCTCTCTAAGTATACACGTTCTCGAGTTATCGTACGCACAGACCGATGGACGGACGTGCCAAAATCAAAATAACTTTTAATATTATACGTGGCTGTTCAATCTATTTTGCTCTAACTTCATAATTTTTGTACGTTACGAACGGAATGACAAACTTAGTATACCCTGTAGATTTCATCTAGGGTATAAAAGGAGAAACTGTTGCTTCAAGTTTGCAAAGATGTTTAGCTACAAGTCTTTAGTTTGGGAGAATGTGACTTTTTAGTGGTCTGTTAGCGGCACCTTTTATGGCACTTCTTTTCGCATATTATAAGAATTCAAAGGTTAATCATACCTCTCGGTAGCCCAGTGGTAATCATTATCCTTTTACGTCTTTTACTACATAGCCTCCTTTCACATATTCTAGGACTTCCCATTATAGTATATTCTTACTACTATGATACTCTATACTTAAGTCAACAGCAACGACAATCGGAATGGAATCAATAGGTGACAGAGAAGAGAACATTTGTAAGCTTTAAAACTTAAGCCTTAAGCTTTCACCATAAGCAAAGATGCCAACATTTTGCAGCCTCATCTTTAGAATATACATAATAGTTGTGTTCTTTTGTGTCTCGTACACTGGTACAATCATACATTTGAGAGTGCGAGCTACACTGTAGAATGTGTAGTGCAATGTTGTACTGCACGGCTAAATATAGTTCTATTCGTCAAAAGGGCTAAAATAACTTGGTCTCTTTATGTGACCTCGCTTTCCTTTTCTGAAAATTACTCAAATTAATATATTTTCATTGTGATTAACGTTTTATACAGGGTGATTCAGATCAAGATATCTTCCGGTATACCACGTGATTTCTTGTGCTAAGATGATCAAAAATTGTTCCACATACCCCCCCCCCCCCCCCCCCCCCCCCCCCTCCCCGGAACAACTTATTTTAGGAGTTGTGGCCTGTTGAAGATTTCGCCAAAATTCGTGAACGCTGATGGGAATAAATGAGTATGACTTTTTAACCATCCTATAGAATTTGGTTATTGTTGGCTTATTAAATAGCCAAGGATAGTAGCTGTCGAAAAGTGTATTACTCTTTACTTTTTAATTAAGCATTTTTAAACTATTCTCAAATATTTCCAAAATTCTGATTTTTTTTACACACAAATTTCATAAATACCGTTATTTATTTCAAAAACTTTCTTCCATGTATCAGTTTCAGCAGTGGTTTATTGGCACATTCAAGCTAGATCATAAAATTGCATTCCCATCAAAAGTATTGTTTACAGATGAAGTTACTTTCACCAGGGATGGAGTAGTAAATACTCATAATTTGCACACCTGGGCTTCGGTGAATCCTCGCGCCATTTTAGAAGGATATCATCAGAGTAGATTTAAAATAAATGTGTGGTGTGGGATTGTTAACAATTACTTATTAGGTCCGTTTGAAATACATAAATTGAATAGTACCACTAACCTCTCCTTTTTAAAACATGATTTAGAAGACATGTTGGATGAGTATATTCTCCTTTCTCTTAGGAGCGAGATGTACTTTATGCACGATGGCGCTCCGCCACATTACTCTGCTCAGGTTAGAAGTTACCTTACCTGCGCGATGGATAGGACATGGAGGACCAATTTCTTGACATGCTCTATCACCTGATATTACCCCTCTTGATTTCTTTTTACGGCACTATTTAAAAAGTATACTTTATAGTTCAGTTATTCTAGGGAAGATCAATGGAATAGGATACAAACTTCTTGTAACCATATTAGAAATAACAGTAATAATTTTGTTAGAGTAAGATACTCATTACTTCGTAGGGCACAATTATGTATAGACCAGGGAGGACATCACTTTCAGCACATTTTATAGGTTTTGTTAGTTTAAATTTAAAGTAAAAGTTATAAGAAAATTATAACCAAAGAAATTGTGGGTCCAGTCCTACATACCTACCTGTGATTATTGCTTGTATGCAATTTTATGATCTAGCTTGAATGTACCAATAAAGCTCCACTGATGAAACTGATACATGGAAGAAAGTTTTTGAAATAAATAACGGTATTTATGAAATTTGTGTGTAAAAAAAATCAAAATTTTGGAAATATTTGAGAATAGTTTAAAGATGCTTAATTAAAAAATAAAGAGTAATACACATTTCGACAACTACTATCCTTGGCTATTTAATAAGGAAACAATAACCAAAATCTATACGATGGTTAAAGAGTTATACTAATTTATTCCCATCAGGGTTCACGAATTTTAACGAAATCTTCAACTGGCTACAACTCCTAAAGGAAGGAGAGGGAGGGTATGTGGAATAATTTTTTGATCAGCTTACCTCAAGGAATCGCGTGCTATACCGGATGGTATCTTGATCTGAATTACCCTGTATATCATTACCATTGTTTATCCTCCACTGTTCATAGATTCCAAATAAAATTTTTAACATATGTTGGGGAAGCTAAGTTTTATAGATGAAGTTTATTGGTTGTGTGAGACATTCTTTTGTAGTAGCAGTGCAATTAACTTATTAAGTGCTCAAAAGAACACAGCAAATATATATTATATAACATATTACTGGTTAGTCCTGTGACACAGCGAAAGTATATGATTCAAGAAACTTGAAGCAGAGGCAGAAAAAACAGTATTAGATAGATGAAGTGGCTATGTGAAAGCCATGTGCTCCCAATGGGATTGAGGAAGGCAAAAATACAGAGAAGTAATCTAGAAGATTCTTTAATACACAGAAAAATCCTCCAGAAATTTTACATTTTTTTCTTTTATAATATGTTTATTGGCATAAAATAAGAGGAAAGACTTGGGATTTAATGAGAAAATTTATATTTTTTGGTGGAAAGTTGCTGTGGTAGCTATAGAATTCATAAAAAGATAAACAACAATTATATTGTTACTTTTTTTTTTGTTGGAGGTAACTTCCCTGTATACTCAATGGTTAGTGGTACCAGAAAAAATTGAGCTGGTAAACTCAACATTCACACAGGTGCAAATTTTACTCCATATTAGTGATCAGTCATCAAACAAGACTGAATAAATGCAACGGTGATAAATCTTTGTTGGAAGATCCGTATGAATTATGAAATTTCATCATCCAAAGAATAAATCTTTTGCCTTGTTGTGCTATTTCTGATGAAACAAATTATTGCTGCTTGAGAGTTCTTCATTGCTGAGTATTTCATCCAATTCCACAAAGTCTGGCTATTATATTTGCTTTAACAGAAAAATCATTGTTTTCCTCGAATGCTAGATACGTCGAAAAAGCATTAACTCTGTTGTTGGAATTGTTGCAAATATGGTCACAAATTTCACGAAATGGACAAAAATTAAAAATTTCATGTATATAGCTCCAAAGCACTGGATATTTCCAATATATACCAGGGGCCTTATTGCAGAACTCGATTTGATACTTCATTTTCATTCGATACGATAGAGTTTGTCGATTTGATTTGATTTTGTTATTCTTGAACTTGATCGAGAGCATAAAAATGTGTGAGTGGGAAAATTTAATGGCGAACTCTACTACCAGGGTGATTCTGAAAATAATTTGGCAGTATTTCTTGGTAAAACATTTTCTATATCATTAAATGTTGTTGAGGATTGAGTGGATGGATCTGTTACGTTTGTTTTTATCCTTGGGCAGATTAACTAACGGTCTTCATCCCTTTCACTGCACAGTGCGTCTCAATTACATTTTTGGCCATAAGATGTTTCCGTTATTTTGGCATTGGGCCTAGTATTACATTAATTGATAATTTATAGGTAGGGAGCTTAAGAAAAATTGCAGTTTTTTTTTTATCTGTATTAAGAATCAAACTCATCTCACTCGTATTCTTTTGTTACTAAAGTACCTACTTAACAAAACCGTTTTTATGACAGTCGATCGACTTAGTGTGATCGAGTCAACTGTCTATTGGATAAATCGATATCGAGTTCTGTAATTTCAAACTGGGGATATCGACAGGCTTCTTTATTCAATCGAGCTCTGGAAAAATGCCCTCGAAATGGTAATCCAAAAACAAAAATTCTATAATTTGTACTTTTTTATAACTTGATGAAATTTCACAACGTATACAAAGTTTGTTGTCTGTCCATCTGGTCATTTTTCTAATCTAATCAAAATTTGCTTGCGATAACTGAAGAATGAATGAATTGTGCCTAATTGTTTTGGAACATTAGTAAATACTTTATCGATTATTGTATCCCCCCTTTAGAAAGTTCAATATTTTATATGCAAGTTTCATATACTAATTCATTGTCAAATTTTAATAATATTCATACAGATGGACACGAGAGTGATCTTATAAAACATTGTCTTATTAGTAAGAGTTGCCTTATAAGTCAACACAAAAAAAAAAAAAAAAAAAATAATTCCAGGAACTATCAGACTGTAGAAAAAAGAGTCACTGTTCCTGTTATCTATGACTCAAACTGTTCTAATATGCAACTTCACGATGATGAAATCCACTCACTGTTTTTTTTTTAGAACTATTGGTGTAGGGGCCACTTATTCGTCGGTATTTGGTTGGTTCGTTTGGGATTATTGAAGACTGCCCTTACTCTTATCCTTGGACTTTAGTGCCTAGATTTTGCCTAGTTGTCCTTCTTCATTTAATGGGAATGAATTTTTAGTAAGTACTGTTCGTTCTTTGGGAGATACACTATTCGACTTGCACTCAAGGGATAGCGCTCTCTTCTTCTATGATATTATAATCGGCTGGTCAACACTTTCCCATGGTTTCATTTCTATCCCTGCCGGTTTGAGCCGCAGCGCGTTGTTATTCTCGCCATACTGCAATATAATCTAATTGGGTTCTGTCTCTATCTTCATTAAAGTTGGGTTTAATATCCCTTTCGGATTCATTTCACAATCTTTGCGAAAATGAGTTTCTGAAATATTTTGATTTTTCCCAATTCTTTGAAAAAAGTTTTGCCAGAACATCTTGTTTGAAGCTTATCACAACCAGTTTGGTCTTTGATGTTAACTTTGGGAAGTCCTCTATAGAAGTTTTGTTTTTTATTCATTCGCAATTGGATGGTATCATTTCTTGAAAATTTTTTGGCTTGATTTTCGGAGTTCGGTCATCTAATAGCCGCTTTTTTGGTCTAAGATGAGTTGCTGAACGCCTTCGGCGTTATTCTTATTGCTTCACAAGTTGTTCGCTTTCAAAACGAAAAAAAAATGTATGAATAGCATCTGCACGCGCAAACACACACAGATACACACATACATTCAAGCGCACGCGCTCACGCACACACATTCGAGAAAGTACATTACAGAATTACGAAACAATAATATTCATTTGTTACTAATTATCTCATCATTCTACTACCGAACAATTATTATTGTCTGATAAGAAGAAATGAAGCGACATAGCAAGAACGCTGGCAGAGGAAGACATTTACGAATTGATCTGAGACACACCATTAATCTTTCCATTAAGGATTGCACCCAGACAATATGAGACCACCACAACTGCTCTGTACGCACAAAATGAGTTCGATTTTCTCATAATACCGAAACGCATAGATTTGAGGTGTATGACACCCTCACTTGAAATTTTTTGAAGGTTTTCTGGGACTCAGTATAAAGTTTGCACGAATGCTAACGTAAATTAAGTAGGGATGGCGGAGTGAGAACTGGCATACGTTAAGTGTCAAATTTAACACCGTCATATTTACATTTATATGACACACATGAGAAATACGGTTAATGGACCTGGATGGAATCCCATCCCCTTATTCTGTTTACCAAGCATCCTTTGACCCTTCACAGTAGTGAACAGGAAAAAGTAGGGTGGCAGATAAAGTACGTAAATTAAGTTGGGACCGCCATTTCATGGTAGAAAAGTTTTGAATACGTAAAAATTTAGGGCTCAATTTGGACTAATTTAATGCCACTTCTCCGAATTTAATGCTCTAGTACTTTTTAAAAAAATCCATGGATAATCCAACTTTATTAAAAGTTAGGACCACCACTACTGAGAATTACTATACCAATACGAAGTAAGGGAGTACAAATGTAACAAAGCATATGCATCGCCGTGTTGAAATGTAAATAAAGTTTTTATCGTGGAAGAAAAAATGTTAACCGCTTGTTTTCCAACAATGGTTGCAACTTTAAAATGCAAAACGTTTTTTAAGACCCCAAAACTCGTAGGTTTTAATGGCTATCTGCAACAAATCAACGGCCAACCATGGTTAGAATTTTAAACTCTTACGATACACGGTAATTTAAGACAAACAAATTTAGTTTGCAGTGACCACTGTGTAAAGCTACAAAGACTTAATAAATTGCAGAGAATAAATGTACCTAATTAATATCTCCACATAAATTTAACGTAAATTCTTTTGTAATTTGACAAATAGCGAAACGCGTTTATCAGGGTTCAAAAACTAATCTTCCTCATGTTTTACATTATGAAACTCAGCAGAACAATGGAGTGTACTCGTAGAGAAAACAGGAAGTCTGGAAATTCTATTTGTGTTCAAGGCATTGAATGTCAATTTCTAAGCTGGACACCAATGTGGCATCTACATTTCGGTGTTGCACTCAGCAATAGTTAACCGCTGATTCATGGTTTCTTAGTTGGTTTGTTGGAGATTAGGCATAATAACTACTATAGAAAAATAGTAAAATAAATTATATTTTCTCTACATTTATGTGGATAACGCCTTACTAACCTTTATCAGTTCGGAAAATATTAGAGTGTTCAACTCCTTTCCAGTATTATTTGTTGATAACAGATTTAATCCGACTGAAAAACACAGTATTATTAAAATGTTGGTAGCGTGTAGGTTAACATAGATGGAGCATTTTGTTTTTTAAACTTTCACTTTTATGGTTTCTTGGCCTCAATTGATTTCTTGCTTTCCGAGAAAAGGCATTAAATTGGCCTTAATTAAGTCCTAAAATATTATGCAGTGTACACTATTGTAACGATACTATTTTACCTATTGTCAGTAGTGGTGGTCCTAACTTTTAATAAAGTTGGATTATCCATGGATTTTTTTTAAAAAGTACTAGAGCATTAAATTAGCCCTAATTGAGCCCTAAATTTTGATGTATTCAAAACTTTTCTACCATGAAATGGCGGTCCCATCTTAATTGACGTAGATAAAGTATTTTCCTCAAGAAAATTTCATAGTCATTCACGTTTGAAATATGTGCACGTCAAAAAGGTCTAACATTCTCCAAATTTCGAATTCCTACATTGGGTCGATTTCGTGAAAAAGTCTGTGACAGACTAACAGATGGACGCAAGAGCGATCTAATAACTGTTCCGGTTTTTCGTTTTGAGATACGGAATTCTAAAATTGGACTAAACTTTTATTTTCCACTTTATTTTTACTTTTATTTTCATCTGTAGTATTGGTCTTGGACCATTTACAACTTTTTGTCTTGTTATTAAGAAAGAAAGTTAGAACTGGGCGCTTGGTTTAAATTGCTTACAAATTTATGACTGTAGAAATATTGTTTCGACCATTTTTCGTTAGAAATATTTTATAGCTCGTAATAATTTTTCTATTCCGTCCTCGATAATTAGTTAACATTTGCGTTTAGATCTCGATATTCATTTCCCTCTTAATAATCTTCCATTATTATCCACTTATGTTAACTTTTGGATTTGGCAGGCATACAGCTGCGAATTCTCTTACATTCTTTATTTATAGTTATTAGTTAAATACTTATGCCCTAGATACACAGCACTCTTAATGAAGAAATAACTAACGATTCATTAGTCTATAATGATTCATTATAAACTGCAGACATACAGCCATTTCTTTAATTAAGTTGTTCTGTTAAACTGGTTTTGATAAACGTATCACATTGAAGAAGCAATACGGATCGAATTAACACGATAAACTTTGTTTTCATTTATTTTATTTTCAATTAACCAATTTGCAAATGAGAAAAATATTATATAAAAAAAAATATTGATAATATAATTTGTGATTTGCATTTCTTTGCATTTCTTCTTCTTATTTTTCAAATCGGCAGATGCACAGCGGAGCTCCAGATTTACATTATATGCCAAATCTAGCACATTTTTCCTCATCTAATGAAGGAGGAAAACACTTCATTATCATCTGGTTTTCGAGCTATAATGACATATACTATGTGACACACGGGATTTTAATGAATAGTTAGTACAAATGATTCATTAGGTCGTGGTGTGTGTCTAGGGTATTAGCTTCTTATATATAATTAGCTACTTCAATATTTTATATTCAAGAGTTGAAAAAGAAAGAAAAGTTTCGGTTTGGAAATGAGATCCACATTTTTATACTAAATCTTACATATAATTTTTGTTAGTAGGTACTGGAGCCAAAACGGTTCCATTATTAGTATACAAAAATATTTAAGTAGCATTCGTAGCATTCGTAGAGGATATCAATTATCAGGGCATAATATCCAGGAGTTGAGTCTAGTTTTTATAGTTTAATGAAAATCACCGATCACCGTTCGTTCCAATCAGAGATGTGTTTGCTATACTATTGGAAAGATTTATAATTTTTTTTTTAATACCTCAAAGTGACATAGCTTGTCTCAGATTCTAATTTAGAAGTGTTGGTCTCTGAGCAGGAGAGGACAAAGCTTCGTCCAATAAGGGTGGGTAGAAAGGCAAGACGCTATTCTATTAGTCAATTAGAATTGTAGGTTGGACAGGGCTTCCCTGTTCTCTTTTCTTCTTCTTCGAGGGACTCTCCAGGAATTTGTAATTCCACTATTGTGTTCCGAGAAGCTCTTTGACTATACGTTACCATTAAGCTGAATTCGTTCATTATAATTTATGTAGAGTTGTCCAGGATACATTAGAGTTGTTTCTTTTTTATTTGACATTAAAAGCGAAGGAGAACAATAATTCACCAAATTTTTTGAAGAAGCGCAAAAAAGAGCAGACTCTTTAGGAAGGTCAATAAGCTTACTTATATTTGCAAAGAAACAAACAATGGGAAGTAATGTGCCTGCTGAAAATGTTGATACATATTACCGACGAGCAATTTTCGTACTACAATTGGACTCACTCGTTAATAAAGTTTCAGATAGGTTCCTATAACATGAACACCTTATAAAAATATTTACTATCCTTATAGAATCTGGTAAAGCTACTATTGCAGATGAGAAGCAACAATTTTTAATAAGAATTCTATGATGAACTGGTATCGTCGCATGTGGGCACGGCAGCAGCAGGGGTATGATCATGTGTAAAACATAGCATGCCCTTGTTATGTGACGGCCCTGATATCTACGAGTCAGAGATGTCAGTGAGAAATTGCACCATGCGGAGGAACTGGGAGAATCTGGGCTAGGAAAAGGCCGGATGGATGATAACCCACATTGAGGGATTCGATTTGTTTTTGGGGTGGGGCTCTAGAAAGAAGAAATACAACGCCCACAAAAAATTAAAAAGTTTTTTTTTTTTAACCCAGAAAATTAAGATAACAAGTGAGGAACAACAATGTGGATAACGAAATCAACAGCGCAAAAAGGGGAACATAACTCCAAATGTATAATTTGATACCGACAGCCACTACGTAGTCCAACGTGAGGAGCAAATGGAGTAAGTCACGTCAGTCCGTGAAGCGTGAGGCAAATTATTCTGCAAATTTTTATAATTATAATTGTCGACGAAGCGGCCGAGGCTCACAAAGTACTTTCTAAATAGGCCACATAACTTCGCACACGTACGTGTGGCCCAAAATATTCCTAGGATTATAATTTTCTTTTCAAAATTATTAATATAAATTTTGGTTTTGCAAGTATATCCATATTATTACCTTTCTACATTATCGATAATCGTTATAAGTGTCAACAGTGGACAAATTGTATTTAATATTGACCTTAATGAGTGCTATTCTCTCAAAGGAGCACCTGATAGAACTCCCGAAAATATTCGCGCATATTAATTTCATGGACAACGTATACTTTAGTATCGAACTACTGAGCGCTAGCCTTTCAAAGGAGCACCTGAAATAGAAAAGTTTTCGTCATTTACGTGCAAATAATTTAATTGTACATATTATCAAAATGTTTTCATCGTATGAATTATA
Source organism: Dioctria rufipes (assembly GCA_963924295.1). Lineage (NCBI taxonomy): Eukaryota > Metazoa > Arthropoda > Insecta > Diptera > Asilidae > Dioctria > Dioctria rufipes. The sequence continues at coordinate 243,762,994 of OZ002741.1, forward strand.
AAAAGTAAATTTGAGCTTACCTAGTGCAGTCATTTCACAAGAGCAACTGAAGTGAAGAAAATTTCATTATTCGTCGCGATAAGTAATTATTATGTTTTAAATTACGATTAAATCTTCGGCACCTGAATTATTACGCTAATTTAAAGGACTTACCCAGTGTTGTCCGTACATCTGAGCACCTGAAATGAAGAAAATTTCCTTATCTCTCACGATAAGTGCATAATATACGTTAAATTACTATAGAATACTCGTCATATGAATTATTACGCCTATTCAAATTAACGTACCGAGCACAATCCGATTACAGGAGCACCTTAGAATAAGATAAATGGTATGAAAGTTGTCGTAATTGGTTTCGTCAAGGAATTGAATTTTATTTAGGAACTTATCAAGCGCAGTCCTATCACAGGAGCGCCTACAATTGATTATAACGTTTTCATACTTAGTTTTAATAATATCAAAGTTATCGAATTGAATCTTCCATTGTTAAAGTTTTTGTGAATTGGGATCTATAACACTGTACATTGACACTTGGGCTTAGCTTAGCTGATTCATGTAACTGAAATCGTCCCCAGGCGAGAATCTTCTTTAGCGTGTCTATTCGAATTATACTATTTAGCTCCCCAGAAGGACTTTTAGGGAAACTCCGCGGTAACGGAACTGAAAGTTCTTGTTTGTTCCAATAAGTTGAAATTAATTGAGTTGAGTGAAGAAGTCCTGTTGGGGTCGTTCTCAGAATAATTAAGTAGTCGAATATAGCCTCAACCTATCAGAGCGTCGGGGGTGAACAAGTAAAAAAAAAACAAAGGAAAGAAAACAAAATTTTCACATGGAGCATTTCACATGGAGCATCCAGAGCAAACCGGCTAGAGCTACGGGGGTGATTATAAGATCAACTCATAATGGTATGTATGATTATGAATTAAAACCATGCACTATGATTAGATAAGCAGGACTTTCATTTTTCCTCTCCCTCTTTGAGTCTCTACTACTCTCTTCAACAGTTGAACTATAAGGGACGTCACCAAACTACTGCCAGTAGGGCAAAAGGATCCTGCCATCCGATCCTAGGATACTCAATAGGTAAGGGATGTACTCGGTCCCTTCTAGGCCAGTATGTGGCGTGTTGTCTTTTTTTTTGGTAGATCTCCGTTTTCTATAAAGCACGATTTATATTTTGTTATGACAATCGACAGGCAGGTGTTTCTTTTTGGTGAACCCACCCTGCACTCTCCGCCACATAGCCGAGGTACTAGCGAGCTGGCCTGCTACACTGTCAGTGGGTGAGCTATCAGCTATTATTGGCAGATGGACTTAACGTCCTCCAGCTCTCACTTTTCATAAGTCTTATAACAGAACATTGAGAAGAATACACAATACAATAGCCAGGCTCTTTTAGTAGAATTTGATTTCTGGTATACAAAATTTATAAACAGCGCAAGTCCACCAAAAAACGTAATAGATGATTTAAACATATGCAGCCCGAATACACATACTAATATATTATTTATTTTGTTGCAATTATTTTGTACACTGCCCGTATCCACAAACAAGTATTAAACAGAAAGATCGTCCTCAACCAAAATCCTCGAGAAATACTTCGGAAGCCATGATAAAGATTCTCCCACTAATACATAAGATCCCTAACTTAGTTCTAGCATTCCAAAATAATTACAGTGTTCTTATGTAAAACTGAAAAAAGTTTGATTTGAATAGCTCCTGCGCCCTAAACTACTATTCATAGAGAAAAATGATGTTATGATAATCTTAAGCTTGCTTTTTTATTGTTATATCTTTCTTAATAAAATTATTAAAAAAATTTGAATGACTACGATTTTCTAAACAAAACTTCTTAGATGAGTAATAATTGCCGTAATAGCAGTAGTCATAGCCGCACATACACATATGCAACTGAATTGATAGTTATTGAGCGTAAAACGATAACGTTATGTTTTAATCAAAACTATTTAATTAATTTTTTAAGTAAGAAATATAGTAAGTGTAGCCTATGGAAAGGTAAGGAGCCAAACTTAAAATTTTGGAAGACTATTTCTTTGTGTGGATAGTAGTTTAGGCCCTATAGCATATGTAAAAACAATGTCTAGACTTTTTTTAGATCATTTTACAGACTAGTAAGCACATATACCGCAATTATTTTTCGGAGGTTTTGTCCTCGATACTTCTTCCTTCCGATAATCAGGTAATCGAGACATACTTGAGGAACACAACACTATGAAAGAAATTTGATTAAATGGCTAGACCAATTTCAACATTCATCGAGAAATAGATGTTGATTAAGTTGAAGTAATTAAGGTTTTACATTAAAATAGTCCAAGGAAGTTTGATGATTTTGTACTGTAATATGTCTAGATAAAAAAATTCAAAATATAAAATTATAACAAATCAAAAACAACAATTCATATGTTAAGCCCCCCCTCAACCATAAAAATTCTGAGTGCGCACCTGAGAGGCGTTTTAGAATAGAACCTCTGGAATAATTTAAAATATAAGGATTAAATGACGGAAGAACAGGGTAAAATCTTCCAGTGTAAAAACACTAACAACACATTCTGTAGTGACAAATGTGACTATGAACATAATTGGCAATTTATAAAACGAAGAAACTATACATCCGGGGATGCTTTGAAAAAATGATATACGGACTAGTCTGCCTTTCACATGTAATACGCAACTAGTTTGGAATATAAGGATATTTAATGAAATGAAATATTTAACAAATGTATTATGTTAATTCTGTAAGATAAAACCGCCAAATTTATTCCATATGCATTTCCTTCTTAAATTGTACTAAAAATTCAAAGCTACTCTATCTAATATTAAAAATCAGTGAAAAGTATAAAAAAAAAAAAAAACGTAGAAAATGTCTATTTTAATGTAAATTCATCAACTTCTGTTGTTCGCAATGAATTATAAATTTTGTTTTCTTCTTAATATATGAAAACAACAGCTGTAAACATTAGAACTCAAATTCAAATATTGAATTTGAACTTGATACAATTTTCATGATTCATGAAATATGTTTTGATATACATATGCATATACAGAGTTAGCCTTGTATGTGACGATCATCGAATCAATGCCATAATATCGAGTAAAAACTCCAACCAATATTAAATAAATCCTATTTGACTAGTGGAATCATACAGACGATTAACCGAAAAATTACAGAGTAAGGAAAAAAAAAATCGTATCTCTTATTAGATGAATAAAGGTGGTATAGTAGGAAATATTTTTGAATATCTCTTATCAAAGTCTTCTCTCATACATCTTTAAATTTACTAAACTTAAGTGTGAAATGAAAGTCTTTTTATTTCCAAGCGAAATGTGTGCGCGTGCGCTTCAATACAGTTAATTTCTGCGCGACCTTTGACAGATTTGTTGTCTATCATCCGCACTACTTATGCTTCCAGTGACCAATCGTTTTATATCCATGCGGGAGTAAGAGCAAATAACAGCCAACAACAACAACAAGAATAACAACAAAACTACACTTGAGCAGTCCACCGTATTTCCTTGGACCCTGATGGCGACTTTGCCACTGATTTTGACTACCTTTTGCTGCGCGACCAAATTGTTTTATATATTCGCTAGAAAATGAGTTTGTCAGCAGTTCAGTCTTAGCTCGATCAGTAATCGGTTGATCGTGGAGAGGAGGTAGTACGTAGATTGTGTACTGTGTTAAGTAATAGCAAAATATTTAATTATATTATATTGATCAAATCTGATCGCTGGTGGAATATCGAAATCGATTAATATTGTATTAATCATCAGTTCTTCATAAAAGGTACTGTCTACAGTGTTTTACGTTTTACTATGGGATTGGTTTTGATTAAGATATTGAATGTGCCTTTTGTATGATCGTTTGTGATGAGAAACATATTATGCATAAAAGTAATTCAGTATGCGAGAAATGGATATAATTTTGGTGCTTGGATTTGATTGATACCGAAAAAAAAAAACTGAATTTTGTGAAGTCTAATTATCACGAAAATGGAAAGTGTTTAGTATTCTGTATGTGATCTTTTGTGTGAGGTTTTTTTAATTATACGTTTGTGGTATATATAGATACTCTGTCTGACTAGGTAGTACGAAATCAAGCTATAGTAGTTGAGATTCGAAAATATTATCTATCTTATAAAAAAATTTAATTAGAAGATTTTTTATTAGTACATCCGTTATTTTAATAATGTGTTGAGTAGTTATTTGCTGTAGATACTTATTGTCTTCACTAGATTGTTGCTGAAGTGCCTACTTCTTTTAAAAGTATTTATGAGTACTTTTACCGAAAATAACTTCCACAAGTCGGTTGTACTGCACTTGCCACTAAACACACATACAGCTTAAGAACTGAAGTGTTTTGTAGGTTTAATATATTTGAATTTATTTTAATTTTAATTTCTTGTAGATCACCTTAAAATAATTTAATATTTTTCATTGATGATTTAGTGTAAAGTGACTGGGCTAATCAGATGCCATAATTTCTGTATTAAATTATCAATGTTGCCAATATTTGTAGGGAAAAAATATACATATAAGCAGGGTTCGCGTAAATAACGATTATTTGTCAAATTCTCGTGAAAAAAATCACACAGAAATATTTATCTAATTAATATCACTTCTACAATTACTTGCAGCTATTAAGGGGCTCTGTTCATTTCTAGTAAAATTATAAAAATTTGTGTTTAATAATATAAAATTCATACGAAATCAATTATATTTAAATTTTACTTAAAAACATCGAACGAAACTTTTAAACTTTACTTACGTAGGGCTTCAGTTCCTATTAAATGCTTTTTATTTTTTGAAGTCATCAATAAATCTCGTTATGAGATGATTAATATTTATTTCATCAGGAATAAAAATCATTTGTTGATTATTAGTTTTCCTGATAACATATAAAAATCGAATCGTGGTTATTATTTTTCTTGACAAATAAAAATCACCATGTAAATTTTATTATTCTAATCATGAACAATTTTTGGTGCTGCATGTAAAATACTAAGTACTAGTGTTTAGATGTTCAGATGAAATGTGAGGTCTAACAATAAGTAACGAAAAATTTAACATCTGAACATCTGCATCTAATATTTTGTAGTAATTATCACAGTGTACTTATATTTTTTTATTAACTGATAACATAAGCATTCAAAAATAAGAATTAGGTATATGTCAACTGAAAAGGAAGAAAATCTCTTGGAGATTTTTATTTGTAGACCAGGAAAAATAAAGATCATATAATACCACAAAGTTTTGTCATACAGTATAATAATTTAGCGTGGTCTATGAAAGAATTTACTTAAATTGAACAAGTAAAAAAGCTAGAAATGTTCTAAGACCAATTCTAATGATACCCTAGTAGATGAATGTGCGTATGTAATTTCGTATATGGTCACCTGTCTGTGCAAGTTTGATCATTGAAGTGGTTTTTCGCATATATTTCTTGAACGGTTCGTCGGACAGTAAAAATGATTATAACTAATATTATAGGATTTCATATTTCGAAGAACTTTTCTGTACATTAAAAACATCTAGGACTGATCGTTTTCACAGTATGCGTAAAAAACCTAAATTTTTCTATCGCAATACCAAGAAGGGATTGTCCAATTTAGCCCATTTTTGAAATTGTATTTACAATTTTTATGAAAACATCGTGTACAAAATTATCGTTTTCTACATTGACGCGTGTCAGGCAGTGTCGAAATATATAATGAAAAACGAAATTTTTGTATGCCAACCCTACGAAGGAGTTACTCGATTTATCCCATTTTCGAACTTAATTTTACTTTTTTTTTTTTTTTTTTTTTTAAAGCCCGTGTGCAAAATTTTCTAGGTACACACGCGTTTTCGAGACAGACAACTTTTAATATTATGCGTGGATGTCCATTCCATTTTGGTCTATCATCATTATTTCGAGGTATTACAAACGGAATGACAAACTTAGTATACCCTATAATTTCATGTCTAGGGTATAAAAATAATGATAACAGAAAGTTTTTTTAGACTTTTAAATTCTAACCTGGGGTCGAATTGTGATCAAATTCAATCAGATTACTACAAATTCGCAATCGTGTACTGAACTGTTACTATAAGCGCTAAAAATTATTTTGGTTAAAAGAAAAAAACCATATTTGCATAGCAAGCTCAAAAAAACAGTCAAAACCTCTACACCTCTGTAAATTATTTTGAATATATGCAATACGAAATGCCTAGTAACTACCTCAAAAAGTGACGTGTGATTTATATACATATTTTAGTTTGTAGTGCGTCAAGTGAGGGCAAATATCTCTATAAGTTGGGTCAATCTGCTGAATATATTTATTGAAGTTGTTGTTTGCTATTTACGTCAAATTATAACTTTTTTGAAATTATAGTTTTTTCGTACTTTTTTTTATTTTGTTTTTATTTTGACTCTCACGTGCTAAGAATTTTAATTATCTTGGACTGATGTAATTCAAAAGAGAAATGAAAAAAAAAAAATTGTTTTAAAGCTACATATATTAAGAAATGAATGTTCATGAAAAAATATAATTTTAAAAATAACTTTAAATCAACTAGAAAAATATAAAAATATTTCAAAAAGGAAAAGTAAACGCAATTATATTTTTGAAAAATATTTTTATAATTTATTTTTTTTTTGTGCGACTTATAATATTTTATGTGAAATTAATTCTACATTTTTATTTTCATGATGAGTTAACTTGATTGCAACCAGTTCATAGTATCTACTTATAAACTTTGCACTAATTTTTTTTTTGTAAACCACTTGCACTGAATGTATCTGAAAATTGATACTAAATATTTTATATAGATATGTAAGATTACCGATTTGAGTTCCTTAAAGTTCTTTTCATGTCCACTTCATTAACTTAAAAGAAGAAAATGAACACAAAAGATTTTGAACATTTACCTGAGTGACCAACTATGTTGATCTACAAACCGGCCTTAAATATATCAGTGTGGAAGAATCTACTTTTAAAGGATGATCTTACAGTAGATATATTAAGATCAATAATCTTTTGGCTATGTTCTATGTAAGATCTCTAAATTTAATATTTATTCTTCGTTACAATGACCTAGGGACATCTTTTTACTGGAAAGCTCTTGAATTAAGAAATATTTATCAGGATAAAGATACGTAATATCTATGTAGTCGCATGGTTTAAAGATGTAGAACTCTTGTAAATTGACTGACATATATACTTATATACATATTATATATTTTAAAGGATGACTTTTTGGAACCAATTGGTTTTTATATTTTTAAAACAAAGCGCTTCAATCTGAGAGTAGTAGATTTTCATCTTAACATATAAAAAATGTCATTTCATCTGCCAATTTAAATTATTTCAAGTTGCCCCTTTTATCCTGCTCGGAGTTTTTCGGAATTTTTTGAACAGAAATTTGACAAAAAATATTGTTTTTAGGAATCTTATAATTATTTTCCATCTCCAGAAATTATGTTGACTAGCTAGAATAAGATTGATAGGCGAGGCGAATTCAATAGATTTAGGAAAGTTAATGCAAAAGCCCTTATTGTAAATTTAACTTATGGATTGCATTTTGAATGAGTGACAAAACTTATAAACAAAAATTGAATGGATAACAATAAAGAAGTATAATGTATAATCAAACTCTGTTCATTTCAAACTACATTCAAACTACATACCTACATATATTATTTAGTAGCATAGGTTTACTTAAAAATAGAATTCATGTCCCTGTTGAATACAACTTTTTAATCGACAAGAAACTGCCCAATGGCTTAAAATAATATTTTTCTATGTTTATTCTGTTCCTTATACATATATACCTACTTGATATAAGAGTGCCATATAATGCATATGACATAAACTAAAATAGCTTTGGAGGACTAGTTGCATTCGTCGATAAGAGCATTCTGTAAACTTTTATCACAATATTTGGCAATAGTGCGTAACAATGAAATCCATGTACCTAGTTCAAAGAAAAACTAGTAGTTCGTGCACTTCGAAAGAAATTCGTCAAAGCATAAGTAAAGACTATATGTGAATTTACATGAGAAGTTTGGGCATCTATGTTGACAGCTATTTAACTTCTGAGAAATTAATTTCTATTCTTATCTCCTTTAAAATGATTCGTTTTTTTTTTCAAGTTGGTTGAAAGCAAATACGTTTCGTAATGAGAACATCTTTAGACTTTAGCTTAATGTTATTCAGAGAAATTTTACAATCTAGAAAAACGCTAACGATAATAGTTATTAAAAAATAATTTCTGAAGAATATTATTCTTAGAAAGACTTTTACCTTTCTTAAGGATAGTTTTTCGTTCAATTATACATTCATGTGTGTACATACATACATACATATATACAATTTCGCACCTACCTAGAAATAATTTGGAATAAAATTTCAAAACCACAAAGTTTTCATTTTGAAAATATACCTGTTTTACCTGTTACCATCTGTCGCATATTTCATTCTAGTGCAATGCATTACCATTTTTGCTGTTGTAAATTACTTACTTACGTACCAAGCGTGGTCAAATGACCCCTTCCAAAGTTTACTTTAAAATCGTACATTCATTGTTATTTCTTCAGCTCATCTGACTTTCTATAAATTCTTATATTATCCGATTATGCAATTTCTCGCTTTCCGTTTTTCTCTTACCTTATTTTTTATAGAGAAAAATTCTTGCATACCTATCCCCATCCATACGGGGTCATTTGACCCCTTACGAAATTTACGTCTTTTTCTGCAGTTCTTCAACTGGAACCTTAGTTCTGGAATCCAATACACTCCTAAAGTTATAGTTTCATTTATCTGAATGTGATATGTGTGCTTAGTTTCGACGTGAGAACTTGAACAACTAGATCGGGTCCATACGATGTAATGCATAAACAGAAAGGAATCTCATTGGAGATTTACAAGAAGAACTCCTTCAAATGAGTTCACTATAACTAACCGAAATATCAATAATGCCTCACTCCAATATAAAATCAATGATGCCTCGACCTGATGAGAAGTCCTCAATTTCTTCTTAGATATTTACAGAGCATGTTTCGGCAGAGCTTTTATTCACCCCAAGTACCAAACCATCCAAGAAATAATTATCAATCACGAAAAAAAAAACCCAAATAAGATTGTGCAAGAGTAGTAAAAATATTCAAACTTGCATAATTTGCAAGAAAATTTGTCTGCGGAAAATGCATCACGGAGAAACCAGTCATATGTGAAAGCTGTATTTTATTTATAAAATTAAAAATATATGTTTCATTGTTTTGTTGGAAATTAGAAGTTATGTTGAGAAATATTTCCCTTAATAACTTAAGAATTTCTTTCTGAAAATCAACGTTTTTTTCATTAGGTGTCAAATGACCTCTTATGGTAAGAATAGGTATGTATAAATTTCCGGTATGTTTAGTGTTAAATCTGGCAGAATTACAAATATCAATTCGATTTCGACGATGTGTTTAAAATGTTTGAACTACGTCACTGTTTGATGTTTGTAACCTTGTTATTGTTTCTAAAGTTATATAGACCTTTTACTTGTAAACATAACACACATGCATCAGTCCGCATTAAATTTCAGCTTTCATTAAGCTCCAATTTTAGCCGAAACTCCAAGGTTACCTCTTTTCAATGGTTCTTAAGTAATACATTAATTAGTTAATCAACTATGGATTGTTTCGTAATTGCGTGTGTTTGTGTGTAAGACTTGGTAAAAAAATAAATAATTATATAAAAATTATGACACCACACATTTTTAATAGAAAAGTAGAACAATAGGAAGTCAATGAGCTGAAATAGACTTATACTCTACTCTCAGTCAGTGCATGGTGGGTACCAATCTTATAAAATAACAAACAATATTGCTCATCAACATATATGCCACCTCATTCATCATCGCTGCAATTCTTATTCTCAACTCTCAAAGTGTCGTAATTAATAAAATTATCCATTGTTTATTAACTTGACCCAAATCGGTTTCGGTTATCGTCAGCAAATCAAAATTTTAAGTAATATTCAAATTAATGCCAGGCAGATGTAAATACTCTTTGGCCATCATCATTTCGCGTCACTATAGTTTCCCAAACAATCAACTGCAATATGAAAAAATAAATAAAATAAAAAAAAAAGATCTAATCGCGTCGTAGAAAGAATGTCCCATAAGATTATTAAGTAAGAGTTTCATTTAAGTGCAGCGTACATGCGCACAATATGTGGAAGTCGAAAGTTTTGCAATCCGGGCAAGTTTTCACTCTTGACTCTCAGGTAGTCTTTCGAAGTACACATGTAGGTAGCTATAGTTTTGGTGTTTATTGAAATTCTATTGTAACTATACTGCAGGTAAAATTCTTTCATGTTTAATTTATGTTTTGCATTATTTTGCTAATTATGTAAATGTTAAGAAGATAATTACACCCAGGTCATGGTATTTGTCTGCAAACCTTCACTTGATGCGTTTTTGATGGGAATTTTTGTGGTTTTTTTTTTTTTATAATTTGCATAGTTTTTATCAGTGATGAGAAATGAATTTGAAGAATTTATTTCGTTTTAACACGCAGTAGAAATTTTAGTCAGAATACCTAAGATGTTGATAACAAATGATTTTTATGTTGTGCTCGATGGTCAAACTTGATATAGTCAGTGAATGAAATTTCAATTTCTTCAATTTCTATAAGGCTAAGATTCCTTTGACCGGCTGTACCTCAAATTATTCAATTTGTTTATAGAGTCTGAAATTGGGTTTGTTTTTATTTAAGACATAGCTGGACTCAATACGTTTTCTGCTTATAGAAAAATTATATTGAGAAACTCTTTTTTAGCATTGCCATATAATATAAGAATTTCTTATTTTAGCCTTTATTGTAAGAGCCAGTTGTACAAACAAAAAAAATATAACAAAAAATAGAACTCAAATCGAAATTTTTTGTTTTTGTCCTACAAAAATATCGGGAAAATGTCAAAGATCTAAAGAGATGAGAAAAAATAATTAAGTTCCGAAGCTCGGTAAAAAAGAGAATAATTCAGATAATTCTCTTCCCAATAAAAAGTCATAAAATCAATAAAAAACCATAGATAATAGTTGATCAGTTCAGCCTAATTTTCAATTAATTGTGAATGCCAAAAATGATATTTCAGTGGAGATGTATCTGATACACGATACACGATCAAGAGAAATGTTAATTTTAAAATGATCATTGCTACCGTAGAAATGAATTTTTGCATATAATTCTCACGAGAGATTTAAGCAAATTGATTGATAATTAATAACATTTCCTTTGACAAATTAAAATACATTTTCATTAAGGCTTTTGCTCTTACTAAACAGATTATATTGTTAAAATCTTAAATATTCATGAAAAGGTATAAACATCTCAAAAGCGTAGATATCCTTGATATTTTCGAAATCAATGTGAAGGTTAACGATTGAAATTAATCTCAAAATAACTTTTCATGGGCATTTAATTCATATCTATATATTTACTATTGGCGCTCTGTGATGCGGTGCTTTAGTTATTGCTTCATATTATTTTTGCGAAGCACACTTACCTATTTCCTCTTTTGCGAAAAGAATTGCGAATGTTCATATGAGTATACGTGTATATTCAGATTTGATTAATCAATTACAAAAGACTGCAAAAAAAAAAAACAAATAGGAAGCTGTTATTCACTTTCAGTTTTTTTAAGAGGTCAATGAAGCTTAGAATTCACTACTGCATTTTACCATCTTGTCCTCCAAAATAGGAAGAGAGAAGACGAAAACACAACAATATTCATAGCTGCCCATGCTGAAGGTACGCATATACCAATGTTTTACCGAACTGAACTACTTTTACCCAAAAAAATAACAACGAAAAAAAAAAAATTTAAATCCAAGGTTTTTAAAGTGGCGAGCAAATGAGGAAGGGCAGCACTCTACTGTTGATATATGTTTGGTGATTTAATAATTTTATTTATTTTTTTGCTGATGATATTTTGCTTGAAGAGTTTTTGCACGGAGTTTTACTCAATTGAAATTCATTTTTACCATGTACACAAATTATAACCAATTTGTGTGTAAGACTAGATTTCCATTCACTAATTTGAAAATTAATTGATTTCGAAACATATTTTCAACAGATCTTTGTTTCCGAGGGTCATAATGTGGTTAAAATTCGATAAAGTGTTAATATCTGTAGATTTGTAGGTGTTGGAAATTTTATGATAACAGACACTATGGTAGGGAGTGAAGTATCTGATATGTAAATGACAGGGGCATGGTATATGAAGTAGAAAATAGGAATGGTGAAATCTCTTCAATAGAAATCAGTCCGCTGAAAAGAAGTACGTATACTTCAATTTGTTCTGCTTGATAAAAACTAGAGCCACAAAAAAAATTACGAGTCTTGCTAATTGGTTTTCATTGTAAAACTCTGATGAGCTTTGTCAAAGTAGTATCTGCAAGTTCAATGTATTATCTAAACTAGAATCAGTATGATTTTGGCCTTGCAATTTAAGTTGTATTTTTATAACATACTTCTAAGAGTACATTGAGTATTCTTCAAAGATGCAACAAAAGCGAATATTTCTATTGTAAAACATTTTAAAATGTATCTACCTAGTCAATCTATACCTAGGAATTAACGTCAGAATTAAAATGTAAATTGAAAATGAGTTATAAAAATCAAATAAAATTTAAATTCAATCTTGTATTTGCTTTATAGCTACCATCCTAAACATTAGACAACACTCAACAAATGATATATTTTGAGCAAACCTAAGTTTTATATTTGCT